>OY754474.1:2715477-4073216 GCA_963575645.1 Xanthostigma xanthostigma
TAAATAATAATAATTGGCTGAAATTTCTTGTAATTATTCGGTTCAAATGTTGACTAATATAAGGCTCTCACAGACCAAGGCGACCGCGGTGGTGATCATGGTTGCGATCAGACCAAAGCGAATTTATCGCCTGATCGCGCACGTAGAAAAACGCTAAACAAATTAAAATAAAACGTATACAGATTGTATCAAATCAAAACGGTCCATAGGACATTATGTGTGTAAGACAGAGACGATATAATATAAAGATCTAAAGCAGTAAGTAAGAATGAGATAAATGATCGCTAATATAGTTACTGTGGTTACGTAAATAAATAATTACGTACACTGTAAATCTTTTTACCAATTTATCAATTAAAACAACTACAAATAAATTTATTATGTTGGCGGTTGAATTACCACCATAAAACCATTTAATTATTTGGATTTTTTCCCGAACAGTATAAATAGCCGTTTTATCAATAATTTCACTAGTGAATACTGACATTTGATAAAATTGTGATTTTTACTGTAGAAAACAAAGACGATACTATCAGATTGTATAACCACAGTAACTAGCTATTAGCGATCATTTATCTCATTCTTACTTAGTGCTTTATATAATATCGTCTCTGTCTTACACACAGAATGTTCTATGGACTGTTTTGATTTGATACAATCTGTATGTATATCAATAAGTTAAATGAGTTTAATAAATATGACTTGTGAACTAGAAGAATTTTCACTTTTAGCAGCCATTTTAGAAGACAACGAAAAAGAAGAGTAAGTTTTTTTATTTTGTCTTATTAGTGTCTCGACTTTTACATAATAAAATGTATTTGTCTGCCCAAATAGAGGTAACAAGAGAAGAAAATGGGTTCATGAAGTTATTAAGACACGTAAAGATCAAGGTTCGTGTTGGTCCCTTTATCCCATGTTTGTTTTATCCTTATTTTTATTGTGTCTGGCACATGGGATTATATCCTTGAAGCCAAGGGGGGTTTTATTAAAAAAAAAAAGATCAAGGTGAATTTCATACATTATATAAACTTCTCCGGAGCCATGAAGAGCGATTTTTCGTATATTTTCGAATGAACTTCGAATGTTTTGATTAGCTTTTCAATCTCATTAAAGGTGATATAGAAAAGGAATAGACTAATTATCGAGAGCTCATCGAGTCTATGCAAAACAACTAACAGCGTTCATATAGCCTTAGTTGCTGCACACTGTTTTTTTAATATATATAAAAAAAAACAGCGTTCAGCGGCCAAATACGACACGAAGCGTTTGGCCGCCACCGCATAGTGGCCGCAAAACTGAACGCTGCAAATTTCCGCCAAAATGACCGCGAACGCACTTCTGTCTGAACACGTACATTTAAGGAGGTTGAGCCGTTTTACGAAGATAATGAAAAAAATCTGAAATAAAGTTTTTTTAATAGATTTTTTTATGATAAAATTTTCTGTAAAAAATCCAAAATCATTTGGAGATTTATAAAGTTAAAAATTAACAAAAACTTTTACATGTAGTCTTATGGAAAATATGTCAACCTAGCATGAAAACGGTACATTTTATTTTTTTGCAAATAACCAAATAATGTCAGCAGTTCCGAAAACTAACTATGTAAAGCATCGATGTCTTACACATATTTTAATATTTTTTCCAGTTTAATTAGGAGACTTTTAATCAATAAAAAAAAATTATTAAACCTCAGCACTTTTCGATTATGGACTTTTATTCTTGACAATTTTAACTGAATTTTCAACCTTTTAATGATTTAATTTTATTTTTTATTACTTCTAATTTCTTTTTTTAATTATTTACTGCAAAAAATATGCAAAATACAGATATTTACATAAATTTAATTTTTCTAACCTAACTTTGTACAAAAAATTCAAAAGTTAGTCCATTAAGTAAAATACTGAAATAATTAATATTAAAAAAAAATATTTATTTATGCCTTTATGACAATAATTTATTGGTATCAACGACTTATAACCTTTTGTAAAAATTTATTATGGAAAAGTTCCCATTTAGAATACGACTTACTTTTGATTGGGACTGTAACGCATCAACCTCCTTAAAACAACATGTTTTATGTTATCGCCGCCACCGCGGCCGCTTTGGTCTGTGAGAGCCTTTAAGAATGAAAGTAAAAAAACAGATTTGAATAATTTCTATAGTCTATGGGCGTCCTGTCTTCTTTGGTGTACGGATACGTGGAAACGTTTTCTTCTTTGATAATCGCAATACCGACTGTCGTTGCAATTATGTGGATTTATGGAATAGAAACAATCAGACGCGATTACGAATTCGTCCACGGACATCCGCCCGGCGCTTACTGGATTGTTTGCTGGAAATATATTCCGTTCTGTTACATTGTAAGTGCTCTCTAATCTTGACAGCGTGTCAAGCCAAGTTCAACCAAGATATTTTTAAGCTATTGCATAGCTTCTATCACGGGCTTTGAGCGCGGCGACCGAATCAAGAAATTCCGTAACGAAAAAAAACCTAACACCCCCCACTCCGACCGGCACAGCGGTGCGGCGTTGACAGCCGTGCATCGTCTAACGTCGTTTCAGTTCGGCAGACTTCGGCACGGTGTTTGTGTGCTCATAACTGATTCTATCTTTATTTGTGTATAAATGAATTTATATATTATAATACTGCTATAAAAATAACCTAAATTATTTAGGTTATGTGCAGAGAAAGTATATATGATATTATATCTATACAAATGTACATCGCGCGAAATTCTATGATCAAACTCTTAATATCGTTCTTTTTGTTCAAATTTTTTGAATGAATAATTGTTTTGGTGTGTAATTACACTATTTATACCTTATTATTTATACCTAGCTATTTTCGTTTTATAGAGAAAAAAAACTTAAAGACCTAAAAAGAATATGCAATAGCTTTACCGCGGCAGTCCCCGAGTGCCACACGTATTTTTTTAAAAATAAGCTTAAAAAGCGTGGGGCGCTTTGTTCTACATTTTCGTACATCGAGCGCCCCACGCTTTTTAAGCTTATTTTTAAAAAAATTTTTTTTACTTTTTAGTTCGATATAAAGCGTGTTTCTTAGTTTTTTTTAAACTATATTTATTTTTCACTTTTTAGTTTGATATAAAGTGTGTTTTTAGTTTTTTTTTAAATTATATTTATTTTCCACTTTTAAGTTCAATTTATTGTCAAAAATTTGCCGAAAAAAAAACAATTTTTTTTTCGGCGTGGACAAGATTAGAACCCATGACCCGTGATGCCGAGAGTTAACGTCAGCGAAGACCCGTGCCTTGGACCGCACGGCTGCCAGTGTACTTACTGTGCTGGCATATTATACCGCTATATAAACGACTTGCTGTAGTCCAGATGAAAGTTACAAACATACATACATACAAACTTACAAGTGAAGTTAATATAAAGCGTGTAAATAAGAGAGAAACAGCCTTTCGAAGTTTAAATAAATTTTATTAAATTTTCTTTAATTTTGAGGTCGGTCCTGGGGTTATATTATGTCACTATGGAAATAAGTTGTTATTATCAACTATGTGTATTGTTCTGTTTTTGGGAGAATTGTGTGTGCCTCAATTATTTTTGATAATAATAACTTATTTCCATAGTGACATAATATAACCCCAGAACCGACCTCAAAAATAAGAGAAACAGCCTTTCGAAGTTTAAATAAATTTTATTAAATTTTCTTTAATTTTGAGGTCGGTCCTGGGGTTATATTTATATAGACGAGCAAATATTTCAAATAGTTTTTTTATCAAAACTCAAAAATAAGAGAGAAACAGCCTTTCGAAGTTTAAATAAATTTTATTAAATTTTCTTTAATTTTGAGTTTTGATAAAAAAACTATTTGAAATATTTGCTCGTCTATTTGATTTTTACACGCTGTAAAAAAAAAGCATCAACTTAAAACTCACCCTGTATACAAAGGAAAAAATCAGAAATCAGTGAATTTTTAAGATTTGAAATATTTTCCAAGCAATCGATTTTTATTAAAACCTAGCGCCTTTCGAAAAAAAAAACTATACAGGAAAAAAGATTAATTTTACAAATCACATTTGAATGATAAATAATAATCTTTACAAAAAGTAATGATATCCCATCATAAACATAAATGTGAAAAAGGGAGCCAAGTTCAATTTTAAGAATATTATTTTTATACTGTGAACAATGGGGCCAATACCACAATACAAAAAGAATTGAGATCTAAAAGGATGCCAAGTTTTGACTTGGCAAGTTTTCAAACACATAAACACGAAGTTTAAGTATAACTCATTAATATAAAACACGAAAACTTGGCATCCTTTTAGATCTCAATTCTTTCTGTATTGGGGTATGGTCACATTTTTCACAGTATAAAAATAATTATTCTTAACATTGAAAATGGCTCCCTTTTTCACGTTAAAATTTTTGATGGGATTTTATTATTACACTAGCGGCCCGGCCCGGTTTCACGCGGGTGCGATAGATATCTTTTGTGTTATTGGAAAATTCTGCACAATTTATTGCATTAAGAGACGACTACAGCGCCGAAATGTGCGAACTAATAGCTTTGAGCTGATGTCGCTTGGTGTTAGTGCCCGTTAGCTAAGCGTATTAAATAATGTTTTGTTTCTAATCTTTGATTAACGTCTGAATAGAACTCTTCAAATAAATAAAAAAAAAAAAATAAAAAAAAAATTATTTGAAATGTTTTGTTTCGTTTTCAGTACATACTGATTCACAACTTGGTGACCGGCATCGCGGATATAAATAAAAGAGAGTTCGAACTCCGACCGGAAATTTTGCATACTTGTTTTTTCACAACGGCGATTATTTGTTCGCCGATCGTATTTTTTGCCTTCGGAACATACATTGTTCACATTAAAGACAGAGTAAGTATTTTGATTTTCACTTAAAATAATGGGAAGAGAGGTGTCCGTCGGCGTCGGTATGTCCTCCCGCCGGTGCTCCGTGGGCTGGTCCGATCCGGTGCGGATCTTTTTAACCGACTTCAACAAAAAGGAGGAGGTTCTGTGTTCGTCTGTATATAATATATTTTTTTTTATGTATGTTCACCGATTTCTCCGTCAATTATGGACCGATTTTCAATTTTTTTTTTTTATTCGAAAGAGTGCACTTCCGATGTGGTTCCATCGGAACCAAGTCAGGATCTGATGGTGGAACCCGGAGAAATCGAGGGAAACTCTCAAATTTCAAAGGCATGCATAATGTTTTTTTATGTATGTTCACCGATTTTTAATGTTAGATTAACACTAAAAAGAGAAAAATAAAATATTTTTAACAAAAAATTGAAACGACTTCAAAAAAAGCACTAAAAAGTAAAAAATAATTGTGTATTGAAATGTTTTGGAGTCGGTGTCAGCCAAAATGAAATCTATTCCGAGAACTACACCGACTCCAAAACATTTCAATACGCAATTATTTTTTACTTTTTAGTGCCTTTTTTGAAGTCGGTTTAATTTTTTTGTTAAAAATATTTTTTCTATTCTTGGTTACGCGGCCACGTAGAGGCGTTTGGCAATTTTCCCGGCAACTTATTGGGCCCCAGGCCGATCCTGGTGTCTGTGGGCGTCTTTTTTTTATCAGAAACTAGCGGCCCGTTTCAGCTTCGGCCCAAATTTGTATATTGATCAATTTGAATTTTTTTATAAACTGAGCATAGATGGGGCCCATAAGCAAGAAATGCTTAGGGCATCAAGGAGTCTTAGTCCGGCACTGACTAGACTCGCATTCGGGAGGTACCGGGTTCGAATCCCGGCGGGGCAGATGTGGCTGAGACTTTTTCCTGCTGCCTCTCGCCGAGAAACGGTAATTCCTGTACCGGCCATCTTGTCGCGGTTTTCGATGGTTTCCCTCAACAATTCCAAAAAAATATCAAGATGGTTCCTTATTCGAGGCCTAGGCCGATTGCCTGTCAAACTCCTATGCTCAAAATTTGCCTACCTTATCCCAATTTCCTAAAAATTCCTTCATTCGACCATTGCTATTAATTAAGTTGAAGTTTAAAAATTGTAGAAAATAACGGGAAGTGTGGTAGAAAAAAAATAGTAATGGTATGAATGGCGTCTGTTATGACATAAAGTCGAGAAACGGATGTTAAACGCATTATTATTATTATTATAGGTTAATTCTAAACATTGATGAAAAAATTGTTGAAATCGGATGAGTAGTTTCGGAGATTACACCCTACATCCAAACTTATAAGCTTGACCTCTTTATATAATATTACACCTTGGGTTACATTGTTGGATCCCAAATTTAACTCGATTAACAATATAGCCTATTAGTTAGGTACGCGGTGACAAAAGTGCCTTGCAACTCCCAAACGGATGATAAGCACGTTTTTGTATAGTTCGAGTGTCGTTCTCGAAATCCGTGTTGTCGAGTAGGGGTCTGGCGTCCGGCGTTGAGCGGCTATAGTATTTTTTCCGAATTTTGCCCAGCGGTTCCAAAAATCATTTCCCAAACGGATGAAAATTACTGGAGGGCATCTACGCAAACCCCCAATTACCGGAAAAATATTTTCATCCGATTTGATCTTTGCCGTAGCCAGCAGTACAATTAAATGGACCCAGACTCCGAAATGAAAAAAATCATCAGCCGCATGCATGCAACCGGACTGATATGAATGGTTATTATTTATGTTATTAGAAAAAAAAGTTTTCATCCAAAATGCGCCTGGCTAAACTATGCCAAATAACAAAAAACCCCGCCAGCGCGCGTGATTTTGATCCCGGAGTTCTCCGTAAATTTTCTGATAATATGTGGCTATACATATATACTTTGGTATCAATCGGCCTATATAATAACCAAATTTAATTCACGAGCAAAGCGAGTCAAACGCTAGTAAAGAGATACTAGCTAATTTGTGGATGAAGTATGCGCTTGGAGCGTTCACACGGTCCAAAAGTCGGAGTGTTCCCTTCATAATCGTCAAATCAGAGGAAAATAGTCTCATCAATGTTTAGGACAATAATACACAATTTGATTGTAATCGGCCTTTCCACATTAAAGATTGAACATTCAGATCCTGCAGTTTCCCGTGATAATGAATATATCGGAGCATTATTATGGATGATCTGGACTTGACCGCAACAAATTTGGATGAAAATAATTTTTCGATGTTCTGTAGGTGTCAAAGAACCTGTGGGCAAATTTTCATCCATTTGGGAATTACTTTATCAAATTTGGCCCATTTAAATTTTGGAAAATTGTTACAAAGCGATCGCGATACATAGAGCAAAAAAAATTTTTTTACATATTCTCAGACACGAACTATATCTCCCTGCCAAATTTCAAGTTCAAATGAGGAAATTTTTTCCCCCCCTTTTTTCCATTTTTTTAGAGCTTCTGGAAGAGCTCTTTGCAAATATCAAATCGGATGAAAATATTTTTCCGGTAATTGGGGGTTTGCGTAGATGCCCTCCAGTAATTTTCATCCGTTTGGGAAATGATTTTTGGAACCGCTGGGCAAAATTCGGAAAAAATACTATAGCCGCTCAACGCTGGACGCCAGACCCCTACTCGACAACACGGATTTCGAGAACGACACTCGAACTATACAAAAACGTGCTCATCATCCGTTTGGGAGTTGCAAGGCACTTTTGTCACCGCGTACCTAACTATATGCTACTCAGTGATAATGTAGCATTCTAGTGAAAGAATTTTTAAAATCGGTCCAGTAGTTTTTGAGTTTATTCATTACAAACAAAAATACAAATCTTTTCTCTTTATAAGTTAAATGTTACGCGTTTTATTTCAGACTGTTAAAAAGATGTTCAGGAGCTCAGAAACGTGGGGCGATCCCGATCCGAAAATTCGACAAGATCGCTTAATTTTTAATCCGTTGAAAGAGATCAGATACAAAAGGGACGGGCAGACGACGTGCACTCACAATTGTTTGCTGAATTCAAAATATCTCAAAGAGGAAATTGAACGCGCCGAGAAAAATATGGGGGCTTTATTGAAACAAAAAATAAACGATACAGAAAAATCATAAATGCCAATATTTCATTGTGTTTGCTTATTGTACAATATATTTGAAGGAAAAAAAAACTATTAAAGGTCCGAAACTGCTTTTAAACAAAATCGATGCTTCAATCATTCAGTAAAACTATTAACTGGCCTCTGCCTTCTTATTTCGTTTTCATTCAGTTTGGAAATGAAAAATGACCTTAACTAGTTTTTACGGCCTTAACCGAAACCGAATTTCGGCTTCAGTCTTAGTTTCGGCCGGAACCGAAATTTCATTTTTTCGTGGGAAAAATAAAGTAAACATTATCATAATCAGTCATAACTTTTTTTTATTAAAGTGAAACTTTTATTCTATCGCCCCGAATTTTTCTGGCCGTCTGTTGCATGTCGCATTACAGGCGGCCGCGGAGTAGGGGTAAAGTGAAAGGCGCTCGGAGTAGGCGCTCGGTAGAGCAGCCAAGGCCAATATGGCGGCGCCTATGGTTAGCATCAGCTGACCGTGTAGTATGTATGACACATAGTCAGTCTGTCATGCGGGCAAGTGCTGTACAGTGTTTACATGTTTTTATTCGTGTATTCATGTGAATATTGTTGTTTATAATTAATCGTGATGGATAAGTGTCTACAATCCAACGCCTACAATCCAATAAAAGTTTCACTTGCGTCGTGGTTTTTTAAAACCACACAACTGTTTTATTTTTAAATCAATCACATATTAATCATTCAGCCTCTGATATTTTATCTAACGATAAGCCGCAGTGACTACCAAGTGCTTAGCAAAATAAGCATGCTATTTCTATTTATAAGCACTGTGTAGTCACTTTGCTTCGCAAAATTAAAAAAAAAAAAACAAAACAAATGTGATTATCCTGGAATGCTTATTTTGCAAAGCGCTTGGCAATCATCCTGGTTTATCGCTAGTAGAATGGGCCTGAATGTTTGATGTTTTCGTCGCCATGGTTACACCGATTAGCGTTAAACATTTAACACAAAAGTTAAACGGTCTGTGCTGGCGTAACTTAATATACACTTCAAAATTCAAAAAAGAAAAACAAAGAACGGGAACTTAAAGGATAAACGCTATTTGTGAAACTAAACGACATTAAAAAAATATATAAAAAACTATTAAGTATCTATTTAAAAAATCCCCTACTAGGAGGCCGGTTGCAATAAGATACAAGCTGTAACGTTTTTGAAAATGTGTACACCTTTGATTATAAAAAATACAAAGAAAATTTTTTTCGTTAATTGGATTTATAATCTAGAAATTCAATGAGAAATAATGAGGTTAAAAAACACTTACCAAATGTCAAAAATCACGTGAGAATTGTAACATAAAACACACTATTTTAAATTGAATAAAAAAAAAATTGGTTGTCTGTAAAGTCGGTTTACGGACGATAGTTTTACGTGATAACGTATTCCGTAATACACAACCTAAACCTCCCAAAATTTGGTTTCAATCCGCTTATCCTTAGTGTCGGAATGATAAGAAATGTCAAAAGTGACGTTTGCAACTGCCAAAGTATTAAGTTCTAATAATAATTAGTTATTCCAATACTTAACTTAGAAGGCGTTGCCTTTCACAAAATACTAATGTCAAAAAATTGAATTAAACATTAGAAATGCAGCCGTTTTCATGTTAAGACAAGACATACGTTATCTTCTAATTTCCATGTACGGCAAACAAAGACGACCGACCGCGTCGCGCCATGCATTAGACAACATTGCATTTATACAGCTATTTTTCTATGTAAATTTGTATAAAAAAACTGTTTAGGCAAATTCTGTTATACAAAATCTATGTAAAATGTTCTCCTCTTTCGTTTAAGACTGGTTTCAAACCGATCTGATTTAAATTGAGCGAGAAATTAGCAAAAAGCACGCACAGGGTCAGGCGGAACGTTACGCGTTACGAACGTTAGGATTTAGGAACGTTACACTTTTTCGTGCATGCAGCCGGTGTTTTATCAATTTATAAGATTGGTGATTCATCAATTTATAAGACGTTATCACGTCAAAAATGATAAATTTTACAATTCATCGGTTGGTATTAATATAAAAACAATTGAAAACATTTAAATTGATTATTGTAACAATTGTCACTGAGTTGAAAATTAAATCGATTAATTTTGTGTTTCAAATTCGAGGTATTGAAATCAAACCATTCTGGACAACATGGCGCTGTCTTGTACTACTAAACCAAAGCCTACTCGTGATCCCTGTACAAGATCATTGGATCTGGTCTAGTATCTGGCTGCACGATTTGACGGGTGGAAACAGGGCCCTCGCGGCTCGCGCCCTATAGTGCGATGTGTGCGATGCACGCGGGCGGCACATTCAAGGGGCGGCAAATGGCCTAGTTGTGTTATGTTTTTTGTACTGTATAGGAAAAATATATAACTGATATTATATCAATTTTATTTGCATACTCAAGCCTGCGTGACAAACTCTTACGAGTAGTTATTTATTTTTTAATGAAATTCGAATTCGAAATATTTCGCACGCAGTTTTCGATTCGATAGTTAGTTCACATCAGCGCGTAGACAGGGCGCCCCTATCGGGAGACTCCCGCGTATGTTTATATCTTGAATTTTCCTGTCGATTCCTGCAAGAGTGCGAGTGAAGTAAAGTATTTTTCAATCAACAAATACTTTTTACTAATTGATAAACTAATGATTATTTTGACTTAATGAATTTTCTCAGCTCAGCGGTGAAACTAAATTTTTCTCTCATTCATAAGTACGACAGGAGAAGAACGCCGTGAAAAATCGCACGGAGTAAACTGTTTTTGTAGAGAACAGTTTACTCCGCAGAGTGATTTTTTTAGCGTGAAGAGATAATTTTTGAAGTTCACTCTGTACAGAGTGAATTTTCAAAATTCACTGTATAATGTGTTTCATTTTAATTGAATATATTCCAGAATCAAATTTAGCTCCATGTTTCAATGATTGTGTTTTGTTTTTGTGCTCGATTTTTTTAAAATCATTTTTGCTTAAAAATTATTTCATCCCGCTTTTGTCCTGATTAAAAATTTGACTCGTTTTTACTTTTAGCCTATCATTTGTAAAGTATCTTTCACTGTTACATTTTTCACATTTTTATTTGTTTTAAAAAATTAATTATCTTATTAGTATTTTTTCCTGTCCAAATCGTTTTGTAATGACGATGTGAATAGGGCGACTATTTTAATCGTAACACAATGCGGAACAGAGGGACAGAAAACGTTTGTCTGAAAAAAGACTTTTTTACGCTAGCGCGAATGATGTGTTTTTTTAGTAAACATCAGTCTGGATGAAAACGAAGAATGACCATTTTTTTAATAACCCAATTTTTTTTTTTTTAATGGGTTTTATTGGCTTTTGTTTTTAATAACATTTAGCCACGACAAATATTTATTTATTATTTAACCGTTCCTTTCTTATACTTAATTATAATTAGACAGGGACACAATAGAGGGATGGACCATGGAGAATAGTAAAAGGTTTAATGGAGAGCACGAGCCAAGCGAACAGGATGATACACACAAGACGGCTAACCCAAATTTAAAAAATATAAATGTTTATTGGGCAATTGCTTGTGTTATATAATCGGATATCGTTAAATTCACGTGGTAATGTGGGATATATTCTAATATATAATCGGATATTGTAAAATTCACACACGGGACACACATATTAATGCGGGTAGCGTTGCCAGGCGTCCGGATAAAGCCGGACATATATTTAGGCTTTTTGATTGCGTGTCCGGCCAAAATATCCGGCTTGTCCGGCTTTTGTTAGGCTTTTTACATTTCGCAAACAAGCGAGCGTCGAGCGTGGCCGAGCGCAGGCGAATATGAATAATGATTTTTATTAACTTTAAGAAAAGAAGTTTTGTTTTGTTTAGATTGTTTTCTATTTTGTTTTGGGAAGTAATAGCAGGTACATAAGACTTATTTGTGCAATTGCACTTCATTAGAATTTAAGAAGAATTTAAAATGTTGATAAATGTTTAATCTAGAATTTGAGAGAGAGAGAGATTGTGAATTATAGACGATCAACAGCTGAGGTCGTCACTCGTCAGTGTAATCTAGAATTTAATTTTGACTGATTAGTAATAAAGTACTTGAACTGATTTGGCATTCGATGTTATTTATATTCCATTAGAATTTAACAAGATTCATGGTAATATAATCAAAAAAAGCTTGATTTTACATACAATTTTTTTTTGTCGTACCCATTAATACTGAGAGAAAATTCTCAATAATGAAGGCTGTCCGGCCTTTTTACCCAAATGTCCGGCCAAACTGGCTGGTCTGTCCAGCTATTTGGTTTGGCGACCTGACAACCCTAAATGCGGGACTGTCCCGGAAAATCCGGGACGGTTGGTCACCGTAGATGTGAAGTGAAGCATTGTTGCATTTCAGGAAAGTAATAAAAGAAAAAAACCTTCGGGTGCACAATTTCGGCAACTTAAGAAAATTAGGCAAGAAGAAAAAAACAGAATGTCTGATTTTATGAAGAAGTATTTGCAAAAAGACAACGAAACAAAGTTTCTATTAATTGCACTTACAGTATTAGTTATTTAGGATTTTTAACGTTTTTCAATTTGACATATCGTCTAGTGAGTTTATCCTCAATAAGGGGCGTCAATTATGAATCCGCACGCGGGCGGTGTGAGGCCTTACGAGGGCCCTGGGTGGAAAGGGGTGTAGAGGATAGAAAAGGGTTGTAGAAACATCCTCTTAAATTGTGGAGGTGCGGAAATGTCTATATTTTGCAAAATAAATAAATAAACTTTTCAACGTAACGATGTACCTAATAGGTGAGCCTAATGTCACATATTGTGGTTATGTGCACAGTGATAATGAGTGTGTTCCAAAACAACACCAACGCTTTTTGACAACTTAAATGTAACCTTAGACATTGTATAAAGGGGTATGCGAATTGTCTCGCAGTGAAACGGGAAGGCGCAAATGTTGAGTTTAAAAAAAAAACACAATTCCGGGGTGAACGATAACGGGGTATGCGAATTAGATAGTTAATTGTTTGCATAGAACTGCGTTTTCTAATTGAATAAAGAAGATTTTAACTTTGTACAGTCTTGCGCATAACCAGTAACCACAATATGTGACTTTAAGCCTAGGTACTTTTATAACGTTACGTTGAAAAGTTTGTTTATTTATTTTGCAAAATATAGACATTTCCGCACCTCCACAATTTAAGGGGATGCTTCTACAACCCTTTTCTATCCTCTACACCCCTTTCCACCCCTCAAATCGTGCAGCCAGATACTAGACCGCAACCATAATGGGCTCTAAAGGTACATAAAACACGTGTTTACCCACTTACGAAGACGATTTTTTCTTTGACAGCTTCATGAAAATATTATGTAGGTTGTTCATTTTACAATGTTAAATTTTAATAATAACAAATAATAATTGTTGAGAACTGATTTTCGAGAACTGCTTATCAAATTTTTCATTGTTGATCAGTTGTTAGATTTCGGCCTCCATTGTTTGGACATAACGAACAATGGAATTTTTTGTTAAATGAGAAGTATGCCAAAGAATAAAATAATTCTAAGTACCTACCTACCTATACATAGTTTTTTTTTAAGTAAATAAAATTGTCGACCAATTTTTCTCAGACCATATATTGACAAAAAATAATAAAAATACAAGGGATCGAAACGTCATCTTGTGTTATATTGATTTGTATTTTTATTATTTTTTGTCAATATATGGTCTGAGAAAAATTGGTCGACAATTTTATTTACATGAAGAGTTCTGTTCAGACGTTAATCAAAGATTTGAATAGTTTTTTTTATTTATATTTGTAAATTGTACCTTTGAAATATAAAAAAAAATATGCCTATTATAATACTATTATAATACCTACTATTGGACAGTTTTCTCGAGAGCCTACTGAATCTTCACTGTGTATTAGAGATTTGCAAAAAAACTTAACTTAATTTTTGACGTGATAACGTCTTATAAATTGATGAATCACCAATCTCATAAATTGATAAAACACCGGCTGCATGCACGAAAAAATGTAACGTTCCTAACGCGTAACGTTCCTAACGTTCGTAACGCGTAACGTTCCGCCTGACCCTGTGCGTGCTTTTCTCGAAAACGGCCCTAACGATTTGGATGAAATTTACTGAAAAGGGATTTTGGGGGGCAAAAAATCGTTTTAGCTAGGTCTCATCTCTCGAAAAAATCGTTTTCTTACAAATTTTATCATTATAAAAATCAATTTTTTGACGTATGAAAATACTTAAATATATTAAGTAGGTTTTGGAATTTTATATTATAAACAGTGAAACAATTGTTTTATAAATATTATGACAGCTAATCTTTGAGACTTAAAATAAATACGAAAGAAAGAAAGTTAAAAAAAACAATTATATTATATGGTGAGTAATTTAAATAAATAAAATTAACCTAAATATCATAGATTCGAATTATTATAATTATTATATAAATTTAGATTATGTATTACGGAATACGTTATCACGTAAAACTATCGTCCGTAAACCGACTTTACAGACAACCAATTTTTTTTATTCTTTATCTGTTCAACCATATCATTTTCGATTTCACCTATTAGAAACCATGGTAATTTTATTTTTTTATTATTAATTATTATAATATGGTAATCTGAATAGAAAAATGTTTTTATATCAAATTTGTCTGGTAATTAAATATTTTAATTGTTAAAAATACTTGGTTAACGTTACTTCTAATATTTAACAAACAAAATCAATACATATAATTTTTAATTCACATGAAAATAATAAATATAATATGCTGTTGGTACATATCAAATAATTCGATTTTAAATAAATATAAACTTTATCCGAACTAGTTGTTCGATTCGGCTATACAGTGTGTTCACTCAAAAGTGGTAACATTGAATAATTCGTATATCCTACTGGATACAAAAAAATGTTCAACTCAAGATTTACTATTTACAACTTTTAAAAATAAAAATATCTTAACTTTCTGGGGAATTTACATCTATGAGCTTATAACGTTTATTTACGATTCGAATTTATTGATAACTAACAAAAAAGAAGTTAAAAACTACATGTTAAAGAAATTTTGATTTTTTTCTTCGAATTTCTAATTTAATAAATAATGAAATAAATTACTAATAATAATTAATAATTATTACTGTGTATTTAATTAAATTTTCTCGGATGTGTTCTTATAAAAATTTTATATGAATTTATAGAGAAAAAATTAAGATATCGAAGACGTAAAAATATAATATGTTGCCATTTGAAAAAAACGCATGTACATTAGCGGTTGAATTTGAAGTACAAAAAATATACCTAGGCAATAGGTCATATGCATGATTTTTTTTTATATTTTTAATAGATTATTTAGTCAACCATAATACGGAAAAAAATTGATAATCATTTAAAAATGTAATATTATCATAAGAAAAAAATATTAAATTCCACATTCAAAAATAGACAGTTTAAACAATCGGCCATGTTCGCGGGCTTATGTGACGTCATGATATACGATGCATGCCAACCTTGATGTCAAATTGTCAATGTTCTAAATGAAGTTTATTTGTTGTTTTCTCTAAATACTGACATAATCTTACTGTGAGACGACACAGTCGTCATGAAAACTGTTGTTGATATATACTCTGACGTCACGATGCGTTTTGAAAATTCGAAAATAGCGCTTATTTTCTACATTTCTTTTTTATTATTTGTATTTTTTTCAGTGATTAGATTAATAAAATAACCATTACGTTATGATCAAGAACTGAAATATATTTCGAAATAAAAATTTCAACCAATTCGGAGTTTTATGCATATGACCTATTTCCGATAGTATATCTCGAGTTGAACAAAAAATATTTGGAAAAGAAGAATACACGAAAAATTCACTGTTATCACTTTCGGTGAACAAACTATTTTTAAGTATCTGAGTTATCATCATTCAAATCATTAATTTCAATATAGCCCACAATGATTGCGATGATGAATCTTCCATGACCACAAAGAAGAATCCACCGATTTCGATGAGTAATGAGTTGGCCGCGTGTATGCAACTGCATCGGTAATGAATAATGAAATAGTAACTGGTTTCAATCACTGCCTTTTGAGTAGCTAAAATCCTTCCGTAGCTCACTATGCATTGAATCAACAATACGGCGATTATTTTTTGGTAAATCAATCAGAATTTTTATTCAGTGATATGACCTGTACGCGATATCACGTACTGATAAATGTCTTCTCTGGTGGCAGGATAAAAGTTCAACAGAAAAATCCACTTGGGTCGATGAAGAACAAGCAACACGGTATTTTTCACAGCTTGATAATTGTAAACGTGTGGTTTGTTCTCGTAAAGTCCCTGCAAAACTCCAAATATGTCCCCTTTTTTGTAGACACGAGTGTGCGTTTGTTTTTCATCAGTGTCGACTACCCGCACTTCGCCGCTATGAACTATGTACATGCACTCGTCGATGTGACCTTCGTAGGTTATAAAATCACCCGAGAAGAAAATAAGTGTCCTTATTGAGGCTACGAGTTGGCGAATAAAGTCAATGTGCGCGTTTTCGAATACTGCAGCGTTTTCAACGTAATGCCTAAATAAAGAATTCAAGACATACTCCCGTAAGTAGTAGGGCATTATGTCCAAGAAATACGGAGATTGGTAGCCCTGTTGATGAGACCACAAATTTCTCATATATTTTTTCAAACTGTTAAGCAATACGGGGGATAATTGCTCGAATTCCATGAAGTTATAAAGTTTGTAAAACGCCCTGGCAAATAATCTTTTTTGATTACTATACAAATGAGCAAAAGACCACATTTTGATGATGAAGAAAATTTTAAGCCAATATAAGACGAACATCAAGAAAGCAAAATACGTAATAGCAGTTAACTTTTGCGGCGGGAAAGTATGAGACGGCATACCACTAAACATTAAAACGCAAATATAAATTTGCGACATATAAAGTTTAAATTTTTCTAAACTTGACAACTTTTCCAAAGTGCAGTCTATTTTCATTTGTACCATTGCACGATTATATATAGCATCCTCATCGGAGCATGATACCAATAATGTCAAACATGTGGCAATGTGCAAAAAAAGTGATATCCAAAATACTAAAGAAACAGAATGAGTCAGGATCATGTCGACATTTAGTAACTGATGCCGTTCCCGAATGAATCTAAACACGTGAAAAATTCTTAATATTCTATTGGAGCGCATTAAAACAAAAAAATTACGATCGATTGGAATCAGTTCTAATGGGAGATTTGCGACAATGTCTAAAATAAGCCAAGACTTCAAATATTTTTTATTAATTAGTTTTAAATTCGTTACTTCTTCATTGTACATATTGTCATAAGTTGTATGACATTTGATGTAAATAGCAATAATATGAATTGTATCAAATAAATAATCGAAAAATAAACTTAGAGTGGACTGCTCATTGACAAAGATTTGATAAAATCCGAAAAAAGATGAAATGAAATAAACTAACAAAACTAACGATTTCCATTTATCTAAACGAGAAGAATGGCACGAAATAACAAAAATATGCACATCAATAGTTTTTCTTCTTAAAAAATCTATCCAAGTCTCGATTCTTTCGGCCTGTGACGGTTGCAGTTTTTTGGATTTAGACGTTTTGGGAACAGTCACTGTGGAATATTTTCCGTCAAATGTTTTTTCGGGTAAATAGTCCACATGAAAAACAGTCAATCTCTCAAAACGTTTTCTTACAGCTGGATAATTTGATAAAGTCGAAAAGAAATCCAGGGTTTCCATGGACAATACTTCGATATGTTCTTTTGCCACAACGGATATAGTTTGTCGTATTCTTTTAGTATTTACTAAATTGCCAAAAATACTGCCTCCTCGCAATACGACAAGCTTTTTTTTGTCCGGTCCAACAATATCGATTGATCCTTTGCAAAGAAAATAAATTTTAGAGTGAACATCACTAACTCTGAGGACAGCACCTCGCTTCAAGAAGATCTGAAGTTGCAACTGTATTAGCAGACACCTTACAAACGATTTATAGTCATCGAGAAATATTACGGAATTTTCAAAAAAACTACCATAAATGTCATATAATATATCTTCTTTAAGGCAATAATGAATTTTGGGAAACGCTTTTTTAAAAATGCGCCCGTCTATGTTATACCACGAGTACTGAAAATGATTTATAACTTCCTGTCGTAATTTTGGATGTATTCTTTTTGATGACATAAATTCTAAAAGGTTTTTTATGTTGTGAACCGAATTTGTGAATGTAAAACACATTATTTCGCTCCGCCTCGCTGTCTTTGCAGTGCATAAAATGAATGCACAATAACCAATAACAACAGTTACCAACAGAAACAGGAGATCTCGATTGCGTTTGACATTTTCAAACGCAGCACCGGTCTTAGTTAACGCGGCCGCCGCAGTGTACATTGCAACTAATTGAGCTATGTAAGGCGTTATAGGTGCCGCATATCGAAATTCCTCCACAAAACTGCCTTTTATACATACGAGTCCCGTATCGTATAATAAGTAACGCTTTTCTATTTTGGGATAAAAATCGCAGCTAACTATAAGCATGGACGAAGAGAGCAATATTATTGCTACAATGAAATAGCATATGAATTCTAAGAAAAACAGGAGTTTTCGAAATACCAGAATATCCTGCAATTGGTTGATAGTTGATCGAATACGATGCAATTGCAATAATCTATTAATATTAAAAATAAAAGCATTTATGCAATTCGACTCGAAACGAAATACTTTCATTAAAGGCAGTGCTGCGAAAAAGTCTAAGAAAAACCCATGAGTCAAATAATATTTAGCTGTATAAAGTGGATGAGAAATGAGTATCCCGTCAGTGTTGAAAAAGCAGACATGCATTCTCACATACAGATCTACGAATTGTAATATATCCAAAACGATCTTTAAATAGATCCACTGGCGGTCTTCGCTCATTGAGATTACGATTGCCGAATATATCGACGAAGAAAGGAACGCGAAGATACATCGGCTAATCTCCCAGTAGAGTAGAAATCTTCCGTCGGAACGTATTGTTATCGGCAAAAATAAATGCTTGAAAATAATCGTAAACTTGTTGAATGGCTTATTGTAATCATCCCGTACTTTGAAATAAACAAATGATGTTCTTGTTGAAGCTCTTGTTTGTCTTTTGAACGAGTAATCGTCCTCTTCGAACGCTTTGACCAAAATCAACGACTCAGGAGACGGTAAGGAATCTTCGATGTCTTTTCGAATAGACGGAAATTTTCTCAGTGCACTTTGGAGATGTTTGTAGTCCAATAATGCAATTTTGCAGTGCGTAACCGCGATTATAGTAAAAGTAGCGGGCATTTGTAAAAAAGTCTCTAAAATCGCTAAACCGACAGGCGCTTTCTTTAATTGTTCAACAACGCCGGTAGCTGTGGTGACAATAGCACAATAACCACTTACGACAATCGGAATACCTTTACATAAATCGCCTTCGTAGACGATCACCTCTCCTGGAGGAATTATGTACGTCCTCAGGTTTCGAAAAATGTACGAAACAAATTGATCGTCATATTTCGACGAAGTAAACGGTAATATTTGTTTGAGTGCAGTTTGTAAATCTCGATCGATAATAAAATTCAAATCGGATGGAAGTATACTTTTCAAAACATCGTCATATAGAAAATTTGAAGCTTTATCACACATCCATTGGGTACGTACATAATTTAAAAGTCGATCACAATTTATGCTATCAATTTCTGAAAAGGCCGCCTTAGTTTTGATGTCGTATGCTAGCAGCTGAATTCTTAATTTGTTTGGTGATTTAATGATTTCCATTGCTGCAAAGTCCGATATCAAATAAATGGAGATAAACCCAGATAGTAATGCAATAAACATAGACATATACATTGGGGTAAATTTATACAATGGATAAAAATTGGTTCCGGTAATTATTTGGAAAACCGTTAATAGACATTCTAATAAAACCAAAAAATGTTTTCCAAAATAAAGTTCTTCACCTGCTACAGCCAATTCCCATGTACATTCATCCAACCAACATTGTAAAATGTAATTGACAAACCCAGATAATATCAACAACATAAATAAATATATTGAGAATTTAATTACACGGACTTTTTTCACCTCGACCATCAAATATTTTTCAAGGTTTCGAAAATATAATTCTAGCCAAATTATTTTCAATAAACGATTTAAACGAGAGATCACGCTAACAATTGGGGTATTGAAGACTGACTCGTCTATAGCTAAAAACACCATATTTTCTAAAGGCAACGCTGCTATTACATCGATTATAAAGGTAAATTCTCTAGCTCTGTAGAACAAGGTTTCTAAATAGGTTGATTTGATTAATTTATTGTCTGCAATTACGGCCGTTGACATTTTTATAAGTACATCCAAAGTCCAAATAATTGTAATGGTGTCCATCGTCGTTACGAACCACGTAGATTGAATCTGATCGATAAATATGACGAACGAAAAGAATGTAAACGTTGCCACAATTAATGCCAACATAAACATGTTCCAAGCCTTAATTAAAACAGACGTTGGATTTAATATAAACGGAAAAGTCGTCCGTACGAAAACCATTTCCAGTACGGCTTCGACTGTCGTCGTATTCGAAAATGTTATCATGTCTATGTACTTCAAAGTTAATGGGATCTTTTTAATTGATATCTCATTGTAAATCCAACATCTCATCTTTTCAGCCATTTTCTTTTTCTCTTCAACTTCGATTATCTTATTGAGTTCTAAATTTTTTTTTACGATTTCAATGATTTGTTGAATTTTGATACTTTTTGATTTGTGGGAAATTCCGGCTTTGGAAATGGCTTCGTCGAATATTTTTTTTGATTCTATTGCTTCACGGTAACGCTGATTGACTTTTAAGAGTAGACGACGATAACAAAATGGATATTCGTTGATTATCTCTACGAAATCTTGTCTATTTAATGTTTCAATTTCGCAATATCGATGACAGATCAGATTATATTTGCATAAGTGAGGGATGATCAAGCTTGTTTCTCCGACACAAGATCCCGCTGTGAAATTAACCAAAGCTATTTCATCATCTTCTTCGTTTACCAATTTAACAACACCAGATACAATATAAACCATTTTATTTTTTTCATAACCTCTTTTGTAAATCCTGTCACCGGGAATTAAAATGCGCCTCTTCATTTTCAAAGCCAATTGTTTCAAAACAGGCAGCTCGACGTTTCTAAATAAATGCGAGTGCTCGAAAGCGTGCCATCTAATATCGAGAAACATGTCTTTCATTATGATTAAAGGAAAATTAGTAAATTTCGAAAAATCTTTTCTAATTCCTTTATTATAATTCCAACAAATTTTTAAATATTTCGTTATATTTTCACTTAATTTCGGTTGAATATCTAATGAAACCAATGACTTTTTTATTAATCTCAATCGATTTTGATAGAAAAATATTCTTCGATTATTCTCCATTTTGGCACTGATTAATTTGGCAACAGTCATTTTAAAAATGATAAAAGAACCAATCAGGCTACCTATGGTTATACATATTAACTCAATGAAGGTCTCTGGGAGAGGAAGGATGCATCCTTGAGTCGTTATTAAATTTACAATTCCCATAATAAAGCTCACAGTACTTCTCAAATCTTCATTATCACAACTGAATTGCGAACAATAATCAAAATCCATTATTAGTACTATGATCATTACTACCACCAGCGTTGCGTACAAATATAGAAAAATTAAAACAGTGACGTCATTTGCGCCGATGTTGCTCGCGTATTGTCTGAAAAGCCTTATTATTCTGTGCATGCGCACTATCGAATTACTTTTAAGAAAACGAGACCACACGACTGTCAACGACGTCATCCGACCTACTATGTATGATAACGGTATGATTGATATTAAATCCATTACCAAATATGAATTACTGGGTGGCGAGTAATTCAAAATTTCCTGAGCGTTCTTGTTTTGCTTATAAATAAATTGAATCAGCGTGTCGAATGCGTAGAATATCGTAAAATAATCGAAATATTCGTCGAGGTAGTCTGTTACGAATGCAACATTGTTGGAAACAAAATAAAAATCCATTAGTGTTATTGGAAAGTCAATTAAAACCATAACAATTATGAACACGAACCAAGATGAATCGAACGGTAGCAACAGAAGACGTTTGATTCCGACGATTTGGCCGTCTTCAAAAAACACGAAGGATGACTCAGGAGTTGACGTTTTTGACCGTTTTTTCATCTGTTAATAGAAAGAAAATTATTATTTTTGAACTAAAACTTCTTTTGGTACGATATCGTAAAATCGTCGCATGAGATTTAAAATGTAACGAAACGTTGCACTATTCGTAGGTTCGATCCCGGCGGTCGGTTCTATTCTTAATTTTAAAGAGGTTATCAATTCGTCATGTATATTTTTTTGTTCAGGAAGCTAACGGATTGGTTTCTGATGTAATTTTCAATCGGTTCAATCGTTTTTAACTTTTTTTTTAAAAGGCGGTTTTATATATAATATGTTACTTAATATCTCCAATCTCTTTGAACCGATTTTGATGATTCTTTTTCTAGTTGATAGGGCATACCATCAGAGTGGTCTCATATAAATTTTACTTAAATCGGTTCAGGAGTTTTTTTAAATCTATTTTTGCTATAGAATATTAAGGAAGAAAATAGTTAATAAAGTGCGAACTACGTATTGCAAAGCCACGAAGTCCCACCGCACACGGGTCGGCAGTTTTGCAATTTGAGTTTCAAGCCAGTTCCGGACGCGACTGTTGTGCAATCGGTTTGCAATCGATTGACGTTCTTTGCTCACTCACTAGCGGAATTGGTACAGATGGTTGCTCCTGCCTTACAGAAGAATTTCGCTACAGCATGCAACTGAAATTGCTTCTAGGCCTGCAAACACGGTCGCACACAACCAGTTTGAAACTGGTTTCAAATCAGTGTACTCAAATTGCAAAACAGTCGAGTGGTGTGCGAGGTCCTAAAAAGTTAAAAAAATCATTTTGCGTGTAACCTTTACGCACGGGTGAAGTAAGACGTCTTTTAATTTGTTAATTCCACTCATATTTTTGGGAAATATTCACTCACAAATTAATTGGCAATGCTTATTGGTTTGCGTCAGTAGCTATGTTTTCTACAGATACGTTTTGATGTCGCAATCTGTCAGTCGATGCCTTTAAATAGCGGAAAGCGATCACAAAATTGTTTTGCGTCCGTAACTATGTTGTCCAAACTTCAAATCAGCTGGATTTTTGTGTTGACTTTTATAAGCGCGCATCGATAATATTATTTACGTCATTATCAGCGATTTAAATTCTCGTATCGTATGCAATTAAGAGATAGAACATAAAAACTAAAAAAATGATTTGCGTTGTTTGTTTTAATGATTGAAAAATAATGTGCTCTGCTCAAAAAATGTTCTAATCTGACATGCGTGGCAAGTCCATTGTTAAATATTATATGAATTTAAATCAAAATATAGGCTTACCTTTAGAGGCAAATACTTCAAATGGGACTTCTTATTAAGTAGTTTCTCTTTTGTATATTAATAATTAATTATGACTGAAAACTCTGTTTATAAACAAATAAAGCCCTAGTGATACAATATAAATATGTCTCGACTAACTACAATCCCCTAACGGTCGTGTCTTTATTAATTTTAGTTAATATCGATAGATAAATATATATTTAGCAGATATTTATTGAGAAATAATCGAATAAACTTACCTACAAATATAAAGACTCTATCGGAAATAGGATAAAAAAATAACCGGAAGTCAAAAGTTTATAGAGCTGTGAGTTGTGATATGTTATATCGTGCAAAAAACTTTTTTTTCGATAATTTTATAATCCAGTAGTTTACTGTCAAAAATTCAAATTGATTTACTTGATAAATTATTTTTAAGCCGTTATTAAACATCGGAACTTGACCTTTGTTACTAATATTAAAAAGGGAAAAGATAAAATTAATAAATTTCAAAAGCATAATGTTGTATATAAAATTAATTGTGAAAATTGTGCTAAGAATTATATTGGTCAAACAAAAAGAGCTCTTAAAACAAGAATAAAAGAGCATCAAAATAATCACAAATTAATCCCTGACAAACATAATGTAATAACTAAACACAAATTAGAACTTGACCACAAAATTAATTGGGATAATATTAAAATTTTAGATAATGAAACTAATTTTTTTAAAAGAAATATTTCGGAAATGTTACATATAAAATCAAATAAAAATTCTCTCAATGCCCAATTAGATACAGAAAATTTAAGTAATATACAGATTGTATCAAATCAAAACGGTCCATAGGACATTCTGTGTGTAAGACAGAGACGATATATAAAGATCTATAAAAGCAGTAAGTAAGAGCGAGATAAATGATCGCTAATATAGTTACTGTGGTTACGTAAATAAATAATTACGTACACTGTAAATCTTTTTACCAATTTATCAATTAAAACAACTACAAATAAATTTATTATGTTGGCGGTTGAATTACCACCATAAAACCATTTAATTATTTGGATTTTTTCCCGAACAGTATAAATAGCCATTTTATCAATAATTTCACTAGTGAATACTGACATTTGATAAAATTGTGATTTTTACTGTATAGAAAACAAGGGCGATACTATCAGATTGTATAACCACAGTAACTAGCTATTAGCGATCATTTATCTCATTCTTACTTACTGCTTTAGTGCTTTATATAATATCGTCTCTGTCTTACACACAGAAGTTCTATGGACTGTTTTGATTTGATACAATCTGTATATAATATTATATTGAAATAATTTTTGTTTTATTAATTTTTCTTTCTTTTTTAGGTACTCACAAATTATTATTTCCATGACTACTTAATAAAAAATTGTTTGTTATTATTTTTTCATTATTTTGACATTCATAATTAATTTTGAAAAATTCTATAAAAAGCGAATTATATTTAAATATTAATTATTTTTATATTTTTAGATCAATTCTGAAGAAGCTCCAAATCCGGATTGAAACGTTAATGTATTAATTTTATATTGTTTGTTAATATATTGTCTGAAAAATTGGTCGATAATTTTATTTATTGAATATTTTATTTAATTGTTGAAAAACTTTTATTTGTTGTCATCACCTAGCTTCCTACGCTTGCCGTGTTTCGAGATGGACCGTTTTCTGGCACACGCGAGATTATGCCATAGAGATATAAGCATGGATTACATAGTTTTATAGATAGTTCACTTGACGTTCAATGTCAAATTTAGTTTTTAGTTCTTCCTTAGGTCACTGATGCTAATGGCGTTACTGATGCTACTAGCGTTTCCATGGCTCCTCTATTAGACTGTTACAAGCCCCCTATTCCCAGGTACTAAACTGATAATTATTAAAATTATCAATTGGATTTTCAATTTATTATAAAAAAATAAATTGAATAGACACCTGAAAGGATAATATTTGTAGGTTTAGAATAATATAAATTCTTACTTCTCTTCCAAATGATGATTTATTTAGACTAATTTCTTATTTACAGTTTCATTATCAATTGAATATTAAATTACAAATTGTTAACTTTATTTATGGTAAATATTTCATCTTTTTTAAAATATTAGCTATGGAAGTCCATTTATAAAAAAGAAATATTTGATCTCAAACACGAAAAAAATTATTATCCAGTGATTTAAATTTCGCAGACATATAAATTCGAACTGGGGCCTGTGAATTAGTTCCATCTACAGCTGCTGCATATTCTAATATTCATAACATGAACCTGCAACAAAATCAGAAGATTAAAGCGAATACTGAGAAAAACTTGTATTGAAATGGGTTGCATATTGGACAAAATTATAATAATTTGGTTTCAAGTCAACAAGAATTTTTAAGAAATGTACCTATCTAAAAATATTAAATGCGTATTTTTTTGGATATTATATTTATATAAAATACTCGGAATATTACTTGAGAATATTGTTGTTTGGATATTTATTGAAGGGGATATTAAATTAATAAAAACAGATTTCTTACCTTGTGATTACCAGAAAAAAAGTGTAGAATCTCACTTTAGGTTTTTCCACAGACAATCCAAAACACTTTTCAGTAGTAAATATTATTATTAACTATAAAAATTACTATAAAAATAATAAATTTTGTTAACATTGATCGCTTGAACACAAAATCGTTATCTATGGATGAAAAAATGACAGGAAAACAAAAATGAATTTTTGAAATGACAGTTAGTGAACTTTGGATCATTTACCTATAATTAAAATTAAAATAAAAAAAATCGATCGACGCGCCTTGCCGTGTCCTAAGGAAGAGTTAAATAAGAAATTCTAATGGAAAGTATACAAAGTGAGCATTGCCTGGATATAAGTAACTCGAGTCCTTGAAAGTGTCTGCTTACAATTCCATGTCACTATGGTAACTAAAGATATAAACAGCACATGGCTAGTTACATAAGGGTATTGTTTTCCCCGCCCTCCCCTCTTTAGTTAATGATGTGTCAACGAGCGCTCATGAGAGAGAGAGAATGATACGGAACGATTGCAGGGTTCTCTCTCTGAACTGCAGACACTTTCATTTATGGCAAGCATACCCGCTAGCGTTCTCTAGTACTTATATCTCTATGGATTATGCTGTTATCCCTACCTAGGAAAACTTCGGTTCTTTCCGCCTGTTTTCGCGATAGTTACTAAAGTTGTTTTAACTTCATAGACACTACACACATGTAAGCCATGAACGTGTGTATAAGTAACTAGAGTTCGCTAGTTCGTATTAGAGATGAGTGATATTTCACTACCTGTTACTTAGTCGCTAATATTTGGATATCACGGTTCACTGCAGTGACTTCAGAGTAGCTACCTGTTACTGAAAGGGACCCAGTATAATTTGTAAAACTTACGGGGAAATTTTTTTAACTAAAGGTATTACCCATTTGTGAAATGTGATCACTAATGTAAAATACGTACTTTATATACTTATAACTTAGTCGTACCTTTCAATAATGCATCGTTACGTGCATTTTTGGGTGTAATGTTATACTAATACATAATAATATTGTGCATGGGCTGTTTTAGCACCGAACGATATTTTACCAGTGATCACTGTTCGCTGAAATCAATATAATTAACATCTCTGCTCTGCACGTGCATAGTCATTCAAGTGATCGGCGAACGCTGGTCGCTTATATATTATCTGCACTGCATGCGCATAGGTTACCAGCGATCACGGGTCGCAGTTAAAAATCACAGGTATTTGGAAGTCGCAGTCGCCAAAGTACCTGTTACTTGAAAGTAGCTAATAATCTCATCCCTAGTTCGTATGCTTGCCATAAGTGAAAGTGTCCTCAGTTGAGAAAGAGAACGCTGCAGAAAACCAGATATTTGTTTACTCAAATCAGCATCGGAGAAAATGGGTGACTCGGTGCAGAGCTGAAAATTTGCAGAATAATAGGAGATAGTACAAGTAGGGAAAAAATTGCCAGAAGGCTAGGCGGAAGATAAAGAGCCGCCAGAAGGCGCTAATGTTGCGAAAAATCAGTGCAATTTTTATACTTATTCTGTAATTCAAAACTAGATTATATATTATACATTATATACATAGTTATAAGGGCATACTGAAAATTCAAACATGATATAATAATTACATTCTACAAATTTTGTGGAATCTAATTATTATATCATGTTTGAATTTTCAGTATGCCCTTATAACTATATAATGTATAATATATATGTTACCGTTAAAACCCGTTTTTAGTTAGAACGCGTATTTACTAGTTAAAACTAGTTTTCACTAAACGCCCTCGTTAAAACTAGAATTTCCTAGTAACAACTAGAATTTACTGATTTAGAAGATTGATTTTTAGGTAAAACTAGTTTTAACTGTGAGCGTTAGACAAAACTAGTAGTAACTAGAAAATTGTGTTTCAGAGGATTGATTTAATAGAATGAAGCCTTGATTAAAAAATAAACATTATTACATGTTATTTATTAAAATATTTATTGAGAACATTTGTGAATAGTAACATCTGAACAGCGTTGATATTAATCTATATATATAAAATTCTCGTGTCACAGTTTTCGTTGCCATACTCCTCCGAAACGGGTTGACCGATTTTGATGAAATTTTTTGTGCTTATCCGGTATCTATGAGAATCGGCCAACATCTATTTTTCATCCCCCTAAATGTTAGGGGTAGTCCACCCCTAAATTTTTTTTCTTCCTTTAATTATAATTATTAAAGACACGAATTTTTTTTTAAATTCGTATCCATGGTTTTAAAATATAAACAGCCTTATGTATGATTTGAAAAAATTCTGTCAAAAATTAAAAAAACATTTATTTATAATAAACCATTGTGCGAGTCATTAGGATCAGTTTTTCTGACAATTATATTGACAAAAATATATAATTATAATTCAATAAATTTATTGAATTATAATTATATATTGTCAATATAATTGTTAGAAAAATTGGTCGATAATTTATTTATTGAAGAGTACTAATCAGACGTTAATCAAAGATTCAAATATCCCCATTCGTTCTTTTGCACCCGGGTGAAACCGGGCGGGACCGCTAGTTAGAAATATAAAAATATCATTCTTCCTTATGGAGATCCATATTGGCAACTTTTATTAAAGTTTTATTAAAGTCTTACACATTTAACAAAAACAATTAGTACTCCTCTTAGTCATTTGAAAAAGAAACATTATATGATAACATATTATTTAATACAATATTTACGAATTGAAACATCCCAAACAAATTTAATATTTAAAGTTAGTAACATAACAGTAAAAGAACATTTTTCCTTATGAAGATCAAACAGCCATATTGGCAATTTTAATTAAAGTTTTATAGCGATTTTCTCTTTTTTTATGTTGATCAATCTGTAATATCCTTGTTAATAATGCCTCTTTCCATCGCGTCCCTTGGTTTATAACTTTGTGGAATCAATTTTAACTGCTTGGTGCCGTTAAAACGCGTTTTGACTAGTTGAAACTAGTTTTAACTGATATTCATTTTTACCAACAGTAAATTCTAATTTTAACGAGGGCGTTTAGTAAAAACTAGTTTTAACTAGTCAATACGCGTTCTAACTGAAAACGGGTTTTTACGGTAACATATATAATATATAATCTAGTTTTGAATTACAGAATAAGTATAGAGATTGCCAGAAGTGCACTGATGTTTCGCAACATTAGCGCCTTCTGGCGGCTCTTTATCTTCCGCCTAGTCTTCTGGCAATTTTTTCCCTACTTACTTGTACTATCTCCTATTATTCTGCAAATTTTCAGCTCTGCACCGAGTCACCTATTTTCTCCGTAGCCAGCTCTTCGTCTAAACTCTAAGTGTTTTGATGATTTTTTTTAACTGCGTTTTTTACTCTTAACCTGTTTTAACCCTATAATAGTTACTTTCACCTATTAGATTCCATGATTATTTTATATTTCTTGATATTAATTGTTATAATCTGGTAATCTGAATATATGCTTTTTTATTTAAAAAGATAAAATGTTATATCAATTTCAAATATTTTTATTTTTAATAATTTTACAGACTTTTGATGTTCTACAATTATTAATTTGAATATATATAATAGATGATGATAATTGTAAGTAAAATATACGATAGCTTAGTGCTGAGGAAGTTACAACAAATTTTACGAAACGTCCACTATAATTATATAATATTCTTGTATTATTTGTGTCCACTTCCCTATGATTAACTAAATTGCAATAAATTATATGTATACTTAGTTATTGAATATTTTAATTGTTAAAAATACTTGGTTACATACCTCTAATGTTTAACAAACAAAATCATCCCGTATAATATTTAATTTACTACATAAAAATAGTAAATATAATATATTGTTGGTACATATCAAATAATTCGATTTTAACCGATCCGAGTATCTAGTGTATTAACCCAAAAATTCGTGTAACCTACTAGATACAAAAAAATGTTTAAATAGTTTTTTGTTCAACTCAACATTTACTATCGAAAACTGCTGAGGTATATTTTTCTTATACTTTAATCTCATATACAGGGTGTCCCATTAAGAATGGGACATAGAAAAACCGCAGATTCTCCAATTCAAAATAAAACGATTAAGCGAAATATGATTAGATAAAATGTTACTCGTTTCCGAAATACGGGGTGTTGAAGTTGAAAACTGAAAAATTATTAATGTCCATAATTTTTTTAATACACCGTATAATTTTACTCAAATCGGCACACTTGTTAAATATCATAAAATGCACCTAACAATAAAAAAATTAGTTCAGTACGCTCTACCAGTGGCGTACGGCAGGAGTAAGTAATGCTTGTACCCCTTCTAAATGTTACGCCGCTGTCTAAATTTTAATTTTGACTATAATTTTAATTTTTTTGATATTTTCTAAGTCAATAATGTACACTTGTTAGTTTGTTGTAAAGTCATTGGTTTTCGAGATTTTCGCAATTTTTTTAAATTGTAAAAATGAATATTATTAATAATAATACAAATAAAAAGTACATGTCTATCTATCTTTAACTGCGAATATCTCGAAAACCAATAACTTTGCAACAAACTAACAAGTGTACATTATTAAAATTATAGTCAAAATTAAAATTTAGACAGCGGCGTAACATTTAGAAGGGTAACAAGCATTATTTACTCCTGCCGTACGCCACTGGTAGAGCGAGTAACATTTTATCTAAGCATATTTCGCTTAATCGTTTTATTTGGAATTGGAGATTCTGCGGTTGTTCTATGTCCCATTCTTAATGAGACACCCTGTATATTTTAACATTTTTGAAATCTCCGGTTTTTTCTCTATAAAATTTTCGTAAGGCTACATAAGAAAATATTCGAGAAAACATTATCAATTTATTAACCAAATACACAATAATAAATAATTAATTATTTTTCATAGCACTCCACCCCAAGTAAATTATTAATAATAATTATTACTGTGTATTTAATTAATAATAGATTTTTCACGAATATTTTCTTATGTAACCTTATGTAACCTTATGAAAATTTTGTAAAAATTTATAGAAAAAATAAGATTTTGAAAATGTTAAAAAAATAAATGTTAAAAATTGAAAAAAAAAGCATGTACAGTGTACACTTTCGGTTGAGTTTGAAGACAAAAAAAATACATACCTCAGCAGTTTTCGATATTAAATCTCGAATTGAACAAAAAACTATTTAAAACTTTTTTTGTATCTAGTAGGATACACGAATTATTCATTGTTATCACTTTCGGTGAACCAACTGCATTTATTTGTCTTGAGTTAGACCTTAAACTGTGTCGCAAATCAGCAACCAGTCCTTGTAAAATGTTTAAAATGATTAAACGGCGTTTAAAATTTCTTTCTAGATATCGATGACCGCAAAACTTTTCTCATATTCTATTTCTTCGGTAATGACAAAAGTAACACATATTCATCACTGGGATACACCATTCAAATCATTAATTTCAATATAGCCCACAATGTATGCGATGATGCATCTTTCATGACCACAAAGAAGAATCCACCGATTTCGATGAGGAATGAGTTGGCCGCGTGTACGTAATTGCATTGCTAATGATTTAGTAACTGGTTTCAATCACTTTCTTTTGAGTAGCTAAGTGCACTTAAGTTCTTCCGTAGCTCCACTATGCATTGAATCAACAATACGGTAATGATTTTTTGGTAAATCAATCAGAATGTTCATATTTTCATTCAGCCATTTGACCTGCACGCGATATCACGTACTGATAAATGTCTTCTCTGGTGGCAGGATAAAAGTTCAACAGAAAAATCCACTTGGGTCGATGAAGTACAAGCAACACGGTATTTTTCACAGCTTGATAATTGTAAACGTGTGGTTTGTTCTCGTAAAGTCCCTGCAAAACTCCAAATATGTCCCCTTTTTTGTAGACACGAGTGTGCGTTTGTTTTTCATCAGTGTCGACTACCCGCACTTCGCCGCTATGAACTATGTACATACACTCGTCGATGTGACCTTCGTAGGTTATAAAATCACCCGAGAAGAAAATAAGTGTCCTTATTGAGGCTACGAGTTGGCGAATAAAGTCAATGTGCGCGTTTTCGAATACTGCAGCGTTTTCAACGTAATGCCTAAATAAAGAATTCAAGACATACTCCCGTAAGTAGTAGGGCATTATGTCCAAGAAATACGGAGATTGGTAGCCCTGTTGATGAGACCACAAATTTCTCATATATTTTTTCAAACTGTTAAGCAATACGGGGGATAATTGCTCGAATTCCATGAAGTTATAAAGTTTGTAAAACGCCCTGGCAAATAATTTTTTTTGATTTATATACAAATGAGCAAAAGACCACATTTTGACGATGAAGAAAATTTTAAGCCAATATAAGACGAACATCAAGAAAGCAAAATACGTAATAGCAGTTAACTTTTGCGGCGGGAAAGAATGAGACGGCATACCACTAAACTTTAAAACGCAAATATAAATTTGCGACATATAAAGTTTAAATTTTTCTAAACTTGACAACTTTTCCAAAGTGCAGTCTATTTTCATTTTTTTCATTGCAAAATTATCTATAGCAAACTCATCGGAGCATGATACCAATAATGTCAAACATGTGGCAATGTGCAAAGAAAGTGATAGCCAAAATACTAAAGAAACAGAATGAGTCAGGATCATGTCGACATTTAGTAACTGATGCCGTTCCCGAATGAATCTAAACACGTGAAAAATTCTTAACATTCTATTGGACCGCATTAAAACAAAAAACTTACGTTCAATTGGAATCAGTTCTAATGGAAGATTTGCAACGATGTCAAAAATAAGCCAAGATTTCAAATATTTTTTATTAATTAGTTTTAAATTCGTTACTTCTTCATTGTACATATTGTCGTAAGTTGTATGACATTTGATGTAAATAGCAATAATATGAATTGTATCAAATAAATAATCGAAAAATAAACTTAGAGTGGACTGCTCATTGACAAAGATTTGATAAAATCCGAAAAAAGATGAAATGAAATAAACTAACAAAACTAACGATTTCCATTTATCTAAACGAGAAGAATGGCACGAAATAACAAAAATATGCACATCAATAGTTTTTCTTCTTAAAAAATCTATCCAAGTCTCGATTCTTTCGGCCTGTGACGGTTGCAGTTTTTTGGATTTAGACGCTTTGGGAACAGTCACTGTAGAATATTTTCCGTCAAATGTTTTTTCGGGCAAATAGTCCACATGAAAAACTGTCAATCTTTCAAAACGTTTTCTTACAGCTGGATAATTTGATAAAGTCGAAAAGAAATCCAGGGTTTCCATGGACAATACTTCGATATGTTCTTTTGCCACAACGGATATAGTTTGTCGTATTCTTTTAGTATTTACTAAATTGCCAAAAATACTGCCTCCTCGCAATACGACAAGCTTTTTTTTGTCCGGTCCAACAATATCGACTGATCCTTTGCAAAGAAAATAAATTTTGGAGTGAACATCACTAACTCTGAGGACAGCACCTCGCTTCAAGAAGATCTGAAGTTGCAACTGTATTAGCAGACACCTCACAAACGATTTATAGTCATCGAGAAATATCACGGAATTTTCAAAAAAACTTCCATAAATGTCATATAATATATCTTCTTTAAGGCAATAATGAATTTTGGGAAACGCTTTTTTAAAAATACGCCCGTCTATGTTAGACCACGAGTATTGAAAATGATTTATAACTTCCTGTCGTAATTTTGGATGTATTCTTTTAGATGACATAAATTGTAAAAGGTTTTTTATGTTGTGAACCGAATTCGAGAATGTATAACACATCATAGCGGTCCGCCCCGTCATCTTTGCAGTGCATACAATAAATGTGCAATAACCAATTACAACAGTTACCAACAGAAATAGGAGATCTCGGTAGAGCTTAGGGTGTAGAAACGATGCACCGGACTTAGTTAAAGCGCCGGCCGCAGTGTACATTGCAACTAATTGAGCTATGTAAGGTGTTATAGGTGCCACATAATCAAATTCCTCTACCAAAGCACCCTTCTTACAATGAATTCCGGCATCGTATATGTTTCGCGACAATATGTTGGGATTGATATCGCAGCCAATTATGAGTATGACAGAAGAGAAAAATATAATTGCTACAATGAAATAGCAGATGAATTCTAAGAAAAATGGAAGTTTGCGAGGTACCAGTATATCCTGCAGTTGGTTGATAGTTGATCGAATACGATGCAATTGCAATAATCTATTGATATTAAAAATAAAAGCATTTATGCAATTCGACTCGAAACGAAATACTTTCATTAAAGGCAGTGCTGCGAAAAAGTCTAAGAAAAACCCATGAGTCAAATAATATTTAGCTGTATAAAGTGGATGAGAAATGAGTATCCCGTCAGTGTTGAAAAAGCAGACATGCATTCTCACGTACAGATCTACGAATTGTAATATATCCAAAACGATCTTTAAATAGATCCACTGGCGGTCTTCGCTCATTGAGATTACGATTGCCGAATATATCGACGAAGAAAGGAACGCGAAGATACATCGGCTAATCTCCCAGTAGAGTAGAAATCTTCCGTCGGAACGTATTGTTATCGGCAAAAATAAATGCTTGAAAATAATCGTAAACTTGTTGAATGGCTTATTGTAATCATCCCGTACTTTGGAATAAACAAAGGATGTTCTTGTTGAAGCTCTTGTTTGTCTTTTGAACGAGTAATCGTCCTCTTCGAACGCTTTGACCAAAATCAACGACTCAGGAGACGGTAAGGAATCTTCGATATCTTTTCGAATAGACGGAAATTTTCTCAGTGCACTTTGGAGATGTTTGTAGTCCAATAATGCAATTTTGCAGTGCGTAACCGCGATTATAGTAAAAGTAGCGGGCATTTGTAAAAAAGTCTCTAAAATCGCTAAACCGACAGGCGCTTTCTTTAATTGTTCAACAACGCCGGTAGCTGTGGTGACAATAGCACAATAACCACTTACGACAATCGGAATACCTTTACATAAATCGCCTTCGTAGACGATCACCTCTCCTGGAGGAATTATGTACGTCCTCAGGTTTCGAAAAATGTACGAAACAAATTGATCGTCATATTTCGACGAAGTAAACGGTAATATTTGTTTGAGTGCAGTTTGTAAATCTCGATCGATAATAAAATTCAAATCGGATGGAAGTATACTTTTCAAATCATCGTCATATAGAAAATTTGAAGCTTTATCACACATCCATTGGGTACGTACATAATTTAAAAGTCGATCACAATTTATGCTATCAATTTCTGAAAAGGCCGCCTTAGTTTTGATGTCGTATGCTAGCATCTGAATTCTGAATTTGTTTGGTGATTTAATGATTTCCATTGCTGCAAAGTCCGATATCAAATACATGAAAATTAAACCAGATATTAATGCAATAAATGTAGCCAAGTAAAGAGGAGTAAGTTCCTTCAATGAATAAAAACTGGTTCCGGTAATTATTTGGAAAATTGCTAATAGACATTCTAATAAAACAAAAATATGTTCTCCAAAAAGAAGTTCTTCAGCTGATATATCCAAATCCAATATACAATCATTCAGCCAACATTGTAAAATGCAATTGATAACCCCAAATGATATCATGAACATAAATAAATATATTGAAAATTTAATTACACGTAGTTTTTTCACCTCGACCAGTAAATGTTTTTCAAGGTTTCGAAAATATACTTCCAACCAAATTATTTTTAATAAACGATTTACATGAGAGATCACGCTAACAATTGGGGTATTGAAGACTGACTCGTCTATAGCTAAAAACACCATATTTTCTAAAGGCAACGCTGCTATTACATCGACTATAAAGGTAAATTTTCTTGCTCTGTAGAATAAGATTTCTAAATAAGTTGATGTGATTAATTTGGTGTCTGCAATTACGGCCGTCGACATTTTTATAAGTACATCCAAAGTCCAAATAATTGTAATAGTGTCAATCGTCGTTACGAACCACGTAGATTGTATCTGATCGATAAATACGACGAATGAAAAGAATGTAAACGTCGCCAAAATTAATGCCAACATAAACATGTTCCAAGCCTTAATTAAAACAGACGTTGGATTTAATATAAACGGAAAAGTCGTCCGTACGAAAACCATTTCCAGTACAGCTTCGACTGCCGTATCCGGAAATGATATCATGTCTGCGTACTTCAAAGTTAATGGGATCTTTTTAATTGATATTTCATTGTAAATCCAACATCTCATCTTTTCAGCCATTTTCTTTTTCTCTTCAACTTCGATTATCTTATTGAGTTCTAAATTTTTTTTTACGATTTCAATGATTTGTTGAATTTTGATACTTTTTGATTTGTGGGAAATTCCGGCTTTGGAAATGGCTTCATCGAATATTTTTTTTGATTCTATTGCTTCACGGTAACGCTGATTGACCTTTAAGAGTAGACGACGATAACAAAATGGATATTCGTTGATTATCTCTACGAAATCTTGTCTATTTAATGTTTCAATTTCGCAATATCGATGACAGATCAGATTATATTTGCATAAGTGAGGGATGATCAAGCTTGTTTCTCCGACACAAGATCCCGCTGTGAAATTAACCAAAGCTATTTCATCATCTTCTTCGTTTACCAATTTAACAACACCAGATACAATATAAACCATTTTATTTTTTTCATAACCTCTTTTGTAAATCCTGTCACCGGGAATTAAAATGCGCCTCTTCATTTTCAAAGCCAATTGTTTCAAAACAGGCAGCTCGACGTTTCTAAATAAATGCGAGTGCTCGAAAGCGTGCCATCTAATATCGAGAAACATGTCTTTCATTATGATTAAAGGAAAATTAGTAAATTTCGAAAAATCTTTTCTAATTCCTTTATTATAATTCCAACAAATTTTTAAATATTTCGATATATTTTCACTTAATTTCGGTTGAATATCTAATGAAACCAATGACTTTTTTATTAATTTCAATCGATTTTGATAGAAAAATATTCTTCGATTATTCTCTATTTTGGCACTGATTAATTTGGCAACAGTCATTTTAAAAATGATAAAAGAACCAATCAGGCTACCTATGGTCATACATATTAACTCAATGAAGGTATCTATGACAGGAATGATGCATCCTTGAGTCGTTATTAAATTTAAAACCTCCATAAGAAAGCCTATAGTAGTTCCCAAATCTTCATTATCACAACTGAATTGCGAACAATAATCAAAATCCATTATTAGTACTAAGATCATTACTGTAACCAGCGTTGCGTACAAATATAGAAAACTTAAAACAGTGACGTCATTTGCGCCGACGTTGCTCGCATATTGTATGAAAAGCCTTATTATTCTGTGCATGCGCACAATCGAATTACTTTTAAGAAAACGAGACCACACGACTGTCAATGACATCATCCGACCTACTATGTATGATAACGGTATGATTGATATTAAATCCATTACCAAATATGAATTACTGGGTGGCGAGTAATTCAAAATTTCCTGAGCGTTCTTGTTTTGCTTATAAATAAATTGAATCAGCGTGTCGAATGCGTAGAATATCGTAAAATAATCGAAATATTCGGCGAGGTAGTCTGTTACGAATGCAACATTGTTGGAAACCATATAAAAATCCATTAGTGTTATTGGAAATTCAATTAAAACCATAACAATTATGAACACGAACCAAGATGGATCGTGTGGTAACAACAGAAGACGTTTGATTCCGACGATTTGGCCGTCTTCAAAAAACACGAAGGATGACTCAGGAGTTGACGTTTTTGACCGTTTTTTCATCTGTTAATAAAAAGAAAATTATTATTTTTGAACTAAAACTTCTTTTGGTACGATATCGTAAAATCGTCGCATGAGATTTAAAATGTAACGAAACGTTTATTCGTAGGTTCGATCCCGGCGGTCGGTGTCATTCTTAATTTTAAAGAGGTTATCAATTCGTCATGTATATTTTTTTGTTCAGGAAGCTAACGGATTGGTCTCTGATGTAATTTTCAATCGGTTCAATCGTTTTTAACAATTTTTTTTAAAAGGCGGTTTTTATATAATATGTTACTTAATATTTCCAATCTCTTTGAACCGATTTTGATGATTCTTTTTCTAGTTGATGGGGCATACCTTCAGAGTGGTCTCATATATAAATTTTAAAACATAAACACGAAATATTGATTTGCGTTTTTTTTAATGATAGAAAAATAACGTGCACTGCTCAAAAAATGCTCTAGCTCTGCGTGGCAAGTCCATTGTTAAATATATTAATGTAAATCACAATATAGGCTTACCTTTAGCGACAAATACTTCAAATCGAACTTCTTATTCAGTAATTTCTCTTTTGTTTATTAATACTTAATTATGACTTAAAACTCTAATGTTTATAAACAAATAAATAAAACCCTAGAGATATAATATAAAATATGTCTCGACTTACTACAATCCTAACGGTCATGTTTTTATTAGTTTTTTATCAAGTAGGAGATTTACGATTAATCTCTATCTTTGTATAAATAGATAGATAGATTTATTGGTTTCAGTCATATAAAATAAATGTTAAAAACAGGTCAAAAAATACAATCCGCTAGGGAGCGTCGTTCATATCTGAAAATTCTTGGTACATACAGAAACACTCTTTAATAAGATATTTGTAAATTAATTATTTGTTTAAACATTTTGAGACTCTGGTTTCTAGTGTTCAAAGATAATTTATTAAAAAATTGTAAACCCAAGTAATTAAGGTCAAAATTAGAATGTTTTGTGTGAAAAAAAAGGAATGACCAGATCTTCATTTATTCTTGTATTGTAACGATGCAGAGACATGGGATTATTAAATTTATCTAAATAGTTTTTAACAAATATTAAACAGTTAGATATAATTAATATACCGAGCTGATAAAGTTAAAAAATTGGATAAACAAAGGCTTACAACTGTCGCGCGATTTTGAATTGCAAATAATCATTTCTCATTGCCTTTTTTTGTGTGCAGAGACGGCATTGCCCCAAATTTCAAGTCCAACATAAAAGTTTTGAACGAAATAGCGCAAAATAGGCCATTGTTAAGACGTTTTGCATATAGACAGTTTTCTCATCAAGTAAAGTATCCTAAAGAGTTTATTTTGTATATTTTCTTTGTGGTTTTTCAGTGGTTAAACCAAGTAGATTAATACATGGAATGGCATTTTCATCACAAAAAAAGTAACTTTGTGTTTATTGCCTGTTTATAGGGATGTGACATTGAATGAAAAAAATCGATTAATTAATAATCGATTTTTTTCGTTTGAATATAAATCGATTTTTAAAAAATCGATTTTAAAAGAAATAATCGATTTTTGTAGAAAAATCGATTTTTTCTATATGTATAACAAAATTAAGAGAATAATATTAACAATTTATTAGAATGAAAATCATTTAAAATGGTAAGTATAATAATAATAACCAAAATGACAACCTTATGGTTATTGATACATATTAGAATTGTTGAAACAATTTCTAGTACAATAAATTTGACATTTTATTACAAATTGTAATTTACAATAAAAATAAAATCAAACAATAAGAATCAAAAAACTAAAAAGAATCGTCTGTCGCCCAGATTGCACCATTTACAAAAATCGATTAAAATGTGTAATTTTTATAATCGATTAATTAAAAATCGATTATAGTCATAAATAAAATCGATTATAAGAAAAAAATAATCGATTAAAATAAAAATCGATTATTTTTTCACATCCCTACCTGTTTATAGTTAGCTTATTAGCCGTGAACCACTGCAAGACTTCCGACTGCGTGCTAGATTTCTTCTGTATTGTACAGTAGTTATATTTTATTATATAATTATAATATATTATATATCTTGTTGTTATTATAGGTAATAGGTATTGAAAGATATAAAGGACCCCGCACAAACCTTATGAGATTTGGTTCTCGGTTAAATTGATCGAAAATGGTACTATTTTATAGTTTAAAAGTCACTAAGAAGAAGTGTCCATGGGCGCATAGCCTAAAAACCAATAGATTTTTAGCTACGGATAAGTTTATCGAGATTTTGGATATTATAATAATATAGGGATATCCATTAAATTCACAAACATTTTCCATGTTCAACTTTTGTGCTTTTGCTTGTCATCTACCTAATTTTTTTGACAGATCTTCAGAACAAAAGAACAACTTCTTTTTGTTATTTTCAAAATATTTTCGAAACCATAAAGTTTAGTAAATTTTTTTTTCAAAACTTTCTTAGAAAAGTACCTAAATAGAATAATTAAACAGTTATGAAAATTATACCATTATAACAGAAAGAAACAGCGTTATAGCGAATGTCTTTTCTGCGCATGCGCCGATTTTTTCCCAAAATAATAATAGTATCATGCTCACAGAGTAACATACGAACAGACTTTTTCCAAAAATATGTTTTTTGGACTCGGGGAACTTAAAATATTGTAAAATTTTTAAAGGTTTTTTTAACCTAAATGGTACCATTCCCTCCTGTGGAGTTTGAATGGTAAAATCTCATCAAAATCTGTTGTGTTTTATTGTAGGTAGATAAAATATACAAGTTATAAAATGATCTGACTGGTCTAGTATCTGGCTGCACGATTTGACGGGTGGAAAGGGGTGTAGAGGATAGAAAAGGGCTGTAGAAGCATCCCCTTAAATTGTGGAGGTGCGGAAATCTCTATATTTATACGATGTAATAGGTAGGCCTAATGTCACATATTATGGTTATGAACACAGTGAATATATGTAAGTGTGTTCCAAAACAACACCAACGCTTTTTGACAACTTAAATGTAACCTTAGACATTGTATAAAGGGGTATGCGAATTGTCTCGCAGTGAAACGGGAAGGCGCAAATGTTGAGTTTAAAAAAAAAAACAATTCCGGGGTGAACGATAACGGGGTATGCGAATTAGATAGTTAATTGTTTGAATAGAACTGCGTTTTCTAATTGATCAAAGAAGATTTTAACAAATTTGTACAGTCTTGCGCATAACCAGTAACCACAATATGTGACATTAGACCTACTTTTATAACGTTACGTTGAAAAGTTTGTTTATTTATTTTGCAAAATATACAGATTTCCGCACCTCCACAATTTAAGGGGATGCTTCTACAACACTTTTCTATCGTCTACACCCCTTTCCACCCCTCAAATCGTGCAGCCAGATACTAGACCGCAACCATAATGGGCTCTAAAGGTACATAAAACACGTGTTTACCCACCTACGAAGACGATTTTTTCTTTGACAGCTTCATGAAAATATGTAGGTTGTTCATTTTATAATGTTAAATTTTAATAATAACAAATAATAATTATTGAGAACTTATTTTCGAGAACTGCTTATCAAATTTTTCATTGTTGATCAGTTGTTAGATTTCGGCCTCCATTGTTTGGACATAACGAACAATGGAATTTTTTGGGATTGGAAACGTTAAACGGTTAAATGAGAGTATGCCAAAGAATAAAATAATTCTAAGTACCTATACATAATTTTATTTACTGGAAGAGTTCTGTTCAGACGTTAATCAAAGATTTGAATAGTTTTTTTTATTTATATTTGTAAATTGTACCTTTGAAATTTAAAAAAAAATATGCCTATTATAATACTATTATAATACCTACTATTGGACAGTTTTCTCGAGAGCCTACTGAATCTTCAGTGTGTATTAGCGATTTGCAAAAAAACTAAAAGTTAATTTTTTTTATTATTCTTTATCTGTTCAACCATATCATTTTCGATTTCACCTATTAGAAACCATGGTAATTTTATTTTTTTATTATTAATTATTATAATATGGTAATCTGAATAGAAAAATGTTTTTATATCAAATTTATGTCTGGTAATTAAATATTTTAATTGTTAAAAATACTTGGTTAACGTTACTTCTAATATTTAACAAACAAAATCAATACATATAATTTTTAATTTACATGAAAATAATAAATATAATATGCTGTTGGTACATATCAAATAATTCGATTTTAAATAAATATAAATTTTATCCGAACTAGCTGTTCGATTCGGCTATACAGTGTGTTCACTCAAAAGTGGTAACATTGAATAATTCGTATATCCTACTGGATACAAAAAAATGTTCAACTCAAGATTTACTATTTACAACTTTTAAAAATAAAAATATCTTAACTTTCTGGGGAATTTACATCTATGAGCTTATAACGTTTATTTACGATTCGAATTTATTGATAACTAACAAAAAAGAAGTTAAAAACTACATGTTAAAGAAATTTTGATTTTTTTCTTCGAATTTCTAATTTAATAAATAATGTAATAAATTACTAATAATAATTAATAATTATTACTGTGTATTTAATTAAATTTTCTCGGATGTGTTCTTATGTAGCCTTATAAAAATTTTATATGACTTTATAGAGAAAAAATTAAGATTTCGAAGACGTAAAAATATATGTTGCCATTTGAAAAAAACGCATGTACATAAGCGGTTGAATTTGAAGTACAAAAAATATACCTAAGCAATTTCCGATAGTATATCTCGAGTTGAACAAAAAATATTTGGAAAAGAAGAATACACGAATCATTCACTGTTATCACTTTCGGTGAACAAACTATTTTTAAGTATCTGAGTTGACATCATTCAAATCATTAATTTCAATATAGCCCACAATGATTGCGATGATGAATCCTCCATGACCACAAAGAAGAATCCACCGATTTCGATGAGTATTGAGTTGGCGGCGTGTATGCAACTGCATCGGTAATAAATAATGATGTAGTAACTGGTTTCAATCACTTCTTTTTGAGTAGCTAAAGTCCTTGCGTAGCTCACTATGCATTGAATCAACAATACGGTGATTATTTTTTGGTAAATCAATCAGAATATTTATTTTTATTCAGTGATATGACCTGTACGCGATATCACGTACTGATAAATGTCTTCTCTGGTGGCAGGATAAAAGTTCAACAGAAAAATCCACTTGGGTCGATGAAGTACAAGCAACACGGTATTTTTAACAGCTTGATGATTGTAAACGTGTGGTTTGTTCTCGTAAAGTCCCTGCAAAACTCCAAATATGTCCCCTTTTTTGTAGACACGAGTGTGCGTTTGTTTTTCATCAGTGTCGACTACTCGCACTTCGCCGCTATGAACTATGTACATGCACTCGTCGATGTGACCTTCGTAGGTTATAAAATCACCCGAGAAGAAAATAAGTGTCCTTATTGAGGCTACGAGTTGGCGAATAAAGTCAATGTGCGCGTTTTCGAATACTGCAGCGTTTTCAACGTAATGCCTAAATAAAGAATTCAAGACATACTCCCGTAAGTAGTAGGGCATTATGTCCAAGAAAGACGGAGATTGGTAGCCCCGTTGATGAGACCACAAATTTTCCATATATTTTTTCAAACTGTTAAGCAATACGGGAGATATTTGCTCGAATTCCATGAAGTTATAAAGTTTGTAAGCCGCCCTGGCAAAGGATCTTTTTTGATAACTATACAAATGAGCAAAAGACCACATTCCAATGATGAAGAAAATTTTAAGCCAATAAAAGAAGAACATCAAGAAAGCAAAATACATAACAGCGCTTAACCTTTGCGGCGGGAAAGTATGAGACGACATACCACCAAACATTAAAACGCAAATATAAAATTGCGACATATAAAGTTTCCATTTTTCTAAACTTGACAACTCTTCAAAATTGCAGTCTTCCATTTCCGCAAAATTATCTATAGCAAACTCATCGGAGCATGATACCAATAATGTCAAACATGTGGCAATGTGCAAAGAAAGTGATAGCCAAAATACTAACGATAAAGAATGAGTCAGGGTCATATCGACATTTAGTAACTGATGCCGTTCCCGAATGAATTTAAACACGTGCAAAATTCTTAATATTCTATTGGACCGCATTAAAACAAAAAATTTACGATCAACTGGAATCAGTTCTAATGGAAGATTTGCGACAATGTCTAAAATAAGCCAAGACTTCAAATATTTTTTATTAATTAGTTTTAAATTCGTTACTTCTTCATTGTACATATTGTCGTAAGTTGTATGACATTTGATGTAAATAGCAATAATATGAATTGCATCAAATAAATAATCGAAAAATAAACTTAGAGTGGACTGCTCATTGACAAAGATTTGATAAAATCCGAAAAAAGATGAAATGAAATAAACTAACAAAACTAACGATTTCCATTTATCTAATCGAGAAGAATGGCACGAAATAACAAAAATATGCACATCAATAGTTTTTCTTCTTAAAAAATCTATCCAAGTCTCGATTCTTTCGGCCTGTGACGGTTGCAGTTTTTTGGATTTAGACGCTTTGGGAACAGTCACTGTAGAATATTTTCCGTCAAATGTTTTTTCGGGCAAATAGTCCACATGAAAAACTGTCAATCTTTCAAAACGTTTTCTTACAGCTGGATAATTTGATAAAGTCGAAAAGAAATCCAGGGTTTCCATGGACAATACTTCGATATGTTCTTTTGCCACAACGGATATAGTTTGTCGTATTCTTTTAGTATTTACTAAATTGCCAAAAATACTGCCTCCTCGCAATACGACAAGCTTTTTTTTGTCCGGTCCAACAATATCGACTGATCCTTTGCAAAGAAAATAAATTTTAGAGTGAACATCACTAACTCTGAGGACAGCACCTCGCTTCAAGAAGATCTGAAGTTGCAATTGTATTAGCAGACACCTTACAAACGATTTATAGTCATCGAGAAATATTACGGAATTTTCAAAAAAACTTCCATAAATGTCATATAATATGTCTTCTTTAAGGCAATAATGAATTTTGGGAAACGCTTTTTTAAAAATACGCCCGTCTATGTTAGACCACGAGTATTGAAAATGATTTATAACTTCCTGTCGTAATTTTGGATGTATTCTTTTAGATGACATAAATTGTAAAAGGTTTTTTATGTTGTGAACCGAATTCGAGAATGTATAACACATCATAGCGGTCCGCCCCGTCATCTTTGCAGTGCATACAATAAATGTGCAATAACCAATTACAACAGTTACCAACAGAAATAGGAGATCTCGGTAGAGCTTAGGGTGTAGAAACGATGCACCGGACTTAGTTAAAGCGCCGGCCGCAGTGTACATTGCAACTAATTGAGCTATGTAAGGTGTTATAGGTGCCACATAATCAAATTCCTCTACCAAAGCACCCTTCTTACAATGAATTCCGGCATCGTATATGTCTCGCGACAATATGTTGGGATTGATATCGCAGCCAATTATGAGTATGACAGAAGAGAAAAATATAATTGCTACAATGAAATAGCAGTTGAATTCTAAGAAAAATGGAAGTTTGCGATGTACCAGTATATCCTGCAATTGGTTGATAGTTGATCGAATACGATGCAATTGTAATAATCTATTAATATTAAAAATAAAAGCATTTATGCAATTCGACTTGAAACGAAATACTTTCCTTAAAGGCATCGCTGCGAAAAAGTCTAAGAAAAACCCATGAGTCAAATAATATTTAGTTGTATAAAGTGGATGAGAAATGAGTATCCCGTCAGTGTTGAAAAAGCAGACATGCATTCTCACATACAGATCTACGAATTGTAATATATCCAAAACGATCTTTAAGTAGATCCACTGGCGGTCTTCGCTCATTGAGATTACGATTGCCGAATATATCGACGAAGAAAGGAACGCGAAGATACATCGGCTAATTTCCCAGTAGAGTAGAAATCTTCCGTCGGAACGTATTGTTATCGGCAAAAATAAATGCTTGAAAATAATCGTAAACTTGTTGAATGGCTTATTGTAATCATCCCGTACTTTGGAATAAACAAAGGATGTTCTTGTTGAATCTCTTGTTTGTCTTTTGAACGAGTAATCGTCCTCTTCGAACGCTTTGACCAAAATCAACGACTCAGGAGACGGTAAGGAATCTTCGATATTTTTTCGAATAGACGGAAATTTTCTCAGTGCACTTTGGAGATGTTTGTAGTCCAATAATGCAATTTTGCAGTGCGTAACCGCGATTATAGTAAAAGTAGCGGGCATTTGTAAAAAAGTCTCTAAAATCGCTAAACCGACAGGCGCTTTCTTTAATTGTTCAACAACGCCGGTAGCTGTGGTGACAATAGCACAATAACCACTTACGACAATCGGAATACCTTTACATAAATCGCCTTCGTAGACGATCACCTCTCCTGGAGGAATTATGTATGTCCTCAGGTTTCGAAAAATGTACGAAACAAATTGATCGTCATATTTCGACGAAGTAAACGGTAATATTTGTTTGAGTGCAGTTTGTAAATCTCGATCGATAATAAAATTCAAATCGGATGGAAGTATACTTTTCAAATCATCGTCATATAGAAAATTTGAAGCTTTATCACACATCCATTGGGTACGTACATAATTTAAAAGTCGATCACAATTTATGCTATCAATTTCTGAAAAGGCCGCCTTAGTTTTGATGTCGTATGCTAGCAGCTGAATTCTGAATTTGTTTGGTGATTTTATGATTTCCATTGCTGCAAAGTCCGATATCAAATACATGAAAATTAAACCAGATATTAATGCAATAAATATAGACAAGTAAAGAGGAGTAAGTTCCTTCAATGAATAAAAACTGGTTCCGGTAATTATTTGGAAAATTGCTAATAGACATTCTAATACAACAAAAATAAGTTCTCCAAAAAGAAGTTCTTCAGGTGATATATCCGAATCCAAAAAACAATCATTCACCCAACATTGTAAAATGTAATTGACAACCCCAAATGATATCATGAACATAAATAAATATATTGAAAATTTAATAACACGTAGTTTTTTCACCTCGACCAATAAATGTTTTTCAAGGTTTCGAAAATATACTTCCAACCAAATTATTTTTAATAAACGATTTACATGAGAGATCACACTAACAATTGGGGTATTGAAGACTGACTCGTCTATTGCTAAAAACACCATATTTTCTAAAGGCAACGCTGCTATTACATCGACTATAAAGGTAAATTCTCTTGCTCTGTAGAATAAGATTTCTAAATAAGTTGATGTGATTAATTTGGTGTCTGCAATTACGGCCGTCGACATTTTTATAAGTACATCCAAAGTCCAAATAATTGTAATGGTGTCCATCGTCGTTACGAACCACGTAGATTGTATCTGATCGATAAATACGATGAATGAAAAGAATGTAAACGTCGCCAAAATTAATGCCAACATAAACATGTTCCAAGCTTTAATTAAAACAGACGTTGGATTTAATATAAACGGAAAAGTCGTCCGTACGAAAACCATTTCCAGTACAGCTTCGACTGCCGTATCCGGAAATGAAATCATGTCTGCGTACTTCAAAGTTAATGGGATCTTTTTAATTGATATTTCATTGTAAATCCAACATCTCATCTTTTCAGCCATTTTCTTTTTCTCTTCAACTTCGGTTATCTTATTGAGTTCTAAATTTTTTTTTACGATTTCAATGATTTGTTGAATTTTGATACTTTTTGATTTGTGGGAAATTCCGGCTTTGGAAATGGCTTCGTCGAATATTTTTTTTGATTCTATTGCTTCACGGTAACGCTGATTGACTTTTAAGAGTAGACGACGATAACAAAATGGATATTCGTTGATTATCTCTACGAAATCTTGTCTATTTAATGTTTCAATTTCGCAATATCGATGACAGATCAGATTATATTTGCATAAGTGAGGGATGATCAAGCTTGTTTCTCCGACACAAGATCCCGCTGTGAAATTAACCAAAGCTATTTCATCATCTTCTTCGTTTACCAATTTAACAACACCCGATACAATATAAACCATTTTATTTTTTTCATAACCTCTTTTGTAAATCCTGTCACCGGGAATTAAAATGCGCCTCTCCATTTTCAAAGCCAATTGTTTCAAAACAGGCAGCTCGACGTTTCTAAATAAATGCGAGTGCTCGAAAGCGTGCCATCTAATATCGAGAAACATGTCTTTCATTATGATTAAAGGAAAATTAGTAAATTTCGAAACATCTTTTCTAATTCCTTTATTATAATTCCAACAAATTTTTAAATATTTCGATATATTTTCACTTAATTTCGGTTGAATATCTAATGAAACCAATGACTTTTTTATTAATCTCAATCGATTTTGATAGAAAAATATTCTTCGATTATTCTCTATTTTGGCACTGATTAATTTGGCAACAGTCATTTTAAAAATGATAAAAGAACCAATCAGGCTACCTATGGCTATACATATTAACTCAATGAAGATATCTATGTCAGGAATGATGCATCCTTGAGTCGTTATTAAATTTACAACCTCCATAATAAAGCCCATAGTAGTTCCCAAATCTTCATTATCACAATTGAATTGCGAACAATAATTAAAATCCATTATTAGAACTATGATCATTACTGTAACCAGCGTTGCGTACAAATATAGAAAACTTAAAACAGTGACGTCATTTGCGCCGACGTTGCTCGCATATTGTATGAAAAGCCTTATTATTCTGTGCATGCGCACTATCGAATTACTTTTAAGTAAACGAGACCACACGATTGTCAACGACGTCATCCGACCTACTATGTATGATAACGGTATAATTGATATTAAATCCATTACCAAATATGAATTACTGGGTGGCGAGTAATTCAAAATTTCCTGAGCGTTCTTGTTTTGCTTATAAATAAATTGAATCAGCGTGTCGAATGCGTAGAATATCGTAAAATAATCTAAATATTCGTCGAGGTAGTCTGTTACGAATGCAACATTGTTGGAAACCATATAAAAATCCATTAGTGTTATTGGAAAGTCAATTAAAACCATAACAATTATGAACACGAACCAAGATGGATCGTGCGGTAACAACAGAAGACGTTTGATTCCGACGATTTGGCCGTCTTCAAAAAACACGAAGGATGACTCAGGAGTTGACGTTTTTGACCGTTTTTTCATCTGTTAATAAAAAGAAAATTATTATTTTTGAACTAAAACTTCTTTTGGTACGATATCTTAAAATCGTCGCATGAGATTTAAAATTTAACGAAACGTTTATTCGTAGGTTTCATCCCGGCGGTCGGTGTCATTCTTAATTTTAAAGAGGTTATCAATTCGTCATGTATATTTTTAACTTCCCGCTTTTAAAAAAAAAATTTTTTTTTTTTTTAAATCGGGAAGTTATTGTTTTCTTTTCGATTTTCGAAAATCGAGTTTTCGCCAGATCTCGACGTTTTGAGGTCCTAGGAAGCTATTGAAACTATTTTGGCGATGATGTCCGTAGGGCTGTATGTGTGTGTGTGTGTGTGTATGTATGTATGTAAACCTTTTATATCTTTTGAACGGAGTGTCCGACTGAAACGCGGTTTGCGGCATCTGACGTGATTTTGGTGAACTTAGACTTCCTGAAAATCTAAACGATTCGACCCAAAAACTTTTGAGAAATCTTAAAAAAACAAGTTTAAAAAATTTTTTAAAATTTGTTTTTGTAAAATATTTTCTAAACTACTAAACCGATTAATTTCAAAATCTAATCAGCTCTTCTCCTTAACAAACTACGTCGATTTCCGCAAGCCGCATCAAAATCGGTTCATTTGTTCACGAGATACCGTGAACGAAAAAATCGTAAAAAAGTGTTTTTTTTTTAAATGACTCTTAAAATTGTTATCAAATCGATTTTTTTGTAATAAATTACTTTCTTAGGCTTAAAAAACTGCGTAGATCGCCGCAAACCAAATCAAAATTGGTTCATTTGTTCATGAGATAACGTGAACGAAAAATTAGGAAAAAAGTAATTTTTTATAATTACTCGTAAAATTCTTCTCAAATCGATTTTTTTGTAATAATTTACTTTCTTAGGTTAAAAAAACTGCGTCGATCGCCGCAAACCGGATCAAAATCGGTTCATTTGTTCACGAGATATCGTGAACGAAAAATTTGCAAAAAAATGTTTTTTTAAAATTGCTCGTAAAATTCCTATGAGATCGATTTTTCTGTAATAAATTACTTTTTTAGGTTAAAAAATTGCGTCGACTGCCGCAAATCGCATCAAAATCGGTTCATTTGTTCATGAGATAGCGTGAACGAAAATTTCGTAACAAAGTGTTTTGTTTTTGAGTTCGAAGAGCAAAAAAATAACTTCTTGCTATATTTTATATATTTTTGAGCGTTTTGAACTCGAAAATAGCGGGAAGTTACAGGGATGCCCTGCAGGGTCAAACTTCTTTTCAAATTTTTTTGTTCAGGAAGCTAACGGATTGGTTTCTGATGTAATTTTTAATCGGTTCAATCATTTTTAACAATTTTTTTAAAAGGCGGTTTTTATATAATATGTTACTTAATATTTCCAATCTCTTTGAACCGATTTTGATGATTCTTTTTCTAGTTGATGGGGCATACCTTCAGAGTGGTCTCATATATAAATTTTAAAACATAAAAACGAAAAATTGATCTGCGTTTTTTTTAATGATAGAAAAATAACGTGCACTGCTCAAAAAATGCTCTAGCTCTGCGTGGCAAGTCCATTGTTAAATATATTAATGTAAATCACAATATAGGCTTACCTTTAGCGACAAATACTTCAAATCGAACTTCTTATTCAGTAATTTCTCTTTTGTGTATTAATAATTAATTATGACTTAAAACTCTAATGTTTATAAACAAATAAATAAAACCCTAGAGATATAATATAAAATATGTCTCGACTTACTACAATCCTAACGGTCATGTTTTTATTAGTTTTTTATCAAGTAGGAGATTTACGATTAATCTCTATCTTTGTATAAATAGATAGATAGATTTATTGGTTTCAGTCATATAAAATAAATGTCAAAAACAGGTCAAAAAATACAATCCGCTAGGGAGCGTCGTTCATATCTGAAAATTCTTGATACATACAGAAACACTCTTTAATAAGATATTTGTAAATTAATTATTTGTTTAAACATTTTGAGACTCTGGTTTCTAGTGTTCAAAGATAATTTATTAAAAAATTGTAAACCCAAGTAATTAAGGTCAAAATTAGAATGTTTTGTGTGAAAAAAAAGGAATGACCAGATCTTCATTTATTCTTGTATTGTAACAGTGCAGAGACATGGGATTATTAAATTTATCTAAATAGTTTTTAACTGAATGGCATTTTCATCACAAAAAAAGTAACTTTGTGTTTATTGCCTGTTTATAGTTAGCTTATTAGCCGCAGTGGCGGATTTACCAGCAGGCTGAGTAGGCTGAAGCCTAGGGCGGCAAATTTTAAGGGGCGGCAGATTTAGTTTATAAATTTTTTATTTCGATTTACAAAATTAAACAAAAAATTATTATCCACACAAAATACGAATTTCGAAAATTGAAGAGAAATCAAAATATTTAACAAAAATCGAAATATAGTCCTATATACAGTGTTAAATACTAAATATTTCAACATCTCTACATGAACAATTGCTAAACGCTTTATAAAGTATCCTTTAATAATCATGAATTTTTAGAATATCGCAAAAGCGATTCGATAAAAAAATTAAAAACAAAAAACACGGTTTTTTCAATATTTCTTTAAATCTTTAAGGTTATGTGAAAAAGTTATATTCATAAAAGTTGTAGATCCTTTTAATACCTACAACATTGCCATACAACATTTTTCGATTGGGGGTCAACTTTCGCCGGAAATAACGAAAAACCGCGTTTGACCCCTAAAATGCACCCCCCACAGCCCTCCGGCCTTTTACGCATTTGAATTTTTGGTTTCTGTATTTCTGACGGCAGTTTCTTCCCTTCCTCATCATTCGTTTTCTGTTATTAATTTTGTCCTTGTCAAAAGCTAACTGCACTGGTCTATAACTGATAAACAAATTAAAAAAACATTGTTTCGGCAGGATTTTTGCAGGCAACCTTAGCGATCTTTCTTAATTATGGTCTTAACTATCATCTCTAATTTTTTCGTTCGTCCACCTTATGACGACACATTTTCTGCAGCCGTCTCTTGGACTATTAATTCTCAATGATACTAACCATACGAGAAAAGTTGGAACACAAATCATAAAGTTGGAATTTCATTGATAAAAAATGTAATTGATATGATTGTGGACTAAGGTATCAAAATTCAGAGGCGGCAAAAATTGAATAGCCTACAGGTGGCAAATCTGTAAATCCGCCACTGATTAGCCGTGAACCACTGCAAGACATCCAACTGCGTGCTAGATTTCTTCTGTATTGTACAGTAGTTATATTTTATTATATAATTATAATATATTATATATCTTGTTGTTATTATAGGTATTGAAAGATATAAAGGACCCCGCACAAACCTTATGAGATTTGGTTCTCGGTTAAATTGATCGAAAATGGTACTATTTTTAACCGACGAAAAACAAAAACGGAGGAGGTTCTCAAGTCGACGCGTATATTTTTTTTTTTTATTTTTTTTTTTTTATTTTTTTTTTTTTTTATGTATGACCACGCATAACTTTTTACAGAGTAGTCCGATTTTGATAAATATTTTTTTGTTTAAAAGGGTATACCCCGAAGTTGGTCCCATATAAATTTGGTAAAAAAATTCCAACCCTAAGGGTAGGAAAACAGGGGATGATTGATTGTTCACTCACTGATTGTAATGTATGAACACACATAACTTTTTACAGAGTAGTCCGATTTTGATAATTATTTTTCTGTTTGAAAGGGTATACCCCGAAGTTGGTCCCATATAAATTTGGTAAAAAAATTCCAACCCTAAGGGTAGGAAAACAGGGGATGATTGATTGTTTACTCACTGATTGTAATGTATGACCACACATAACTTTTTACAGAGTAGTCCGATTTTGATAATTATTTTTTTATTGGATAGGGTATACCTCGAGGTTGGTCTCATATAAATTTGGAAAAAAAATTCCTACCCTAAGGGTGGGAAAATAGGGGTGATTCATTGTTCACTCACAGATTTTCATGCTGAGTTGTGTATTACAATAATTATAAATTATATAGCCACAAAAAATTATAAAATAAAAACTTTTTAACAAAAAAATTAAACCGCCGAAAAACTGAAAAGCAAAAAATAATAAATCTTTTTATTTAACTAAGTAGTTGAACGTACGTGACAGTCTAGTATATCTAAGTAATTTTGAGTCGGCGTCAACAATCCTTCGCCGGAAATCTCTGAGAGTTCACGAGAGTTCTCTAATTTGATTTGGTTATTTCTTTTAGTGATCTTTGTTCATTGATTGTTTGACGCCGACTCAAAATTACTTAGATATACTAGACTGTCACGTACGTTCAACTACTTAGTTAAATAAAAAGATTTATTATTTTTTGCTTTTCAGTTTTTCGGCGGTTTAATTTTTTTGTTAAAAAGTTTTTTATAGTTTAAAAGTCACTAAGAAGAAGTGTCCATGGGCGCATAGCCTAAAAACCAATAGATTTTTAGCTACGGATAAGTTTATTGAGATTTTAGATATTATAATATTATAGGGATATCCATTAAATTCACAAACATTTTCCATGTTCAACTTTTGTGCTTTTGCTTGTCATCTACCTAATTTTATTGACAGATCTACAGAACAAAAGAACAACTTCTTTTTGTTATTTTCAAAATATTTTCGAAACCATAAAGTTTAGTAAATTTTTTTTTCAAAACTTTCTTAGAAAAGTAAATAGAATAATTAAACCGTTATGAAAATTATACCATTATAACAGAAAGAAACAGCGTTATAGCGAATGTCTTTTCTGCGCATGCGCCGATTTTTTCCCAAAATAATAGGGCTATTTACATGTCAAACATCATACCAAAATTTTGTTCCAATCTGCTCAATCGTTTGACCTGTATCGTGCTCATAGAGTAACATACGAACAGACTTTTTCCAAAAATATGTTTTTTGGACTCGGGGAACTTAAAAGATTGTAAAATTTTTAAAGGTTTTCTTTAACCTAAATGGTACCATTCCCTCCTGTGGAGTTTGAATGGTAAAATCTCATCAAAATCTGTTCAGTGTTTTTTTATTGTAGGTAGATAAAATATTATACAAGTTATAAAATGATCTGGCTGGTCTAGTATCTGGCTGCACGATTTGACGGGTGGAAAGGGGTGTAGAGGATAGAAAAGGGTTGTAGAAGCATCCCCTTAAATTGTGGAGGTGCGGAAATCTTATTATTTATACGATGTAATAGGTAGGCCTAATGTCACATATTGTGGTTAAAACAACACCAACGCTTTTTGACAACTTAAATGTAACCTTAGACATTGTAAAAAGGGGTATGCGAATTGTCTCGCAGTGAAACGGGAAGGGGCAAATGTGGAGTTTTTAAAAAAACAATTCCGGGGTGAACGATAACGGGGTATGCGAATTAGATAGTTAATTGTTTGAATAGAACTGCGTTTTTTAATAATTTGAATAAAGAAGATTTTAACAAATTTATACAGTCTTGTGCATAACCAGTAACCACAATGTGACAATATGTTATAACGTTACGTTGAAAAGTTTGTTTATTTATTTTGCAAAATATAGAGATTTCCGCACCTCCACAATTTAAGGGGATGCTTCTACAACCCTTTTCTATCCTCTACACCCCTTTCCACCCGTCAAATCGTGCAGCCAGATACTAGACCAGAGCCCCCATTATCTCTAAAAGGGCTCCGCTTTCGAGCTAGCAAATTGGCATACGTTTTTAACTAAATATTGTGCATTTACTGATAAAATCTTAGCAGTACTGAAATGACATAAGTCTCTCTGGTTTGGGATCTTAGGCCCCCATACACCTCGTTCTTTTTTGGCAGTTTTAACTGCACGGGTAAAATTGTACGGGTAAAACGGTCGGTGTGTGGCCAAAAACTGTCCTTCTTACCAGCGTTCAAAAATATCTGCTGCTGCTTGATTTAAACCGTCCGTTTTAAACGTGTCGTTCAAGTCGGCTCGTGTGTGTGACGACGCAGTTAAAAAGGACGGCTTTTGTTCGACGCTGTAACGTTGTAGGATCCATCAAAGCAGATCAGATGATGCCACGACTTCAGAAAAACTGAACGAAACAACGCCTAGTGTATGGTGTAACCTCAATTGAGGGGAACCGCGGCTAGCGTAGTTCAGGCGGCGCGAGGGGCGTGGGCGAAGCCAGTAAGAGAAGAGAATAACCCTTGAAGGGAAAAGCCAGAAGGGCTGTAAGTATCCAACCACCGACCACTTACACGAATTAAATAAATAATGGTTAAAATAAATTTAACCCGTAACATAAGACGACACAAATAACAATTAACAAAGTGTTGTCACGTGACGATGATAAAGTAGAGTAGTGTGGGCCCACCGACCGAAGGTGAAAAGGGCGCCAGGACACAAGGGCCACACTAAAGAAATGTCTAGGGAGTCCACTCCTAGACCGGCGTACCACGCGGACAACACGGAACTAAATCTAAGCCCCAAAATTCTAACCACAACCTGTAACAACAAAACAACAACACAACCAACGATCCAATAACAACAACAACAATGAAAACAACGTCAACAATTCAGCCCAAATGGGCGACCCCAAAACAATTAATCAAATAATTTATTAACAACTAAAAGTAATCTAATTGCGACGTAACAGCCACAAATGACGGTTAATTAATTATGACGCAATAGCCTGAGCCAATCCGTACAAACTTCAACTACAATAGTCGACGCTCGTAAATAATCTACCGTCGAACTCAAATTAATTATAAGTTGAACTTCAACCATCAACACGGTGAGACGGAGTGTCGCACCACCTTAGGCCCTCAAATCCTAACACAATTAGGGCTCGCATCAATCATCAAACATCAACAAACATTTATTTGATTAGCTGGCATCGACGTAAAATCATTGCATTCGGCGTGACAGATACGTGGCGACGTAGTTAACGGCAAACTCACAAATTCTGAACAAAACTAAATTCCAGAAATTCCAGGAATGAATCCTGATCCACAACAACTACACCAAACTCTAATCCTAAGCGACAGAAAATCAACACTAATATCCAGAATGCCAACAGGCCTGTTAGTTCACGGTTGATTCTATTTGCAATAATGGTTACAACAATCAGAGATGGAAAAGAACCTAAAATTTGGGACCGCTCTGCGCGGAACCAAATTTTCTGTGTTACAAAAGGGTTCACGGAGGACTGCCCTAACTCGCCAACGAAACTAAAAATTTACAACCACTAAAACCTAGCCACAAAACGCCTACGAAGATTCGCCAAAAAATAGTAATCACAATCGCAATATAAAATTCACACAGCATCTGTCTCAACGACAAGATGCTTGCGCGTCGACCGCGCTCCAGCCAATGAGCTCCAGACCAGTTTAAACAAAACCGAGAATCTCGTTGCGACTCCACACATATCTATGCGAGACAGACAGGTGTTGTTCTTTATTAACTTGTGGTCTGCCCGCCTTTCTCGCTCGCACTCATTATCACGTTTCTTTACTGTTTAAATTCCGATATAATATTCAATATTATTTTCTATACAAAATTACCAATAACAAAAGGGATTAAGGTTGTAAAACGTTACAATGGATATGGTCGTTGTTCGTGTTTACCCGTACAGTTTTACACATGCGGTTAAAACTGCCAAAAAAGAACGAGGTGTATGGAGGCCTTTAGTCTATAATAAAGACATGACCGTTGATTGCAGTAAGTCGAGACATTTTATATTATATTATATCACTAGGGTTTTATTTATTTGTTTATAAACATTAGAGGTTACGGCCATAATTGATTATAAATATACAAAAGAGAAACCACTTAATAAGAAGTCCAATTTGAAGTATTTGCCTCTAAAGGTAAGCCTATATTTTGATTTAAATTCATATATTTATCAATGGACTTGCCACGCATGTCAGATTAGAACATTTTTTGAGCAGTGCACATTATTTGGCTATCCCATTATTTTTCAATCATTAAAACAAACAACGCAAAACATTTTTTTCGATTTTATGTTCTATCTCTTAATTGCATACGATACGAGAATTTAAATCACTGATAATGACGTAAATAATATTATCGATGCGCGCTTATAAAAGTCAACACAAAAATCCAGCTGATTTGGAGTTTGGACAACATAGTTACGAACGCAAAACAATTTTGTGATCGCTTTTCGCTATTTAAAGGCATTGACTGACAGATTGCGACATCAAAACTTATCTGTAGAAAACATAGCTACTGACGCAAACCAATAAGCATTGTCAATTAATTTGTGAGTGAATATTTCCCAAAAATATGAGTGGAAAAAAACAAATTAAAAGACGTCTTACTTCACCCGTGCGTAACGGTTACGCGCAAAATGATTTTTTTAACTTTTTAGGCTCTCCGCACACGACGACTGTTTTGCGATTCGAAACTAGTTTCAAACTATAGTTGTGTGCGACCGTGTTTACTTGCCTAGAAGCAATGTCAGTTGTATGCTGTAGCAAAATTCTTCTGTAAGGCAGGAGCAACTATTTTTACCGATTCCGCTCGTGTGTGAACAAAGAACGTCAATCGATTGCAAACCGATTGCACAATAGTCGCGTCCGGAACTGGTTTGAAACTCAAATTGCAAAACTGTCGACCCGTGTGCGGTGGGACTTCGTGGCTTTGCAATACGTAGTTCGCACATTATTAACTATTTTCTTCCTTAATATTCTATAGCAAAAATAGATTTAAAAAAACTCCTGAACCGATTTAAGTAAAATTTATATGAGACCACTCTGATGGTATGCCCTATCAACTAGAAAAAGAATCATCAAAATCGGTTCAAAGATACTGGAGATATTAAGTTAAAAACGATTGAACCGATTAAAAATTACATAAAAAATCAATCCGTTATAGCTTACTGAATAAAATAGTGTGGATTTTTTTTTTTAATTGAAAAGTTATAACGGAACAAACATAAAAAAATATACATGACGAATTGATAACCTCTTTAAAATTACTAATGGCACCGACCGCCGGGATCAAACCTACGAATAGTGCAACGTTTCGTTACATTTTAAATCTCATGCAACGATTTCACTATATCGTACCAAAAGAAGTTTTACTTAAAAAAAATGGTTGTCTGTAAAGTCGGTTTACGGACGATAGTTTTACGTGATAACGTATTCCGCTCGAATATCATATTTAATAATACATAACCTAAATTTTAGTAGCTGTCAAACTTGGGCCAATCGTGCTTCTCTATTGCTTATACTGCGCTCTCGCTTGCACGCACAGGGTCAGGCGGAACGTGACACATTTCGGAACGTGACACTTTTTCGTGCATGCAGCCGGTGTTTGATAAATTTATAAGATGTTATCACGTCAATAATAATTTTCTTTTTATTAACAGATGAAAAAAAGGTCAAGAACGTCAACGCCTGGGTCATCCTTCGTGTTTTTTGAAGACGGCCAAATCGTCGGAATTAAACGTCTTCTGTTGTTACCGCACGATCCATCTTGGTTCGTGTTCATAATTGGTGTTGTTTTAATTGACTTTCCAATAACACTATTGGATTTTTATTTTGTTACCTATAATATTGCATTCATAAAATATTACCTCGATGTATATTTCGATTATTTTACGATATTCTACGCATTCGACACGCTGATTCAATTTATTTATAAGCAAAACAAGAACGCTCAGGAAATTTTGAATTACTCGCCACCCAGTAATTCATATTTGGTAATGGATTTAATATCAATCATACCGTTATCATACATAGTAGGTCGGATGACGTCGTTGACAATCGTGTGGTCTCGTTTTCTTAAAAGTAATTCGATAGTGCGCATGCACAGAATAATAAGGCTTTTCATACAATACGCGAGCAACGTCGGCGCAAATGACGTCACTGTTTCAAGTTTTCTATATATGTACGCAACGCTGGTTACAGTAATGATCACAGTTCAAATAATTGCTTATGATAATTGTCCGGATGACAGTTGTAACAATGACAGTGTCAAAAATTCGATGATAGCAATTATGGCGGTTGTAAATTTAATAACAACTCACGGATGCATTATTCCTTTCCCCATTACCTACATTAGCGTAATATGTATATGTATAGCTAGCCTGACTGGTTCTTTTATCATTTTTAAAATGACAGTTGCCAAATTAATCAGTGCCAAAATGGAGAATAACCGAAGAATATTTTTCTACCAAAATCGATTGAGATTAATAAAGAAGTCATTGGTTTTATTAGATATTCAACCGAAATTAAGTAAAAATATATCGAAATATTTAAAAATATGTTGGAATTTTAATCAAGGAATAAGAAAAGATTTTTCGAAATTGACTAATTTTCCTTTAATCATAATGAAAGACATGTTTCTCGATATTAGATGGCACGCTTTCGAGCACTCGCATTTATTTAGAAACGTCGAGCTGCCTGTTTTGAAACAATTGGCTTTGAAAATGAAGAGGCGCATTTTAATTCCCGGTGACAGGATTTACAAAAGAGGTTATGAAAAAAATAAAATGGTTTATATTGTATCGGGTGTTGTTAAATTGGTAAACGAAGAAGATGATGAAATAGCTTTGGTTAATTTCACAGCGGGATCTTGTGTCGGAGAAACGAGCTTGATAATCCCTCACTTATGCAAATATAATCTGATCTGTCATCGATATTGCGAAATTGAAACATTAAATAGACAAGATTTCGTAGAGATAATCAACGAATATCCATTTTGTTATCATCGTCTACTCTTAAAGGTCAATCAGCGTTACCGTGAAGCAATAGAATCAAAAAAAGTATTCGACGAAGCCATTTACAAAGCCGGTGTTTCCCACAAAGCAAAAAGTATCAAAATTCAACAAATTATTGAAATCGTAAAAAAAAATATAGAACTCAGTAAGATAACCGAAGTTGAAGAGAAAAAGAAAATGGCTGAAAAGATGAGATGTTGGATTTACAATGAGATATCAATTAAAAAGATCCCATTAACTTTGAAGTACATAGATATGATAACATTTTCGAATACGACGACAGTCGAAGCCGTACTGGAAATGGTTTTCGTACGGACGACTTTTCCGTTTATATTAAATCCAACGTCTGTTTTAATTAAGGCTTGGAACATGTTTATGTTGGCATTAATTGTAGCGACGTTTACATTCATTTCATTTGTCATATTTATCGATCAGATTCAATCTACGTGGTTCGTAACGACGATGGACACCATTACAATTATTTGGACTTTGGATGTACTTATAAAAATGTCGACGGCAGTTATTGCATACAATAAATTAATCACATCAACTTATTTAGAAATCTTATTCTACAGAGCTAGAGAATTTACCTTTATAATCGATGTAATAGCAGCGTTGCCTTTAGAAAATATGGTGTTTTTAGCTATAGACGAGTCAGTCTTCAATACCCCAATTGTTAGCGTGATCTCTCGTTTAAATCGTTTATTGAAAATAATCTGGCTAGAATTATATTTTCGAAACCTTGAAAAATATTTGATGGTCGAGGTGAAAAAAGTCCGTGTAATTAAATTTTCAATATATTTATTTATGTTGTCGCTATCATTTGCGATTGCCAAATACATTTTACAATGTTGGAAGGAGACTTGTATAATAGAGAAAAGTAGTATTCAATATCTGTTAACGAGTCTATTCTTAACTTTACAAATAATTACCGGAACCAATTTTTTTGCTGTATTTACACCTGATACTGTTTACTGGATGATATTTCTTGCATTAATATCTGGAGTAATCTCCATGTATTTGTTATCGGACTTTACAGCAATGGAAATCATTAAATCACCAAACAAATTAAGAATTCAGATGCTAGCATACGACATCAAAACTAAGGCGGCCTTTTCAGAAATTGATAGCATAAATTGTGATCGACTTTTAAATTATGTACGTACACAATGGATGTGTGATAAAGCTTCAAATTTTCTATATGACGATGATTTGAAAAGTATACTTCCATCCGATTTGAATTTTATTATCGATCGAGATTTACAAAATGCACTCAAACAAATATTACCGTTTACTTCGTCGAAATATGACGATCAATTTGTTTCGTACATTTTTCTAAACCTGAGGACGTACATAATTCCTCCAGGAGAGGTGATCGTCTACGAAGGCGATTTATGTAAAGGTATTCCGATTGTCGTAAGTGGTTATTGTGCTATTGTCACCACAGCTACCGGCGTTGTTGAACAATTAAAGAAAGCGCCTGTCGGTTTAGCGATTTTAGAGACTTTTTTACAAATGCCCGCTACTTTTACTATAATCGCGGTTACGCACTGCAAAATTGCATTATTGGACTACAAACATCTCCAAAGTGCACTGAGAAAATTTCCGTCTATTCGAAAAGACATCGAAGATTCCTTACCGTCTCCTGAGTCGTTGATTTTGGTCAAAGCGTTCGAAGAGGACGATTACTCGTTCAAAAGACAAACAAGAGCTTCAACAAGAACATCCTTTGTTTATTCCAAAGTACGGGATGATTACAATAAGCCATTCAACAAGTTTACGATTATTTTCAAGCATTTATTTTTGCCGATAACAATACGTTCCGACGGAAGATTTCTACTCTACTGGGAGATTAGCCGATGTATCTTCGCGTTCCTTTCTTCGTCGATATATTCGGCAATCGTAATCTCAATGAGCGAAGACCGCCAGTGGATCTATTTAAAGATCGTTTTGGATATATTACAATTCGTAGATCTGTACGTGAGAATGCATGTCTGCTTTTTCAACACTGACGGGATACTCATTTCTCATCCACTTTATACAGCTAAATATTATTTGACTCATGGGTTTATCTTAGACTTTTTCGCAGCACTGCCTTTAATGAAAGTATTTCGTTTCGAGTCGAATTGCATAAATGCTTTTATTTTTAATATTAATAGATTATTGCAATTGCATCGTATTCGATCAACTATCAACCAATTGCAGGATATACTGGTACGTCGCAAACTTCCATTTTTCTTAGAATTCAACTGCTATTTCATTATAGCAATTATGTTTTTCTCTTCTGTCGTGCTCATAACTGACTGCGATATTAATCCCAACATTGAGTCGCAATTCATATACGATACTGGATTAAAGTGTTTGTCAGGCGCATTGGTAGAGGAATTTTATTATATGGCACCTATAGCGCCTTACACAGCTCAATTAGTTGCAATGTACACTGTGGCGGCCGCTTTCGCTAAGAACGGTACACCGTTTATATTAGAAAAATACTATTTTGATTTCATATTTCTGATGGTAATTATTGTAATTGGTTATTGCACGTTCATTGTATGCACTGCAAAGATAGCGGGGCGGAGCGAAATGATGTGTTTTACATTCACAAATTCGGTTCACAACATAAAAAACCTTTTACAATTTATGTCATCTAAAAGAATACATCCAAAACTACGACAGGCAGTTATAAATCATTTTCAATACTCGTGGTCAAACATAGACGGGCGTATATTTAAAAAAGCGTTTCCCAAAATTCATTATTGCCTTAAAGAAGATATATTATATGACATTTATGGAAGTTTTTTTGAAAATTCCGTGATATTTCTCGATGACTATAAATCGTTTGTGAGGTGTCTGCTAATACAGTTGCAACTTCAGATCTTCTTGAAGCGAGGTGCTGTCCTCAGAGTTAGTGATGTTCACTCTAAAATTTATTTTCTTTGCAAAGGATCAGTCGATATTGTTGGACCGGACAAAAAAAAGCTTGTCGTATTGCGAGGAGGCAGTATTTTTGGTAATTTAGTAAATACTAAACGAATACGACAAACTATATCCGTTGTGGCAAAAGAACATATCGAAGTATTGTCCATGGAAACCCTGGATTTCTTTTCGACTTTATCAAATTATCCAGCTGTAAGAAAACGTTTTGAAAGATTGACAGTTTTTCATGTGGACTATTTGCCCGAAAAAACATTTGACGGAAAATATTCCACAGTGACAGTTCCCAAAGCGTCTAAATCCAAAAAACTGCAACCGTCACAGGCCGAAAGAATCGATACTTGGATAGATTTTTTAAGAAGAAAAACTATTGATGTGCATATTTTTGTTATTTCGTGCCATTCTTCTCGTTTAGATAAATGGAAATCGTTAGTTTTGTTAGTTTATTTCGTTTCATCTTTTTTCGGATTTTATCAAATCTTTGTCAATGAGCAGTCCACTCTAAGTTTATTTTTCGATTATTTATTTGATGCAATTCATATTATTGCTATTTACATCAAATGTCATACAACTTATGACAATATGTACAATGAAGAAGTAACGAATTTAAAACTAATTAATAAAAAATATTTGAAATCTTGGCTTATTTTTGACATCGTTGCAAATCTTCCATTAGAACTGATTCCAATTGATCGTAAGTTTTTTGTTTTAATGCGGTCCAATAGAATGTTAAGAATATTGTACGTGTTCAAATTCATTTGGGAACGGCATCAGTTACTAAATGCCAACATGATCCTGACTCATTCTGTTTCTTTAGTATTTTGGCTATCACTTTTTTTGCACATTTCCTCATGTTTGACATTATTGGTATCATGCTCCGATGAGTTGGCTATAGCTAATTCTGCGAAAGATTCGGACTGCACTTTTGAAAAAATGTCAAGTTTTAAAAAATTTAAACTTTATTTGTCGCAAGTTTATATTTGCGTTTTAATGTTCAGTGGTATGTCGTCTCATTATTTCCCACCGCAAAATTCAAGAGCTGTTACGTATTTTGCTTTCTTGATGTTCGTCTTTTATTGGCTTAGAATTTTCTTCATCATCAAATTGTGGTCTTTTGCTCATTTGTATAGTTATCAAAAAAGATTATTTGCCAGGGCGTTTTACAAACTTTATAACTTCATGGAATTCGAGCAATTATCTCCCGTATTGCTTAACAGTTTGAAAAAATATATGAGAAATTTGTGGTCTCATCAACAGGGCTACCAATCTCCGTATTTCTTGGACATAATGCCCTACTACTTACGGGAGTATGTCTTGAATTCTTTATTTAGGCATTACGTTGAAAACGCTGCAGTATTCGAAAACGCGCACATTGACTTTATTCGCCAACTCGTAGCCTCAATGAGGACACTTATTTTCTTCTCGGGTGATTTTATAACCTACGAAGGTCACATCGACGAGTGTATGTACATAGTTCATAGCGGCGAAGTGCGGGTAGTCGACACTGATGAAAAACAAACGCACACTCGTGTCTACAAAAAAGGGGACATATTTGGAGTTTTGCAGGGACTTTACGAGAACAAACCACACGTTTACAATTATCAAGCTGTGAAAAATACCGTGTTGCTTGTACTTCATCGACCCAAGTGGATTTTTCTGCTGAACTTTTATCCTGCCACCAGACAAGACATTTATCAGTACGTGATATCGCGTACAGGTCAAATGACTGAATAAAAATATGTACATTCTGATTGATTTACCAAAAAATCATCACCGCATCGTTGATCCATTTCATAGCGTAGCTACAGAAGTTCCTATGCACACGGAGCTACTCAAAAGAATATGATTGAAATATGATTGTATACGGTCTAGCTCAGAGACTCAAATATATTGTCTTAAGGTCCAAGTGTGTAGGTTTTCACGGCCATCTTAGTTTCCGGGCTTATATGCCGTGGTCCATTGGTATTACTACCTGACGGTTCGTCTACAACTGCGGTAGACATTATCAAAGGCGATGTGGTAGCGTGCGGAGTGTCGACACACTCGTCTGTGAGCAGCCTAGAAGGACACTTCGCCCGCTACCACATCGCCTTTGATAATGTCTACTGCAGTTGATGACGAAACGTCAGGTAGTAATACCAATGAACCACGGCATACAAGCCCGGAAACCAAGAAGATTTGTATCTTAAGGTCGTTTCACACGAGGCTGATTTTGTCGCTAGGTTCCTGGCTAGATTTCAAGCGTGTTGTAGCGCTGTGTTTCGTGATGGCTATTGCGTGTTCGCTTCACACGATGCGTGTTTTGAAGCTGGGTTTGGTGCGCGCGCACTGACAGTTCGAATGTTAACAAAAGTGAACGTTTATTGTTTCTTTGCACATATCGTCCACGTGACAAGATACTGTTTCCTGATTCAAAACAAGCACGAAAATAGCACCGGTTCTAAATTTGAAATCAACTTGTCACGCGAGCCCGCCGTGACGTTATTTCAATCTTCGTTAACCAGCACGGCAGCCAGTCCAAATCCACTAGCGGGAAAACCAGCCTCGTGTGCAGCGGCTTTTAGTCTTAACTTACACTCTTGTTTTGAAGTCGTTTTTTTATAGTAAGTATTTTCACTGAGCATGAAATATAATTATTTCTCTTTAACTTTCTTTGTACCTATTAGTCTTAGCTGGGTTGCAGAAAGGCTTGTCAAAAAATTTGGTTAGACAATGATCTTACATTGTGATTTAATTATAGTTTCCATGCCTGTCATTTAGAACATTAGATAAAACAAATGATTGTTCTATATAGAAAAAGATTACTTTTCAAGCTAAATTTTGAATAAAATAGGTGGAAAAATGTTGTTTTCAAGTAGAAACTGTACAATGTATCGTTTCATCGATCTTAAAACTCTACCATGCTTTTCATATCGAGAAATATGGAGGTTATGTTCACAATTGAAGGTCGGTTGTTAAATCAAATTTTCTGACAATGCATTCTGCAACTGAGCATTAAAAATATTTTGTTTTTTTGATTTATTTTTGTATATTCTCGTGTATTAATTAATATCATAATAAAATATAAGTAAAAAACAACTTTTTAAAATAAGCTCTTATTGAAATGTAGGTAACCTACTAAAAAGGAAAAAAATTAGGTTCAAAATTATATCTGCTTTATCGACTTTTACATTTTTTTACAACAAACAAATGAACTCATTTCTAAAGAATCTCATTGTTGTGGTCTAAAATAATGACGTATTGTCCTTAGAGTGTTGACAGAGTAGCAATGTCGAATATAAGGACGTAGTCCTATGTTCAGGCTCGTTTTCAACCGTTATTTCAGAATTTTTTTAATAACAAAATAATGTACAATCATTTCAATTTTGTAACATGTTTTTACTGACATCGTAAACTAAGAAAAAAAAATTTTTGACGTGATAACGTCTTATAATTATTGATAAAACACCAGCTGCACACACGAAAAAGTGTAACGTTCCGCCTGAGCCTGAGAGTGCAAGCGAGAGCGCGATATAAGTGATAGAGAGGCACGATCGGCAATGGCAATATGGCGCTAATAATAATTAATAAATGTCATTTTATTTTGTTAAAAATAACTGATCGCCGTCATTATGGATAAAATATGATATTATTAACAACGAATGGAAATGTATTGATCAATTGATAGTTTGTACACAAACGCAGCTACATTTTGTATTAAAAACAAATCTTGGGAGATATCTGCATTTCATAACAGCAGATAAATTATACGGTTTGTTAACAAATATATAATATATATACATTCTTTTAAATGTCTTTTATAATTGCTTAAAAATATGTATTTTGCTTTGGTTGATCAAATTATTAGTCGGTAAAAATATAGTTTGACAGCTACTAAAATTTAGGTTATGTATTATTAAATATGATATTCGAGCGGAATACGTTATCACGTAAAACTATCGTCCGTACGCTGACTTTACAGACAAACAATTTTTTTGCTTAATTTTACGCCATTTTATAATTGTTTTTTTAACCTAAAGTAGACAACTTTAAATGGACGTAGGTGGGTAGCGCGGGTAATAACGTCACTTGGGGTCATCTGAATTATAAAAATTAAATTGGTTATTGTTTCGTAGGCTTGTGACTCTATCCCGTACTAGAAATAGACATTTTTATTGATAAATAAAAAAATGGCAGGTTTAAAAAAAACAACAACGAGAAAATCGTGATTTTGTCGTTGAAAATCGGTTAAAAAAAATAGAAATAATTTTTATAATTAAGTAATTCTAGTACCGGACGGAGCTATTGTTGTGTAGAATACCCTGTGCAAAATTGAAAGCAATCGGTTGTATACAATTGTTTCTATCACCCGTGCCGCTTAGAAAAACGCGTTTAAAGTTTTAATTTTAGATTTCTTACAAAAAAATAAAAATTAATATTTACACTAATCAGCTATGCATGGTGTATAGTAAACCTTCCGTTTCTTCAAAGGCATCGTTTTCTGATAATTTTTTTGCTCTACTCTGCGAGAGTATAAAGGTTACGTGATAACAATTGAGAGGTAAGAGTCTTACCGTGAGACCGTTGCTGGTCTCGACTATATACTATAGCTTTGTAAATATTTAATATTTCGGTCTAAAATTTTTACAGTATTTTCTCAATACATTACACTTACTAAAAATGTAAAAAAAAATAAATTCGATTTTCCGAAACCCGAACACCAGACTACGTCCTTAATACACTATGTTTACTTGAAACATGTACAAGATCATGTCATTGTATAACTTTGTTACAATTTGGGTTTAGTTCCGACCACACGAGTGCTACGGGTTAAGTGAATGGGTCGTTTTCCTTGTTAATTGGCTATTGCATTACACTATATATTCTATATAACACATCTCTGTAGGCCAGTTTGTATTTGTCGACTTGATAAAACGCTTTAATCAAGTTAAGTTCATAAATGTTTACTATACGAGGTGTCGCCGAAAGTTTAAGAATCGACCAAAATTTACACACCAGACGCTACAGTTGATTTATTTACGACTAGCGGTCCCGCCCGGTTTCATCCGGGAGCAAAAGAACGAATGGGGAAGGAAGGGACATGAGTACGCACATTCATCTTAGTTTACCGAGATGAATGTTGTATCCAAACTTCATAATGATCGGCGTTACCGTTCAAAAATTTTTGTCGTTAAAAAGCAGTACCTATTTATACTTTTTTTAAGTAATAAATTTCTTTTAATATAATAAATATTTAATTGAAAACACTGTAGGAAAATTATTTTTATATAGGTGCAGTTGTAACAGTTTTCAAATGAGCTATTAATTAGGTTTATTTAATTTTAATTAGTCGTAATAAAATTTTAAAAAATTGAAATGTAAGCCTTAGAAGAAAGCAATGTAGAAAATAAAAAAAAAATAAAAATATATTCGCCGACGTGGGGCTTGAACCCTAGGCCCTGGCATTAAGAGTCTTATACTCTACCGACTGAGCTATCCGGGCTTGTACTGCTGACGCGCTAATATTGCAATATTTAGTTAAGGCATTTCACCTGATAATATTTGTCGGACGGACAAATTTTGAGATACATCTTGCAACATTTTTCATTTATGGTCCGCTCCAATTAGTCGTAGCGTAATATTATATAGCCTATAGCCTTTCTCGATAAATAGGCTATCCAACAAAAAAATTTTTTTTCAATTCGATCCAGTAGTTTCTGATATTAGCGCGTTCAACCAAACAAACAAACTCTTCAGCTTTATACAGGGTGAGTCAGACCACCCGTATCAGTCGTTTTTTTCGAAAACTGTTAGTCGTAGAGAGTTGTGTCAAAAATCTGTATTATAAAAGCCCTAATGAAGAATCGAATGGTGATATTTTTTTCCCCCGGAAAGGTCGGCTTCCCTGTTAGTTTGATCCGGAGTGTTCAGAACTCCGGAATGTTAAATGGCACGATAGGTCGAAAATGGTATTGTTGAAAAGATCTTTAAAAAATAAGCAAGTTTTGTAGGACATTTTTTTTGTTACTGCCACCCCTGTTAAGTAATATTCGTTTGAAATTAATAAATTAACATGTAAGAATAACAAACTTAATTTTAAAAGTTGGCATTTAAAATCTAGTTACCTAATTAAACAATGTCACAAATGTTCAAAATGACTTCAATTTACTTCTTAACACTGCGGAGCTCTTCTAGATATGTTATGAGTACCTGGAAGTGTTTTCCGACAAAAAAAAAACAATTGCAATTATTGAAAACTTATTGTGGCATAGTTTAATTAGGTAACTAGATTTTAAATGTCGACTTTTAAAATTAAGAATGTTATACTGACATGTTAATTTAATAATTTCAAACAAATATTACTTAACAGGGGTGGCAGTAACAAAAAAAATGTCCTATAAAACTTGCTTATTTTTTAAAGATCTTTTCAACAATACCACTTTCGACCTATCGTGCCATTTAACATTCCGGAGTTCTGAACACTCCGGAGCAAACTAACAGGGAAGCCGACCTTTCCGGGGGAAAAAAATATCACCATTCGATTCTTCATTAGGGCTTTTATAATACAGATTTTTGACACAACTCTCTACGGCTAACAGTTTTCGAAAAAAACGACTGATACGGGTGGTCTGACTCACCCTGTATATTAGTATATAGATAGACGCTCACTAAGTCGGCAACCAGTGCCAGATTAACCTGTAAGAAAAGTAAGCAACTGCTTAGGGGGCACCAAAAATCACAGCCTATAAAAGAAAAGTATCTCACTACACCGTGTCAAAAATATTTTTTTTTCTTTGTCATGTTGTCAAAAATTTGATCTACTGATATAAAAGTGTCTGTAGAAGTATAGAATTTAAAAACAAATAATAATTTATTTTTGGAAATGAATACGAAAAGATTGTAAAATTCAATTTTTTTTCTAAAGTTCTATTCTTTTTTACTTTTTTCTATAAATTTTAAATTTATGACATTCATAAATTGAATTTTTTTTATAAACATAACAGACACAAATTAGTATTAGAATTTTTTAGACTGCTTTTGGAGACGGGGGCCCATAGGCAAGAAATGATTAGGGCATCAAGGAGTCAATCTGGCACTGTTGGCAACACGTAAAAAATGTGAAAATTAGAAACCGGTATTTTTATACTTATTGAGTTTACAATATTTAATAAAAATCAGCATGGAAATAAAGAAGATATCACATTCAATTAATATTCTAAGAGCTACTGAACCTTTTTGAGGCAGTATTGAAGTATTGAATATTGTATTTAAAGAGGCAAAACAAAATTCCGGTTGGAACGCCCCGGCCAGTGCCGGATTAACCTATAAGCAAAGTAAGCAATTGCTTAGGGCACCACGTCTCAGGGGCCACCAAAAATCAGAACTCAGAAATGAAAAGTACCTCACGAGACCATGTTAACATTTTTTTCTCTTTTTGTCATGTTCTCAAACATTTGATCTACTGATATAAAACTGTCTTTAGAAGTATAGAAGTTAAAAATAATAATTTATTTAACCGTATAAAAATGCCTAAGGACCAACTTTATAGACAGTCAAATTTTTAATGAGAGCATTGTTTGTAAAAATAAATTTTTTCCCTATACTTCTATGCTATTAATTTTAAGCTTATGACATTCACAATTTGCAAAATAAAATATTTTTAACAAAAAAATTGAACCGACTTCACACTAAAAAGTAAAAAATAATTGCGTATTGAAATGTTTTGGTGTCGGTGTCAGCCAAAATGAAATCTATTCCGAGAACTACACCGACTCCAAAACATTTCAATACGCAATTATTTTTTACTTTGAAGTGTGAAGTCGGTTCAATTTTTTTGTTAAAAATATTTTATTTTTCTCTTTTTAGTGTTAATCTAACACTAAAAATCGGTGAACATACATAAAAAACATTATGCGTGTCTTTGAAATTTGAGAGTTTCCCTCGATTTCTCCGGATTCCACCATCAGATCCTGACTTGGTTCCGATGGGACCACCTCTAAGGTGCACTCTTTCGAATAAAAAAAAAAATTTAAAAATCGGTCCATAATTGACGGAGAAATCGGTGAACATACATAAAAAAAAATATATATACAGACGAACACAGAACCTCCTCCTTTTTGTTGAAGTCCGTTAAAAATAGAATTACCCTGCTGATATAGATGAGGGTCCATTGGCAAGAAATGCTTAGGACATCAAGAAGTCTTAATCCAGCACTAGCCCCGGCCATAGATATTTAAAATATATATCTATGGCCCCGGAACATCCCTTATCTCATCCCTTCAAGGCAGCCTGCCGGAGTATTCCAGTTCTGCCTTTTTAAACACAGTTTAGAAAAGATGTATTTGAAATACTGTAAAAATCGCAGCCTTGTCAAAATGTGTATCAATCAATCATTAATAATTACGAGACTAATATTTTAAGAACAGTTAAGCCCACAACGGGTAGAGCATGTCTTTACAAGTTCGTCGCGCAGGATTTGTTTTGTAATTAACCCCCTTTACAATACTCGACGTGGAAGTATTTTTAAACCACATTTTATAATAAAAACAATCAATTATTATCATCTGCCTCCAAAACGTGAACACCACGTGCAGTAATCAGTTCAATTTATTAAAACTCTACTGTAGATAATTACGTAAATTTCTTACCTTGAAAAGTCAGCAAGCAGTAATAGTACTAACAGACGGTCGTACTTGGTTCGAAGCGGACAGCGGATCTGGTCCGCTCCCTACCAAATCCGTTCGTCTGTAGAGTAGTCTGCGTGTCCGCCCGGTTCGATGGGATGCACGTCGTACTTGGTCCGGTCCGGTACAATATCCGAGCGTGTGTATAGCAGTACGACGGACTTGATACATATAAAAGTATAACGACGTCATTGTAATTCAAAACGTTGTGCACAATGCCGGATTTAGAGGTCTGGAGGCCTCGGGGCAACAAAGGAGTGAAGGCCCCCTGGCCCCAAATTATTTTCCAAATAAAATGGACAATTTTTTTCAGTCGATTTTTCCAATAAATAATTTATTGTGAAACCAAGTATAGATTCTTTTATTATTTAACAAACATATAAATATAATCAGAAACAAGAATTATCTAAAAATTAAATTTATGCATTAACGAACAGAACTTTCCGAGCTGAAATCCAGTTCCCGAAGTAAATCACTTTCAATGCTCAGGAAATTTGAATTTTTTTTCAAAGTCTCTATTGTGGGGGTCCCTCTTTTGTGGTGGCCCCGGGGCTGTAGCCCCAGTTGCCCTCCCCTAAATACGGCCCTGGTTGTGCAACATGACAGAAATTTTGACAGAACGCGAAGTTCTTGGTGGAGTATTGGTATTATAAAAAGATTTCTCATGTTTGTGAATTGTGGGATCTATCAGATAAGTTATATTGTAACAGAGAAGCGCGTAACAACGCTCTAGAAATTCTTCAGGAGTGTTATTTAAAATATGATCTTCGCTATCAAGCGATTTTATTAACTTCATATGACTAAATTCATCGCGATCTTTCAAATAGAATTTTGCCCACTCCTTTCTTTTCTTCCTTGTTTGTGGGGGCATTAACGTTGCCGCTAGAACTATCGCAATTTTCGTGCGCTTAATCATAGGCATGATTACGTATCTGTGTACACAACGAGACTGACAGATCCGGTCGTCTGTTGCAAGCAGCGGACTTGATCCGCCGTACCATGTCCGTTGTCGGACCGGACCAAGTTCGAGCGTCTGTTAGTACTATTAGATTGGGATTCACTATAACCACACAAATACATAGTTTTTCTTTCACAATTCGAGAAAACTAATGTTTGGTTTATTATTTAAACTTTAATCACTGCAAATCACTAAACGTTTATATTGAGTAAAGGCGGCTTTACACAGGTGTAGTAGCTAAAGCAAGTAACTTGAGCAAGTAACTAAATTTTAGTGAATTACCGTTTAGTTAGTGTCTACACACATTATCAATATTTTTAGTAGCTAAATTAATATTGTTATTGTTATTTTAAATTTCTTCAAAGATCACTAATCAAGTCAACCACACTGTACTAAACTGGAATTGTCCAGACGGGTTTAGTGCACGTTTTAGTTGCTACGACGCGTGGTGGGGGACCAACTTGCTATTAGTGAATAGGATGACAAGCCAGCTACTTGACTAAAACTTTTACTTAAACGCCAGTACTTTACTATACTAAACTGAATGTTCACACAATGCGAGTAGCTAAATTTAATTACTTGCTTTAGTTACTTGCTTTAGCTACTACACCTGTGTAAAGCGGCCTTTGGTTAAAGTATCTACTAAAAAATTGTAGTTTTTAATTTTTATCACAATAACTGGACACATCACGTCCAAAAATTGAACTCGATCTTTCACAGTATAAATTAGACGCCCCTAAGGTTATAGCATCTTACGTAATGCCTATATTAAGTACCTTAGACATTATAATACGAATGGAGGGTATCATCAATTCCCCTTACTAGATATAATACGCGCCACGAATCTAAAAGGCTCGAAAGTTAGATGCAAATGCGGGCTTGCGCTTGTAGTCTGTTGAAAAACTACAAACTCGCAACTCAACAAAACTAAAATAACAACTTGACAATAGCGTACTCGACTGTACTGTGCGTCAGTTTGTCTGTGAACACGATCCAGGTCAAACTGATCAGCAGATTGAATCCAAATTTTGGGAGGATGTTTGGTATGCAAATATGAAGAGCCCTATTGTTTTTGGGGAAAATCGGCGCATGCGCAGAAGAGATATATGCTATAACGGTGTGTTTTTTATATAATAACTAGCGGCCCTGTACGTGCTTCGCTACGTATAAAGTGAAATAATAAAACAATTTAATTGGAACATCTATCTATCTATCTATTTTATTAATTGCTAGCTATTTTAAAATATACATGGGCGTATATGTGTGTATGTCGAGCACTCCGGCTGCGCAGTCGTGCTCGAAAAAGAATAGCGTAAAGTATTCGTGAATAACTGGTCTTTAAAACACTTACTCTATTTCGAGGGTTCACTCCGGCTGCGCCGTCGTGCTCGAAAAAAAAAAGCATTTGTTTTAAACAATATTCAGTTTTTTTACATCCTCGATCTAGATATATGGTTGTTAAGTTCGTTGCGCCATCTATTGAATATTCACTCAATCCAGTCAACAGGTATCGCCATCTTATATGGTTGTTAAGTTCGTTGCGCCATCTATTGAATATTCACTCAATCCAGTCAACAGGTATCGCTATCTTATATGGTTGTTAAGTTCGTTGCGCCATCTATTGAATATTCACTCAATCCAGTCAACAGGTATCGCCATCTTATATGGTTGTATTATGACTGTCAAGGAATAGACAAATAATTTTCAATAAAATAATATTGCGACTATAAATTGAAATGTAAGCTATCTTATCTTTCAAGTTGGGTCGAATTACACACGGTGTGCAAATCAAATTTAAAATCGGTTCAGTAGTTTAGGAGTTCATCGCGGACAAACATGTGACACGTAATTTTTATATATAAAGATGGTATACTTTTCACAACGGCTTATTATTCTATTTATTTTTTCAAGAAAGTTTCGTTAATTTTTTTTCTAAACTAGTTTCGGAAATATTTTGAAAATAAAAAAAAAATCAGCCGCTCTTTTGTTTTATGGAGGTGTCAGATATAAACTAGTTCGGCATGCTTTGATTAATTTTTACATGACGTGGAATATTATGTAGGTAACCATGTCAACGAATAGCAAATATCATATTGAATACTAGCCATTACCCGCGTCACCTCACACGATATCAGAAATTTTATTTTCTTTATTATAATCAAATGTCAACATTTTTGAAGTTGGAATGGTCCGTCGCCCAATTGGCTGGAATTGAATTGTTTTTCAGTTATTTTTTTTTGTCAGGCCCCGAAAAACCTACATCCGCCCCTGTTAGTAGCTAGTGAGATGAAAAATGTCAACAAAAAATAAATAAAACACCAAATTATTGAATGTATTTGTATTGCATTAATTAATATTGAAAGGCAAAGAGAAATTGAAATTAAAATATTTATATCCTTATTTTTATCAACAAAATACAATATAATTGTTATCTTAACTTAATTAACTATTAATTATTACTTTATATTAGATAATAACATACAATAATAACAAATTGAAGACTATATTCAAAAAGAAATTGAAGAAAAAAAAACATTCTGTACATGTTATTTACACTGGTTAGTTTTTTATAATAATTCTATTTATATTTTAAAAAAAACGATGCATCAAAATGGTGTAAGCTGAACATGATCAAATCACTTTCAAAAGTATTTCAAGGCCATCAACCACCAGGGTTAATCTGACCCTAAAAGCTCAATTAATACCACCAATTTTTCACAGCTTTACGAATAATAAAGTTTACGCGCATACATGCTGCGCAACCGGCAGCCATGTTCTTAGCAGGCAGTTTTAACTAAAACCGTCGCGTAGTCAGCTCAATCGCTCTAAATGTAAAATACAATCTGCGCATACATGCTGCGCACGCGATCGCCATGTTCTTAGCAGGCAGTTTTAACTAAAACCGTCGCGTAGTCAGCTCAATCGCTCTAAATGTAAAATACAATCTGCGCACACATGCTGCGCATGCGATCGCCATGTTCTTAGTAGGCAAATCTATAACGCTGTGACTGGAGGTTTGTAGCAGACGACTCTAGAAAATGTCATCAAAAAGGCATTCTTAAGAGCTCGACTATTCCGTAAAAAAATCAGTTCCACTCCCATTTTATATGCATCTGCAAAATTCTCTGAGCAGAAAATAAACCACCCTATAAAAGAAAAACGAAAAAAAATAATGAGTAATTCACAATGAACGTAACGTAGTGTTAATGGTACGTTGTCTTAACGTAGCTGCCTTTATCCACATTATCAGATAAATATTTGACCAAATGGAATTTTTTAGAAATTAATGGAATTAAAAAACAGTATAACTGTCAATAGATCACCTGACAACGTGAAGAAATGACAAAATTAAAATAAAAAGAAAAACTATTCATGCCTCTATCAACAATAGCGTCTAATTTAAACATTTCGTTTAAAAAAAAATTAAGTACATATTTTTAATTTACATTATTTACAAGTTACGTACCTAAATTTACAATTTTTTTTAATAATAATGTCTAATAATTAACAAATTATTCTTAATAACAACATATTTATACATTTTCGCCATTATAATGTTATTGTACAGTCGGACTCTATTTTCAACTAATTTACAAGTTCTTGGTTTTTATTTCACCCGCTGCTCAGCCAATGGAAAATACGTTAGACAACGTAATAAATTAATAAAGGTTTTTTTTCTGATTGGTCTATGGCTGCCAGGCAGTGAGGATGAATGAGAAGTTGTATATACATGAGTCGATTCCGACAAGTTGAAAATACATATGTCCTACTGTCCTTCGTCAAATAATATAATGTTCCCTATATATCAGGTGTTTGTTGATCAAATCCTAGAACCAGGACCGTAATTAGGCAGGGGCAAGAGGCGCAGACAGAGGGAGGGCCCCAAAAAGATCGAAAAAAAAAACGGTACGCCTTTCAACAAATTTTTGGGAACGCGTTCTAAAATAGTGACCCCCCTCCTTACTAATAATATAATGAAACAAGAAAAAGACACGTTTTAAAAATTGTTTGAAGAAATCAGTGGAAATATTTTTTAGCTCCCTCCAAAATTTGTTACTACAGATTAAAACGATGATTTTGGGGAAATAAGTAGATTTATTTAATAAATAAAATTTAGTGTGGAGGTGTCCAGTGATGTGGTCTTACCCAACGCCCTCAAAAATGCCAGTTACGGCCTTGCCTAGAACGTTTCGTACAGTTCGAACTATATTATTTAACAACAAACGCTTTAGAACTGTCAGAACCAGTTCAGAACTGTCCGAAAATACCAACAATCACACGTCTGATATCTGATCTTCACTATAATTTTTTTATGGATGTATAATTCCTGTCATCGTTATGATAGGAATAGTTCAATAATTTTTCCTAGAAGAAAACTACTTTATCGGCACAAATAGTTTTAGTAAGCTAAGGAATTGATGGGAAATGTATCCTTGTATCTAGAAATAATAATTTTCCTAACGTATTCCAAATGAAAAAGAAAAAAAAAACTTTTTCTAAATATAGTTCACGCACTGAGAAAAGAGTCAAATATATTGTGTTGTAGCTTTTTTACAGCACAAACTTTTGTTGAGGGATTTCTTCAGTAAAAATGGTTACACACAAAAAAAATTGATCACAAAATATTTGTCTCAGTGCTTCAACTATAAAAATAATATTTCTCTATCAACATATTCCAAATGAAAAAAAAAACCCTTTTCTATATACTTAATAAAGAAAATTCTGCTCAAAGAAGTGCAAAATTCTTGGCATTTTTAAATTCAGAAGAATATTAAAGTACAAAATATCTTAGTACAGTAGAACATCATTTTGTGAGGCAATATTGTTGAAAAATAATGGAGTTTTTCAGAGTATGGAGGGTTGTTGTTTGTCACATCAATAAATTAAATACTGTTCAAATTGACGTTCTACTGTATTAAAAATAACGAGGTATTCAACCAATCATATTCGGTGTCATTGGCGAGGGGGCGTATTCCGATGGTTTTCATACACTCACGTTGTACCTCTATGGTCAAAAGTTGTGTTGTGGCATTATTTTGCCATCCTAACCTAAAAACCAGTCTCTTCGAATTGTATTTTGCGAGAAATAAACTCACTTTTATTAGCACGAGAGATGTTTTTTTATTAAACCACTGCCCTTTCTGCTTTCTAGCGCTGTAGGATAACAGATAATTCCCATAATAAGCCTAGAAAGCGAACTGATTACAAATAGAACAATCGAGATACTGATTTTTGGGTTACGACGGCTTTTTTAAAATAAGCTGTTCCCTTAAAACGTACACTATTGGAAGTATTACCAGAAAAATAGGTTTGACTCGCGATCAAGCTAGAGTTAAGCCTCGTCTATTGTGCGCAAGCGTTATACTGTTCAATTGTTCCCATGACGTCATATTTTTAGTATTGAATGACTACGTTTTGTTTCCTGATGAAACCGGATTAACCTTGAAATTATTACATTGTGGTGAGTATAGCGAAGTCCCGAAGAAACATTTGCTACTAGCAATATCTCTGCAGCAATTTCGTGTTTGCAGATTAAGTTCTGAAAACACCGGATGATCATAAACCAGTATGATGAAGGTATTGAGAAAGATTTGTTGTCAGCAATGGAACCATTCGATGTGGATCAAGAATGTGCTGGGGAAAGAATTACTTTCAACTGCTGGACAGAAATCCGTTGAAGTAACTCTTTTCCGGGGTCTATTTATAAACGTTTAACGGTTTCATGTTTGCAATGTAACCAAATAGCGGTGGGTCAAGAATAATCTAGGAAGATTACTTCGACGTCTAAACAGAGTTGCATAGATGATGCAAGCAGCAAATCTTTTTCCGAGATCCGTTCACAAGTTATGTTTGTCTCTGGAAAGGAACCAATCGGTGGATAGCAAAAGAATATTCCGGAAGGCATTTGCTTCAAAGCATATACAAAGTTGGAGAGATACTGCAAGCAACAAATATTTCTTCCAGCTTTCGTCATACTCGTTGATACGGTTCCAAATTTACACAAGCTCCCAATCCAATTACTCCAATATTAAAAAATATAAGAAAAAAAAACGAGGCGTGCGTTTTGACTAAGAGGAGGGTATGTTCTGCTCGAATCAACAAAATGTAGGAACGATTCCTAGATGTCGAGAGTAGTGATGTGCCGGATCGTTAAAAATGTATATCCGCGATACGGATCTGAATACGGATATTTGGTTTCAAGATCCGCGGATACGGATCTTAACTTTCTTAGAGTACGCGGCGGTAAATATTGCACATCGACCTTTGGAAAGAGACTATCTGCTATGGGAAAAAGTTATTGACCTCTTTAAGAGTTAACTCTCATAGCAGATTGTCTCTTTCCAAAGATTGATATGCAATATCTCATTATAAAGATAGTTTTTTAGTACCTTTGAGTTATGTACTATTGGTATGGTAATCACTACGATAAATGTTTGCAATATAAAGGTGCCAAATACGATTTTAAAAAATAAAAAATAATCTGAATGGAATTTAACAGTTTTTCGTTATTACCTAATCACCTATATGTAAAAAATTTCATCTATGAATTAAAAATTAATCAGGTAAAAGATCCGCCAAAAACTAACGGATACGGATCTTTCTTTTCCCTCGGATATCCGCGGATACGGATATCCGGCACATCACTAGTCGAGAGTGAAAAATCAAAGTCTTACCTCTTTATCCTTCCAGTAGTGTATGGTCTAAGGCTGGTCCCTTTACACGAGAACGAAAATATATAATGTTATTTTTAATAAATGGTCCTGTGATATTTTGTTCAATAATAATTATTTTGGAATGTCATGACACAACTAATACAAAAAATGATTCTAAGACGAAAAAATTCTTCAACAATACAGCACTAAATAACAATCAAAAACACCACTGCTTCTTCATTTTTGTTTTAAAATAGCACGTGTGCGAAGTGATTTATCATTTTTTTAGATAAACAATACATTTAATATAGCGGAATGCAGCTTTAAACGGAAGGCACGGAACACTTTTTTTTAAAGAAAGAAAAAAAAAGGTGATTTTTCTCAAACAAATTACTGGCTCCATGAAACAAAGAAAAACCCGAATGACTTAATGCTGGGGCACAGAAAAAAAGCACGCTTACTCCCTGCACTTTTCTACTTTGAAACATTTTTTTACGCATTTTAAACAAAATTTAGCTTGAAATACGATCTTTTATATGCAGATGAGTCATTTATTCATCTAACAAAGAATTTGATAACGATATTAGACTGTTTCTGCATAAATTTAGAATATTATTATACGATCACAGTCTAAGGTCACTGCAGTTTTTCTGATAATGCGTTCTGCAACCCAGCACTAATGTTTTTTTATCAATATTTTGAAATCATTTTTTGGCTCTCGCTCTCTTTTCGTGTGTGTTTGAATTGTATTTGACTTCTGGTTGCTCTAAAATGCAGCCACCAACAGCCAAGTTTATCTGGGTCTAGCACCAATTCATATCAAATAATGAAATTAAAATCCAACTAATACTTTCACCAGTTCCCGGATTAGGAAACAGGGGGCTTGTAATAGAAGAGCGGCTGTTTTCTTGTATCTTTCGCTATTTTTACAACGTTGGTGTCCTACAGCAAACAGAAGACAAATTAATCAATTCAAACACACGCGGAAATTGATTTATTCGACCTTAATAACAATTAATTAATTTAACAAAATTTTATCAATGAATTCAAAACATTTAAACTAAAAAAAAATACATATCAAAATATTTCAAGGAATGTCTTTTAAGTATTTTGAAAACATATAAGTTTCTTTTTTTTAAGTTGGAGACAATAAAACCGGTAAAAATATCACCTTTTTTATGTTTTCTTATGGCGAATCTAGCCTTGAACATTTGACCTGAACAGTCAAATGACTGGAGAGGTCTCCATCTTTTATTCAGATTAATTGGTCGTTTGAACTCAAGTGTAGATCCGCCATCGTAAATAACAAAATGTAAATAAGACACAAACATTATTTTCAAAAAAAACACGCACACTATTTTTTTTTATTTTGAAATTGAACATCACGCGGCAAAGTCCAATTTATCCCACGACATCGGCGTCGAATTGTTATTTGACTGTAAATCTCCGTTTGTTCTAAATTCATCCAATCCAAAAAAGTCCAGCGGATCATGCAAGCTGTGACCCAATAAAGGATCGTATCCAGCTGGGATAGAAAAGTCATTACATAATGATTGAGTTTGCATCAATGAAGACATGTTTAACGTTTGTATTGGGACAGACGATGGCTCAGATGGGATTAAAGAACCCAACCAATCTTGACCATCTTCATCCATATCCATACCCATATCAACGTCCATCAATTCGTCTTGAGACGAAATCGAATTCTGATTATGATTGATTGAATCTTGACCAAATTTCATTTCGTTTATATTATGTCCAAATTTTACGTCAGCAATATTGCATCCAAATTTAACGTCGGATATGTTTTGATTATCTGGGGAATTGCAATTGAAATTAATATCAGAAGTATTACATTCAAATTTAATATCCGCCATGTTATCAAATTTCATATCGGGTTGGCCAAATTTGACGGTCGTTGGATCGCATCCGAATTTGACGTCTTGGGTATTGCAATCAAACTCGACGTCTGGCGAATTACAATTAAATTTCATATTACAATTGTCGTGTTGTTCTTTGTTTTGTGACGTTTGATCTGAATCAAGCGTTGGGAAATCGAAGAATGTGTCCAAATCGTGAGCTAAGTCTTTCAAGTCGTCGTTTGAATTAGCGTGAAGCAATTCGTCTAAGCCAGCCAATGGGCTGTGAGGTGAGGCCGGTACCGTATCAGGTTGCACAATACTATTGATTGATTGTGGAGACGGAACTCCATTTTGTAAGGAATCGTGTGAATCATGATGATTGGGAAGAGTCGAATCATTGACAGGATTAACTGGTAATTCGCCATTTTTTATTAGAATTTCATTGGCGGCGTTCGGAGGCAATTCTCCGTTTTTAATCAAGATCTCAAAAATATCGTCAACAATCTGACTTTTGATATTGTTATTTTCAAGTTCCGAATTTGAAGCAGGCGATAAGCTCGGTTGATCGTCATTGAATTGATTTGACATTGGCGACGCAACTTGTGTCTGTTGAGCGGTTTGCATTTCTTGTTGTTGCAACTGCTGACTTTGTTGAATCTGTTGATTCTGTTGTATTTGATGGTTCTGTTGAATCTGTTGTTGATTTTGTTGCATCTGTTGACTCTGTTGTAATTGTTGCAATTGGTTTTGTTGTTGGGTGACTTGTTGTAACAATTCTTGCGGAGTGGTAGTAGTAGCCGTTGTAATAACTGCAGCCGGTACAATGAAATTGGCTGTTTGACCGTTAGCAACTAACTTAGCTTTCTGCAACTGATTTAAGATTAACGCTGCCTGTGGTCCATTTAGCACAACACCCGCACTCAAACCGTTTGCTACGGCCACATTTTTAGCATTTTGAAACACGGCATGCTGCTGTCGCTTTAGATCTTGTCTTGCTCTGACGTAATGTTGCAATTTCTGACCCGCCGTTGACTGGACACCGTCTCTCACCTGCTGCAACTGCAATTGAGATTTGGTCAATTCCCGTTGCAATTCCTCGATCTTTCTCTGTTGTTCTCTGACAATATCTTCGTTGGTAGTTGGTGCCGGCGATTCCGGAACGATATCCATTCCCATATCGCTTGCCGGTGATGCTTGCGAATGCGAATCTTCTTCTTGCGAGTCTTCTGCACTAGGAGTCGGAGGCGGCGGCGTATCCATTATAATATGGCCACTGTGTGTCACCGGTTCCGTAAAAGGACGCAACCGTTCTATTAATTGCGGTTTCGAACCGCTCACTGGCAAATTGCGTTTCTTTAATTCAGCTTTCAAATCGCTAACCTTCTTGTCTTCAAGTCTTCCGAGCGGTTTCGGTACAACATTTACAATTTGGGTCTGCTGATCTGACACAGTACTACTTACGCTAGACGGTGGACTTCCGTTCGGAATTGACGAGTTGGAACAAGAATCCGTATCCGGATTTTTTTGGGTCGCAGGCAATATAATTTGTGGATATTTATGTTGCCATTCTAACTGCCATTGCAAAAATAATTGTTGTTGCTGCAAAAGCAGCTCGTACGAAGTTTCATTTGAAATATTATTATTATTTGACGAAGAACTGTTCTTTTGAGCATTCGGTGGTCCTTTATATTCGTGGAATTTAATAGTTCGCGTTTTAGGCGCTGATTTTAATTTAGACTTTTTACGATTTTTGTCTTTGCCAGGCGCAGGCGACGGCTGTGTTCTCGGGGTGAGTGGTGTTTGTGGAGTTTGTGGCGATGCTAAACTAGACAATGGGCTCATAGAACTCGACGGCGCCGGACTGGGAGCTGGCGCCAATGGCAATAAACCGGCAGCGGCCGTTACACTTTTGCATAGTTCAGCAAAAGTGAACGAGGCTGTTGTTACGGGAGCTACTGAGTTCTGTGTCGGTGTTACCAAAGAAACAACAATCCCAGCTGATTTAGCCGCCGATTCTATCACATCATTTGTGCTGACACTACCTCCTTCCGAACTTTGACTGTCATCATCGACGCTAACATAGCTGTTTGGATGTTGAGGTCTGGTAGCTTGGCCTTCACAAGTAGCTTTGAACGGAATCTTACCGGCTTTGACGGCTTGCTCAATCGGTTCCTCGGTGTGCAGAATGTTCTTCTGGATGAGTTCCAAAGGTCCAGGCCTGTGCGAGAGTTGGTCGTTCAATTGGTCGGCGAGACGTGCCTTCTTCAACATTCGCTGTCGATCGGCCAGACTCGGATCGACTGGAACTTTCGATTGCGAGTCGAGAATGTGACGTTGTTCCAACTCAGTGCGGCTGGGACGCTGTTGGATTTTCTTTTGCAAAATGTCACCAGTTTTGGCGCGCTCCAACTGACGTCTTTGTTCATGATATGCGGGCGGTGTTTTTAATGCTGTCGACAAAGAAAATCAGTTGTGTAGTGAAATAGTTATTGGCGTAGCTAGTAGTCTAAGTCATTCATCGCGCTGACAGGTCATGACTTATCCTACAAGTTACGCCCATAATTTTATTCAACAATTGCGCGTTATTCATGTTTTAATTATAATGAGATGTTGTAAATATCTATTTATTTCTTTATAAAAAAAAACTGTCAATACTAACAGCACCAAACAGCACGATTCAATGTTTTGGTTTGAGGTTAGCCGGTTATGAATAAACTCCATGTCGAAAACATTCGGCCTCTCAATTTTAGTCTCAATGGGTAACAACGGAGTTGTTGTTACCTACTATTTCGTTACGACTCAGAAAATAGTTACGTTTATTTTCATTACTCCACAATGGCCGAGCTAGTAGGAATCTTCATTGAGTTATGACAAGTAATTGTCACCAGTCGGTAAATGGCTATTTAGGGTTCGGTTTTTAGGCATGATAAAACATGAATAACGCGCATGAGTTGAATAAACAAATTTTAAATCGACTAAAATCATCCGAGCTAAAATTCAATCTCTAGCTTCTTTTTGAATGGTTTAGAGAATAGCCGTGATTGTCGAAACGCTATTGCTTTTAAGACGTTGTTGATTCGGTTTGAACAACTTATCTAAGCGCATGGGGTACGCTGGCCAAGTTCCCGCAACAAAATCGACCACGCGTGCAATATTCGACCACCCTCTATAACCGAGGCTAGTTAATTACAGTACTAAATTTTTCAGGGGAGTTAACGTTACCATAGAGAAGCCGTATTCCAAATTTAATACGTCTAGATCAGGGGTCGGTAACCTTTTGAGAAGGAAGAGCCAAAAGTTACAATTTACAAAATTTCAATTAAATATTTATTATATTTTATTAAGTCCAGTAATTATTGATTTAAAAGAAATTTATTATCTATACTAAAAAGTATAATTATAGGCTATATAACATCACGCTACGACCATTAGGAGCGGAGCATTAATGAAAAATGTTGCAAAATGTATCTCAAAAATAAGCTTCTATTCAGGTGAAATGCACTAACTAAATATAGTACTCATATTAGCGATTAGCGTTGTGAGTGCACAACCCCGGCTGGCTCAATCGGTAGAGCATGCAACTGTCAATATCAGGGTCGTGGGTTCGAGCCCCACGTTGGGCGAATATATTTTTATTTTATTTTCTACATTGCTTTCTTCTAAGACTTACATTTAAATTTATTTTAATTTTATTTAATTAATTAAAAAAAACTATTAGTTAAAAAAAGTATAAATACTGCTTTTTATCGACAAAAAAATTTGAACGGTAACTCCGATCATCATGAAATTTGGACACAACATTCATCTCGGTAAACTAAGATGAATGTGCGTACTCATGTCCCTTCCTTCTCCATTCGTTCTTTTGCACCCGGGTGAAACCGGGCGGGACCGCTATTTATTTATATTCTTTTATGCAGATCTCTTTCACATTTATGTTCTGAATTTTCTAACAACTGCGCTAAAATATGCCAGCTTTCGACCACAACAAATTTGACTGTACCTAATTTTTCACAATGACTAATGCCTATGCCGTAATGTCAAAAGGTATGAGATTAAAAATAAACGTAAAATATAAACATTGAAATATTTGTATACATTTAACGTAGGATCGACTTTTGAAGAAGATAAAAAACACTTTGCTATTTCTGAATCTGATTTTATTTCTAAGAATTTCAATTAAAAATAAACTTTTCTAATGAATAAGCACCGATTAATATATTAAAGCATTTTGGTTATTTATTTCAATTCAAATTTAGCGATTTTATTATGAAATTTTAATTTTTCAAATCGAGATTTTAATTGTGAAATTTATTATATACATTTCTACCAGATTGCGGGTTAGCGCCTGGAAACTATGGGCTTGTGATAAAAGATTTATGGTTACACTAAATAAACAACAACATTCCTAAAATCTAGGCTATTCCCAGGCGAGGTAAGATTCGAATAGTTAGTAATTCGGAACCCAAAGGAATGGTGAGACCTCTGGTGAGAAATGCGCCGAACTGTCCTAAGGGTTTTTTTTTGACAGGTAAACATTGATTTAGAAAAGCATGATGGAGAGCCTCCATAATGCTTTTCTAAATCAATGTTTACCTTATGCCTCCATAGTTTACCTGTCAAAAACCCCTTTAGGGCAGTTTGGCGCATTTCTCACCAGAGGTCCCAACATTCCTTTGGGTTCCGAATTACTAAAAAATAATACCCCAATCAATTAAAAGAGCAATATATTTTTAATTCGATATCAAGAGTGCTTAGATTCAGATCTTTTTATTTCGATTGTTTAGATTCTTAAAAGAGGACATCGCTACTATCTCGGCCACTTAAAGCTCAGTGAGATCAAAATAGTTTAATAATTACCTACTCAAAATTAAAAAATAAGTTCAATAACTAAAACCCAACTACTAAAAAGTATGAAACAAGAAAATATTCTCATCTGAGGATAGTCGTGGTCATATGCCATCTACCCTAAAAAAACATTACATTTTAACAGTAGTAAGCGATCATAAAGCTCTAGGACAAAGTGCATCACGCTCAGCGTTGCCAGACGTCCCGATTTTGGCGGGATATCCCGATTTTTAAATCAAAATTAAATGTCCCGCTTTTTGGGGATAACTCGACCGTGCGCGCAATTTGTAACACTCACTCCACAGACTATTGTTTGAAACGCCATATTTTTCTAATGAATAAAACTTTTTCGATTTTGATTTCTGTTTTTTTTTTTATTCTGAAGACGAATAAGAGTCAACTATTTAACGATAGGGTAAATCTGATTTAAAATATTATATTTTTATTAAAATACATTTTCTATGGCAATCTATTGTCACGTAAACGTAATTTTAATTCAAATAAAAAGATAAATATTTGAAAACTTCTGATTATATACGTTTTTTTACTATGTCCCGCTTTCGACGAAAGAATCCCGCTGTTTTCACTCAAAGAGTTCCAAAATCCCGACTTGGCAAAAAAAAAACTGGCAACGCTGATCACGCTATACATCTAGAAGGGCCTCATATATATGAGATGGCATATGACCACGGCTATCCTCAGATGAGAATATTTTCAGCAGTCGGGATTTAGCTTTTATCATATTTTTTATTTAAATTATTTTTTTTTTGAACTTATTTTATATATGTTTTCAATTTGCTCACCCCTGGGACCAAAATTCAAAAATAAATGTAGCCTATGTTATCCAGACCATAATAACGAATCGATTGACACCTTATTTATCAAAATCGGATGAATAGTTTAGGCGCTACTGTGGAACTTAAATACACACATACATAGCTTGCGCTAAACGCATAACCCTTCCTATTGGCTTCGCCGCAGTCGGGTATTAAACACCCTATTCAATTAAAATAGCAACATTTTTTTTTATTTCGACATGCTAATTTAGATTCTTAAACAACGACATTCCTACAATCCCGGCTATTCTCATGCTCGGTAAAAAATAAATAAATATAGACTTACGAGGCATGATTCCTTGAGCTACCAGCTGATTGATTGGTCGTCGCAACATCAATTTGACTTTCAACGCTGAAAAATTAAAAAAACACTTTTCATTTTTCATATCCAAACAAAAAACACTTTTCATCTTTTATATATCCCAAATAACTGAACACTTCTTTCATATCTAAACTTTCAAAAAAATAACCGTTGACACAGATCGAAAATTTTCAATTCACAAAATTTTACAAAAATTTGTTCACTGACAACGCGGTTCTTAAGTTACGAAACCATTCATATAATAGAATAACTATCATTGACAAGTGTCAACATTGTGTTTCTCTGCACGGCCGGACAAAGTCAGTGGCGTACTACTGGATTTTAATTGAAAAAGACGCGCTGTTAAATAATAATAAGTTGTTTTTTGTATATATTTCAATTTCAATGTTCAATTATATTTAACATTAACACGTGTTCCGCAAGGCAAATATACGTATGTCGATTTCGTAACAAACAGCTGTACAATACGCGCCACGGATCTAAAAGGTTCGGAAGTTAGTCGCAAAGGAACATTTTAGAGCCGTTGAGACCCCCACCACCTCCCAGCGCTCGTCGGTGATTGGCCGTGATCGCTCGTTGCCTTTGTCACTTGTCGCTTTCCTGCTTTAAAGTACAGTCGAGTACGCTATTGTCAAGTTGTTAGTTTTGTTGAGTTGCGAGTTTGTAGTTTTTCAACAAGCCCGCATTCGCATCTAACATCCGAGCCTTTTAGATTCGTGGCGCGCATTATAATACTGGAACGACAGTTTTAAATACCGCGCGCACTTGTCAAGCATAAACCTGCACGACTAGCACAGCACGGAGCAAAAAAATTCTGCTGTTATTTAACAGAGTAGTCCACATTAGACCAACACCCAGGTAGTGACAACAGCGCCATTTCGCGTGCGCCAGAAAACGGTCCATCTCGAAACACAGCAAGTATATAGGAAGCCAGGTGTCCTGGTTACAGACTTCGTGGTTACAACTAAGTTTTATCAAAATCGGTTAAGTATCCGAACGGAGATATGGTACATGACCGATTTTTTTATTTAGGATATTATAAAATCAATTATATTTTTCTATAATAATTAAAATAAATAATACTCTGGTAGTTTAAATATTTGGACAACGTACTTTATAAACAAATTAAGAAAAAAAACAATAATACTAAAAGAAATCATAAATATTTATTTGATCTATTACTAGGCGGAACTGTGGGACAAGGATTAAAAAAAGCGGTTTTCGTGACAATTAAACATTTTTTTTTTAATTTTAAAAGCTTTTTTCCTCGATCATAAACCTAAGTAAGATTCGATTTATTTATTTTTGAAGCGCGATTTCTTTAACGACGTTTGGAATTTTCTGTAACGAAATGATTTAACGGCAGGCAAAAATGGGAGAAGTTTTGGTACCACAAAATAGATAACGCATCGATGAAACGATTTCGTATCTCTAAAGACGTGATCTTATGAGGCATAAGGCCGCTGCACACGAGACGGGCAAGTGGAAACACTGCTGGGACTTCTGCTCGCCGGCAGGATGGTTACGAGGCCAGAAATGACGTCACTGCGGGCTCGCCTGCCAATTCACAAGATGGATTTTAAAATTAGAACAGAGGCTATTTTTCTTGCTGAGTCCTCTGTTTGCTCTGAGCAAGAACCAATCAGGAAACAGAGTCTAGTCACGTGGGCGCAACATGGCGTCCACAAACCAACATGGCGTCAGACAACAAATACGCTTTGCTCTGTTTTTACATTTGAACTGTCACTGCGCGCGCATCAGATCCATCCGCAAAACAAGCTTGAAAAGACGTATAGTGTAATAAAAGCAATCGAGAAAACCAGTATTCAAATCTAGTGGCAAATCCAGCCTCGTGTGCAGCGGTCTTTACACGTGAAACTTCTTTTGCGACATTAGCAGTTTGAAATTTCTTGGAATGACTTCAGCGGCGAAAAAACACAAGAGAACAAATTGAATAACGCATCAATGAAACAAGTTCATAACACCCTTAAAGAAGTTTCACTTCAGCCGTGAACTTACGTGGATGATGATCACACGTTCTTCATTTATTTAAAAGTCCCGCTCCGCTGGCAAGGCCATATGCGCTTAAAAAAAAGACGGGTTGCACTCCGGGAGTGCCGGCAGAAGTGAAAACTTGAATATTAACGTCTTAATTTTTTGCATTTAGAAGCATTGTTTATTTATTGGTAACACTTGTAAATAAAATGGTTTGTATCATAGATTGCATTTTTATGTACGATATTTCAACGCTAGATGTCTAACGTTGTATAAAAAGTATCTGGCAATTACTATCACTTAGAGAGTCTCACCCAGTTCTTACTTATCCTGACGCGAGTTAACATTTTTTACCCATTACAAAAAAAGTGTACAACGCCGCTAAAGAAGTTTTCACTTGGTTTGTATCAGAGATTGCATTTTTATGTACGATATTTCAACGCTAGATGTCTAACGTTGTATAAAAAGTATCTGGCAATTACTCTCACTTAGAGAGTCTCACCCAGTTCTTACTTTTCCTGACGCGAGTTTAACATTTTTTACCCATTACAAAAAAGTGTACAACGCCGCTAAAGAAGTTTTCACTTGGTTTGTATCATAGATTGCATTTTTATGTACGATATTTCAACGCTAGATGTCTAACGTTGTATAAAAAGTATCTGGCAATTACTCTCACTTAGAGAGTCTCACCCAGTTCTTACTTTTCCTGACGCGAGTTTAACATTTTTTACCCATTACAAAAAAGTGTACAACGCCGCTAAAGAAGTTTTCACTTGGTTTGTATCATAGATTGCATTTTTATGTACGATATTTCAACGCTAGATGTCTAACGTTGTATAAAAAGTATCTGGCAATTACTATCACTTAGAGAGTCTCACCCAGTTCTTACTTATCCTGACGCGAGTTTAACATTTTTTACCCATTACAAAAAAAGTGTACAACGCCGCTAAAGAAGTTTTCACTTCAATAACAAGACTTGTAAATGAGTTAAGAGATGCCCGGCGGAGACTCCGCCCCTGGCGCTAAAGTTACGTTTCAAATCAATCAGCTGTTGAGTTATGCAACTTGACGCGCTTGTTGTTTATTATTATGTATGAACGAAGACAGGGGGCAAAGGGGGGGCCATTCGTACAGAGCGCTTGATCACGTACATGTCTCTGCTAGCGGAAGGAAGCGACCGTGGCATGTCTTGTTGTGTGTGGTGTTTGTTGCTCGACTACCTCTGCTACGTGTCTCCCGCACAAAGTCCAGGTCTCCGTTACCCGGCGGTGCTTACTGACCCCCAAGGTACGTACACCGATGGTCATTTTTACGCTTGGTCTTTGTACGATTTTTTTACGTCTTGGGAGTAATCGTATGATTGTAATAATCGAATGATTCATTCGAAATTAGGCCTTTGCATTGTGTATCATCTATTAATATACAGGGTGAGTCAGACCACCCGTATCAGTCGTTTTTTTCGAAAACGGTTAGTCGTACAGAGTTCTCTCAAAAATCTGTATTATAAAAGCCCTAATGAAGAATCGAATGGTGATATTTTTTCCCCCTGGAAAGGTCGGCTTCCCTGTTAGTTTGCTCCGAAATGTTCAGAACTCCGGAATATTAAATGGCACGATAGGTCGAAAGTGGAATTTTTGAAAAGATCTTGAAAAAATAAGCAAGTTTTGTAGGACATTTTTTTTTGTTAATGCCACCCCTGTTAAGTAATATTCGTTTGAAATTATTAAATTAACATGTAAGAATAACAAACTTAATTTTAAAAGTTAGCATTTAAAATCTAGTTACCTAATTAAACAATGTCACAAATGTTCAAACTGTCTTCAATTTACTTCTAAACACTGCAGAGCTCTTCTAGATATGTTATGAGTACTTGGAAGTATTTTCCGACAAAAAAAAAACAATTGCAATTATTGAAAACTTATTGTGACATTGTTTAATTAGGTAACTAGATTTTAAATGCCGACTTTTTTGTTATTCTGACATGTTAATTTAATAATTTCAAACGAATATTACTTAACAGGGGTGGCAGTAACAAAAAAAAAATGTCCTACAAAACTTGCTTATTTTTTAAAGATCTTTTCAACAATACCACTTTCGACCTATCGTGCCATTTAACATTCCGGAGTTCTGAACATTCCGGAGCAAACTAACAGGGAAGCCGACCTTTCCGGGGGGAAAAAATATCACCATTCGATTCTTCATTAGGGCTTTTATAATACAGATTTTTGAGAGAACTCTCTACGACTAACCGTTTTCGAAAAAAACGACTGATACGGGTGGTCTGACTCACCCTGTATAAATCTGGCACTGGTTGCTGACTTAGTGAGCGTCTATCTATATACTAATATATAAAGCTGAAGAGTTTGTTTGTTTGTTTGTTTGAACGCGCTAATCTCAGGAACTACTGGTTCAAAATTGAAAAAAAAATTTTTGTTGGATAGCCCATTTATCGAGGAAGGTTATAGGCTATATAACATCACGCTACGACCATTAGGAGCGGTAAATTGATGAAAAATGTTGCAAAATGTATCTCAAAAATAAGCTTCTATTCAGGTGAAATGCACTAACTAAATATACTCATATTAGCGTAGGCCGTAGGGAGTAAACAACCCCGGGTAGCTCAATCGGTCGAGCATGCGACTGTCCATATCAGGGTCGTGGATTCGAGCCCCACGTTGGGCGAATATATTTTTATTTTTTTTATTTACCACATTGCTTTCTTTTAAGGCTTTTATTTTAATTTTATTTAATAATTAAAAAAAAATATTAGTTAAAAAAAGTATAAATACTGCTTTTTATCGACAAAAACTTTTGAACGGTAACTCCGATCAACATGAAATTTGGACACAACATTCATCTCGGTAAACTAAGATGAATGTGCGTACTCATGTCCCTTCCTTCCCCATTCGTTCTTTTACACCCGGGTGAAACCGGACGGGACCGCTAGTAATAATATACAGTCACGCCTGAATGAGTAAAAACTGGGTAAGCGAGAAAACTCTCTACGTGAGAAAAAGACGTTTTTCACTCATGGACCTCTATAAATGAGACTACTACTTGCCTGTCGATAGTCGAACGTAATTAATAGTTCCACGAAATAAATAGCTGAACTAACTAGTGATGTGTCCACATGACTCTTTATTGGGAGCTGGCTCCGCTCACTAAAAAGAGTCGCTCAGAGGGAGTCGTTCAAAGGAGCGACACTAGACAGTAGGCACTACTGCAGAGGTGTGAACTGTCATTATGCCATGCTCAGGAGTCACGAAGCATTGCACACTGCACAGCACAATACACACTCAGCTCTGAGCTCATTTTAATATGATTCTAATCTTATATTATTCGCTTTTCGGATAAACTATAAAGTATAATAAGAGCTTAACAATAACAATGTTTATTGTTAAAACATTATATCTCAGTCAACGACATCAATGTGAATGGTTTAAGTCACTGTTGAGCTTAGTACTATTACACTTACAGTGTGTCATTAAACATTAAATGACTCAGCAAAGATAACTCCGTACGTGCAAAATTCACTAGTGCCTCTGTGGCCTGTGCTGTGTGCGCTCTGTAAATGTGCGAATGCAACAGTACAGAATATAGCACAGAGCAATGGCGCTCGGAGTGAGTCATTCACAAAAAAAAGAGCGACTCGCTCCGCTCCGAGAAGGGAGCGGTTCATTATGAACGACTCGCTCAGGAGCGACACATCACTATAGAACTAACTACTAGCATTGTTTTTGTATAGTTTTTGTAGCGACCTCTATAAGCTAGAAACTCTTCCTTATCCAGGTTCGACTGCAATAGGTGTGTTGGTACTATGCCTGAATGACATAATATTTCAACTCTCGAATGAATTTTGCCCTCGGTTTCGATTGTCAGTCTTGAGAGACGTTGATAAAAGACGTAAATAATCGTACTCAATACTGTGCAATGCATTAATATTGTCAATTTATTCGATCTGTCTATGCATTCGATATGATTATTATAACGAATGAATTTAGCTCCGGTTTTCGATTATGAGACTTGAGAGAGTCGCCACGCATGCAGTGCTTCATAGATAAAAGACTAAAGTATACCTTACTTTTTCCAGAAAAAAACATCACGAAACAAGGTATCAAAAATAGGCTATTTCACTTGAAATTATTCCCCTTAAATAATTAATCGATCACGACCCTTTGAAATGTGGCTGCTTCATCAATAAAAAAGGGGAATTATAAAACGGTCGAATAAAAAAAAATTTGGTGACTGATGATGAAATACTGTTTTAATAACTTGAGATATTAAAATAATAGTTGGGTGACTAAATTACTAAGTGAGCGACTAAATTACTAAGTGAGCGACTAGAATGCCTTCGGTAATTTTGAAGCAGATATCTTCTTTTGTTTTTACTTTTTATTTTTTTTTCACTTTGAGACTACAACTTAAAACTCACATTTTCATGAAGATTGAAAACCACCGCTTTTTTTGATAAAGGGATATGCGAATTATCTCGCAGTGAAATGCGATGGGGCTAAGGTGGAGTTTTTAAAAAAATAATTCCGGGGTGAACGATAAAGGGGTATGCGAATTGTCTCGCAGTGAAACGAGAAGGGGCAAATGTTGAGTTCCTAAAAAAACAATTCCGGGGTGAACGATAACGGGGTATGCGAATTAAATAGTTAATTGTTTGAATAGAACTGCGTTTTCTAAAAAATGTATATTTAATTGACAGTCAATTAAATATATACCTATATTTTAGAAAACGCAGTTCTATTCAGTCACTCACTTAGTAATTTAGTCGCTCACTTAGTAATTTAGTCACCCAACTATTATTTTCTCGTCACGCGCAGTCAGTTGCTCACTTAGTAATACAGTAACCCAAATTGATTATTTTTGTCACCCAAAATTGTAATTTACAGTCACTTGTTTAAATACTACCCATAAAAAAAGGACTCCAAAAAAATATCTTACATTCTTTGTTCTTATCCATGGCGTTCTGCAATGGTGACGTGTCAACAATAGCTTTGGGCGGCGAATCAGGCGGAGACGGGTTTTGTAGGGGTGGTTGTTGTTGGGACGTCGCCCCGTTTCCTGAGGAGGCGCCACCACCACCACCTCCTCCGTCCGCCATATTATGAATGCTGTTGTTGTTGTTGTTACCGTTCGTTATGTTGTTATTGTTATTATTAGTCGGCTGTTTCTCCTTGAACCAATCAGGATAAACGGCTGCAATTGTTGCTAACAGGTCAGCGTCCAATGGGATGCGCCAAAGTCCGCCTTGGGTATCCCCGCCGCCTACACTGCGGTGGCTAGCGTCTGTAAAAAAAATAACGATTTTTAGAATCGATATAATATAACGACAAACTCCTTAAAACGTCGAAATTACTTAATCCTAATTAGGCTTCTGAAAAAAAATAATTATCGATTTTTTTATTGTATTTTAAAACTTTATTATAAATAATATTGATAATCGATGCGAAAAACTTTCAAAAAACTTTTTTTAAATTAATTATAAGCAATTTAAAATTGATAAAATATTTTAAAAAATCACGTGACTGCAAACGCACTAATATTGTTTTTGACAGTTGTGACGTCATAATGTTAAAATGTATATACGCAGTATACTATCAATGGCTTCTACATGTGTATTGACTAAAACTATCCTAAATTTAGTATAAAAAAATTTTGTTGACAAGTAATTCTATTTAATAATGTGTGAAAAATCTTTTATAAAACCAATTCTGCTAATATACTTACTGTAGATATTATTTATGATCACAGATTTTCTAAAAAATGATACATTTTCGGTTCAATTCGGCTGCGGTTCGAGATGCGAAAGCATCAATGGAAGTTTTTTTTTCACAAAATAATAATGTGACTGTAATTTATGAGAAACTAAATATTTTTCATTAAATATAACTAATTAATTTATTATTATAATAATATAAATTAACATTATGACGTCACATTATGTTCGGGAAATGTCGGCGCGTTCTCGAAACTGGGTACAAAAATGTATTTTTAATTTGATATAACTTTTGAATTATAACGAAAATAAAAAAAAGAAAAATAGTTTTGTTATAAAACTTATATACGATCTTTCCATTTATGACAAAAAAAAATTTCATTCAAAAGCCCAATTGGTTTACCATGTTGCTCATACAAATGATACACTCTAAATAACGACACACCCACTCTAAATAACGACAACAATACGTCATCATTAAGCAATTAACAGTAAGAGTTTGTTATTTTGTTGCTTTGTTGTCGGCATCATGTGTACCGAAGATTCTAAGAAATTCGTTCTTTTGTTTGTTGTACATATTATAGTAAAAAAAATATTAATGGATTATTTCTTCTCTCCGTTTAACGACAAGTCTCAATAACGTCACAAAGTGAAACGCTCCCCTCTCCGTCTACAAATGCTAGAACCTAAGAAGTTTCACTTCTAACGCGCGAGAGTCTCGCGCATATCTTTTTGTCATTGAACTCTAAATGTTTTGATAGAGAAAACGAATAAGTAACAAAACTATAAAATCGTGAATCTGTGACATTTTACAAGCGAAAACAAAATTATAAAATTAAACCATAATCTGTTTACTTAAAACAAAATCTACAAATAGATTAGGAAATCAGATGTTTTTTTTTTTTGAAGAAAAAAGACAAACATAAAAAACAACACTTTAACTTGTTTTCTTCTTTAATTTAAAAACTTCTTTTTCTATTTTTAAAGCAATGCTTGTTATATATTTAATTAAAAAGCCTGCGTTAAAAACAAGTCCATCCTACACATAAAAACAGTTGAACTATGATGTAGCAGCATTCATTTGTTCGCGCTTCACTTGTTTTTACAGAGCGAATGACTACAGCACGCGACTAAAATATTATAAAATGGAGTGTACAACAACATTAAGAAAAAAATTCCAGCCAATTGGGCGACGGGACCATTTCAACTTAACGTCTGATTAGAACTCTTCAATAAATAAAATTATTGTCTGAAAAATTGGTCGATAATTTTATTTATTGAAAATTTCCGAAACTAGTTTCGAAAAAAATTTTTTAACAAAACTTTATTGAGAAAATAAATAGAATAATAAGTCGTTATGAAAAGTATACCACTATTATATAAAAAACACCGTTATAGCATATATCTCTTCTGCGCATGCGCCGATTTTCCCCAAAAACAATAGGGCTGTTCATATTCGCATACCCAACATCCTCCCAAAATTTGGTTTCAATCCGTTTGACCTGTATCGTGTTCACAGACTAACAAACGCACAGAGTTGTTTCAAAAATATGTTTTTTGGGTTCGGGGGACCTCAAAACGGAAAGACATTGTAAAATTTTAGAAAAGTGATTTTTGACCTAAACTAGTACCATTCCCCACTTGTGTAAAATTCTTTCTCAATGCTAACTTACGTTATGTAAGGAAGTCCTGTGCAAAATTTCAAAATTCTAGACCTATTGCGTTGTCTGTCTGTCAGTCAGTCAGTTAGTGTTGCTTTATTAAGTAGACGATAGAAGAAAGAATAGTGTTTTCTTCAATAAATAAAATCATTGTTATTGAAGAATTCTAATCAGACGTTAATCAAAGATTTTAATATGTTTTCTGTCTGTAAAATTCGCGTCGTGTCTGAATTTGTCCGCCCTACGTCTGCTCTTGGATATACGATCAACATCCGATGTTTCACACACCTGCTGTAATACGTGACTAAGAGCAGCAGAGACACCCGTGCGTACCGTCAAGTCGCGCGACGTTCAATTGTTTTGCAACGCTGCTGCCGGCGCTGCAGCGAGCGGCAAACAGCTCACCGCGAGGCCGTTTTGCGGTCGCGGCGAAGTCTCGCGTGGGCATCGCTTCAGCAGCGCCCGAATCCCGACACCACCTACATACGAGATATATCTATAGCGAGCCGCATGTTCGCCGTGATTCGTATGTTTATATGTGACGTTACAGACGACGAAAGCAAAAGTGCCACCGTCGTGCCGTGTTTCGAGACGGACCGTTTTCTGGCGCACGCGAGATGGCGCTGTTATCACTACCTACAGGGAAAACTTCGGTTCTTTCCGCCTGTTTTCGCTCCTAGAGTAACCGCCATTGCATATACAGTCGAACCTGAATAAGTTCAAGGGACCGCGATCTCTTTTTCGCTTTATGTTAGTTAATTCAGCTATTTATGACTCGTTCTTAAATTTCGTGGGACTATTAATAAGTTCTACTAACGCTTATAGAGGGTACAGGCAAGTAGTAGTCTCAGTAACAGAGGTCCATGAGTGAAAAACATCTTTCTGTTTCTCACTTATAGAGGTTTAAAAGGGTTACAAAGACGGTATATGGGAATTAATTTCTCTCTAATCATATACAGGGTGTCCCTAAAAGGTCTTTACAAAAGCCTACCACATATTCTTCAGGCCAAAACAATTCGATACAAGCAAATTTACCTCAGTACAAAGTTGCTTAGTTTGGGCGCTAGACCGCTCTTAAGTTGCAATTTTCAAATCGTTTTTGCTTTATAACTTTGAAACGGCTCATGAGATTTTACTCAAATTTGGTACGTTGGCATAGCTTTATTGGGCAATAAAACCCATATCATAATAATGATGAATATCATTCCATGGGCGTAGAACTTGATTTTTTCGATAATTAAACATCTAAAACTTCTACGCCAATGGAAAAAAAACAGTTTGAGTATGAAATCTGGATCACGAGACTCATTTACTACAAAAAAGGTACTCTTGATAAAATTCGATTACTCTCATAGTTTCGACAAAATTTTAATTTTAGTAATTTAGAGCATAATTAAATATTAAACTCTAGTACTCAATTCTGGATTTTCTTCAACACGGTCTAAAATATCTTCTTCGACTTCAGGAATCCTCACAAAACGCTGTCTTCCATAATCAGCAGTTCTAGGAGCAACCAACCAACCAACCTTTGCTGCAGTTGAGAGGCGTCTTCGGGAGACCGGTCATTTTGCTCCTAGAACTGGTGATTATGGAAGACAGCGTTTTGTGAGGATTCCTGAAGTCGAAGAAGATATTTTAGACCGTGTTGAAGAAAATCCAGAATTGAGTACTAGAGTTTAATATTTAATTATGCTCTAAATTACTAAAATTAAAATTTTGTCGAAACTATGAGAGTAATCGAATTTTTTATTTAGTGCGAATAATTCGCACAGGTGAACTTTATTTATACTATAACCTGAGTGAGTAATAACTGGGTACTAGCAGTTATTACGCACTCAGGTTTTAGTATAAATAAAGTTCATTCCATTCTTCCTGAAGTTTCGATCGACGCTATGGCGCAATTTTTCGTCGCTCTACTGTAAGAATGTGGGAGTAGATGCATTAGACAAGGAGGAACGGAGAAAGCGTAAGAGATAGACATACTGAAATCATATTTGTGTTATAGTCCGCACGAGCGATTCACCTACCAACCGCGGGCCAAATGGCATCGCCGTGTCATTTGTTTTACAATTTACACACAGATGTAGTTTTTGTGTACAGGGTGGTCACGTTCAAATCTCCTTAGATCCACTAGAGACCATCAGGGGTCACCAACCATTTTTAAAGAAGAATTCCAGTACTGTGCTAAGTCAATTCAATGGATCAGAAGATAGTAACCAAATTTTTTAATCTATTTTTGTTTCAAATCTTCTTAGTTTCCGGGCTTGTATGCCATGGTCCATTGGGTATTTCTACCTGACGTTTCGTATACAACTGCGGTGGATGTTATCAAAGGCGATTTGGCAGCGGGCGTAATGTCCTTTCGAACTCTAACTGTGAGTTTGTTTTCTGCTCGGTCGTAGTCCGTACGCCCTACTACGACCGAACAGAAAACATACTCACGCTTAGAGACCGCCGCCAAGGAGGATTGTTCGTCGGCTGCCACGCCGCTTTTCATACCAGTGCGGACCACTTCCGGTCCTCAAACCATCTCAATACGGCCCGCGATCAGAATCTATCCAGTGAGGATTTTAGACAACTGACATCAACGAGCTTATCAAAAACAAGAGACTTCATGTGCCTGGATAAAGCTCAAGATAATTTACCCTTTTTAATACCTTTATGTGAAAATTGATTTAAAGATTTTAATTTAGTATGTGGTTTTAGTTTTTAATTTAGAACCTGGCCCGATAACACACCCTAAATCTTATAATTGACCCTTTAGAAAAATCAGTCTGACACCCCTGAAGGAGGCCACGACCTACAAGTCCCGAAACAAAGATTTGAAACAAAAATATGTTTCCGGAATGCAATCCACACTTAATATGCCCCCTTGTTCCTAAATGTTTTGACGGACACTTTGATAGACCGATACTGGTAAATATTACCTATAGATGTAACACAAATTTGACGTAAGCCACTTTGCAATGTGACCGAAGACATATTCTTATAGTGCTTTTCTTGCCTTTTTATATAATACCGTTGATCTACTTTTGAAGAGATGCGGTTTAAAGAGCTTCACCTCACTAAATTAGATTTGGCTTTTTAGCATAACCCAAGTTAAACAAGATATATGACCTTACGTTCATTTTAAAAATAAAAGAATTTTCTTCTAAAATAAAAAGTGAAATCTCTAGAGAACGGAATGCTCTCTGTAATTTATATACAGGTGAATCATAAATTGTAAGAACCAATATTCCTAAATTTATGGTGTAAGTAAAAACAGCCAGTATCGGAACTTCGTCTTTTAGTGTTTGATATTAATAAAAATTATTTATTATTAATTGGCCTACCGCCTCCTTTCAGGTAGAAAATTATTAAACCGCCTAGAAATCTACCGCCTGAACAAACAGAAAAATGCAATGACAAATTTCATGCTTCCCCTCTGTATTTTCATTCAATACTAGCGCCCCTCTGAATCGCTTAAGAACGTAGTCTTATGTTCAGGCTCGTTTTCTACCGTTATTTCAGAATTTTTTTTAATATCAAAATAATGTACGATGTTTTCAATTTTGTTACATGTTTTTACTGACATCGTAAACCAAGAAAAAAAATTTTTTTTTGCTTAATTTTACGCCATTTTATAATTGTTTTTTTAACCTAAAGTAGATACCTAACTTTAAATGGAGGTAGGTGGGTAGCGCGGGTGATAACGTCACTTGGAGTATCTGAATTATAAAAATTTAAAATGGTTATTGTTTCGTAGGCTTGCGGCTCTATCCCGTACTAGAAATAAACTTTTTTATTGATAATAACAAAATGGCGGGTTTTAGAAAAAAAACAACGAGAAAATCGTTATTTTTTCGTTGAAAATCGGTTAAAAAAAATAGAAATAATTTTTATAATTAAGTAATTCTAGTACCGGACGGAGCTATTGTTGTGTAGAATACCCTGCGCAAAACTGAAAGCAATCGGTTGTATACAACTGTTTCAATCACCCGCGCCGCTTAGAAAAACGTAGTTTTGAGAAAAACGCGTTTAAAGTTTTGATTTCAGATTTCTTACAAAAAAATAAAAATGAATATTTACACTAATCAGCTATGCCTGGTGTATAGTAAACCTTCCGTTTCTTCAAAGGCATCATTTTCTGCTAATTTGTTTGCTCTACTCTGCGAGAGTATAAGGGTAACGTGATAACAATTGAGGTAAGAGTCTTACCGTAAGACCGTTGCTGCTCTTGACTATATGCTGTAGCTTTGTAAATATTTAATATTTCGGTCTAAAATTTTTACAGTATTTTCTCAATATATTATACTTACTAAAAATGTAAAAAAAATAAATTCGTTTTTTCAAAACCCGAACACCAGACTACGTCCTTAAATTGAATAAAATAAGATGCAAACGAATCTTGAGCGCCCGGTTATTGTTGCATTTTATGTGGAACGATTTTCAGTAATGCTATTAATGATTTACGTATAGCTACCGTATCAACAAAACTAATATGGCGTCTTAAATGACATTCACTGTATACCTAACAAGCGCTCCCGCCCGGTTTCACCCGAGTGCAAAAGAAAGAATGGGAAAGGGAGGGATATGAGTACACTCACATTCATCTTAGTTTACCGAGATGAATGTTGTGTCCAAATTTCATGATGATCGGAGTTACCTTCAAAAGTTTTTGTCGGACGGACAAATTTTGAGTTACATTTTTCATTGATACTCCGCTCCTATTGGTCGTAGCGTGATATTATATAGCCTATAGCTTTCTTCGATAAATGAACTATCCAACAAACATTTTTTTTTCAATTCGAATCAGAAGTTCCTGAGATTAGCGCGTTCAACCAACCAACCAACCAAAGAAACAACCTTTTCAGTTTTTTTAAACAGAAAAAAGTGATGAAAACTGAAAATTCGCTCTAGGAATCTTCAAAACTGTTCATTTACAGACTAAGTTACGATTTTATTTATTTGAATTCATTGAGCTAACGTCTGTATAATTTATTAAAAAAAAACAACTCTCACAGTATGTGGATTTTGTAATCCGTTCCTATATATACAGACACCGGACAACCATACCATATTATGTGTAATAGTTATTGGCGTAACTAGTAGTCTAAGTCATTCATGGCGTGTCAGCGTGATGACTTAGCTTACAAGTTGCGCCCATAATTTTATTCAACAATTCCGCGTTATTCATGTTTTAATTATGAGATGTTGTAAATATCTATTTATTTCTTTATAAAAAAAACTGTCAATACTAACAGCACCAAACAGCACGATTCAATGTTTTGGTTTGAGGTTAGCCGGTTATGAATAAACTCCATGTTGAAAACATTCGGCCTCTCAATTTTAGTCTCAATGGGTAACAACGGAGTTGTTGTTACCTACTATTTCGTTACGACTCAGAAAATAGTTACGTTTATTTTCATTACTCCACAATGGCCGAGCTAGTAGGAATCTTCATTGAGTTATGACAAGTAATTGTCACCAGTCGGTAAATGGCTATTTAGGGTTCGGTTTTTAGGCATGATAAAACATGAATAACGCGCATGAGTTGAATAAAATATATTATAAGCAAACTCTTCAGCTTTATATATTAGTATAGATTGGGTTGGCGTCATTAAGGCCTATTAATTTACTCAGCAAAACTTTAATGCAATGCTTCTCAACATCTCTTCCGTGTGTGGATATTAAAATAGATGTTTTTACATTATAAGAATAATATTTAAAGCCACTATAAGCTTAAATATACACAAATGCAGAACAAAATCAGAATGATTCCATCATTCCATGTTATGCATTGAAAATAGCAAAACATTTTCAAAAACCTGCTGGTTGTGTCGCTAAATTCGCTGAAAGGTTCCAAGCGTGCTGTGGTGCTGGATTTTATGACGATTTAAACGTATTAATTAATACAGTAGAACATCAAGGGAGACGCCAAGAAAAATCGTGTTATAGAGTTTTATTCAAATCTTTGATTAACGTCTGATTAGAACTCTTCAATAAATAAAATTTATTTATTATAGAGTTTTATGTTCGAAATACAGAGGTCCAATTTACTTTTCGAGTTATGAAGGGAAGAAATGGCTTGATTATTTCGATCTATAGGGGGCTGATATTTCAAGTAATGGAGGTTTTGGGGGAACGAAACATTTTTTCGCGTTTTGAAGGTTTTCTTAGTATTTGTATTACAGATATTTTTAAGGAGATTGAACCGTTTTACGATTGAGCCAGCCGGGGTTGTGCACTCACAACGCTAATATGAGTATATTTAGTTAGTGCATTTCACCTGAATAGAAGCTTATTTTTGAGATACATTTTGCAACATTTTTCATTAATGCTCCGCTCCTAATGGTCGTAGCGTGATGTTATATAGCCTATAAATTATTATACTTTTTAGTATAGATAATAAATTTCTTTTAAATAAATAATTACTGGACTTAAGGAGGTTGAGCCGTTTTACGAAGATAATGAAAAAAATCTTAAATAAAGTTTTTTTAATAGATCTTTTTATAACAAAATTTTCTGTAAAAAATCCAAAATCATTAGGAGATGTATAAAGTTAAAAATTTAAAAAAAAACTTTTACATGTGGTCTTATGGAAAATATGTCAACCTAGCATGCAAACGGTACATTTTATTTTTTTGCAAATAACCAAATAATGTCAGCAGTTCCGAAAACTAACTATATAAAGCATCGATGTCTTACGCATAATTTAATTTTTTTTTTCAATTTAATTAGGAGACTTTTAATCAATAAAAAAAAATATTAAACCTTAGCACTTTTCGATTATGGACTTCTATTCTTGACAATTTTAACAATTTAACTGAATTTTAAACTTTTTAATGATTTAATTTTAATTTTTATTACTTCCAATTTTTTTTTTAATTATTTACTGCAAAAAATATGTAAAATACAGATATTTACATAAATTTATTTTTTCTAACCTAACTTTGTACAAAAAATTCAAAAGTTAGTCCATTAAGTAAAATACTGAAATAATTAATTAATATAAAAAAAATTATTTATTTATGCCTTTATGACAATAATTTATTGGTATCATCGACTTATAACCTTTTGTAAAACATTATAATGGAAAAGTTCCCATTTAGAATTCGACATACTTTTGATTGGGACTGTAACGCATCAACCTCCTTAAAAAAAATTGGTTGTCTGTAAAGTCGGTTTACGGACGATAGTTTTACCTCTGACGTCACGCGAGAAGAGAGAGAAATGCGTACAAGCCGACGCTTGGGCCGATCGTGCCTCTCTATCGCTTATACCGCGCTCTCGCTTGCACGCTCAGGCTCAGGCGGAACGTGACATTTTCTCGTGCGTGCAGCCGGTGTTTCATCAATTTATAAGACGTTATCGCGTCAAAAGTATATTTTTTACAAGTCTGATCGCTACACGCTCGGCTTTATTCTCGAGTCCTCCTCGAAACGTCGCAAACGGAATAGATCGAGTATGCGCCGAGCGTTTTGAGAATGTTTTTCTGCAGATGGTGCTATACAATTGAGACCGTGTTTGTATGTCTGTGTGTGTAAACATTGTATGTATAACTTTACTTAAGCTAAATCCAGGGGCCGCACTCGACCTATTTTTACCTCAAAGCGCAGAACGGGTTAAGCTATGTATGTCGTTAAAATTATTTACGAGAGCGCGCGCGCACACACCGCGTTAACGACAATATTGGTAATATTTCGCCGTTCATAAAATTCGTTTGTTCAATGCTAAATTGTCATTGCATTTCAACCCCGCGTTAGGGGAACCGAGGGGCAAATAGTGTACACCCTACTGTTGTACAAACGATATTATGCGATTAAAATTAACATATTCATTTCGTTTCATTCATAGCTTTATACTTTTTTATTATTGCTGTATTTCAATTCTGTACTTAGGGGAACTGGGAGACGAACGGACATCTAAGTGGCTCTCTATGAATAACAAATTATATCATTAGATAATTTCATTGCATTCATAGTTTGTTTAATACTTTATTATTGCTATGTTTCACTTCTATACTTAGGGGAACTGGGAGACGAACGGACATCTATGAATGACAAATTATATCATTAGATACTTTCATTCCATTCATAGTTTGTTTAATACTTTTTTATTGCTATGTTTCACTTCTATATTTAGAGGAACTGGGGAACGAACGGACAGCCAATAGACTTTCTATGATATGAATGAAAGTAAAAACATCAAGACATTAATATTTCTCCACTTAATTCGTATCGCTAACCAGGCGTTAAGGTAGCTGTGGAACAATTGGACACCCCAACGGATATCAGCTGTTGTATACATACAGATATTATGTAATTAAAATTAATATATTAATTTCGTTTCATTCATAGTTTGTTTCATATTTTATTTATAGCTATATGTTTCGATTCTATACTTAGGGGAACTTGAGGACGAACGGACACCTAAATTACTTTCTATGACAAGAATGACGGGAACAACGCGATTTAAATTAACATATTAATATTTCTTCATTTATAAATTAATTTGTCATTGCTCAATTTCAACCATATACTGTCAGAATCTGCGGCTATTGACGGATTGTTCGAGATATCGCAAGCAACTTCACGATAAAAAAGGAAATCAATCAGGAGCTCGGAAAGCCAGACGAAAATGGCTGCCTATACACGGAGAGAAACGGCAACTTCACTCTTGCGTTCTCCTTTTCCTCTTTTAGATACTGTATGGCACGGTTAAAATTTTATTAACAGTACAGATAATCGGCAGTCTACTGTAATGTATACACAAGCGTCCTTGGATCCTACCGGAGTATATTTCAAAGTAAACATTAGTCCGGGACAACAAGCCAACGCAAAGGACGAAACCTGGCCAAGTCCGCAAGCTATTTGTGTTTTATTTGCTTTAATGTTACAGTAGGCGTGTGGACCGATCATCAGTCTACCGATCCAAAGGACAGAGACAGCACTGCATTGATTTTCCGTTTCACGAACAACAATTTTGCAACGTAAGCCGGCGCAAAAAGCGGTGGCAATCTACAAATTCGGGCGAAGCAGGACCGGGCCGCTTAGTAACATTATAAAATTCGATTATGAGCGAAAATTAATAAAATTTGATTGAAATGAAACAATGTTTTAAACAACAGATGTGGAGCCTTCGGCTTCACCCTATTACCGTATTACTTGTAGGCTATTTATCGAATTTCTGCAATCTAAAAATTAGCCGTCAATTAATATTTCTTTAATTTACTGATTAAATATTTAACCCTTTTAGGACACACCGGTTTAGGCTGTGCATTGTCTGCCTGTCAGTCAGTTTTATGCCCATATTCACCGAACATTATTAAAGAGAGAAGTTACTTAATCTTGGAACAAATTTATTCGCTAGAATAAAATTTACTTTCAATTCACCAAGCAAAATATCAGGTAGAAAAGTTAGTTAAAGAATAAATATACACTGCACTATACTCCTTTTGTTGAATATTTTGACGTTCACCCAAAAATCAGACCGAAACGTCAAAAACAAAGTTTCACAAAATAATAATGTGTCATCTTAACCCAATTGCACACAAAACTTCCATTAACTTTAATGTTTTACAACTATACACTTCACAAAAGGTTAATAAACAACACATAATTAAATTACAAGAGCAACTGTAGATATTATAATACTCCACGTTTATAGGTTAGGCTTTATGGTCTATGTGGCGGCCATTATTATTTTCTCAGGCGAATAAATAGTTATACCTGAGAATTTGGACAGAATAGATTTATACCTGCAGTACATAGGTATAATTTATTCGGAGGATTAGCTACCTGAAGAACATATGAACCGAATAAATAACTACTTAGTTCGGTGACTATGGCCATTGGAGTTTTATTAATAAAATTTCTTTTGAATGAACAGACGTGTACAAAAATCCTCTCGATGCAATGGAAAGAGACAACACTGCATTTTTTTTTCGTAATCGCAAAGTGATTTTGACGATTCATAATTTTTCCTCGGGCATATACGTGCGAGGGTGGCAAAGAAATAATGTTATTTTCGATATCAATGTTAGCTAAAATTAGCCAGTTTTGTAAATGCGCCAATTGGCAATGTTGAACACTGAAGTAACACATTATTAGTAATGCATGATCTTGAATATTTGCATGTTTACAATTACCATTTCAAAAATATGTGATGTAAAAAAAAACATAATACTACTTGCGTCGAAAACAACCGCTAAAATATAATGGGGCTATTGTTTAATATCCTCGAAACACAATGTACACTTGGAATTCGTGATTGCAAACTGAATAACAAAAAAATAACTGCTACCAAGTAGTTAAGACAAATTCAGATAGTGTAGTAAGAATCGCATCAAAAACAAAAATGTGAAAAAGGGAGCCAAGTTTAATATTCAATACAAAAAAAATGAGATCTAAATGGGTGCCAAGTTTTCACTTTAGATCTCAATTCTTTTTGTATTGAGTTATTATTTATCGTGAAAGAACGAATGAGGAAGGGAGGAAAACATGAGTACGCGCATTCATCTTAGTTTACCGAGATGAATGTTGTGTCCAAACTTCATAATGATCGGAATTACCGTTCGTTAAAAAGCAGTATTTATACTTTGTTTAACTAATATTTTTTTTCTTATTTAAATAAACTTACAATAAATTTAAATGTAAGCCTTAGAAGAAAGCAATGTAGAAAATAAAAAAAATAAATAAAAATATATTCGCCCAACGTGGGGCTCAAACCCACAACCCTGATATTGATAGTCGCATGCTCTACCGATTGAGCCAGCCGGGGTTGTGTACTCATTTAGTTAGTGCATTTCACCTGAATAGAAGTTTATTTTTGAGATACATTTTGCAACATTTTTCATTAATGCTCCACTCTTAATGGTCGTAGCGTAATATTATATAGCCTATAGCCTTCCTCGATAAATGGGCTATCCAACAAAAAAATTTTTTTTCAATTTGAACCAGTAATTCCTGAGATTAGCGCGTTCAAACAAATACACAAACTCTTCAGCTTTATATATTAGTATAGATGTGTTGTAACGGTTTGTATTTTTGGAACGTATCGGAGAAAGTAAATAAATTATCATTATTTAGCAATAACAAGTAATCACTGAATTCTAAATAAATGATATTGTGTAAGAATATAATTAATATGTGTTATAATAAACAAATAATGTATTATTTTATTTCTAGTGTTTCAATAAAAAATAAATATTGAAGTATAATTAATTATCATTTAAAGTTTATTACTTGTGACAGAAATGAACCGATTTCGTGCCTCAAAAAAGTTGGATTGAAGTGAAAATTCTTTAGGCGCGGTAGAGCAAATTGACCAGGATCAGACGCAAAGTGAAACGCTTCTCTTGCCCTGACTTCACCCACAGTTGGGAGGAAATAGTGTAAGAAACGTTTCTACTCTCTCTGTCACAGTGTTTTTGTACAAATACTGATATATATTTTGTGATTGAAAATATACAGTGTGTTCACAGAAAGTGGTACCTATCGTACCAGATACAAAAAAAAATTAAATAGTTTTTTGTGCAACTCGAGATTTACTATGGGAAACTGCTGAAGTATTTTTTTGGTACTTCAAACTCAACCAGAAGTATACTTTCAAACGGCAAGATATATCTTTTTACATTTTCATGTAAATTCATATAAAATTTTCAAATGCTTACATAAGAAAATATTCGAGAAAAACAATACATTTATATACAGTACCTAATTATATTTATTATTAACATTTACACTAGTGCATGTGGAGTGCTATGAAAAATAATAAATTGAAAACGTTTTTCTCGAATATTTTCTTATGTAACCCTATGAAAATTGTATATGAATTTATAGAGAAAAATTGAGATATCGAAAATGTAAAAAAAATATATGTTGTCATTTGAAAAAAATTGCACTTCCGGTTGCAATTTTTCTCAAATATTTTCTTATGTAACCTTATGAAAATTGTACATGAATTTATAGAGAAAAAAAATGAGATATCGAAAATGTAAAAAAAAATATGTTGTCATTTGAAAAAAATGCACTTCCGGTTGATTTTGAAGTGCTAAAAAATATACCTCAGCAGGTTCCGTCCGTAAATCTCAAGTTGAACAAAAAAACTATTTTAAACTTTCGGTGAAGACAATATTAATTTCGTATCGGTATGCTTGTTTAGTACTTTACTGTGGGTGAACCGAGCGATGTAGTGTAGTGGTGAGAGCACTTAGACTCGCACACGGGAGAGGTACCGGGTTCGAATCCCGGCGGGGGCAATTGTGGCCGGGACTTTTCCCTGCTGCCTCTCGCCGAGAAACGGTAATTCCCGTACCGGCCATCTTGTTGATGGTTTCCTTCAACAATTCCAGATAAATATCGAGATGGTTCCTTACTCAAGGCCATGGCCGATTACCTGTCAAACTCCTGTGCTCAAAATTTGTCTACCTTATCCTAACGTCCTAAAAATTCCTTCATTCGCCTATTTCTATTAATTAAGTGGAAGTTTTAAAATGTAGAAAATAACGGTAGATGGAAAATAGTACAGTAGAGTCTTACTAATTCGGCACTATTAAAAACTAGGGAGTGCCGGATTATTGGATTGTAGTACTTATAGAAAAATTCATAATATGTAAATAAAATTATAATAATATGTAAATAAAAAGAGTATAGGGAGATGTGAGGAAGGCGTGAGCGGAGAGTGCCGGATTATTGGACGTACCGGACTACTGAAGTGCCGGATTATTGGACGTACCGGACTACTGAAGTGCCGGATTATTGGACGTACCGGACTACTGAAGTGCCGGATTATTGGACGTACCGGACTACTGAAGTGCCGGATTATTGGACGTACCGGACTACTGAAGTGCCGGATTATTGGACGTACCGGACTACTGAAGTGCCGGATTAGTGAGACTCTACTGTAATGGCGTCTGTTATGACACAAAGTCGAGAAACGGACGTTAAACGCATTATTATTAAACTTTACTATGGGTGCTAGAACTACTCTATTTCAATTCTTTTCAAACATTCGACGGTCCACTGTCGCAAACTTGAACACACTATAATTATGCTTGACACACTAATGATGGAAAAATGAAAAGTCGGTCATTTTAAAACGTTAGTCCTATAAATAGCCAAGCGATGCAAGGGCTTAAGTTGCCATATTTCATCATAGATGGATCTAAAAATAGGCAATAATATACAAAAACAAAACAGACTCGCTCGTATACACCTGAAAAATCTGAAGGTCGAACAATTTGCAGAGCGCTCTTGTTTTTTTTTTCTTCTTTACATCGCACGTTTTTTAAGTAGATGCCAATTTTTTTTATTAAACCAGTAAAAACGTGCCCCATTACCCTAAGACTTCCCGCTATGTGTTAAAAGACTTTACAATAAATAGGGTTATTGACAAAATTTCAAAAAGTATTTAAAATTAAAGAATAAAGGTATATGTACCCGTAAAAAATATTTTTTCTCATAAATATAACAGATTTGACTCATTATTAGTTGTTTTTTTATTTTGACTTTAAATTCTGCGCCAAAACGTCAATTGACCTTGACAGCCATGTTTACTGATTGCCTACGTCACAGTAGGCAATCAGTAAACACTAAGCAAGCGGGTACAACGTGACTTAAATAACCAACAAAGTGTTGTATTTAATATGATTGACAGAGTACAATGAATACACCAGAGAACATACACTGAACAGAGATAACGAATACACATGGCAGTCAGTGGCACATAGCTACCGGCCACGTTGACTGATTAATGACGTCACGCGCTGTGATTGGTGTTTGAAATCACGTGACACATAGGTTAAAAATCGTGATTTTATTTATTTATTTTAATATATTTAACGCACTTATTTAATATAAATAATAATTCTAAACGATATTTTAGACCATAAACTTTCATTATAACACAGTTTTATATTTAATTTTAATCACTGTCAATAACCCTATTAATACTAAATACCTACTATAATAATAATACTAATAAAAACGAAGCGGCAGAAATGTTTAAAAATTTTAACCATTTTTTTATCATCTTTGACATTTAATCCCCCTTATCTTAAAATGGGTTCAGATTTCGCCTATAAATATAAAAAAATGCTCTAAATTACTTAAATAGTTTATATACCAAACGGCAGAAAGTTGGGACGACATGATTTTTTTTTGCGCGTCAGCTGCCAAACTAAAAGCGAGTTAATAAGAACGTGCTAAAATAACAATTGCTTTATAAAACAATGCTTTTATTATTTCGTAGATCTTCATTTTATTCTTACTGCACTCTCAAAACTTGCTATCAGTTAATTTTGTCACACTCATGAACTTCAAGTTTACATTGCGCGGGATCGAAGCCGCTGGTACAAGCTAGTCTGAAAATATGGTATACTGATTTAGTTGAAGCGTCATCTGATTACCAGCATAAAAGTTATTTTCCCGAACGAAAATAGCCGTGTAACAATTGAAACGTCATTTGTTTAACAAAAACAGATCACAACAATAGGAGCGTCAACTTATAACGACACACAATATTGTGTATAACAGGAACAAAACGGCATCGTCGAAAACAAATGGGAGTGCGAGTCATCTATAGAAACGATAGCGTCACTGTTTATGTGTATCTCGATTCTCGTCTGTTTCACAGTTTGCCAATAACAACGACAGTTACGTAAACAAGTGAAGGTGTAGAGCTACGCAGCAGTCACGTGTTTTTGTTATAAAATGTTCCAATTCTTATTGTATACACACGATATTATTTAAAACAATAACACAAATTTTGATTTAATATGAACAGGTTTAGTTTAATTATTTAACACAAAACTCGGTTCTTGTTCATACAAAAATGATTAATTAGGGGTCATCCATAAATTACGTCACGCAATTTTTTAGATTTCTAGACCCATGCCACCGCCTAAGTCACATTTAGTCATTTCTACCCTACAATTTAAATATATAATGACCACAAAATACAGAGTGTCCCACGACATAACTGCCATAGCCACTGTGTTGCTGGGGTGATTTCAAGTCAAAAATGTCTAATGAACATAGGTATTACCCGGAACGCTATCTTAACTGAGCTAGAAGCATTTGAAATTTTAGATAACTAGTAGTAGGAAATTCCCTATACTATTTCAAAATCCATTTAAAAAGAAATCGCTTTATTGAATTAGTTGCTCAAAATGTCCACCCAGTTGCTGTATACATAGTCTAGCTCTTCTTAGAATTGAAGTGGTAGCTCTGCGAAGAGTCTCAGGATCAGCACGAATAAATACTAATGGTGATTTACAGCCACCTGGTCTTTTTAATAATAACAAAACCAACAGCCGAACCCATTAGTGAGCTTACTTATTTAAATTTTCAAATGCTTCTAGCTCAGTTAGGATAGCGTTCCGGGTATATGTTCATTAGACATTTTTGACTTGAAATCACCCCAGCAACATAGTCCCAGGCTATGGCAGTCATGGGACACCTTTTATATAACAGATGTAAATCAATTTTAAAAATTACAAATATGAAGAAATTAAATGTCAAAACTATATTCAAAATTAATTTTTAGGTTATATCGACTAAATTAAATTATGCTTCATCCGTTTTTGGCGCTGACTCTTGTCTACAATGGACAGGTTCTGAACCCCGTTAGTTCACTAGCGACACCCTGGGCAGTTATTAAACCATTCGTGAAAAATTTTTCATATAAGATTGTTCTCCTTATCTCCAACTCCGTATAATACACGTTGAGGTGATACCTAACCTCTTTTCAAATCGGTTAAAAATAATATAAAAGTTACAGGTAGAAAACCGCAACAACTAGTCTGGTAGGAATTACAATATGAGTCATAAAAATAAGCAGTTTTAATCTGGAGATTTCGACAGTCGCTGCATTGCAGATGGTAAGTGTTGATGAACAATTTAAATGTTTTGGTTTTTGAAGGTGAAATGAAATGCCTCGATTATTTAAGGAGTATAATACGCGCCACGAATTTAAAAGGCTCGGAAGTTAGATGCGAATGCGAGCTTGCGCTTGTACAGTCAGTTGAAAAACTACAAACTCGCAACTCAACAAAACTAACAACTTGACAATAGCGTACTCGACTATACTTTAAAGCATAGGAAAGCGACAAGTGACAAAGACAACGAGCTATCACGGCCAATCACCGGACGAGCGCACGTTCCGTACAGGTAGCTGGGAGGTGGTGGGAGTAACAACGGCTCTAAAATGTGCCTTTGCGACGCTGTTTGTGACTAACATCCGAACCTTTTAGATCCGCGGCGCGTATTATAATAATCGAGTCTTGTCTTTACAATTTCTGCATCCTCACTTCGCACAGGCAGTCGTAGAAAAATACTTTATTAATTTGAGGTTAAACGTCGTCAGAAATAGTTTTCCATTGGCTGAACATCGAAGGAGGGGACACTTTGCGTTAGAAGTAGGGACTAAAGACTTGAAAATACGAGAGATTGATTAGTCATAATATCAAAATTTTCTTTTAACATCGGAAAGCAACCGATCCGGTCTGTTTGGGAAGCACCTTCTACCATTAGAGTTTATTGTATAATGAACTTATGAATGAATTCATCATTTCATTTTCATGTCCGCTTTTGTTTGCGTGTGTGTACCGCCCAACCCTTTTATTTCTGGTGTGGGCGAGGGTCGACCTTACACCTACATATTTATAGAAGCCTATTACAAATTTATGAATGAAATCTTATACGTGTATGGAGCCTACGCATCGGGTCTTGATCAATTCATATTATGCCAACATTTATATACGAGTTTATTTTAATTAGACATATTGGCTGAGAGCTGGCTACGGAGAAAATGGGTGACTCGGTGCAGAGCTGAAAATTTGCAGAATAATAGGAGATAGTACAAGTAAGTACGGAAAAAATTGCCAGAAGGCTAGGCGGAAGATAAAGAGCCGCCAGAATGCGTTAATGTTGCGAAAAATCAGTGCACTTCTGGCAATTTCTATACTTATTCTGTAATTCAAAACTAGATTATATATTATATAGTTATAAGGCATACTGAAAATTCAAACATGATATAATAATTACATTCGACAAATATTCAAAATTATTAATGTCATTTTGATAGAAATAAAATTAAATAAATTAATAAAATTACGTTGTTATAACGTAATTTTAATAATGAAAATATATGACGATTAATTTTATTTCTATCAAAATGTCATTAATAATTTTGAATATTTGTCGAATGTAATTATGATATCATGTTTGAATCTTCAGTATGCCCTTATAACTATATAATATATAATCTAGTTTTGAATTACAGAATAAGTATAGAAATTGCCAGATGTGCACTGATTTTTCGCAACATTAGCGCCTTCCGGCCTTCTGGCAATTTTTTCCCTACTTACTTGTACAATCTCCTATTATTCTGCAAATTTTCAGCTCTGCACCGAGTCACCCATTTTCTCCGTAGCCAGCTCTCCGACTATGTTATAAATACGTCTATTTTATAATATAGAACGCATTTGTTTATCAACGCGTGTTTCATTTGTTTCATTACGCTGTATGCAATACGTAAAAGAAATATTACTACGGTGATGAATAATGATCAACGGCGCAAAAACGAAAAACATTAGCAAGTGAAAACAACTGAACAAAAAATAAATGATGAACGACGACACAGAAAAAATATTAGTTAATGAAAAAGCTTTCATGCAGTATTGTCATTTCTGCTATCAATAAATTCAGATTTAGAGTATTTACGCGAATAAGCTTTAAAAAATTGCAGGTTTGATTCAAACTTTTTTGTGCTAACGTTCACTTTTGAATATAATAGATACAAAATATTGTGTGTGTGTAATTAAAAAACTATCCACAGATTCCATTAGTACCACAATTCTTTTAATCGTTAATGTAAAATCCACGAAATAAAAATTTAAAAAAAAACCTTCCAAGCTTCACTCACATAAGTGAAACTTCTTTTGTATTTTTGTCAAGGTTTATTTTATATTTCCTAGCCGTTGCTAGACTTTCGAGCCTACTTTCATTTTCTTACTTAACATGTTTGACTTCAAAAAGGCATGTGGTTTGTAAAAAAACACGTCTGAAGTGAATACTTCTTACACCAAACCGACAACCCTGTTCACGTCATTGAATAAATAAGGCCGTAGCGCCTTCTACCATTCGAGAGTGGTACGGCGACCAAAACTCCCCGTACTACGCGTCTACCCCTCACGAAAAGTGGGGGAGGGGGCGTCGTTTAACGCTTAACGCGTCCGGAGTCGCATAAGAAGTATCGACTTCAAAAAAGTATGGACAATTTTCATTGACACAACTTACATTTTTGGTTTGTAGGTTAATGGAAATGTTTCCATAAGAATGCTGCTATAAAAACATTTTGATTCGTTTAAAATTTAAATAAATACACATTGACTCATTTGCCAACAGTTCTTCTTCTTCTTTACGTATATACAACGATAATTCAGGTATCTAACAAAAATCACGTCTATACAATAAACCAGAACATCAATTCGACCTTCGCTACAATTGTGAGGTTAATTATAAAGGCGGTAGTACACAAACGCTACGGTTCATTATCTATCATATAATAATTTAATACGCTAAGGTTTAAGATGTTTGCCTCCCTTTTTAGAAAAAACCTCACAATTTCTCCACATAAATTATATATCATTTTACAGATAATTGCTTGCTCTACTGACATCGACAACTAAAAAATTTATTGTTGCTTTTGTTTTTGTAAATTAATTAAAATACAGCAACGCTGAACAACGTCTGCCATCTGACGGCTTTAATTTTGAAACAACGTCAACACTTCGATCTGTCATCTGACCTTCATATTGTAATACAACAGACACAATACTGCATACTGCCATCTGACAGCTTTAATTTTGAAACAGCGAGCAACGCTGAACAACGTCACAGCAATGCTGCATGATGCCATCTGACGGCTTAGCTCAACGCTTTTGCTACTTGCGCCTCTATATGACAATTTTAGTAAATTATTTCTTCGATCTGTCATCTGAGCTTCATATTGTAATACAACAAAAAGAAGAACGTTATAAGCAGTGTGCAAAATTAGAAACGAATTGAATACCTGCAATCATATTTAAACAATAATTTTGTAAAGTGATAATTATTATACTTATTTAGTGCGAATAATTCGCACAGGTCACTCTAGTACTAAATTAAAATCTTTATTTAGTTTAAATCAATTTTCATGTAAAGGTAATAAAAAGGGGAAATTATCTTGAGCTTGGGGATCCAGACAACTGAGGTCTCTTGTTTTAAAAGCTCATTGATGTCAGGAGTCTAAAATCACTAGATAGATTCTGGTCGCAGGTCGTATTGAGATGGCTTGAGTGCCGGATGCGGCCCGCGAACCGTATCTGCTTTAGAATACAATAGCTTTCGTTGTACATTGGTTGAGAAACACTGGTATAGGCACACCTACAATTTCAAAGACTATTTCTAGATCCCAGTCCGTTACGTGATAGAGATATACATATCGGTTGTAAATCAGACAAGGACATCTATATTATACAAGCTTTCCGGTAAATTGAATATGTCAAAAACTTTAACAAAAATCATGTTTTGCATCAAATTGCATGTAGAATACCTGCACATGTCATTTTTAAGTTTACTCAGATTGTAAACAACGCTTTCGGCAAATATATATTAGATATTGCACATACCGCTAAATTAGCGGTATGTGCTTTATTATCGCTTTGTGCGTCAGAGCTGACTTTCGTTCATATAAGAAGTTATATCTAAGTTAATTTCACACGAAATCCATTCAAATTGAAGCTTTTTGAAAAGAGGAGATTCTGATCTATAAAACAGAACCATTTTTAAATCAATTCGAGTTCATAAATACTATTAAAATTGTAATTGAAAATTACAAACAGCAGTTGTCGGTTGGTCTGTACGTATGTACGTATGTACGGATGTACGTATGCACGTATGTACGTCACGACTCTACAGATCGCATTTTTGGTCGGATTGCCTTGGGTTATATTTTATTCACTTTGTTTAGTATCAGACCAGAACCCTATTTAAATTCACATAAATATGTTCAGTAGTTTAATTTTTATAAACAGTTTTATTTTATTATTTTTGACAGCTAATAGTTAAAATAAAATACCTTAAAAAAACAAAAAAATACCTATTACTGTTATTGTAATGTAGTGTATTACGTAGAATAACTGCTCCACTTCTATACCACAATAACAACGCAAGCTGGGATATCAGAATGGACGAGCGGTTAAACGCGTAGTCCAGTAATAGCAAGGTGCCGAGTTCGATTCCCGCTGACACAAGAATATTTTTTTTTCTATTCCATTTTATTTTTATTTTTTTTTTCTATTTTTTTAATTGTTTTTTTTTTAAATCTATTTTCTCAATTTTTTTTCATTCTAATATGTACAGTGGAAATGTGCACTTAATTTGGTCTTGCCAACTATCGTGTCCCCATAGAGATAATAATTAATAAGAAAAATCGCAGGATTGTGGACAAAAAGTTAGATTTATTAATGCACGACGTTTCGTCTATAGATTTAGACTTTTTCAAGTATGAATTTTCATATTGAACTTGAAAAAGTCTAAATCTATAGACGACACGTCGTACATTAATAAATCTAACTTTTTGTCCACAATCCTGCGATTTTTCTTATTAATTGCTTTCGACAAATTTCAAACTGCAATCGCAAGTCATTTTACTCCTGATTTTTAGCCGCGATCACTAATTATTAAGCGTCACAGTTTGTTACAACAGTGTCACAAGAATAAATAAAAAAAATCCAAAATATAATCTTCTTGGCTTTCGAACTCGTAGGCCGTAGTTCATTAGTATTTCTACCTGACGGTAGACGCTATCAGTGGCGATGTGGCAATGTGGCAGCGGGCGAAGTGTCATCCTTGGCGACTTACAGGTGTGTCGTTGACTGGTGTGTTTTCTGCTCGGTCGTAGTGCGTGCTTCCTACTACGACCGAACAGAAAACACGCTCACGCTTAGAGACCAGTCCTCGACACACCTGTCTGTTAGCCGCCAAGGAGGACACTTCGTCCGCTGCACACGAGACTGGATTTACCGCTTGGTTCCTTCCTAGATTTAACTACTAGTTTTCTAGCGCTGGTTTTCTCAATTGATATCATGTGCTAGCTTCACACGAGACGTCTTTGCAAGCTTGCTCTGCAGGTAGATTCGGTGCGCGCTTAGTGATAGAATGGTAACTAAAGTGCATGTTTATTGTCTCTGAACAGAACACACACACTATGGCACAGTGTTTGTTTGTGAGCGTTTGTTCGAGTCGCCCACGTGACAAGATACTGCTTCCTGATTGGTTCTTGCTCAGATCATACAGCGGACTTAGCAAGAAAAATAGCACCCGTTCTAATTTTAAAACCTATCTTGTGAGCTAGCAGGCGAGCCCGCATTGACGTCATTTCTAGCTTCGTACCTAGCCTACCGGCCAGCAGAAGTCCAAGCAGTGTTTCTGGCTTCGTGAGCAGCGGCCTTAAGTGTGTCGATGACCGGTGTCTAAGCGCGAGTGTGTTTTCTGTCAGGTCGTAGTAGAACGTACTACGACCGAGTAGAGATTACACTCATCTTAGTCAATCATCGACACATCGCCTTTGATAACGTCTACTGCAGTTGTAGACGAAACGTCAGGTAAAAACACCAATAGAACACGGCCTACAAGTTCGGAAACCAACACCGGCCGCGAAAGCCTATATACACACTTATAGACGGAGAGCTGGCTACGGAGAAAATGAGTGTCTCGGTGCAGTGCTTTAAATTTGCAGAATATAGGAGATAGTACAAGTAAGTAGGGAAAAAATTGCCAGAAGGCTAGGCGGAAGATAAAGAGCCGCCAGAAGGCGCTAATGTTGCGAAAAATCAGTGCACTTCTGGCAATTTCTATACTTATTCTGTAATTCAAAACTAGATTATATATTATACTATATATTATACATTATAGTATAGTTATAAGAGCATACTGAAGATTCAAACATGATATCATAATTACATTCGACAAATATTCAAAATTATTAATGTCATCTCGATAGAAATAAAATTAATCGTCATATATTTTCATTAATAAAATTACGTTATTATAACAACGTAATTTTATTAATTTATTTAATTTTATTTCTATCAAAATGTCATAAATAATTTTGAATATTTGTCAAATGTAATAATTATGATATCATGTTTGAATTTTCAATATGCCCTTATAACTATATGTATAATGTACAATATATATAATATATAATCTAGTTTTGAATTACAGAATAAGTATAGAAATTACCAGAAGTGCACTGATTTTTCGCAACATTAGCGCCTTCTGACGGCTGTTTATCTTCCGCCTAGCCTTCTGGCAATTTTTTCCCTACTTACTTATATACTATCTCCTATTATTCTGCAAATTTTCAACTCTGCACCGAGTCACCCATTTTCTCCGTAGCTAGCTCTAAGTCCATTAGATATTGTAACTAAATGAAAACACTGATTTATTAAATTTAATATTAATTTGAAAAATGATTGGAAGAAAAAAATCGTTTCATAAAGAACGCATAAAACAGTCGGTATACAAAACAGTTAAACGCCTGTCAATACCTACACAGTAGGGGAAATAGTAAAAAAGTATGTTGCCAATTTGGCACGAACTATCAAATAAACATGCCATTTAATTATTTTTGGTAACAAAAGGGTTGACAATGTCCAGATTTACTGCGAAACTTTATTTCTGGTGTTTTTTAATGTAATCGTTCAATAGTTAAAACGTCTAATTACGCCTACGCATTTCGGATCAAGACTGGGTGCTTTTTTCGACAAATCGACGACAATATCGATTTATTATTTGACCTTAAAATATTACACGAGTCATTACAATCGAGATAGGTGCATACCTACTACATTTATTGCAAGTGCCATAAAAAGGTAAAGTTTGTAAGTTTTGATGTATATATAGGAGATAATCTCCGAAACTACTCATCCGATTTCAAATTTTTTTTTCACCAATATTTAGAATAGGCCGTCAGGATGGACACAGGCTAAATATTATCGCGTTAAAATAAAAGCGCTTTTCGTGGACACCAATTTTGCAACGTATGTCAACGGTGGCAATTTACAAATTCGGGCAAAGCCGGACCGGACCACAATTTGTAACATTATTGACAAATATGTCGGCCATATTGGAAAATATAAATATATGTGAGTTGTTCATGATAGCATTGCCTACTATGTTTGTCTCTGTTGCTCAGATGAAATTAAATGGCAACTGATAAAGACATGACTATTGGATTGGTAAATTCGAATTACTTGTTTTGCTGTACGCACTAGTGTGGAAAAGGATCATTTTACAACCGCTATACAGGCATGAAAAGAGCTATTGAATAAGGCGTCGTCGCAAAAAAAAATAATAGTGGGTATTGCATTTTTTATGCTTTTGTATTCCTTGTTTTTTTTTTTTTTTTTTTTTTGGTCGTATACAAATAAATAATATTATTATTATAATTCGGAACCCAAAGGAATGGTGAGACCTCTGATGAGAAATGCGCTGAACTGTCCTAAGGGGGGTTTTTGATTTAGAAAAGCATGACGGAGGCTAACTTAGCATGCTTTATGTTTACTTTATGCCTCCATAGTTTACGTGTCAAAAAACCCCCTTAGGACAGTTCGACGCATTTCTCACCAGAGGTCTCACCCATTCCTTTGGGTTCCAAATTGCTGGGACTGAATACCCAAATGAATTTAAATTATACTGAAATATTGACAAATGAGACGCATCTAATGCACCGATTTTCTAACAAATTCATTTCTATTATAATACGCGCCACGGATCTAAAAGGTTCGGAAGTTAGTCACAAACAGCGTCGCAAAGGCACATTTGAGAGCCGTTGTGACTCCCACCACCTCCCAGCTACCTGCACGGAACGTGCGCTCGTCGGTGATTGGCCGTGATCGCTCGTTGCCTTTGTCACTTGTCGCTTTCCTGCTTTAAAGTACAGTCGAGTGCGCTATTGACAAGTTGTTATTGCTATGTTAGTTTTGTTGAGTTGCGAGTTTGTAGTTTTTTAACAGACTGTACAAGCATTAGCATTAGCATCTAATTTCCGAGCCTTTTAGATTCGTGGCGCGTATATACTATACAAGTCTCCATTTCTCCAGGTTGAACTAGTAAAAGTATACAATCGACAAAAAAATTATAAATTGGAAATAATAATCGGCTTCAAATAGCCCTAGCTGTCGGGCGAGTTTAAAAAATATTGGCAATGTTGATAATGTTTAAATATCGTCCACCCCTAATTTCGATCTGCACGGTCGAAAATAATCTTAATGCAAAGATTCTTCAGAAGAAAATGTAAACGAATTTAAAACAAAGAAACGAATTGATGTCAATTGTTTTGACGTCAGTATTATAGAGATGGCAGGTCTAACAAATTACTTTTATTCAACTCATGCGCGTTATTCATGTTTTATCATGCCTAAAAACCGAACCCGAAATAGCCATTTACCGACTGGTGACAATTACTTGTCATAACTCAATGAAGATTCCTACTAGCTCGGCCATTGTGGAGTAATGAAAATAAACGTAACTATTTTCTGAGTCGTAACGAAATAGTAGGTAACAACAACTCCCTGTTGTTACCCATTGAGACTAAAATTGAGAGGCCGAATGTTTTCGACATGGAGTTTATTCATAACCGGCTAACCTCAAACCAAAACATTGAATCGTGCTGTTTGGTGCTGTTAGTATTGACAGTTTTTTTTTTTAAGAAATAAATAGATATTTACAACATCTCATTATAATTAAAACATGAATAATGCGCAATTGTTGAATAAAATTATGGGCGCAACTTGTAGGCTAAGTCATGACCTGTCAGCGCGATGAATGACTTAGACTACTAGTTACGCCAATAACTATTATTATAAGTGATTTCATTTTGTCAATCGAAGCATATACCTATTCCTTGCAAAAATTTAATATTAAATTGTGCTTTCACTTCATTCACAAAACTATACCAGGAAACAATTGATTGCGCATTGAACCATTCACAAATTTATGCTGGGTTGCAGTGTCGAAAAAATTGATTTGACAACGATCTTAGATTGTGATCATATTAATTACAGATTCCATACATCAGGAGCAGTCTCATGTCGTATTTCAAACTCCCTGTCATCTAGATTCTAGAACAGTGTTTTTCAACCTGTGGGTCGCGACCCCCTGGGGGGTCGCGAAGCTTCTGTAAGGGTGTCGCCAGAGGTCGAGAGAATTTTAGTAATATCTATGTGCATAAATTGCGTTAGTTAGTTATCAATTGGCGACGTATTCGATGTATGTAATTGTAAAATAATGTGTTTTACGTACTATATTATGCACCTACTTATATTCGAATCCTAATTATGGAGACGTATAAAAACGTCGTATGGAAAGAATATTTGTAACACTGTAACATACACATACATACATGATAAAAAAGCGAAGGGTCGGGGGTCGCGAAATATTTTTTCATACCAGGGGGGTCGCATCATGAAAAAGGTTGAAAAACACTGTTCTAGAACATTCGATTGGACTCACACAAAAAACAAATAATAGTTCTACAGAGAAAAAGATCGCTTTTCAAGCTGAATTTTGATCAAAATGAGTAGAAAAACGTTGTTTCGAAGTGATAATTTTAACAAAAAAAAATGCTAAACACATTAATACACAGTTTAAGAAAAATATCGTTTCAATCGATCAATTATTTTCCGAGCAGGATCGATTTAAAACTCTACTTTGCTTTTAGTATGTATGTTCACAACCCAAGGTCATTGTTAAATCAGATTTTTTGACAATCCGGCATAAGTCCTTATAGCTTGGTCGACCTTAATATATATTATATATCAAATGTACAAGGTATTATTTATAATACGCGGCACGGATCTAAAAAGTTCTGAAGTTAGTCACAAACAGCGTCGCAAAGGCACATTTTAGAGCCGTTGATACTCCCACCACCTCCCAGCTACCTGCACGGAACGTGCGCTCGTCGGTGATTGGGTCGTGATCGCTCGTTGCCTTTGTCACTTGTCGCTTTCCTATGCTTTAAAGTACAGTCGCGTACGTTATTGTCGAGTTGTTATTGTTATTTTAGTTTTGTTGAGTTGCGAGTTTGCAGTTTTTCAACAGACTGTACAAGCGCAAGACCGCATTCGCATCTAACTTCCGAGCCTTTTACATTCGTGGCGCGTATTATAATGAAGTAAAGGCCACTGCTGAGACTTCTGGCAGACTGGAAATGACGTCACTGCGGGCTCGCCTGCTAACCCACAAGATGGATTTTAAAATTAGAACAGGGAAAATTTTCTTGCCTGCTCTGAGCAACAACCAAACAGTATATCTTGTCACGTGGGCGACATAAACAAACGCCCACAAACCAACATGGCGTCATTCTGTTAAGACAATAGAAACATTTTGCTCTGTGTTTATTTGAACTGAGCACGCACCAGATACATCCACAAAACAAGCTTGAAAAGTCATCTCGTGTGAAGCGAGCACATAAAAGCAATCAAGAAAACCAGCGCTAGAAGACTAGTAGTCAAATCTAGCAAGGAATCTAGCGGCAAATCCAGCCTCGTGTGCAGCGGCGTTAATGCTATAATTTCAATTTCGCAAATGCTTCTCAATCGATTTTGAGGATTGACGTTTTGCCTGACCTTAAAATCAAAATAAACACCCCTATTTGTCAGTTTATATTCCGCTATAAATTTTCAAGTAAAATTTGGCTAAAGATCAGCAAGAAAAAAACTTTATTCTTGCGAAATTGCGTGTACTCTTTGGTTGAATTTCGTCAAAACATTTACATTTGGTTTACAACTGTCTTTAAACATATATAAAACAGCGAATCTTATGAAATTTTGGAATAATTCCAATTATTATAATTATTATTTTGTATACCAGAAATAAATGTACCAGCATCAATGCGATTTAACACAGTAACTGTTAAAGAAGATTTATTGTTACTTTCCTTGACAGTGTGAAAAATAACTGAACCATTACCAACTGTGTGGGCGCAAAAAAATATCCCAAAAAAATTAAGTCTGGACAACAAAAAGCGCAGACTGTTTCTATCAATTAATTTAACTTCAAGAATTCTCAAGCGTCTTCGATCATTTCGCGAGCACTATCACAAACACGGAAAATGTTTACGAGCTCTGTTTTGCCGTGTTTATGATAGTCTAATATCCGACATTTGAAATATATACCCTCATCTGTTATTTGATGATGACAAAGATTATATGTTAGATAATATGTACAATGTACATTCATAATCGCGTACTGATAAATTTTACTGAACTTTTTTGGATCAACTTCCTCTTTTTGTTAATCATAAAAATCGAGCCTAAAATGAAAGAATATGACACAAGGAATTGGAATATACCAGAGGTGGGGAACCTGCGGCCTCGAGGCCGCATGCGGCCTCCGCGAGGTTCTTGTGCGGCCCTTTGCCACCTAGTACAAAATGGTAGAGTTCGTTTCAAACAACTATTGTACATCAACGCCATGACAGTTGCGCGGAAAATCCCGACAAAGACAAGATATTGTAACATGACGTCAGAATACTAGTCTAGTTTCAGATCTCCCATTTGAGTGTCTCACCTTGCTTTATATGTATATTATATTTAAAATTTTGTAGTATTATATTTTATTTTTTCTATATGATGCAATAAATTGTTAAATCTATAGAAAAACTATAATAATTTCACAAAAGTCACTTTCTTAGGTCAATCAGCTTATGCGGCCTCTCTTATTGCTGCATAATTTAAATGTGGCCTCTAATGGTAAAAAGGTTCTCCACCTCTGGAATATACCATTGATTCTATATTATATAAATATAGATCACTAGTGTGACCTGTGCGAATTATTCACAATTAATAAGTATAATAGTTATCACTTTACAAAATTATTTTTTAAATATGATTGCAGGTATTCAATTCGTTTCTAATTTTGCACACTGCTTATAAGGTTCTTCTTTTTGTTGTATTACAATATGAAGCTCAGATGACAGATCGAAGAAATATTTTACTAAAATTGTCATATAGAGGCGCAAGTAGCAAAAGCGTTGAGCTAAGCCGTCAGATGGCATCATACCGCATTGCTGTGACGTTGTTCAGCGTTGCTCGCTGTTTCAAAATTTAGATGGCAGTATGCAGTATTGTGTCTGTTGTATTACCTACAATATGAAGGTCAGATGACAGATTGAAGTGTTGACGTTGTTTCAAAATTAAAGCCGTCAGATGGCAGACGTTGTTCAGCGTTGCTATATTTTAATTAATTTACAAAAACAAAAGCAATAACACATTTTTTAGTTGTCGATGTCAGTAGAGCAAGCAATTATCTGTAAAATGATATATAATTTATGTGGAGAAATTGTGAGGTTTTTTTCTAAAAAGTGAGACAAACATCTTAACCAGCGCAATAATATATATGATGAATGATTTAGCGACTATTTTCAAATCAAACCGCCAGTTAGCGCCACGCGCCGACTTGCACCCATAAGCGACTGTTAAAATTAGTACAAAATTGGTGGAACATTCTGTAGATATAATTCATAGGTGGCACAGTCAGTAAATATTTTGGCCTTCTTCCAATCGGTATATTTGCAGCAGAACTGCTTGTATTTTCTAAGTATTCAAAAAAAAAACGGATTATAAATTTTATTATTATAGCCTGTGGGCGAATAAAGTGACATTTTCACATTATTATGTTCGTTTATAGAAAAATGTTGAAATTTTTATGTGAAATACAATAATTTCACGTCGTATTTGTGACTGTTATATTTTTACCAAGTCTGAAAATTCAAGTTTACTGCCTCCATTTGTTAAATTTAAAACGTTTTTGCTTTCATTGAATTATAGAAGTATACCTACACGTTTATCTCCGTTCATTCAAGTACTTTTTTTTTATTTTTGTTGAATGTATTTTTGAAATTCGGGTCAAAAGATTCATCTATCAAATCAGGATTAAAAAAGTTCATTCACACGTGTTCTTAATTTACGATTAAGACGTAAAGAATCGAAGATTTTATCAGAACACGTCACAGTTCATTTTTAACAAGACACGTGCTTCCATCTAGTTTTGGAATATGAACTATCGGTTATGTTATTATCACTAGCTATCATCCCCGCGTGTTGTGGGCAATCTATTCGGAACCCAAAGGAATGGTGAGACATCTGGTGAGAAATGCGCCTAACTGTTCTAAGGGGGGTTTTTGACAAGTAAACTATGGAGGCATTATTTAGAAAAGCATGATGGAGGCTAACCTAGCCTGTCAAAAACCCCCCTTAGGACAGTTCGACGCATTTCTCACCAGATGTCTCATCATTCCTTTGGGTTCCGAATACTAACTATAGTGGTCGCCCAGTGATCGAAATTCAACCGCAATTCACTCCGATAATTTTTTACAGTGTATGAACGCAAACAATGGATATTTGTTCCCGGTGTATGAACGTATGCTTTTTATTTTATTTAATAATGTACTCGTAACACGAATTATACATAAATTTTATCTTTCTCCAGTCCTTCTCCTTTATGAACTTTAACTATGCCAAATCTCAAACTCCTCCGTGCTCAAAAAGGGGTAACAAACTTTTTTCTTCACGTATTAATATACAGATATTATAAAGAGGTAAAGTTTGTATAAGCATAGGCTATATATTATCGCGTTAAAATAAAAGCGCTTTTCGTGGAAACCAATTTTGCAACGTAAGTCGACGAAAAAACGCTGACAATCTACAAATTCGAGCGAAGCCGGGCCTGACCGCTAGTCCTTAAAAAAGATAATAATAATAACAATACACAAACAAACAGCTATAGTTTGCTATAATATTATGAAACATCTATTGTTGAAGTTACAATACAACATTAGAAAAATGTATTAATATTCAAATAAATGGGACTCAAACACGAATCTTCGATAATCGCGGCAGCTGAATTATCATTTAATCTATCCCAAAACACTCAATGTTCATATTTAGTATATTATTTATAAGCAATTACAAAATTATTATGTACTAGTGGCCCGGGTCCGGCTTCGCTCGAATTTGTAGATTGCCGCCGTTTTTTCGTCGACTTGCGTTGCAAAATTGATCTCCACGAAAAGCGCTTTTATTTTAACGCCTATGTTCATCCTGAAGGAAATAGGAGTGGCAAACATTTTTGTAATCGGGTGAGTAGTTTCGGAGATTACTTCCTACATCCAAACTTTACCTCTTTTTACATTAGTATAGATAATATACCTACATGTACTAGTCAATCACGATGATTCCTTAGGTCAATAAAAAAACATAAATATAAAAGTTTATAAAGTGAACCAACAATACAGATGTTTCCTTATCTAGTAGTAAGCTAATGTACGATGTATATTTTTGTTATTTTATTTGATTTTATTATTTCGCATGAATGGCAAACATTTTTGCAATCGGGTGAGTAGTTTCGGAGATTACTTCCTACATCCAAACTTTACCTCTTTTTACATTAGTATAGATAATATACCTGCATGTACTGGTCAATCACGATGATTCCTTAGGTCAATAAAAAAACATAAATATAAAAGTTTATAAAGTGAACCAACAATACAGATGTTTCCTTATCTAGTAGTAAGCTAATGTACGATGTATATTTTTGTTATTTTATTTGATTTTATTATTTCGCATGAATGACCAAGTTGTCAAATGCACTTTTAATAAAAAAGTACCTGGGTGACTGAGCTTTGCTCGGAAAGTTAAATAAAATACTGATATGCTCTGGTAAGCTTTTATCGGACTTGTGTCGGCGCGGGGATCAAGGATAAAACACTATCAATTAGTATCAACACGGTATAAAGCAGTATTAATTATATTCATATTATTAATGCTTTAACTTCTTGGTAATATAATTTATGTTCTATTTCTCCTATCTTCTACATATAATAATTATAATTCGAATCTATGATATTGCATCTTTTGCTTCAAATTTACGTTAAACATTTATTTATTAAAATTACTCACCTATAATAATAACTGTTTTTAACTTTCTTTCAAATACGTATTTTATTTTAAGCCTCACTTGGATAGTAATTAAAGATTAACTGTCATAATATTTTGAAAACAATTGTTTCATTGTTTGTATAAAATTCCAAAACCTACTTACAATATTTAAGTATTTTCATACGTCAAAATATTGATTTTTATAATGATAAAATTTGTAAGAAAACGATTTTTTCGAGAGATGAGACCTAGCTAAAACGATTTTTTGCTCCCCAAAATCCCTTTTCAGTAAATTTCATCCAAATCGTTAGGGTCGTTTTCGAGAAAATATTTAGGGACATAGGTAGGTACATAGGTATATAGATAGATAGGTAGATACAAGATTAGCTCGTTTAATAATATAGGGGATAAAAAAACATAAACAATTATCCAGTAAACTCAAGTGTCCATAAATACAGGGTGCGCATATTTTTACTTTATAATAAGTATAAATACAATTCGTTTGATTTTATTGGCAAATTGTTAGGAGAGATAACATTTGAAATTTCCAAGTTTTGGCAGATCACGCATCAATCACTCACAAAACGGATCGTTTATTTTTATCTTTTCTCGTCGAAATAGCGCTGGACACAGCTACTACATCAAGGAGACGACAATGTTGTATAATTCGGAGTACACTTGTAGGTACGTTTTTTTTTCGAATTCGTTGCCAAAAATTTGCGGTGGTCATAACATACGAATACAACGTATGTACCGGGAGTTTGTTTTAAAATCTCCAACAACTTAATATATCGAAAACATGAACTCCCGATGAAACAAAATTACGTACAAAAGTTTTATAATTTCAAAGGGTGAGAGATTATGGTACACAGTCAAGCCCTGAGTGAGTGAGAACTGGGTAAGCGATAAAACTCTCTAAGTGAGAATAATTATGAGGTATAGCGTCTTTGTAACCCTCTAAAACAGTGATTCCCAAAGCGGTCTATATCGACCCCCAGGGGTCGACGACAACTTGCAAGAGGTCCATGTCAGCGGGAAAAAAAAATTGGGGATCCATGAAATGAAAATGGGAGTCAACGATAGTGAATCTCTTAACAAAAAAAGAAACAAACTGGGCATCGTTAACCGAAGAGATTTAATATTAAATCTAACTAAATTGATGCCAAATGTTGAAAATTTATTATTAAAGCATCGGGTTCATCCCTCACACTAAAAGCATTTATTTTTTGCTTAGTTATTTTATGTAACAGAAAGTAAATTTTAATTTGATTCGTTTAATTTGAATCTAATTAATAAATGTATGAAACTAAACATTTCACTACCGTTATAAATTTAAATCGTTCAAAGTGAGTAGCACTATACCGGTTGTCAAAAATACTTACTGCAAGCAGGCTAACGAGCCATGCAGCGTTGCACGTTGCGTTACCTACTCCGTAGGCGTGGTTAAAAAAACACGTTTCTATATAGCAAGATACACTAAAAAGTAACATCAAAAATATCAAAATGCATGGAGGAAAGGTGAAACACAGCTACGGACGGAAACCAATAAGCATAGCCAACGTAATTTAATTAAAAGGCGATTTCATTTGTGCGTGAATATATGGCAAACAGTGCGAGAGTGGTAAAAAAACAAATTAAAAAGAAGTTTAACTTCTGCCGTGCGTAATGTTTTTTTTTTCAGTTGGCTCTTAGTTTGCGACATATTCTTGACGGGAGTTTTCAAATGAACGCCCGGTATATAAAAAAAAATGATGGCCTTAAAACATGTTTTTGAATTCTCTCTCTACAATAATAACCTGTTGGTGTGGTGTACTTTAACCCGGGAACAGTGCGAATTTTATTTCAAGTGGGCGTTGGACGTTACCTAGATCTTGTTGAATTCAATATAACTTATATACTTATTTATATAATTCGAAGTATAATCCACCTACAAGTTACGACCAACTGTTGACCAATAAAATATTACCTTCTATCTACCGTCAATTTCAGATAAGACGCAATATAAGCGAGCTTGCTTTATTCCGTACCTAAGGAAATCATTGGATGCATTACAGAAAATCGTTCCACTTAAAATGCAACACACTGGACAAACAAAATTTTAATAAAAAAAATTTGAAGGTACGAGTTTTCAAAAATGTCTCCAAACAGTATCCTAAACAACTATAAAAATTATTTAAAACAGAATGCATTACAGAAAATCGTTCCACTTAAAATGCAACAAACTTGACAAACAAAAGTTTAATAAAAAAAATTGAAGGTACGAGTTTTCAAAAATGTCTCCAAACAGTATCCTGAACAACTATAAAAATTATTTAAAACAGAATAATTAACAGTCTCTTAAGTTGATCAATATTTTCCAATGCCTCCTAGAAATTATTAATGCATTACAGAAAATCGTTCCACTTAAAATGCAACACACTTGACAAACAAAAGTTTAATAAAAAAAATTGAAGGTACGAGTTTTCAAAAATGTCTCCAAACAGTATCCTAAACAACAGCTATAAAAATTATTTAAAACAGAATAATTAACAGTCTCTTAAGTTGATCAATATTTTCCAATGCCTCAGAAAAATTATTAATGCATTACAGAAAATCGTTCCACTTAAAATGCAACACACTTGACAAACAAAAGTTTAATAAAAAAAATTGAAGTTACGAGTTTCAAAAATGTTTCCAAGCAGTATCCTAAACAACTAGGTATAAAAATTATTTAAAACACAATAATTAACAGTCTCTTAAGTTGATCAATATTTTCCAATGCCTCCTAGAAATTATTAATGCATTACAGAAAATCGTTCTACTTAAAATGCAACACACTTGACAAACAAAAGTTTAATAAAAAAAATTGAAGTTACGAGTGACAAAAATGTCTCCAAACAGTATCCTAAACAACTATAAAAATTATTTAAAACAGAATAATTAACATTCTCTTAAGTTGATCAATAATTTCCAATGCCTCCTAGAAATTATTAATGCATTACAGAAAATCGTTCCACTTAAAATGCAACACACTTGACAAACAAAAGTTTAATAAAAAAAATTGAAGTTACGAGTTTCAAAAATGTTTCCAAGCAGTATCCTAAACAACTAGGTATAAAAATTATTTAAAACACAATAATTAACAGTCTCTTAAGTTGATCAATATTTTCCAATGCCTCCTAGAAATTATTAATGCATTACAGAAAATCGTTCTACTTAAAATGCAACACACTTGACAAACAAAAGTTTAATAAAAAAAATTGAAGTTACGAGTGACAAAAATGTCTCCAAACAGTATCCTAAACAACTATAAAAATTATTTAAAACAGAATAATTAACATTCTCTTAAGTTGATCAATAATTTCCAATGCCTCCTAGAAATTATTAATGCATTACAGAAAATCGTTCCACTTAAAATGCAACATATTTGACAAACAAAAAATTTTAATAAAAAAAAATTGAAGTTACGAGTTTTCAAAAATGTCTCCAAACAGTATCCTAACCAACTATAAAAATTATTTAAAACAGAATAATTAGCAATCTCTTAAGTTGATCAATATTTTCCAATGCATCACTAAATACTATTGTTTTTATAAAACCCTAATAAGATAATCAGTTTGGGACTACTGTATTTCACCTCCAAGATAAATCTACTGTTGAGGATAGGTAGTAGACTCCATAACTTGTTTAATGGCAATGTTCACCGAACGTAACTAGTTATTTATTCGGTTCATTTGCTCTTCAGGTAGCTATTCCTCCGACTAAATAGCGATAATTCAATTCACCAAAGATAATTATGAATTATGATTACTGCAGGTATAATCATAGGTATAATCTATCAGGTATAATCTATTCTGTCTTACTTCGACGGTATAAATATTTATTCGCCTAATAAAATATGCCCACCACAAAGATTATAACACCTAACCTATAAACGTGGAGTATAACATCTTCAGTTTGCTCTTGTGTATTTATTTATGTGTTGTCTATAAACCTTCTGTGAAGTGTATAGTTGTACAACATTAAAGTTAGTGGAAGTTTTGTGTGCAATCGGGTTAGGATAAAACATTAATATTTTGTGAAACTTCTTTTTTGATGTTTACTCTAACGCCACCGGTCGGATTTTTGGGTGAACGTCAAAATATTCAACAAAAAGAGCAAGTAGTGTATATTCTGTCATCACTTCCGTGACAAAACTGGCAGAAATTAGAGGCGGGGGTGTCGGTGAAGATGTCTAAACATCAAAAAACAGGAAGAGTAGATCCATCGATAAACCTCTCTCTATATTCACTGAAGTAATTAGGATATTGCGTTTCATAAAATGACAGATCCAATAATTAATCGAACATATGTGATTATTTAAAAATGACACGTTTAGTTTATTTCTGCTCGTCAGAAAAAAAACGAATGGGACAGAGTGTATGTAAGACGTCGCGACGCTGATGACGACACTGCGGCTATATTGTGGACGAGAGACGTTCGTAGAGAGAGGAAAGGGGGGAAACACACACACACACATACATCCGATCAGACAGTCTCAAACAATCGCCGAAGGGACTGTTTTGTATATGGCACGGTTACAGAATCTATATGAGACACGTTAAATATTTTTATTGTCTCACTTTAGCTCCCAGCAGTGCTCCGCCAGCTCTTCAAAACGACACCCGATTCAACGTCCTAGCTAAACGCGTTTCCACGCTGCATTAATTTAAAACTTTACACAAAGCGTTACTATCATGCGCATGCGTCTACACTCGTGCGGCGACGTCACAAGGGTAAAACAAATCGTGCGCGACGAACTCGTAAAACGGGGTTCAACCGTCGTTAAAGCATTGTTAATTTAAAACTTTACACAAAGCGTCACTATATCATGCGCATGCGCCTACACTTGTGCGGCGACGTCACAGGGTAAAACAAATCGTGCGCGACGAACTCGTAAAACGGGGTTCAACCGTTGTTAAAGCAATGTTAATTTAAAACTTTACACAAAGCGTGACTATCATGCGCATGCGCCTACACTCGGGCGGCGACGTCACAGGGTAAAACAAATCGTGCGCGACGAACTCGTAAAACGGGGTTCAACCGTTGTTAAAGCAATGTTAATTTAAAACTTTACACAACGCGTGACTATCATGCGCATGCGCCTACACTCGTGCGGCGACGTCACAAGGGTAAAACAAATCGTGCGCGACGAACTCGTAAAACGGGGTTCAACCGTCGTTAAAGCATTGTTAATTTAAAACTTTACACAAAGCGTGACTATCATGCGCATGCGCCTACACTCGGGCGGCGACGTCACAAGGGTAAAACAAATCGTGCGCGACGAACTCGTAAAACGGGGTTCAATCGTTGTTAAAACATTGTTGAAATCTAAGGGTATTTTTAAGACAATAAGAAAGTTCGACAAGCGAATAGACGTTTTCAAGTCAAAAATAGTTGTTTGTGAATGTTTGACACAGTCTGTTGTAGTTCCACATTTCATACTGTATGTAGCGTAGCGCTAATACTAAAGCTAAGTTAGGACTAGCTATTTTTACACTCGAATGGAATGAGTCTCCCGTCTTAACACTTCTCTCTATACGCGCTCTCTACACCCCCTCCCGCCCCGCCCCGTGTCCACGTTTTCTTCTACAACACATTCCACGTGTCGCTTTATATTCAACTGTTTAGCAACGATCAAATCATTAACGCCCGTATAAGCGCCATCTTTAAAAACTACTTTTTAAGCTGGCTTCGACCGAGAAGATTCGCACCATTACTATTTTCCATCTACCACACGTCCCGTTATTTTCTACATTTTTAAACTTCCACTTAGTCAATAGCAATGGGCTAATGAAGGAATTTTAGGATCCTAGGAGAAGGTAGGCAAATTTTGAGCATAGGAGTTTGACGGGTAATCGGCCATGGCCTTGAATAAGGGGAACCATCTCGATATTAATCTGGAATAATTGACGGACGCCTTGGAAAACCTCAACAAGACGGTCTGTCCAGGAATTACCGTTTCTCGGCGAAAGGCAACTGGAAAAAGTCCCGGCCACATCTGTGTCCCCCCGTCGCACAGTGGGGCCAAGAACACTAATTTATGGCAGAAACTCCAATGGCAGAAATCGACAGCAGGTAGTAAATAATACTTAGATACTAAAGTTGAGTATTGCGTGTACTCGCTACCACCAAGCGTCGAGCGCAGATCATGCAGTCATCCAGTTCAGACCAGTTTAATTGTTGGTTATCCTAGCGGCTATACGAGCGGAATGAAATTTGGCTATTACTTTGTGTCAACAGTGCGCCTCAGTGTTATAATATAAAAAATTGCTTTTAGCATGGAGTGTTTACCCTCAGGTTGGTCTTTTGTTTCTTAATTGTTATTACGGTTTTTAGGTACATAGGATGTTCTAATTATATAACCAAAATAAATATGTTAATTGAACTTGTTACTTGAATCTATACATATGATTTTGCTTGTCATTAGGGCAGATCATGTTCCTAATTCTAACTCTGAATCAGTCTTTGTAACTTGTATTTGTAAAATCACGAACAAAATGTTGTGCATATTTGCGCCTTTTGAAGAAAATTTCAGTGAAAAATGAGACTATGGTAGTTGTCATTTTTAATGATATTTCTTTCTTCTCTTTTAAGGATCAGGTTCCATGGACACTAAACGCACTAAATGTCAGTAGTTTGAAGAAATAGATAGCAACGAATCATTAAGTGATAATGATTCCGACGTTTCCTTATAATGTTGCTGCATAAATCCAATACATGTAATAATTATTTTTGGCAATGTAATCATAGCATAAAAGTATTAAATATCTTTATAATGTTCGTTATAAATGTTTTATTTACCTAGAAAAACATAAAAAAATTATAAAATAATTTCTGCCAACAATTTATATATTTGGCCCCAGTGTGCGTCGGGATTCGAACCCGGTACCTACCGAATGCGAATCCAGTACGCTACACCGCTCGAACTGCGATCCTAGTTTAATGGAACGCAGCGAGCCGTTATAGCTGCTAGAGCTAATAATTTTAACATACAAAGTTGTGTTGGATGCTGGAAGTGCAGATGGCATAATTTCAAGTTGTCAGCTTTTAATGTATTCGACAAAATATACATGGCATAAATTATCTGGACGTAATTATAAAGAAATTGTAATAATTAATGGAAAGAAAGAAGAGTGCTCTATAAATTTTAATGGGGTCACTGAAACTGAAAAGAGAGAGAACGCTATACATTACAGTGGGGCGTGTTTCAGACCTACATAAAACGTAACGCTGAAGTCGAATCGAAATGTGACTGTCAAACGAACACTGCGTTTAAAAAATATAGATGACTATAGCGGGGTCCGTCCCGGTTTCGTCCGGGTGCGATAGATATAATTCTGCAAAATGTATTTCGTTTGCGGTCCAGCGTCTGAACTAATAGCTATGAGCAAGTTCTACCTGATTTGTTTCTGAATTAATAGCTCGGAGCGAATTCTATCAAATGTCGCTACTTGGTACTAAAATTCATAATGGCACGATTCGGTTATAAAATATTATTATAAAAATTGTAGTCCTTCTTTATCACTTAAGGATTCATTTAAAACACTTTTCAAAAAACGGCCTAATAGCCTATGGGCTATGTGCAAGGAGGCGGAGTTACAAGTTTTTCGATGCGAGCGTTTGTGGTGAGCACTAGGCTAAACTTTAACGTCAAATTTTCCGTATGTCTGTAAGCAATGTTTATTAAAAGTGAAAATAGTTATAATTTTATGAAGTTTTTTTAATTACAAAGAAAACATGGGCAAAACTAAGCGATCTGAAAATGCTTGATGTGTTCCGGGCTGTTGCGCTGATGGCGAATTAAGTAAAATAAAGACCATTGGCGCCATAACTTGACGTTCCGCTGTCAGTGTAAACAAATTAATTATTTATATATTGTACGTCATAATTGATAAATAAATAATTCTCACATATCTTTTATGTTATGCTATTTATATAGGTAATGGTTTATAATCAAAATTTTATGGTATACCTATATAATTTTCCTTATTACATTTTTTTTTGTCACATCATAACCAACTAAAGTTTTTGACTTATCACCATAGAAACATGTCGCGATTTCCATAAAAAGTGAGTTCAATAATTCTCTACTATCCACTAGCGGCGCTAGTAGGCTTCGTGCACACAGCCTATTGGCTCGAATTGTTTTTTCGAACGGCGCATCATTCATATTTCCGTCCGAGTATTTTTGCAACGGACTGTAAGTGGCTATATTTGCAATATATAAGATTTGTACATTCTGCGTGCTGTTTTGATGGAAATGTTTTATATACCCATTCCAACGCCGCTGGAATCCTCCAAGATGAAAAGCTTTTAACAGTGTGTTTAATAAAAGACAAAATGCATACGTGCTCGTTCACATTCTGAACGTTCAAAAGTTCACAAACAATATTCGACTGGCGGAAATCTGAACGTGATGCAACCCGTGTCTAATCGAACGATTTTTCTTTTATATATATTTTGTCACGGTTGTAAATTTTATAATTTGACATACAATAAAACACTTCTTAATTTAGCTTTTTACTTAAGATTACTTAAGCCTCGTTTACATCGATGAATTGAATCAACCCCGAAGTTTGATATCATAATATTAGTCTAAAGGCCGCTGCACACGAGCCTGGATTTGCCGCTAGATTCCTTGCTAGATTTGACTACTAGTCTTCTAGCGCTTGTTTTCTTAATTGCATTTATATGCTCGCTTCACACGAGACATCTTTTCAAGCTTGTTTTGTGGACGCGCAGTGACAGTTCAAATATAAACACAGAGCAAAACGTGGCTGTTGTCTGACTGAGCACAATGACGCCATGTTGGTTTGTGGGCGTTTGCTTAATCCAACGCACACAGACGTAACATCCTCCTATAAAATATCGTCTCATAAATGCGTCGGGACAATTGCACGATTTTACTCCCAACTAAACGCGCCATTAGACATTTCACATTAAAAACATTCTAATTCTGAGCTTGAGAACGCATGTCATGATAGACAGTAGATTACAGACGCTCGATAAGTGAGGTTATTACCTAAGGAAACAAGTCTAGCTGCTTGTACAAGTAAATGCACCGGCTACTATATCAGTGTAAACGCGCCTTTAGAAGTTATAAATTTACTCCCGGCGACTCCCAACATATTTTTAACACGTTTAGAAAAACTGTGCAACACAGTTTACTGGAAATAAAATTTAAATCTCCGCCTTTTGAATTATATTATTGATTTTTTTTTAAACTGGATCACTTACATTGAGCATCTGTTTTTTTTTAACTTCTCAACTGATTTTCATGCGGTTTTCAAAAAATAGGATAAGAAAAGAAGGTTTTAGGTTACAGACACGAATACTTATTTCCAGGCAAAATGAATTAATTTTAAATATAATAATAATATAGCGTTTAACGACCGTTTCTCGACTTGTGTTATAACAGACACCATTCGCACCATTACTATTTTCCATAAACTTCAACTTAAGGAGGTTGAGCCGTTTTACGAAGATAATGAAAAAAATCTGAAATAAAGTTGATTTTTTTATGACAAAATTTTCTGTAAATCATTAGGAGATTTATAAAGTTAAAAATTAAAAGAAACTTTTACATGTAGTCTTATGGAAAATATGTCAACCTAGCATGCAAACGATGCATTTTAATTTTTTGCAAATAACCAAATAATGTTAGCAGTTCCGAAAACTATGTAAAGCATCGATGTCTTACACATATTTTAATTTAATTAGGAGACTTTTAATCATTAAAAAAAATTATTAAAATTTAGCACTTTTCTATTTTTCAACTTTTTAAAGATTTAATTTTAATTTATATTACTTCTAATTTCTTTTTTTAATTATTTACTGCAAAAAATATGTAAAATACAGATATTTACATAAATTTATTTTTTTTAACCTAACTTTATACAAAAAATTCAAAAGTTAGTGCATTAAATAAAATACTGAAATAATTAATAAATATTAAAAAAAAAATATTTATTTATGCCTTTATGACAATAATTTATTAGTATCATCGACTTATAACCTTTGTAAAAAATTATTATGGAAAAGTTCCCATTTAGAATTCGACTTACTTTTGATTGGGACTGTCACGCATCAACCTCCTTAATAATAGCAACGGGCGAATGAAGGAATTTTAAGAAATTAGGATAAGGTAGGCGGGTTTTTGAGCATAGGAGTTGGACAGGTAATCGGCCATGGCCTTGAATAAGGAACCATCTCGATATTTATCTGGAATTATTGAGGGAAACCACGGAAAACCTCAACAACAGGAATTCCCTTTCTCGGCGAGAGGCAGCAAGAAAAAGTCCCAGCACACCTGCCCCCGCCGGGATTCGAACCTATCCGATAAATAGGCAACAAATAATATAGTGTAATACGGTGGAGCCAAAGGCACCAGTACTGTTATAATAGAACACTGTTCATCTCAATCGCGTGCAGAGGTAGCTAGTAAATCTATAAATATTCATGATTTGACGTCCTTACGCCCCTTCGGATCTGAATTTTATATAATCGATCCATGACGCGAAGTGTCGTCCTCGGATATATATATTGAGCACCATGTCTCTCAGCCATTTCCACTCGCGTCTCACCCGCACCGCCCCCGTCACGACGTGTCGTCCTCGGATATATATTATGCCTATACAAGCAAATATTATAATACTGAAACGAAAATGTTTAGTGGCTCTTTAAAAACTGGGAAATTTTGTAAATTGTAACTTTTGGCTCTTCCGTCTCAAAAGGTTGCCGATCGCTGGTATAGAATACAGACAGAGTACAAGAGAGAGAGAGAGAGAGAGAGAGAGAGAGAGATTGTGAATTATAGACGCTCAACAGTTGAGGTCATCAGCGGTTAGAGTACAAGTGTCAATTTAAAAAGCGCGGATCGAAAAAATTGTAAAGAAACAAGCGCATACAATGTTGTAAGGAGGGCAGGAAGTCCTTATCTTTATATATAAAAATTACGTGTCACGTTGTTTGTCCTCGATGAACTCCTAAACTACTGAACCGATTTTAAATTTGATTTGCACACCGTGTGCAATTCGACCCAACTTGAAAGATAGGATAGCTTACATTTCAATTTATAGTCGGAATATTATTTTATTGCAAATTATTTGTCTATTCCTTGACAGTCATAATATTATCTGTTAGCTCCAGGATTGAGTGAATATTCAATAGATGGCGCAACGAACTTAACAACCATATAAGATGGCGATACCTTTTGACTGGATTGAGTGAATATTCAATAGATGGCGCAACGAACTTAACAACCATATATCTAGATCGAGGATGTAAAAAAACTGAATATCGTTTAAAACTGCTCGGCACGACGGCGCAGCCGGAGTGCTCGAAATAGAGCAAGTGTTTTAAAGACCAGTTATCCACGAATACTTTACGCTATTTTTTTTCGAGCACGACGGCGCAGCCGGAGTGCTCGACATACACACATATACGCCCATGTATATTTTAAAATAGCTAGCAATTAATAAAATAGATAGATAGATAGATGTTCCAATTAAATTGTTTTATTATTTCACTTTATACGTAGCGAAGCACGTACAGGGCCGCTATTAATTTATAAAAATTGGAACTTATTGCAACATGTTTTGAGGAAATAAAATAAAAATAAAAAAAAAGATGATTTTCGTATACCGAGTCGTTAAATTGTTTTTTATCTTATTGTGAACAAAGATCCGCGAATATCCGTCATAATAAAATGAGGATATAAATCAAGACGCAAAAATCGAGAGAAAACAAATTAATATATGCGTCCAATATGGGTCATTCGCTGCAAACAGTTTATTGACTCCGGCGAGAAATCGGGAGACAATTTCATAATATGTGTGTAACGTTTTAATGTACAGAAGTTGCGTACAGATGTCTCTCGCTTGTCAAAACCTATATATCAACATGTTTAATATGTGCTTCTTTTAAAAAAAATCACAACACTTAATATTAAAAACATGTTATTTTTATAAATGGACTGTTAAAATATTCCATTGCGATTCCGAGAAATTGAGAAAATATGCAACGAAATAAGCGTTAAATGACATGGACGTCGAAGACCAGCGGCGCACCTTGCGCGACTTTCGAAACTATATGCCCGCATTTTACGGGGAAGATTTGGTCCAAAAATGTTACCCGCAATTCTAGTTCTAGTGTTATCCCATGCATAATAAAAATTATGCGATTAAATTTGAGCTAAAGTTTGCTATTTAACGTCCGTTTTTCGACTTTATGTCCGCGGATATCCGAGGGAGAAGAAAGATCCGTATCCGTTAGTTTTTGGCGGATCTTTTACCTTATTAATTTTCAATTCATAGATGAAAATTTATATATATATATATATATATATATATATATATATATATATATAGGTGATTAGGTAATAATGAAAAACTGTTAAATTCCATTCAGATTATTTTTTTATTTTTTTAAATCGTATTTGGCACCTTTATATTGCAAACATTTATCGTAGTGAGTACCATACCAATAGTACATAACTCAAAGGTACTAAAAAATTATCTTTATAATGAGATATTGCACATCGATCTTTGGAAAGAGACAATCTGTTATGAGAGTTAACTGTTAAAGAGGTCAATAACTTTTTCCCATAACAGATAGTCTCATTCCAAAGGTCGATGTGCAATATTTACCGCCGCGTACTCTAAGAAAGTTAAGATTCGTATCCGTATCCGCGGATCTTGAAACCAAATATCCGTATTCAGATCCGTATCCGCGGATACACATTTTTAACGATCCGGCACATCACATGCCATTATTATTTTCCATCTATCACACTTCCCGTTATTTTCTACATTTTAAAACTTCCACTTAATTAATAACAATGGGCGAATGAAAGAATTTTAGGTCATTAGGATAATGCAGGCAAAGGATGGGTGTCAATAACCTAGGTAATTTCCCCTATAAATCACGGAAAATAAAATAATATCACAGAGCCCTATTGCTACATTTTTTCAATACTAGATTACCAACCCTGTGCGTTTTGCATGATATATCTTAACTTTCATAAATATTTTTATTTTTATTTATAGTTTGAAATAGAATATTTTGAGGAATTTCTTCAAAAATTGATCGTTTTTGTAGTTTTTACTTTTTTTTATCCATCAGCGCAATCTTCCAGCACTTTATCCTTTACATATATGATTTAACATATTGTAAAGAATAACATATATAAATAAAAAAGTGTTGGTCCAGTACGCTCGTATTATTTTTACTATTTTTATTATTAATTAACGATAATCTAACCCGTTTTAGTTAATTATTAACTTAATCACCTTTTTAAATTTGACTATTTTTTATTACAAACATAATAAAATATTTGACTTTATTTGGCTTGTTTCTTAAATATAACTACCCGTAGTTGATAAACATAAATGAATAAAAATCCAAAACTCTTCAGGGGAAAATATATCTATATTATTGACACCCATCCTTTTAAGCATTGGAGTTTGACAGGTAATCGGCCATGGCCTTGAATAAGAAACCATATAAAAAATAGAGAATAGTTACTTCTTACCACAACAAGTTTATTAGTGGATGTACATTTCGAGAGCTATGCTCTCATCTTCAGCAATATACTAAACCATCTTGATATTTATCTGGAATCATTGAGGGAAACCATAGAAAACCTCAACAAGACAGCGGGTCCAGGAATTACCGTTTCTCGGCGAGAGGCAGTAGGAAAAAGTCCTAGGAATTCCATAAAATAACCAAAATGTATTCTCCAATAACTGCAGTATGTCAATTGGCATACAAATTCATCGATTTTTATCCGCGAGAACGATGAATAAGAAGTTGCACTTCAAAAAAAAATGTATGCCCTCCCCCCATTTTGTAATCACGTGCGTATACTGTACGCCACTGGTGACGCAACAATGCGAATAAACTTTTGATAAAAACGACACAATTCCGCCTTCGATGTTTTCGTGTCGAGTTTGTTTTTCTGTTTATTTCTTTCAGTAAAAAAAAACTGAATGCATTTTGTGCGTCGTATTTTGCCGCTGACTCATCCAATTAAAAAAATACATATTTATTCGTGTTTATAGCTGCTTAAAAAACTAATAACGTATCCGTCTTTTAGACGTCCCGACGCCTCCGACGTTTCAAATGATTTTTTTTAATGAAAACATTTCGACATCTTCATCATCGCAATTCAAGTTTTGACTATTTACATTTGTGTCTATTTCCAACGGTAACTACACTCTTGTAAGAGATAACAAGAGAGAGAGAGATGTGTAGATTATAGACGCTAAACAGGTGAGGGCATCAGCGTAAAGGTAACCGTGCACATTTGCCTGGAGAGCACGGAGCAATAAATCCTGTTCGTAAAGGTAATATTATGTTAAGGCCGCTGCGCACGAGGCTAGAAACGCTGTTAGATTCCTTGCTAGATTTACCTACTAGTTTTCTAGCGCTGGTTTTCTTGATTGCTGTTAAGTGCTCGCTTCACACGAGACTATTTTTCAAGCTTGATTTGTGGACAGATCTGGTGCGCGTGTAGTGACAGTTCGAATATAAACATTAAACACAGAGCAAAACGTGTCTGTTGTCTGGCAGAATGACGCCATGTGGGCGTTTGTTCAAGTGCCCACGTGACAAGATACTGCTTCCTGATTGGTTCTTGTTCATACCTAGCAGCAAATTTCGCAGGGAAAATAGTCCTTGTTCTTATTTTAAAACCTATCTTGTGAGCTAGCAGGCCAGCCCGCAGTGACGTCATTTCTAGCTTCGTACCCAGCCTACCGGCTAGCAGAACTTTTAGCAGCATTTCTAGCCTCGTGTGCAGCGGCCTTTATTTAACGGAGTAGAGCACATTAAACCAGCACCTGCAACCAAGAGGCAGCATCGACTGTCAGTTTGCCGTCTGCAATTACTGTCTAGCCGTGCCTGAAGCGATCTAGCCTGCTAGTGATGTGTCATTTTCATTAAATTATTTTCCATTGATAAAACTGGATTACGAAACCTGCATTAAAATTGCAGATCTAGGATGTGTTCCGAAATGTAACCCAGTATACTGACCAGTGCTGATGACGTCATGAATCGACGCCATACTGTTGATTCGAAATATACCAGCTAGCGCCTTGACGTATTATTAATTCCTTCATCCATCAAAAGTAATTGTTTACTTTGCTGAGAAGACATTATTGCAAATAACAAATAATAAAATAAAAAAATCCACAAAGTCTGATGCACACACGCCCGGTTAAATATTTATACTACGTCAAATCTGTCTCACCAGTACAATATGGCGGCACACCTGCAGTACAATTATGGCGTTGAATTCATGACGTCATTAGCATTGGCCAGTATTTTAGACTTTTTCATGCTTGAATTTTAAAATATCTATTAATAATGATGTGACATGTTTTTATCTTTGTATTTGGGTACTAACAGAAATAAAGTACTATTATTATTATTATTATACTGGGTTATATTTCGGAACACACCCCAAGTTCAGGTTGCAGGTTTGTGCTGTACCTACAGAGATGTTTGGTAAGAACGCGTGGTCGTCTATACAGATTGTATCAAATCAAACCCGTCCATAGAACATTCTGTGTGTAAAACAGAGACGATATATAAAGAATGAGATAAATGATCGCTAATAGTTACTGTGGTTACGTAAATAAATAATAACGTACACTGTAAATCTTTTTACCAATTTATCAATTAAAACAACTAAACTGTAATATTAATTCGTATTATTATTTATATCTGGTACAAAAGTTTTAACAATACTTTTAATAATTAATTTATTAAATGTTCAAAAAAAACCTCCACGTTCTACCAAACAATATCCAAATCGATTATGAATATTTTCCCTCACATTGGCTGACATCTCATGGTCAACGGACTGACATGCATTGGAAATCTGTATTTTCAATTCGTTCAAATTATTAGCTCTATTTTCTTGAAAGCCATAAGTTTTGCATTTTACAAATCCCCAAAAAAAATTTTTTTTCGGAGATAGGCAACCATTTGATTCAAATTCTCGTATGACACTGCGAATTGTTATTTTAGACGGAGACAGTCTGTTTTCAAAGGCAGCTACAAATAAATAATTATTATGTCGGCGGTTGAATTACCACCATAAAACCATTTAATTATTTGGATTTTTTCCCGAACAGTATAAATAGTCATTTTATCAATAATTTCACTAGTGAATACTGACATTTGATAAAATTGTGATTTTTACTGTAGAAAACAAAGACGATACTATCAGATTGTATAACCACAGTAACTATTAGCGATCATTTATCTCATTCTTACTTACTGCTTTAGTGCTTTATATAATATCGTCTCTGTCTTACACACAGAATGTTCTATGGACCGTTTTGATTTGATACAATCTGTATAGTCAAAGGTTTCAAATATTTCTTCTTAAATGAAAACATTTTAACAAACGCTGTTTTCATTCAATCTTAAAGTCATTAGCCTATGGCGAACCACTATTGAATCACATTTCTGCGACTAAAGTCCGATTCGCACGAAACGCGAAGGTGATAACATAATTAATAAATAATAACAAAATATATGATTACTGCGATCATCAAATTTCACATATTTCTCCGAATACGATGCGGTTTGAAATTTCACACCGTATTATCAACGCCAATAAATAATATTATAACTTTGTTTGTAAATATTTTCAATGAAAATTCCGACTTAAAAAAGATACAGTTAGGGAGCTGACTCGCAAAAAAAACATGTCATCCCAACCTTCTTCCGCTTGGTACATAGGCTATTTAAGTAATTTAGAGCATTTTTTCTTATATCGAAGAATCTCGTTAGAGATTCTTTTCTGTGCTAAATGCCGACGAATCTCTAACGTATTCTTATATCTACATTGATTTTGCCTGTTATGATATATAGGCGGAATCTGGACCCATTTTTATCCCCCCTATCTTAAAATATGTCCAGATTCCGTCTATATATCATATATAAGAAAAAATGCCCTAAATTACTAAAATATTACTGCTGTACCAAGAGCCAGACAGATTGTTGTGGGACAACAATCGGCTCATCATTCTAACAATGACACACAGATTGTTGTGGGACAACAATCGGCTTGTTGTTCAAACAATGATACACAGATTGTTATGGGGCAACAATCGGCTTGTTAGAATGACGAGCCGATTGTTGTCACACGAAATCCTTTGTCTGCTGGGGGGTCTTGGTTACGATATCTTTCTTCTTTTGAGCGGAAATTTATTTAAAGTCAGCTGTTTGTCTTTTGGATTGTAGAAATCGTGTTAGAATCGTCCTTTCAACACTTCTGCCGTGTCTTTCAGACATTCAACAGACTCGGTTCAGTAACAATGACCGATAAAATTAATATTGACCTAAAATATTTTACACTTTTCAGTTTTAATAAAGTAATTAATAAATATGATGTCACTTCACATAAAACGTCTTCTATAAATATAGAAGCATTAATCATCGTTCCGACAGCAAAACTAACTAAATACTTTCCTTCAGCGCTTTTGAAGTGAAACTTCTTTGCCCGTGATGAAAGTTAACGACACCGTCAAAATTGGCGAAAATAAAACATTGCTACTACACTCAGAAAAAAAATTTGAAAAGAAGTTTGACCCTGCAGGCCATCCCTGTAACTTCCCGCTATTTTTTAGTTTAAAACGGTCAAAAATATATAAAATATAGCAAGAAGTTTATTTTTTAGCTCTTCGAGCTCAAAAAAAAACACTTTTTTACGAAATTTTCGTTCACGGTATCTCATGAACAAATGAACCGATTTTGATGCGATTTGCGGCAGTCGATGCAATTTTTTAACCTAAAAAGGTAATTTTTTACAGAAAAATCGATCTTATAGGAATTTTACGAGTAATTTAAAAAAAAAAACATTTTTTTACAAATTTTTCGTTAAAGATATCTCATGAACAAATGAGCCGATTTTGATGAGGTTTGCGGCGATGGACGCAGTTTTCTTAATCTAAGAAAGTAATTTTTTACAAAAAAATCGATTTTTTAAGAATTTTACGAGTAATTTTAAAAAATTACTTTTTTCCTAATTTTTCGTTCACGTTATCTCATAAACAAATTAACCAATTTTGATCTGGTTTGCGGCGATCGACGCAGTTTTTTTAGCCTAAGAAAGTAATTTATTACAAAAAAATCGATCTGATAACAATTTTAAGAGTCATTTTAAAAAAACATTTTTTTACGATTTTTTCGTTCACGGTATCTCGTGAACAAATGAACCGATTTTGATGCGGTTTGCGGAAATCGACGCAGTTTGTTAAGGAGAAGAGCTGATTAGATTTTGGAATTAATCGGGTTAGTAGTTTAGAAAATATTTTACAAAAACAAATTTTGAAAAATTTTTGAAACTTGGTTTTTTTAAGATTTCTTAAAATTTTTTGGGCCGAATCATTTCAAATTTTCAGGAAGTCTAAGTTCACCAAGATCACGTCAGATGCCGCAAACCAAGTTTCAGTCGGACACTCCGTTCAAAAAATATAAAAGGTTTACATCTCAAAACGTCGAGATCTGCCGAAAACTCGATTTTCGAAAACCGGGGTGAAACCAATAACTTTCCGATTTAAAAAAAAAAAAAATTTTTTTTTTTATAGCGGGAAGTTAAAAATGTACAATATTTTCTAACAAAAAAACGGAGCCCACTGGAATTTAATAAGTCCTAGGTCCCGAAAACATACATCCGCCCCTGGTCACGACCCACAGTTTGGGAACCGCTGATATACTGAATACGCGAATCGACACTAGACCCTTATAAACATAGCTGTTGGTGGTTAAATTAAGAATACTAAAAAAATCGTCTAATAATACGTCTGAAAAAAAAAAGAATGAAATCAACTCATAATTTAATTAATAATTAAAAAATATTAATTATACAGGTGCAAATAAGTTGATGATAATTAAAACAACAAGACTGTAACATGTTTAAAGGTCAGTCACATAATATGATATAATAATAACAATTATTGTAATTAATACCGGGTCTAATTTGTATAAAAAATAATATCCATTGATGTAAAAACTTTCCTAATACTTAAAATTGTCGACCGATTTTTCTCAGACCATATTATATTAACAAAAAATAATAAAAATACAAATCAATATAACACGAGATGACGTTTCGATCTGGATTTGGATCTTCTTCAGAAATATCTAAAAAATATAAAAATTAATTAGTATTAAGTTATTTATTATCTATTATTTATTATGACATATGACCAATTATAATGTAAATAGATAATAAATAACTTAATACTAATTAATTTTTATATTTTTTAGATATTTCTGAAGATGATACAAATTCGGATCGAAACGTCATCTTGTGTTATATTGATTTTTATTTTTATTATTTTTTGTTAATATATGGTCTGAGAAAAATTGTTCGACAATTTTAATTATTTGAAGAGTTCTATTCAGACGTTAATCTAAGATTTTAAAAACTGTCCTATTGAAGACGGTGCAATAAAAATACTTAAATTCAGGGCCGCAACTAGACAGGGGCACCGTCCCCGGGTCCAGAAGGAAGGAGGGTCTCAAAAAGATCGAAAGAATTCTATACATTAGCTTTATTTAATTAATAAAGTTTAGTGTAGGCCTGAGCCTACTATTTGGCATAACTTGCATTCAATATGAATCATAACAAGTCAATATGTATGTGTATATCAAACGCCCCTGTATAATAGAATCAAATTTGTCAATATAGTTAAGGAACACCCCGTATATAAATAATCCAGAAACTGCAGCAAGCCTATAAAAACGACAAGCTCGTAAACAGAATTATGCAAGTTTTTGATTTAAAGTTAGTAAACAACGTAATTATTGCATCATGTGTTAGTAAAAGAAGAAGCGCTAAAATTGAGCAATCCATGAAAAACAACAAAACAACAGCACAACACTCAACCCATACCGTCACAGTGTTTACAGCGTTTAGCCCTCGGTTCGTCGTTTGTTGATTGGTTGTTGGTCGACTGTTGATTATTGTTGTTGTTATTGTATTGTTGTTGGAGGGTATTAGACGTGGAGCCCGTACTAACGGGCATGTTATTATTACACGCCCAAAACTTTATCCCCTCGAAATAGGCGACGATCTCCACCACCGGGAGGTACTCATTTAAATTGATTTATTAACTGCGCTCTGCGTGTCAATTTTGAAAAAGAATACTTATTCAGACTGTCAAAAAATCTGATCGTTATCTATATATTATATTCGAAATGATCGACGTGGACATTTATCCACCAGGCGGTCCTGAAGACGACGTCCACCGAATTGCGTTTTTTAAGATATTTTTAAATCGATTCTTTTGGAAGCAACGCGTGCTCCACCAGGTGGGTCTGAGGAAGATGTCCACCGAATCACGTTTTTTTTCGATACAACAACCAGAACTAATGATATTTTCAAATCAATCCCCTTGGAAGCAACGCGTGCTCCACCAGGTGGTTCTGAGGAAGATGTCGCATAAACCAGAATGAATTTTTTTAAATATTTAACAATCAAATAATCGGCGTTCAATCCACCTAGCAAGCGCAACGCGTGCTTCCGTCCAAGGAACGACTGTATGAAGAGGAGGTTGTTTCTTTTTGTAGTTCAGAAGGTTCGAGTCGCTGGAGAAGATGTCGTTTCACACATGACACAAGAAACAAAACACACACGCGCGTATATAATTCACACTTTGAGGGATGATGGAATGTTAAGACGTGCTTGTATCATCTTCATCATGAAATGATTAAGCTCTGAGGATGATGTTTCATGATAAACACGCCGTTTGTTGTTTGACTGGACCGTCGGCACTAACTGCAACGACGTCGCGACGCACAACGATGTACAGAATGTACTGATGTCGTTTGTACTCGGCACGGTTCGGCAATGTTCGTTAAGTCGTCTGGACGCGTACAGCGTCTTAAGTAATGATGTTTTAAAACACGCTTGTTTTTGACGCCTAGTTTTGCTTCTTTTTTTATTTAGTTGTCGCTCTCTGAATTAGTTATCAAAACGGTTAAATAATTAAGTAATTGAAATTATTTAATTTATAAACAATGTTCCGAGACGGGTTTATTATATATACTAATATATAAAGCTGAAGAGTTTGTTTGTTTGTTTAAACGCGCTAATCGCAGGAACTACTGGTTCAAATTGAAAAAAATTTTTTTTGTTAGATAGCCCATTTATCGAGGAAGACTATCTAATATATAAAATTCTCGTGTCACAGTTTTCGTTGCCATACTCCTCCGAAACGGCTTGACCGATTTTGATGAAATTTTTTGTGCTTATCCGGTATCTATGAGAATCGGCCAACATCTATTTTTCATCCCCCTAAATGTTAGGGGTAGTCCACCCCTAAATATTTTTTTTTATTTTTTAGACAAAATTTTTAATTTTTATTTTTTTATGATACAACATACAAAAATACATACAATCCTCAATTTTCACCCTTCTACGATCAACCCTTATTTTTTAATAGCCATTTTAGTAATTTAATCATTTTTCCTCTCCGGTCGAAAACTGATCAATCGTCATTTAATTAGTTATCCCCGCCAGATGTCTACAGGTGTCACTTCGCCAACATCTATTTTTCATCCCCCTAAATGTTAGGGGTAGTCCACCCCTAAATTTTTTTTCTTCCTTCCCCATTCGTTCTTTTGCACCGGGCACGACGGCGCAGCCGGAGTGCTCGACATACACACATATACGTCCATGTATATTTTAAAATAAATAAAATAGATAGATAGATGTTCCAATTAAATTGTTTTATTATTTCACTTTATACGTAGCGAAGCACGTACAGGGCCGCTAGTAGGCTATATAAAATCAGGCTACGACCATTAGGAGCGGAGCATTGATGAAAAATGTTGCAAAATGTATCTCAAAAATAAGCATCTATTCAGGTGAAATGCAAAAACTAAATATACTCATATTAGCGTTGTCAGACTGCAACGCTCAATCGGTAGAGCACACGACTGTCAATATCAGGCTCGTGGGTTCGAGTCCTACGTTGGGCGAATACATTTTTATTTTTTTTTCTACATTGCTTTCTTCTAAGGCTTGCATTTAAATTTATTTTAATTTTATTTAATTAGTTAAAAAAAGTATAAATACTGCTTTTTATCGACAAAAACTTTTGAACGGTAACTCCGATCATCATGAAATTTGGACCCAACATTCATCTCGGTAAACTAAGATGAATGTGTGTACTCATGTTCCTCCCTTGTCCATTCGTTCTTTTACACCCGGGTGAAACCGGACGGGACCGCTAGTTTATTATATACTTGCACAATTAGTGTTCATCGTCATCAGCCCCTCACTGGTGTGTTCTATAGCCAAATTTTGGTCCTGCAGTTATTAAATATAATCAATTAAATTGTTCCAAATCTTCTTGGTTTCCGGACTTGTATGCCGTGGTCCATTGGTATTTGTATCTGACGTTTCGTCTACAACTGCGGTAGACATTATCAAAGGCGATGTGGCAGCGGGCGAAGTGTCCTTCTAGGCTGCTCACAGGTAGAAATGCCAATGAACCACGGCATAAAAGCCCGGAAACCAAGAAGATTTGGATCAACACTGGCCGTGAAAGCCTATACACACTTGAATTAAATTATATATTTATAACAATTGTTCGCGCTAGAATTTTTGAATCCTGATAAATCTTTAGTTCTCTTTACGCTTTCAATTTTTTTAAAGATAAAAACCAAAATATATTTTGCCCAACGTGGAGCTCAAACTATTGCTTATTTGTACTGTTTGATATTATAGCCAGAGTGCCCGCCGGCAAAAATTTTATTGATACATACTCTCCCCAAACTTTGTATATGGCTTCATTAGGCCTAGTCTGACACCTATTTCCTCTGTGACTTTTCTTGATTTTAGGGCGTTTTCCCTATAAAGTTTCCGAAAGATGTCGTTTTGACGACATGTAAAAATTTATAGATATTGTTTGTTTTTTTAATTGGATAGCTTAAAAACTTCAACCAAAACGCTAAAATAATGTTCTCTGACAAATAACAATGAACCATTTAAAATATCTGACACCTCGAATATGGTCGACATATTCGAGGTGTCAGACATTTTATGTCCACGATTCGATCACCTGATGAAATCGGCTCATCTATAATCGGTTATTTAATTAAGAAGACTTTGGATTTGCACGTAGGGTGAAAAAATCAAGCACGTGCATTCGTTCCTCCTTGTAACTCCTTTGCAAAGTTCATGATTCGATGTGACAGCGAAATCAACATATTTCTCGTTGAACCAACAAATATCTGTCGTACGCCATTTTCTCTCACGACCACAGATTTTATTTTAGACCGCGCTCTGAATCATCGTTATTACGCTGTGGTACCTACATGCGGAATCGCATAATATTCCTACGTAAATTTATGAACATTCGGCCGAGTTGCAGTAGCACAGCATAGTTTTTCTATGATTCCTGACGCATTGCGAAATTCAGAAATGTCTCCGGTGAATCAATTGTTTTTTTAGGATGCACGGCGCCTATTATATGCACTTGTTAATAGAAGTTTCATTGAAATTCAATTAGATTAGGTCAGGGGTCGGCAACGGAAGAGCCAAAAGTTACAATTTACAAAATTTCCCAGTTTTTAAAGAGCCACTAAACATTTTCGTTTCAGAATTATAGTATTTGCTTATATAGGTATAATATAGGTATATATCCTAGGACGACACGTCGCGACGGGGGCAGTGCGGGTGAGACGCGAGTGGAAATGGCTGAGCGATAGACACGGTACTCAATCATGGATCGATTGGACGATTTTTAAAGGTTTATATAATAAAATAATTATTTTTTGCGTATGGAACTGGACAGTCGCAACTTTACATCAAAAGAGCAGCAGGTTTCCGACCCCTGGATTAGGTGATAATACACAGTCTTGGCCGGGCGCACGGTATACAGATGGGGACAATTGAATCGATCGCAGCGAGAGCTGTGGACTAAATGAGCAACAAATCATGCACCGACTATATAGAGTATGATTTCAACGTAAACGGCCGTTTTTTTAAATTTTTGTCTGTTTGTCCGTCCAGGCTAATTTTCGAAACGGCCGAACCGCTTGTGATGACACTTCACCCACAGGTACAGGGCTATGCCAGGATAATCCAGGCTACATTTTGGCCCAAAAATACGCAGGGTTATTTTTGTGAAATCGAAACACAGGTAGAATTATCGGTTTTTCCTTATTATAAGCTATAAGAGATACAAAAAAAAGAATAAAACGAAATTTGTCGAGATTGAAAAAAAATCCCCATATTTAATAGTTTATCAATCCGTAATTTAAACTCGTCGAAATGTGAACCAAACGGTGCATCTCTAGTCTATATCCATACTAATATATAAAGCTGAAGAGTTTGTTTGTTTGTTTGTTTAATCGCGCTAATCTCAGGAACTACTGGTACAAATTGAATTTTTTTTTTTTTTTGGATAACCCATTTATCGAGGAAGGCTATAGGCTATATAATATCACGCTACGACCATTAGGAGCGGAGCATTAATGAAAAATGTTGCAAAATGTATCTCAAAAAAAAGCTTCTATTCAGGTGAAATGCACTAACTAAATATACTCATATTAGCGTTGTGAGTACACAACGCCGTACGGCTCAATCGGTAGAGCATGCGACTGTCAAAATCAGGGTCGTGGGTTCGAGCCTCACGTTGAGCGAAAATATTTTTTTTTTATTTTCTACATTGCTTTCTTCTAAGGCTTACATTTAAATTTATTTTAATTTTATATAATTAATTAACAAAAAATTTATTAGTTAAAAAAAGTATAAATACTGCTTTTTATCAACAAAAACTTTTGAACAGTAACTCCGATCATCATGAAATTTGGACACAACATTCATCTCGGTAAACTAAGATGAATGTGTGTACTCATGTTCCTCCCTTCCCCATTCGTTCTTTTACACCCGGGTGAAACTATAAAGTCCTTATGAACACATAAAATAACTTGGTACAAATAATTTTACAACTTTTGGAAGCTCTACAACTTTCCTCGCCGCCCGCAAAATTTCCACTATGGTCAAAAAATGTTTATTTCCACGTCGTAAATTTCAAGTGTACTTATTTTTGTGTCATTTTTAGTATACGCCACTATCATAAATTACATAAATTACCGAAGACAAGTAATAAATGTCGCCAATGAATTTTCAAGTTCAGTTCAAAATTTAAATCTTGACCGTTCAGCCAGCCGCATTCTCAATATTACCGCGCAATTAAATAATGTCACGTGGCATTTAAGAGACCTCCGCGACTATTCGGACTTATATAAACGATGACGGCGCGCCGTCATAAACTCTCGTCTGATCCTTCGCTCGGGTGACACATGACCGAAATTGTGCTTCGCGGAAGTGACGCAACGCTATTGGTCAGTTGTCACTTCGACGAGCAGTGACAATTCGAATGTTAACAAAGGTGAACGTTTATTGTCTCTGAACAGAACGCACACTTTAACGCCATGTTTGTTTGTGGGCGTTTGACCGCATGTCGCCCACGTGACAAGATAATGTTAGAGAGAGATTGTGAATAGACGCTTAACAGCTGGATAATGTTTATAGATTGGTTCTTGCTCAACACAAGCAGACAAACAAGCACGAAAAACGGTCCCGATTCTAAAGGCCGCTGCACACGAGACTGGAAACACTGCTCTTGGACTTCTGCTGGCCGACAGGCTGGCTACGAGGCTGGAAATGACGCCGCCTGCTAGCTCACAAGATAGATTTTAAAATTGGAACTCAGCAAGAACCAATCGAGGAAACAAAAACTTATTTTCAAAAGACGTAGTTTATCTTCAATCAGAGTTGAAACCATCCGATTTTTTAGGTTATGTGTAGCTGTCGAGTTTTTCCTGAAAATACCGGGAACTTTTTTTACGAATATTGTTAAATTTTAAAACGTTGAAGGGTTAACAAGCAAGGCTCCAATATACTGCTCAGGTCTCTTAAACATTGGTATGCGCGCTGATACGCAAAATGACTAATAATATAATCTTTGAACAACTTTAATAATTAATCGAGAAATATTATTATTGTTTTGGCACTTAAATATGCATATTCGTCAAGCCTCGTTAATTTCTTAGGGATTAATTTACTCAAGTAATTTATTAAAAACGTTATTTATATAATTTTCCGTTGATATTCCGCTCAGGGGATGTAGTTTTGCTTACATTTTTGTAGCTCGCAAGTAATCACATTCTAAACCAGAGTTCCCCAAACTTTTTTGTCTCGTAGACCACATGCCATGTTTTTCGGTTTTAAGTAGACCCCCTGCTTATCTGATATTGATTTTTTGCAAATTCATTGATTTCAAATGTATTTTTGACAACCGGTATAGGTGCTACTCACTTTGAACGATTTAAAATAACGGTAGTAAAATGTAGTGTGAAATGTTTAGTTTAAACCATTTATTAATTAGATTCAAATTAAACGAATCAAATTAAAATTTACTTTCTGTTACATAAAATAGCTAAGCAAAAAATAAATGCTTTTAGTGTGAGGGATGAACCTGATGCTTTAATAATAAATTTTCAACATTTGGCATCAATTTAGTTAGATTAAGTCTTAAATATCTTCGGTTAACGATGTCCAGTTTGTTTCTTTTTTTGTTAGGAGATTCACTATCGTTGACCCCCATTTTCATTTCATGGACCCCCAATTTTTTTTCCCGCCGACATGGACACCTTGCTAGTTGTCGTCGACCCCTGGGGGTCGATATAGACCACTTTGGGAATCACTGTTCTAAACGAACTCGAGGAAAACAAATCTATAGGTTCGTTCCAAGCAACCAGCGAACGGTTTCGAAACCGTCACTCGCATGCGCAGTAGCTAAAACGTGTTTTAAAGTTGCCACTACCAACTTCGTTTTGGAACGAACTTAATATCAATGTTGTCAAATTGCAAGTGATCATTGAATGATTGTAATTGATAACATCATCATAGATTTTGTAAATGATTCTATATCAATGATACAGATAAAATAAAATAAAATTTTAAATGAGCAAAGCCTACACTTGTGCGATGACGTCACAGGCAAATCAAATCATGCGCGACGAACCCGTAAAGACATGCTCTACTTGTTGTGGGTTCATCCGTTGTCAACGCATTATTAAGGCTAGAAACACTGCTCGGACTTCTGCTGGTCGGTAGGCCGGGTACGAAGCTGTAAATGACGTCACTGCGGGCTCGCCTGCTAGCTCACAAGATAGGTTTTAGAAAATCAGAACAGGGATTATTTCCTTGCTAGGTCCGCTGCTAGGTATGAGCAAGAACCAATCGGGAAGCAGTATCTTGTCACGTGGGCGACTTGAACGAACGCCCGCACAAACAAACACTATGCCATAGTGTGTGTGTTCTGTTCAGAGACAATAAACATGCACTTTTGTTACCGTTCTAACATGGCGCACGAACGGAACCTACCTACAAAACAAGCTTGAAAAGACGTCTCGTGTGAAACGAGCAATTAAGAAAACCAACGCTAGAAAAATAGTAGTGAAAGGAACCTAGAGGCAAATCCAGCCTCGTGTGCAGCGGACTTTAGTCTCATAGTTATTATAGCGATTGAAATCTAAGGGTATATTTTTTAACACAAGAAAGTTCAACCGGTCATCGCTGTTAATGGGTTAATGGGCGTTGTTAAGTCGAATTGAAAACCTCCTTCTTTTGAAGTCGGTTAGAAGAACAGAGCATTCTGGTACACGTTTTCTGTTTAGGATTTGTTAAGACAATACGCGGATTAAATAATCACTGCTCGTTCTTCTATGCACACATAAAATGATTATTTTTAGAAATAATAAAACTGGACCAAATGCTAAAAAACACGTTTTATTAAAAGACGAAGTACGAACAATAAAATTTGTTTGTTTATGTGCAAATCGTAAATTTCACCAACGCAAAATATACACGGGACTGCTAAATCTCAATTGATTCTACAATTTAGTGTCCTTCAAAATTAAATTTAAAATAAATAAATGTACAGCAGAAATTGAAATTACGTACCAAAGTCTTTTGGGAAATCTCGACAAAATTGTGGAATAAAATCAGTTATAATAATACAGGAAGTTCAACATATTATTTGAAATAGTGCAGCTAATTTGGAATACTGTTGCTCAGTTATACAGGGTGAAAAGTATAATTATGTCATGCTCTAGAGGGTGGATAGAGATCGCGGAGACAAGCATTTTTAGTATAAGAACCCATGTCCGGAAATGCACCGTTACGGAGTTAGTGATCTGTACTGTACCAACCGTTTTTCGCCGTATCGTTATTTTCAAAGTTGTAATTGTTTAGTTTTGTAGCCTGCCAGTGTACTCTAATGTTTTGTTAACATTTATTACAGTAAACTGTACAGGCCAAACGTTTCAGAGCCCGTTTTCCATCACCTTTGTCTTCCCGACACCCGGCGCACTAACTCCGTAACGGTGCATTTCCGGACATGGGTTCTTATACTAAAAATGCTTGTCTCCGCGATCTCTATCCACCCTCTAGAGCATGACATAATTATACTTTTCACCCTGTATATTAGATATCGTGTCCATCGATAATAATTAATAAGAAAATATTCGCAGGTTTGTGGACAATAGTTGTATTTATAAATGTACGACGTTTCGTCTATAAATTTAGACTTTTACAAGTACAAATTATTGTTGTAAATAATTTTCAATTTGTACTTGAAGAAGTCTAAATTTATAGACGAAACGTCGTACATTTATAAATACAACTATTGTCCACAAACCTGCGAATTTTTTCTTATTAGTTGCTCAGTTAATTATAAACGCTATCTGTGTTAACCATAACCTCACATTACTTACGAAGTCGATGAGAATAAAAAAAAAACAGGCTGCCGTTTATTTGAGCTAAATCTTTCCCTTTTTAATTCACTCCCTAAAAACACACTTCAACTACTGTTCCTCTAATAATAATTATAGTCGGGCACTAGTCCGGCCTAACCAGTAATCCGGCATTGCGTGCGCATTTTCGTACTTTGAAGTATGTATAGAGCGCCAAATCAGCAGAAGATTTGGTAGTTGAATAGGCAGAAAACTTTCCGCCTGTTTTTGCCCTAAGAGAAACTAAACATAACTAATTAAACACATCTTACATAACTGAAAACTGAAGATATTTTCACTCAAACAAAAGTCTGAAGAACATGTTAAAGGATGTGTGTTATCTTGTAATTCAAACTTTAAACTTCAAACCAGCTTCGAAACATTGCTGACTTCTGCCGGTAAGTTAATTTTATATTCCAGGCATGTATAACAATGTCATGATACAATCGACATTATTAAGGAAGTTCCCTCCATATATCAAAACTAGCCGTTACTCGCGGCTTCACACGCGATTGTGACGAAACACGGGAGCATTCCATATACTTTTATTCTATCTGAGCATAGGAATAAAATCGCAATTGAACTATTAAGGTGCAAATAGGTATATTTTTCTGTCTTTTTTTACGCCGTATGCACTGGCGTATCCAGGAAGGGAAAACAAGCACGGGGGACCCGGTTTAAGAAATTTCTAATTTGCCCCCTCCTTGGCGAAAAGCTGTGTACGCCCATGTTAACGTCATAGAAAGAGACAAAGTTTTTGAAACAGAGATATACTTTATTCAGATTGAATGCAAGTACATCAACCAATCCTATCATCGGAGAAATCAGGGAATTACATCGAAGAAAAAGACGCAGATATATTTTCGATACGCTTTGTTGCGTTCACTCACCGCACATTGAGTAGATAGGCAATGATTCATATAGTTAATTAATAGATATATGATTCCACGCAATATTTTTTTTTTAACTTTATAAACAATTTTGACTGTAATATCTAGCTGTGTGTTCGAAATTAACTTGGAAACCGCTGCACCGATTTTAATTTGAGTTTCACGGTTGTGTATAGAGCCCGATCCTGTCCTGCGGGAATACAGGAAGACGGGAACGCCGCGCTTATATAACGCTACAAACTATATACTAGAGACATCAAGCGGAATTTCTTATCCTTAGCTTAGCATTCAACCGCAGTCAATATATTTGGGGGGGGTTAACAACGCTGGATTTAATAAATTTATAGGTAAATACGTGCCCCTTCTGCCACACTATTGTTACGCCACTGTGTCTTTCCCATATAACTGTAAGCCAGATTTTTATATAATAGTTGATCTAAATGGATTATTTATAAAATCAGGTAAAAATTACAAAAATAGTATAAGTTTAAACACAAATATAAATGTCAAAAAAAATGCTGAACAAGCTTTTTTCAGTCTTTTTACCATAAACTTGTAAATTTATTTATTTATTTATTTAATATGAATACTTTTTCTATGATTTATCCTGGAAGAACACCAATATAGCTTCAACAATTTATTGGTGTTAAAAAGTACCTAGCTAAGCAAAACTATCAAATTAATTATATCTAGATCAGTTTTGTGGTTCATTACTAGCGGATTTCTAGAACCCTATAATTTTTACGTATCAGACAACACTAGAAATATGAAATTAAAATTCACTGTGGACAAAATTTGGATCAAATCCCTATTTTATGTACAAATGAAAATTTATGTATTCTAAAAATATCTTTTTACTATTTTTGTTACCCATAATAATTTTCTTATTATTAATTACAACTATTCAATTAACAGTTGTTATTTTGGTAAATGTATGCAATAAACAAACAAAAAAAATGTCAGCTGTACTTTGTATTTATCTTATCTTCTGTAAATATTGGCCACTCAATTTTTTTAAACGTAATCCAAGCCGGGTATAAAAAAAATTAAACAAATTATAGATAATAAACCACAAGTATTAGATTAATGTAAAAATTACCTGCATATTACAAGCAATTTACAGTTAATAAAATAAACAAAACAAAAAATCGTTGTAGGTGGTAATTGTCAAAAATAACCTTTTTTTTAAATAGTTTTTTTAAAATGTATTTGAAAAACAAAATCGAATGATAATTGCATATTTCATATTAAATTTAAACTATCTTTCTAATAACATTCGCAACAATCTTTTTCATAACAATTACGTCAAAAAAAAACAAAGTGACGTTTATATCGACAACAAAAACAACAAAAATTATCATACTCGCCGACCAAATGTTATCAAAAATGCTCGAAATGGCCAATTTTAAGTTTCAGAAACCAAACGACGAAGCGTCAAAGGGTTCTAAGGGTTCAAAAGGGTTGAATTAAATATTTAAAACACATCTGCAAAATACTCCTACATTTTTAAGTGGGTGGGGAAACAAAATGCTTGTACCTTAGCAACTACGTATACGATTTATAATTAAAAAATAAATAACACTAAATTTTTTCTACTTACAAAACAGCTCATCAATATCTTCTCAATATATTTAAATGTCACTTTTCACTTATTATTAACACATATCATTTTTATTTATATAAATAAATACATCAATAACGGTTCGGTTCACATCTTAATAACATTTCGGGAAAGATTATTTGACGCCATGTTTGTTAAAAACAATCGTACCAACGCAACGACACTGACATTTTGCACCGACGAGCGACGTGTTTTCCATTGAATCATAATACATAAGAAAGGACAGAGCTACATAGTATTTTCCATGCAATAGAATGAGAACTATTCATGCTACATCCAACGTGAAAGTTGACATAACCTAACAAAAATGCATTAAAAAATAAAGCAAGAAGCTCTTGGAAATTTGAGACACAATTAGATCAACATCTAATAAAATTGAAATAGATTACTGTTCATAGAAATTTCAACGATAAACAAACGGTTTAAATCGGCGGTTGACAATAATAACTACCAACATAAAAAAAATAAACATTGCAAAATTTATTATTTTTTTAATTAAATTTTGCGACTAGGCAACGCGACGGCGCTATCACAAATGCGACATTGGAAACGGATTCGGTTTAAAAGCATTTGTAAAGCCTTCTTTTAAATAAAACAATAAATTAATATTATGTAAGTGACGCCTTAGACATACAGAACTGGACAGCACTATCCATTAAAGTTTTACAATGACAAGGTCAGTAAATACAGATGTTACCTTGTTCTGTTGGAGTGCAGTGATGAAGATACAGCCTGCGGGCCGCATCCGTCAATACGGATGTCAATATGTCAATACGGCCCGCGACCAGAATATATTATCCAGTGAGGATTTTAGACACCTGACATCAATGAGCTTATCAAAAACAACAGACCTCAGGTGTCTGGATCCGCAAGCTCAAGATGATTTACCCTTTTTATTACGAAAATTGATTTAGACTAAATAAATAAACATTTTAATTTAGTATGTGTTTTAGCTTTTCCCGCTAAGAGATCTTAAATCTTATAAATAGCTCTTTAGAAAAATCACCCCTGATCTAGTGAACTTGTCATATTGATATTATTTATTATTGTTTTATTCAATTAAACGATTTTTTATTTTACATATTCACGACATGTACCGAGTTGTGTAGCGTGGTGGTGAGAGCACTAGACTCGCATTCGAGAGGTACCGGGTTCGATGCGCGACGGGGGCAGTTGTGGCTGGGACTTTTTCCTACTGCCTCTCACCAAGAAACGGTAATTCCTGTACCGACCATCTTGTAGAGGTTTTCCATGGTTTCCCTCAAGAATTCCAGATAAATATCGAGATGGTTCCTTATTCAACTCCTATACTCAAGATTTGCCTACCTTATCCTAATGTCCTAAAATTCCTTCATTCGCCCATTGCTATTAATTAAGTGGAAGTTTTAAAATGTAGAAAATAACGGGAAGTGTGGTAAATGGAAAATAGTAATGGTGCGAATGGCGTCTGTTATGACATACAGTCGAGAAACGGACATAAAACGCATTATTAATATTATTATACAGGGTGAGTTTTAAGTTGATGCTTTTTTTTTACAGCGTGTAAAAATCAAATAGACGAGCAAATATTTCAAATAGTTTTTTTATCAAAACTCAAAAATAAGAGAGAAACAGCCTTTCGAAGTTTAAATAAATTTTATTAAATTTTCTTTAATTTTGAGGTCGGTCCTGGGGTTATATTATGTCACTATGTTATTATTATCAAGTATTCACAGAAATAATTGAGGCACACACAATTCTCTCAAAAACAGAACAATACACATACTTGATAATAACAACTTATTTCCATAGTGACATAATATAACCCCAGGACCGACCTCAAAATTAAAGAAAATTTAATAAAATTTATTTAAACTTCGAAAGGCTGTTTCTCTCTTATTTTTGAGTTTTGATAAAAAAACGATTTGAAATATTTGCTCGTCTATTTGATTTTTACACGCTGTAAAAAAAAGCATCAACTTAAAACTCACCCTGTATATTCACATGTTATGGACTTTACTTTAGCCATTTGGTCCTTACGTATCCCTCTATCGACTAAATATATAACAATGGCTCCTCGTTTTTGTGTCAATGTCCAATATTCGTTAATGGGGCTCCCTTTACTTTAACCTCCATGAAGTTTGTATTAAAATAAAGTAGTTACTAGGTAACTAAGTAATTTTGTGACTTAAAAGTTGTCAGCAAAAAAAAAAAGATAGAACGTGTGACGACGGCACTATTTAAAAAAGAGAGACAAAGTTGTTATTATTTCAATGCAGCGTGCGCTATCCAGTTGCCTATGTCTATGGATAATACTGAAATCTGCGTTAGCTTAGACTGAAACCAGCAACCGACAAAATTGGCAATAAATGACAGTAGTCAAAGGTTGACAGTCGTAAAAAGTAGGTTAACGTTAAAAGATCGATGAAGTAATTTTGTGACACAGAAATCGTCATAAATGTTACAATTTGAACAATTACAAATTTTGTATGTAAACTTCTGACATATAATCAGTTAAAATGGCTGAAAGCGACATAAAACTGGTAAGTGACGCTTTTTTTTTAAATCTAACCAAACATTTTTTTACGGCTTCTATAATCTTATTTAACAATTTGTGAATTATTATTATTTCGTCAAATATAATATTATTATTAACTTCTTTCATAAAAAACGAACGAAAAAATGTGTGGGAATTTTTTTTTAATTTCTACATTTTCGAGTGATTTATTTTTGGGAACATATTTTCTAGTACATAACGTCGTGTGCCAAATTTTGTAAATAAAAGATACAAATTATAAAATAAACGAAAGTTTAAGTAAACTTTCAAAATATTTATTTTCTAATATTTACAATGTTTTTGCACCGTTAACAATTACGAATTTGGAAAAAGATATGACAGTCTGCGAAAAAGTAAAATAAATAAACAAAACCCATGACGCACATTTTAGTATAGGTATGATTTTTACCAGCCACGTGACGTCATGCATTTAGGTAAGAAAATGATTGTTAAAATGTACCTACCAGTGCTTCTCTAACATTTTACCGGATCATTCAAATGCGAGAGATTTCCGCACTTACAAACAAATAAATGTATGTAATATATTAAGTTAATAACTGGATAATTAAGTTTGTTGGTATATTAACACTTTGACGGACACTTAAAAATTCAGTTTTGTTCCAATTTTGACACTATAGTTTTTTTCATATGTTTGAAATTGAATTACTTTTATAAGTTGTTATGTTGTGGATAATATTGCCTTAGTAGATATTTGTACGGTGACACAAAGCACATAGGGTATGTATTCTACACTGGAAAATAGACTGCTACATCCGTCTGGCTATAAAACGTTCCGTAGTATACGACGGCTTCAGCCGTCGTGTCAAACTTTTGAAGTTTTGTTTATGACGATCTAAGCCGGTTTGTCCGTCAGAGTGTTAACTTTTTTCTCGAAAAAATAGATTGTAGATTATAGACGCTCAACAGCTGAGCTTATCAGCGTCTATGTGTGCATTAATGACTGGTACGAGCTCGGGTCCCTGGGAGTGCTAATTCCCATAAAACATTGGACTTCTAACTACATTTCAATGTTTTCCCTGAGGGGTTTTCTCGGAAAATATATAAAATGGCTTTATTTTTCAACGGTTTAAAAATCTCCTCTGTATGTATAAGTATGATTCAAATATTGAAATTTGACCTTCTTTCCGTTATTTGTACGTAAACCCGGGGCTAGGTTTCGGACGTTAGTTTCGTGTTTTTGACATAATAATTATTTCTGTATTCGACAACTAATCATAAATCAGATAGGTATATGCTATGATGTATCATCAGTTCCGCGATCGACAGAGACGGCTGCTCTGAATTTTCTCATCGCTAATCGCTCCAAAAAGCGTAAAGTTTAGGAATCCCTGGTTTGTCACTAGAAGCGTAATTTTTGGAATAGATGTTCTGAAAGTAAACAAAGTGTAGGTGCATATATGACATTTGCATTTCGCTGAACTATATACAGAGTGTGTGTTCCAGGTATATTTTTCTTGTTCTTTTTTTTGCTACTATGTTGTTTAGACAGTAGCAGGGTGGGGGACTATTATTTTGGGACAGGTTCGCAAAAAAGTTGTCGATAGGCGTATAGTCTTCTTGAATATATAGCGAATTTTTTCGATTTTTCTGGAGCCCCTCTTCCGTCTGGAGCCTGACTATTAGTGTTAAATTCCTTAGTAAAGGAGTATGATATTATTTTGATGGATTTCCCCTGCATAAATAAGCGTCAACTAATTAAAATACGATTTTATGATGGTATTTTTGTATGATAACAAATTACAGCGCTGTTAATTTTTCGTCTCTTTCTAACAAATTGAACATGACACTTTGAAGTGAGACAGAAGTTTAACATTGACTATTATAGCTAATTATTTAACATTAATCGTCTTCTTTTGACCTGAACTATTAGACTTTTATAGGCCCCCTGTTCTCGGGTAACTAATCTGATCGATATGCCTTGACCCAAGGAAGACTTAAGTTTGCCACTAGATTTAACTACTAGTTTTCTAGCGCTGGTTTTCTTGATTGCTGTTATGTACTTGCTTCACACGAGACGTCTTTTCCAGCTTGTTTCGTCGGTAGGTTCGGTGCGCGCGCAGTGATAGAATGGTATAAAAAGTGGCCGTTTATTATTTATTGTTAATGTCGCCCACGTGACAAGATACTGTTTCCTGATTGGTTCTTGCTCAGATCAAGCAGGGGACCAAGCAAGAAAAATAGCCCTTGTTCTAATTTTTTAAATCCATCTTGTGAGCTAGCAGACGAATCCGCGGTGACCTCATTTCAAGCCTCGTAGCCTGCTTGCCGGTCAGCAGAAGTCCCAGCCTCGTGTGAAGCGGCCTTTAGACATTCTAATTGTAATATACTAATGCTGGGTTGCAGAAAGGGTTGTCAAAAAACCTTTTTGACAATCACCTTAGATTGTGAGCATACATATTTCTCCATATGAAAAGCATTGTAGAATTTTAAATCGATCCTGCTCGAAAAATAATTGATCGATTCGGAACCCAAAGGAATGGTGAGACCTCTGGTGAGAAATGCGCCAAACTGTTCTAAGGGGAGTTTTTTTGACAGGTAAACATTGATTTAGAAAAGCATGATGGTGGCTAACCATCATGCTTTTCTAAATCAACGTTTCCCTTATGCCTCCATAGTTGACCTGTCAAAAACCCCCCTTAGGACAGTTCGGCGCATTTCTCACCAGATGTCTCACCATTCCTTTGGGTTCCGAATTGCAACGATGTTTTTCTTGGAAACTATATGATCACAATCTATAAGGTCATTGTCAAACCAAATTCTTAACAGTGATTTCTGCAACCCAGCATAGTGAACATAAGCCCTGGCTGGTATTTCGTCAAATTTGTAAGTGTCACCTCTTAAAAGAATGCCTACTCTTTGATTTTGGTTATTTCAATATTAATATATGTTTTGTTCTACTTATAAAAGAACCTTGACAAATTATAAAGAAGCCTTTGTGTAGTTACATAGTAAATACTATTTTTAATCAAAACATAATAGTATAAATAAAATTGTAACGGACACCTGTCTGCCATTTTGTTTTCTTGTCGACTTTTCGGAAGTTTTGTGACTTAGGTATATCTATACTAGAATTATATAAAGAGGTAAAGTTTGGATGTAGGAGGAGGTGATCTCCGTATCTACTCATCCGATTTCAAAATTTTTTTCACCAATTAATTATTAGAATGGACCTTCAGGATGGACATAGTCTATATATTATCGCGTTAAAATAAAAGCGCTTTTCGTGGAGACCAATTTTGCAACGTAAGTCGACGAAAAAAATGGTGACAATCTACAAATTCGGGCGAAGCCGGGCCGGGCCACTAGTACGCATATTCTTTGCCTGTGATTAAAACGAGTGCTAGCGGAAAACCGAGCGAAGCCGGCGCTAAAGTCGCGTGTAGAAAGAGATTTATGGGATTACGCATTATATTAAAAACATGATGTAAAATTGTGAAATATTAAATGTTCTTTTATTTTTGTTTTAAGCCATATTTGGAATATATATGTAATACTTTAAAAATTTGCATATAGATTAAAATCTTATTTTAATATCATTTATAAATATCCAGTCCTATAAGTAATTTTACTAATTATTGAATTTATAACCAACCGGTTGGAATTATGTTTTGATCAATTGCACAAAATTTACTACAGTTGATCCGCGGTAATTCGGCCTTTGTCTAATCCGACATAAAAATAAAACAGGCAAAATCAATGTATAAGAATACGTTAGAGATTCGTCGGCATTTAGCACAGAAAAGAATCTCTAACGGGATTCTTCGATAGCATATCACCACAATCACATAGTATAAAACAAAGCCGTTTGCCTCTGTTTGTTTCTCCGCTTACAACCACGCAACGGATTTTCATATACCTACGGTTTTCAATAAAAGAAAGAGCGATAAACGAGGAAGCTTTCTGAATATAATTTATAAATATTTTGTACAAAATTGCTCGACTGTGACGGTGTTTTGTCAAAAAAAAAACTGTTTTCGTACGCTTAGCCAAGTCTTTAGAGATACATCAAAACAATAGATGGGAAGGTCAATATAATCCAGAAAGAGAGAGACACTATGCTCCTGATAACCAGCTTCGTGTGTGCAGTGGCCTTTAGACTATAAAAAGCGCCGGGTTATTGTTTGACAAAAGAATAACAATAATGAAAGACGTATTTGCAGTGTGAACTTTTTGTGACGGCATGCGTTTACGTTCGTCAATTGTTTTTTGTGACGTTGACAGACGTACCAACATCATATATAGGTGTAATAATTGCTACCTGATAATAAATCTTATTATGCCCAAACAATTTATAAAAAATGTTGGTGTTTGGGGTCTGCCAGTTAGTTGACTCTGGTATTCGCTTCTGTGTTGATTGTCAAATTTTAAAACACCATCAATAAAGTATTTTTATTTGTAAAAAAGCGTTGCGATGTTGAATTTTTTACGGGCTAGTGTTTGTGTGCTGAAGGTAATATTATATTTTGTGATTTGCTCGTGGTTTCGTTGTATTGGATTTGCTGATTTATTCACATAGGAAGATACCGGAATGATTTTTTTAATGGATGCCGGACGCTACCTGTTCAAATTAGAATGAAAGGACCCCGTACAAACCTTATGTTATTTGGTTCTGTGTTAAATTGATCGAAATTTTTTTTATTTTATAATTTAAAGGTCGCTAAGAAAAAGTGTTCATGAGCGCATAGCCTAATAACCAATAGATTTTTAGCTACAGTTCTGTTTAGCGAGATTTTAGATATAGGATATCCATTGAATTCACAAACATGTTCCATGTTCAACTTTTGTGCTTTTTTTTAGAAATAGAAAAATAGTCTAAAGCTAGATAATGTTGGAAGGTGTCACCCTGTATAAAATAATAATGTCAGATTCGGATTCAACGCACTCGAAAACATTTCTAAAGCTTAGGATTTTTTAAGATTGTGAATTCTGGATATCCCTATATCTAAAATCTCGCTAAACATATCTGTAGCTAAAAATCTATTGGTTTTTAAGCTATGGACACTTTTTCTTAGCGACTTTTAAACTATAAACTAAAACCATTTTCGATCAATTTAACCGAAGAACCAAATCCCATAAGGTTTGTGGTAAGTCCTTTACATATGTTGCTGATAGCTTTATGATTTTATCTTGTATTGTATTTCAAATAGATGTAAGTCCCAACTGACCAAATAAATATCTATCTATCAAAAATGTCCATTCAAAAATTAGAAAACTTTGTAGTTTAAACTAATAAAAAAATACTAGCGTGACCTGTGCGAATTATTCGCACTAAACAAGTATAATAATTATCACTTTTCAAAATTATTTTTTAAATATGATTGCAGATATTCAATTCGTTTCTAATTTTGCACACTGCTTATAACGTTCTTCTTTTTGTTGTAAAAGAAATACTTTACTCAAATTGTCATATAGAGGCGCAAGTAGCAAAAGCGTTGTTCAGCGTTGCCCGTCAGATGGCAGTATGCAGTATTTACAATATGAAGGTCAGATGACAGATCGAAGTGTTAACGTTACGCCGTCAGATGGCAGACGTTGTTCAGAGTTTAATTAATTTACAAAAACAATAGCAATAATAAATTTTTTAGTTATCGATGTCAGTAGAGCAAGCAATTATCTGTAAAATGATATATAATTTATGTGAAGAAATTGTGTGGTTTTTTCTAAAAAGGGAGGCAAACATCTTAAGGAGGTTGAGCCGTTTTACGAAGATAATGAAAAAAATCTGAAATAAAGTTTTTTTAAAAGATTTTTTTATGACAAAATTTTCTATAAAAAATCCAAATGCATTAAGAGTTTTATAAAGTTGAAAATTAAAAAAAACTTTTATATGTAGTCTTATGGAAAATATGCCAACCTAGCATGCAAACTGTTCATTTTATTTTTTTGCAAATAACCAAATAATGTCAGCAGTTCCGAAAACTAACTATGTAAAGCATCGATGTCTTACGCATATTTTAATATTTTTTCCAATTTAATTAGGAGACTTTTAATCAATAAAAACAATTATTAAACCTTAGCACTTTTCGATTATGGACTTTTATTCTTGACAGTTTTAACAATTTTAACTGAATTTTCAACTTTTTAATGATTTAATTTTAATTTTTATTACTTCTAATTTCCATTTTTAATTATTTACTGCAAAAAATACGTAAACTACAGATATTTACATAAATTTATTTTTTTAACCTAACTTTGTACATAAAATTCGAAAGTTAGTCCTTTAAGTAAAATACTGAAATAATTAATTATAATTAAAAAAAATATTTATTTCTGCCTTTATAACAATAATTTATTGGTATCATGGACTTATAATCTTTTGTAAAAATTTATTATGGAAAAGTTCCCATTTAGAATTCGACTTACTTTTGATTGGGACTGTAACGCATCAACCTCCTTAAACCTTAGCGTATTAATATATATGATGCTACAAAATATTATTATTTTCAGAATAACCATGGAACTACGATAGATGCCATTCCACAAGCATCAACCTTCCCGTTGCCTTCCAGCGGTAATCAACAAATCAGAAACGGTGTTGAATCGAGCAGTAGCCTACAGACTGGTAACGCTACAAGATCGATTTCAGAGTCTTCGACTGGCAGTCAACCGGCGACGAAGAAAAGTCCCAGCGATTTTATTTTTGGAAAAAGTATAGGCGAAGGCAGTTTTAGTACCGTCTATTTGGCCAAAGACGCCGAAACTCACAGGGAATATGCAAGTAAGTTATGAACAATCAGCTGTTCCGTTGTTATTAGCAATGTTCCAACCTCTCTGCGAACAGTAATATTATCATCTCGTTCATTCCAACCGAGATATAAACGGTTGTCGAACCGTCCTTTAAGCGTTCCAACCGTATTTCTGACAGTTTGGTGACGGTTTTAATTCAATGGATATCACTGTATCAAAAATCTCGCTAAACATATCTGCATCACTTTTTCTTAGTGACCTTTAAACTGTAAAATAAAACAATTTTCGATCAATTTAACGAAGAACCATAAAGTTTGTGCGGGGTCTTTTAACGAAACGAAGAATAGACTTTTCTTTTATTAATAGTATTGTCAAACGATTTATTTTATAAATATAGACCGACTGTATCAATGAAATGTGTTTTTTTATTTAGGATTAATCCAAAAGCTAGCTACGGAAATAGGTTTGCAATTTATAGAGCAACGAAATCCCTCTAGTAAGTATGCCATACTATCATTATTAATTAATCCGGGCGCCTGGCAGCTGTTCAGCGGTGGGTGTGAGAGTGGATGGGCAACAAAGGGGTTGTAAAATCAATTGAAGGTGTGCAATTTATAGAGCTCTGTGTTTGGTGTGATATTATAGCTAATTATGTATTTAATTCGAATATAACAATGCCAGGCGTTTTAATTGGGGGAAAAGTAGTGCCAGGTGACATCCAAGGTGCGGGAAAAAGTGCCAAGTCGTCTCATTTACTGGGTCAAATTTTATCGTGACCTGAAACATGAATGAAAAGTTTTTTTTTTTTTTTTTTAAACCCCCCTTGGCTTCAAGGATATAATCCCATGTGCCAGACACAATAAAAATAAAAATAAGGATAAAACAAACATGGGATAAAGGGACCAACCCCTCTTCTCGCCACAGGCCCGCGCAGCATTAGGAACCATAAACAAACGCAGGACTCAGACCTTGGAAGAACATACAAAATGACTACTGTTAGTAAATTTCATATAGTGATATTATGTCTGGCACAATATTCATTTAATATTTCATATATTTCGAAACTACCTGTACTTAGAATATAACTTAAATTGAGAGGAAAATATAAACCTTTTTCTTGTAAGTGTTGCCATATTTCGTCCGGAGTATAATTTTGACATGATAGAAATATATGATTCAAATCAGCTATTGATGAGTTGTCGCAATTACAAATTTGGGAATTTACGACGCCTATTCTAAACAAATGAGATTGAAAGCAGCCGTGATTAAATCTCATACGGATTATCTGGGTAATACTTTTTCTTGGTTTACTATATTTTTTAAACCATGGTTGTTTTTTAATGATCGGTTGTATATTAAATAACCATTTACCTTTTTCCCTACTACTTTCCGTCCAAAACTTCTGCCATTCTAAGTGAGCTGATTTTTTTGCTAAATTGATTATATCGGTAGATGGAATTTTGATATTAGTACTATCTCCATTTTGTATGGCTTGTCTAGCAAGGCTATCGGCCATGCAGTTTCCTTCGATTCCAGAATGACCTCTAATCCAGACTATTCTTATCATTTTCCCTTCGCGATTAAAATCTGTTATTAAATTAACTATGTCCCAGACAATGGGGAATGAAAAGTTATCAGTATATAATATCTTGCAACGATATCATTCTTAATTAGTTAATTACATAATAAATAAAGTATACCTGAAGGTCCACTCTAATAAAAAAGTATAGGCCCAGTCCTCTATAAATGAGACGACTTTGGCACTTTTTCCCGCACCTTGGATGTTACCTGGCACTACTTTTCCCCCAATTAAAACGCCTGGCAATGTTATATTCGAATTAAATACATAATTAGATATAATATCACACCAAAACACAGAGCTCTATAAATTGCACATCTTCAATTGATTTTACAACCCCTTTGTTGCCCATCCACTCTTACACCCACCGCTGAACAGCTGCCAGGCGCCCGGATTAATTAATAATGATAGTATGGGACACTAACTAGAGGGATTTCATTGCTCTATAAATTGCAAACCTATTTCCGTAGCTAGCTCTCCGACTAGATGTTATATCTACGCGTTATATTGGCATTTTTTCCCAAAAATTCAAAGCGTTCCACGCGCCCTTTGCCGTCTCTCTACGCCTCCCTAGGGAGGCGCGCTCCACCAGTTCGGAAATCCTGTCATAGATTGTTTGTCCGTCTGTTTGTCTCTGTTTTTTGTTAGCGGGTTAAAATTTCCGTTTGATGTTTATTTAATTGATCTTTGTTACAGTAAAAGTTTGCAACAAACGTCATATCATAAGAGAAAAGAAAAGCAAATACGTAAAACAAGAACGCGACATTCTTCAAAGGTTATCCGGGAGTCCTTTCATTGTAAAATTGTTCTGCACTTTCCAGTGCACCGAACGCCTCTATTTCGTGTTGACCTTGGCGCGAAACGGGGAATTACACACGCTCATCCAGAAGATGGGCAAACTCGATTTTAATTTAGCGCGATTTTTCACGTGTCAATTATTACAAGCCCTCGAAGCGATGAAGCGGCACAAAATACTTCACCGCGACTTGAAACCGGAAAACATTCTCCTTGACGAAAAGATGAACGTTTTGGTGACGGATTTTGGAAGCGCCAAGTTTATGGATGTCGAGGAAACTTTGATGAATAACATTGAAGCTTATAAACAAACGAACAGTCCTAGCGATCGTGCTTCGAGTAGTTCGGACGACGAAAGACATGAGCCAACACAAAATGGCGATGCCGACGATAGTGATGAGTTGGACGCTTACGTTTTAGAAGACAGCGACGACGATAGTTCGCGACCCTTTTTAGGAAGACTGAGAAGTTTTGTTGGAACGGCGAATTTCCTGAGTCCTGAAATTGTTAAATTTAAAAAGTTTCCTGTCACCTACGCGTGTGATTTGTGGGCGTTTGCTTGCGTCGTTTATCAAATGTTGACGGGTAAATTGTTATTTGCCGGTACAAATGACTTTATGATCTTCAAGCGGATTATACATTTGAAATATAAAGTGCCGGATGATTTTCCTGATAGCGCCAAAGATTTTATCAAAAGATTTTTGGTGATTGATCCGTACAAAAGACTGGGCGCACGCGACGGTGACCAATACGACAGTATACGAAATCATAGATTCTTTGACGGTGTCGATTGGAAATGCTTAGGGTCAGCGCCTATTGATAAGACTGTTGCCAAAAGTAGTACAATTCAAGACGAAGATTGCTTTAAAAGTGCTCAACCGGGGTTTGATGAAAGACAGTTGGCACGACTGTTGGGACTGTTAGATAACAAAGACGTGATTGAATTGCCTGTAGTGCATTTACCGCAAACGCCGCTCCACAATCCTAGGAGAAATATTGCGGACGTTCCTGAAATGGAAAGAGAATCCAGATTGGAAGAGCAGCGCGGTAATCAAGTAATCAACGATATTGTTGATGGATATCTGATACTGAAACAGGGTATTTTGGAGAAGAAACATAACACTATTTCAATTTCGAGGAAGAAATTGTTCTTCATTACGTTAGGACCCAAAATATTTTATACTGATCCGGAAACTTTGACGAAGAAGAAAGAAATTGTGTGGACGAGGGAACTTAAAGTTGAATCCAGAAACTTTAAACAGTTTTTAATCCATACGGTGAGTTCAAATATTTTTTTCTGGAAGTTGAAGCATTGCACCATCTATTTACAGCTAACTTTACTCGTGTTTTTAATCCCTGTTTCTCACGCAAATTGTCTCCTACGCTGGCCAGCCAATTCGGAACCCAAAGGAATGGTGAGACCTCTGGTGAGAAATGCGCCGAACTGTCCTAAGGGGAGTTTTTGACAGATAAACTATGGAGGCATAAGGTAAACATTGATTTAGAAAAGCATGATGGACTGATGGAGGCTAGGTTAGCCTCCAACATGCTTTTCTAAATCAATGTTTACCTTATGCCTCCATAGTTTATCTGTCAAAAACTCCCCTTAGGACAGTTCAGCGCATTTCTCACCAGAGGTCTCACCATTCCTTTGGGTTCCGAATGGGAAAATGCGTTTAACCTCAAATTAATAAAGATTTTTTTTCTGATTTTTGTCTCGAAGTGGGGATAAAGGAGAAGTTGAAAAGGCACATGGCATTAGTCCCGAATTGTTGAAAATATATGCGTCCTACTGGATTTGGTTTATGTTTGATTCCCCACTGTTCAGTAAAATTATATATGCCCAAACTAAAAAAAAAAAAAACAGTTGTGTGGTTTTAAGAAACCACGACGCAAATGAAACTTTTATTGGATTGTAGGCGTTGGATTGTAGACACTTATCCATCACGATTAATTATAAACAACAATATTCACATGAATACACGAATAAAAACATGTAAACACTGTACAGCACTTGCCCGCATGACAGACTGGCTATGTGTTATACATACTACACGGTCAGCTGATGCTAACCATGGGCGCCGCCATATTGGCCTTGGCTGTTCTACCGAGCGCCTACTCCGAACGCCGTTCACTTTAACCCTACTCCGCGGCCGCCTGTAATGCGACATGCAACAGACGGACAGAAAAATTCGGGGCGATAGAATAAAAGTTTCACTTTAAAAAAAAATGTAGACTCCTATAGCTTGCCTGTAATCTTCTTTACCAGCGTCTTGACCGGTTCTTCTTTCGCTATTTGCAGCCTCAGCGTGTCTACCGTCTGGAATGCCCGGCCAGCACTGCTCCCGAATGGAAAGAAGTCATCGAAGAAGTACACGCATTCTATTTTTCGACGAAACAGGAAGAAACGTCTCAGCCGGGAAGTCAATGATTTGCGCGCTTAATTTAAATTTGTATTATTTATTTGATTTCGTCACTTCATTCAATGTAAATATTAAACATGTATTTATTATTATTATTCTATATTTGTAACTTTAATCAAGTTTAGAAACACACAACAGTGATTTGTTTGTGATTTTATAAATTAAATTTTGTTTTTTTTTTTTAGTTTTTTGTTTTATTGACTGATTCGTTTGTACAAATAAATTAACAGAATTGTGTAAATATATTACACATAAAAACAATTTTTTGTTTCACCGTTCCAATTTCACAAGTGCGGAATTAGGCATTGGCGTAACTAGCATTTAAACAGGGGGCCTAATCCCAGTTTTCACCGATAATATTGAAATAACTTCCTTTTATTTTGGTGTCCAGATTAACTTTTCACAGTTTTATGATATTTTTCCTTGTCGAGGGACCTGCTTTTGCAAAAAGGTGTTTGTACTAATCTGGTTGTACAGATGTTTTGGTAATATTTTTGACACGTAAAAGCCATACTGTTTTTTTGAAGTGAAAACTTCTTTAGCGGCGTTGTACACTTTTTTTGTAATGGGTAAAAAATGTTAAACTCGCGTCAGATCGAAAATTCGTAAGACCTGATCGAAAATGCGTAAGACAAAATTCGTAAGACGAAAACTTTTGTACACTTTTTTTTGTAATGGGTAAAAAATGTTAAACTCGCGTCAGGACACGTGACCTGATCGAAAATTTGTAAGACGTTAATATTTAAGTTTTCACTTCTGCTGGCACTCCTGGAGTGCAACCCGTCTTTTTTTCTGTTTGGACAATCGACACATGCGCAAAAGTTAAGATCTCTGCACACGAAGCCCATTTTTCGTGCTTGTTCTGAGCAAGAACCAATCAGAAAACAGTATCTTGTCACGTGAGCGACTTGAGCAAACGTCATAAATAAACATGGCGTCATATCGTGTGTTCTGTTTGGAGACAATAAACGTATTGTGTGAAGCGAACACCTGGAGGGGGGGGGCAAATTTTCAACTCTACATACCATTACCAGCTGCCACTTATACATAATTTGAAAACTGTTCATAGAAGCGAAATCGATCAACACGACTTTCTGGAGAAATTTCACGACAAAGATAATGTAGATTATTGTAGATTTATCTTGTTATTTGTACGCGAACAATTAATATTGTAGGGTAGTTCAGGCCCACCTGCCCCCCTCCTCTTGCTCTACGCCAATGGCTATAGCACGCTTGAAACGTAGTAACCAAATCTAGCAAGGAATGTGGCGCCAAAAACAGTCTCATATACAGTATGTAAACACGTAAGGTGCACATAGGGAAATTAACATTGGGAAAAAATGACTGGATCAGAGTGAGCCTTGAAATCTTGTTTTTTCAATTTGCCAGATAATATTCTTTTGCAAAATGAATGTGTATACTACCGAAGAAAATATTCAAATGATTACAACATAATCGGACTTTTTTTATTAATGGGATATTAAATTCCCAAAAATACTTAAATATGGTGCGAGATCAAATATCTTCGCCTATTCGTGTTGAACCTGAAGTGTCACTGATTTACCAACGCGCATACGTCATACTAGTCAAACAATTTTTGAATTAAATGTTTCCAAACAGATGGAGTTGTTTTTTTGTTTTATTTTTGTACAAAAAAATTAAAATAATGATTTATAAGAGCTTTCTATTATTAAAAAATCCAAGTAAAATAAAAATAAATCAAAATAAAATAGAAATCCTCAAGATTACCACGATAATTCAATAGAAATAACAATTAATGCAGTCATGGCTAACTCTAATAATAACTCTAATAACACCATATTTAAGTAATTTTGGGAATTTAATGTCCCATTAATAAAAAAAGTCCGATCGTTTTGTAATCATTTGAATATTTTCTTCGGTAGTATACACATTCATTTTGCAAAAGAATATTTATCTGTCAAATTGAAAAATAAGTTTTCAAGGCTCACTCTGATCCAGTCATTTTTCCCAATGCTAATTGCCCTATGTGCACCTTACGTGTTTACATACTTTATAATTATATCTTACTAGCCACTACCCGCGTTAACAGATACTTTATTGATAAATAACGTCAATATTTTTGGAGTTGTAATTTTTGACCGAAGTTAAAAATATAGAATAAAATTTACTATTCCTAGTAAATAAGTACTAAAATCTTGCGTTTTGTGTTTATTATTAAGACTGAAATTTGGTAGTTTAGATCATCTTTATTTTGCGTACCTCTCCAAAATTAAGTTGTCTTTTTATCAAATTAATTTCAAACTGAAAATTAATTTACATTTGGTTTTTCAAATTTTGTTTGATAACAAAAATTGTGTATTAAAGATTGCGCATACTTGGCCGAACTGCATGACACAAACCTGCAACTAGACCAGCAACTTTTGGTGCAGCTTTCGTAATCAAGTAGTTTTATCAATACAAATTAATTAATGAAAACGACACCGCACACTAGATCGGACCAGCACGGCTAGACAGAAATTGCAGGCGACCGACTGATTATTGCTGGTCTAATGTGCGCTACTCCGTTAAATAACATGGCGCATCTTCACGAACAGGCTTTTTGTGCAGGTCGTGCAGGTTTATGCTTGACAAGTGTGCGCGATTTTTTAGTTTGCGTTGTAAATTTATTGTCAATAAAGAATTAAATAATTTACAATATGTCTGATTTTTTTATTTTATTAAACGCCCGTGTAACAGAATGACACAAGTCGTAACACAATAACTGCATTTACGTACGAGATACATATACTACTTATTTTAACCATTATAACTGGTGATGTGCCGGATCGTTAAAAATGTATATCCGCGGATACGGATCTGAATACGGGTTTTTGGTTTCAAGATCCGCGGATACGGATACGGATCTTAACTTTCTTAGAGTACGCGGCGGTAAATATTGCACATCGACCTTTGGAAAGAGACTATCTGTTATGGGAAAAAGTTATTGACCTCTTTAAGAGTGAACTCTCATAATAAATTGTCTCTTTCCAAAGATCGATGTACAATATCTCATTATAAAGATAGTTGATTTAGTACCTTTGAGTTATGTACTATTAGTATGGTACTCACTACGATAAATGTTTGCAAAATAAAGGTGCCAAATACGATTTTAAAAAATAAAAAATAATCTGAATTTAATAATTTAACAGTTTTTCATTATTACCTAATCACCTATATATATATAAAATTTCATCTATGAATTGAAAATTAATAAGGTAAAAGATCCGCCAAAAACTAACGGATACGGATCTTTCTTTTCCCTCGGATATCCGGCACATCACTAATTATAACGATTAGAAATACAGTCGAAACTCTATATAGCGACACTGAAGGGACGACTGTGCACTTTGTGGCGTTATTGAGAGTGTCGTTAAACGGAGAGAAGAAATAATCCATATTGTCGATACGGTCGAGCGACTGTGCGTCTTCCAACATCACTTATTTTTTCTCCCGCCTCTATTGCGCGTATTAATAAAACTTTTTCGTCAATACCCAAAGATCTTCTTTTACTCGCCATGTTCACAGTTTTGCAAGTTTGTGGGCAGCTAAGAATATGATAACTTATCGATAAGTAGCAGAAAGATAATCCCAAACAACAAAAAAACGAATTTCTTAGAATCTTCTGTACGCATGATGCCGACAACAAAGCAACAAAATAACAAACAAGTACTGTTTATTGCTTAATGATGACGTATTGTTAATTAGAGTGTATCGTTGTATGAACAAGGTAAACCAACTAGAGTTAAGTAATTTCGACGTTTTAAGGAGTTTGTCGTTAAATCGAGTTTAAATGGAGTTTAGACTGTATTTAAAAAAAGATTGTTCAATTAGAAAAGACTCTGTGAAATTTTCTGGCCTTGAGAAAGCCAAACAAACTATTCCTTTAGTTTGATAGCGAATCTGACGGTGACCTAAATAATTTGCCAAAAAAAATTTCACGTCTTGTGCGCGTACAGAAGAAATCCTGAATATTAATCATTTTTTTAAGTAAACCTTCTGTTGGCACGGTAGGATAAAAATCGTAAACAGTGGCGTAACAATAGGGTGGCAGGAAAATGCCACGAACCCCCGGCCCGAAGGGCCATGATCACAGGAGGATCCTAACACTCACTATTACAACATTCAGTAAAATTTGGCACGGGCCTCAAACGATATAGTTACGTCACTGGTCATGAGATTGAAATTCACTACATGTAATGCCTCTACTACACACGTGGCCAGCACTGCCACTCAAATAAGTGCCTATCATCGCCGCGATGATTTCCTAGCCCTCTACACAATCGTGCCGTTCCGGTTGTGTGTACGGGCGCACGATGCTGGCCACGCATTCCTTTGATGTACCGACAATCAACCGATTACTGCCGATTATGTCCACGCACCGACGAATATGCCCTCTACACAATCGTGAGTGCCTGTAAGTGGCGGTGCTGGCCACGTGTGTAGTGGAGGCTTTATAGAACAAAGCCCTACGGCCGCGTCTGTCTGTCTGAACGCGATGAACTCAAAAACTACCAAACAGATTACCATAAGGTTTTCACTAATAGAAAGAGCGATACACTAGGAAGGTTTATGTGTATAATTTATTAACGTTTTGTGTAGATTGGTTGAAATATGACGATGATTGTTGAAGATGTCGGGAAAAATCAAACCGACTGAAAGCTTTCATCGAAAACGCTGCCTCTAATCCCTCTGACATATAACAAAACAACTTGGCACCCTTTTAGATTTCAATTTTTTTTTGTATGAAAATAATATTCTTAATATTGAACTTGGCTTCCTATTTTACGTTTATGTTTTTGATGGAATTACGCACAATGCGCACCGCCATTGACGCACTTCCGTGCGCCTAAATATTTTCACCTGTACTGATTATCGGAATGTTACTGTACATCACAGATCATACAACAATAAATTAGGACGAATGCCAACTTGTGTCTATTGTTTTTACAAACTATCACTTAGTTTCTCTAAATGGAGCGTTGTTATTTTTGTATCTATATATTATACCTGTCTATAGAGAGCATTCTTTATGATATTTTTGAGCGGACAGATTTAGAGATTGGAGGCATTATCTAATTGGCGTTTCAGTCCGGATTTATAGACCTTCTTTATTATAAAACTTTACACAAAACTTATGCATGGCAATAGTGCCCGCGGTGAGAATTGAAGCCAGACACGTCATCAATAATATGGTAGTGAACGCCTTCTTGCCCGCAGACAGTGGCGTGTGGAATAAATTCGACATATCAATTTATAGCGGTAGAATAAAAATAGTTGGCAAAACCAAAAGTGCACATCCCGCAAGTTTTCCACTGTATGATAAAAAAATAACAATTAAAAAATATTTTTAATAAATTTAAAAAGATTTAAAAATTTAAAGAAATAAATAATTAAAAATTGAAAAAATATTTTTTTTAAGTTTGCAAAAATAAAAAAAATTAAGAATTATACATAATATAATATATAATTAATATCAAGTGGAATAAAATAAAACAAAAGAAAAAGAAAAAAAAAGATTAATGATCTCGTAAGGAATCGAACCCAGGACCTGCCCTTGGGGATCCAACGGCATAACCATTACGCTACGGCGGCCTACTACGTGTAGTGGTGTTATCACGGTATAGAAGTGTAGCACTTGTTTTATGGATTACACTATATTTACACAGCTATTATTATATTGTTTTTTTAAACTATTAGCTGTCAAAAATAATAAAATAAAACTGTTTATAAAAATTAAACTACTGAACACATTTTAGTGAATTTAAATAGGGTTCTGGTCTGATAGTAAACAAAGTGAATAAAATATAACCTAAGGCAATCCGACCAAAATTGCGATCTGTAGAGTCGTGACGTCCGTACATACGTACATACGTACATACGTACATACGTACATACGTACATACGTACAAACCAACCGACAACTGCTGTTTGTAATTTTCAATTACAATTTTAATAGTATTTATGAACTCGAATTGATTTAAAAATGGTTCTGTTTTATAGATTAGAATCTCCTCTTTTCAAAAAGCTTCAATTTGAATGGATTTCGTGTGAAATTAACTTAGATATAACTTCTTATATGAACGAAAGTCAGCTCTGACGCACAAAGCGATAATAAAGCACATATACCGCTAGTTTAGCGGTATGTGCAATAAACACTCGACGCACATGGATCTCCGAAACAACCAATAGCAAGCTAGAAGGCGGGCGCAACGCGTTCACGTCACTATGACGCGGTGGCTTCATCTTTCGCCGCAGCTAGTATATCACGCGCGTGCGCCTACACTCGTGCGATGACGTCACAGGCAAAACAAATCGTGCGCGACGTATGCGTAAAGACATGCTCAATCGTTGTTTAACGCATTATTAGTCTCGTAATTGTTGGCGATTGAAATCTAAGGATATTTTGTAATTCGACAGTCTATCACCGTTTAATCGAGCGGGGTGGCGTAGCGGTGAGAGCACTAGACTTGCATTCGGGAGGTACCGGGTTCGAATCCCGGCGGGGGCAGATGTGGCTGGAACTTTTTCCTGCTGCCTCTCGCCGAGAAACGGTAATTTCTGTACCGACCATCTTGTTGAGTTTTTCCATGGTTTCCCTCAACAATTCCAGATAAATATCGAGATGGTTCATTATTCAAGGCCATGGCCGATTGCCTGTCAAACTCCTATGCTCAAAATTTGCCTACCTTATCCTAATTTCCTAAAAATTCCTTTTTTCGCCCATTGCTATTAATTCAGTTGAAGTTTAAAAATTGTAGAAAATAACGGGAAGTGTGATGGATGGAAAATAGTAATGGTGCGAATGGCGTCTGTTATGACATAAAGTCGAGAAACGGACGTTAAACGCGCATTATTATTATTATTTCCTACCGTTTAGAACAAAATTTCTCCTAATGAGTGTTTATAATCGTGTGTTTGGAAAAAAATAATAAAATTTGCATACACAAACTTTCACTGTGGTTCTGACTCTCTAAAATAGGTGTCTCTAGTGGGTCGGATGCTAAAGAGTGCATGCGCGCCATTTATTGACTATTTGAATTGACAAACAAAAGTAAAGCGCATTTCGGCTAGGGCTGGATGAAGTCTAAAACGTTCTTCTATTGCTTAATCTTTTATTTCGATGTATAAAGGATACCCAAAAAAAGACGCATCGATTTAAAAAATATATTGAATTTATTATTATCAGCATTCCAACTCCACAAGTGGGGAATGGTACCAATTTTGGTCAAAATCACTTTTCGACATTTTAGAACACTTTGTCGCTTTGAGTGCCTTAGATAGAACAAGGGCGTAGATACAGGCGATAATTAAGGAGACTATAATAATTAGGGTGACCTACCGTAACGAAAAGAACCCTTTTTTTTTGCTCTTCAAAGCTACACAAGACAAAGTTTTTTAAATTAGGTTACTATTTTTATTTTATTTTAATCCCACCCCGCACCGAAAAAAAATATGTACACCCTTGAGATAGAAGACATTCTTCAGCCACAAGAATAAGTAAACAACCAGAAACAGAAATTGGAGGCGTGCCTAACGACGGATTCGCGACCTGGGTTCCAAGTTAAAAAATGAAATTTTATTGCTTTTCTATAGGCGTAACTAATTTGTATATTTTCGATTTTAAAAAATATTTTACACTATCATAGTAGCTTAAGCAACGAATAATTCTAGATGGAAAAGTCGAAAGCAGAACTTTGTTTGGACTAGTTAGGAGATAAACATACTAAAAGTCCTTACCCCTCCGAGGTACGCCCGAAGGGGGGGAGCACAAAGAAGGTCCCGTTTTTTGGTATTTTGCTTTCATCTCAAAAACGGTACGTCGTACGAAATTTTGTTGGAATACATAATGAAAGCTGATAAAATTCTCTACAACTTTAGTTTTCACACTTTTTATCTATCTCCAATCTTTGCCTAGCTATGAGCTCCGAAAAATGGTCGATTTTCAAAAATGTATTAAATTCTCTGTAGCACATTGTAACAATACGAATTTGTCAAAATCATTTTGTATCGCTCATCCACACTATTAAAAACACCCACACACTATTAAAAAATAACATAAGCTAGGAGTACCTCCACACAGGGCCCTCTTTCCCACTGGGCACTCTGGCACGTGCCCAGGGCCCCGCGATCGATAGGGACCCTCTAGTTTAATAGTATACTAAGTACCTAAACTGTTTTAAACAAAAATCATCAGTGAACTATTTTTCATATACTTATTTTTTTTGTGTCCTTCATGTTAAAATTGGGAACGTGATCCTTTTAAATATATGCATTTTATATCACATTCCTCGACTTAGAATCTAGAACCTTGTTTATCTATTTGCTTTGTCTATTCTAACAAAATAGTGCTCTGTTAAGGTCATAGGGGCCCCATAATCCTAATGTGCCCAGGGCCTTCAATAGGTTAAAGCTTATGTTATTTTTTAATAGTGTGTGGGTGTTTTTAATAGTTTGGATGAGCGATACGAAATGATTTTGACAAATTCGTATTGTTACAATGTGCTACAGAGAATTTAACACATTTTTGAAAATCGACCATTTTTCGGAGCTCATAGCTAGGCAAAGATTGGAGATAGATAAAAAGTGTGAAAGCTAAAGTTGTAGAGAATTTTATCAGCTTTCATTATGTATTACAACAAAATTTCGTACGACGTACCGTTTTCGAGATGAAAGCAAAAAACCAAAAAACGGGACCTTCTTTGTGCTCCCCCCCTTCGGGCGTACCTCAGAGGGGCAAGGACTTTTAGTATGTTTATCTCCTAACTAGTCCAAACAAAGTTCCTAAGTCAAATGTTCTGCTTTCGACTTTTCCATCTAGATGCCCCTTATGAGCACTCATTGACTAAACTATAGTACAATTTTAAAATGAATTAAAACAAGCATCTAGCTAGTTACCTACACCTACAAAGCAAGCGTGAAAAGACGTCTCGTGTGAAGCGAGCACATAAGAACAATTAAGAAAACCAGCGCTAGAAAACTAGTAGTCAAGTCCAGCAAGGAATCTGACAAATCCAAACTCGCGTGTAGCAGACTTTAAGTCTGGACGCGTCCCAGCCCTGATCTCTCAACAATACACATTTCTCCAGCCGAATTCATAGAGAAAACACAAGCACGATCGGTGTTGTCAGTGAGAGCAAGTCAGTTTGGCAGTTGTTGTGAAGTGTATTTGTTGTGTTTACGATTGTTGTAACTCTACTCCGATTTGTTATTCCCGGCGTTTGTTTATATTTTGAATTGTTGTCGGATTTGGACGAAATTTCTTAGGATGAACGAAGACGATATCAGTGCGGCCAAGGCGACTGCTATGCCTGCTGAACTTTTGAATCCATTTGTTCATCATCTCGAAATTGATTCCACATATGAAAAGATCAAGGTAGGCCTCTCTAACTAATAATTAATTAATTGCTTCCAAAGACAACAGAAATTGCTTAGGAGATGCAATGTTACAGATATGTCAAAATATAAATTGTGACATGTTGAACAAATCGTTCTTGCACACCCCCATATAAAATAAGCTACTTTTCATGCTTGTATAGCGATAGTGCGTAAAGAACACATTGTTGCACTACCATTTCCATAGTAAAAGTATGAAAATCCGATACAGTCTACGAATTAAAAAGTATAGATAAACATGTTTAAAATTGAACTGTCAAAGATATTTAAAATTGTGTGAAAATCAGCTACTTTATAGGAGATACGTGCAAAAAATACTGTCTGTATCTCGTGCGTGATGATATTATGACACTGTTAAAACACGCTGGCACTCGTTTTTAACATTCGCCAAACGCAATACACGAGTTTTGTTGTTACGGTAGGTATTGCATTACAGAAAATCGCTCCATGAACCACCCTCGGGCGCCCGGTCTATGTTGCATTTTATGTGGAACGATTTTCAGTATTGCATCAATGATTTCAATAGCTTCGAAATTCACTGTATGTCAACACTACTACTATTTTGAGATTTTTAAAATAGCTCATTTGATTTCAATTAATTTTTTCAGTTTAATCCCGCCATAACGAAATGAATGTGTCTTTTTTAATGTTATAAAAAATGATCAGTGGGTCGCTGCATACAATAATTTAATTGTTGTAAGACTTATTGTAATGTCTGATGTTTGATTGCCTATTGTTATTTTTTTATTTTAGTGCCAATGTTGTTACATATGTGGAACAACACAGGACCGTATTAAGGTTGATTTTTTCTTTACTCTTTTTCAAGGTCATCAATAATCAAGATCATTTTATAAGTTCGCACCCGTTCAGATCCTAATTTGCTGGCTCAATTTTGTTAAACATTTAATTTTAAAACACGCGTGTAAGGCAGGGGTGTTAGACTGATTTTTCTAAAGGGCCATTTATAAGATTTAGGGTATGTTAGCGGGTCAGACTCCTAATTGAAAACTTAAACACACACTGAATTAAAATCTTTATTTATTTGGTTTAAATCAATCTTCATACAGTATGTAAACGCGTAAGGTGCACTTAGGGAAATTAGCATTGGGAAAAAATACTTGAATCAGAGTTAGCCATGACTGCATTAATTGTTATTTCTATTGAATTATCGTGGATTTCTATTTTATTTTGATTTATTTTTATTTTACTAGGCTTTTTTAATAATAAAAAGCTCTTATAAATCATTATTTTAATTTTTTTGTACAAAAATATAACAAAAAAACAACTACATCTGTTTGGAAACATTTCATTCAAAAATTGTCTGACTGGTATGACATATGCGCGTTGGTAAATCAGTGACCCAATGTCTTTAGGTTCAACACGAATAGGCGGAGATATTTGATCTAGCACCATATTTAAGTATTTTTGGGAATTTAATGTCCCATTAATAAAAAAAGTCCGATTATGTTGTAATCATTTGAATATTTTCTTCGGTAGTATACACATTCATTTTGCAAAAGAATATTATCTGTCAAATTGAAAAACAAGATTTCAAGGCTCACTCTGATCCAGTAATTTTTTCCCAATGTTAATTTCCCTATGTGCACCTTACGTGTTTACATACTGTATAATGACAATAAAAAGGGTAAATTGTCTTGAGCTTGAGGATCCAGACACTTGATGTCTCTTGTTTTTGATAAGCTCATTGATGTCAGGTGTCTAAAATCCTCACTGGATAAGATTCTGGTCGTGGCCCGTATTGATATGGCTTGTGATGCGTGTAATCCCAAGTTAGACTTTCTGCCTTACAATTGATGCCGAAAGTATGCAATTTCGATCGCGGTATGAACAATGAAGAAAAATATATTTTTCTAAAGATCTGAGTTTATGACATCACAACATTTAAAATCTTCCGGACCCCCTGTCACATTTTTGTCACTAATCTAAGATGACTCCTCTACCCCCTAACGTTTGACGTAATTTATGGGTGACCCCAATGCAGCTATTTTATAAGGGATCGTGGAAAAAAGTAATTTATCTTCGAATTAATTGGTACAATTAAGCTCAAGCTATGTATTTCAATCGACTTTAATCCTGAACTCACGTTTTTATAATGCTAACATTGACCGAATTACATAATCTAATATTCAAAAAGAAATCCCACAATTACCATAGTTAGCACCCGACAAACTATGCACACAAATACAGCACGGATTGCAGTTGTTTCACACTAAACGCTGACTAAACGTTTGTGTTTTGTTTTTTGTACAGTTTGGAAACAGGTGAATTTAGCAAGGCAAGCTTTATTTGTACAGTTGTCTTTTGTTTCTTTTTAATTTCAAATACACATTTCGGGGCAGTCGTAAGATGACAATCGACAGAATATTGTTAGTGTATTTGCCATAAGGCACTTACACTATTGGCGTCGGTCGGATGGCGGGACCTAGTTACTTGATTATTGTTTGTTTCTTTTTTTGGTTATACTTTTTTCTCCTAAAATAATAGTCCAAGCTGCCAACGTGCAAAAGTCTACTAGATAACGATACCAGAATTTTATTAGTTAATTTAAAATAGGATTGAGAACATTACCAATGGTGTAGCTAGGTGTGGACGAAGAGGGCCCTCACCAACGGCCTCGCGCCTTTGAGGGCCTCGCGCGAGACCCTCTTGTGTGCTAACTTGAGGCCAAATGCCATGATTTACATTATCTACGCTAAATAAATAGTACGATTAGTATCCTAAAACAGGGGTCGGCAACCTTTTGAGACGGAAGAGCCAAAAGTTACAATTTACAAAATTTCCCAGTTTTTAAAGAGCCACTAAACATTTTCGTTTCAGTATTATAGTACTTGCTTATATAGATATAATATATATATCCGAGGACGACACGTCGCGACGGGGGCGGTGCGGGTGAGACGCGAGTGGAAATGGCTGAGAGATAGACATGGTACTCAATCATGGATCGATTTTTAAGGGTTTATATAATAAAATAATTATTTTTTGCGTATGGAACTGGAGAGCCGCAACTTTACATCAAAAGAGCCGCATGTGGCTCGCGAGCCGCAGGTTGCCGATCCCTGCCCTTAAAGATCCTACTAAATATAACCTACATACAAATAATATGGTATAGGATTACTGCATTGATCTTGGGAATAGGTACTTACTGAAAGAAAAGGGAATGCAACTTCGCCCCCGTCTAGAATAGTCCACGCTACGCCACTGAACATCACCGTAAAAATTGATTTATAAAAATCGGTTTAGTTCCATCAGAATAGTAATTATTTATGTAAAGCTATACAAATAAAATTGAAGTGTCTGTAATGTCAAAATAGCAGATTTTTACTAAATGCTTTTTTTTAACAATTTTTGTCTGTCTGTTTGTTCTGGCTAATCTCCGAAACGACTGGACCGATTTTGACGGGGATTTCACTGACAGATAGCTGATGCTATAAGGACTTTTATTCAACTCATGCGCGTTATTCATGTTTTATCATGCCTAAAAACCGAACCCTAAATAGCCATTTACCGACTGGTGACAATTACTTGTCATAACTCAATGAAAATTCCTACTAGCTCGGCCATTGTGGAGTAATGAAAATAAACGTAACTATTTTCTGAGTCGTAACGAAATAGTAGGTAACAACAACTCCGTTGTTACCCATTGAGGCTAAAATTGAGAGGCCGAATGTTTTCGACGTGGAGTTTATTCATAACCGTCTAACCTCAAACCAAAACATTGAATCGTGCTGTTTGGTGGTACGCCAATAACTATTATTTTAAAAAAAGAAATAGGTTTACGTGCAAAAAAATTAAAATCCATGCGTACGAAGTCGCGGATAACAGCTAGTCTATACTAAAATTAAAAAGAGAGAGTGCGAATTTTGTAAGTTTGTGTGTATGCGGAGGATAATCTCCGGAACCACTGCACCTATTTGTAAAAATTATTTCACCACTATTTAGAATAAATCATCGGAACCAGGACCTTAAGAGCCCGTTTGCCGATCACAGAGGGGAAGCTGTATTTTGCGGCGTGTGGTGAGGAAACATTTTGAAACATTCCATTCATAATAGTACACCTAATTATTGTGGTCTATGAGAATTGAATGCTCTCTCTCTATCTTTCACACATGTGAGAAGGATTGACAAAGAGAACCGAATTATTATAATAATAATAATAATAATGTAGCTTTATTCTGGAATACTGTAAATACAGTGTAGAATGCGTCATATTAAAGTTACAATTGATATTTATAAAAATCTATCTTAAAATAGTCATTTAAATTGTACAAAGTTTCTTCGATTAAAATGTTTTTAACATGTTTTTTTAGTTTAAGTGGATCTAAATTGAATAGTTTGTATGGTAATTTGTTGCAGATTTTTGTGATTATATTGTAAGTACCATTTTGTACAACAGAAAGATTAGAATTAATACCTACAAAATTATTTTTATTCCTAGTATTATGCTTGTGTATTGTATTTCTCTGATTAAAGATATTTTGATTACTCTTGCAAAACATTATACATTCCAGCACAAATATACCATAAACAGTTAAAATACGTAAGTTTTTGAACCCAATTCTGCAGGACGACCTTGACTTAACGCCCATAATTATACGAATAATTTTCTTTTGCGCAATGAAGACATCGTAAATGTGAGGGGACTTTCCCCAAAATATTATGGCATACCTTATTCGTGACTCAATCAGTGCATAATATGCTGTAATTAAAATTTCTTGAGTAGCCTGTCTAGTTAAGGAACGAAGTAGATATGAACTTTTGCTGATTTTTTTGACTATTTTATCAATGTGACAAGCAAATGACATACTGGTGTCAATAGTCAACCCAAGGAATTGAACTGTATTTTGTAGTTTAATACTGTTAGTAGCAGTGATAGAGATTTCTTTATTTAATTGGCCATAATTTCCTACTCTCATTATCTGTGTTTTGTTGACATTTAGTGCTAGTTCATTATCTTCGAACCATTTTGCGGCTGTATTCATTATATTTTTGATTGTCGTTTCCATTTGAGAAAATTGGTCACTTTTTACTATTATACAGGTGTCATCGGCAAAGAGATAACTATTTGGTACAACTCTAGGAAATTCATTTGTATATAAGATAAAGAGCACCGGCCCTAAAATAGAGCCCTGAGGTACGCCTCGATTTACTATTGCCCAGTTTGAAATGTAGGGAATATTATTAGTTTGACTGTCATCATTTATTTCTACTGCTTGAGATCTGTTTTCAAGATATGATGATATTAGTTTTGATGGAATACCCCGAATGCCATAGTAGTGGAGCTTCTCTATCAATATGTTGTGATTGACTGTGTCAAATGCTTTTGACAAGTCCAGCAGTACAGTTGTGATTGGTTCATGATTATTCCATGCGTTGTATAGGTCGTTTGTTGCACTGAAGATTGCTTTTGCTATATTTCCGCCTTTCCTAAATCCATTCTGTCGCTCAGAGATTATTCTGTATTTTTCTAAATATTTGTTTAGTCTGTTAGCAATAGCTTTTTCAAATATTTTGGATATATTTGAGAGTAGGGCTATAGGTCTATAGTTGTCCATAGAGCATCTATCAGCTTTCTTATATATTGGTTTTATCACTGCTTTTTTCATAAGATTTGGGAAAACTCCTGTCTCAAACATTTTGTTGGTAATTATTGATAATGGTTCGGAAATGTGTACTGCTGACGATTTGAGGATCAGTGTTGGTATTTTATCCCATCCAACTGATTTGTTGTTGTTTAAACTTTGACAAATGCTGATGATCTCTTTTGGATCTGAGGGATACAGGTACAAGGTACTTACATGATTTGATTCGAAATTAACACTTGCGTCACTTGGCTTTATATTCAATCTTTTTGCCACATTAATAAAGTACTTGTTAAAGGAATTAGCTATATCAAGAGGATCATCCAGTTATAGCTCGTTATAGTGATATACATACTATTACATGTGTTAGTATACTAACACAGACACGTATAGACTGCAGATATCAAATAGGGATGTGCTATATTCATTTTATATCCAGAATTACAAAACTTTACAACATATAATTTATCTGCAAAGAAATAGTTTACAAAAAATAGAATTATGTTTAATGTCACAAAAATATGGAAAAAAATGTATTGTATATTCATAATAATAACTATAATACAGTAGGTACTGTTTGTTACAATTAGGGTTGCCACCTTTTTTTCGAAAAAAAAAGTATTTTTTTAAAGTTGCAAAAATATAGGACTTTCATTATTTGTTTTATATATTATTTATTTAATTATTTAATTTATGACTGAGTTTCTTTACTCCACAGACCACAGTGACACAACTATTAGCCAACTTATGAGCTATGGAATCTAATACAGTTGCATAAATAAAAATTTGAAAAGAAGTTTGACCCTGCAGGCCATCCCTGTAACTTCCCGCTATTTTCGAGTTCAAAACGCTCAAAAATATAAAATATAGCAAGAAGTTTATTTTTTAGCTCTTCGAGCCCAAAAAAAAAACACTTTGTTACGAAATTTTCGTTCACTATATCTCATGAACAAATGAACCGATTTTGATGCGATTTGCGGTAGTCGACGCAATTTTTTAACCTAAAAAAATAATTTATTACAGAAAAATCGATCTCATAGGAATTTTACGAGCAATTTAAAAAAAAAACACTTTTTTACGATTTTTTCGTTCACGGTATCTCGTGAACAAATGAACCGATTTTGATGCGGTTTGCGGAAATCGACGCAGTTTGTTAAGGAGAAGAGCTGATTAGATTTTGGAATTAATCGGTTTAGTAGTTTAGAAAATATTTTACAAAAGCAAATTTTAAAAAATTTTTGAAACTTGTTTTTTTAAGATTTCTCAAAATTTTTTAGGCCGAATCGTTTCAAATTTTCAAGAAGTCTAAGTTCACCAAGTTCACGTCAGATGCCGCAAACCGCGTTTCAGTCGGACACTCCATTCAAAAGATATAAAAGGTTTACATACATACATACACACACACACACATACATACAGCCCTACGGACATCATCGCCAAAATAGTTTCAATAGCTTCCTAGGACCTCAAAACGTCAATATCTGGCGAAAACTCGATTTTCGAAAATCGGGGTGAAACCAATAACTTCCCGATTTTTGAAAAAAAAAAAATTTTTTTTTTTAAGCGGGAAGTTAATAATAAATCAGTTAATTTACTAGAAATCAATTAAAAAAATGAATGCACACTTTTTATTTTTTTGGTTTTTTAATTCTGAATTTTTATTATGTACATAATTTTATTACAATTCATTCTTATTTTATTATGTCCACTCATGCGCCTAGGCACAGGTTTTTTGACATTAGCGCGTTATAACTTTAAAAATATTAATTTTAGAAAAAAAGTTTTAATTAAAAGCTGTAGAAATTTTGTAGATTTTAAACTTAAGTCATTAGCATTTTATTGTTTAAACAATTATTAGAAGAGATATGGATCCAAAAGTCAATAAACAAATCGTAATAGTTGAATAAGTCGTAAACGGTAAGTGATACAAAAAAAAAGTATTGAACAAAAAAGGTAGTAAATTTATTTATCTACAATAAAGGTTATTACCTTTTTTCGCCTCAAGTGCACGGTTAGGGAGATATAGGCTGAAACGGTTTTTGTCAAAATGGCGGCACTTCCGCCCTCCTAATTTGTAAGGATTTTGTGCATTTAGGGTCAGTACGTGATACTGAACCTATTTAAGAAAACAAAAAAAAGTTGTAGGATAATGCAGAAAAAATTTGAAAAGTAGTTTGACCCTGCAGGCCATCCCTGTAACTTCCCGCTATTTTCGAGTTCAAAACGCTCAAAAATATGTCAAATATAGCAAGAAGTTTATTTTTTAGCTCTTCGAGCTCAAAAAAAAAACACTTTGTTACGAAATTTTCGTTCACGATATCTCATGAACAAATGAAGCGATTTTGATGCGATTTGCGGCAGTCGACGCAATTTTTTAACCTTAAAAAGTAATTTTATACAGAAAAATCGATCTCATAGGAATTTTACGAGAAATTTAAAAAAAAACACTTTTTAAAAATTTTTCGTTCACGATATCTCGTGAACAAATGAGCCGATTTTGATGCGGTTTGCTGCAATCGACGCAGTTTTTTTAACCTAAGAAAGTAAATTATTACAAAAAAATCGATTTGATAAGAATTTTACGAGTAATTTTAAAAAATTACTTTTTTCCTAATTTTTCGTTCACGTTATCTCATGAACAAATGAACCAATTTTGATATGGTTTGCGGCGATCGACGCAGTTTTTTTAGCTTAAGAAAGTAATTTATTACAAAAAAATCAATCTGATAACAATTTTAAGAGTCATTTTAAAAAAACACTTTTTTACGATTTTTTCGTTCACGGTTTCTCGTGAACAAATGAACCGATTTTGATGCGGTTTGCGGAAATCGACGCAGTTTGTTAAGGAGAAGAGCTGATTAGTTTTTGGAATTAATCGGTTTAGTAGTTTAGAAAATTTTTTACAAAAACAAATTTTTAAAAATTTTTGAAACTTGTTTTTTTAAGATTTCTCAAAATTTTTTGGGCCGAATCGTTTCAAATTTTCAGGAAGTCTAAGTTCACCAAGATCACGTCAGATGCCGCAAACCACGTTTCAGTCGGACACTCCGTTCAAAAGATATAAAAGGTTTACATACATACATACACACACACACACACACACACACATCCATACATACAGCCCTACGGACATCATCGCCAAAATAGTTTCAATAGCTTCCTAGGACCCCAAAACGTCGAGATCTGGCGAAAACTCGATTTTCGAAAATCGGGGTGAAACCAATAACTTCCCGATTTTTGAAAAAAAAAAAATTTTTTTTTTTTTTTTTTTTAAAGCGGGAAGTTAAAAAATTCTCTATTACCTGTACTAGTGCCATAGTAATTAAAACAGTTTTATTATTTACATCATTTTAATTCAAAATTCTTATTTTGTCATTAATTCTGAATTTTTATTATGTAGGTACATAATTTTATTTGAATTCATAATTATTTTATTATCTCTTCATAATTAAAATTCTCAATATATTCTATGTGTATAGATGTAAAATTAATCTCTTCCATTTTAATTATGCTGTGACAAAATTTTTTTTCTGTTTTGACTTTTCAGATAATTTTTCTTTTACTATTAAATACAATAACTTCCTATTGAAAGTTAAATATCAATATAAATCAATAAAATAAGTATTATAGATAAAATATTTACCTATTATATTTGGCAATGTTACATTTTTTCTTACGTACTGCTGACAAAGGTAATCTTGTTTATTTTCCAAGGCGATAATCCATGTTGAAACGCTGGACTTCTGTTGGTACAAAGCTGGAAATGAAGTCACTGTGGGCTCGCCTGCTAGCTCACAAAATTACAATAAGAACAGGGGCTATTGTTCTTTCAAGGTCATCTGCTGGCTCTGAGCAAGAACCAATCTGGAAACGGTATCTTGTAACGTGGGTGACATGAACAAAGGCCCACAAACAAACATTATGACATAGTGTGTGTTTGTAAAGATGTCTCGTGTGATGGCAAGGTGACCTCTTAAATGACAAGGAATGATTTTAATACCAACTGTGTAAAATGGTGTGTGTGTCGTAGCTGCCCTGGGAATGGTGTTGTCACAACAAGCACGTTTCGAACAAAATGGTTGATGTTTAAAATACATTTCCTCTTATAATTGTAATTTTGTAAGAATTGAACAGTTTTTTATCCTTTTTTATTAAATAATATTGTTCATAACATAAGTAGACAATTTTGAAACTCCCGCTTTGATGCGCTTTGGTGAGCTGGCGCCATTTCAGCGATGCGAATGACTGAAAAAAGTTCGTCAAAAGTACATTTTCATTAATTTTCATGCTATCATGTTGGCATTAAAATTATTCCTTCAGACAAATAAGAGAAGCTCGAATAGCATTGAGTTTCATACCCCTGGTCAGTCCTGCATTAAAGTTCCGTGTCCCGTATTATAGGAAATGTCCCGCATTATTACGTGAATTTTACGAGACCCGTGTGGCTATATGAAAAAGACTTTTTTTTGGCTCTTCAAATTCTACCCAAAACAAAGTTTTTTAGTTTAGTCGTTTGGTTTTGGTGTTCCTATTAATAAAACTTAAAAATATTGCTTTATTTAGCTTTATATCCCGCCCCCCAGAAAAAAAAAATATCTACGCCCTTGTGTGAAGCGAGCACATAATAGCAATTAAGAAAACTAGTAGGTACTGAAATCTAGCGGCAAATCCAGCCTCGTATGCAGCGAACTTTAAATTAAAATCGTTGCAACGAATATATCAAACCACTATATAGTATACAACCCAGCCCTAAATTTTAACGGCACATGCCAGCACAGATGATAATTTCAAAAACACCCGTTCTTTCCGTAGTTACAGCACCAGTCAATTCAACATATTACGATATTTTTTCATTGCAGAGCTACGGCTTCCCGTATAAACTGGGTCGTAATTTTGGAAAACAGGCTACGGCATATTTTTTTCTAGTTATATTAAGGATCAATCTATGTCCGTATTGTAACAAATTTTTCATTTTTTACTTTGTTAATTAATGGCGAATGCTTTTAAAAGACACTTTTTACGGTTTTTAAAATTTTTATAAAAAATTTTCTGCTAAAAAAATTAAAAAAATGGTACAATAGGGACATAGATTGATCCTTAATCTCCATAAAAATAATTTTTCATAATTTTATCTCTCGTTTTACGATCAGATTTATACGGGACCGCAGACCACTGTATTGCATTGAGAAAACCAGGGGAAACGGGCTCTTAAGGAACCAATAGCCTTGGAGTCATTTGTCAAATTGTTCATTCCGTCTTGAGATTGTGTCAAGGCTACAGCACTGGAATTACTTTCTCGAAGAAAGTAAAGTGTTTTAGCATATTATGAATATGTGAAGAGTTACTCACTCATGTTAATAATTGAATAGCAACGATCCCTGATTGGTCAACGTAACATAACGGAGGCAACAAGGCCAAAAGATTTATGTCGAATTTTTACTATCGGGTTTTGTTGATATAGTAGCTATATTATGGAAATCATTAATGCATTACAAACAATTCCAGGCGCCCAAGGATATTTTATGTGGAACGTTTTTTGACGTGATAACGTCTTATAAATTGATGAATCACCAATCTTATAAATTAATAAAACACCGGCTGCATGCACGAAAAAGTGTAACGTTCCTAACGTTCCTAGCGTTCCGCCTGACCCTGTGCGTGCTTTTCTCGAAAACGGCCCTAACGATTTGGATGAAATTTACTGAAAAGGGATTTTGGGGGGCAATAAATCGTTTTAGCTAGGTGTCATCTCTCGAAAAAATCGTTTTCATACAAATTTTATCATTATAAAAATCAATTTTTTGATGTATGAAAATACTTAAATATTGTAAGTAGGTTTTGGAATTTTATATAAACAATGAAACAATTGTTTTCAAAATATTATGACAGTTAATCTTTGAGACTTAAAATAAATACGAAAGAAAGAAAGTTAAAAAAAACAATTATATTATAGGTGGTGAGTAATTTTAATAAATAAAATGAACCTAAATTTGAAGCAAAAGATGCAATATCATAGATTCGAATTATTATAATTATTATATAAATTTAGGTTATGTATTACGGAATACGTTATCACGTAAACTATCGTCCGTAAACCGACTTTACAGACAACCAATTTTTTTTTCTTCGGTGGTTGCATGCAGAAAGCAACAAAGTTAACACTGTCACTACAGCTTGCGTCAATGATTCTGCCGGCATGTTACCAGTACTCGCGATTTAGTTCCTTTGAATATAATTACTTTTTTAAAGGATTAGTATCACTCGAAATTTCTTGTTAGAAAAAATATACATTTTAAAAAAAAGCTCGTATGCTGTCAAAATGCCAATAGAAAGCTATTTGCCGGGTGCAGAGTACAGCGTGAGCTATGGACTAAATGAGCAATAAATCAGGAGACGGTCGTAGACTATGATTTCACGTAGTTTATTGAGAAGCTTCGCGACTTCAAAACAATAATAAGAAGGCAGTTCAATTCCGCTCTATTGCCCGCTAGCGGCGCTAGTAGTAATATAAGTAAACTACGTATAATATGTTTTTTTACATTTTGGCAAATAATAATTATATACTCAATGTTTTGTTTTTCGATGCAACTACATAAAAACTGTTGTCAGAGTGCCCGTCGGCAAAAATTTTATTGATACATACTCTCCCCAAACTTTGTATATGGCTTCATTAGGCCTAGTCTGACACCTATTTCCTCCATGACTGTTTTTGATTTTGGGGCGTTTTCCCTCTAAATTTTCCGAAAGATGTCGTTTTGACACAATATGTAAAAATTTATACATAGGTACTGTTTGTTTTTTTAATTGGATAGCTTAAAAACTTCAACCAAAATGCTAAAATAATATTCTCTGACAAATAACATGAATGTCTGACACCTCGAATATGTTCAAGGTGTCAGACATTTTAATTAATGTTTCATGTTATTTGTCAGAGAACATTATTTTAGCATTTTGGTTGAAGTTTTTAAGCTATCCAATTAAAAAAACAAACAGTATCTATAAATTTTTACATGTCGTCAAAACATCTTTCGGAAACTTTAGAGGGAAAACGCCCCAAAATCAAGAAAAGTCATAGAGGAAATAGATGTCAGACTAGGCCTAATGAAGCCATATACAAAGTTTAGGGAGAGTATGTATCAATAAAATAAAAATACCGATAATTGAAGGTTTCGTTTAATTAATTATTATTGCAGTTATTTGACACAATGTTTTAAGAGCATGAAAAATTGCGGACGGTAGGCGGTGCTGCCGTCACGCACCCAGCGAATAATATTGAAACTTGAAAGTATAAATAACGGTACAGATATGTATAACCCTGTTAGATATAACGAGAATTGTTCGTCTGCTGTCAACCAATTTTTCTTTTATCCCTTAGTAAGACAGTAAGCCACGGGGTCACTGTATCTCCTGCGGCGATATTTTAAAGCGTCATTCATTGGTTATTGTACGCTAAGTACCCAATATTTGTACAATGTTTGAGGTGTTATATTGCGTACAGCCGGTACCGTTTATAGTAGTGATGTGTCCACATGACTCTTTATTGGGAGCTGCTCCGTGCGCTCCACTGACTAAAAAGAGTCGCTCAGAACGAGTCGTTCAAAGGAGCGACACCACGGGCGTATATAAGGGGGGGTTTAGGGGGTCCGAACCCCCCCCCCATTGAAGCCCCGCGCTAAAAATTTTTAACCACGCGACGCGCGCTTTTTTAACATTCACATACAAAATTATCGAAATACCTTTAGTTTTAATACAGTTTCAAATGAAATTTAACTTTATGTCAGAGTTTCATGTCAATTATTACTTTTATGTATTAATCTAATACTTCAAAATTAATTTTTTTCGTTACGTCTTCGAGTAACATTTATATAGTTATTCGAATATTTTATTTATTTAATAATTTTGAAAGTATTTCAAGACCGCTAAAAACTATTGAATATCTCTGAAAAACGATAATGAATTTTTTCCATTCAATTTGGAAGGTTTTTTAATCAACTCAAAACAATAACCCAAAAATATGTTGGATATATACCAAAGATGTACCTTGTATTTCTGGAATATTTCTTGAAAACGCACACGTAATACCATGTTTAAAAAAATTCAGAAGAAAAATTTCTGGAATTTACATGTGATAACACATACGAAACAACCCAGTGATATTCCTATCTCATTTTATAGATTTTGTCTTCAAGTTACTTCATAAATACCATAGATTCCGCTTTTGATCAATTCTGCCGTCACAATGTCATTTCAGCTCCAATAACTGCTGTAAAGTAGTAACATTTTTCCTGAATAAAGTGCAGTACGGGACCCCCCCCCCCCTCTTACGGAAGTTATAGCTACGACCGTGGTGTCGGACCCCCCCCCCCCCCCTTACGGAAGCTATAGCTACGCCCGTGAGCGACACTAGACAGCACATACTACACAAGAGTGCAAACTACAGAGGTGTGAACTGTCATCATGTATGCTCAGGAGTCACAGCTCTGAGCTCATTTTAATATGATTCTGATCTTACATTATTCGCAATTCGGATAAACTATAAAGTATAATAAAAGCTTAACAATAATAATGTTTATTGTTACAATATTATATCTTTGTCGACGACGTCAATGTGAACGGTTTAAGTCACTGTTAAGCTTAGTACTAGTGTGTCATTCAACATAAAATGACTCAGCAAAGATAACTCCGTATACGTGCAAAATTCACTAGTGCCTCTGTGGCCTGTGCTGTGTGCGCTCTGTAAATGTGCGAATGCAACAGTACAGAACAGCTCAGCACAGAGCAATGGCGCTCGGAGTGAGTCATTCACAAAAAAAGGAGCGACTCGATCCGCTCCGAGAAAGGAGTCGTAAATTATGAACGACTCGCTCAGGAGCGACACATCACTAGTTTACACTATGAATTATTCTTTCTATTGGCATGTCATCATCATATCACTTGCTTTACGACCCAACAATCGACCGACTGTCTATTGTTACTGCCAATGTGAAAGTCGCGACCCAGTGACCTTGACAATGGCCCACATCGTAATCGTGCTTAAGAACAATATTATTATCAAAGTAAATATCTATAATAAAAATGTACTTCTGTCTGTCAATTTCTAGTTGACATGCAAATTTAAGATGACTTCGTTCAGATTGTAAAAAATGCTCTCGAGAAGTTGCGGTCGTAAAAGGCATTTTTAACCAACTTCAACAAAAAGGAGGAGGTTCTGTGTTCGTCTGTATATTTATTTATTTTTTTTTATGTATGTTCCCCGATTTCTCCGTCAATTATGGACCGATTTTCAAAATTTTTTTTTAATCGAAAGAGTGCACCTCAGAGGTGGTCCCATCGGAACCAAGTTAGGATCTGATGGTGGAATCCGGAGAAATCGAGGGAAACTCTCAAATTTCAAAGAAACGCATAATGTTTTTTATGTATGTTCACCGATTTTTAGTGTTAGCACTAAAAAGAGAAAAATAAAATATTTTTAACAAAAAAATTGAACCGACTTCACACTAAAAAGTAAAAAATAATTGCGTATTGAATGAAATGTTTTGGAGTCGGTGTAGTTCTCGGAATAGATTTCATTTTGGCTGACACCGACTCCAAAACATTTCATTCAATACGCAATTATTTTTTACTTTTTAGTGTGAAGTCGGTTCAATTTTTTTGGTAAAAATATTTTATACTTGTAGGTATTAACTGTGATTAAATAGAAAATAATAGCGGCCCGGTCCGGCTTCACTCGAATTTGTAGATTGCTACCGGTTTTTCGTCGACTTACGTTGCAAAATTAGACTCCACGAAAAGCGCTTTTTATTTTAACGCGATAATATATAGCCTATGTCCATCCTGAAGGTCCATTATAAATATTGGTGAAAACATTTTTAAAATCGGATGAGTAGTTTCGGAGATTACCTTCTACATCAGGGGTGCCCAACCAGTCGATCGCGATATCTAGGTACCAGTCGATCGCGGCGTAATTTTAAGTAGATCTTTATACTTTATTCTAACATCCAAAAATTCAATTTTCAAACAAATTCGAAGTATCTATAGTGAAATTTTTATTCAAATCTGGACAGTGTCAGCGATCTCATTAAAATTACTTCACTATATTCCTAATTTTGTTTCTTTATTTATGACTATACTCGATATTGTATAATTTTTGTTCCCACTTAAATGTTTAATAAACTTTCTATACAGTGTAACCTCTTTATAACGAATCTCAAGGGACCGAGCATTTTTTTTCGTTATAAAGAGTTTTCGTTATATGGAGAGAAGAAAGAAAAATAACCAAATTTCACTTAATTAATTTATTCCAAACTTTGCCTGACGTTTTTTGCTATGCGCAAATATTTGTTTTGTATTTTAATAAGTATCTTATGCATATATCTTGGGATGTGGTGGAATAATCTTCATTAAAGAATAGAAATTTTTTGATAAGTTTGGCAACATCAAGTGCTTGTTGAATAGTTGGTGATGATTCAGAATCGTCCTTTTTACGTCTGTAAATATTTGCTGACGCCTAAATATGAACATATTTCTTCGTAATAAAGAGTGGCTGTTGCGCTATAAAGAAGGTATTAATGTATGGGCTAAACCAACCAAATTGTAAAAATTTCGACGTTATAGGGAGTTTTTCGTTATAACGAAGGACGTTATAAAGAGGTTAAACTGTATTTGCAACGTTATTAAAGCGATTTTTATTTTTTTCTCGCATATTGGTAGATCGCGACGACACTATTTAAAAAAAAAGTAGATCGCACCTACTAATAGGTGGGGCAGCCCTGTTCTACATCCTAACTTTGCCTCTTGACACTTGGGGGTCCAGGACTTAAGCTCTATAAGTTTCCATGTAGATCCGCCCCTATTGCTTCTAATACGGTATCATTTTCGAATTTTGAGTTCTTAACTTTTTTATATTTTATTTTATAGACGATAATCCTGTCGGTGGTCCTGCTTCCCGTTCGAGTGTTTATCATTTGCTGGCTCCTGGTCACCGCCTGGCTTCTGGCGTGCATCGGACTTTGGGGTCTCTCAGAGGAGGAGCTACGAGACAAGCCGCTCACCGGATGGCGACGGTATCCAAATCACTTAGTCATCAGGGGTTAAGAACGGCTATAGTTACCTATAGACCTTAACCCCTGTTAATAATAAATTCACTATCAATTTGAGAATTAATTCTACCTAAAAATGATTCAAAATCTCATCATCTCATGTGATCACGAAAAGCGTAAAAAAATATCAAAATATCTTAGGTAATAGTAGGAGAGCCGAACGCGTCGAACCTATCCTGATAAGCAAATGACACGTTTTTATTATACCTGTATGTATCTATCTAATGGATTCTTTCAAATTACTTTTCATCCACTTTCAGACGTCTGAATAATTCGAAATTTTACACACGTATTGAAAACCCATGACAGTACACAAATTTATATAAATTAATAATTAAAAATTACTGTAAACAAGCTAACAAGCCTAACATTGCCTACTCCATAATGGTTTGAAGAAAAAAATTAAAATTTTTAAAAATGCGCTGTATCTAGAAATTCAACTAGCTGCACACGAGGCTGGTCTTGCCGCCGGAATCGCTCACCTGTTCTGGCTGACGCGCTGGCTGCGAAAATGGAAATGACCTCAACGCGGACTCGCGTGCGTGGCCAAAAAAATGTATTTCAAAATTAGAACAGGGGCTATTTTTCGTGCTTGTTTGTCTGCTTGTTTTGAGCAAGAAGCAATCAGAAAACACGTGGGCGACATGCGGGCAAACGCTCACAAAAAAACACGGCGTCATAGTGTGTGTTCTGTTCAGAGACAATAAACCTTGACTTTTGTTGAAATTTGAACTGTCACTGCGCGCGCACCAAAACTATCGACAAAGCCAGATTTCAATACACGCATCGCGTGAAGCGAACACATAAAGTCATCACGAAACCCAGCGCCACAGCCCGCTTGAAAACTAGTAGCCAAATGGCATCTAGCGGCAAAACCAGTCTCGCATGTAGCGATCTTTATACTCAGAATGTTCCGTGAACTGGTTTGCCGATCAATTTTGCATGCGTCTGAGGTCGAGGGTACTCGGCATCCACTCTTTTATTTTCTGTGGGTGCCCACGGTGTCAGCGCTCCTGGTATCTACTGTTTAAATTCGTATTTCTTACAATCTTTCACGTTGCACTCGATCCCGATTTGATATGTAATAGTATTAATAGACGATCGAACTTGGTACGGGCCGGGAACGGACATGGTACGGCGGATCAAGTTCGCTGGTTACAGCAGAATCTGTCAGTCTCCTTGTGTACACAGGCCTCCGATTTAGCGCGCGAAAATTGCGATTGTTCTAGCGGCAACGTTAATGCCGCCACAAACAACAAGGAAGAAAAGAAAGGAGTGGGCAAAATTCTATTTGAAAGATCGCGATGAATTTAATCATATGAAGTTAATAAAATCGCTTGATAGCGAAGATCATATTTTGAATAACACTCTTGAAGAATTTCTAGATCGTTGTTACGCGCTTCTCTGTTACAATATAACTTATCTGATAGATCCCACAAACATGGGAAATCTTTATATAATACCAATACTTCACCAAGAACTTCGCGTTCTGTCAAAATGTCTGTCATGTTGCACAACGTTTTGAATTACAATGACGTCGTTATACCGTTATATGTATCAAGTTCAATCGTACTTGTATACATACGCACGGATATAAGTACGAAGCGGATCAAGTACGATGTGCAAACCATCGAACCGCGCGGACACGCAGACTACTGTCTAAACGAGCAGATTTGGTACGGAGCGGACCATATCCGCTGTCCGGTCCGTACCAAGTTCGATCGTCTATTAATACTTTAAATGCCATAGCTGCTGAACGTGTTTAGATGGCACACCTGTTATTTGGAAAACAGCGCCATCTGTTGGACGTTAAAGCAACACACGCAAAGCAGACGCGTACACAGCTAAAAATATGATCGGTTCGCTAGCTGACTCTGATGTAATCTACACAATTATAACCTCACAATTTTTCTGGTCAGATGGATGAAGCCGACGCTCATTCGGCTCGTATATCTGGCGTTCGTGGTCGGCGGGTTCCACGCAGTGCGCGTGCGCGGCAGACAAGCCTCGCAGGCTGACGCGCGACTCCTGGTGGTGGCGCCCCACTCGTCCTTCTTCGACACGATCGCCATGTTGGTGCTCGGAGCGCCGTCTGTCGTGGCCAAGGGCGAGACTTCCTGGATACCGGTCTTTGGCAGTACTGTGTCTTACTCTCTCTCTCTATCTCTCTTGCTTATCTTTGTAGTAGTTCTTTCTTTCTCTCTTTCTATTAATCCCAAAGTCGAACGTCGGATTTTCGATACTTATTATTCTGTGACTATACAAAGGACTCCGGACAAACCTTATTTGGTTCTCGGTTAAATTGATCGAAAATACACCTATCCCCCGATTTACACGGTAGATACGTTCCTGAGAAAAACGTGTAAATCGAAAATTAAAAATTTTCAAGTCAAAACCGTATAAATCGAAAAGCTGGCAGAAAATGCATAATTTTGCTATTTAACAGTTGTGATTTTTTTCAATATTTTATGCACTCACTTGTAATTTACGAATATGGAAAATTAAATCTTTCTGAAACTGTGAAACTTTTACTCAAATACGATTTTCCGTAGATAAAACTTTAATTTTATGCGAAGAAATAGACACAGTGTGCGTGTGCAGCAAGTCAGCACATAAGCTCGGGATTCCCCGTGAGATGTGTACACAGCGCACGTGTTCAATTACAGTAGCATTTAGTAGAGTGCGATAAAAACAAAAAAAAACTTATTTGGAAAACCGTGTAAAAGCGAAAACGTGTAAAACAAGTACCGTGTAAATCGGGGATGGGTGTAGTTTTATTTTATAGTTTAAAGGTCACTAAGAAAAAGTGTCCATGGGCGCATAGCCTAAAGACCAATAGATTTTTAGCTACAGATATGTTTAGCGAGGTTTTAGATATAAGGATATCCATTGAATTCGTAATCTTAAAAAATCCTAATCTCTATAGAAATATGTTTTCGAGTGCGCTCCGAATATGACATTATTATTTTATCCAGGGTGACACCTTCTAACATTACCTAGTTTTTGACTATTTTTCTATTTCTAAAAAAAAGCACAAAAGTTGAACATGGAACATGTTTGTGAATTCAATGGATATCCCTAAATATAAAATTTCGCTAAACATATCTGTAGCTAAAAATCTGTTGGTTTTTAGATTATGCGCCCGTAGACACTTTTTCATAGTGACCTTTAAACTATAAAATAAAACCATTTTCGATCAATTCCCATAAGGTTTGTGCGAGGTCTCTTGCGTTAAGTGACACACATTTTGCTACTGTTTTCAAATAGAACCGCTAGTTAACGCCACACGGGGCGAGTTGCACATAGCCCATATATTATGTATGCTAGCTTTTCTTTGTTTATTTAAGTTTATTAATGTTAAAGTACGTTATATAGTGCCCGCGGTGAGAGTTGAAGCCAGGCACGTCATCAATAATATAGTAGTTGCCCGCAGGCAGTGACGTGTGGAATAAATTCGACATATCCATTTATAGCGGTAGAATAAAAATAAACACTCGAAACAGCCAATAACAAGCTAGAAGGCGGGCGCAATGCGTTCACGTCACTATGACGCGGTGACTTCATCTTTCGCCGCAGCTATTCTACGATGTAAAGAATTCATAAATATTTTTTTTAATATCTCACTTTTATCTGACATTGTATAACGCATTTCTCTCTGTCTTTCTCTCTTTTTTCATTCTGTTTTCCTCTTTCTGTCACGCATGTTTTGGTAACTGCACAACACCATGTTACTAATTGTCTATCCTTTTCTACTATATATATTTTAAAAAGAAGGCTATCAAAAATTTTGGGTGGGTATTTGAGGCAGCGAGAAAACTTATGAACGCAAAATCAAAGATCTGGGCTAGCCAAGCGTTGAATCTATAACTGTCCGAAATTTTATTTGCAAATAAAAATTAATTCCATCAAATTTATTTAATAATATAAATAATATTTTTAAAATAAAAAATAAATAGGCCAGATCATTTAGGCGAATTTAAATGTCCGCCAGACGGTTACAAAACCGTCTATTATACGTGAGTGCGAGTAAGACGCTACTGGTAGGTTGAAGTGTGAGAGAGAGCGTATGTCGCACGTATATCGCACCGCAACACGCTTCAACTCAGCCCACATACCGCCTGGCAGACATAGAGACTCGACTAATCGATCAGGGTTATTTTTTTTTTTTTTATTAGATACTAAATTTGAAGGTATTATAATGTCAAAATATGCCAAGCACTTTTTTTATAAATAAAATTTCGCAAAGTTAAAAATTCACGGCTTCAGTCAGGTCTTCGATTTTGTGTTCTGCAGACATTACAAAAGCAGTGTTATACCAATTTTCACGTTGCCTCAAATACCTACCCAAAAAACTCTTATGAACTGTTGACCTTAAGAGTAGCCGTGCGTATTAGTGATGTGCCGGAGCGTTAAAAATGTATATCCGCGGATACGAATCTGAATATAGATATTTGGTTTCAAGTTCCGCGGATACGGATCTTAACTTTCTTAGAGTACGCGGCGGTAAATATTGCACATCGACCTTTGGAAAGAGACTATCTGTTATGGGAAAAAGTTATTGACCTCTTTAAGAGTTAACTCTCTCATAACAGATTGTCTCTTTCCAAAGATCGATGTGCAATATCTCATTGTAAAGATAGTTTTTTAGTACCTTTGAGTTATGTACTATTGGTATGGTACTCACTACGATAAATGTTTGCAATATAAAGGTGCCAAATACGATTTTAAAAAATAAAAAATAATCTGAATGGAATTTAACAGTTTTTCATTATTACACCTAATCACCTATGTATATAAAATTTCATCTATGAATTGAAAATTAATAAGGTAAAAGATCCGCCAAAAACTAACGGATACGGATCTTTCTTCTCCCTCGGATATCCGCGGATACAGATACGGATATCCGGCACATCACTAATGCGTATGGCAAGTTATCTTAGTTTTAAGAACTATGATAAAGGCACCGATCCCACCGAGAAGTTAAAACCTATTTTACAATCCTCATAACTGGTTGTGGTGACATTCTTTTCTTTTTTTGTCTCTACTCTAGCTTCTGTTTAAATAATAACAATTGCTGGCTGCGCTACTCTCTTGTTTTATACATATTATTTAAATATTAATGGAAAGGTTTCATTATTATAATTAATAGCGATCATTAAACAGTGAAATTATTTTATTGTTAAACATACATTATTAATATTGATTTAACATTGACTTGCCGGCGAATACCAATTATACCAACGGATTTGTCTTTTCAATTTATAAGATTGCAATTTCCATTAACAACAGCTTTCGGAATAACTATAAACAAAGGCCAGGGGCAAACACTTAATGTAGCTGGCATATATTTAGAAAAACCATGTTTTTCGCACGGGCAGCTGTATGTGGATTGCTCACGTGTATCGAATCTACAAAAGCTTTATGTTTTTTGCAAATGGTTAAACAAAAAACATTGTCTTTTTGAATCTTGCTTGAACTTAAGAATGTTTTAATCAATTGTGCACACTGGTTCCACGCGGACGAAGTCGCGGGTAAAAGCTAGTAATAGATATGTGTACAGATTTTTGCCAGTTTCAGTAAATCCAGAGTGTACGACAGGTACCCTCGATAGATTGATCTTACATCATTAACTGTTAAAAACTGCAAGCGTTAAAAAAAAACTAACTTTTATCATAAATATTTCTTTTTTGTATCGTTTATTCCATTAATTTTTTTTGTTAGATGTAGGCTTTTGTGAGATTTAAGACAGTCTGGTTCATAGAAAAGATAATAATACAGTATTCAGGAAAGTTAATTGGATCAAATTCTATTAACACAAATGTCACACTGGTAATGGTATCGCATGTCTGCGTTTGTGAAAAGTTAAATGGCTCGATTGGATGAAACACTTACTACAAACGTCACACTTGTATGGTTTTTCACCAGTATGTGTGCGTTTGTGACGAATTAAATGGCTTGAATTGGAGAAATACTTACTACAAACGTCACACTTGTGTGGTTTTTCACCAGTATGTGTGCGTTTGTGACGAATTAAATGGCTTGAATTGGAGAAATACTTACTACAAACGTCACACTTGTTTGGTTTCTCGCCAGTATGTGTGCGTTTGTGACGAATTAAATGGCTTGAATTGGAGAAACACTTACTACAAACGTCACACTTGTATGGTTTCTCACCAGTATGTGTGCGTTTGTGAACATTTAAACTATTTAACTGAATGAAACATTTATTACAAACATCACATTGGTAAGGTTTCTCACCAGTATGTGTGCGTTTGTGAACATTTAAATGACTTAACGTAATGAAACATTTATTACAAACATCACATTGGTATGGTTTCTGGCCAGTATGTGTGCGTTTGTGATAATTTAAATGACTTAACGTAATGAAACATTTATTACAAACATCACATTGGTATGGTTTCTGGCCAGTATGTGTGCGTTTGTGACGAATTAAATCGCTTGAATTAGAGAAATACTTACTACAAACGTCACACTTGTGTGGTTTCTCACCAGTATGTGTGCGTTTGTGACGAATTAAATGGCTTGAATTGGAGAAACACTTACTACAAACGTCACACTTGTATGGTTTCTCACCAGTATGTGTGCGTTTGTGATCATTTAAATGACTTAACTGAATGAAACATTTATTACAAACATCACATTGGTATGGTTTCTCACCAGTATGTGTGCGTTTGTGAACATTTAAACTATTTAACTGAATGAAACATTTATTACAAACATCACATTGGTAAGGTTTCTCACCAGTATGTGTGCGTTTGTGAACATTTAAATGACTTAACGTAATGAAACATTTATTACAAACATCACATTGGTATAGTTTCTCGCCAGTATGTATGCGTTTGTGAAGAGTTAATTCGCATGATTTAATGAAACACTTACTACAAACGTCACACTTGTATGGTTTCTCGCCAGTATGTGTGCGTTTGTGACGAATTAATTGACTTAATTGAACGAAACATTTACTACAAACGTCACACTTGTATGGTTTCTCACCAGTATGTGTGCGTTTGTGAACATTTAAATTACCTAACTGAATGAAACATTTATTACAAACATCACATTGGTATGGTTTCTCACCAGTATGTGTGCGTTTGTGAACATTTAAACTTCTTATTGTTCCGAAGCATTCATGACAAACGTCACACTGATATGGTTTACCAGCTTTATGCATTTTGATTTTGTGTTTTGATCCAGATGCTTCTTCAAGTTTCTCATAATTTACCGAAATATTTTTCATCTCGTCCTGACTCTTGTCTCGGCATTCGGCCACATTGTTCTCCGATACGAGGCCACTGTCGATGCTGAATTCGCCACCGTCGCTCTTAGATAAACTTTCTACTGTATCGTCAGCACATTCTGTCAGACTTGATAAAGTATCGTCCGTTGGTTCGTCTTTGATTTCGAATTTTAAAGGTATTGCTTCGTTAATTTCACTTTTTGAAATAGGTACAGTTTCTGTACTGTTGAGGTTTATTCCAAATATATCCACAAAAACTACAGACTCGCGTTTAACAATCACATCACAATGTTCCTCAGAAGACTTCTGAATGGAGGAACATTCAGATTTGATTTCTTTGTTAGAAGCATGCAGTTGCTGCAAATAGCGTTGCAGAGTTTTATCAGACTGCACTATTTGCATCTGAAAATTGTGAATTTTCTTGAGTTGAGTGTAACATACGCGACAGATGGAATTGGGCATATTATCGTGTCTTCTTATCTGAAAACATAATAACATAATATGTAGGGGCCTTGGGCTTATTAGTAGTTGGTGCCCCATTTTATGTTAAGAATCTTTAAATTGGGGTTTAAAATCAATTTTTAATAACATCAAAATAAGAGTTGAAAATTGGTATAAACAATTTACTTATTTCGTTTTACAATCTTTTGCTAAAACAAAGATTTTGTGGATTGGATACACGTGAGCAAGCCACACACAGCTATCCGCGCGAATTATTTCTAACTGAATGACAGCTACCTTAAGTGTTTGCCCCTGAGCTTCGTTTATAGTTATTCCGAAAGCAGTTAGATGGAAATTGTAATCTTTTAACTTGTAAAGGCAAATCCGTTGGTATTCATGGTATTAAAACACTTTCTCTTTTAGATTTGCCACTAACAATATATCTCGACTCAGATGAGAAACTCAAGATTTCGCATTAAAAGTACCGGAACACACACTTTTAACCTTAATTTATGAGAACGAATTTTACCCTCTTAGAGTTTAATTTTTGAAAAAAAGTAGTTTATGTCCTTCCTCAGAATTTAAACTATCTCCGTATTAAATTTCATCAAAATCGGCTCAGCGGTTTGGCCGTGAAAGCGTAACAGACAGACAGATGAGCGGACAAAGTTACTTTCGCATACAGTATGTAAACACGTAAGGTGCACATAGGGAAATTAACATTGGGAAAAATGACTGGATCAGAGTGAGCCTTGAAAACTTATTTTTCAATTTGACAGATAAATATTCTTTTGCAAAATGAATGTGTATACTACCGAAGAAAATATTCAAATGATTACAAAACGATCGGACTTTTTTTATTAATGGGACATTAAATTCCCAAAATTACTTAAATATGGTGTGAGATCAAATATCTCCACCTATTCGTGTTGAACCTAAAGACATTGGGTCACTGATTTACCGACGCGCATGTCATACCAGTCAGACAATTTTTGAATGAAATGTTTCCAAACAGATGGAGTTGTTTTTTTGTTTTATTTTTGTACAAAAAAATTAAAATAATAATTTATAAGAGCTTTTTATTATTAAAAAAGCCAAGTAAAATAAAAATAAATCAAAATAAAATAGAAATCCTCAAGATTACCACGATTATTCAATAGAAATAACAATTAATGCAGTCATGGCTAGCTCTGATCCAAGTATTTTTTTCCCAATGCTAATTTCCCTATGTGCACCTTACGCGTTTACATAGGTACTGTATAATATTAGTGTGGAATCCAAATCTTCTTGGTGTGGTCCATTGGCATTTCTACCAATGGACCACGGCATGCAAGCCCGGAAACCAAGAAGATTTGGACCAACACCGGCCGTGAAAGCCTACACACTCAGTTAGTGTGGAATAATTGTTATTAATATTATATCGCTTGACGGATCACATTGGTATTATTTGAAAAGTAGTACATACCCGAACGGGAGCACACCACATGATAATGTTCGATAGTTGATTTTTCATAACAGCCGAAAAATAAAAGATGTCCAATAGTGTAACGCCTTTTGATAAGCACAATCGACACATTGTACTTAATCCGTCTCCTTTAACCGATATTTCCTTCATTATCAATTACTTTTTGACTATTTTTTTTTGCCTGATATTACTAACTTTCGACTCAACTCAATTGAATCAGAAGTGTAGTGATGTGTCGCTCCTGAGCGAGTCGTTCATAATGAACGACTCCTTTCTCGTAACGGAGCGAGCAATCTTTTTTTTGTGAATGAATCACTCCGAGCGCCATTGTGCTGAGCTGTTCTGTACTGTTGCATTCGCACATTTACAGAGCGCACACAGCACATGCCACAGAGGCACTAGTGAATTTTGCATGTACGGAGTTATCTTTGCTGAGTCATTTTATGTTGAATGACAAACTGTACGAGAATTACTACTAAATTTACAGTGACTTAAACCATTCACATTGACGTCGTTGACAAAGATATAATATTCTAACAATAAACATTATTATTGTTAAGCTTTTATTATACTTTATAGTTTATCCGAAATGCGAATCTGGTGGTCATGTAGAGAAACAGAGGCAAGATGGCATCGAACGTATGAACTAGGAAGTAGTGTTCATGTTAAAAAACCTAAATTAATAAATGTGTTGAATTAAATAATATTCATGTTACAAGCTTACATTAACAAATATGTTGAATAAAATAATAATAACTGTTACAGCTTGTCAATATGAAAATATTTTGCTAGATTTTGAAAGGTGTTTTTATTTTCGGATACAGTCGATACAAATGCTATCAATAAAAAGTATCTAGGATACACAAAAAAAAAGTGTGAGTCACACCCAACTACGCTCACGGGAGGAGTGAAACTACTTTAGAAATTATTTACAACTAAAAATGCAACGTGTCAATCTCTAAATCAATCAACTTTTTCAAACCTTATTTGGTTCTCGGTTAAATTGATCGAAAATAGTTTTATTTTATAGTTTAAAGACCAATAGATTTTTAGCTACATATATGTTTAGCGAGGTTTTAGATATAAGGATATCCATTGAATTCGTAATCTTAACAAATCCTAATCTCTATAGAAATATTATGTTTTCGAGTGCGCTCCGAATATGACATTATTATTTTATCCAGGGTGACATCTTCTAACATTACCTAGTTTTTGACTATTTTTCTATTTCTAAAAAAAAGCACAAAAGTTGAACATGGAACATGTTTGTGAATTCAATGGATATCCCTAAATATAAAATCTCGCTAAACATATCTGTAGCTAAAAATCTGTTGGTTTTTAGATTATGCGCCCGTAGACACTTTTTCATAGTGACCTTTATTTTTAAACTATAAAATAAAACCATTTTCAATCAATTCCCATAAGGTTTGTGCGAGGTCTCTTGCGTTAAGTAACACACATTTTGCTACTGTTTTCAAATAGAACCGCTAGTTAGCGCCACACGGGGCGAGTTGCACATAGCCCATATATTATGACGTATGCTAGCTTTTCTTTGTTTATTTAACTTTATTAATGTTAAAGTACGTTATATAGTGCCCGCGGTGAGAGTTGAAGCCAGGCACGTCATCAATAATATAGTAGTGAACGCCTACTTGCCCGCAGACAGTGACGTGTGGAATGAATTCGACATATCCGTTTATAGCGGTAGAATAACAATAAACATGGATCTCCGAAACAGTCAATAGCAAGCTAGAAGGCGGACGCAATGCGTTCACGTCACTATGACGCGGTGGCTTCATATTTCACCGCAGCTATTCTACGATGTAAAAAATTCATAAATATTTTTTTTAATATCTCACTTTTATCTGACATTGTATAACGCATTTCTCTCTGTCTTTCTCTCTTTTTTCATTCTGTTTTCCTCTTTCTGTCACGCATGTTTTGGTAACTGCACAACACCATGTTACTAATTGTCTATCCTTTTCTACTATATATATTTTAAAAAGAAGGCTATCAAAAATTTTGGGTGGGTATTTGAGGCAGCGAGAAAACTTCTGAACGCAAAATCAAAGATCTGGGCTAGCCAAGCGTTGAATCTATAACTGTCCGAAATTTTATTTGCAAATAAAAATTAATTCCATCAAATTTATTTAATAATATAAATAATATTCTTAAAATAAAAAATAAATAGGCCAGATCATTTAGGCGAATTTAAATGTCCGCCAGACGGTTACAAAACCGTCTATTATACGTGAGTGCGAGTAAGACGCTACTGGTAGGTTGAAGTGTGAGAGAGCGTATGTCGCGCGTATATCGCACCGCAACACGCTTCAACTCAGCCCACATACCGCCGGGCAGACATTGAGACTCGACTAATTGATCAGGGTTATTTATTTTTTTTTTATTAGATACTAAATTTGAAGGTATTATAATGTCAAAATATGCCAAGCACTTTTTTTATAAATAAAATTTCGCAAAGTTAAAAATTCACGGCTTCAGTCAGGTGTTCGATTTTGTGTTCTGCAGACATTACAAAAGAAGTGTTATACCAATTTTCACGTTGCCTCAAATACCTACCCAAAAAACTCTTATGAACTGTTGACCTTAAGAGTAGCCGTGCGTATTAGTGATGTGCCGGAGCGTTAAAAATGTATATCCGCGGATACGGATCTGAATATGGATATTTGGTTTCAAGTTCCGCGGATACGGATCTTAACTTTCTTAGAGTACGCGGCGGTAAATATTGCACATCGACCTTTGGAAAGAGACTATCTGTTATGGGAAAAAGTTATTGACCTCTTTAAGAGTTAACTCTCTCATAACAGATTGTCTCTTTCCAAAGATCGATGTGCAATATCTCATTGTAAAGATAGTTTTTTAGTACCTTTGAGTTATGTACTATTGGTATGGTACTCACTACGATAAATGTTTGCAATATAAAGGTGCCAAAAAACGATTTTAAAAAATAAAAAATAATCTGAATGGAATTTAACAGTTTTTCATTATTACCTAATCACCTATATATATAAAATTTCATCTATGAATTGAAAATTAATAAGGTAAAAGATCCGCCAAAAACTAACGGATACGGATCTTTCTTCTCCCTCGGATATCCGCGGATACGGATACGGATATCCGGCACATCACTAGTGCGTATGGCAAGTTATCTTAGTTTTAAGAGCTATGATAAAGGCACCGATCCCACCGAGAAGTTAAAACCTATTTTACAATCCTCATAACTGGTTGTGGTGACATTCTTTTCTTTTTTTGTCTCTACTCTAGCTTCTGTTTAAATAATAACAATTGCTGGCTGCGCTACTCTCTTGTTTTATACATATTATTTAAATATTAATGGAAAGGTTTCATTATTATAATTAATAGCGATCATTAAACAGTGAAATTATTTTATTGTTAAACATACATTATTAATATTGATTTAACATTTACTTTCCAGCGAATACCAATTATACCAACGGATTTGTCTTTTCAATTTAAAAGCTTGCAATTTCCATTAACAACTGCTTTCGGAATAACTATAAACAAAGGCCAGGGGCAAACACTTAATGTAGCTGATATATATTTAGAAAAACCATATGTTTTTCGCATCGAATCTACAAAAGCTTTATGTTTTTGCAAAAGATGGTTAAACAAAAAACATTGTCTTTTTGAATCTTGCTTGAACTTAAGAATGTTTTAATCAATTGTACACACTGGTTCCACGCGGACGAAGTCGCGGGTAAAAGCTAGTAATAGATATGTGTACAGATTTTTGCCAGTTTCAGTAAATCCAGAGTGTACGACAGGTACCCTCGATAGATTGATCTTACATCATTAACTGTTAAAAACTGCAAGCGTTAAAAAAAAACTAACTTTTATCATAAATATTTCTTTCTTGTATCGTTTATTCCATAATTTTATTTGTTAGATGTAGGCTTGTGAGATTTAAGACAGTCTGGTTCATAGAAAAGATAATAATACAGTATTCAGGAAAGTTAATTGGATCAAATTCTTTTAACACAAATGTCACACTGGTAATGTTATCGCATGTCTGCGTTTGTGAAAAGTTAAATGGCTCGATTGGATGAAACACTTACTACAAATGTCACACTTGTATGGTTTCTCACCAGTATGTGTGCGTTTGTGATCATTTAAATTACTTAACGTAATGAAACATTTATTACAAACATCACATTGGTATGGTTTTTCACCAGTATGTGTGCGTTTGTGACGAATTAAATGGCTTGAATTGGAGAAACACTTACTACAAACGTCACACTTGTGTGGTTTTTCACCAGTATGTGTGCGTTTGTGACGAATTAAATGGCTTGAATTGGAGAAACACTTACTACAAACGTCACACTTGTGTGGTTTTTCACCAGTATGTGTGCGTTTGTGACGAATTAAATGGCTTGAATTGGAGAAACACTTACTACAAACGTCACACTTGTATGGTTTCTCACCAGTATGTGTGCGTTTGTGAACATTTAAACTATTTAACTGAATGAAACATTTATTACAAACATCACATTGGTAAGGTTTCTCACCAGTATGTGTGCGTTTGTGAACATTTAAATGACTTAACGTAATGAAACATTTATTACAAACATCACATTGGTATGGTTTCTGGCCAGTATGTGTGCGTTTGTGACAAATTAAAGCGCTTGAATTAGAGAAACACTTACTACAAACGTCACACTTGTACGCTTTCTCGCCAGTATGTATGCGTTTGTGAAGAGTTAAGTCGCCTGATTCAATGAAACACTTACTACAAACGTCACACTTGTATGGTTTCTCACCAGTATGTGTGCGTTTGTGAACATTTAAATTACTTACCCTTATGAAACATTTATTACAAACATCACACTTGTATGGTTTCTCACCAGTATGTGTGCGTTTGTGAACATTTAAATTACTTACCCTTATGAAACATTTATTACAAACATCACATTGGTATGGTTTCTCACCAGTATGTGTGCGTTTGTGATCATTTAAATGACTTAACTGAATGAAACATTTATTACAAACATCACATTGGTATAGTTTCTCGCCAGTATGTATGCGTTTGTGAAGAGTTAATTCGCATGATTTAATGAAACACTTACTACAAACGTCACACTTGTATGGTTTCTCGCCAGTATGTGTGCGTTTGTGACGAATTAATTGACTTAATTGAACGAAACATTTACTACAAACGTCACACATGTATGGTTTCTCACCAGTATGTGTGCGTTTGTGAACATTTAAAGTACCTAACTGATTGAAACATTTATTACAAACATCACATTGGTATGGTTTCTCACCAGTATGTGTGCGTTTGTGACGAATTAAAGCGCTTGAATTGAATAAATACTTACTACAAACGTCACACTTGTATGGTTTCTCACCAGTATGTGTGCGTTTGTGAACATTTAAACTTCTTATTGTTCCGAAGCATTCATGACAAACGTCACACTGATATGGTTTACCAGCTTTATGCATTTTAATTTTGTGTTTTGATCCAGATGCTTCTTCAAGTTTCTCATAATTTACCGAAATATTTTTCATCTCGTCCTGACTCTTGTTTCGGCATTCGGCCACATTGTTCTCCGATACGAGGCCACTGTCGATGCTGAATTCGCCACCGTCGCTCTTAGATAAACTTTCTACTGTATCGTCAGCACATTCTGTCAGACTTGATAAAGTATCGTCCGTTGGTTCGTCTTTGATTTCGAATTTTAAAGGTATTGCTTCGTTAATTTCACTTTTTGAAATAGGTACAGTTTCTGTACTGTTGAGGTTTATTCCAAATATATCCACAAAAACTACAGACTCGCGTTTAACAATCACATCACAATGTTCCTCAGAAGACTTCTGAATGGAGGAACATTCAGATTTAATTTCTTTGTTAGAAGCATGCAGTTGCTGCAAATAGCGTTGCAGAGTTTTATCAGACTGCACTATTTGCATCTGAAAATTGTGAATTTTCTTGAGTTGAGTGTAACATACGCGACAGATGGAATTGGGCATATTATCGTGTCTTCTTATCTGAAAACATAATAACATAATATGTAGGGGCCTTGGGCTTATTAGTAGTTGGTGCCCCATTTTATGTTAAGAATCTTTAAATTGGGGTTTAAAATCAATTTTTAATAACATCAAAATAAGAGTTGAAAATTGGTATAAACAATTTACTTATTTCGTTTTACAATCTTTTGCTAAAACAAAGATTTTGTGGATTGGATACACGTGAGCAAGCCACACACAGCTATCCGCGCGAATTATTTCTAACTGAATGACAGCTACCTTAAGTGTTTGCCCCTGAGCTTCGTTTATAGTTATTCCGAAAGCAGTTAGATGGAAATTGTAATCTTTTAACTTGTAAAGGCAAATCCGTTGGTATTCATGGTATTAAAACACTTTCTCTTTTAGATTTGCCACTAACAATATATCTCGACTCAGATGAGAAACTCAAGATTTCGCATTAAAAGTACCGGAACACACACTTTTAACCTTAATTTATGAGAACGAATTTTACCCTCTTAGAGTTTAATTTTTGAAAAAAAGTAGTTTATGTCCTTCCTCAGAATTTAAACTATCTCCGTATTAAATTTCATCAAAATCGGCTCAGCGGTTTGGCCGTGAAAGCGTAACAGACAGACAGATGAGCGGACAAAGTTACTTTCGCATACAGTATGTAAACACGTAAGGTGCACATAGGGAAATTAACATTGGGAAAAATGACTGGATCAGAGTGAGCCTTGAAAACTTATTTTTCAATTTGACAGATAAATATTCTTTTGCAAAATGAATGTGTATACTACCGAAGAAAATATTCAAATGATTACAAAACGATCGGACTTTTTTTATTAATGGGACATTAAATTCCCAAAATTACTTAAATATGGTGTGAGATCAAATATCTCCACCTATTCGTGTTGAACCTAAAGACATTGGGTCACTGATTTACCGACGCGCATGTCATACCAGTCAGACAATTTTTGAATGAAATGTTTCCAAACAGATGGAGTAGTTTTTTTGTTTTATTTTTGTACAAAAAAATTAAAATAATGATTTATAAGAGCTTTTTATTATTAAAAAAGCCAAGTAAAATAAAAATAATTCAAAATAAAATAGAAATCCTCAAGATTACCACGATTATTCAATAGAAATAACAATTAATGCAGTCATGGCTAGCTCTGATCCAAGTATTTTTTTCCCAATGCTAATTTCCCTATGTGCACCTTACGCGTTTACATACTGTATAATATTAGTGTGGAATCCAAATCTTCTTGGTGTGGTCCATTGGCATTTCTACCAATGGACCACGGCATGCAAGCCCGGAAACCAAGAAGATTTGGACCAACACCGGCCGTGAAAGCCTACACACTCAGTTAGTGTGGAATAATAATATTGTTATTAACTTATAATACCATTTTAAATTAATATATTATCACTTGACGAATCACATTGGTATTATTTGAAAAGTAGTACATACCCGAACGGGAGCACACCACATGATAATGTTCGATAGTTGATTATTCATAACGGCCGAAAAATAAAAGATGTCCAATAGTGTAACGCCTTTTGATAAGCACAATCGACACATTGTACTTAATCCGTCTCCTTTAACCGATATTTCCTTCATTATCAATTACTTTTTGACTATTTTTTTTGCCTGATATTACTAACTTTCGACTCAACTCAATTGAACCAGAAGTGTAGTGATGTGTCGCTCCTGAGCGAGTCGTTCATAATGAACGACTCCTTTCTCGTAACGGAGCGAGCAATCTTTTTTTTGTGAATGAATCACTCCGAGCGCCATTACTCTGTGCTGAGCTGTTCTGTACTGTTGCATTCGCACATTTACAGAGCGAACACAGCACATGCCACAGAGGCACTAGTGAATTTTGCATGTACGGAGTTATCTTTGCTGAGTCATTTTATGTTGAATGACAAACTGTACGAGAATTACTACTAAATTTACAGTGACTTAAACCATTCACATTGACGTCGTTGACAAAGATATAATATTCTAACAATAAACATTATTATTGTTAAGCTTTTATTATACTTTATAGTTTATCCGAAATGCGAATCTGGTGGTCATGTAGAGAAACAGAGGCAAGATGGCAGCGGAGCGTATGAACTAGGAAGTAGTGTTCATGTTAAAAAACCTAAATTAATAAATGTGTTGAATTAAATAATATTCATGTTACAAGCTTACATTAACAAATATGTTGAATAAAATAATAATAAATGTTACAGCTTGTTAATATGAAAATATTTTGCTAGATTTTGAAAGGTATTTTTATTTTCGGATACAGTCGATACAAATGCTATCAATAAAAAGTATCTAGGATACACAAAAAAAAGTGTGAGTCACACCCAACTACGCTCACGGGAGGAGTGAAACTTCTTTAGAAATTATTTACAACTAAAATGTAGACGTAGTTGATATCACGCATGCGCACTGACACTCGAAATACATGCAATTATATGGACATGCTTATATAAAACATGTATGTAAATGTGTACCTATATGTATACAATATGCAAACACCACATTTATCAATACACACTTTTTCTATTATATTTATAGTAATTTGACAGTTAATTAAACCCACGTAAAACTAGTGAATAAAACATATAGGTTATACACGTGTCCCTTTCTGTCTCGCGCTCAAGGTTAATCTTATATTTCCCCGATGCTGAAACATTTCCCCCGAAAATTTCAAGAAGTTTCACTCCAAAAAATATCTAAAATACAAGATACTCCCCAGCTCTGATATTAAAGAGAAAATAAATTCCAAATTTGCAAGTTTTCGCTTTACGAGCGTAAGTTAGGAAACAATTCGTCGCTAACAATACGAACAGACGTAACTCCAAATCTAACATTTTTCAGTATAACGTTTTAAAGTTTTTTATGTTTTATTGTTAAACGCCACTGAGCTATTTATTGAGTTATTAATCTCAAATAAACGGCACAGTGTAGTTTATATTATAAGGTTCAGGAACCAGTGATTGTGTGTAGTAAAAACTGAACACACAGGGGTGATATACACCCCTAAAGCACATACGCCCTTTCGTCTTTTTACTATAATTATGCTACTTCACATGTCCAGAACTTTAATTACGCCACTGATAACTGCGCTTTAAATGTCGGGAATGAGCTGAAAATAGGTTAAAATAATAAAATGAAACATGTAACAAGTAAAGTCAATAGTTTAATACGAGTAAATATCAATTTTTTTGTAAACAATATTACGTAAATAAATATTAATGAGGTAAATTTTCATAAAATTGCACATGCTCTGATAGTTGTATTACAGGGGTTGGTCCTTGGCAAAGTGACATTAGGTCCTTGAACTTTTCTATAGAAATTGTAGTACTAGCATTTAGAATAGGTGGATCGCTGTTTGGAGTTACTGACGATCTCGTATTCAGAGTGATGCTGCGGTCTGGTTTGTCAGATGGCTTTCAGTGAAATATAACTTGTTCAAAGTATTCTTTGTAACCATAATTTCTTTCACATTTTTCCAGTCAATTCCAGTATCTCCTAAATCGTCTTTCCTAATCGCTAATATTCGTAAATCACGCGCAAGAGTTTTAAAATCCAGGAAATTTTGAGAATTTAGGCAATTGACAATATACGGATTCTTCCTGCGTGCTAAACGGATAATGGAAACCAACTGTGAAGGCACGAAAATGTCCCCTGATTTTTCTATTTGAGTACTGATTGTACTATGCACAGAATCACCTTTATTCTGTCCATGATGAGCTTCAAAAAACGACAAGGTAATAAATTTAATATTCTTCGATGTTGAAATAATATGCAGCAACATGGCAGCAACGATTGAATTTTTATTTTGCCCGCTGCACCCATCGGAAAATAAATGTACAGTGTGGAATCCATCTAGGTCAAGTTTTTTAAGATACATACTAAGGCAAGTTGAGATTTCACAAGAACCCCGTTTGCTGAGTCCTCCATGCCAAAAATAGCATTGACATTGCTTTGATTGTAAGTTGTAAATCGTAATATTGTAATTAGCGAGTCTACGACTGTAGAAAATCTGGTTATGATTACTTTTTGGTAAGAGAATAACCTGCTGTAGATCAAAAACGGCAGATATATATTTCAAATCATCTTGCAGCTTACATACTTCTTTCCCTCATTTTTTAGCTTTTGAGCTTTTTTCTTCTTATTTTCACGAACCCTTTTCTCTTCACGTTGTTCTTTCTCACAACCGTCAACGATATATTTCTCTGGAGTATCTGTTGGTGTTATTACTATTAAATTGTGATTATTTTCGCAAGGTCCCATTTAACCGAAATGCTCCCAGCATAGCAAGCATAAACAACGAACACAAGTGCTGAACACATCTTCTCTCTGACAATTTCCAGCTTGACAAAGATCACCATAGGTAGGATCCTTGTCTACATCATCAAACTCGGACAAATAAATATCATCGTCTTCTGCAGTATTCTCCATTTCTTGGTATCTATTTTTATCATCATGAGGATAATTAGTTTTTGTATCGGACACTATTTTCTTTTCAATAAAAATCGCCTGTTTCAAAATCTCGAGAGGTGTATCATCATCATCATCATCCTCAGTGTCGAAACTTGTATTAACTGTTTCATCTTCAACTTACAGAATAGTTCCAAAATACCATTTTTTGTCTGATTTCCAGTACATTTTAATTTGCACCCCTACGTCAATTTTTTCTGATTTTATAACGGCTTCTATGTCTGAATGGGAAACTACATTCTTCGTCCCATCATCCCAATGCACGAGGACGTCCATCATTATGGCAAACACACTTTTCGAATTTGCAAAATAGAAAACGCAATATTAGAAATAAAAACAGCGATAATTATTAATTAATCATTCTTAGCCTCATTATTCCAATGGATGAGTAAGTTCATCAACGTGGCACACTATATTTTGAATTTATAAAGTAGAAAACGCAATATTATGTAAAAGAAAACACTTACCGGTAATTATTCAGGAGGGCGTATCTCACAACAATTCACAATAAGTACTCACTATAATAAAACGAATGGCCGTAAGTCAAGTTACGCCGGTAGGTCGTTTTTGAAGTTAACACTAAACTAAGATGTGCCCGTGCAACGATTTCTATAAAGTAGGTTTCTAGGTGCAGAAGAGCTACGCCACTTCGTCATATCATAGATTTGATATACGCGAATTTCGTGATAGGCTTAACTCAAAACCGCCAAATTTTGAGTTACGCCTGTTCGTATTGTTAGCGACGAATTAGCTCGCAAGCCGAGAACTATACTATACTATGACGTCATATATTCCATAATGGCCGCAGAGCTCTGAAACCTGTGCTGTGCTACCTTGGAAAGATGACATACACGGTCGGCGGAATGTCAATTTCGGTCAAGGGTCAGATGGCGCCGCGTGACGAAGCACCGATCCTGGTGGCGGCGCCTCATTCAACTTTCCTGGACGGAGGCATCGTCTACATAACCGGACTGCCGTCAATTATCGTCCGACGAGAATCGGGAATGAATCCCTACATCGGAAGTGAGTCGTCCAACGGCCCTCTTCTAAAAGCCATCTTTTTTTATTTAACTACTACCAACGCAAAAATATTCTTTAATCTTTCATTCGTTCCCATTCTTTTCTCCGGAAAATAACGAGTAAAATGTCAATGATTCCAAGTAATCAAAATTAACTTTGTATTAAAATCCACCCTAGCACTGGCTATGGATCAATTTCATACAGAAGATAGCAATTTATATATTTATATTATATTATATTTTTACTTACTTTAAGCGCACTATGAGACAAGGGGTGTCGCATACCACAACCAGTTAAGATTGTTTTAATCACTCAACTAATTTTGACCTTGAAATGCTATCGCAATTCATTCTGCAACGTGTCAATCTCTAAACCAATCAACTTTTTCCAGAGCTGATCAATTACACACAACCAGTGTATGTTTGGCGGGAAGATCCTAACTCCAGACAAAACACTATCAGAGAAATAATCGATAGGGCGACATCTTTACTCGACTGGCCCCAGGTAAATAGAAATAAACTGTACCCAACAGTAGATTCCAAAGTTTTTAAAATGGATGATTCCGCACACTCTCGAAAACTTGCTTATTTCATTCACTTGGCAAGTTTAAATATTAGCGATCCGGTTCGGCTATGCCCGAATTTGTAGATTGCCACCGTTTTTTCGTTGACTTACGTTCCAAAATTAGTCTCTACGAAAAGAGCTTTTATTTTAACGCGATAATATAGTTTGATCCATTCTTCTTGGCTTAAAACAGTCGGAAGTTTGACTGTTTCGGTATTGGGACGGACTCATTTTTGGTGTCCCAATAGGCAAACAGCATAATTAATATAATAATATAATTTTTATTATATTATCAATTAATTTTTTTGAATTTTAAGTACTTCTAAATACACATAAAACAAAAATATAATTAAAAAGTTGTTTTATTCAGTTCTACAAGCTTGACTGATTTCTTAGTAAAACCGGTAAGGAACCTGGATAAGTCTTGAATCTGAGACTATTGTTGTTGTTAATAATTTTTTTCTTATATTTCCGATATATTTTAAAGTCTCATTTATATTCTAATTTCTAAATAAAACATTAATGTTTAAAATAAAGCAAGATTTATTTAATTCCATCGCGTACGAAATAAAATATACCATAAAGATTTTCAAATCGTTCCGCTGTTGGGTTTCGTTCCGGTATTGGGACATTTACCGTATATAGCCTATGTCCATCCTGAAGGTCGATTCTAAATATTATTGAAAACATTTTTGAAATCGAATGAGTAGTTTCGGAGATTACCTCCTGCATCCAAACTTACAAACTTTACCTCTTTATAATATTAGTATATAGATTAACTAAAAGGAACTTCAGTATTAATTTGTGACGTTACAGGTATTAATATTCCCGGAAGGAACTTGCACAAACAGATCATGTCTGATAACATTCAAGCCCGGAGCATTTTATCCGGGCGTTCCAATTCAACCGGTATGCATTCGTTATCCCAACAGATTGGATACCGTCACATGGACGTGGGAAGGCCCTGGCGCCCTAAAATTATTATGGCTTACGTTGGCACAAGTTCACAGTCAGTGTGAGATAGAATTTCTGCCGGTATATAAGCCGAACGAAGAGGAAAGACGCAACCCGAAATTATACGCCGAAAATGTCCGAAGAGTGATGGCTGAGTAAGAATCATTTTCTCTTGTCTTTGCTAAAACATTTTTTGAGCTAGAAAATGGAAACTTTGCGGGGTTGAATAATTGACAGGGAGACAGCCTGTCACGTGAATTAACTGCGCACTTTCTTAATCTTTCAATGAGAGTTCGTTTTATTACCTGTAACACTTAACATGAATTCCGCACTAGTCCAATTGCTGGTATTTACAAAAATAATTATTAATCCCTTTTCTTAATTGATTTATCTTCGCATTGTCAGGTGGATGTGCATTTGCTTTTGATGGAAATGTTCATTTTTCAATAATTGTTCTTCAGATTTGTTTTGTGGAGGTGCTTGTAGTGAAGTAATTAGAAAAGCTAAAAAGCATTGCAAAAATATGTTTTTTATACTAAACTAAAAGTTACGTAATAATTTATGTCCAAAATTCAAAATAAAAATTTGACAAAATGCAATGGCAATTTACATTAAATATTAGAGGATCACATTTTCCTGATAGCATTTCACAAGAAAATCATACAACGATATTATCTGATAATAAAAAAAATAATTCAAAACTGACGTGTTACAGGCAATGAAGTCTGATTTAATATATTTTAAAATTTTTTACAATATAAAATGCACTAATGTTCCATTGCTAAAGTTACTCTAGCGTCTGATATTCATTATGAATCCCATTTTTGAGTAGGTATAGTAAAAGAGGAAACGAAGTTTTGGTTTTGGAAGGTGTAAAGTTTTCCTTTTCGAAGGTTTTAAAAAATGGCGAGTCGTTTTGGCGCTGTGCTTTTAAAACTTGCAGAGCTATTAAGTTTTATTTTTCTTTCCTTTGATCATACATAATTATTATTATAATTGCCTGGTGCTCAGTTCGTGTACTGTGAATTTTTATGGTCTTTTGTACAGTGCGCAGTTCGTGTAATAAAGATTGGGATCCAGGTATACAGTGCGCAGTTCGAGGCCGTCGGAATTTAAAACAGCCTGGCACAATTCTTAATTGTAGTGGGCATGCTATAATACGCGCCACGAATCTAAAAGGCTCGGAAGTTAGATGCGAATGCGGGTTTGCGCTTGTACAGTCTGTTGAAAAACTACAAACTCGCAATTCAACAAAACTAAAATAACATTAAGAACTCGACAATAGCGTACTCGACTGTACTTTAAAGCAGGAAAGCGACAAAGGCAACGAGCGATCACGGCCAATCACCGACGAGAGCACGTTCCGTGCAGGTAGCTGGGAGGTGGTGGGGGTCTCAACGGCTCTAAAATGCGCCTTTGCGACGCTGTTTGTGACTAACTTCCGAACCTCTTAGATCCGTGGCTGCGTTTTCTGTTTATATGAGACAGTGGTGGCGCATGCACATTTTAAATGGGTGTTCCGCAGGGTCAATCGAAGGCTCCTCCTAACACAGGCTAGGTATGAGGAGAAGCAGGGAGGTAATTGAGTTATGAATCACATCCATGTTTATGATGTTTCAATTATTAACTTTCTTCAAGCAATGTAACAATATACACTAGTAACACTAGTCACTACTGCTATAAACCGTGTGTCGTGTATCATTACGTATAACGCCGAGTGTGAGTAACTTGAAACAAATATATTTTCGTTTGCTTTCAGAGCACTGGGAATCCCCGTGTCGGATTATACTTACGACGATTGCCGCACTATGACACGTGCCAAACAAATGAATTTGCCGTACGCTTCCGGATTGGTGGAGGCACAAAAGCTACGTCACAAATTAGGACTCGACGAATCCAACGTCGAGGAAAGGATTCTCGACTCACCGCACATCCTGTGTCACGATTGCAGCCAACTTTCGTATCCGGAATTTGCAGATATTTTACAGGTTTCAGTCGATGAACCAGCGTTACAACAGCTCTTCAAAATTTATGATAAGGTAAGACATAGTTCGTATATAGGCGTTGACCGAACGTCAAAATGGCGACATCAAAATGCATACAGTGTGTTCTTGCAGGGATACACGAATTATTCCCTGTTACCACTTTCGGTGACCGCACTGTATTTTTATATACTACTAGAGGGCCTGGCCCGGTTTCACCCGGGTGCAAAAGAACGAATGGGGGGAGGGACATGAGTACGCACATTCATCTTAGTTTACGGAGATGAATGTTGTGTCTAAATTTCAAGATGATCGGAGTTACCGTTCAAAAGTTTTTGTCGGACGGACAAATTTTGAGTTACATTTAATTAATGCTCCGCTCCTATTGGTCGTAGCGTGATATTATATAGCCTATAGCCTTCCTCGATAAATGGACTATCCAACAAAAAAAAAGTTTTCAATTCGAACCAGTAGTTCCTGAGATTAGCGCGTTCAACCAAACAAACAAACTCTTCAGCTTTATATATTAGTATAGATAGACGATAGGTACAAAAAAATATAAACAGAAAAAAGTGAAGAAAACTGAAAATTCGCTCTAGGAATCTTTAAAACTGTTCAATTACAGACTAAGCTACGATTTTATTTATTTGAATTAATTGAGCTAACGTCTGTATAATTCATTAAAAAAACAACTCTCACAGTATGTGGATTTTGTAATCCGTTACTATATATACAGATACCGGACAGCCACACCATATTATATGTAAAATATATTATAAATAAACTCTTCAGCTTTATATATTAGTATAGAGTATAGATATAGATATAGATCCAGCAGTTTGATACATAACACTGATTATAATTTCAGAATTCAAGTGGAGTTATTGACTTCAGGGAATATTTATTCGGGATCGTTGTGCTTTCTAAATCAAAATCAACACTGGAAACGCTAGAGATAGCTTTCAAGGTAGGTAATCATAACGACGTCATAGCCTAGGTGGGTTGGAAGCTAGGACCTAAGTCCCCAGTGGCGTTTAGTTATGACAATATCGAGATATAGACACTGTAAATTATAGACGCTCAACAACTCACGTTATTTTCTAGATTTACGATCGTCACAGTCGAGGACAATTGTCGTTGGAGGAATTCTCGCAAGCTGTCCGACTCACATTATCGATGTGCGACGACGAAACAATTGAAACCTTCCGACGAATAGACAGCCAATCCAAAGGTTTCGTTACTTTCGGTGAGTAATTTATCAGGATTACAACTTTCAAAAAATCTTCTGGGTGCCCATTTGATGACTCGTTAGTGATGGAGTGCGAGATTTGCACACCCGACGACGCTACTTCAAATCTTCATTACAGTCCGAACTAGTGATGTGTCCACATGACTCTTTATTGGGAACTGGCTCCGTACGCTCCGCTCACTAAAAAGAGTCGCTCAGAGCGAGTCGTTCAAAGGAGCGACACTAGACAGTACGCACTACACAAGAGTGCAGACTGCAGATGTGTGAACTGTCACCATGCATGCTCAGGAGTCATGTATTGCACAGCACAATACACACACTCAGCTCTGAGCTCATTTTAATATGATTCTGATCTTATATTATTCTCGCCTTTCGGATAAACTATAAAGTATAATAAAAGCTGACCAATAATAACGATAATTGTTACAATATTATATCTTTGTCAACGACGTCAATGTGAATGGTTTAAGTCACTTACATTTTTAGCGTCATTGGTTGACACTGTAGGAGCTAAATGAGTTTAGTGTTTCAATGCTACGAATCTTTTTGATTGCAGAAGAATTCCAAGAGTTTGCCCGGAGAAGACCGGAATTCTCTCACTTGTTTGATTTCGAACAGGAACTGGACAAAAACAAGAGTGACTAGTGAAGGGCATAAACGGCAAGGTTAACCGAACGAGCCGTTTACACTGAAAACGAAATCTGTACCTAAATTAATTAAATAACAATATTGATAACATTGTGCCAAAACAAACCTTAGGACTATCCAAGAAGACTATTTCACTGAGTGCTGCGTACTCTTTTATTGGATAGCTCCAGAGTGAGACAGATAGATCAAATAAAAGGGTACCTAGCTATAGTTGACATAACTTTTTCCAAAAAAAAAAACATGTATCTAAAGTCTCGGAGAAGAGTAACAAAAAAATCACTTGTGTTATTTTAGTAGTCTGTTATTTTAATAAGTACCAGTTTTATTCAAGTGTGTAGGCCGGTTTTGTGGCAAATATTCTTGGTTTTTCGGACTTGCAGGTCGTGGTTCATCGGTATTTCTACCTGACGTTTCGTCTACAACATTGGCAGCGGGCGAAGTCTCCTTCTAGACGACTCACAGTAGTCCGCGCTTCCTACTACGGCCGAGCAGAACACGCATTCACGCTTAGACACCAGGCATCTGCTGCCAAGTCGCCTTTTGATAATTATAGACGAAACGTCAGGTAGAAATACCAATGGATCACTGCCTACAAGGCCGAAAACAAAGAAGATTAAAGACCAGTTAGTTCTATTAACTTATTTTAGTGATCTGTTATTTTGAAAAGCGGTTATTTTTCGATAACAGGTATATTTCGTCCCGTCAATTGTTAAAAGGATGTGGAAAAACATTTGATAGTCCTCAAAAAATTGAATCGTAGTTCTTCGAATGTTTTCGTGACGTTGCAGCGTCGGATATATTGCTCCGTGGCTCAACCAATTACCGTTTCGTATTGATAATGTTAAATTAAGAATTAGTCTTGAGTTAAAAGTGTCAGTTAGGATGTTGGTGCAACCTGCAGTACGTGTTGTAAAAATGTAATATGTATAAACATGTTAAATATATAATTTTTTAGAAGAAACGCTTTTCTTTCTTGTTGTTATTTAGTTCCCGCCGACTTCAAAACATTATTAAGGTAGTACGAGCACCAAGGCAATTTTAAATAAAAGGCTCGATTTTTTTATATGAAGTCTAAACCAATTCTGAAAATTTTGGGGGGGTTGCCCGATTATTTAAATAAATAAATGACTTCAAAATTAGGCATATTTAACATTGGCTTTATGCTAAAACGGTAGATGGATGATATGTTTTCATTGATTTCTCCAAAACTAGTCGGTGGAAATAAAAAAAAAAACTATTTAAATTAAAGTTAAAACCTTAATAAATTATTGAAAACAAAAAAAACCCGTTGTGCCCGACTAATTAAAAAGATATTTAATTAAAAAGACTAGTGTACCCATGCAAAACCTTTTGCATGTATTTTCATATCGTTTTCAAAAATCGATATTTTGATACAGACCTACGTCAATAATTTTATTGCTCTTGCATTAGTTTCCATTTACAGTTATTTTTCTTTGGATTTAGCTTGAGCCATCAAGTTGTCTCTATATTTAATTGGTTATAAATTCAAACAAAATGTATGATATCTGTTATGATGGTTAGCCCGCAAGAGCTGTCATAATTCATTTTTAGAAAATCTAACCTCATTTGATACATTTACGATTTTCACTATTTTTTTCTGATCTGAGACCAAATTTTAGACTTGGTACAGTCCATGGAATATTTAAAAACTCTATTTTGGCATTAAATTAACATAAACTTACACGTTCTTAAATTGTTTGGAAAATAAAATAAAATTTATTTGTCTATTAATATTTGGAATATTTGCGCTAAAAAACTAACTAATTTAAATATACACTTCAATTGTCAAAGTCGACTTGTCAAACTGTTTGTAAAATCTCCGACATACGTACATAATTGCATTTCTCTCACAGTCATGTCTGGTGAACATCGAAGGATTTTCTCTCTTTACGTTCCTCTTCACTCCGCTACCCCCTCGTCTTTTTTACTATTATTGGTTGAAAGAAGCCTTTTTAAAGAATATTCACCAAAAAAAAAATTAGTGATAACAGATCTGTGGACTAAGGCTTTAGTTTAAAAAAAAAATGTGTCAATCGGTTGAGTAGGGATTGCTGGCGGATTGGCTAGAGAAATAGGACTTGTGTTTTAAATATATAGATTGACATAAAAAACTATATTTTCACGTATTTTATTTACATATATTTTCACAAAATACAGGCATATTTACAAACTATATTATTACAGTTTTTACAAATAAATAAATTATTTATTTCAATAATTTAATTTAAAGGTATGGTAACTCAACAATAAAGCTACTTCTGATATTTTCTAAAGTTACTTAATCGGTGGGCATTTGTCCATATTCATAACAATTTATATAAATTGAAATTTTCAAAATTTAACAATAGTTCCTATAAGTAATCAAAATCAAATTTTCATAAACATTTTTTAAAATTATTTTGATTTTCAAAAATCACTATTATTAACATTATACTTTATACTCCTATATTATAATATTGCTAGTTCCCGTAAGATGGAAGTGTTGTCCGCTAAGAGAGAAAGCAACTGCACACTTCTCTATCTCCGTTATGCGCATGCGTTGCGACTGTAGTGGGGAATTGGGCAAGTGCTAGCTCCATTCTCGGACATGCGCATTACGTTTGATGTCTCTAAACGACGGAGACAGACGTACATACGTCTGTACCGTTGGGTCATCATCTTTTTCTAGACCCCTGCTAGCGATATAGGAGTATAAAGTATATAATTATTAATTTTGTTTTTGTTTGCACTATTTTTGTAATAAAAATCGACAAAACTGCCGGCCGGGCGCTGCAAGAGGTCGATTTTACCCCACGTTTTAGAGCTCGGGAAGTTTGTCAATTTTATCTGTTATAACTGTTTCGGCCAAACTCGATTTCAGGACAAACTAGTTTGGCCTAGGCCAAACTAGTTCTACAAACCAATTTGGCCTAGGCTGAACGTTTGTCCTAGTATGAATAGTAGGCCAAAATAGTTTGTCCTGAAATCGGGTTTGGCCGGTAACTACAATTACTAATTTTAACAAAACATTTATTATAATATATTACAAACCGGTGCGATTTCAAACAAATTTTAACAGTAGAATCTCGCTAATCCGACCGTCTGTATAGTCTGGCACTGCTTTACTTCGGTGTTAATCTATAATCCGGCGTCTACAGTACTTCTGAATCTGCTTTGTAATTTGAAGGTAACGGATTATCGAGAGTCTATTAGTTACAGTGGTACCAACATTAAACTGACTAACAAATGTCAGAAATAAAATATTTACAACATAATATAATTTTAATATACACTAACTATACAATCACTATTTACAAAATATTTCAAGGTCATGGAATCACACACCACATTTTAGAGTGAGGCTCGGCCGATCGCGTTCCAAATTTTGGTGTCGCAATCAAAATTACTACAAAATATCAAGATTTACAAACAAAGACGCAATTCTACACTGTTCGGTATACCCGGAGTTGCACCTATTCGATTGAAAGTATTTTTATTTAGAAGAATGAATTAAAATCGAAGGTCTAGTACCTATTTTGATACCGAAGAATGTCTCCAATCATTTCAAAGTGTATAACATCAATACATACTTACAAAAAATACATAATTTTTACGTTTATGGTTTTGAAACAAAAAATCAACAACACTTATTACAACAATACATCGATATTATCGAAATTAAATTGTTAAGAACCGTCTTCTTGACGCACGATAGAGTGAATCGTGTAACCCAAATCAGCTAACTAAAAGACATTACCATAGTTAGTGACAACAATATTTAATCATATCGCGTAGAAACTGTTATTTGCGTTTAGAAGTTTCACTTCTACAGTGTGTAGTATAAATTATACAGTCGATTTTTGAAGTGAAACCTCTAAACGCAAGGCTGAATAAACTTGAAACATTAACACAGTTACCCAAGTAACAACAATATAATATTTGAATCATACAGGGTGTCCCATTAAGAATGGGACATAGAACAACCGCAGATTCTCCAATTCAAAATAAAACGATTAAGCGAAATATGCTTAGATAAAATGTTACTCGTTTCCGAAATACAGGGTGTTGAAGTTGAAAACTGAAAAATTATTAATGTCCATAATTTTTTTAATACACCGTATAATTTTACTCAAATCGGCACACTTGTTAAATATCATAAAATGCACCTAACAATAAAAAAATTAGTTCAGTACGCTCTACCAGTGGCGTACGGCAGGAGTAAGTAATGCTTGTACCCCTTCTAAATGTTACGCCGCTGTCTAAATTTTAATTTTGACTATAATTTTAATTTTTTTGATATTTTCTAAGTCAATAATGTACACTTGTTAGTTTGTTGTAAAGTCATTGGTTTTCGAGATATTCGCAGTTTTTTAAGACAAAATTGTAAAAATGAATATTATTAATAATAATACAAATAAAAAGTACATGTCTATCTATCTTTAACTGCGAATATCTCGAAAACCAATGACTTTACAACAAACTAACAAGTGTACATTATTGACTTAGAAAATATCAAAAAAATTAAAATTATAGTCAAAATTAAAATTTAGACAGCGGCGTAACATTTAGAAGGGGTACAAGCATTACTTACTCCTGCCGTACGCCACTGGTAGAGCGAGTAACATTTTATCTAAGCATATTTCGCTTAATTGTTTTATTTTGAATTGGAGAATCTGCGGTTGTTCTATGTCCCATTCTTAATGGGACACCCTGTATATATTCGAGTTTATCGTGACTCGCGAGACTAAAAAGTTGCACTTCATTCCCGTCCAAGAAAAATAGAAGATTCCGTATTATCGACCTTGAAGTAACCTAGTGACGCCATCTTAGTTTAACTGACAGTTTCAGAATCTTCGAGATACATCGCCCTAGCCAAACGCAACTGGAAATCTTTGTAAAGCAACTTTCCTCCCACAGGAACTCTCGCCAGGAACATGTGAGGCGACATGAGACACAACGCCTTGCCGTTCATCAAGAATCTGTCCTCTCTGACGTCACGTAAGCTGTGCGTCCGTGACGTTATTGATAGCCAAGTGGCTACGTCCTGCCGCGACCACTGTCTGGGATCTGAAATGATTTTTTTTAGGTAAGTATCGGTATAGACAAGTCCTAAAATTGTAATTGAGTCCGAGCTCTACAGGTCGCGATTCTTGACGAATCGATTGCTTTGCTTACTTTTAGTAATTGAAATTCAAACTCGAGAAACACATAGCTGCAGTGATATTGTTTTAGGTGACTCACCATCTGGTAAATAGCCCTGCTGATCCAGAGTCATCCTCGAGGAACTGCTCCAATGACCTGGAAGTGGGGCAGTTCGATGATGATGATGATGGGGCATCAAGGTACTCAGCTCCGCGCTGTGCATAGTGGCCCTTTTAATTGTACTGTTCTGGAAGCCTATGTTGAACGAAATACGGTATCTATAAAAGAATTAACAAAATATAATTTTTCAGTATAAAGTAGTGTTGATCCAATAGAATGTTACGATGAAGGAAGGTTTTTGGTTGAGGCTCATTAGTAAAACTAGCGTGACCTGTGCGAATTATTCGCACTAAATAAGTATAATAATTATCACTTAACAAAATTATTTTTTAAATATGATTGCAGGTATTCAATTCGTTTCTAATTTTGCACACTGCTTATAACGTTCTTATTTTTGTTGTAATAGAAATATTTGACTAAAATTGACATATAGAGGCGCAAGTAGCAAAAGCGTTGTTCAACGTTGCCCAGCGTTGCCCGTCAGTTGGCAGTATGCAGTATTTACAATATGATGCGTCAGATGACAGATCGAAGTGTTAACGTTACGCCGTCGGATGGCAGACGTTGTTCAGAGTTTAATTAATTTACAAAAACAATAGCAATAATAAATTTTTTAGTTGTTGATGTCAGTAGAGCAAGCAATTATCTGTAAAATGATATATAATTTATGTGGAGAAATTGTGTGGTTTTTTCTAAAAAGGGAGGCAAACATCTTAAACCTTCGCGTATTAATATATATGATAAGCTTTACTAATGTTTCGCTAGTGGCCAACGTTTTGTTGTTTTAACAATTTACCACCTTTCGACCAGTTCGAGGTCCTGAAGATAAAAATAAATTTTTCGAAACGTTGGCCACTAGCGAAACATTGATAAAGCTTATTTACTTATGATCCTCAACCAAAAACCTTCCTTCATCGTAAAATATAATCCCTTCAAAAAACGGTTGAGTTGCAGGTCTAGGACAGTAGGTGGGCCTTTTTTAAAAAGCTAATGAGATGCGCCCCTTCGTGAATTTGCGTACGTTACGTCTGTGAAAAAGACGCGTATCCGGTTGCATTGCGGATAAACAAATGACGTGCTGTCAGTCGGTTGACAGTGATTAGTCAATAAATTCTTTAGTTAGGGGTTGAAACACGGCGCTTCCTGAGGGGCTCCGCCTATTTCCTTCACTGCAGGCATGTCGAACGCACGTGGCGTTGACCGTTTTAAAAAAAGCGGAAGCCGATAAATATTCTTCACACCCGAAAATACTTTTTTTGGCTATTTATTATAGGAACTAAACGGTTCGCCCAATTACTTACAATAAATATTTTTATTCAACTCATGCGCGTTATTCATGTTTTATCATGCCTAAAAACCGAACCCTAAATAGCCATTTACCGACTGGTGACAATTACTTGTCATAACTCAATGAAGATTCCTACTAGCTCGGCCATTGTGGAGTAATGAAAATAAACGTAACCATTTTCTGAGTCGTAACGAAATAGTAGGTAACAACAACTCCCTGTTGTTACCCATTGAGACTAAAATTGAGAGGCCGAATGTTTTCGACATGGAGTTTATAATTCATAACCGGCTAACCTCAAACCAAAACATTGAATCGTGCTGTTTGGTGCTGTTAGTATTGACAGTTTTTTTTATAAAGAAATAAATAGATATTTACAACATCTCATTATAATTAAAACATGAATAACGCGCAATTGTTGAATAAAATTATGGGCGCAACTTGTAGGCTAAGTCATGACCTGTCAGCGCCATGAATGACTTAGACTACTAGTTACGCCAATAACTATAAACTGGCATAAACTTAATTTCAATCGAACTTGAATTCATTCTTATCTGTATCTGTTTTTGTAAAATTTTATGAACCCACAATTTTTTACATTGTTTCGATGCGATTTTTAAAACCGTAGTTCATTTACAATTTATACAAACTATGTTGGTCCGTCAATTTCTACAGTTGACCACACCTACACTACAGGGGTTCTTTTATGTCTCGACAGTCTGTTTTGTCAAATTTCCGTTGCACTGTTCAACTATTTACTTATTTATCTTTAACCGTTTCCGGATTAGAAGTGAGGTTAATGCAGTTTAAAAATAACACCGAACTTTAAAAAGAAATTAGATTATTTTCATAACTAAAAACATAAATACCATTAAGATACTTTTTACAAAGATTTATTGTTTTCCTTATTATTTTATTTTCTACTAGCCGCTACCCGCGACTTCGCACGCAATTGAGATGAAATATAGCAAGCAGGGCTCTTGTCCAGCTTGACACGTAATAGATACTATGTTTTTCTTTTAATCCTTTTTTTATATTTTAAATGAATTTAATATATGTTATATTATTGTTATACTAAGTTAAGAATTTTGTTTAGTAATTTATTTTAGTGTTATTGCTGAAGATGAGAGCATAGTCCCGAAATGTACATCCGCTATAATAAAACTGTTGTGGTAAGAAGTAACTATTCTAAATGTTTTATTAATTGTATTTTGTGTTAGACGGGCTCCTATATTACAAACCCCTTTCTAAGTCGAAAGCTCGCAAAAGTACCAATTGGGGTTTCGGAATATTATTTAAAAAAAAAATAAATTGAAAATATGAATGTCGGGAGTCTTAAAAAAGACAAATATTTCTGTTATCACTATCATTTGTTTTAAAAGATCACTCCATTTTCTAAATCTATTAACATCTTCAATTTATTATTTTTCAGTGATTTTCACGGCTGCAAATTAACAATGGCATTAGGTAACTGTTAAAAACAAGTTCAAAACTTACTAATATTTTGAAACAAACAAAACTTTGAAGTCCAATATTTTACGAATTTAATTATCATATAATAACAATAATAATTGCACAATTAAAGTATGCTTGCACTTAATTTTTCCCGAAACGTGTAGCTTTTGTTTTTCCTAGCTGTACGTTAACATCCGTTTGTTTTTCCCCATCAATTGTTTTTGATCCTTTAGCCGTATATTATTTTCTCTAAATACTTTTTTTACACCCTAACTACCTATAGTTTGTGTTTCCCGAAATGTCTTTTAAACAATCTTTTGTTTCTCCTAGCTGTTGTTTTTTTCATAGACTGTCTTTTATTTCTTTAACTGTATTTTATTTTTTTCTATACACACTTTATTTTTTACACCCTGGCTATCATTTGTTTTTCCCAAAACGTCTTTTAAACAAACTTTTGTTTCTTAAATCTCTTGTTTCTGTGTTTTGTTTCTCTGGCTCTATTTTATTTTTTCTAGCTTTTAGCTGTCTTCTGTTGGCTTTTACCAGCCGCTAATTAAACACAGACTGTTACCGCGAAATGATATATCACACTATTCAGGATAAACAATATTTCGATCAACAAATAACACCTAAAACGATTAGCTCACAGGAAGCCGGAATCGCTTACCGCCGGAAAACTGTATGTTGATTATTATAAACAGGATGATTCATAAATTACGATTAAATTTTCATTTTAAAATAAGTGCAGTATCGACCGGAAACTTATAGAATATATGGTTGAATGAAAATGACTTGGTCCTATGCAAAAAATCATGCTGAATCGAATGGGCGTATCTAGAAGTCTGTAGCTATTGTAGTTTTCAAGTTATAGCGTTTTTAATTTTTACAAGAAAAATTTATAAAAACGCGTCTAACTCCTAAACCAAAGGAGATACAAAGTTGCGGGTGGTCTTATTGGATTCAGCGTGATTTTTTCCATAAGTACACATAATATTAACCGCATCGGAATGCTCTTAGTGCCTATTACAATTTCAAAGCATGAGGGACAGCAGAAAATCTTGTTACCGTTTGACAGATGTGAACAAATTTTTTTGCCAAAAAACATTTTATAAGTATAGAACTCTTTAGGCGAGACTTGAAATCAACTCAGATCTTTTTTGGAACGGAAGTAACGTGTTTACGCGAGAGAGCAGTGAAAGTGTCTGCAATTAAGAGAGAAAACAGTACTTTATCTCTATGCGGTAACTAATGAAGCAAAAAAATGCTGATTTGAGTAAACAAATGTCTGATTTTAGGCAGCGTTCTCTCGCTTAACTGCAGAGTACGCGAGAGAGCAGTGAAAGTGTCTGCAATTAAGAGAGAGAACAGTACTTTATCTCTATGCGGTAACTAATGATGCAAAACAATGCTGATTTGAGTAAACAAATGTCTGATTTTCGGCAGCGTTCTCTCGCTTAACTGCAGAGTACGCGAGTGAGCAGTGAAAGTGTCTGCAATTAAGAGAGAGAACAGTACTTTATCTCTATGCGGTAACTAATGATGCAAAACAATGCTGATTTGAGTAAACAAATGTCTGATTTTCGGCAGCGTTCTCTCGCTTAACTGCAGAGTACGCGAGAGAGCAGTGAAAGTGTCTGCAATTAAGAGAGAGAACAGTTCTTTATCTCTATGCGGTAACTAATGATGAAAAAACAATGCTGATTTGAGTAAACAAATGTCTGATTTTCGGCAGCGTTCTCTCGCTTAACTGCAGAGTACGCGAGTGAGCAGTGAAAGTGTCTGCAATTAAGAGAGAAAACAGTTCTTTATCTCTATGCGGTAACTAATGATGCAAAACAATGCTGATTTGAGTAAACAAATGTCTGATTTTCGGCAGCGTTCTCTCGCTTAACTGCAGAGTACGCGAGTGAGCAGTGAAAGTGTCTGCAATTAAGAGAGAGAACAGTTCTTTATCTCTATGCGGTAACTAATGATGAAAAAACAATGCTGATTTGAGTTAAGAAATTTCTGAATTTCTGCAGCGTTATCTCTCTTAACTGAGGACACTTTCACGTATGGCAAGCATAAGCGCCAGCATACTCTAGTTACTTATAATTCTATGATTTATAGTTTATACAGTACGTAAAATGATACAAAATTAGAAATATTAATTGGTAAATACTAGTACTTCGTGCCAGTTGGTATGGTTTCGAAATTTTTTATTATTCTCAAAACTGTATTAAAGCTTTGATTTAAATACACATTCATAAAATGCCTGTGAAAAAACAGGAAAATGCACAAAACGCGAAATGATAATAACAATTGAGAATCGAAATACATTTCCTACCGGCTACTTCCTGTAAAGAGAACACATGCACAGGTAACACCGGATTATAATAGTTAGTATTGTACTAAACACATCCTGACACCAGAGGCGACTCGTTAAAAAGGGACAGTAATTATTATCTACTAGCGGCCCGGTTCCACTTCGGCCTAATTTGTAAATTGCCACCGTTTTTTTTCTCTCGCTCCTATTAGTCGTAGCGTGATATTATATAGCCTATAGCCTTCCTCGATAAATGGGCTATCCATAAAAATTTTTTTTTTCAATTCGAACCAGTAGTTCCTGAGATTAGCGCGTTCAAACAAACAAACAAACTCTTCAGGTATAGATTAATTTTAGCAACGTGCGATCGTAATATATATGTACGACACTGGCGCCCGAAACGAATATACAAAAGCAATAGTTTTTAAATATTTCGCGCCAAAGCCAAAACAAATGCAGAAGGAAATCCGGTTTGTCCTTATTCTTAATGCACGATCGCTAATTAATTTGAAAACAAAATTACGCGTTGACGATTCAACTGTTTTTGTATTAATGCTAAACTAAAACAATAATATTTTTGATTATAGCGGCCCGGCTGCGCCCGAATTGGTTTGCCACCGTTTTTTTCATCGACTTAAGGCCGCTGCACACGAGGCTACTAGTTTTCTAGCGCTGGTTTTCTTGATTGCTGTTAAGTGCTCGCTTCACACGAGACTATTTTTCAAGCTTGATTTGTGAATAGATCTGGTGCACGCGCAGTGACAGTTCGAATATAAACACAGAGCAAAACGTGTCTGTTGTTTGACTCTGAGCAGGATGAAGCCATGTTGGTTTGTGGGCGTTTGTTCAAGTGTCCACGTGACAAGCTACTGCTTCCTGATTGGTTCTTGCTCATACCTAGCAACAAATCTAGCAGAAAAAATAGCCCCTTTTCTAATTTTAAAATCTATCTTGTGAGCTAGCAGGCCAGCCCGCAGTGACGTCATTTCCAGCTTCGTATAACCCAGCCTATCGGCCAGCAGAACTCAAAGCCTCGTGTGTAGGGTTTTTACATTGCAAAGCTGGTCTCCACGAAAAACGCTTTTATTTTAACGGGATAATATATAGGCTATGTCCATCCTGAAGGTCCATTCTAAATATTAGTGAAATCAATTTTGAAATCGGATGAGTAGTTTCGGGGAATACCTCCTACATCCAAACTTACATACTTGACCTCTTTATAATATTAGTACAAAACGTGGCATATAGATCTATACTAATATTATAATGAGTAAATATTTGTATTTTTGTTTTTAATGAATGAACTCAAAAACCACTGGACCGATTTTGAAAATTCTTTCACTAATAGAAACTCCTTGCATCGGATGCGCTGCGAAAATATTATCTTTATATATAAAAATTACGTGTCACATGTTTGTCCGCGATGAACTCCTAAACTACTGAACCGATTTTAAACTTGATTTTCACGCCGTGTGCAATTCGACCCAACTTGAAAGATAGGATAGCTTACATTTCAATTTATAGTCGCAATATTATTTTATTGCAAATTATTTGTCTATTCCTTGACAGTCATAATTATCTGTTGACTGGATTGAGTGAATATTAAATAGATGGCGCAACGTTTCATATAAGCTACAATTCAATAGCATAACCACCACGTGTTGCTGAGGTTAAGGTATCGAGTACGACGGCGCAGGCGGAGTGCTCAGCTCCAAAGGATTCTAACAGATGGCGATACCTGTTGACTGGATTGAGTGAATATTCAATAGATGGCGCAACGTTTCATATAAGCTACAATTCAATAGCATAACCACCACGTGTTTCTGAGGTTAAGGTATCGAGCACGACGGCGCAGCCGGAGTGCTCGAATATATATATATATTATCGCGTTAAAATAAAAACGCTTTTCGTGGAGACCAACTCTGCAACGGTGGAAATCTACAAATTCGACCGAAGCCGAACCGGGCCGCTAGTAATATTATAAAGTTTGTAAGGTTGGATGTAAGAAGTAATCTCCGAAACTACTCATTCGATTTAAAAATTTCTTTCACTAATATTTCTAGAATGGACCTTCAGGATGGACATAAGCTATGTCGCGTTGAAATAAAAGCGCTTTTCGTGGAGACCAATTTTCCAAAAACTAAAAAACGGTGGCAGTCTACAAATTCGAGCGAAGCCGAACCGGGTCGCTAGTAAGAAATATATCGTGCTTAATGATATTATGACTCTTCTGATTTAACACTCGCTGGCGCTCATTTTTAATATAATGTCGCAGCTCGTAACATAGACCAGTACACAAATAACAAAATATGCCATTTACTAATAATAACATTCTCGTATAGAGACCCCTCAACGAAATAAATCCAACCCACATTTTTTAGACAAACGTATTGTTTTATCGTTACGACTTAGATAACCGATAATTTTGGTCCAGTCTGTAAATACACGTTATAAAAAAGCATCGTCCTTCCGTTTTTCCATTCCAAAATAAACTATGAAACATTTTTTTTATTAGTTTTATTTCGGAAGCTGGCAATTATATATTGCTTTGTAATTGAATCGTGGTGATTTTGATCTTTACAATGTCACCCACTAAACCAATTATATATTATACAGGTGCGTCATTTTTTAGAGTTTCGGAACCACTAGGAAAGTAGGAACCTTTATAATTTCATTCGCCCGACTGTCAAAGTTTCATGGCTCCTAAAATTTACTGTCGATTTACTTTTACTTTTTTTTCTTCTTCCGACACCAATAGCTTCAGGGTTCGACCCGTTTGCCAATTTCTTAATGCTTTAACATTTTTTAAACATGTATAACAAGGACACAATGATGGATATGGATTGATGGAACTAGAAGTAGGATCAAGGATAGCAATAGTCTCATAAATGCAGGACCGACACAAACGAAAGAGATTTTCATAGAGATGAATTGAAATCTTTTACATTTGCATTGCATAAAAACTAAAATAATAATTTATGTACCTATTTAGATTGTATGTGCGACTTTATGTTAAAACGAGCAACCAACGAGTTTTGACAGCCACACGAGTATTACAATAGGTACTACATTTTTTGCACACACTTCCTATAAAATAATTTTCACTTCTTATAGTAACTAGTAAGTATGTCTTGACTGTTTGTAATTGTACTTTAAAAAAATTTAAGATCATCAATTGTCAGAGTTAGTTGGGTCTAGTAGCAATGCGTATTCTGTTTTGCTCAACTGAAAAGCTGTTATTTATATTTTTATCTTAAAAAAAACATTTTCGACTTATCGTTAGATTTCAAAATCTGTTTGTTTTCATTTTTCGTTTGTTTAGTCTGTGACGATTTACTGCTTGTTTAAAACAAAATATAAACGTTTCAATTGTTTTAAAATTATTGTTTTCGTATATACTTTGTTAATAACAAAATGTCGTTATAAGATTTACTAAACGCAAATGAGTAAAAAATCATAAACACTTACCGGTATAATTTGTTTGGTTATATTTCTGAAGTCTTTTAAAATCCTTTTTTAACACCAGTCCACTTGAAACATAAATCGATTCCAAAACAATATATAAAATTCACGTAACTTCAAATAACAGTATATTTAAAAAAAAAAAACAAAACACGGTATTGATCGACGACAGTCAAATGTCAACTGCCTACGCAACAATGTTAAATAATAAGATGTGTTTATCATTAAAACAGTTGAACGTGAACCATGCGAGCTAAGTGTTATTTTTTCAATACTGAGCCTCGTTCGATGCGAACACAGATATGGATGGTCAGTGCCCTAAAAGTCGTACGTAACGGTCCCCACCCTTGTTGCACATGGCTGCTCCACCCCTTCCTGAGGGTTGTCGAGTCGTCGACACGATCGATTCCACTACACACTACTACCAACTAGTTTATATTCACACTAGAAAAACGCGGCATAGTTTCAAAAAAAAAAAAATAGGCAGTCATTGAGGACTGCCGACAAAAGTGAAAACTTAAATAGTAAATTATATCAAACTAGCGTGACCTGTGCGAATTATTCGCACTAAATAAGTATAATAATTATCACTTCACAAAATTATTTTTTAAATATGTTTGCAGGTATTCAATTCGTTTCTAATTTTGCACACTGCTTTATAACGTTCTTCTTTTTGTTGTATTACAATATGAAGCTCAGATGACAGATCGAAGAAATATTTTACTAAAATTGTCATATAGAGGCGCAAGTAGCAAAAGCGTTGAGCTAAGCTGTCAGATAGCATCATGCTGTGACGTTGTTCAGCGTTGTCCGTCAGACGGCAGTATGCAGTATTTACAATATGAAGATCAGATGACAGGTCGAAGTGTTGACGTCGTTTCAAAATTATAGCCGTCAGATGGCAGACGTTGTTCAGCGTTGCTGTTAATTAATGAATTTACAAAAACAAAAGCAATAATAAATTTTTTAGCTGTCGATGTCAGCAGAGCAAGCAATTATCTGTAAAATGATACATAATTTATGTGGAGAAATTGTGTGGTTTTTTATAAAAAGGGAGGTAAACATCTTTAACCTTAGCGTAATATATATGACTAGCAGTCCCGCCCGGTTTCACCCGGGTGTAAAAGAACGAATGGGGAAGGGAGGGACATGAGTACACACATTCATCTTAGTTTACCGAGATGAATGTTGTGTCCAAATTTCATGATGATCGGAGTTACCGTTCAAAAGTTTTTGTCGATAAAAAGCAGTTATACTTTTTTTAACTTTAATAATTTTTTTTTAATTAATTAAATAAAATTAAAATAAATTTAAATGTAAGCCTTAGAAGAAAGCAATGAAAAAAAAATAATAATGAAAATATATTCGCCCAACGTAGGGCTCGAACCAACGACTCTGATATTGCCAGTCGTGTGCTCTACCAATTGAGCTAGCCGGCGCTGTATTCTTGCAGCGTTAATATGAGTATATTTAGTTAGTGCATTTCACCTGAATAGAAGTTTATATTTGAGATACATTTTGCAACATTTTTCATTAATGCTCCGCTCCTAATGATCGTAGCCTGATTTTATATAGCCTATAGCCTTCCTCGATAAATGGGCTATCCAACAAAAAAAATTTTTTTCAGTTTGAACCAGTAGTTCCTGAGATTAGCGCGTTCAAACAAACAAACAAACAAACTCTTCAGCTTTATATATTAGTATAGATTTTAAACACCTTTGTCGATGCATGGGGACAACAGTTTTCCAAAAGCTAAGCGGGAAGAATCTTTGAGACCGTCATTCGATTCCCGTGATATGGACGAACTATTTACATACCTACAAGTTTGTACGGAACCATCGATGCGCGAGTCCAACTCGCACTTAGCCGGTTTTTTCTATATATAAAAATATACTCATCCGATTTCAAAATTTTTTCATCAATATTTAGAACGGACCTTCCGTCTATATACCAAAAAAACGGTGGAAATCTACTTTGGCCGAAGCCGGACCGGGCCACTATTTTTAAAATATAGACGTAGTACCACTTCAAGGTTACAATCGTTTTTACGGAACTATATTATCACCTCTATAAAATGTCGCAATTGTTATCGTCGTTCAGTTGTTATCGTTTGTCATTTGTTATGGCGTAGAAACAAACCGTTTCGTAATCAGTTTTATCAGTGATTTTGTAATTATTATTACGACGTTATTGTATTGGCATTGCTTTTATTTTATAGTGTTTTGTTTTCGCTATTTTTTTGTTTCAATTAGGCATACTCTGTTATTTAATACATATACTAGGTTTTTGGTACAACTTTTAATTTTGCTGTCAAAGTAGCAAAACATTTTCAGATCCCTGTCCATATAGAGCCTTTTTTTCTTAAAATTCGAGTTACTATATTGCTGAAAAGATTGTCAAAAAATATGATTCGACAATAACCTTAGATTGTGATCATAGAATTACAATTTCCATACATCAGGACCATTCTAATGTCGTATTCAAACTCCCTGTCAACTAAATTCTAGAACATTAGATTATACTGACACAAAATGATTGTTTCTACATAAAAAAGATCGCTTTTCAATCTAAATTTTGGTCAGAATGCTTCACACAAGACGTCTTTACAAGCTTGCTATGCAGGTAGATTCGGTGCGCGCGCAGTGATAGATCGGTAACAAAAAAAGTGCGTGTTTACTGTCTCTGAACAAAACACACGCTATGGCATAGTATTTGTTTGTGGGCGTTTGTTCAAGTCGTCCACGTGACAAGATACTGCTGCCTGATTGGTTCTTGCTCTCATACCAAGCAGCGGACATATGGCAAGGAAAATAGTCCCTGTTCTAATTTTCTAAAACCTATCTTGTGAGCTAGCAGGCGAGCCCGCAATGACGTCATTTCCAGCTTCGTACCCAGCCTACCGGCCAGCAGAAGTCCAAGCAGTGTTTCTATAGCCTCCTGTACAAACATTTATAAATATTTGTAATTATCTCTTACAGTTAATACCGATAAATTAAACGAAAAAATGTCGGTGGTGTAAAAAGTCTGCGCATCGTATAAATTAATTGTTGAAACCGGATGTCTTCATACAGCACTTGTCACAAACAAATGAATGCACCCCATTCATACAAACAAAATACAATCGGACCCGCCATAATACAGGATACGGGAAGTCGTTGTAAAGTTATCAATAGATGAATGACCTTGTTACCCTGCGGAAAAGAAATCAACAGCGATCGTTCAGGGATGGGAAAACTACACTGTTTGATTATTATATATCGGAATTCTATACAAAAAATAATTAATCAACAAACCAACAGGCTCGTTCTTACATCATTTATCTTACTGGTTAATCACAACAGTCTTAAATTTTTTTGACTTCCGGGCTTTAGGGCCGTGGTCCATTAGTATTTCTACCTGACGTTTCGTCTACAATTGCGGTAGACAAATATCAAAGGCGGTCTTCGATTATGTACATGATAGCATAATATATGTGTAAAAATAACCGTCGATTTAATAACAACAAGTAAATACCCATCCCTAATACAGTTAAGACGCTGTAAGAGATACCCGGGTTTAAGCTATTCTTAAAATTGACAGTCGAAGTGTCAAACCAAATCTGTGAACTAACCGCTTCTCGTCATGGGATTCTAGCAACAACTAAACATAAAGCGCTTAAATAACGAACTATAAAATTAAAGTATATTTGATGAAACAAAAAAGCACTGCTTTGCTAATGCAAAAATATTACAACATTATATAAAGGTCGCTGTACACGAGGCTGGTTTTGCCGCTAGATTCGTTGCTAGATTTGGCTGCTAGGTTTCAAGCGTACTATAGCTTTTTTATGTTCGAATGTTAACAACAGTGAATGTGTATTGTCTCTGAACAGAACACACATTATGACACAATGTTTGTTTGCGAGCGTTTGTCCATCTCGCCCACGTGACTAGATACTGTTTCCTGATTGGTTCTTGCTCAAAACAAGCAGATAAACAAGCATGAAAAATAGTTCAGATTGTAAATTTTTAAATCCATCTTGCGACCACGCACGCGAGCCTGCAGTGACGTCATTACCATCTTCACAGCCAACGCGCCAGCCTTTGCAAATTCCAAACCAAATTTTGGTAAGATGTTTGACATGTAAATATGAAGAGCTCTGTTGTTTCAATCGGCGCATGCCCAGAAGATATTTGTTATTTTTTCTGTCATAATGGTATACAAATACTTGCCATAACTATTTATTAATTATTCTATTGATTTCTGCAAGTATCTCTTATAAAAAAAATCTGTGTGTGTGTGTGTGTCTGTATGCAATCAGTTTTACTTCTGTAGTGTGTAGTGTAAAATACACAGTTTTTTTTTAAATTTCGAATTCAAAATCGAAGCGAAAATAAATTGCTTGGTATAGGTTTTTTATTCAAACCTAGCAACCCTATGCAGAAATATAACACATGCACAGTAATATTATTTTCATCTTTGACCGGAAAAAGGTGTAAAATTTTACAACACTGCGAAAGCTGACTTAAAACACGCGCGCATCGTACAAGACAAATGACATACGGAAACAGTTGTGTTATTTGGGCAATAAAGGAACGGAAATATGGGATGTATTTTGTGATTGTTAACGTTTTCGATATAATAGAATGGGATTTTGGTTGTCGAGAAATAGCCTAAAAGAAGTTGTTTACATGTTGGCTGTTTCTTTTGTAATTCGGAATTTGCTGTATAATATACAATTATTTTTCTCGCATTCATTTGTCACTGCATCGACCGTGGAATTTTATTCATCTCGATTTTTTCGAAACAAATGAAAGGTGGCATATTGATGACACGTAAAGAAACTAACAAACGCCCCTTAAAATGTTTACCATTTCAACCCACAAGTGGGGAATGGTACTAGTTTAGGTCAAAAATCACTTTTCAAAATTTTATATCTTTTCGTTTTGAGGTCCTCCGAATCCAAAAAATATATTTTTTGAAAAAGTCTGTGCGTCTGTTTGTCTGTGAGCACGATACAGGTCAAACGGATGAACGGATTGAAACCGAATTTTGGGAGGATGTTTGGTATGCAAATATGAAGAGCCCTATTGTTTTTGGGGAAAATCGGCGCATGCGCAGAAGAGATATATGCTAAAACAGTGTTTTTTATATAATAATGGTATACTTTTCATAACGGATCAATATTTTATAATTATAACATCTTTTCGTTTTGAGGTCCCCCGAATCCAAAAAACATCTTTTTGGAAAAACTGTGCGTCTGTTTGTCTGTGAGCACGATACAGGTCAAACGGATGAACGGATTGAAACCAAATTTTGGGAGTATGTTTGATATGCAAATATGAAGTGCCTTATTGTTTTTTGTGGAAAATCGACGCATGCGTCGTTGTCAGTAGCGTTTGAAAAATATAATTATTTAAAACATCAACAACACGGATTTGGTACACAATTTAATTATCCCCACCACTCCATTCCAAGCCCGTGTTAGGAGGAACCTATAGGGTTGATCCCGATGACCGCCCCTTTTAAAATGCTGACGCGCCGCCACTGGAATTCACCTTTTCAAAAAGCAACAATTTGATTCGATTTCGTGCGAAATAAACACTACCGCCGCAGCCGAGTTTTATTCCGTAAAAAACATGGCTTCTCATAAATGTTTAATTACAACTTCTGCCGTTCATCTCGACAAAAGAGCTTTAATAGTATTTAAACACGTTTTTTAACTTCTAATTATGTCCGTTAATTAGCATAATTACCGCGTGACATCGGGCAGTACATTATATTCGTACAGTTGATAACGTGATAATGGCCCCGGCTGGATAACAGTAAAGGTGACCCACTTTGCACGTGGTGACGTCACAGAACGTGACGCAAAAATGCATCTCTACTGCCACGTCACACCAGACTTTGCCTATATATCGATTGGGTTGTACAGTGGCTCATCGAATTCGCGGAGATTCGAAAACTGCTTAAAATATATTTCTTTATTTATATTAGACAAGCAGCACAGTCCGGCTTCGTCTGAGTTTGTAGATTGCCATCGTTTTTTTCGTCGACTTACGTTGCAAAATTGGTCTCCACGAAAAGCGCTTTAATTTTAACGCGATAATATATAGCCTATGTCCATCCTGAAAGTCAATTCTAAATATTGGTGAAAACATTTTTGAAATCGGATGAGTAGTTTCGGGGAATACCTCCTACATCCAAACATACAAACTTTACCTTTTTATAATGCTAGCACAGAACTATTCTGTGATAGTAGTATAGAATATAGATGAATCACGATGTCTATAACCAGGAAACCTAGCTTCCTATACTTGCTGTGTTTCGAGACAGACCGTTTTCTGGCGCACGCGAGATGGCGCTGTTATCACTACCTGAGAAAACTTCGGTTCTTTCCGCCTGTTTTCGGCATAGCTGCTTTAACTTCACAGACACTACACATGTATAAGCCACGAACGTGTGTGCGTTACCCAGTAGCCGACGCCATATTGGTTCATGCGACAGATATCGGTTTACCGCTACGCTCCAGCTAGGTCTCCTGGTTACAGACTTCGTAGATGATACTTAAAATAAATCAAACACTGTTTCCTGTGGCAATTTTTTCTTAGCACCGAATTACCTTAGAAATAAATAAAATAAAAATCAAAATATATATTTTGTCGTTTATCTAGCATTAAACTATGACAGTTCGTATAAAATAATAACTCTGATTATATAAACAAAATACAAAGAACAATTAAACAGCGCTATTAAGCTATTAAGCTGTGTAGCTTCAGGTGTTTCTTCAAAGTGCTTTTATCACGAAAGCACTTTCCACAAACGTTGCATCCGTGCGGTTTTGCCCCGGTATGTATAAGTGTGTGTCGCTTCATCGTACTTTGATCTCCGAAACACTTGTGGCAAACGTCGCAGCGATACGGTTTCTCACCTGTGTGTGTACGTTTATGTATAGTCAAGCCGGTCGAAGTTTTGAAACGCTTTTGACAAGAAACACACGCGAATGGTTTATCACCAGTATGCCATCGATTGTGACTATTTAAATCCTTAAATAAGAAGAATGATTCCGAACAAATTTTACAATAATATATTGGTGTCTTGTCCTTGTTGAGTTTTACGTTACTGGGTATAATTTTGTCAATACTGTCAGGTTTATCAGGTGTATGTATGCACTCATGATCAGACGCACTAGCGAACTGTTCGTTACAAGTTACGCAACGGTAGGTAAGTCGTTCACCAGTATGCAGAAGTTTTTCACCAGCATGCATACAATTATGACGATTTAGAGAAGACGCTGTTTCAAAACAGTTATTGCAAGCCGCGCAAAGGTAAGGTTTCTCAGCAGTATGAAGAAGTTTATCACCATCACGGATACACTTATGATTATTTAAGGAAGACCCTGTTTCAAACCAATTATTGCAAACCGGGCAAAGGTACGAAAGTTTCTCACTAGTATGTATAAGTTTATCATCAGTACAAATACACGTGTGACTATTTAAGGAAGACCCTGTTTCAAACCAATTATTGCAAGCCGAGCAGTGATACGAAAGTTGCTCACCAGTATGTACGCATTTATGATGGTTCAAAACAGTTGAACTTTTAAAACAATTACTGCACGTTTGACACCGATACTCAGAGCTCGTTTTAGATGTTAACACTTTTCGTAACAAATTAAACTCGGAATCAACTGTGCTTTGAAGCGGACCTTGAGACTCGAAAGAACTATCGAAAATTTCGGCTTCAAGTAGCGATTCGTTTTCAAAATCATCGTCGGGTTCCTCTTTGATAAAGACCTGTTCAATTTTAGTTTTGCTGGCAAGGTTGTTTGACCTTTTGTCCTTGTAGTTTCCGAAATCCTTCAGTGAGCTTAAATAACGACGTAGTATAGAGTCCGATCGAATACTACGTGCACGGAATTCCTGAAACTTTTTCAGCTCGTCACAGCAACGTTTGCAAATATAGGACGGAACGTTGTCGTTCTTTGTTACCTGTAAATAATAAATGTTAAACAAATAGGTTATGTTCGGCGCGTCACTGAAAATTTACTTACCTGAACGGACGTGCACGCTTGAAAAGTATCTACAACGCGAGCTTTGAGCTTTACTGAATACGCAAACAAATTGACGAGGGTTGCATCTGCAGTTAAACAGACTCGACACATTGCACTTAAACCATTGGCCTCCACAGATAATTCTATCATCTTGTTTTTATAGAAAGACCTCGGTGTGCTACTTACATAAACGGAGGTTATTTATTAGGAGATTAGCATATATCTATTAATTAATTATATGAATCATTGCCTATCTACTCAATGTGCGGTGAGTGAATGCAACAAAGCGTATCGAAAATATATCTGCGTCTCTTTCTTCGATGTTATTCCCTGATTTCTCCGATGATAGGATTGGTTGATGTACTTGCATTCAATCAGAATAAAGTATCTATCTCTGTTTCAAAAACTTTGTCTTTTTCTATGACGTTAACATGGGTGTACCCAGCTTTTGGCCCAGGAGGGGGCAAATTAGAAATTTCTTAAGCCGACCTCCCCGTGTTTGTTTTGCTATCTGGATACGCCAGTGCTTACGGCGTAAAAAAAGACAGGTGTATATGTTTGCACCCTAATAGTTCGATTGCGATTTTATTCCTATGCTCAGTATAGAATAACTGTATATGAAGATTGGTATTGGAATGACCTAAATTAGTAAGCAATTATAAGTATAAGTAGTTCATCAATAAAGATTATTTTTTGTAAACTATTACTTTTTACGCCGTAAGCACTGGCGTATCCAGGAGGGCAAAATAAGCACGCGGGTCCCGGCTGAAGAAATTTCTAATTTGCCCCCTCCTGGGCCAAAAGCTGGGTACGCCCATATTAACGTCATAGAAAAAGACAAAGTTTTTGAAACTGAGATACTTTATTCAGATTGAATGCACGTACATCAACCAATCCTATCATTAGAGAAATCAGGGAATTACATGGAAGAAAGAGACGCAGATGTATTTTCGATACGCTTTGTTGCGTTCACTCACCGCACATTGAGTAGATGGGCAATGATTCATATAGTTAATTAATAGATATATGCCTGTGCCATAACATTTTATATTATTCTGAAAGTAGGAAGATAAAAGCATGACATATTTTAGATAGGCTTTGTTGCGTTCACTCACCGCACATTGAGTAGATAGGCAATGATTCATACAGTTAATTAATAGATATTATATGCCTGTGCCATAACATTTTATATTATTCCGAAAGTAGGAAGATAAAAGCATGACATGATCGGCAAAGCAAGATGTTTATGCACATTCAATTGTTTTGTATATGAATGGAACAGTTGACTATCGCGTGCTCGTCAGTTGTTTTAATTGTAGCGCATGTGTTATGTACATATTCAGTTCGAAATTTCCTCAAGAGAAAAGAATACATTAATGTTTTACATTTGTTTTTAATACAGTTATTTTAAATTTTATTTATTTAATTGTCAGAGCATGGGAAAGTTTGATCACGTCAATATGGCGCTCCTAGTTAATATGTATGTTTAAAATTAAATGGAACATAATTTTAGCTGTAATTACACTTTTGTACATTTAATTGTTTAAAAAATACAAAAGATTTGCAACAGTAAACATTTGTTCCTCCAAATTTTGATGTAACAAGAGTAGGTATGTTTGGGAGACCCTGGTAAGTGACCTCAAAAGACCAAAAGTTAAACAGTAGACAATGGATTGCCCAAGTTGAGTAGCGATTGTCATTTGTAGTTCATCCCACACCTCTATGCAGAGATCACTGCGTTTTGAATTCAGGAAATAAATGTTCACGAAAAACACTACCCACATATTTTATAGGCTGTTCGCTGATTGGATCCGGATATTAACGAAGCACTAATAATTAATTTTTAACGATCAAGGCTTGAGAAATTATCGACTAATGCAAGCCTTTAAACTCTCGTGCGTTAGAAGTGAAACTTCTTAGGTTCTAGCATTTGTTGACGATTTTATTACTTACTTACAATGATTAGAAAATGGTTTTGGTTATGTGGAGTTTGCATAATTTACTATATTATGAATCATTGTCTATCTAATCAATGTGCGGTGAGCGAAGGCAACAAAGCGTATCGAAAATCTGCGTCTCTTTCTTCGATGTAATTCCCTGATTTCTCCGATGTTAGGATTGGTTGATGTACTTGCATTCAATCTGAATAAAGTATCTCTGTTTCAAAAACTTCGTCTTTTTCTATGACGTTAACATGGGCGTACCCAGCTTTTGACTCAGGAGGGAGTAAATTAGAAATTTCTTAAGCCGGGTCCCCTGTGCTTGTTTTGCCCTCGTGGATACGCCAGTGCTTACGGCGTAAAAAAAGACAGAAGTATATGTTTGCACCCTAATGGTTCGTTTGCGATTTTATTCCTATGCTCAGTATAAAATAAAAAGAAAAAAAAAGACTGAAGTAGTGAAACTTTCTTACAGTTCGTATTTTGGCTAGGGTCGCACCTCGTGAACACTGCAAACCACTCTTCCGAAATTTCAAAATAATGACTTTACCATCCTTATTTATATATCATTTATTATTATATGCCAAAAAAAATTTACCATCTTTCAATAGAAACAATAACCATAATTATAACACGCGGAATAAGGAAGCTTTACGACTGCCTATGTGCCATCTAACTAGAACCCAGAACAGTTTTCACTACCTGGCCCAAAAATTTTTCAATAAATTACCACAATCTGATAAGGATCTAAATGAGACAATTTTTAAAAAGAAAATTAAAAAAATCCTAACTGAAGCGTGCCTGTATGAAATCAGTGAATTTGATAAAATGTATTTTTAAACTTGTATTTTTAAATTGTATTTTAGAATTGTATTTTAAATTGTATTTTTAAATTGTATGACATGTCATATAGATACTATGTATCTCAATTAATGACCAAATAAACTTACTTACTTACTTACTTACTTACTTACTTACTTACACTAAAGGAGCTTAATGTTATATAATTGACATTTACCGAATGTTTGATTTGTTTCCGTATCGTTAGCGTTAAATATTTAACGCAAACGTTTAGCTCGCACGTGAAATTACACTTCAATAATATTGATTCTAAATGTCGACATTGCGATACTCTCATTGTTATTGCATTTCTATAGTATTGTTTCTTATCAAAATTACGATATCAAAGTTGAAGTATACAGCAGTGTATAAACTAATAAAAATCAAGCCTATTATTATGTTCAATTCTTTTTCAGGCTACTGTACTGTATACATTATGTAAAGCTAGCAAACTCAACCCACAATGCGTTGCCCAATACTCGTAAAATAATACAGTATGTTTATAAATGATTGAACTAAGGGCTATCATCCAGTTTGACACGTAACAGATATTGTGTTTTTCTTTTACATCTGTTTTATTATATTTTAAATTGATTTAATACATGTTCGTTCGAATTTATAATTAATAAATACGTTACGCATTCACTTGGCAGTATGTTATTATGCATATAAAATTTATATTTATTTGACAGTTCAATGCAATAATTTGTTTTCGAAAATACATAAATATTATATAGGTATATGTAGCGTTAACCGTCATCTTTGAATCACTTTATCAACAGGTATGTTTCAGCCAGTAAACGGTAACGAAACCGTCATCCGCATGCGCAGTAGCTAAAACGAGACTGTTTGCATCGGTTTTGGAACACATTTTAGCTACCTGCGCATGACGGTAACGGTTTCGTTTCCGTATGCTGGCTGCTTGGAACATACCTAACACATTGAGTAGATAAAAACAGCATTCAACAGAAAACTGTTTTATTAATAGGGATGTCAAATTAATATTTTTTTTATGTTTAATAATTTGTAACAGGTTTTAATCAAGTCTGTCGTACCCGTCGACAAAATTATTGCTGGTCGATCTGTGTGATCCGATGATCCTTCTATTAATGGACGGACTGTAAACAAGATGTCTGTATTGTGGGCATTTGTTGTAAAGCAAGGGACGCACCATTAAACATTTCACATGTTTTTTGATACTTTCAAATCGTCGCAAACTTGACATCGTCGAAGTTTGCGAGGTCAACAACTGACAAGCTGTCAACGGACAATTGAAATATGCGTCGGCGCTTTTCGAGCGGTTGTTCTGACTTATTTTTTTGAAAATCGGCGTGCGGTAAATGTTCAGCTTTACAGCAGCCACCTGCGTCCGTCCGTGACGTCACAGTGACGTTCAAAACAGTCAACATGCTACTGTTATCTGGTGACGGGTTTGTTAACTATACCATAGCTCACTTCAGGTCAGATAGTGAACAAACGAACATCTAGGGTACAGGCAATGGAATATTTCGTGTTATTGTTATTATTAAAACATTTTGTTAGTTAGTGATTTGTTTTTTTAAATTTTATAGTTTAAACAATGGCCGGGAAATTAGATAAATTAGTGCGTGTTGGATATTACGAATTAGAAAAAACAATTGGCAAAGGCAATTTTGCCATTGTCAAATTGGCCACTCATCTTATAACGAAGACTAAGGTGAATATTTTTTAATGAATTATCCGCTCTTTTGCGTCAAAATTATGACGGATTTGATGACAGCGATTCGATTTTGTCATTTGTAAAACAATTGACTGATTGGGTTTGATGCTCAATTGTTTTCGATTTGACAGGTTAATGATTAGGTTAGGTTCACTGATCTAATGTATCTAGTTTGTTTTTGAGTCGTTTTTGATAATTTTAATTAATATTATCTAAATTTCGTATGTGTGACGAGATGCGAACTTCTAAGTTCGTTTTTTTTTAATTGTTAAAAACGATTTTTTTTCAATGGAAAGCCCCTCATACACTACAATTGTATCGAAACGTTGGTTTCATGAAACGAGTTTCATCGTGAATTCTTGTATCATTATCAGCTGTTTGTTGCGAATTGCGATACGTGTTGCACTATCATCCACAGGACGTGAAACAATTGTAAAATTAGTAACTGATACTAAACCAAGTTTCAATCGCTCATTTTTTATTTCTCAATTATCTACTGGTTAATGTATTTTAGGTTAATTTAGTTAATTGCGCGTGAAGAGAATTTCTTCATAGCCTAAACATGTCATTTCTTTACGACATCAAATGCAACAATTCAGATTTCATCTGTTGAAACATCCATACTTTTAACTGTAACGAAATGCTGAAAATGATATTACAGTGTAGGATTCATGTTTCATGAAACCTAGGTATCGCAACATGTGCCCTAGTGTATGTGGGGCCTACATTTTGATTAATTTTGTTCTTAAAAACGGTTACTTATTTTAATTGAATTTGCTGTCTCAATATTGCTTATTAAAATAGTAAGATTATGACAAATAGGACGTTTTGTTCTGTTTCCGGCTTCATGTTTATATTTTTTTGAAAACAATGAATAAACTTTGACAAGTCTGTTTAGCAGATTGTCGTTTCACATAATATTTTCAACCGAAACAATTGCCATTTGCCTTTTTCTTTTGTTTTCTCGTACTTTGAAGACGCATATTACATAACCTTAAAACAGTTACTACATCATACAAAGTTTACTTATTGTTGTCACTTATTGTTGTTTATTGGTGTTTCATTAAATTTTAAATAATAATGACTTTTTAGGTTAGGTTCAATGGTCTGTTGTTTTGATTTAAAATTGTGTTTCAAATTAATGATTATTGCTGTCTGTACTTGATAGAAATAATTAATTACGTAACTAGATAAGATATACGTTATCGCTAATGTCCTTAGCTGTCGAACGTCTATAATCTACAATCTGTTATACAATGTCCTGTATTTAGTTGTAGCAGTGAACCATTTTCTAGATTGCGATGCCTTCATCAACCGCGAGACGAACATATCATTATCTTTCTCGTTTCATTTGACGTGTAATATTTATTTATGAAAATAAATGTGATAAAAGGGACCAAGTTCGAAGTGGGTTTGCCGTCTTTGCCGAAAAAAGGACGTAATATATCTAAGAAAGTGCCAAATTTTCACTTGTCAAGTTTATATAAATAAAAATGTAATGTTAGTTTGTTTAAAAGTTCTTCACATATTGCTTTGAAATTTTGACATTGCGTTGCATACGAATACGCGCGTGTTTTTTTGTATACCTGTTATATAGATGTCACACCTCTGACAGGTGAAAAGATGCTTTTTTTTTAAATACAGTGCCATCTGTTGGACGTTAAAACAATACACACACACCAGACTGGGCTACTGCAACGCGTGGTCAAGTACAGCTAGAGCTAGTTTATAATATAAAAAACATAAAAAATTAGCACTTGAAAACTTCCTTCTTTTTTTTTGGCAGTCGGCAAACCCGCTTGATCTTTGTATATAACTTGGTCATTTTTTCACATTTATATTTTTGGTGGGTACTCAATACTTTTTGTAAAGTTATTCTACTTGAATATATTATCTAGACACAATATTACCTACTATATTATTAAAGTTGTATATCACACGACTAGACGCGAGTAGTACTCGGACGAGCGGTTGATGCATTCGCAGCACCAGCTAGATGCTTGTGAACCGAATGATCTATCAATCAGTCAATGAAGTCCCAAAATTTTGGACACTCGTGTTTTGGAAAAATTTCAATCCCTGATTTTGAATCCAGTAGCACAAGCTCGTCGTTTCTTGAACACCCGTTATATTAACTACCTACAATGGCGGCCGGTTCAGTTTCAACTCAATGAGAGCATTTTAATACATCTGTATGTTTACTTTTTAATTAGATGCGCCTTGCGTTATATGCAAAACTATTGCGTTTTTCTGAAATCATTTAAATTTAGTTTAAACAGTTGTACGTTCGTCTTTTTTTCTCCCGTACAACAATTGAATATCGTTTTGTTTTTTGTTTTCTTTTTAAGTCAGAATATTTTGTTACAGTAATGATTTTCATTTACTTAACTCAACGCAACATAGTAGATTGTATACATAGTGTTGTAATGCCATTACGCACCAGGTATTTAAAGTACTAGCTTTCACCCGCGACTTTGCCCGCGTGGAATCAATGTGTACAATTGATTAAAAAAAATCACAAATTCAAGCAAGGTGCTAATATTTACGAGAATGTTTTTTGTTTTACCATCTTTTACAAAAACATAAAGATAGTGTGTATTCGATACACGTGAGCACGTCACATATAGCTGGCCGTGCGAAAAACATGTTTTTTTTTTTTAAATGCATGCCAGGGTACTCTCTTGCTCCTGGGCTTTGTTTATATAGTTATTCTGAAAGCAGTTGACTTAGAAATTAGTGTTGGATTAATTAAATGGCATTTGTTTTACTTTACGCACTAGCGCGTTATGGGTCATTTTACAGGCCCGTAAAGCAACTATTTTTTGGAGGTGTGTACAAAAATGTTTGACGCGATTAATTTTTTATCGGTCTACACTTTCGTACGTTGTACACCGGTAAATATCTGTGGATAATCGTTAGTCATTTGTTAGATTCCTTTGATGACGTATCAATAATATTATTACTACCTACGTCAAGTTATTACTCGTTAATAATTTTATTTGATATCACCTCACAGCTTATAAGCTTACACATAATTCCGTTGCTAAATGTTTATTGTCATTATTCTTTTGTTATATAAAACAATTGAATCGTTACATAAAATAATTGAAGAACCTCCGTGTGTGTCGAGATTCTATGCGAAACACTATTACGTAAAACCATACACATTTTGAACCCCGCAAAACGAAGTCTTTTGTGTGTTGGAGCTTAATAACGGGTTGTCCGATTTTGATACGGTTTGTTTTATTTGAAAGAGTATAATTGCGAGATGGTTCTCGACTGTTTAGTTTGAAATTCGTAAAATAAATGGAAAAAAAATATTTAATTTGAAAAATTACCGACAAGTAGGCAACCATTACGTACAAAAAGCACTGTTTAACATAACATGACAAAACGAAAAACGTGGGGGCGCACGCGGCAGTTATATAAGAAGTGTAGAGAGTAGCTATCGATGTAAAAATCTATTTATGAGATAACACGAACAAGACGCCCCACGTTTTTCGTTTCAAATCCTACAAGTTAAAAATCTGTAAAGAAATTATTTTATAGTACTTTTTAGTTCGATTTAAAAACGAGATAATATTATATTAAAAATGTTTTTTATTTCTATTATTATTTTTATATTTTTTAGTAAAAAAAATACATCGTAAAAACATAAAAATAATTTGTCCTTGGGGAGAAACGAACCCGCGATCTTTGCGTTATTAGCACGACGCTCTAACCAACTGAGCCATAAACCAGTAATTGCTATGCGCCTTACAACGGTAAATAAGCAAGAATGAATTTTATGTATTTATTAAAATTTCTATATATTAATAATATCAGGAATGTGGACTAAATAAGATGGTAAATAATAATCACTTTATTATTTCTGCAACGTTTCGGCCTTTATTAGACCTTCCTCAGGCATCTGAAAAAATTACATATGTACTTAACCTCTACATTAGCACAATAATTATTACAATTCAATATTTACAACGTTTCGGTCTTTATTAGACCTTCCTCAGGCATCTGAAAAAATTACATATGTAATTAACCTCTACATTAGCACAATAATTATTACAATTCAATATTTATTACGTTTCGGTCTTTATTAGACCTTCCTCAGGCATCTGAAAAAATTACATATGTACTTTACATTAGCACAATAATTATTACAATTCAATATTTATTACGTTTCGGTCTTTATTAGACCTTCCTCAGGCATATTGAATTGTAATAATTATTGTGCTAATGTAGAGGTTAAGTACATATGTAATTTTTTCAGATGCCTGAGGAAGATCTGATAAAGACCGAAACGTTGCAGAAATAATAAAGTGATTATTATTTACCATCTTATTTAGTCCACATTCCTGATATTATTAATATATATTTATAATTATGGATGATAATAACAACAACATTAAAATTTCTTTTATTATTTTCGTATTTTCTCGTATTGTCATCTAATTCTGAGTTATGTTAAAAATTTCAAGTCTCTATCTCATCAGAAAGCTAGTTTAAAATCAATTACAAAGTTCCGCCCGACATACACGAAAAGCAAGTTAATATAAACGTGGTAAAATAGCCGATATTCATGGATGCGTTGTAAACTGTTGCAAAATGTCCCCTATTTATCGATGGCGCATATAGACCCTATTAAATTGCAAAAAATCGAGCTTCGGATGAGATTTAAATCAGAATAACAAAACAGCGTCGAGGCGGATATGACGTAGTATGACCTTTAAACGCGCCTATAAGGTCACAGTGCATTTCTTAACGGTTAACAGGTCATGGTTAAAGTTTAGCTGCAACTTCAGTCTTGCTCATTGTTCGTGACGTCATTATTGTTGAGGCAGTCACTTTTTTTTGCCACTTCCCTCAAATCGCCGCATTCATCCATTTCCGGTTTATACACTTTCTATTTCATATACGGTTCTTGTTTCCTATATTTTGCCGATTATATACTATAATAGAAGTTTCACTTCGATCGTGTGTGCCGCGACACATGTTTTTTATTTGATGCGTATCATCTTAGCTCTCGGGCAGTAATTTTATGAATGCAGCGGAAATAGCGCTAAGGAAGTGAAAGAATGGCGCGCTATTCAGTTTACTATAATACGATCTTTGGTGCGGCCTACAGTTGGCGCATGTCCTGCAGCGTATTAGAGAGAGAGAGAGAGAGAGAGAGAAAACGGGAGAAACAGACAAAACACAAAGCTGTCAACCGTGATTTTATAAATACAGTGTGAAATATATATAAACATATAAAAGGAATCCGTGACTGACTGACTGATCTATCAAACCACAGCTCGAACCACTGGACGGATTGAGTTGAAATTTGGCACACAGATAGCTATTATGACGTAAGCATCCGCTAAGGACGGGTTTTTGAAAATTTAACCCCTAAAAGGGTGTAACAGGAGAAATCATATAAGATAGATTCGAAAATGTGCAGGATTTCTCCTGTCAACGTGTTTCGTGCTTTTTCAAAAACAACCCCTTCAGAGGGTGAAAAGGTAAATAGTCTAAATGGGTGTCAATTTTAAGGTTTGTCGGGACGTTGATCACGTAAATGTCTTCAATTTTGAAATTTATGAGGAGTCTACGTCGAGACAGGAGTAACTATGCCAAATAATTGGGAATGTTCCGTGTTTCGTCTCAATCGCGTGCTAAGACGCGGGTAACGGCTAGTTTGGAATATAAATTAAATAACTAAATTATAGTTCATCATATGAATGCTTAATAAATAATGTTACTGATTATTGACGACTACTGTAAGACTCGCTCATCTATACTTCTATACTAATATATAAAGCTGAAGAGTTTGTTTGTTTGTTTGGTTGGTTGAACGCGCTAATCTCAGAAACTACTAGTTCGAATTGAAAACATTTTTTTTGTTGGATAGTCCATTTATTGAGGAAGGCTATAGGCTATATATTATATAATATCACGCTACGACCAATTGGAGCGGAACATCAAAGGAAAATGTTGCAAGATGTATCTCAAAATTAGTCCGTCCGACAAATATTATCAGGTGAAATGTCTTAACTAAATAATGCAATATTAGCGCGTAACGTTCACGAGTCCGGATAGCTCAGTCGGTAGAGCGTAAGACTCCTAATGCCAGGGTCTTGGGTTTAAGCCCCACGTCGGCGAATATATTTTTATTTTTTTTATTTTCTACATTGCTTTCATCTATAAGGCTTACATTTCAATTTTCTAAAATTTTATTACGACTAATTAAAATTAAATAAATCTAATTAATAGCTCATTTGAAAACTGTTACAACTATAGGTACCTATATAAAAATAATTTTCCTACAGTGTTTTTAATAATTAAATATTTATTATATTAAAAGAAATTTATTACTCTATCCAATTTTCATCTAACATTCAGCGAGAATTTCGCATTTTTGCAACAGCAGCGCTATATTTGAAGACGTTCTTTGATCTTTTTGATAACAATGTGATTTTAATTGAAACGGAAAACTACAACCTCTGATAAAACAATCGCGATACCGTAGAACAAGTGAATGTGCGGTGTCATTCACTTGTTTACTACATAATATTTGATGTGTTCTTCATTTGTTTTACTACATACTCGACAATTATCGCGGATAACAATTTATTTGAGGTTATAATGTTATCTAGTAAATTTGTTGATACTTAGATAATATCATTAGACAAATTGCACTTTCACACACACCCCGACGTTTCGGCCAATCATTCATTCGTCATCAATATCAACTACTATAGTGGTCGAACACGGCTTTGTCCGAATTTGTAGATTGCCGCACCGTTTTATCGTCAACTTACGGTATCCACGACAAGTAATTTTATTTTAACGCGATAACGTTCATTCTGAAGGTCGATTCTAAATATTGGTGAAAAAATTTTGTGAAATCGGATGAGTAGTTTCGGAGATTACTCTTGCCACCCGCCTTTAAAAAAGTCAATGTTTTTGTTGAAGTTAAACATATTGTATACTAGCGGCCCTGTACGTGCTTCGCTACGTATAAAGTGAAATAATAAAACAATTTAATTGGAACATCTATCTATCTATTTTATTAATTGCTAGCTATTTTAAAATATACATGGGCGTATATGTGTGTATGTCGAGCACTCCGGCTACGCCGTCGTGCCGAGCAGTTTTAAACGATATTCAGTTTTTTTACATCCTCGATCTAGATATATGGTTGTTAAGTTCGTTGCGCCATCTATTGAATATTCACTCAATCCAGTCAACAGGTATTGCCATCTTATATGGTTGTTAAGTTCGTTGCGCCATCTATTGAATATTCACTCAATCCAGTCAACAGGTATCGCCATCTTATATGGTTGTATTATGACTGTCAAGGAATAGACAAATAATTTGCAATAAAATAATATTGCGACTATAAATTGAAATGTAAGCTATCCTATCTTTCAAGTTGGGTCGAATTGCATACGGTGTGCAAATCAAATTTAAAATCGGTTCAGTAGTTTAGGAGTTCATCGCGGACAAACATGTGACACGTAATTTTTATATATAAAGATTAACTGTGTGGATAAAAAATAAAGAATAGTAACTTCTTACCCAACAGTTTTATTAGCGGATGTACATTTCGGGAGCTATGCTCTCATCTTCAGCAATCACTAAACTTTGTGTTTGCTGACGATGAGAGCACTGCTCCCGAAATGTACATCCGCTAATAAAACTGTTGTGGTAAGAAGTAACTATTCTTTATTTTTTTGTTTCAAACACAGTGCTCTTAATATTTGTATTAACTGTGTGCTCCATATTGATTTTGTAGAAAAGTGCGTATAAGATTTGAAATCGAAATAATTTTATTCAAAACTCTACAATAATTTATAGTTTAATATTTCCAAATCATTTAAAGGCCCCTTTCTTATCATATCACATTTTTTATTTGTTGTTTTTGTGAAATTTTAATCTCTATTATCGCGTATTAATTCATTGTCCACCTTCTTATCGTACAGAATTTAATGAAAGTATTGAAAAAGTCATCAATCAATTGAAAAACCTTCATTTACTTCATTTAGTCAAAATCGATGCTTTTTAATTGGCCACTTTATATTAAAAAGGACCCCGCACAATTCTTACGGCATTTGGTTCTCGGTTAAATTGATCGAAAATGGTTTTATTAACCGACAAAAAACAAAAACGGAGGAGGTTCTCAATTCGACGCGTATATTTTTTTTTTTTATTTTTTTTTTATTTTTTTTTTTTTTTATTTATGTATGACCACGCATAACTTTTTACAGAGTAGTCCGATTTTGATAATTATTTTTTTGTTTGAAAGGGTATACCCCTAAGTTGGTCCCATATAAATTTGGTAAAAAAATTCCAACCCTAAGGGTAGGAAAACAGGGGATGATTGATTGTTCACTCACTGATTGTAATGTATGACCACACATAACTTTTTACGGAGTGGTCCAATTTTGATAATTATTTTTTTATTGGATAGGGTATACCTCGAGGCTCGTCTCATATAAATTTGGAAAAAAAACTCCTACCCTAAGGGTGGGAAAATAGAGGTGATTTATAGTTCACTTACAGATTTTCATGCTTTGTGTATTACAATTATAAATTATATAGCCACAAAAAATTATAAAATAAAAACTTTTTAACAAAAAAATTAAACCGCCGAAAAACTGAAAAGCAAAAAATAATAAATCTTTTTATTTAACTAAGTTCTATCTAAGTAGTTGAACGTATGTGACAGTCTAGTATATCTAAGTAATTTTGAGTCGGCGTCAAACCATCAATGAACAAAGATCACTAAAAGAAATAACCAAATCAAATTAACAATGATACGTGAAATCTTCAGCGATAAACATTAACATTCCAAACATGCGCTCTCCACACGACCACTCGCAAAGACGTGTGCCCTCAGTGTGCCCGTTCGGGTTGCTCTGTCGCTGACATTAACTTCGTGAACGCTCAGAGATTTCCGGCGAAGGATTGTTGACGCCGACTCAAAATTACTTAGATATACTAGACTGTCACATACGTTCAACTACTTAGATAGAACTTAGTTAAATAAAAAGATTTATTATTTTTTGCTTTTCAGTTTTTCGGCGGTTTAATTTTTTTGTTAAAAAGTTTTTTTTCATAAAAAGTGTCCATATAGTCTAAAAACCAATAGCTGTTTGTAGCTACAGATATGTTTAGCGAGATTTTAGATATAGGGATATCCATTGAATTCACAATCTTTAAAAAATTCTCAGCTCTAGAAATATGTTTTCGAGTGCGCTGAATCCGAATATGACATTATTATTTTATACAGGGTGACACATTCCAATATTACCTAGTTTTCGACTACTTTTCTATTTCAAAAAAAAATGCACAATAGAACATATTTGTGAATTCAATGAATATCCCTATATCTAAAATCTCGCTAAACATATCTGTAGCTAAAAATCAATTAGTTTTTAGGCTATACGCCCGTGGAGACTTTTTCTTAGTGACCTTTAAACTGTAAAATAAAATTTTCGATCAATTTAACCGAGAACCAAATCTCATAAGGTTTGTAGTAAAGGTTTTTTTGGGACGTGGGGGTAAAATCGATTCGTGAGATTAAAGATAGATTGTAGATTATGGACGCTTAACAGCTGAGTTCACCAGCGTCTATATGTGTCAGCCAGCCAACAGACACAAACCGACTGGTACGAGCCGGGATTCCCGGGAGCGCCATATTTCCAAAAAAAAAACCATTGGAATGCACCTAAATTCCAGTGTTTCTCCTGAGGGAAGCGTGACTGTTAAAAGTCGCTGGCGCTCGTTTTATACATAACGTTACACTCGAAAGTAATATAAATTCATATAAACTACTATTAAAGCACATAGACTCTCAGAAAATCATTTTCAAATTCAAATTATGCTTATTTACAAGAAAAATAAAACTTATCAAACAGCTTTTCATACAATCGTGATGCGTATTTGTTTTTTTCGTTAGTGTTTTGTTAACCTTTGCGCGCAGCCGTGAAACAAGTGATAGTCAGTCACACAATTTGTGTTTGTGAGAGGTGTAACAGTTCTAGGGATGGGTGATTATTCTCTACGCAAAACCGCGACAGCTGTAAATACAAACATTGTTATATAACTGGATTTTATCGGGTCTAAAAAATATACAAAATTATTAAATAGTTATAAGATCAATAGAAAATTTATTATCGCCGGGGCTTTAAAAACACGCTCCGCTTGAGGTCTATAAAGTTAGCATATCCACATCAAAAGCCCACGAAGTTAATAGTACCACAATTTGTTGCTAATTTGCTACCCCAAAACTGATTTTGTTGCTCTGACCGTTTTCGAGAAACAATGGATACGGTACGGGGTGCAAACATATACTTCTGTCTTTTTTTACGCCGTAAGCACTGGCGTATCCAGGAGGGCAACACAAGGGATCCGGCTTAAGAAATTTCTAATTTGCCCCCTCCTGGGCCAAAAGCTGGGTACGTCCATGTTAAAGTCATAGAAAAAGACAAAGTTTTTGAAAAAGAGATACTTTAATCAGATTGAATGCAAGCAATCAACCAATCCTATCATCAGAGAAATCAGGGAATTACATCGAAGAAAAAGACGCAGATATATTTTCGATACGCTTTATTGCCTTCGCTTACCACACATTGAGTAGATAGACAATGATGCATATAGTAAATTATTAAATATATGGGTAAAACAAATCGTGCGCGACGAACTTGTAAAGACATGTTTTACCCGTTGTGGGATGACGCATTATTAGTTTCGTAGTTATTAACGATTGAAATCTAAGACTATATTTTGTAATACAAGAAAGTTCGCCCGGCTATCACTGTACTTAATGAGCGAATAGACGTTTTCACGTCAAAGGAAGCCTCTCCCATCGGTTTATATCAGTGAAATCAATGATTACGAGTTAAGGACGTAGTCTGGTGTTCGGGTTTTGAAAAAACGAATTTATTTTTTTTATATTTTTAGTAAGTAAAATATATTGAGAAAATACTGTAAAAATTTTAGACCGAAATATTAAATATTTACAAAGCTACAGCATATAGTCGAGAGCAGCAACGGTCTTACGGTAAGACTCTTACCTCAATTGTTATCACGTTACCCTTATACTCTCGCAGAGTAGAGCAAACAAATTAGCAGAAAACGATGCCTTTGAAGAAACGGAAGATTTACTATACACCAGGCATAGCTGATTAGTGTAAATATTCATTTTTATTTATTTGTAAGAAATCTGAAATTAAAACTTTAAACGCGTTTTTCTCAAAACTACGTTTTTCTAAGCGGCGCGGGTGATTGAAACAATTGTATACAACCGATTGCTTTCAGTTTTGCACAGGGTATTCTACACAACAATAGCTCCGTCCGGTACCAGAATTACTTAATTATAAAAATTATTTCTATTTTTTTTAACCGATTTTCGACGAAAAAATCACGTTTTGCTCGTTGTTTTTTTTCTAAAACCCGCCATTTTGTTATTTATCAATAAAAATGTTTATTTCTAGTACGGGATAGAGCCACAAGCCTACGAAAGAATAACCAATTTAATTTTTATAATTCAGGTGACTCCAAGTGACGTTATCACCCGCGCTACCCACCCACCTCCATTTAAAGATGTCTACTTTAGGTTAAAAAAAACAATTATAAAATGGCGTAAAATTAAGCAAAAAAAATTTTTTTTCTTAGTTTACGATGTCAGTAAAAACATGTAACAAAATTGAAAACATCGTACATTATTTTGATATTAAAAAAAAATTCTGAAATAACGGTTGACAACGAGCCTGAACATAGGACTACGTCCTTAAGTCAAACCAGAACTGTAGATAAATTTTATCCATCCTTTGAAATTTTTACGTATATTCATAAAATAATATATAATAATTTCACGTACGAGGTGTCTGGAGAAACCGCTTTCCGAGGAGCGATATCATTCCAGATTGTATCACTGTGGCACTTTTGTTTTGAAGGAAAGAAATTTTTGGGCCAGGTACTCGAATTAGCACGGGTCGGTTGTAGTCCAAGCGACGACCGTAAAAAATGGTTCAGATTTTTAGAATGATGAAACTTACAGAAAAGTTAGTACATCTAGTGACTTCAATCAATTGCCTATAGAAAACCCTGCGAACACCTGATTCGACAGCGGGAAAAAATTCTCTTCCGGTTTTCATTTTGATGTAGTTACTAATCCTATAGACTATAGAGTCCCGACGTGTGTATAAAAAATCCGCCAGCCGGCATACACAAGCCGACTGGTACGAGCTCGGGTTCCCCTGGGAGCGCTAATTCCCAAAAAACATTGGAATGCAAACTACATTTCAATGTTTCCCCTGGGGGAGTGCAAAAAATACCACATTTTATATTATTATTTTAATCAGCACATACAAACCCAATAACAGATTACATAACAAATACAATTATTAATACAGAAATAAGGGATAATAAAAGAGAATATTATATACCTCGTTTTTACAAAAATATCACATCTCGTCATAATAAACCCAATTACGCAATAGATACATAAGCTACTAGAAGAACGTGAAAGTCATACCGATTTTTTTTTTATGTTGATTTTGAAATAAAACATTTTACAATGGTTTGTTTAATGTTATTGAATTAATTATAACAAAAGGAAAATCAGATCAAATTAATAAACACTCAGTATAATAGGACGTGTGATCATTTGAAAACAAATGATATCGCTTATCTTATCTGTCCGTCTGACCTTGTCATTATCTATATCCGTCTTTGTTGCACATCAGAATTAACGAACGATTTTTTTTTGCCTTCAAAATTCTTAGTCAAATTGTTAAAATCAAATAATATAAACTAAAGGAGGCGCAGTTCGGGCCCGCGTCGTAAATTTTTCGTAAAAAGTTCGAGTATTATCGTTTCCTGCACATGATTCGTAGACGTTTGGGTTTTTTTCGTTCCCTTTTCGACGCTGACATACCTCTCCCTTTCGCTCGACACCGAACTTTTTAGGCTCAGTGTTATGGGAAAAAGTTATTGATCTCTTTAAGGGTTAACTCTCATAACAGATTGTCTCTTTCCAAAGATCGATGTGCAATATCTCATTATAAAGATAGTTTTTTAGTACCTTTGAGTTATGTACTATTGGTATGGTACTCACTACGATAAATGTTTGCAATATAAAGGTGCCAAATAAGATTTTAAAAAATAAAAAATAATCTGAATGGAATTTAACAGTTTTTCATTATTTTCTAATCACCTATATATATATAAAATTTCATCTATGAATTAAAAATTAATAAGGTAAAAGATCCGTAAAAGATCCGCCAAAAACTAACGGATACGGATCCATCATCCGGCACATCACTAATATGTACCTACTAAAACTAATATATGTTCACAATGTGAGGTAAATGAAAAGTTTTAACTGGCCATCGCAAATGCATACTGAACAACGATTGTTTGTGTAAAATGTAATCGATTTACTTCTGAGTGACAACATTGAATAAACACGTATTATAATATTATCACATCGTATGTAATGATCCAGAGGCGTCCGCAGATAGGGTTGACAAGGGCCAACCCTCCAGTTTTAGTCTGGTGACTTCAGCTTGTCTCCAGATTTTTCGATTCATTCCTTATCTATACTAATATCATATATATTAATACGCTAAGGTTAAAGATGTTTGCCTCCCTTTTTAGAAAAAACCTCACAATTTCTCCACATAAATTATATATCATTTTACAGATAATTGCTTGCTCTACTGACATCGACAACTAAAAAATTTATTATTGCTTTTGTTTTTGTAAATTAAGTAATTAACAGCAACGCTGAACAACGTCTGCCATCTGACGGCTTTAATTTTTAAACAACGTCAACACTTCGATCTGTTATCTGACCTTCATATTGCAATACAACAGACACAATACTGCATACAGCATACTGCCATCTGACGGCTTTAATTTTGAAACAGAGAGCAACGTTGAATAACGTCCCAGCAATGCTTCATGATGCCATCTGACGGCTTAGCTCAACGCTTTTGCTACTTGCGCCTCTATATGACAATTTTAGTAAAATATTTCTTCGGTCTGTCATCTGAGCTTCATATTGTAATACAACAAAAAGAAGAACGTTATAAGCAGTGTTATTATACTTATTTAGTGCGAATAATTCGCACAGGTCACACTAGTTAATATTATAAACAGGTAATGTTTGTAAGTTTGGATGTAGGAGGAAAATCTCCGAAACTACTCATCCGATTTCAGAAATATTTTCACCAATATTTAAATTGGGCCTTCAGGATGGACATAGGCTATATATTATCATGTTGTAATAAAAGCGCTTTTCGTGAAGACTAAATTTGCATCGTAAGTGGACGAAAAAACGGTGGAAAACTACAAATTCGGGCGAAGCCGGATCGGGCTGCTAGTTATATAAAAAGCATTAGGTAATTAATAAATAAATAATATTATATAACAGCAATCAATATTAATATTTTTTAATGTTAAGGATTGCACGTACTCATGTTTTGAAAAATATTCATCTCTAAACTTATTGGAACAATCTTCAGACTTTCTCAAATTTTGAGTCGGTAACCCTACGGTCCTCCTAGCTTGAAACATAACGCTCTCACAAATTCATTTATCACTAACGACATAATCCGGCTTCGCTCGAATTTGTAGATTGCCACCGTTTTTTTGATCGACTTACGTTGCAAAATTGGTTTCCACGAAAAGCATTTTTATTTTAACGCGACAATAGCCTATGTCCATCCTGAAAGTCCATTATAAATATTAGTGAAAGAAAGTTTGAAATCGGATGAGTAGTTTCGGAGATTACCTCCCACATCCAAACTAACTAACTTTACCTCTTTATAATATTAGTATAGATTACAGTTTTTTTTAATGAACGCTGCCATATTTATGTCTCCAGCGCGCAACGCCTTTGGCATCATGAGACCTATCATTGAGTACAATTGACCTTATGATATCTTAATATAATGACTTACGCTCAGCTGTTTAACGAATACTATATTGTTGGCGAAGTTCCCCTGACGCCACGGACAACTGTGACGCCAATGTTCTTCTATAATTTTTCACGTATTTTATCTATTTTTAAGCGCCGGATTTAAATTTTTGTTGCCCGAGATTTTTATAGTGAACAGCGCCCTAGTTTTTCTCTTTTTGTTGTTTGATTCATAGCTCAGGATCTCAGTTTTTAATAATATCAAAATCTTTGATTAACGTCTGATTAGAACTCTTCAATAAATAAAATTATCGACCAATTTTTCAGACAATATATTAACAAAAAATATAAAATTAATACATTAACGTTTCAATCCGGATTTGGAGCTTCTTCAGAACTGATCTAAAAAATATAAAAATAATTAATATTTAAAATCTAATTCGCTTTTTATAGAATCTTTCAAAATTATTCATGATTATCAAAATATGCAAAAATAATAAACAATTTTAAATATTAATTATTTTTATATTTTTTAGATCAGTTCTGAAGAAACTCCAAATCCGGATTGAAACGTTAATGTATTAATTTTATATTTTTTGTTAATATATTGTCTGAAAAATCGGTCGATATTTTATTTATTTTTAATAATATCGTTTTTTTTATATTTTCGTTTTATTTTTGAAGTTCCACTATTTTTCATAATATTTGATCCAGAAGAAGCGGCATCTACATTTTTGGTTAAGTGATCATAAATGCTGTCCAAACATGTAATTTTTTATCAGAAGTCTAATAACCCAAATAGTTCTAACTCTAGGAAAAAAATTGGTTGTCTGTAAAGTCGGTTTACGGACTATAGTTTTACGTGATAACGTCATAAAGAAACATTGATGAACTCTCTGACGTCACGCGAGAAGAGAGAGAAATGCGTACAAGCCGACGCTTGCACGCTCAGGCTCAGGCGGAACGTGACACTTTTTCGTGCGTGCAGCCGGTGTTTCATCAATTTATAAGACGTTATCACGTCAAAAGTAGTCTCGTTTTGTAGTGGTTCACTAGGACCTAGGCCAATGCCTCATTATAAATCGATCACTGGCTAGTGTATATTTAGCTTTAGAACGTGAGAACTGTGGGCTTGTAATAGAGGAGCCATGAAAACGTCTAGACGCTCGACAATTGAGGTCATCAGCGTCTATATTAGAGAATCTGCCAGTCGACCGGTTCCTTCAAGCGCTAAATCCCACAAAATATTGGAAGGCAAACTACATTCCAATGTTTCTCCTGAGTCTATAATGTACTTAGTATATGGTTTAATTAAATGCTTATTGAGGAAACATAACGATTTTTTTTTACAGATAAGACAAAAAATAATCTCACTTATCAGAATTTTGATATAACTAAGACGCCCAGCCTTAACGCATGTCGTTTGTTTGTTGCAGGTCGCTATAAAAATAATAGATAAGTGTGCCCTGGATGAAGATAACCTGACCAAAGTATTTCGAGAGATTTCCCTGCTGAAGAGGCTACGCCACAAACACATAACCAGGTTGTATCAAGTCATGGAGACGCCTCGAACCATCTACCTGGTGACGGAGTACGCGAGCAAGGGGGAGATTTTTGGTAAAGTTATTGTCGGTCGTCGCATACTGTAAAACCTCCAAAACTCGGAAAAATGTTTTGTTCCCTTCAAGCCCTAAAACGTCCATTATTCGAAATCTCAACCCTCTATAAGTCGCAATAAGCAGTGAGTTCCTACAAGCCATAACTCGAAAAAATTAATTGGACCTCTGTATCTCGAACATAGAAACTCACAATTAGTTAGAAAACTATATAACTCAAATTTTTTGGCGTCTCCCTTCTACTGTATGAGCAAGTCCGCCGGACGACGTCATCCCCCCCCACTACTATCCAATGGAACGAGACAATCTCTGTAATGTCTAGCCTTAACCGCGGATCAAGAATAGAGATGGTTAAAACGGGTCTTTTTAGTGATCTGCATCTTTGCATCTGGATTCCGGTTCAAAAAGAGCCGAGTTCTGAATATGTTATTTGAGTCAACTGAGCCACTGAGTTAGTTCAGTCAATCATATCACGTAATATTATGCCAGTGACTGACTCACATATTATAAGGCGGGGTTTTACAGGTTGCTACTTGCTATGTTACAGAAAGCATATTACAATATGCAATACAATACCTTAAATAGTTGTGACTTAAGTGAAACACTGTAATAACTGTACCGCCTGTGCGTAGTGTGTACACTGTATAGTTGTTGATTGTATAATGTATACCTGTATAGAATGCATAGCCAGACATATGATGCATGAGTCATTTGAGCTGACAGATACTTATTGCTTCTGTGTGTTAAAGTGTTTCACTGAGTTATGCGGATCTGAGTTACCCAACACTAGTCAAGAATATCACAGGTTTAGACGTTTTGTTTCTTTTTTGTGCGTATAGATTACCTGGTAGCGACTGGGAGAATGCACGAACCGCAAGCCAAAACCATATTCAAACAAATCGTGTCGGCCATCGACTACTGCCACAACAGAAATATCGTCCATCGAGATATCAAGGCAGAGAATCTGCTCCTCGATGCCAACATGAACATAAAAGTAAGTTACCTGCTGCGGTTCTTAAATAGTAGACAGTGACTCGTCGATTTTTTGAGAAATCCAAGTGTGTTGGTTTTCGCGACCGGTGTTGTTCCAAATTTTCTTGGTTTCCGGACTTGTAGGCCGTGGGCCATTAGTATTTTTACCTGACGTTTCGTCTACGTCAAAGATACGGCCCGCGGCCAGAATCTATCCAGTGAGAATTATAGACACCTGACATCATTGAGCTTATCAAAAACAAGAGATCTCCGGTGTCTGGATCCTCAAGCTCAAGATAATTTACCCTTTTTTGCTTATTTCTCGCTCAATTTAAATCAGATCGGTTTGAAACCAGTCTTAAACGAAAGAGGAGAACATTTTACATAGATTTCGTATAACAGAATTTGCCCAAACAGTTTTTTTTACCTTTATATGACAATTGATTTAAACTAAATTAATAAGGTTTGTAATTTAGTTTGTGCTTTAGTTTTTAATTTAAAGTATGGCCCGCCTAAGACGCTAAATGACCCTTTACAAAAATCGGTCTGACACTCCTGCTGTAGGCCGTTATCAGAGGCGATGTAAGTGTGTCGATGACTGGCGTGCTTTCTGCTCGGTCGTAGTCCCCGCTTCCTACTACGACCGAACAGAAAACACATTCGCGCTTAGACACCAGTCATGTGCCGCCAAAGAAAACAGTTCGCCCGCTGCCACATTACCTTTGATAATGTCTACCGCAGTCGTAGATCAAAACCTCAGACATACCAATTGACGACAAGCCCGGAAACCAAGAGGAGTTGAATGTTTATGAAAGTTTCACATCAGGGAGAAATCGTTTGTTAATTTTCTTGTTTTGTTTTCATAGTTGGCCGACTTTGGCTTCAGTAACGAATATACGAAAGGACAGTTGATGTCGACGTGGTGTGGATCACCGCCTTACGCTGCTCCTGAACTGTTTCAAGGACAGGAATACGACGGACCTAAAGCTGACATCTGGGTGAGTATTTAATTCACTAACATCGACGTGTCTTTTCGATCTTCACGCGGATTTATACAGGATCACGTTTCGAACAAGCAAGGAATAGTTATTGGCGTAACTAGTAGTCTAAGTCATTCATCGCGCTGACAGGTCATGACTTAGCCTACAAGTTGCGCCCATAATTTTATTCAACAATTGCGCGTTATTCATGTTTTAATTATAATGAGATGTTGTAAATATCTATTTATTTCTTTATAAAAAAAACTGTCAATACTAACAGCACCAAACAGCACGATTCAATGTTTTGGTTTGAGGTTAGCCGGTTATGAATAAACTCCATGTCGAAAACATTCGGCCTCTCAATTTTAGTCTCAATGGGTAACGACGGAGTTGTTGTTACCTACTATTTCGTTACGGCTCAGAAAATAGTTATGTTTATTTTCATTACACCACAATGGCCGAGCTAGTAGGAATCTTCATTGAGTTATGACAAGTAATTGTCACCAGTCGGTAAATGGCTATTTAGGGTTCGGTTTTTAGGCATGATAAAACATGAATAACGCGCATGAGTTGAATAAAATATTTTAAACACATCGTATATCTTGACAGCAAATAATTTTGTTGGACCACAAACAATTTGCTGCAGTCTTTCCCACCATCAGGTATACAGTAGAGACGCGTTAATCCGAACCTTCATAATCCGGATTCTTTGGTAATTCGGACAGTCGTTTGATAGTATTATGTACATTGTAGTCCGGATTTTTCCAGTTTCAGTAATCCGGATCATGATACTTAGTTATTGAGTAGCTATACCGGCACTATTTGCGTCAACACTATTGGCCGGCGGTGTGTTACAAACAGTTGCATACATATTTGTTGCCAGAGAAGTGAGAGAAGTTAGGTGGTTTTAGTATGTATGTAGTCGTTGTCAAACTCAGATAGAAATACATAGAGAACGCACTATGGCGCCGCGTAAACGATCACACGTTACTTTATCACTGCAAGTAAAAAACGAAATTCTTGACAAATTAAAAAAGGAAGCCTCAAATAAACAGTTAGCCGCAAAATATGAGCATTTTAGTTTGTTTTCTTGATAATTAAAATTACATCCAGTAATCCGGACATTTTGATAATCCGGATCAGCTGTGTTTTAATTAGTCCGGATTATCGCGTCTCTACTGTATTCGTATTCTTGGACAAGGATCGAGGATCATTTACGTACCAATGAAGCGTACTATCTTTGTCCAATGATATAGTTGGTAGGAAAGACTATAGTTACTATGAAGATTGACTCTATTCAATAAATAGAGTAACTGTGATCCGTTGAAGTTAATGATGAGTATTTGGAAGGAATTCCGTGGCATAAGGATCGAAAATGAAGCAATACTGAGATTTTTTTAAACTTGCATTTAATACTAACATGTGACAGCATTTGAACACTCTGAAGATGATACAAAACGTATCGAAACGTTAGTATTAAATGCAAGTTTAAAAAAATCTCAGTATTGCTTCATTTTCGATCCTTATGCCACGGAATTCCTTCCAAATACTCATCACTATAGTTACTGTTTTATTTAAATACACAAGGAAAAAGTCAATTGTTTTTGTTTCTCTCACTTTTTAACGGCCTGTTCTCCGCGTGATTCAAAAGGGTCATCTCCTCGGAAGGTCCGGCGGGTCGCGCTGAGTTCTAACCTAAAAATCTGAAACTAACAAAAGACGCTCGTTTGTTTTCAGAGTCTGGGAGTAGTATTGTACGTGATAGTGTGCGGCGCTTTGCCGTTCGAAGGCGCCACCCTGCAAGCACTCAGAAATATGGTGTTGGCCGGAAAGTTTAGAATACCGTACTTCATGTCACAAGGTGAGCTCCTCCGATATTATGTTTAATTTAGTTTTGAGATGAAAGGAGCTCGAGAGGTTGCGCGGAGAGACGATCAAAAACGATTCTTCGAGGAGGATTAGGAAATGTTGGAATATGATACGATTTTCGGAATACCGGATGCTGAGAATGAATTTCATAAGACGACTTTTGTTAATATGAAAATCATAAACGCATTATAATACGCGCCTCGAATCTAAAAGGCTTGGAAGATAAATGCGAATGCGGGCTTGCGCTTGTACAGTCTGTTGAAAAACTACAAACTAGCAACTCAACAAAACTAAAATAGCAATAACAACTTGACAATAGCGTACTCGACTGTACTTTAAAGCAGGAAAGCGACAAGTGACAAAGGCAACGAGCGATCACGGCCCATCACCGACGAGCGCACGTTCCGTGCAGGTAGCTGGAAGGGGGTGGGAGTATCAACGGCTCTAAAATGTGCCTTTGCGACGCTGTTTGTGACTAACTTCCGAACCTTTTAGATCCGTGGCGCGTATTATACAGAAATGCAACATAATCCCGGTGCCCAAGAGATGTTCTTTTTCGGTCATTGTTGCATTTTATGTGAAACATTTTCTGTAATGCATTAATGATTTCCATAGCTAGAACACAGTGAACTTCATTTAAACATGACTTTTGTTGATATGATAATTATCAATTAATTAACAAAAAATCGTTCCATATAAAATGCAACATAAACGAGGCGCGGCCAAGTGGACCGAAAAAGAACATCCCTTGAGCGCCCGGTCTATGTTGCATTTTATGTGGAACGATTTACTGTAATGCATGAAGATTAAATTTTACTCTTGTATTTTTCTTAGAATGCGAACACCTTATTAGACACATGTTGATCGTCGACCCAGAGCGCAGGTTTTCGATGTCGCAAATTAAATCGCACAGGTGGCTCATAATGCACTCGTCTCATCACACGGACGCGGCTAGCGAAGCGCCGGACGACCCGGAGCACCTGTCCGACCCGGATGACATCGAAGAAAACGGTATCAACCACACAGTTGTTGAACACATGCTGCAAGTGCCGGGAATTACCGAGGATATGATTGTCGAGGTAAACAAGCCATATTCTACCATTTTCTGTTCTAATTCAGCCCTATTCTACTGCCAACCGCGGTGGTGATCATATATATTAATACGCTAAGGTTAAAGATGTTTGCCTCCCTTTTTAGAAAAAACCTCACAATTTCTCCACATAAATTATATATCATTTTACAGATAATAGCTTGCTCTACTGACATCGACAACTAAAAAATTTATTATTGCTTTTGTTTTTGTAAATTAATTAAAATACAGCAACGCTGAACAACGTCTGCCATCTAACGGCTTTAATTTTGAAACAACGTCAACACTTCGATCTGTCATCTGACCTTCATATTGTAATACAACATACACAATACTGCATACTACCATCTGACGGCTTTAATTTTGAAACAGCGAGCAACGCTAACAACGTCACAGCAATGCTGCATGATGCCATCTGACGGCTTAGCTCAACGCTTTTGCTACTTGCGCCTCTATATGACAATTTTAGTAACATATTTCTTCGATCTGTCATCTGAGCTTCATATTGTAATACAACAAAAAGAAGAACGTTATATAAGCAGTGTGCAAAATTAGAAACGAATTGAATACCTGCAATCATATTTAAAAAATAATTTTGTAAAGTGATAATTATTATACTTATTTAGTGCTGAAGGTCCATTCTAAATATTGGTGAAAAAAATTTTGAAATCGGATGAGTAGTTTCGGAGGTTACCTCTTACATCCAAACTCCTCTTTATAATATTATTAATATAGACTAGAGTGACCTGTGCGAATTATTCGCACTAAATAAGTATAATAATTATCACTACAAAATCATTTTTTAAATATGATTGCAGGTATTCAATTCGTTTCTAATTTTGCACACTGCTTATAACGTTCTTCTTTTTGTTGTATTACAATATGAAGCTCAGATGACAGATCGAAGAAATATTTTACTTAAATTGTCATATAGAGGCGCAAGTAGCAAAAGCTTTGAGCTAAGCCAGATGGCATCATGCAGCATTGCTGTGACGTTGTTCAGCGTTGCTCGCTGTTTCAAAATTAAAGCCGTCAGATGGCAGTATGCAGTATTGTGTCTGTTGTATTACAATATGAAGGTCAGATGACAGATCGAAGTGTTGACGTTGTTTCAAAATTAAACCCGTCAGGTGGCAGACGTTGTTCAGCGTTGCTGTATTTTAATTAATTTACAAAAACAAAAGCAATAATAAATTTTTTAGTTGTCGATGTCAGTAGAGCAAGCAATTATCTGTAAAATGATATATAATTTATGTGGAGAAGTTGTGAGGTTTTTTCTAAAAAGAGAGGCAAACATCTTAAACCTTAGCGTATTAATATATATGATATGCTTTTTCGGTGCATGTTGCATTTTAAGTGAAACGATTTCCATTGCTGGCAAATAAACAAAACCGGCTTTAACTGATATTCACTGTATGTAATTTTATTTTGTTTTCAGTCATTGAAGACGAACGCCTTCGATCACATCTCAGCGATCTACTACCTCCTGTTGAACAAACTCCACCAGCGAATGCTCGCGTTCCAATCGAACATAACGACCGAAACGACGTTCCCAGTTCGCAAAACTAGCATAACGACAGGCGTTGTTGACAGAAGCTGTCATCCGCCAGCGCAGGACGAAATATTGAACGTAAAATTGTCCGACGACGATAAAGAAACGGCCGACGGAATCATGCAACGCCGGAGATCGACGAACAGCAGCGAAGATCTCAGCCATGTCGATTCGCTCGAGTATCAAGCCGACGTCGACGGGGACCGGAGCGAAACGAACGTTGCCGGATCGCCGTTTGTGTCGATGCCGACTTTACCGGCCGTATATTTAATCGACGATTCATCACAACCGCTCGAAAAAGTAAGCCAATCTCACACAAACATTTTTGAAGTGAAAACTTCTTTAGCGGCGTTGTACACTTTTTTTGTAATGGGTAAAAAATGTTAAACTCGCGTCAGATCGTCAGATATGCGTAAGACGAAAACTTTTATTTATACAACGTTAGACATCTAGCGTTGAAATATCGTACATAAAAATGCAATCTATGATACAAACCATTTTGATCGAAAATTCGTAAGACGTTAATATTCAAGTTTTCACTTCTGCCGGCACTCCCGGAGTGCAACCCGTCTTTTTTTTTTATAATCCTTGTACCACGAAGTCTGTAACCAGGAGACAACTATGGCCAAAACAGGCGAAAAATACCGAAGTTTTCCCAGGTAGTGATAACAGTGCCACCAGAAAACGGTTCGTCTTGAAACAGCAACCATAGGAAGCTAGGTCTCCTGGTTACAGACTTGTGCCTTGTACAGTATAAAAACAAAGTTGACTGTTTGTATGTATGTACTAGCTAATCTCTAGAACCACTGAACGGATTTGAATGCGGTTTTTACCATGCAATAGCTTACTTCTTGAGGAAAGTTTAGGTCTACAACCAGCTGACTCCAAGTTTGACTCAAATCAAGTTATTGTCAAAAATAATATACCCAATGCAGTCTATTTTCAATGAATTTGACTGACGTATTATCATATATATTAATACGCTAAGGTTTAAGATGTTTGCCTCCCTTTTTAGAAAAAAACACACAATTTCTCCACATAAATTATATATCATTTTACAGATAATTGCTTGCTCTACTGACATCGACAACTAAAAAATTTATTATTGCTATTGTTTTTGTAAATTAATTAAACTCTGTACAACGTCTGCCATCTGACGGCGTAGGTAACGTTAACACTTCGATCTCTCATCTAACCTTCATATTGTATGAAGATTGACTCTATTCAATAAATAGAGTAACTGTGATCCATTGAAGTTAATATGAGTATTTGGAAAGAATATACTGATAACATGTGACAGCATTTGAACACTCTGAAGATGATACAAAACGTTCCGAAACGTTAGTATTAAATGCAAGTTTAAAAAAATCTCAGTATTGCTTCATTTTCGATCCTTATGCCACGGAATTCTTTCCAAATACTCATATTAACTTCATAATTTAAATACTGCATACTGCCATCTAACCGGCAACGCTGAAAAACGCTTTTGCTACTTACGCCTCTATATGACAATTTGAGTAAAATATTTCTTTTACAACAAAAAGAAGAACGTTATAAGCAGTGTGCAAAATTAGAAACGAATTGAATACCTGCAATCATATTTAAAAAATAATTTTGTAAAGTGATAATTATTATTATACTTATTTAGTGCGAATAATTCGCACAGGTCACGCTTGTAAGTTTTTAGTTCTTACTTCTCACGCAAAACGGCTCCTCCTACGCTACTCAAATTAATAAAGTTTTTTCTGATTGGTCTATGACTGCCACGAAATTGAAAATTATGGAAGAACGACATTCTTCAAATCACTATTTCTATAATTTTCTAGAACATAAAATTCCGTTTGTTTATTGACGTGATAACGTCTTATAAATTGATGAATCACCAATCTTTTATAAATTGATGAAACACCGGCTGCATGCACGAAAAAGTGTAACGTTCCGCCTGACCCTGTGCGTGCTTTTCTCGAAAACGGCCCTAACGATTTGGATGAAATTTACTGAAAAGGGATTTTGGGGGGCAAAAAATCGTTTTAGCTAGGTCTCATCTCTCAAAAAAATCGTTTTCATACAAATTTTATCATTATAAAAATCAATTTTTTGACGTATGAAAATACTTAAATATTGTAAGTAGGTTTTGGAATTTTATATAAACAATGAAACAATTGTTTTCAAAATATTATGACAGTTAATCTTTGAGACTTAAAATAAATACGAAAGAAAGAAAGTTAAAAAAAACAATTATATTATAGGTGGTGAGTAATTTAAATAAATAAAATTAACCTAAATTTGAAGCGAAAGATGCAATATCATAGATTCGAATTATTATATGTAGAAGATAGGAGAAATAGAACATAAATTACGTATTACGGAATACGTTATCACGTAAAACTATCGTCTGTAAACCGACTTTACAGACAACCAATTTTTTACCACTGAAACGTTCAACCTTTCGTTGATAAAAACTTCCAAAATTACTCTCACGGCAACATTATTTTATAGTTTGGCGATATGGAATTGGAATCCTCGGAAGCTACGACGCCGTCGACGCCTACCGCCCCCGGACACAACGCAGCGTCAACTTTGAACAGCCAGGCGGCAAACGGCGGCGGCGGCGACAAATATCTAACTACGCGACGCCACACGGTGGGACCCGGGGACACGGCGCACGAACAAGTCGCCGTCTTGCCACCTGTCGTCGGAACATCGGCGCCGAACGATCACAACGGCTGCAGGATATTGCCGCATACTAACCTGCCGCTAAATTTGCCGCTGCTGCAGAACATGCCGCCTCACAATTTCAGTGTCAAAGATCCGCATTTGCTGAAACCGCCGACTGTCTTAGGCGCAGGTAACTCGTCCGTCATTCGTTTTTGAAGTGCAACTTGTTGACGCATCGTAGGCAGTAGACTTAATTAGGTCTCCTGGTTACAGACTTCGTGGATATTATATAATATACAGATTGTATCAAATCAAAACAGTCCATAGAACATTCTGTGTGTAAGACAGAGACGATATTATATAAAGCACTAAAGCAGTAAGTAAGAATGAGATAAATGATCGCTAATAGTTACTGTGGTTATACAATCTGATAGTATCGTCTTTGTTTTTAGACAGTAAAATCACAATTTTATCAAATGTCAGTATTCATTAGTGAAATTATTGATAAAATGGCTATTTATACTGTTCGGGAAAAAATCCAAATAATTAAATGGTTTTATGGTGGTAATTCAACCGCCAACATAATAAATTTATTTGTAGTTGTTTTAATTGATAAAAAGATTTACAGTGTACGTAATTATTTATTTACGTAACCACAGTAATTATATTAGCGATCATTTATCTCATTCTTACTTACTGCTTTAGATCTTTATATATCGTCTCTGTCTTACACACAGAATGTCCTATGGACCGTTTTGATTTGATACAATCTGTATATATATGTCGCCGGGATATTTTCAAATCCGTGATTTTGTAATTTCACTAGTGAAATTACAATATCACGATTGACAAAGATTCGTGATATTATAATTTCACTAAGTGAGATTATAATATCACGGGTTTAACAATATCCCGGCGACATATATACAGTGAATTTCAACATCAGCGTTGATTGGTAGCTATGGAAATCATAAATACATTAAAGAAATTCGTTCCACTTAAAATGCAACATAGAACGGTCGCCCAATGGGGTTCGTAAGCATTTATTGTAGGGCGATTTATTGCATCTTAAATGACATTCACTATATATTACATTCCTACCTGGCTTCAAGTCAAAAATTTGGCAAAAGATAGGACTAGATTCAAAATTTTCATAGAGGCCCTATGCTCCGCTTAGGAGTTAAAGAAATGTATTATTTTATATTATATTCGCATGACTCAGGCGACTGGAAGTGTCACTTCTGTAGTGTGTAATGTAAACTACAAGGTTCAATTTTTTTTCTTATTGCAATTGATAAGTTTGACTGAATTCATGAGTGTTTTTTTTTTTTTTTGTACAGTTGGTGGTCTTGGCAGACGAGCATCGGATGGTAGTGCCAACCTTCACATATTTTGTCACCAAACGGACGGAGTGTGGTCAAACCAAGGCTCCAGTTACATGCCTCCGGGCGGAGCACAAAATCATCAGACAATGGGAGGACTTGGGTATATGGTGCCGCCAATAACTGTGGGAGGTTCGGGAACCGACGCAGAAATAAGCACCAAACGGGCATTTGAAGAGTTGGCTGACAACAACGCCGTCGTCAGGTAGGGCGGAATTTCGATTTTTGAAGTGAAACTTCTTTACGCACGTTTGATTTGGGGAGTAAGCTGGTGAACGCGTGACGAGAGATTTACGGAAGTGTGATCGGGCGAGGCGAACGGAAGTTGAGAGGGAGATATAAGTTAGTGAAGTTAGAAAGAGGATGACAAATACTTCACTGGCTAGTGGCGCCATCAGGTGGCCGCAACAAATACTTCACTGGCTAGTGGCGCCATCAGGTGGCCGAAAATATAAGCAAATACTAACAATAGAATGACACATACTTTATTTGCCAGTGGCGCTATCGGGTGACAGAAAAAAGTTTTGTAAACCTACTTAATTTGCAGAGCTAAATATTTCTTAAAGACTTACGCTTAAAATCCAACGAGAGCTAAGTAATTGCAATGTATTACTTTGTTTTCACTATCTTTATGTTTATACTTCTTTCTTCTTACATTAGACTGTTCATTTCGTTCTTGAACAATTTTATAAATTAATATTTCGTTCAATACATTAAATATTCTAAAAATTACTAAAATTCTGCTTACGTAATACTTGAATGGCCCCTTTAGCGAAAACCGTATGAAAATCCGTTCGGTAGTTTTTGAGTTTATCGCGTTCGGATAATCCGAATTTATTTTTGACGTGATAAAAGTGTCACGTTCCGCCTGAGCCTGAGCGTGCAAGCGAGAGCGCGGTATAAGCGATAGAGAGGCACGATCGGCCCAAGCGTCGGCTTGTACGCATTTCTCTCTCTTCTCGCGTGACGTCAGAGAGTTCATCAATGTTTCTTTATGACGTTATCACGTAAAACTATCGTCCGTAAACCGACTTTTTTACGGTTTATAAACGTTTTTACCATGTAAATATTTTTATTAATAAATTATTTTATCGCCCCGACGATTTTGAATGGAAATATGTACATTACATACTATATTTTAGAAGCTCGGTTAATTCGGATATTGGGTCTTTTGTGGCTCGATTAATCCGGATCATAGACGCATTAGATTGGCTTGGTTAATCCAGAGCTCGGATAATTGCGACTCGGATAATCGAGGTTCTACTGTATATAAATAAACAAATTCACCTACTTAAGGTCCTTGAGCGCGCAAAACTGTGCCTTCTTTCTCTCTCTAATACGCTAAAGCACAGGCGCCAACTGTAGACCGCACCAAAGAATCATATTATAATAAATTGAATAGCGCACATAAAAAAAAGACCGGATGCACTCCGGGAGTGCCGGCGGAAGTGAAAACTTAAATATTAACGTCTTACGAATTTTCGATCAAAATGGTTTGTATCATAGATTGCATTTTTATATGTACGATATTTCAACGCTAGATGTCTAACGTTGTATAATGGTTTGTATCATAGATTGCATTTTTATGTATGATATTTCAACGCTAGATGTCTAACGTTGTATAAACAATTACTATCACTTAGAGAGTTTTCTCGCTCACCCAGTTCTTACTTTTCCTGACGCGAGTTTAACATTTTTTACCCATTACAAAAAAGTATACAACGCCGCTAAAGAAGTTTTCACTTCAAAAATTCCGTATCTTTCAGATACATGCAGTGCCGCGGAAATTCTAAACGGCACACAATGGCGACGACTGACGAGGTTCATTCGATGCAACAGAGTCAGCAGTCCCACACCAGCGGGTCCGGTATCGGAACACCGACCGGCGGTATGAGGACGCGACGTTCCGGACTGTCCACAGTCAGTCAGAGACCGCCAGGTATGTTTTCGATTTATGTACAGTGACTCACGTAAGTTATTTATTTTGGTTCGCCACAGACGCACGTAATGACGAGTTCGTCTATGAAACAAGAATGTATGCACGTCTGTGATGGGCTTTACGGAAAGACTGTGATACAAACATTGCTGATTTTTTTGTAAATTGTACTCGACGAGTGTTCCAAAGCACTTGTTTTTTACTACAGTAGACTCCCTCTTGTTTTGAGTCAATTGGTAGCCGCTTTAAACCGGACGTTGGCCTACTTAGTTCAAAATGGCCGATTTGTTTTGTTTATTAGGAATACATTTATTATACAGATTGTATCAAATCAAAACAGTCCATAGAACATTCTGTGTGTAAGACAGAGACGATATTATATAAAGCACTAAAGCAGTAAGTAAGACAGTGGCGGATTTACAGATTTGCCGCCTGTAGGCTTTTCAATTTTTGCCGCCTCTGAATCAATAAAATTCCAACTTTATGATTTGTTCTCCATCATCCTCGTTACATCAACTTTTCCCGTATGGTTAGTATCATTGAGAACAAGGTACCGTGTCAGATCCTTGATTATTTTAGTGAGTATTTTTTTTGACGCATAAGAAATAATTTTCTGAAATTGAATTTGACAATTTTGCTGCAGCAATCATGATTAGACCATCGATATTATATCAAGATCGAGTTGTGTAAGCAGATCTCATAATAATTAGGTAGGTACATGGAGAAAAAAGTATAGTAAATATCAATGAAGAAAATATGTAAAAATAACTAAATTTCGATTATAATATCGAATCGCTATTGCAATATTCTAAAAATTCATGATGATCATTAAAGTATATTTTAAAAAGCGTTTGGCAATTGTTCATGTAGAGATGTTGAAATATTTAGTATTTAGCACTGTATATAGGACTATATTTCGATTTTTGTTAAATATTTTAATTTTTCTTCAATTTTCAAAATTCGTATTTTGTGTGTATAATAATTTTTTTTTTAAATCGAAATAAAAAAATGTATAAACTAAATCTGCCGCCCCTTAAAATTTGCCGCCCTAGGCTTCAGCCTACTCAGCCTGCTGGTAAATCCGCCACTGAAGTAAGAATGAGATAAATGATCGCTAATAGTTACTGTGGTTATACAATCTGATAGTATCGTCTTTGTTTTCTACAGTAAAAATCACAATTTTATCAAATGTCAGTATTCACTAGTGAAATTATTGATAAAATCGCTATTTATACTGTTCGGGAAAAAATCCAAATAATTAAATGGGTTTATGGTGGTAATTCAACCGCCTGCAACATAATAAATTTATTTTTAGTTGTTTTAATTGATTAATTGGTAAAAAGATTTACAGTGTACATAATTATTTATTTACGTAACCACAGTAACTATATTAGCGATCATTTATCTCATTCTTACTTACTGCTTTAGATCTTTATATATCGTCTTTGTCTTACACACAGAATGTCCTATGGACCGTTTTGATTTGATACAATCTGTATACCAATTCATGCAGCTCCAATTTTCAGGAGTGACTCTAGCAAAGCCTCCCGGACGCTGTTCTGTTATGTGGGAGCCTTTACTAATTCCAATATACAGGGGCGGATCTGAATTTTTTGACTTATTGAAGTCGAATGGAGCACCATTTTTTTTTGTTAAACGAAGAATCTAATTGGGGTTTAAAATTTATTTTTAATAACATAAAAATCAGAGTTGAAACTTGGTGATCTGGCCAAACAAATAATTTTATGAATTCATCCAAAATAAGTGTAAAAATTCAACCAAAAATTTGTAAAAATTCACCCAAAATTTTTTGACGTGATAACGTCTTATAAATTTATGAAACACCGGCTGCATGCACAAAAAAGTGTTACGTTCCAAAATGTGTCACGTTCCGAAATGTGTCACGTTCCGCCTGACTTAAATATGATATTCGAGCGGAATACGTTATCACGTAAAACTATCGTCCGTAAACCGACTTTACAGACAACCAATTTTTTTTTTTAATTTTCAAAATTCGCCAAAAAAATGGTCAAAATTTAATGAAAAAGTATTAAGACTCATGTATTTTCAACTGAATCATTTTCAACAGCATCTATTTTCAACTGATTTTATAAACGTATTTTCAAGTTCTTAATCCCAACTTCTCACACTGATCAACCAATGGAAAGCAAAAATGCAAAACGAGTTCCGATTGGACTATCACTGTCACGAAGTGAGGATAAAGGAGACGTTGAAAATACATGAGTTCTACTGTATTTGTTTTGTTTAACCAGCGGAATTGTCACTCGTTCCGATCACCGATTAAAAGAGAGTCTACTGTACTAACGTGTTTTAATAATTTTTCAACAAACAGTTTTTCAATCAAACTTCTGTTCCTAAAGGTAAGTTTTAAAAATTATTTCGGAACCACTGTTTGTAGTCTGCAATGTTTTATTAATTTTATTATTTTTCCTTTAGATTTTGCCTCTAATATCAGCAAATTATTAATAAATTTTGTTTCTTTGTTATAATTTCATTAAGCAAACCGTTTTCTTTTGTGCTCAAATTTTTTTCCTTTTTTTTTTAATTTGTATATATTATATTTTTTTATTAGTAAAATATCTTGTCGAATTTTAGACAGTTATAGACTTGATTTCAAAAATTCACTGTTCAAAATCCATACACAGTGTCAAGGTTAGTAGATTACTGAGGTTACCTCGTTCAGTTGAATAGTAGTGGGGGCATAACGTCATCCGACGGACTTGTCAACTGATTGCGTGGCAACGACTGTTGTTTATAAATTTTAATGGAAGTTTAACAAACGTCAAAGAAATATTGATAATAAATTAATTTTTTGACGTAAGGGATTTACAGTCATAGTCAAATATAAATGTCATTTTTGATATTGTCATTATAGCTTGATAAAAATTTGAACGATCGACCAGCTGCGTCATTCCCGCGCTTACGCTGATTGGATCGAGGCAACCTCTGTCATTTACTAACCTTGACGCAGTGCCACCTCAATAGAACCTACCCCTTGACTCACGATCGAAGCACTAATACATGAATAACAAACTGGAAATGTTTGTTTAGAACGAATTTTCTGGAAGACAGGTATAAACACACAAAGCCCCCTTCAAAAAAAAAAAAACATCCTGTAGCCCCACCTGTTCTGAACAGTGAAATAAATGAACAGTTGAATGTAGGAATGACAGTTGAGGATCGTCTGTCATCAGTAACCGTTTTTATAACCTCTGTAAATAACCGATGGCATGTACCGTTATTTATTTTGCACCCGTCTTGTAATTGTAATCTCTACGTAACCAGTAATCAATCCCGAAATCGTTCGCGAGATCGAGGCAAGGATGCAGCGCGGAGGGTGCTCCAGCGACGACAGTCCGACGCAATCTACCGGTTCCGTCAACAACGGCCTGTCGGCCACCGACATCCCGATGATGTCGTACGGTACGTCCGGTATTGGTAGTACCAATTACGGTACCGGTAGATTGCCGCTGAGGTACCATCAGCACCATGCAGGACCGTCGGCCAATAGGAAGCACTCGCTCAGGCACGCTAAGACACAGCAGGCTTTGCCGACCGTGCAGGAATTTCAAGGTCAGTTGTGTTGTTGTTTGACGATGCGTTTTTGTTATCGTTTCGAGGCTCGGCGCCAGTTATTATTACGCTTTTGTTTTTGGTCGCGACATTTCATATGTGGACTGTGGTATTGCGCCGTGATGTTTGGCGTTAGAGAAAAAATAGAGACAAACAAATTCAATTGACAATATTTGAGTTAGGCGAAGCTCATTTAAATGAATTTATAAAAAAAAATGCGTTTAGAGGCTCATTATAAAATAACTGGCGCTCCCTTGGATCTTGCAGTTGAAATCATGATTGGAATTTTGTTTTTGTGAGAAGTGAATCATCGTAGACATTTTTCAAACATTACATTACTAGATATGTTCCAAGCAGCTGGCAAACGGTAACGAAACCGTCAGATAGCTAAAACGTGTTCCAAAACCGAAACAGTCTCGTTTTAGCTACTGCGCTGACGTTTTCGATACCGTTTGTTGGCTGCTTAGAACTAGTGATGTGCCGGATATCCGTATCCGCGGATATCCGAGAGAGAAGAAAGATCCGTATCCGTTAGTTTTTGGCGGATTTTTTCACTTATTAATTTTCAATTCATAGATGAAATTTTATATATATATGTGATTAGGTAATAATGAAAAACTGTTATTCCATTCAGATTATTTTTTATTTTTTAAAATCGTACTTGGCACCTTTATATTGCAAACATTTATCGTAGTGAGTACCATACCAATAGTACATAACTCAAAGGTACTAAAAAACTATCTTTATAATGAGATATTGCACATCGATCTTTGTAAAGAGACAATCTGTTATGAGAGTTCACTCCTAAAGAGGTCAATAACTTTTTCCCATAACAGATAGTCTCTTTCCAAAGGTCGATGTGCAATATTTACCGCCGCGTACTCTAAGAAAGTTAAGATCCGTATTCGTATCTTGAAACCAAATATCCGTATTCAGATCCGTATCCGCGGATATACATTTTTAACGATCCGGGCACATCACTACTTAGAACATATCTAATACAACATTCTGTGATATAACTTTCGTAGTCGTCAATTAACAGAAAAAAGCCATTGTTCATCTTAGTCGTGCTTTGTTTTTATTCAACTAAAACTAAAATTTAAACAATTACCGACGTTCATTTATCAACGAGGACCGTCCACAAAGCGCGTCACATTGTTCGAGAGATTTCGAGCGATCGAGATTAAGACAAAAAAGAAAAAATAAAATTCCATTGTGTTTTTCATCTGCAAATTAAACGATAACAATATTATTGAGACAGCTTATATCATTTCATTTATTTACGCACGGTAGAGTGAATCGGATTCATACGGCTGAAAGTGTAACACACGATATTAGATAGTACAACAAAACGACGCCTGAATGTTTTCTACAATCGTGTGTCTTCAGTCGACGCGATTAAAAGTTTCACTTCTGTAACGTGTAGTGTACTATTTTACACGTTCCATTTTTTTTTTAAATACATATTATACTAGCCTGTTTACTAAGCGACTAATAATTTTTGGTGTGTAGACTCTCATGGCCGACGTTGTTCAGTTTTCGGGCTTGTAGGCCTTGATCTATTGGTATTTCGATCTGACGTCTACAACTGCGCTAAACATTTGCAAAGGAGATGAGGCAGCGGGCTCATAGGTAAGTGTGTCGATGTTTGATGTGATTTCTGTTCGGTCGTAATCGATACTTTCGACTATGACCAAGTGGAAAACACACTACTGGTGTATATCGATATGTTACGCTCAAAGATCGAAAACGCTCAGTGAGCGGGAAAATAGCTCACAACGCGTTGTGGTCACAGTAAAACATCCACATTGCGAAATTCGTGTTATGGCTCCAATGAAAACGCGCACGACGCGTTGTGGCAATCACAGAAAGACCAAATAGCGAAATTCGTGTCGTGGCTGACATGCTATTCGATCTCAACGCGTTGTGGCAATGTAGAAAAGCCATGACGCGTATGGAATATTATTTGATTACGACGCACACTACTTTCCTGTATTTTTTCATCATTGCCCATGTTTCTTGATTCTTATATAACGTCAGTAATAACTTTCACGTTTAAATTCTGTAATTTGTTTAACTGTTCGTCATTTTCTATATTCTTCTGGTTGTTTTGAACATCATTTCATTTTGGTCTTAGAATAGTAAATTTAGTCAAGTGATCTTGATAATTCATAATAAATTTATAATCTTTGTCTGGTTCAGACTGCATATCGATTAAATCAACTTGACATCTAGAATTCATTCGGATAGAATAGGTTTCACTACTAAATGTGATATGGTTAAAACAATGAATGCTCAGAACGCGTCATGGCTTTTCTTCATTGCCACAACGCGTTGAGATCGAATAGCATGTCAGCCACGACACGAATTTCGCTATTTGGTCTTTCTGTGATTGCCACAACGCGTCGTGCGCGTTTTCATTACAGCCATAACACGAATTTCGCCATGTGGATGTTTTACTATGACCACAACGCGTTGTGAGCTATTTTTCCGCTCACTGAGCGTTTTCGATCTTTGAGCGTAACAGATACACTCACCGCTGAGCCGCCTAGAAGGACACTCCTCTCGCTGCCACGCCCCGCCTTTGATAATGTCTACCGCAGTTGTAGACGAAACGTCAGGTAGAAATAACCAATGAACCACAGCCTACAAGCCCGAATCCAAGAAGATTCGGAATACATTTAATTTATATTAATAAAATCCGGATCCGAGCGTATTGATATCTTTGAATCCTTGAAGTAGTGGGAGTGAACCATATTTTGCTACTTTTGAATTTTCTGCCACCAGAAGCCATTGCGTCAAAGATCGAATCCCTGTAAAATGACGGATATTGTTGATTATAGACGCTCGACAATCATAAATCTTTGTAGGAGATTTGATGGGGAGGCATGGACTAATTCAATAACTACATTTTGTTAGTTTCCATTTTCTGCTACCAGATGTCATAGCGTCTAATGCCAAATCACAGTCTTCTGTTATAATCTACATCGTTTTGTTCCACGTTACTTCTCGAACGTTTATAAACTACAGTTATTTCGTTCCTAACGATTCTGTATGTAACTATTTTTCAAAAATGTTATTTTGAGAAAAATTTAATAAGCTGCCTCAATTAGATAAGTTTTTGCACCCTTTTTGTTAACTTCGATTTTTGTGTTTTTTTTTTTTTTTTGCTTATTTTTAATTAATTATTGTGTTGATAAGTCTTACATCGATGGAAATATGAGGTAAGTTACATAACAAAAAAATATATATACATGTTTATAATTGTTTCGGTAGTTTTGTATAAATTATTTGACTTATTAAAATCGGAACACAACAAAAGTTATTCTTTTTAGAAATATGAATAAAGCTTAATAAAATAAAATAAAAGACTGCAAATTCAATGATTGACCGATTAGGTACTGCTTTCACGAACCCCGATCCCAAAAACACGAAAATTCGATCGGAATTTCGGGATTGGATAGATCAGCAGACAAACATTTTGCTTTAATACGCAGGCACGCGAGTAAAGCCGAAACGGGCAGTTATTATAGCCCTAAACCTTCCCGAAGAAATAACCTATCGAATGGTAAAAACCGCATTCAAATCCGTTCAGTAGTTCTTGTGTTTTTAGCGGACAAACAAACAAACACACGCGAGAAACTGCTGGATTAAGTTTCAGAGTCCATAAATCTGAAATCCCCGAACGTTTCTTCTTTTTAAAAAAATTGTTTTTCATAGGTCGTGAGACAAAGTCGTTAGAGCGTTATTCACCGGTGAGACGTGCCAGCGAGGGTTCGGCCCATTTGCCCGACTCGTGCCGGACGTTGACGCTGCAACAGGAATACCAACGGCTGCAGCGGAACGTCGACCGTGATCGTCAAACGCATCGGCTGGCCGTCACTCCGAGCCCGCCTCTGTCCGATACGACGACGCTGGCCGGCAAACAGCAGCAGTTCTCGCCGAACCATCATTTGGCGCAGTCGCCCAGCCATTCGCCGCAAGCCGGCGCACTGTCGCAGCAGTACATGCCGCAAGCGACGGCTCCCGGTAATATAACCGACCGATCCCGTTTAAATAAAACTTTTTAGGGTTCCGTACGTCAAACTCTCGCATACAACACGGTACGACAACTAGGCTATCAGATATAGCTACGAGTTACAATACTGCAGTCCACTGAACTCATTGCAATTACACGCTTAGTTGGCAAAATGACCGCGACGTTTGTCGATGTACGGGGGCAACGGTTTTCCAACGGCTAAGCGGGAACAATCTTCGAGACTCGATTCCCGTGATGGACGAACTATCTACAGGAAATTAGCATTGGGAAAAAATACTTGGATCAGAGTTAGCCATGACTGCATTAATTGTTATTTCTATTGAATTATCGCGGTAATCTTGGGGATTTCTATTTTATTTTGATTTATTTTCATTTTACTTGGCTTTTTTAATAATAAAAAGCTCTTATAAATCATTATTTTAATTTTTTCGTACAAAAATAAAACAAAAAAACAACTCCATCTGTTTGGAAACATTTCATTCAAAAATTGTCTGACTGGTATGACGTATGCTCGTTGGTAAATCAGTGACCCAATGTCTTTAGGTTCAACACAAATATGCGGAGATATTTGATCTCGCACCATATTTAAATATTTTTGGGAATTTAATGTCCCATTAATAAAAAAAGTCCGATTATGTTGTAATCATTTGAATATTTTCTTCGGTAGTATACACATTCATTTTGCAAAAGAATATTATCTGTCAAATTGAAAAACAAGATTTCAAGGCTCACTCTGATCCAGTCATTTTTTCCCAATGTTAATTTCCCTATGTGCACCTTACGTGTTTACATACTGTATAAGTTTGTACGGAACCGTCGGTGCGCGAATCCGACTCGCACTTGGCCGGTTATTTTTAAGGTTCCTTACGTCAAAAACAAAAACAAAACACTCGTTTCCGTCCGTCTGTATGTCTTTGACCTTTGATCATTTAACTATGGACTAGCAAATATAAGTTATTTTATAAAAGGCACATGGAAAAAAATAGTATGTTTTGTGGACATGATATGATTCGAGTCCTATTAAGGAAGTTGATGCGTTACAGTACCAATCAAAAGTAAGTCGAATTCTAAATGGGAACTTTTCCATAATAATTTTTTACAAAGGTTATAAGTCGATGATACCAATAAACTATTGTCATAAAGGCATAAATAAATCATTTTTTTTTAATATTAATTAATTATTTTAGTATTTTACTTATTGGACTAGCTTTTGAATTTTTTGTACAAAGTTAGGTTAGGAAAACTAAATTTATGTAAATATTTGTATTTTACATATTTTTTGCAGTAAATAATTAAAAAAAGAAATTAGAAGTAATAAAAATTAAAACTAAGTCATTAAAAAGTTGAAAATTCAGTTAAAATTGTTAAAATTGTCAAGAATAAAAGTCCATAAACGAAAAGTGCTAAGGTTTAATAATTTTTTTTATTGACTTAAAGTCTCCTAATTAAATTGGAAAAAATAGTAAAATATGCGTAAGACATCGATGCTTTACATAGTTTTGGGAGCTGCTGGCATTATTTGATTATTTGCAAAAAATTAAAATGTACCGTTTGCATGCTAGGTTGACATATTTTCCATAAGACTACATGTAAAAGTTTCTTTTAATTTTTAACTTTATAATTAATCTCCTAATGATTTTGGATTTTTTACAGAAAATTTTATCATAAAAAAATCTATTAAAAATACTTTATTTCAGATTTTTTTCATTATCTTCGTAAAACGGCTCAACCTCCTTAAAACTCGCTATCTCTCGTTTTGACATATAATTTCTTGACACTTAATCTGCTATTAATATATTCTCGAACTTTGCAGGAGGTGCATCGCCCCAAATGCAGCCGCCATACACTCAACCGCAGATGGCACATTCGGGATCGCAGCTGTACAGCCTGCAGTCGGCCAACGTGATTCCGTTGCTGGGCTCGTCGCAGAGTCAGTCGCCGCTGTTCGGTCAGCACAGTCCGACGTTGCTCGGCTCACCTTATTACACGCACTCGTCGCCGTTCATGGCGAGCACCTCTATGCCAGGTCAGTTCGATATTAATTCCGGTCCGGCTTCGCTCGAATTTGTAGATTGCCACCGCAAAATTGATATCCACGAAAAGCGCTTCACATTAAAATGGGTATAGTAAGTTATCCTTAAAAGATGAAATATGCCATAGCGGACTTTTCGGTAGACCTATAAAAGAGGAACAATTCCACCATACATTGTTTTGTTATGTCTCAAAAGGATTAGGCAGCGTTGTCGATGGAAGTTCCCGGTCGGTTTGATTTTCCGACATCTTCAACAATCATCGTGTTATTTCAACCAATTTACACAAAACATTAATGAATTATACACATAAACCTTTCTCTTGAATCACTCTGTCCATTGATGAAAATTCGTTCGGTAATCATATGTATTAATACGCTAAGGTTTTATTTTTAGAAAAAACCTCACAATTTCTCCACATTTATTATATATCATTTTACAGATAATTGCTTGCTCTACTGATATCGACAACTAAAAAATTTATTGTTGCTTTTGTTTTTGTAAATTAATTAAAATACAGCAACGCTGAACAACGTCTGCCATCTGACGGCTTTAATTTTCAAACAACGTCAACACTTCGATCTGTCATCTGACCTTCATATTGTAAATACTGCATACTACCATCTGACGGCTTTAATTTTGAAACAGCGAGCAACTCTGAACAACGTCACAGCAATGCTGCATGATGCCATCTGACGACTTAGCTCAACGCTTTTGCTACTTGCGCCTCTATATGACAATTTTAGTAAAATATTTCTTCGATCTGTCATCTGAGCTTCATATTGTAATACAACAAAAAGAAGAACGTTATAAGCAGTGTGCAAAATTAGAAACGAATTGAATACGTGCAATCATATTTAAAAAATATTTTTGTAAAGTAATAATGAGCCTTTTTCCTGAGAATAGTGCAGCGAAAGTGTCACGAGAGGCAGCACTAGTAGTAGGGACAAACATAAAATATTTACATGCCAACCAATGTTATTTACGTGATATTATTTTATTATTTAAAAATATAAATCTGAAATAAAAAAAAATTTGAACTGATAAACTTATCACTGAGAGTCATCATTTACATATGTTATCGAAATTATTTTTAAAATTAATTAAATGAATAAAAAATGAATAGTAAATTTTTCACAGTTTATTACCATTGATTAGAATGAGATATAACCTCAATCTTTTATTAAATTATATTCATTTATTATATTTAATTAAATTTATTTTATTACCATATATTTTTGATTCATATTTCATTTGGAAATAAATCTGAAATTCATAATTATTTTCAATTTCTCTTATTACAGTTTGAATTTATCGCTAATATTTTACTAGAGTCTGCATACTAACCTGTCTATTAATTCATTTTTTTTCCAGATACTTTTAAATACGACACGCAAGCCGACGTTTTAATGTTACTACATTGTTATCTTTTACAGTTGCAAATTTTAGTTTTGCTCCAGGAACATCATCTTCTGTTAAAAACATTTTTTTTCAAGTACACTTTAATGTGTGTTTATATGGGGATTTGACAGTGTTTGTCCCTACCGAACTACTAGCGCTACTAGTGAGTGATTTTTCGTACTTCAGGAAAAAGGCTCATTATTATACTTATTTAGGTCACACTAGTTTCATAGTTATTTTGAAAATAAAAAAAAAATCAGCTCTTCTCTTGTTTTGAATATCAGTCAAAAAGAAATAAGTTAGGTATCTGAAATTGATCGTAATGTTTATTACTAATCGTTACCCGCGTTACCGCACGTGTTAACAGAAATTTCTATTTAGGTTCCCCGCTGCATCAAAGCGGCGAGCCGCTTCTTTATAACCGGACGTCCGCCGTCGACGGCTGCGACTCGCTGTCCTGTTTTCCGGAGCCGCATTATCAGTACACGTCGATCAGCACCAACAACAGTCCCCTGAACTCCGGAAACATATCGCCTTTCAACGCGAGTCCCATACACTGTCACAATTTCTACCAACAAGTGCCGGCAGCGTACAGCGGCTCCAATTCGCCTGTGAATCTCGGCGTGTACGGCGGCGCGGTTGGACAGTCATCGCCCGTGTTTAGCGGAGCACCTCAGCTGAACGTGTCGTCTATCACTCAAGGTACGTTCGTCGTAGAGCTGTGATATAATCGTAGACAGGGCCTAATTGAGAGTTAAAGCTGTGTCCTTGACTAAAATGTCTGAAGTGGCCATACACATGAAAAGCATTGACTAATACGTTCCAAGGTCAACTAATAACAAGGCCATGCTTTTGACCAATACGTTCTAAGTTCGGTCAGTAATGAGTAACACAAGTTTTTTATTTCAAAAAACATATTTATTCAACTCATGCGCGTTATTCATGTTTTATCATGCCTAAAAACCGAACCCTAAATAGCCATTTACCGACTGGTGACAATTACTTGTCATAACTCAATGAAGATTCCTACTAGCTCGGCCATTGTGGAGTAATGAAAATAAACGTAACTATTTTCTGAGTCGTAACGAAATAGTAGGTAACAACAACTCCGTTGTTACCCATTGAGGCTAAAATTGAGAGGCCGAATGTTTTCGACATGGAGTTTATTCATAACCGGCTAACCTCAAACCAAAACATTGAATCGTGCTGTTTGGTGCTGTTAGTATTGACAGTTTTTTTTTATAAAGAAATAAATAGATATTTACAACATCTCATTATAATTAAAACATGAATAACGCGCAATTGTTGAATAAAATTATGGGCGCAACTTGTAGGCTAAGTCATGACCTGTCAGCGCGATGAATGACTTAGACTACTAGTTACGCCAATAACTATAGGATTTGTAATTTTATTCAATTTCACGCTCCGTTATTTGTTTTTTTGTAATGGCTGAGGCAGTGGCGTAACTATACCCTTGTTAAATTCATAGGATGGGGCCCTCCCTTAATATAAAAAAAACCCTTTGCACTCCGGGAATGCCGGCGGAAGTGAAAACTTGAATATTAACGTCTTACGAATTTTCGATCAAAATGGTTTGTATCGTAGATTGCATTTTTATGTACGATATTTCAACGCTAGATGTCTAACGTTGTATAATGGTTTGTATCATAGATTGCATTTTTATGTACGATATTTCAACGCTAGATGTCTAACGTTGTATAAACAATTACTATCACTTAGAGAGTTTTCTCGCTCACCCAGTTCTTACTTTTCCTGACGCGAGTTTAACATTTTTTACCCATTACAAAAAATGTGTACAACGCCGCTAAAGAAGTTTTCACTTCAAAAAGCTTCACGTTGTAGTTTCATCTTTATAAATCACGAAGTAAAGTAGATATTTGTATAATTCGTGTATGTTTTTACACCCTTCACTTGTTAGTTTGTATGTATGTTTGTTTGTAACCGTCGTTTGGACTACAGCAAGTGGTTTATATAGTGGTATAATATGCCAGCACTGTAGCCGTGCAGTCTAAAGCACGGGTCTTCGCTGACGTCAACTCTTGGAATCACGGGTCGTGGGTTCTAATCCCGTCCACGCCGAAAAATTGTTTTTTTTTTTCGGCAAATTTTTGACAATAAATCGAACTAAAAAGTGGAAAATAAATATAGTTTAAAAAAAACTAAAAAACACGCTTTATATCGAACTAAAATGTAAAAAAACATTTTTTTTAAAATAAGCTTAAAACAATAATGAATAAAAAATACTAGTATTATTGTGAAAAAAGCGTGGGGCGCTTTGTTCCACATTTTCGTACATCGAGCGCCCCACGCTTTTTTCACAATAATACTAGTATTTTTTATTCATTATTGTTTTAATTGAGTTAATACCTAACTAAAATTGATTAAATACCAAATTAATATTTTTTACCAAATTTTGTAATAAATGTTAGTTTCTTCCTGTTACCCTATAGTTACGCCACTGGGTTGAGGGTTTGAAGAAATGATTATTGAAAGGTATCAATAATATCTATAATACGCGCCACGGATCTAAAAGGCTCGGAAGCTAGTCACAAACAGCGTCGCAAAGGCACATTTTAGAGCCGTTGAGGCTCCCACCATCTCCCAGCTACCTGCACGGAACGTGCGCTCGTCGGTGATTGGCCGTGATCGCTCGTTGCCTTTGTCACTTGTCGCTTTCCTGCTTTAAAGTACAGTCGAGTACGCTGTTGTCAAATTGTTATTGTTATTTTAGTTTTGTTGAGTTGCGAGTTTGTAGTTTTTCAACAGACTGTACAAGCGCAAACCCGCATTCGCATCTAACTTCCGAGCCTTTTAGATTCGTGGCGCGTATTATACTGCAAAATAATTGAGTAAGTGTTCTGGAAGCAAATATTCGCCAAGGAATATTAGGCCAGTGGTGCTTCATACAAACATTCGAAGCAAATATTTGCTAATGACTATTAAGCCAGGCTCGTCGTGTGTGTAGTCCTAGCTTTATAGAAACAAGTTCAAACTTAATAAGAAGACCAAAACACAATTTTTCTCGAAATGCGTTCCCTAATATAATTTATTTATTAATTCATACATTTTAAATGTGTTTGTGTTGACTTGCAACTAGAGCTGTAATAAACTGTATGTATTCGTTACTGAGTAACAGGTACATCGTCTGACTCGAAGTACCGAATCGTTACTTACAAATTCATTTCGTTACTCGCATCTGTCGTATCCATGTCAGTTCGACTCGTTTGATGCGGTTATACGAACGAAGTCATATCACGTATGCGACTCGCCTCGATGCGATGGTACATGCTTGATGCTGTTAGTACACGATTGTATGTCGTATGAAAAGTAACGAGTAACGTAACGATACGAAAGTAACGGGTACTGGTTCTTTAAGTAACGAATACATACGGGTACACAATTTCTCGTTACTTTTACAGCTCTACTTGCAACTATTGTATATACAATTGGGCTTTTGAATGAAATTTTTTTTTGTCATAAATGGAAAGATCGTATATAAGTTTTATAACAAAACTATTTTTCTTTTTTTTATTTTCGTTATAATTCAAAAGTTATATCAAATTAAAAATAAATTTTTGTAGGTACCCAGTTCCGAGAACGCGCCGACATTTCCCGAACATAATGTGACGTCATAATGTTTTAGTCAATACACATGTAGAAGCCATTGATAGTATACTGCGTATATACATTTTAACATTATGACGTCACAACTGTCAAAAACAATTTTAGTGCGTTTGCAGTCACGTGATTTTTTTTAATATTTTATCAATTTTAAATTACTTATAATTAATTTAAAAAAAGTTTTTCGAAAGTTTTTCGCATCGATTATCAATATTATTTATAATAAAGTTTTAAAATACAATAAAAAAATCGATAGGTAATTATTTTTTTTTTCAAAAGCCTAATTGTACCAAATGTTGTTAATATATATATCTTGGCGTCGTGCTCATTGACTTTCAAAAAACAGGTATAAGTTCGTTTTATCATTTCAGGGATAAGCGGTTTGAACACGACCGGCTCGATAACTCAGGGTATTCCGGCGTCTGGCCTCCAGCAGCAACAACACTACGCGACCGACGAAAACATGGACACGTCGCCGTTCCCGCAGAACACCAACGCGAACTTCGCACCGCCTCAGGTCAACGTTCAGACCGTTTTCGGCGGCCAGAGTACGTCAACATCTTACGGCTCGACAAATGCAGCGTACGGGCCGCCGCAAGGTATTTTTGGCGCCCAAGTGGCGAACCTGCACGCTCATCACATCTTGAACATCCACAATCACAGAAGTTTGACGAACTCGCCGATATCGAACCCGGGCAGCCCCGGACTCGACATGATCAAGGAGGAACAAGTGAACCATAGCTTTTCGTCGAGCGCGGTAGCGACGACCGGTCATCCGCAGATATCCGTCACCGATGTCCTCGGCAGCGAAGTGACGCTCGTGGCGTCATCGGACACGTCGGAGGACAGCATGGATAGTCTCGAGAATCGGAAGATAGCGAAGCTTCCGCAGTTTGTGATCAGCGAACCTGTCGATAACGGACCGTCGATTACGAGGGGAACGGGCAGGAAAATGAGCGCCGAGAGCACCGATAGTAGCGGAGACAATAAGAGTAGTGCAAATTTTCCCGACGACCAACTCAGAATGTTGAGTAGAACTACAAGTGATTGTGAAAACGTTGATTATAACAATTTGAGTGACGATTCTTTTCGATACGTGCGACGGAACAGCGATAAGTCGTCGTGTTATAGCGAGGATAGTTTATCGAATGACAGTCTTAGCGCGAGTCATCAAAGTCCGCTGTCCAATCACGAATCGCAAAACAAAACGGTCGACGAACAAACTTTTACGGACAGCGTGCAAAATTTCTCGCAGACTTTTACAGATACCGTGCAGATATTTAGTGATAGTTTTAAAAACAATAACGAAACGACTAAAAATGGCGCGGACGAAACAAGTGACATGTGTTTTGAAAACAATGACGCGTCGGTTCGCGTGTTTTCTGTCGAGGCGAGCGAAGCAGGCGGCATGTTCGAATTGAAATTGTCGAAAGGCTGTTCGAAACTCGAATCGACCGATATTTTGGAAATGATTAAGGAAACAATCAACAGTCAGGTGCCTCCAAAGTGTTTTGTATTGAATAACGACAATATGAACAGCGGTTTGATCGAGTACGAAGGTGGCATACAAATTGAGGTTAAGGTATGCGAGGATAAGATGAAAATGCGACGTATTTCCGGTGACCAATTGATTTATAGTCAACTGTGCCAGCAGCTTATTACTTGCATGTCGGTTTCATGATTAACAGACACTTCGGAAACGAGTGATTCCGAAAGATCGATAAATCAGTGATTTGTAAAAACTAGCTTCGCCGATTTTTTCTAACGATCCGTAAGATTGTCGGTAAGCCGTAATACAGTGACCGTTTTTATTCACCACGTCAATCTTTATTGAATGTTGGTTTAGGAACGAATTGTAGGAACAGCAATTATATATAAATTATCAATTAATATCTATTAAAAAAACATTTGAATATGTTGCGTAAAGAAAAGCTTTTTTTCAAAAGTGTAGAATAGCTGCGGCGAAAGATGAAGCCACCGCGTCATAGTGACGTGAACGCATTGCGCCCGCCTTCTAGCTTGCAGGCTGTTTCAGAGATCCATGTGCGTCGAGTGTTTATTTTTATTCTACCGCTATAAATGTAAATATCCATTTATAGCGGTAGAATAAAAATAAACGCTATAAATGGATATGTCGAATTTATTCCACACGCCACTGTCTGCGGGCAAGTACGCGTTCACTACCATATTATTGATGACGTGCCTGGCTTCAACTCTCACTGCGGGCACTATATCAAATATTTAAAGGTTTTCGGTTCTCTTTGACAGATTTCCCTCAGGTTCAAATCTAAAGTCGTTATTTATTCTTTTTTATACCCTATGAACATGCCCACTGCATTTCTTAAGACAAAAATATTGCAGAGTGAAATAACTGTATTTACGTTTGCCATCTAAACTGTGCTTATACTGAATAATTTCTTATCGTAAATTTCTATAATTCCTCCATTTATTAAGTTTAAAGAAATGTAGAAAATAACGTGGTGGTAAATGAAAAATATATTTTCATTTTTTTTTTTTAAGTGAGACTTCTTTTGGCACGGTATTGTCAAATCGATTCACGAGATTGGAAGTGTAACGAAACTGTGCAATATACTATGAAAACAGGCTGTAGAACATTGAGCTACGGTGGCGGTGAGGTAGAATGCTTGCCTCTTAAGTTTGATCCCGACGGTTGGCACCATTACTATCGTTTATTTTTTTACAATTATGCCAGTTTTATTTTTGTAGTGTGTAGTGTACAGTACAGTTTTTTTTTATTCAAACCGGAGAACAAAACCATTTTACTAAAAAAGCTGTTCTTTATTAAAAGGTTGTGAAGCAAAAATTCTATTTAAATATCGCTTAGCAATACAATATTTGAAAGTCGAAACCTTTGACTATTTAGATGTATGGATTGCCAACGGTGACTTAACTTTTATAGCCAAGACCTTTGCGACAAGCCAAGCCAAACTAAGAACCTTTTCAAAGATAAAAACTAATTATTTCAGCTGTTGGTTAAGTAAGGCTAACTGGCAGTCCGTATGTCTATAGTCAAAAGTCGAAACCAACAAGAATGCATGTTTTAAAATGGCCTATATTAGATGTATTTGGTATATCGGCGTAGTGGAGATAACAGTGGAATTACGTCAGGTTTACCAAAAGTGTAAACGGTTGGTACACTTGTCTATCACGTGATCTACACTGCATTGCGGTCCTCTGTTCAAGTGTCAGAACTGACAGAGTGTTTACACTTTTAGTCCGACACTGGAAATATCAAACAGGTCAGTGTATCTTACACTTTTGTATAACGGACGCAATAGTATCAAAAGTGTTAACACTTTTTATGCCGGCACTTCACATGGCTATTTGTATTTGTGTATTTGGCAAACAATTACCAAGTGTGGACAGTCTATTTGACAAAGTGTTGGCCTTATTTGCCTATTTGACAAATAAGGCCAATACCAAATAAGCGTTACCGTGCGCTTGTCGGTTTTTCGAGGCACATCAAAGGAGTCAAATAGGCAAATACGCAAATAAACCGTCCACACAATGGCCATATTCAGAAGCGCACGCGCCGTGAACCTGTATGGACGTGCAGTATTTTTGTGTCTGTGCTGTGAGCGAGAACTGGAACAATTACTATTGAAAATGAATTGGGACAAAGAAACAGTGCTAAAATTCCTAGAATTTTATACTTTGCGTTCTGCTGCCAAATGTTTGTGTGTTTGCTATTTGACTGCCATGTGTGGATGGTCGTATTTGCCTCTATTGGCATGTTTGTCTTGAACGTCATATATTTTGCCAAATACAACAAACAACCAATAGCGAGCACAAATAGCCATGTACGCGATACCAAACACATCTATAAACTGGATAAATATTTCAGACATGAAATTATAACGTTAAGATTCTAAAACCTACAATTATAAGTAAAAAAGAAACTTTAAATTAATTAATCAATTGCCTATGAAAGATCGTTTTATCTAAGGGTATGTTCATTTAACTACGTGAGGTAAAAACGGGGGGTCGACAAAAACTCACCAAATTTCATTTAAATTAAGGGGGGCCAATGAAAAGTTCACGTCAACTTTTCAATTCAGAGAATAAACACATAACATTTAAAAAGTATAGGGTAAATCTCACGTGAGGAGGGAATCCCCCCACTCAGAGGGAGAGAGGTGCAAATTACACACCTCAAGTAATCAATGGTCGTCCCTTAACGTGTCTGATATGATTATTGACATACAAACATTTAAAGTTGTAAATTGTACTGCGATACGAAACGCTTAAAACAATTTTTTTGAAACCGATAATTTATTTAATTCATGTGGCCGATCTTTTCCCGGCGCAATTGGTGTGTAATTTTATCCAAATAAAATGTCGCAATTAGGATCTGGCAAGCGGCGCCCGCGCTGGGGGTGCGCCAATCCGGGAGGGCGCAATCAGCATAATGCGATTACGAATGTTTTATTTGAGTATATCAACCTACAAAATAATGAGGACAGAAAATCTTGCCATTGGCGCCGATGAAACGTTGTGCTACAAGGGCAGAAAGGTGCGAACGAAGCGCAGCGAGAGCGACAACCATCCAAGTCGCAAGCGCCAACTTTCTCCCGAATTTTTATAATAACTGAATTGAAAGAAAAACATAAAATACTTACAAAAACGCGTTAAATGTTAAAACAGTTTACAGCGGCTTAGGTTTCCTAAAATGGCGGCCGTGATACGACGGTGAATGACGTCACAAAAAACGTGTGCGTAGAAGTAAATGAATGTTGTTTTCTCGGTAGCGGTGACACGACCGTAACGTAAATAGCGGTCACGTTTTTTGTGACGTCATTCACCGTCTTATTACAGCCGATTTTACTCTCTACCTGAAAAGAATGTTTCAAGAAACGAAATAATTTTGCAAAAACCAACTTTCGTCCCTGAAAACAAGTATCCAATAATGTTCTTTCAATGAACATATTATTATAAAAAACGCATTTTGACAAAACAAATTAATAAAATTCTGTTGATCGGTTTTTTTTTTGTTTGTGTGCAAAGTTTACAGTTTTAAATATTTGGATGTTCGAGAAAATATTAAGAACAACTGATATGAAATTTATTTCGCGCCTTTTACCTGTATTGAATATAATATATAATTCTGCTGCCAGTTTTTTTTTTCTGTTCAGTACTGTACAAATTGGCACCACTTAGAACAGCTTCGGAACTTGTTCTTAATAACTGTTAAGGCACTTTGAAACAAAGAAAATAGTCTTTTCTCGGATTGGACAAGTGCGAGGATTCCGTACAACCAATCATATTATTTGCTTTTGAATAAGTACTCCAAAATATCACAGATATTTCATAAGTGTCTTTGATACCAAGTACTTTGGTGAGGTAGCTTTATTTTCGTATCCGTTCTTGATTACCAAGCATATTATCAATGTCCTTAATTCGCTTGTCGAGCGTCTACAATTAATAGTTCGCATAATTGCCTTAACGCGTATTTTTTTAGAGTTTCGAGAACTGTTTTAAGTTGGCGCACGTCTATAATCAGTACAGTTATTTTTATTACTATTGTTTTTTTTTAATTCCAATGTCGTAATTATTGTATTAACAATGTACACAACATTCCATAATAATATTAAAACATTTACAACCTAATTGTTTTCCAGTAACCCATACGATGATCGCATTCTGTGCTTCTATTGGTTGGCTGGTAAAACAGATGATGGTGTAAATAGAGCTATTAATTACCAATAGATAGTTAAAAAAAATAATATAAAAAATACGTGCATTGTTAACGGTTCTACTGAACATAGGGAATATATAATTAGTTTTTTTTTTTTTTTATTACTCATGCGGGAAAAGTGGTATGTTTACGCACGCTGTTACGGTTGAAAAATAGCTATTTTAATTTGCGTGCGGAAACTTTATTTGTCGCACTGAAATAATAACGGTGTTAATGTCAACGAAACAAACTGTCATTTGAAGCAGATTTGAGGTTAAAATTTTCGATTATGAACTTTTATTCTTGACAATTTTAACAATTTTAACTGAATTTTCAACTTTTTAATGATTTGATTTTAATTTTTATTACTTCTAATTTCTTTTTTTAATTCGTAATAAAATTTTAATTTAATTCGTAATAAAAAATAGTATGTGCAACTCGTGCGGCATTGTCGCACTAGTTGCACTATACAGATTGTATCAAATCAAAACGGTCCATAGGACAATCTGTGTGTAAGACAGAGACGATATATAAAGGTCTAAAGCAGTAAGTAAGAATGAGATAAATGATCGCTAATATAGTTACTGTGGTTACGTAAATAAATAATTACGTACACTGTAAATCTTTTTACCAATTTATCAATTAAAACAACTACAAATAAATTTATTATGTTGGCGGTTGAATTACCACCATAAAACCATTTAATTATTTGGATTTTTTCCCGAACAGTATAAATAGCCATTTTATCAATAATTTCACTAGTGAATACTGACATTGATAAAATTGTGATTTTTACTGTAGAAAACAAAGACGATACTATCAGATTGTATAACCACAGTAACTATTAGCGATCATTTATCTCATTCTTACTTACTGCTTTAGTGCTTTATATAATATCGTCTCTGTCTTACACACAGAATGTTCTATGGACTGTTTTGATTTGATACATCTGTATACTGATAAAAACGTATTCTGCACCTAAGGTAGATTTGTTTTCACCGAGTTCGTTTTAGAATGACAGCAAAAAATGTGCGCTAAGGTATATCCTTTTCATTTATTTGTCTAAGGTATTTCCCCTATGTTCGGTATTGCCCTTTAGACACTGCAGTGTAAATGAATAAATAAAATTAAATAAAAAAATCTTGTTATAATATTAAAAACTTACGTATTTGTATATAACCTAAAAAAATGATGTACATATATATTTTATAAAATGCCTGTAGAAATTTATTTAGCAGAAGTCTGATGCATTTGTATATACATTTTTCAAGAGGAATAATCATAGAAAAGCGGTGGAATTGAATATATTTGTATAATTAAAAAAAAAAACGCATCAATTACTATTTTGTTTTTTTTTCTAGGTATATAGAAATAGAAGTGATACAGCATTTGTTTTCTCTTTTTGATGTCAGACTTTTGTTTCCTTCCTCTTACAATTTCTTCGTGTTATTTGGACTTCAATCAACAAAAGGACATTTAGACATTTTTAATTATTGATCACTGATCATCTATGACCTATCGATAGCTGATCGTACCAGAATGGGGAAAACTATAAACGTAAACAACACCCCTAAAACCACTAGCTTTTTCGAAATTTGACCTGTACTAGTTTTGGAAACCGAGATAGGGCGGACTTACGATCCCATAAAAATAGTTTTTTTTCTCTTTCGAAGTACGAAACCCTACGAAAACTATTTTTTAAAATAAATGTTCTTTTTTTGTTGAAGTCGGGAGTCCAAACCTGCCATAGACCTTCCGGCGTAGAAGACGAACAGACTAGTATTTTTACAATATTATGTAAAGAATTTTATGTAGATTTTCGACTGAAATTTTTAACACTAGTGTAAACATGTGAGGTGCATATTTCAAATTAATTTAACAAGTCTTCAAAAACAAAATAACACCTTTAATTTTATACCATACGAATTCACTGTGAGCGCATTTTTGTCATAATGTTCAATGTGTCACTGTTGAAGCTCGAACGCAATTACGCGTGCTTTGTTTTCCGTTAATTTCAGTGGCGTAACAACAGGGTGGCAAGACGCGCAATATACCACAGGCCCCCGACCTGAGAGCAGTGAGTACAAAAGGAAAATTAAGCCAACAATATTATTACTGTCGTCTAAGAACAATCAACTTAAATGGAATTTTCGAAGTGAAACGATGTGAAATACAAAAGAAACCTTGTTAACACAAAATGGATAACGAATCAATAAAACGAGTTTCACTTCCCTGTAAGCTTGTGTGGGTGAGACACGTTTTTTTTTTTGCCTTTTTTATAGCGTAGAACGTAAGTTTGAGCTAAACTCTAAAACCTGAGAAACCTTTCAACGGTTTTTTGTCACCTGTTGAGCGTCTATAATTTACTATCTCTCTCCGATGTGACAAATAAATTAACGTCAAAAATACTTTAATAATTATACACATTTATTATTATTGATGTCACAAATAATTTAAATAGCAATTTTTAATTTGATGTATATGTTACGGTTAATACAAGAAAGTAGTTTATTCGCGAATTAACCAACGTCAAGGATTGGTTAATTCGGGTATTAGCCGATTAATTCGCGAATTAACTACTTTCTTGTATTAACCGTAACATATATTTTGAAAAACATTAATTGCCCTGCTCAAAAACAAAACATTGATGTTCTAAAACTTCTCAATAAGATCGTTAAACAGGTTATCAAACAAAAAATAAATAATAAGACCGTCAAATTGATTTGGAATATGCATTAATAAAATACCTTATGTAAATAAAAAATTACATTCCTAAAGATTAGATATTATTATAAATAAAGAATTATACTGAAATAACAAATGTAGTATTACCTATTCCGATATTCCTTAATTCCCATTTCCATATTAAATATGCTTGGTATTAAAAAAAAAAAACAGTTGTGTGGTTTTAAGAAACCACGACGCAAGTGAAACTTTTATTGGATTGTAGACACTTATCCATCAGATTAATTATTATAAACAACAATATTCAAATGAATACACGAATAAAAACATGTAAACACTGTACAGCACTTGCCCGCATGACAGACTGGCTATGTGTTATACATACTACACGGTCAGCTGATGCTAACCATGGGCGCCGCCATATTGGCCTTGGCTGCTCTACCGAGCGCCTACTCCAAACGCCTTTCACTTTACCCCTACTCCGCGGCCGCCTGTAATGCGACATGCAACAGACGGCCAGAAAAATTCGGGGCGATAGAATAAAAGTTTCACTTTAAAAATAGCTAAAGAAAGGCACAGTCAAGAAATGTTATATGGATCGAAAGTAGGTTCTTGAATTTGAGCAGGATAAGCGGAACGGAAAGATCGGAGCTAGAAGCAATAACACTGCCTCAATTATCAGGTGGTATATTTGATTTTTGAAATGAAAACTTCTTTAGCGGCGTTGTACACTTTTTTTGTAATGGGTAAAAAATGTTAAACTCGCGTCAGGACACGTGACCTGATCGAAAATTCGTAAGACGGATGGAGAGTAGAGGTAATATTCAAGTTTTCACTTCTGCCGGCACTCCCGGAGTGCAACCTTTTTTTTTTTTTTGAACAGAAACACAACTTAGTATAAAATTATAATTTATTTCGCATAATAAATTAACATGAAGCAACAGTTCAACTAAAAGGTAATAGCTATTAAATTAAAAATGAATACATTTGGGCGGACTTTGAACTTTTTCGAGTAGTTCTGATGAAACTTATAGATTCATACACAAAAACAAACGTTCAGGATTGTTTTGTTTTGTAAATAATACACACAATAATATAAAACAACAATTTAGTTAATTATTAATAGTTACAGAGATGGTGACAGAAATGGTCAAGGAGACATGGTGGCAGAAACCCCCTCTACAAATCCGTTAGTGTAGTAGGGGTCTAGCGCGTTGCGGTAGGACGCTAAGGCACTTAAAAAAAACCGGCAAATTCAAAATTCCTCTCAAAATGGCAGAAAATGACTAAACAGCATATGAGGGACCTCCTAGTTGCAGAATAATTAAATACCTATTGTAACAATTATTATTATTTTATTCAACATATTTATTAACGTAAGTTTGTATCATGAATATTATTTAATTCAACATGTTTATTAACGTAAGTTTGTATCATGAATATTATTTAATTCAACATGTTTATTAACGTAAGTTTGTATCATGAATATTATTTAATTCAACACATTTATTAATTTAAGTTTTTTAACATGAACACTACTTCCTAGTTCTAGCTCGGGTGCCATCTTTCCTCTGTTTCTCTACATGACCACCAGGGTACACCAGTGGCGGCGTGGCTTTTTTAAGACGTGGTGTTACAATACAAAATAAATAAATTTAATAAAATTGGCAGATAATTTTTTTCAAACTTTTTAGTTACTAATACAAAGCCTCTTAAGAAAAGGACTTTGTGAATTTTTGCCTGTGCAAATTTTGAAGAATCATCGAAAGGAAGCCACGGAAATTATTTCTCGTATTCCGGGCCACCAAATCAACCATTAAGTCAAGTTTTCATTTAATTTTGACTTTTTTAAATTTTTTGAAAGGATTTTGAAAGTCTCTGCAGGAGGTAGATGGGCAGAAAATATTTTTTTCTGCAACTAGGAGGTCCCCCAGATGCTGATCAGTTATTTTCTGCCACTTTGTAGAGGAATTTTGACGTTTTTTTAAGTGCCCTAGCGTCGTGCCGCAACGCGCTTGACCCCAACTCCACTAAGCGGATTTGTAGAGGGGGACTCAGACTACATGAAAGAGAGCGTTCCTGCCACCAAATGCTCCTTGACCATTTCTGTCACCAACTCCCTAACTGGAAGCACGGTTTTATTATCGGATGTATATTTCAACAGCGCAACTAGGGACTGGCAATGTGATTCGTTGTAATAAGTAAAGGATTTTATTATGAGCACAATCTAAGCAATCCAGCAAAAAATGTAGGTACTTTACGAGATCTGGGTAACAGATTTCTTATCAAATAAAAATTTAAAAACCTAACACGGATTCTTCCACGGGATTATCTACATAGATAGTAGTATATTCTTCGTTCTCTAAACTCGGTTCGGAACACTGTATAATTTCAATATTAAGTTCACTTTCATTGCCCGTTAGCTGAGACGGTATTTCTTCTGTTTGAACAATAACATCACCATTTTCAAAACAATTGTCGATACACTCTTGCTTAAATATTTCTACGTTTTCACTCTGTTTCGATTCTGCGATCTTTTCACTTTGTTTGAATTTTGCTATATTTTCATCCTTTCGTTTTCTGTCGCTGAATGTAAACTGAGACGGAAGTGGCTCCTTTGGCGGACTAGTAATATACTTATGTGGCACCACATCAGGTTTCAGCCTTATATAGCAGCCGAGCATCTTAAATTGCTGCCAGTTGTCTGCGTCCTCTTGCAGCTGAGATAATAAAAAATGATTAAATATTTTACGTTCGTAATATAATACAGTGTGTTCACTGTAACAGTGAATAATTCTTCTTAATGTTGCGCGCCCCTGTTGGGACGACTATGGACTCCATAGAATGTTCCAGACCACGGCAACAATAACAATCGAAAGCAGGTAAAAACCCGACCTTAGAATCGCTTGGAGAATACAATGCATGTTAAAAAAGGTGGAGATGCTTCCAGAACGTTCGATAGGCGGGGGACGAAGCTATAAAATGCGAGCGGAGTGGTTGGCAAGTCAGTCAGTCAGTTATTCGTGAGTTGTGTTGAACAGAAAAGTTTAGTTTTTGTTGAAGCTCTCAAAATGAACACAACTACGTATTACAAAAAAAAAACAAAGTTCCACGCCGCGTCTGTCTATCTGTCGGATTTTTATACTGTTCTCACCAATGGACGGACTGATTCAAGAGGTTTATGTGTATAATTCATTAATGTTTAGTGTAAATTGGTTGAAATGACATTATTGTTGTCGGAAATAATCAAGCCGACTGGGAGCTTTCATCGAAAACGCTGCCTAATCCCTTTGAGATATAACAAAACAATGTACGGTGGAATTGTTCCTCTTTTAGTCCGCGATGGCGTCTATCTTTTAAGGATAACTTACTATATCCATTTTAATGTTAAGCGCTTTTCGTGGATATATAAATTAGCAAATGCAAGTCGACGAAAAAACGGTGGCAATCTACAAATTCGAGTGAAGTTGGACCTCGGTCGCTAGTCAATTAATAAAATTGTTGTGGTTTGGACGTGACTAAGCCGTTGTGTTTTTTTAAGCAAGCTCTTAATATTCTTTACAAAAACAACCATTTATTCAACTTACATTGAAATGATCCTCACAGCAATGTTTTATTTGCTTTTTTTGGGGACCGGGAAACCCGAGTGACTGGAACCAACGGTGTTGTCTATTCTTTTCACCGGGAATGATCAGGAAAAGTTTATTAACACTGTTAATGCTGGTGTTTTTACAACACGGAACAAAACATCTCTTTACTTTCGGCATTTTTTACATGCTTTATTTTAATATAATTTAGGAAACACATGAAATCACAGGCACTAAAAATAAAAACTACAGCTGACGGACAGATTTCTTTCACTTCTTCTTCTTTGGGTTTGACACTGACAGTACAAAGTTAGGTTAGTGAACTGTTAGGTACACCACTGACCCCTAAGGTAAGATAATATATAAGAAGGTATTCCAATCCTGCAATGCATCATGGGAAATGTGTCAAGCGGTGGCGCCACCACGAGTGTGTCAGATACACTAGCCATCCAATCCTGCAATGCATCATGGGAAATGTGTCAAGCCAGTAACTAAAGTATTTTCATCCTAACTCTTGAAATAATAATAAATATTGTTTATTAATTAATTAGCGCCTAAAAAATTTTTTAGGCGCTAATTAATTAATAAACAATATTTATTATTATTTCAAGAGTTAAGATGAAAATACTTTAGTTACTGGCTTGACACATTTCCCATGATGCATTGCAGGATTGGATGGCTAGTGTATCTGACACACTCGTGGTGGCGCCACCGCTTGACACATTTCCCATGATGCATTGCAGGATTGGAATACCTTCTTATATATTATCTTACCCTAAGGTATGTACAGAAGATAGAGTATCCATGGTTAGGTACTTTATTTTTGGAGCGTAGACTTTATAAGTATTACATCCATGAATAGGTATAATGTCGACGTCATTTCCGACTTCCGTAATCGACAGCGGCATTGTTTGAAATTACAGGCAGAAAAAATCTTCCGAAAGGTTAAAAAAACAACGTTTAGTATTCGGAACTCAAAAGAATAGTGAGACCTCTGGTGAGAAATGCGCCGAACTATCCTAAGGGGGGTTTTTGACAGGTAAACATTGATTTAGTAAAGCATGATGGAGGCTAACCTAGCCTAGTTCATCTGTCAAAAATTCCCCTTAGGACAGTTCGGCGCATTTCTCACCAGAGGTCTCACCATTCCTTTGGGTTCCGAATAACTAGCCGTCCTGTTGAATACAAACTGTTTTTCCAAAGCCTTCTCATCTATTTTATAATGTTATAAAAATTGCTTTTTATCCATTTATCGCAATAGGTCATATGCATAAAACTCCAAATTGGTTAAAATTTTTATTTTGAAATATATTTTAGTTCTTGATCATAACGTAATGGTTATTTTATTAATCTAATAACTGAAAACAATACAAATAATAAAAAAGAAATGTAGAAAATAAGCGCTATTTTCGAATTTTCAAAACGCATCGTGACGTCAGAGTATATATCAACAACAGTTTTCATGACGACTGTGTCGTCTCACAGTAAGATTATGTCAGTATTTAGAGAAAACAACAAATAAACAGCTTCATTTAGAACATTGACAATTTGACATCAAGGTTGGCATGCATCGTATATCATGACGTCACATAAGCCCGCGAACATGGCCGATTGTTTAAACTGTCTATTTTTGAATGTGGAATTTAATATTTTTTTTCTTATGATAATATTACATTTTTAAATGATTATCAATTTTTTTCCGTATTATGGTTGACTAAATAATCTATTAAAAATATAAAAAAAAATCATGCATATGACCTATTGGGATGTTGACTATTTTGGGAAAGTGTTTTAAATCGTGCATAAGTACCTAATACAGCCCCAAATATTAATTATTATTTTTTAAATATCAATCGAGCTTTAAAAATTTCGTTACTTGTCACCACGTGACTGCTCTGACGTCATATGTTCCTTCGTGCTGGTAAAAATGATGAGGTGATGTAAAGTTTTTTCGTAATTGTTGTCGTAAAAAATGATGTCTAAGTTTTATAAATGTTGTGCGGTGCCTCAGTGTGCAAGTAATACAAGCAAAACTCCTGAAAAGCTGTTTATTCACGTTCCACGTTCAAAAGACAGGAAAATTTGGCTTCAACTTGCCCGCAGGGATCCGGCACTTGTAGCTACACAATCTAAAATGTATTTTTGTGAAGATCATTTTGACGTAAGGTCTGATAATACTATTTGTTTATTTTTCCTTATGCAAGTCTTTATTTATCAAGTTTTCAGAGAAAAAATATTGGAATTTTGAGGTTAGAAATAAAGTAATCAAAGTTGACGCTGTTTTATTTTAGTTACCGACTGATATGGAAAACTATACCGAATATCATTTAATGGGTTCGGTATCTCAAGTCCGAATAAGAGCAGGTTGTTTGCCAAAAAAATTTGGGTGTCAACCTGACAGAAAAAGACGAACAGATAAAAAAACAGCTCGATCATTAGTAATCAAAAGGCAAAGATTAGAAGCAATATCGGAATGTGAAAGAGAAATCGAAGCACGCTCTACACAAAGTATTTCCATGGTTGAAGTTCAACCAGGTCCAAGCTCAGGTATGTATTAGGAGTGGACGGATCTAAAAGGTTCGGAAGTTAGTCACAAACAGCGTCGCAAAGGCATATTTTAGAGCCATTGAGACTCTCACCACCACCCAGCTACCTGTACGGAACGTGCGCTCGTCGGTGATTGGCCGTGATCGCTCGTTGCCTTTGTCACTTGTCGCTTTCCTCCTCTAAAGTACAGTCGAGTACGCTCTTGTCAAGTTGTTATTGTTATTTTAGTTTTGTTGAGTCGCGAGTTTGTAGTTTTTCACCAGACTGTACAAGCGCAAGCCCGCATTCACATCTAACTTCCGAGCCTTTTAGATTCGTGGCGCGTATTATAAGTCATATTTCCTGATTTAACAAACTCTTTTAAAACTCACTTACTCCATATGATAATTTATAAAATAAAAGAATAGTTATATCTTCCTGTATTAAGGTTATAAAATCTATAATATCCATACTGTTTGTATACAGAGCCTGTTTCTTTTTATTTTGAGATATCTACGAAACCCGAAAAATGGAACAATTGTGCAGGTTATGTTTGTCATACTTACACGATTTGACTACGACTGCTGTATTTTTGTTTTCTTCCGAATCGGGCGAAGAAATAGCGGATATAGTAATGGAATGTGCACCAGTTCAAGTAAGTTGTCATTTTTTATGTAAAGAATAACTACTAACAAATAAAATAATTTCTAAGGTATGCGCGTCTAACTTACATCAATTTTAAGAATGACAGGTTTTCCCCGACAATAACTCGAAAGGATTGTATTGATTATGTAATTTTGTCACAGATTACTAGATACGATAAGATGCCGACCTATATTTGTCTATTATGTTTCGCTGAACTGAAGAAATTTCACCAGTTCCAAATGCAAGTAATACAGTCGGACAAAACATTGCAGCGCCATGTGCAGCAGTTGGCCGATTGTTCTACGCAGATCAAGGTTGAAAGGGACCATGAAGAAGGACCATCCGATAATTCCGTTAGTCAGAACACTGAAACCGATGTCACTACACGATGCGAAGCATTTGAAATAAGTCCTGAGTTTGATTTTTATTCAAAACAGACACCACCTGTCAATTTTAACGCAGAAAATAGCAATAACGAAGAGATGCTTTTAAAAACTGAAATTAAAGATGAACCAATTGATTATAATTCATTTGTTTCATCAGAGTCTGCTGAAGAACCAGTTGCAAGTTTATCCAAGGTTGAAGATAGTGAAATCAATTGCGAAGATTCTATGATTACTATAGGTGATACTAAAGTAGATGTAAAGAAGACAGAATTCTTTGAGTATTCCTTTAAAATTGAAAACGACACGGCGGAGGAAATACCGCTTAAATTGGAAGAAGCAACCAATAAACCACTAGAACAAGTCGATAGTAGCCTAGTTCCCCAAAATTTTAGAACGGATCCATCTGTTGGTATAGGAGAGAAGCAGTACGAATGCGATGTTTGTAAAATGTGTTTCAAGCAAGCGGTTTATTTAAAACGTCATAAATTAAGACACACAGGAGAGAAACCGTACCAGTGTGGCATTTGCAAAATGCGTTTCAGACATACAAGGACTTTATTGAACCACAAGTTAACTCATACAGGAGAGAAACCGTTCCAATGCGACATTTGTCAAATGACTTTCAGGCAAACGATTCACTTAAAAAATCATAAACTGAAACATACAGGAGAGAAACCATACCAGTGTGACATATGTCAAATCAGTTTCAGGGAGTCGAGACTTTTAAAGAGTCATAAACAAAAACATACAGGAGAGAAACCATACAAGTGTGACATTTGTCAAAAGTGTTTTACACGAAGAGCATCTTTAAATAACCATAAAGTAAAACACACACGTGAGAAACTTCACCAGTGTGACATTTGTCAAATGTGTTTCAGACTAGCGGGTCAATTAAAAATTCACAAACTAATACATAAAAGAGAGAAACCTTACCGGTGTAACATTTGTGACATGTGTTTTAAACATCCAAGTGCTTTAAAGAACCATGAATTACTACATACAGGAGAGAAACCATTCCAGTGCGACATTTGTCAAATGTCTTTTAGACAAACGATTCACCTAAAAAATCATAAACTAACACATACAGGAGAGAAACCACACCAGTGTGAATTTTGTCAAATGTGTTTCAGACAAGAGTGTCAATTAAAATGTCATAGATTAACACACACAGTAGAGAAACTGTACGAATGTGACATTTGTCAAATGTGTTTCAAACAAGCGGCTCATTTAAAAAGCCATAAACTAATACATACTGGAAAGAAACTATACCAGTGTGACATTTGTCAAATGTGTTTCAAAGAGTCGCGTATTTTACAATCGCATAATTTAATACATACGGGAGAGAAACCTTACGAGTGTGACGTATGTAAAATGTGTTTCAGACACTTGTACACATTGCGAAACCATGAATTAATACATAAAGGAGAGAAACCGTACCAGTGTGACATTTGTCAAATGTCTTTCAGACAATCGTGTCACTTAAAAAGTCATAAATTAAAACATACAGGAGAGAAGCCGTACCAGTGTAACATTTGTCAAATGGTTTTTAGACACTCAAATTCTTTAAGGATACATGAACTAAGACATATGGAATAAGTACCGTACGAAACGAAATTTCCGATGTTAACAAGTGTAACGAAGTAGAAAAACTTTTTTGGCTTACACACAGATTAATAATAGAAAACATTTCACATTTGATCCACTCTTAGCTCTCGCTACAGTGAAGGGTCATATTCAAACGATGCCTAATGCAAAAGTTAACTCTCGTAGTAAGTGAAATGCTGCTGCTAATATGCATTATTATGAGAAAGTTGATTGTTTAGATGTATCACTGTAGAATAATTGATAATTCAGACGCCGCGATAGTGGAAGTTTTGGGTTTGAGTCCCGACAGTGACATTGTTTGAATAATATTTTTTTTAAATATTGCACTGTAAACTACCAATGTGTGTTTCATAATAAAATACCCAACTATAGCTATGTATTTGTGTTGTTTGTAATATATATTCCAAGCCCAAAAAATGTACACTGGCTAAATTAGATATGACATTCGGGAAAATTCTGACTTATAAATAGTGAAAGATTTTTTTTGAATCGATTAAGTGGTTTCTGAGTTAATAGCATCGATGAAACAGCGTCGCAAAGGCACATTTTAGAGGCGTTGAGGCTCCCACCACCTCTCAGCTACCTGCACGGAACGTGCGCTCGTCAGTGATTGGCCGTGATCGCTCGTTGCCTTTGTCATTTGTCGCTTTCCTGATTTCAAGTACAGTCGAGTACGCTTTGGTCAAGTTGTTATTGTTATTTTAGTTTTGTTGAGTTGCGAATTTGTAGTTTTTCAACAGACTGTACAAGCGCAAGCCCGCATTCGCATCTAACTTCCGAGTTTTTTATATTCGTGGCGCGTATTATACTTAACGAATTAATAGAAGTTTTTACGTCAAAAGGATTTGTATTCATCACAGCAAGCCCTTTTTAAAGATACCCTATATGAAAGATTGTAAGCTGTATTACTGCGTCCGGAGTTGAGTTTTTAATTTCTGTTTTGACTTTTGATTCTACGTCACTAGGTTTCTGAGAAAATCTCCTGACAGACCGAATCTGTTTGTTTTTCTTTTAAAACATCTACAAAACACTAAAAATGGACCATTTGTGCAGACTATGTCTGTCACACGTACGCGATATGACTACGATTGGCGTATTTTTGTTTTCTTCTGAATCGGGCGAAGAAATAGCCGATATAATCATGGAATGTGCTCCAGTTCACGTAAGTTGATATTTTTTATGTAAAGAATAACTACTGTACGAATTTTAAAAGAAGACAAGTCTATGACCTTATTGCAGAAGAGCGCACACAATGGTAAACACCAGCGACTTTTTGCATTTTCCCCACCGGTCTTTAGCGGAGCGCACTGTACTAACAAATAAAATAATTTCTAAGATATGCGCGTTTAACTTAAATCAATTTCAAGAATGAGAACTTTTCCCCGACAGTAACCGAAAGGTTTGTGTTAATTGTGTAATTTCGTCACAGATTACTAGATACGATAAGATGCCGGCCTATATTTGTCGATTATGTTTCGCTGAACTGAAGAAATTTCACCAGTTCCAAATGCAAGTAATACAGTCGGACAAAACATTGCAGCGCCGTGTGCAGCAGTTGGCCGCTTGTCCTACGCAGATCAAAATTGAAAGGGACCTTGAAGAAGAACCATCTGATAATTTCGTTAGCCAGAACACTGAAACCGATGTCACTACACGATGTGAACCATTTGAAATAAGTCCTGTGTTTGATTTTTATTCAAAACAGACGCCACCTGTCAATTTTAACGCAGAAAATAGCAATAACGAAGAGATACCTTTAAAAACTGAAATCAAAGAAGAACCGTTGGACTATAATTCACAAATTCCAACAGTGTGTGCTGAGGAGACAGTAGGAAGTTTATCCAAGGTTGAAGATGGTGAAATCAATTGCGAAGATTCTATGATTACCACAAGCGATATTAAAGTAAATGTAAATAAGTCAGAATTCTATGCGTATTCCTTTAAAATTGAAAATGACACGGCGGAGGAAATACCGATGAAATTGGAAGAAACGTCCAATAAACAACTAGAAGAAGTCGATGGTAGCCTAGTTCCCCAAAATTTAAGAATGGATCCATCTATTGATGGAGAAGAGAAACCGTACAAGTGTGGTGATTGTAAAATGCGTTTCAAACAAGCGGTTTATTTAAAGCGTCATTCATTGAAACATACTGGGGAGAAACCACATCAGTGTGACATTTGTAAAATGCGTTTTAGACACATAAGGACATTAAAGAACCATGAATTAACACATACAGGAGAGAAACCATATCAGTGTGATATTTGTCAGATGTGTTTCAGGCAAACGATTCACTTAAAAAATCATAAACTAACACATTCTGGAGAGAAACCCTACCAGTGTGATATTTGTCAAATGTCTTTCAGAGAAGCGAGAGTTTTAAAGAGTCATAAATTAAAGCATTCAGGAGAGAAACCGCACCAGTGTGACATTTGTCAGTTGCGTTTTAGACAAACGATTCACTTAAAAATTCATAAACTAAAACATACAGGTGAGAAACCATACCAGTGTGACATTTGCAAAATGCGCTTTAGGCACTCAACTACTTTAAGGATACATGAATTCCAGCATACAGGAGAGAAACCATACCAGTGTGACGTTTGTCAAATGGGTTTCAGACAAGCGATTCACTTAAAAAATCATAAAGTAATACACACAGGAGAAAAACCATACCAATGTAACATTTGTAAAATGTGTTTTGCACACCCAACATCTTTAAAAAACCATGAATCAACCCATACAGGAGAGAAACCGCACCGGTGTGACGTTTGTGAAATGTGTTTCACAAATACAACTTCTTTAAAAAGTCATAAATTAAAACATACAGAAGAGAAACCGCACATGTGTGACATTTGTCCGATGCGTTTCAAACAACCGAGTCACTTAAAAAGTCATAAATTAATACATACAGTAGAAAAACTATACCAGTGTGATATTTGTCAAATGTGTTTCAGACAAGCGGGTCAGTTAAAAAGTCACAAATTAATACACACAGAAGACAAACTATACCAGTGTGACATTTGTCAAATGTGTTTCAGGGAGCCATATATTTTACAGAAACATAATTTAATTCACACGGGGGAGAAACCGTTTCAATGCGACATTTGTAAAATGTGTTTCAGACACTCATCTACTTTAAGAAGCCACGAATTAATACATAAAGGAGAGAAACCATACCAATGTGATATTTGTCAAACATCTTTCAGACAAGCGAGTCACTTAAAAAGTCATGCATTAAAACATACAGGGGAGAAACCCTACCAGTGTAATATTTGTAAAATGCATTTTAGACATTCGAATTCTTTAAGGTTACACGAATTTAAGCACACAATGAACACAGAGTGAATATGACATAAAAAGTTTAGCAAGACTGCAAAATAATTATATTTTAAATCTTGAATATCACAATTATGAAAGCAATGTTTGTAATCATAATGACAAACTCTTGTAAATGATATCCCACATGATAATAAACAAAATAAAATTAAATATTTATAAATAATACAGTACAATCCCTCAAATTCGTCACCTTAGGGACTGGGGGTATTGTCTGAACGCAAAAAAAAGTCGAATTATCATAAAATACAGAGCAAAATACAGATTTACAGTAAAATAAACAATAACTGAACTCAAAAATGACTGTATTGTTCTCTGCAGTCAACACATTGCAAAATACCGCACAAAAGCTGTTATTATTAGTGAAAAAGAGCAATACATACTGTATCTGTACATACAATAGTTAAATACATACTGTAAAAATTAGAAAATGGCGATCAATATAGACTTGCTCTAAAAACTGCTCGGTACAGTCCGGTTAGAGCATGGTTGGATTAATCGGGAGGCCACCGAGAGGAGTTCTACTGTAATTATTACTGCCCCATGTTTATTTATTTCTAAGTCACGTGGATTATAATTAAATCAGCTGTAGTTGGCCGATATTTGTTTACCTTTCGAATTATCTATGGAACCCTAAAAATGGAACAAATGTGCAGATTATGTTTGTCACACTTGCACGATATGATTACGACTGGCGTATTTTTATTTTCCTCCGAATCGGGCGAAATAATAGCCGATATAATAATGGAATGTGCTCCAGTTCAAGTAAGTAAACAATTTTTTAATGTACATATAACCAAATAATTTCTAAGCTATGCGCTCCTATCCCAATATGGATTTCGTTTAAGAAAGAAGGTGTAATAACCATTTATTTAAAACTAAGATTATATAAATAGTTATTTTACATTATGGAAACAAGTGAAGCCATAGGTCTTTAGCATTGGAACAAAATAAACAAATGGGAACACGCCATGACAATCATTTAATGAGTCAGAGAGAAATTAATAGCAAAGTTTTAACTATTCCAAAATTATCGCAACAACCATAAAGCAATAATGAATGTCGTCATGGCTCATACTTATCCGTACATATTGTCCCAAAGTTGAATTTCCTATGGACCCTGTATCGATTTACACACTGTATATTATTTTTGGGTAAATTGAGTAACTATTGATAAATGAAAACTATTTTATGGTACAGCAATTCAAATTTAATCGTAATTGGCAATTAATGATTAATAGTGTTTTTACACGAAGGTCCTGTATTAATTATGTAATTTTGTCACAGATTACTAGATACGACAATATGCCGGCCTATATTTGTCGATCTTGTTTCGCTGAACTGAAGAAGTTTCACCAGTTCCAAATGCAAGTAATACAGTCGGACAAAACATTGCAGCGCCGTGTGCAGCAGTTGGCCGATTGTCCTACGCAGATCAAGGTTGAAAGGGACGTGGAAGAAGAACCATCTGATGATTCCAAAAGCCAGAACACCAAAACCGATGTTACTACGCGATGTGAACCATTTGAAGTTAGTAATTTTTATTCAAGAGAGACGCCGCCTGTCAATTATAACGCAGAAAATAGTAATTGCGAAGAGATACCTTTAAAAACTGAAATCAAAGAAGAACCGTTGGACTATAATTCACAAATTCCAACAGTGTCTGCTGAGGAGACAGTAGGAAGTTTATCCAAAGTTGAAGATAGTGAAATCAATTGCGAAGATTCTATGATTACCACAGGCGATACTAAATTGGATATAAATAGGACCGAAATCTTTGAGCATTTCTTTAAAACTGAAAATGGCATGGCGGAGGAAATACCGCTTAAATTGGAAGAAACATGCATAAAACCGTTAGAGGAAGCTGATAGTGGCCTATTTCCCGAGAATTTAAGAATGGATCCATCTATTGATACAGAAGACAAACCGTACAAGTGTGACATTTGCCAAATGTGTTTCAGAGAAGCGAGAGTTTTAAAGTGTCATAAACTAAAGCATACAGGAGAGAAACCGCACCAGTGTGACATTTGTAAAATGTGTTTCAAACAACCGATTTATTTAAAACGTCATTTATTATTAAATCACACAGAAGAGAGACAGTGTGACATTTGTAAAATGTGTTTCACAAACACAACTTCTTTAAATAATCATAAACTAAGACATACAGGAGAGAAACCACACCTGTGTAAAATTTGTAAAATCAGTTTTACAGACCCAACAACTTTAAGGAATCATATATCACAACATACAGGAGAGAAACCGTACATGTGTGACAGTTGTCCGCAACGTTTCAAACAATTGGGTCACTTAAAAACCCATAGATTAAGACATGCAGTAGAAAAACAATACCAGTGTGGTATTTGTCAAATGTGTTTCAAACAAGCGGGCCAGCTAAAACGTCATAAATTAATACATACAAAAATGAAACGACATCAATGTGACATTTGTCAAATGTGTTACAAAGACTCGCGTACTTTAAACAAACACAAATCAATTCACACGGGGGAGAAGCCCTACCAATGCGAGGTTTGTAAAACGTGTTTTAGACAAGTAGCTACTTTAAGGAACCACGAATTAATACATAAAGATGAGAAACCGTACCAGTGTGATGTTTGTCAAATGTCGTTCAGGCAAGCGAGACACTTGAAAAGTCATGAGTTAAAACATACAGGAGAGAAACCCTACCAGTGTAAGATATGTAAAATGTCTTTTAGACATTCGAATTCTTTAAAATTACACGAATTTAAGCATACAATGGACACCGAGTGACTATAAAAGTTCAGCAAGACTACAAATTAATTACATTTCATATCTTAAATATGACAATTATGAAAACAATATTTGTAATAATCATGACAAACTCTTTGAAATGGTATCCCATATGATAATAAATAAAATAAAAATAATTAATGTCTATATATAATACAGTAGAATCCCTCTAATCCGTGACCTTGGAGAATGGTCGGAACGCAAAAAAGGTCGGATTATCAGAAAATACAGATTTACAGCAAAATAAACAATCTCTGTACTCAAAAATGACTCTGTATGAATGTATTGTTCTCTGCAGTCAAAACATGGAAAAATCACAAAAGCTGTTATTATTAGTGAAAAAGGGCAATACATACTGTATCTGTACATACATAGTTCATACACACTGTAAAAATTAGAAAAAAAGCCAGTAATAGACCTTTGCTCTAAAAACTGTACAGTACAATTCGATTCTAGCACGGTTGGATTAACAGGGAGGCAAACGAGAGGAGTTCTACTGTAATCATTACTATCCAAAGTTTGTATTTCCTGTCCTTTCGAATTATCTACGAAACCCTAAAAATGGAACAAATGTGCAGATTATGTTTGTCACACTTGCACGATATGATTACGACTGGCGTATTTTTATTTTCCTCCGAATCGGATAAAGTAATAGCCGATATAATAATGGAATGTGCTCCAGTTCATGTAAGTAAACTATTTTTAATGGATAACTGTTGAACAATGAAAACTATTTTTGCTGCAGCAATTACAGTGTAATCGTAATAGCAAATAGTGATAAATATTACATTTTTCAAAATACACCGATTACTCGAATAGATTGTATTAATTACGTAATTTTGTCACAGATTACTAGATATGATGAGATGCCGGCCTATATTTGTCGATTATGTTTTGCTGAACTGAAAAAGTTTCACCAGTTCCAAATGCAAGTAATACAGTCGGACAAAACATTGCAGCGCCGTGTGCAGCAGTTGGCCGATTGTCCTACGCAGATCAAGGTTGAAAGGGACCTTGGAGAAGAACCATCAGATAATTCCGGAAGCCAGAACACTGAAACCGATGTCACTACGCGATGTGAACCATATGAAATTAGTCATTTTTATTCAAAACAGACGCCGCCTGTCAATTTTAACGCAGAAAATAGCAATAACGAAGAGATACCTTTAAAAACTGAAATCAAAGAAGAACCGTTGGATGATAATTCACAAATTCCAACAGTGTCTGCTGAGGAGACAGTAGGAAGTTTATTCGAAGTTGAAGATAGTGAAATCGATTGCGAAGATTGTATAATTACAATAGGCGATACTAAAGTAGATGTACAGAGGACAGAATTCTTTGAATATTCCCTTAAAATTGAAAATGACATGACGGAGGAAATACCGCTGAAATTGGAAGAAGCACGCAATAAGTCGCTAGAGGAAACCGATGCTGGCCTATTTCCTATTGATACAAAAGACAAACCGTACAAGTGTGACATTTGTCAAATGTGTTTCAGAGAAGCGAGAATTTTTAGCAGTCATAAACTAAAGCATTCAGGAGAGAAACCGCACCAATGTGACATTTGTCAAATGTGTTTCAGAGAAGAGAGATTTCTAAAACGTCATTCATTAAAACACACAGAGGAGAAACAGTGTGACATTTGTAAAATATGTTTCACAAACACAACTTCTTTAAATAATCATAAACTAAGACACACAGGAGAGAAACCATACCCATGTAAAATTTGTAAAATGTGTTTTACAAACCCAACTACTTTAAGGAATCATATATCACAACATACAGGAGAGAAACCGTACATGTGTGACATTTGTCCGATGCGTTTCAAACAACTGAATCCATTAAAAAGCCACAGATTGAGACATGCAGTAGAAAAACAATACCAGTGTGATACTTGTCAAATGTGTTTCAAACAATCGGGCGAGTTAAAACGTCATAAATTAGTACACACAAAAAAGAAACGACATCAATGTGACATTTGTCAAATGTGTTTCAAAGACCCGCGTAGCTTACACGAACATAATTCAATTCACACGGGGGAGAAGCCCTACCAATGCAACTTTTGTAAAATGTGTTTTAGACAAGCAGCTACTTTAAGGAGCCACGAATTAATACATAAAGGGGAGAAACCATACCTGTGTGACGTTTGTCAATTGTCGTTCAGGCAAGCGAGTAGTTTAAAAAGTCATGCATTAAAACATACAGGAGAGAAACCCTACCAGTGTAACATATGTGAAAGGCCGTTTAGACATTCGAGTTCTTTAAGGTTACACAAAATTAGGCATACAATAGACACCTAGTGAGTATGATATACATTTAAAAAGTTCAGCAAGACTACAAATTATATTAATAATTATGGAAACAATATTTGTAATCATAACAAATGATGTCACACATGATAATAAATAAAATAAATAAATATATTGGTACAATCTCCCCGTTGGGACAACAATGGATATCGTGAGATAGGTCCACGCATCTCGCCCGAAGCACTCCTCTCGTGCTCCGACTCCTGGAGGATTCTTTGTACCAGTTTCTCCAGTCGGTCCTTGGTTTCTTCTGTTACCACTCGAACGCGCTCACTTCCTCGCGATGCGTGCTTGGCGGCTTCAAATTCCATCAATTTTTCTTGGTCGCGCCAACCTCAAGCCCTGCTGTGTTTCGCCGTCCCTCAGCCCGTCTTTATACTAGTTTTTAACACACTATCTCACGAAATCCTTTGTTGTCCCAACGGGAAGATTGTAACAATATATATACATATTCATTATTTCAATCTCTTTATTCTCATTTTATTATTTCTCCTTCGCGTGGTTTGTAAATAAATTGAGTGTGAATGGCAGATTATATTTCCTTTCCTTAAGAATTATCTACGGTACCCTAAGATGGAACAATTGTGCAGATTATGTTTGTCACACTTGCATGATATGACTACAACTGGCGTATTTTTATTTTCCTCCGAAGCGGGCGAAGTAATTGCCGATATAATAATGGAATGTGCTCCAGTTCAAGTTAGTAAACAATTTTTAATGTACACATAATATTGTTTTTATCAAAATACATCAATTACTGGGACTGTATTAATTATGTAATTTCGTCACAGATTACTAGATACGACAATATGCCGGCCTATATTTGTCGATCATGTTTCGCTGAACTGAAGAAGTTTCACCAGTTCCAAATGCAAGTAATACAGTCGGACAAAACATTGCAGTGCCGTGTACAGCAGTTGACCGATTGTCCTACGCAGATCAAGGTTGAAAGGGACCTTAAAGAAGAACCATGCGATAATGCCGTAAGCCAGAACACAAAAACCGATGGTATTACACGATGTGAACCATTTGAAATAAATCACGAGTTTAATTTTTATCTAAAACAGACGCCACCTGTCAATTATAACGCAGAAAATAGAAATAACGAAGAAACGTTTTTAAAATCTGAAATCAAAGATGAACCGATTGATTATAATTCATTTGTTTCATCAGTGTCTTCTAGAGAAACAGTAGCAAGTGTATCCAAGGTTGAAGGCAGTGAAATCAATTGCGAAGTTTCTATGACAGTAATTGAAAATACAAAAGAAAGTGCAAATACGTCAGAAACTTTTGAGTATTCCCTTAAATTTGAAAATGATATGACGGATGTAACACCGCTGAAATTGGAAGAAACATGCAGTCAGCCGCCAGAAGAAGCCGACAGTAGTCTATTGCCTGAAATGGATCCATCTATTCATAGAGGAAATAAACGATACCAGTGTGACGTTTGTAAAAAGTGTTTCAGAAATGCACGTAACTTAAAGAGGCACAATTTAATACATACAGGGGAGAAACCATACAAGTGTGATGTTTGTAAATTGGGTTTTAGACAGATAACGACTTTGAGGAACCATGAATTAACACATACAGGAGAGAAACCATACCAATGTGACATTTGTCAAATGCGGTTCAGACAAGCGATTGCCTTAAAAAATCATAAACTGAAACACACAGAAGAAAAACCATACCAGTGTGACATTTGTCAAATGTGTTTCAGACAAGCGGCTTATTTAAAACGTCATAAATTAACACATACTGGAGAGAAGCCACATCAGTGTGACATTTGTAAATTGAGTTTTAGAAACATAGGAAATTTAAGTAAACATAAGTTAACACATACAGGAGAGAAACCATACCAATGTGACATTTGTCAAATGCGTTTCAGGCAAACGGATCACTTAAAAAGTCATAAACTAAAACATACAGGAGAGAAACCATTCCAGTGTGACGTTTGTAAATTGTGCTTTAGACACTTGAAGACATTAAAAAACCATGAATTAACACACACAGGAGAGAAATCATATCAGTGTGACATCTGTCAAATGCGCTTCGGACAAAAAGCTCGCTTACAAATTCATAAACTAATACATACGGGTGAGAAACCATACCAATGTGACATTTGCCAAATGGGTTTCAGAGAGTCGAGAGTTTTAAAGAGTCACAAACTAATACATACTGGAGAGAAACCGCATCGGTGTGACATTTGTGAAATGTGTTTCACGCAAAAGACTTCTTTAAATAATCATAAATTAAAACACACAGGAGAGAAACCTTATCAGTGTGACATTTGTAAAATGTGTTTCGCGGAGTCGGGCACTTTGAAGAAACATAATTTAATACATACAGGAGAGAAACCGTACCAGTGCGATATTTGTCAAATGTGTTTCAGACAAACGAGCCAATTAAAAACACATAAATTAACACATACAGGAGAGAAACCATACCATTGTCACATTTGTCAAATGTCATTTAGACACTCAAATTCTTTAAGAATACATAAATTAAAACATACAGAATAGATAACATACAATTTATTAATGTGTTGTATTCTATTCTAAATTTGTGGTGTTTTTTTGTAATAATTACAATTCTTATTCAATAAACATTTGTATTTGAATTTAAATCTCTAGAAATTATTTCTTGGGCGTAATTTAAATGTGACCATGACTGGTGCTGTCTCAAATTGCGAGTTCCGGAGTGAACTTAACAAACGAAAATAATTCAGTAACCTTTGGATATAGTTCTGAATACCGATCATCTTCGATCGGGATGAAATGTTGGGCATTTGTCGACCTTGGTAGGACATGAAAAACTCCCATGGGATTTTTGGCGCAAGTGTCCTATAACATTTTTATGGGGGTTTAAAGTTTTTACAATATAAAGCCATTTATTTATAGAAATTTTGCTATAACGGTATCTGGGGAGCTCATCTTCGATTGGAAAGAAACTTTGGAAATTTGTTGACCTTGGTGAACATGAAAAACCTACAAATACAATTTCAGCCACTAGGTTGATATTTATACAAATGCAAAACAGTTTCTATCAAGCAATTTGTTCGCAAGTCTGTGGAGCCCTTCAAGTTTTAGATCAGTAATAAAAGCTTTATAAAGACACTGTTTTTAAGATTGAAATTGTGTTTTTTACAGCGAAAAATAATGAATTTATCGCTTTCATATGACAAGATTTGTCGAGCGTGTTTAACTGAGGGAAACGGAGAACTAAAATCAATGTTTGACGAAATTCACTCTGAATTTGCGATTCGTCTTTCGGAAATGCTAATGGAATGCACTCCTGTACAAGTAAGATTGTACTCAGGCATGTTCGAATATTTTGTCCACATACGGCGTCGATTGTTTAGTATACAATTTACAATCAAAAGAAACAAAAGATGTCTCAATAAACATCAGGCACAAAGACGCAAATCAGCAATTTTAAAAACAAAGTCTACACTCTAATCTTGAATTTTAAACTAAAAACTCTAAATGTAATTAATGATGTGCAATTAAAATAATTTCTTTCTTTATCAGGTGTCAAAAGACGACGGTTATCCCTGGAATTTATGCACGAGCTGTATAGAACAACTGAATCTTTCGTATAAATTTCGCGAAAAATGCGTAAAATCAGATTTCACGCTACAATGGCATGGCCAGTGTAATACAATCCCGCGTGACATAAAAACTGAACAATCGGAAGAAACTGGAGACTGTAAAATAAATTTGTTTGTTGAAGTAAAAACTGAAGACGACAATAACGTCGATAGTTCTAGTGATTCGATCGAAACCGTAACGAATACTCGAGATACCCATCAACGCAAGTGTAAAAGAACACGCGATGAAGATAAAAACAACATAGATAAAGATGAAAGAAAGTCAACGATATCTCACAAGCGTGCTCGTAACCGCGCAACAGCGAAAAAGACAAAATCTAGTGAAAAAGAACCGGTGATTATCGGTCCGCCATATACTTGTTCGAAATGTGACGTCACGTTTGGAACGAGCCAGGAGCTGGTGACGCACTACGATTCCAAGGAACATAAGAATTACAGGTAATTAAAATTGACAAATATGCAGAACGTTCCAACTGCCTAGATTTGTTTTTCTTAGGGACGTAATTAGTTATTTATTCCGTTGATTTGTTCTATTCCTCGGAATAAATAGCGACAATTCAATTCACCAAACATAGCTAAGTTTACTGGACATGGAATTACTATTTTGTTCAGCTTCAGAGATATTTAAATGTTTATTGCCCTGATAAAATAATGGCAATCACATAAAGTCTACCATAAATCAGTATCTAGTTCATTTTTGTTAATTACTAATTTTGTTTATCATGTTGGGGAAGTTGCAACGAATTCGAAAATAGAATTGAAAAAACAGTTGTGTGGTTTTAAGAAACCACGAAACTTTTAGTAGATTGTAGGCGTTGGATTGTAGACACTTATCCATCACGATTAATTATAAACAACAATATTCACATGAATACACGAATAAAAACATGTAAACACTGTACAGCACTTGCCCGCATGACAGACTGACTATGTGTTATACATACTACACGGTCAGCTGATGCTAACCATGGGCGCCGCCATATTGGCCTTGGCTGCTCTACCGAGCGCCTACTCTCGAACGCCTTTCACTTTACCCCTACTCTGCGGCCGCCTGTAATGCGACATGCAACAGACGGCCAGAAAAATTCGGGGCGATAGAATAAAAGTTTCACTTTAAAAAATAAGCGGAACGATCCAATCGACTAGAATTGTTTTTCTTTTAAAATAACAATTACCCACGTTAATTTGTTTATTCAGGATAAAAATTCCTTGTACGGTGTGCGGCAAATCTTTCTTCGAAGTTCGACTGAAATATCACATGCGAATTCACACGAACGAACGGTCGTTCGTGTGCGACGTCTGCGGCAAAGGCTTCAACCACAACCATTACCTGAAAACGCATAAAATGACTCACACGGGACAACGTCCGCACATTTGTCACATTTGCAATCGAGGCTTCATTCAGAAGTGCTTGTTAATAAAACATATCAGAAATCATACAGGAGAAAGGCCGTATTCTTGCAATATTTGTGAGAAAACGTTCAAGATATCGTCGTCGCTCAAACTGCACCAGAAAACGCACGAACCCAAAACCGGTAAGTTGTAATTAAGGGGAAAGCGGGACAGAGGTTGTGTCGGAGCCACGGCCGCAGGAATTTCGGGCAATGAATGGAGATGGGCACATGAGAAACGTAAGATGGCAGCAGGTATATAGCTACCTAAAGTCCGTTGCAGACGAGGCTGGATTTGGCGCTAGGTTCCTTGCTAGATTTCACTACTAGTTTCCTAGTGCCGGTTTTCTTAATTGCTATTATGTGCTCGCTTTACACGAGACGTCTTTACATTTTAAAATCGGTCAAGCCGCTTGGGCTGTACGCTGGACACAAAAAAAGCGTGACACACAGGTTCACAGCCGTACAGACAAAGCGAGCTATTGCTGGGGTCGCGCCTAATAAAAAAAAGTAGTAAAATATCTTTTGCGACCACAGTTTGAAATTTACCGCGAGTAAACGAAAATAATAAAATGCGTTTAACGCCCGTTTCTCGACTTTATGTCATAACAGACGCCATTCGCACCATTACTATTTTCCATCTATCACACTTCTCGTTATTTTCTATACATTTTTCAACTTCAATTAATTAATAACAATGGGCGAATGAAGGAATTTTGGGACATTAGGATAAGGTAGGCAAATTTTGAGCATAGGAGTATGACAGGTAATCGGCCATGACCTTGAATAAGGAACCATCTCGATATTTTTATCGGGAATTATTGAGGGAAACCATGGAACACCCTCAACAAGAAGGCCTATACAGGAACTACCGTTTCTCGGCGAGAGGCAGTGGGAAAAAGTCCCAGCCACATCTGCCCCCGCCGGGATTCGAACGCGGTACCTCCCGAATGCGAGTCTAGTACTTTCTTAAATTAACAATTAAATCCCATACAAATTTCGTTACAGCCGAAGATAAACAAAAAGAAACTTCCGAAAGATACCCGTGCAAAATATGCCAGAAGACGTTATCATCAAAGGCCAGTTTGTTTGCCCACGCAAAGATTCACGGCGACAAAACGCACCTTTGCAGCCAGTGCGGCAAAGGATTCATTAGCACTGCGCTGCTACAGTCGCACAACAAAACACATACTGGAGAGAAACCCTTCAAGTGCGGCACGTGCGGCAGAGCATTCACGCATCACGGCGTGATGAAAACACATCAGCTTCTGCACACCGGTGGGTAATGACAGCTAATTTAGTATAGACGCTCGACAAGTAAGATCGTTAGCGTCTAACGCTAATTTAGTGCCATTGCCTATAAGATCTCCTATGCTCCTGTAATGGCAAAATACGACCAGTATTGGGGATATTACCTGGAGGTGAAGCCCATTTCAAAATATTCAATATGGCCGCTGTATGCGAAGCGTTTGCATTGATGATTTCCATAGCTACCATATCAACACTTAAGACGCACCATACATGAGTTTTGTTGATATGATATTTATGGAAATCATTTATGCGTTTTATTTGTTTACCAAGTATCTTATCCATTTTCGATGTATGTTGCATATTAAGTGGAACAATTTTCAGTATTGCGTTAGTGATTTCCATAGCTACCGTATCACTCGTTTGTTTTGTTTTGACGTGATAACGTCTTATAAATTGATGAAACACCAGCTGCATGCACGAAAAAGTGTAACGTTCGTAACGTTCCGCCTGACCCTGTGCGTGCAAGCGAGAGCGCAGTATAAGCGATAGAGAAGCACGATCGGCGTCGGCTTGTACGCATTTCACTCTTCTCGCGTGACGTCAGAGAGTAGTGTGCGTTCAACATGTTTTTCGGCTGTTCCAGCGAAAGCTACATCTGACAGATGGCCTTTGTTTTATAAACCGTGGAAATTAAGACTTAAAATCAAGATATCTAATAAAAATGTCATAAATTATCGAATTTTTAAAGCAATTTTTCAGATAATACATCGTTATTTGTTCGTTTTTGCACGGATATTTTTTGTGTCATATAATTATTACCGGTTCATCCAAGCCAAAGTATAACTGAACGCACGATAATGGCAATATGGCGCTAATAATAATTAATAAATGTCATTTTATTTTGTTAAAAATAACTGATCGCCATCATTATGGATAAAATATGATATTATTCACAACGAATGGAAATGTATTGATCAATTGATAGTTTGTACACAAACGCAGCTATATTTTGTATCAAAAACAAATCTTGGGAGATATCTGCATTTCATAACAGCAGATAAATTACACGGTTTGTTAACAAATATATAATATATATACATTCTTTTAAATGTCTTTTATAATTGCTTAAAAATATGTATTTTGCTTTGGTTGATCAAATTATTAGTCGTTAAAAATATAGTTTGACAGCTACTAAAATTTAGGTTATGTATTATTAAATATTATATTCGAGCGGAATACGTCATCACGTAAAACTATCGTCCGTAAACCGACTTTACAGACAAACAATTTTTTTTTTTTGGTAGGCGAAAAGCCGTATTCTTGTTCAATTTGCGGCAAAAAATTCACTCAACGGGCTCACATTAAATATCATATGAGGACACACAGCGGGGAGAAGCCCTATCCATGCTCGGTGTGTGGAAAGGGTTTCGCGGCGAACCACAATCTCAAGACACACATGAGACAACACTCGGGGGAGCAGCCCTACAGATGCTCTGTTTGTAACAAGGGATTTTATGATTCTTATAGTATGAAGAAACATCAAAAAAGACACGGATGTAGCAACACCATGGATGACGCTGTCGAACCAATCTTTATTGCAGACGGTATAGCATTGTAAATTTTAATATACAAAAATATGTACATTTCTGTAAATAAAGTAATAACTTACAGACTGCTTTTATTATCAACACTAGTAGAAATAATTTATTTAAGACCTCAAACTGCCAGCCATAACTGATTTGGCTCTATTAATATATACCCAATTGATACTTCCACCAGTTCGTAGCTTAGAACCTCGGAAGTTTATCCAAGTAGGTTTTCATGACCGGTGTTGTTCCAAATCTTCTTGGTTTCCGGGTTATTTCTACCTTACGTTCCGTCAACAACTGCGGTAGACATTATCAAAGGCGTTGTGGCAGCGGGCGTAGTGTTCTTCTAGGCGGCTCACAGGTAAGTGTGTCGATGACTTGTGTCTAAGCGCGAATGTGTTTTCTGCTCGGTCGTAGAAGAAAAGAACAGAATACAACACACACTTATCTATGATCCGCTTAGAAGGACACTTCGTCCGCTACCACATCGTCTTTGATAATGTCTAACGCAGCCGTGGACAAAACGTCAGGTAGATATACTAACAGACCACTGCGTACAAGCCCGGATACCAAGAAGATTTAGAGAAAGAGCTGAGATCACAGCGTCAATCGTAACTTGACATTTATCAAGGAAAACAATCCAATAATCTCGGCTGTATTTTTGAGGTTAAAGTACTGTCAACATAACTGTTTCTGAAAATTATGAATTTGTCGCTCTCTTACGATAAGATATGTCGAGCTTGTTTAACCGACGGAAATGACGGCAATCTAAAATCGATGTTTGACGAAAGTCAAGCTGAATTCGCAATTCGTCTTTCGGAAATGTTTATGGAGTGTACTCCTGTACATGTAAGATTTTACTTATAAGCACTTGAAAATATAGCTTACATATTCTAGATTTTAAACTCAACGAAAATAAAATTGTTTGTTTCATTATCAGGTGTCCAAAGACGACGGCTATCCGTGGAATCTATGCACCGGTTGCATAAAACAATTGAATCTTTCATATCAGTTTCGCGAAAAGTGCGTCAAATCAGATTTCACGCTACAGTGGTATGGCCAGTGTAATACAATACCACGTGACATAAAGTCAGAAGAAACTGGAGACTGTAAAATAAATTTGTTTGTTGAAGTAAAAACTGAAGACGACAATAACGTCGATAGTTCTAGTGATTCGATCGAAACCGTATCAAATACTCGAGATACTCATCAACGCAAGTGTAAAACAGTACGTGATGAAGAAAAAAACAACATAGATAAAGATGAAAGAAAGTCAGCGATATCTCACAAGCGCGTTCGTAATCGCGCGATAGAAAAAAAGACAAAATCTAGTGAAAAAGAACCGGTGATCACCGGTCCGCCATACACTTGTCAGAAATGTGACGTCACGTTCGAAACGGACCAGGAGCTGGTGACGCACTATGATTCAAAAGAGCATAAGAATTACAGGTAACGATTATTTCGACTAAAAAACACGTGTCAAATGTGTGTTACTTAAATCCAAAATCAAAACATTATTTGAAAACTGTTAGATTATTGTAGATTTATCTTGTTATTTGTACGTGAATTTGCTACATTAATGCCGGACGTAATTAGTTATTTATTCCGTTGATTTGTTCTATTCCTCGGAATAAATAGCGATAATTCAATTCACCAAACATAGTTAAGTTTACTGGACATGGAATTACAATTTTGTCCAGCTTCAGAGCTATAAATATTTATTCGCCTGATAAAATAATGGCCGCCACATAACGTCTACCATAAATTGTAGTATCTAGTTCATTTTTGTTGATTATTAATTTTGTTAATCATGTTGGGAAGTTATTGCAACGAATTAAAAATAGAATTGAAAAAAATACAAGGAACGATTCATTCGATTAGATTTGTTTTACTTTTAAAACAACAATTACCTAAGTTGGTTTGTTTATTCAGGATAAAAGTACCTTGTACGGTGTGCGGCAAATCTTTCTTCGAAGTTCGACTGAAATATCACATGCGAATTCACACGAACGAACGGTCGTTCGTGTGCGACGTCTGCGGCAAAGGCTTCAACCACAACCATTACCTGAAAACGCATAAAATGACCCACACGGGACAACGACCGCACGTTTGTCACATTTGCAACCAGGGCTTCATTCAGAAGTGCTTGTTGGATAAACATATCAGAAATCATACAGGCGAAAGGCCGTATTCTTGTAAAATTTGTGAGAAAACGTTTAAGATACAGTGGTCGCTCAAGTTGCACCAAAAAACGCACGAACCCAAAACTGGTGAGTTGTAAGAACGCACTGGATAGTAATTTTGCTAGATACCAAGATCTATGTTGCTCTTTTACCATTCCAACCCACAAGTGGGGAATGGTACTAGTTTAGGCATAGAGACACAGAACAGTTTACTGAGATATAAGTAACTAGAGTTCGCTAGTTCGTATGCTTGCCATAAGTGAAAGTGTCCTCAGTTGACAGGGAGGACGCTGCAGCGGGGCAGAAAACCAGATATATGTTTACTCAAATCATCAGCATTGTTTTGTATCATTAGTTACTATAGAGATAAGAAACTTTTCTCTCTCTGAATTGCAGACACTTTCACGGCTCACTCGCGTACTCTAGTCTAATATCTAACCATAACTTCTTTTTGACAAATCTTAAGAACAAAAGAATAGCTGCTTTTTAATTCTCAAAATATTTTGAGGTAGTACACCCCGGCCGCAGAGAACTGCCAGAATTGACTCTCATTGTTCAGCAGGAATACAATTTTCTATCAGGTCTATTCTACTAATGATGGCCACAGTGATTACCAAGTGCTTAGCAAAATAAACACTATGGATAATCACTTTTATTCAACTCATGCGCGTTATTCATGTTTTATCATGCCGAAAAACAGAACCCTAAATAACCATTTATCGACTGGTGACAAATTATTACTTGTCATAACTCAATGAAGATTCCTACTAGCTCGGCCATTGTGGAGTAATGAAAATAAACGTAACTATTTTCTGAGTCGTAACGAAATAGTAGGTAACAACAACTCCGTTATTACCCATTGAGACTAAAATTGAGAGGCCGAATGTTTTCGACATGGAGTTTATTCATAACCGGCTAACCTCAAACCAAAACATTGAATCGTGCTGTTTGGTGCTGTTAGTTTGACAGTTTTTTTTATAAAGAAATAAATAGATATTTACAACATCTCATTATAATTAAAACATGAATAACGCGCAATTGTTGAATAAAATTATGGGCGCAACTTGTAGGCCATGAATGACTTAGACTTCTAGTTACGCCAATAACTATTGTTTGGTTTTATAAATTTTGTAATCACTGTGGTTACGTAAGAACGGTAATTGAAACAATAAAGGCCCCTTCACACGACACAGGGTTTCGTGCTCGCTAACTTGCTTGAAGCATAGATAAACGTATTAAGTATAATACGTTCATCCATGCTTGAAGTCTTGCAGGCTGCCATGCATGGTATCCTGCTTGGTGGTTAGTAGGGAGCACTGCTAGTTTCGCTTCACACGCAGCTTGCTTGTTTGCTCGCTGTTTTGCTAGGTTGACAATTGACAGTTATATTTGAAATTTAAATATGTATGTAATGGTTGTGCAAGAAATAATTCGTCGTAGACGAATTGCTACTATGACTTTAATAATGATTGAAAAGCTTCCGGAGAGAGAAGAAAAAAATCAATGCAAAAACTTATTTCCTGTCGAGTCCATTTACATTTTGATTTTACAACTTTTGGCCCCATCACTGTTCACTTGAAAGCTTTTTCAAACAACACCGTATTGAACGAATGTCAGACGATATCACGTGATAAAATACGACTCTATAATTGGTCAAATTCTCAAACTAGCAGACAGCGCTGCATGAAAAATAGCACTGAACCTATCACCCAAATATAGCAAGATAGCGAGCAGCGGACCAACAACAGTGTGGCGTGCAAAGCTGCCTCCAAGCAAGCTAGCGAGTAGGAAATCCTGCATCGTGTGAAGGAGCCTTAATAGTAAAATACCTACTCGAAATATGTTTCTGGGTCTTGGTCTATAAGTTTCGACTGGAAATTAAAAAAAAAAACCATGCCAATTGCCAATTCATCAATTCTCGTACAAATTTCGTTACAGCCGAAGATAAACAAAAAGAAACATCCCAAAGATATCCCTGTAAAATATGTCAGAAGACGTTATCGTCGAAGGAGACTTTGTTTGCCCACGTAAAGATTCACGGAGACAAAACGCATCTGTGCAGCCAATGTGGCAAGGGATTCATTAGTTCCGCGCTGCTAAAGTCGCACTACAAAACGCATACGAGGGAGAAGCCCTACAAGTGCAGCACGTGCGGCCGGGCGTTTGCACAGCTCGGCGTCATGAAAACGCACAAACTCGTACACACAGGTAGATAATATTTTTATTTTGTTCTTCGAGGACATGACGAAATTTTCGTTTTTGACGTGATAACGTCTTATAAATTGATGAATCACCAATCTTATAAATTGATAAAACACCGACTGCATGCACGAAAAAGTGTAGCGTTCCTAGCGTTCCGCCTGACCCTGTGCGTGCTTTTCTCGAAAACGGCCCTAACGATTTGGATGAAATTTACTGAAAAGGGATTTTGGGGGGCAAAAAATCGTTTTAGCTAGGTCTCATCTCTCGAAAAAATCGTTTTCATACAAATTTTATCATTATAAAAATCAATTTTTTGACGTATGAAAATACTTAAATATTGTAAGTAGGTTTTGGAATTTTATATAAACAATGAAACAATTGTTTTCAAAATATTATGACAGTTAATCTTTGAGACTTAAAATAAATACGAAAGAAAGAAAGTTAAAAAAAACAATTATATTATAGGTGGTGAGTAATTTTAATAAATAAAATTAACCTAAATTTGAAGCAAAAGATGCAATATCATAGATTCGAATTATTATAATTATTATATAAATTTAAGTTATGTATTACGGAATACGTTATCACGTAAAACTATCGTCCGTAAACCGACTTTACAGACAACCAATTTTTTTGTCATTGATCACTAAAAACGGTACCAATTTCCCAGTTTGAAGAACTTTTTTTTTTCCGTAGGCGAGAAGCCGTACTCCTGTTCGATTTGCGGCAAGAAATTCACCCAACGAGCGCATATTCAATACCATATGAGAACACACAGCGGGGAAAAGCCCTATTCTTGCACGGTGTGCGGAAAGTGCTTCGCGGCGAATCAGATTCTGAAGACGCACATAAGACAACACTCAGGGGAGCAGCCCTACAGATGCTCTGTTTGCAACAAGGGCTTCTATGATCCTTACAGCATGAAGAAACACAAAAAAAGACACGGATGCAATGAAGTCAAAGTTGACGCCGTCGAACCAACCTTTACTGTAGACAGTATGGACGATATAATGTTGTAAATTTTTAAAGTGTGTACATTTTTATCAATATTTCGAATAAATAATTGATTTTTTAGTATCTGTAATTGTCTTATTTATCCTTAAGACAAGTGCAAAAGTAATTTATTTAAGGTCACAAACTGTCAGCTAGGGTTAGGTACTATGCGAGTGAAAACACAATTCACTCTGTCTATGCATTCGATATGATTAATTATAACGATTGAATTTAGTTCTAGTTTTCCGATTAAGAGATTTGAAAGTCACTTGCATGCAGTGCTTCATAGTACAGACGATAACAAAAGATGTAAGTAATCATATTCAATACTCTGAAATGCAATCTGAAAGAGACAATTATGTGCAGTGTTTTAAAAAGTAAAGAAATGGGGTAGCATAATAATTAATTACTATTACAAGGCGTAACTCGTAGGTATAAAAATCATTCGACTAATTTTGAATAACCTCTCAAGACATCTCGAGATATTTAATCGAATAGTTCGACAATTTTCATTCGAAATATCCCATCTCCAATTTTTGAGGTTAAAATTCTGTTGACATAGTTTGACAATTGTTTTAAAAACAATGAATTTATCGCTTTCTTACGATAAGATCTGTCGAGCTTGTTTAACGGACGGAAATAATGGCGAATTAAAATCCATGTTTGACGAAAATCAAGCTGAATTTGCAATTCGTCTTTCGGAAATGTTTATGGAGTGCACTCCTGTACATGTAAGATTTTATTTATGTAATTAACTCCCAAGAAGCCGTTGAAATATAGTTTATAAATTCTATATTTTAAACTTAACGGAGATAAAATAATTCGTTTCATTACCAGGTGTCGAAAGACGACGGCTATCCGTGGAATCTATGCACTGGTTGCATAAAACAATTGAATCTTTCCTATCAGTTTCGCGAAAAGTGTGTTCAATCAGATTTCACGTTGCAATGGTATGGCCAGTGCAATACAATACCCTGTGTTATAAAATCTGAACAATCGGAAGAAACAGAAGACTGTAAATTAAATTTGTTTATTGAAGTAAAAACGGAAGACGATAATCACATCGATAGCTTTAGCGATTCGAACGAAACAGTAACGAATACGCGAGACACTCGACAGCGAAAATGTAAAAGAAAGCGCGATGAAGAACCTAAAAACAAAAAACGCACAAGAAGTAAAAACAGTATAGAAACAGTTGATACTAAAGATGAAGACGAATCGACGACATCGCACAAGCGCGTTCGTAATCGCAGGACAGAAGAAAAAGGCAAACCGGGTCGAAAGAAACGGGTAATCACCGGCCCACCGTACACTTGTCAGAAATGTAACGTTACCTTTGAAACGAAACTAGAATTGGCGACGCATTATGAATCTAAACAACACAAGCATCACAGGTAGGTACAATACGCGCCACGGATCTAAAAGGTTCGGAAGTTAGTCACAAACAGCGTCGCAAAGGCACATTTTAGAGCCCCACCACTTCCCAGCTACCTGCACGGAACGTGCGCTCGTCGGTGATTGGCCGCGATCGCTCGTTGCCTTTGTCACTTGTCGCTTTCCTGCTTTAAAGTACAGTCGAGTACGCTATTGTCAAGTTGTTATTGTTATTTTAGTTTTGTTGAGTTGCGAGTTTGTAGTTTTTCAACAGACTGTACAAGCGCAAGCCTGCATTCGCATCTAATTTCCGAGCCTTTTAGATTCGTGGCGCGTATTATAACGTGCAAGTCACGTTAATAAAATTACACGATTTTATAGCAATTCGGAACCCAAAGGAATGGTGAGACCTCTGGTGAGAAATGCGCCGAACTGTCCTAAGGGGGGTTTTGACAGGTAAACATTGATTTAAAAAGGCATGATGGAGGTTAGGTTAGGCTTCATCATGCTTCATCAATGTTTACCTGTCAAAAACCCCCCTTAGGACAGTTCGGCGCATTTCTCACCAGAGGTCTCACCATTCCTTTGGGTTCTGAATAGGATGTATAGATTAATTATAAAACTTGGAAACTGGCCTCATATACACGGCGTTATATGTGAGACAGGCAAAATCAATGTATAAGAATCTGTTACAGATTCGTCGGCATTTAGTACAGAAAAGAATCTCTAACGAGATTCTTCGATTTGTTTACATTGCGTACATGAAACTTATATATACAGAATACAAGTTCCCTGTACGGTGTGCGGCAAAACGTTCAGCAAACCGCGACTGAAAAATCACATGAGAACGCACACCAAAGAGCGGCCGTTCGTTTGCGACGTATGCGGCAAAGATTTCACACTGAACTGCAACTTGCGGCGACACAAAATGACGCACACGGGACAGCGGCCGTACGTCTGTCAGATCTGCAACCGGGGCTTCATCCAGAGCACGATGTTGATCAATCACACGAGGACACACACGGGTGAGCGACCTTATGCTTGCAACGCGTGCGGAAAAACTTTCAAGATATCGTTGTCGCTCAAATTGCACCAGAAAACGCACGAACCCAAAACAGGTAAGTTGGATACTGTAAATTATAGAGACGCTCTTTCTATAAAGCGGCCTATACACCTTAATGTTAGCTGCGATGCAGGCATCGACTCTTATGTTACATGAAACTTGCATCAGTTGCATAAACGCCTACTTAAATAGAAACCTATTGCGATGCCTGAATCGACTCAATGTTCATGCAACACAAGAACAGTAGGGTTAAGTTATTTTCTAGATACCTAGTGATTGACGAATAAAATGAGGTACGTTTTGCCAACACCAGTTTTTTTAGCAGTAGTTGGGGTACTCTTTATACTCCATAAAAGAAAAGGAAATGGTCAAAAAGATGGTTTATAGGAAGAAAACGTTATTCAAATGCTTTATTGGAAGAGCTAAAAGTACATTTGTATTCCAAAGTACGTATGCAGATGATAAATGTTTATGAACTCTTCCCAAAATACACGATCACTTTCCATCATGGAATTTACACACACAAACAACAAAGTCACCTCTATAAATAGCGCCGGAAAATAAATTAATATCGTCTTGGCATCGACGCATTTCTATACACGCTGAAACTTGCATCAGCATCGCTGACTCGGCGTCGTGGCTCGCCGACCAAAATGGGATTCCAGACTCTGCATCGCTGCAAGCCGCAACTGATGCCAAATACGTGATTCAGTACTACACACACTGCTACTTGCATCAAGAAACATAAGAGTCGATGCTTGCATCGCAGCTAACATCAAGGTGTGTAGGCCGTTTAATCTAGATGAATTTCTGTTGAATCATGAATGAGTGTCCTTGATGAACCTACAAACGCCATTGATGGACTCACAATTGACAATTTGTATCCGTTATGGCACCACAAATATATTAGTATTATTATTATAAGCAGTAGTAGGGTATTATTGAGAGTTCTGTGACCTCCATACTCCATGTAGCCGCCATCTTGAATTTTCACCAAATGTTGGGAACTTGCCCCCTCACTCAAATTTTTTATATTGTCAGGTTGATAAAAATATGAACGGGTAGCGAGCTGGGCGTCATTCCCGTGCTTACGCTAATTGGTCAAATTAAACGAAGCAACCTCTGTAAATATACTAACCTTGAATAGAACTAATGTATTTTCAACCTGTCGGAACTCGGAACTAATGGAGTCCTGTATAGTTTAAACTTCTCCTTTATCCTCAGTTCGCGACAGTCAAGAATTATTTTTGAAAAGTTGTGTTGTGTTGTTCCAAATGATGTGAAACGTCGACTTTTTGTGGTCTGATTCCTTACCCTAGATCCCACCATTATTTGAAATTTCAGAAAAGTTACAAATTTCCCAAATTTTTCCGGACATTTCCAGGTTTTCTCGGTATCTCTGATCACTAGACACACTGTGCGGACTATCATGTCGGTTTTTCGTTTCACGGCGTCACGAATTGACCGTCGCTGTAGAAAATTCCCACTTGTTCATCACCGAATCCCATCAAAAAATTTTGTTACAGCCGAAGAGAAACGCAAAGAAGCTTCCGATAGGATATACGCGTGCGAGATATGTCAAAAGTATTTCACGTCGAAAAACTGTCTCAGTGCGCACGCCAGAACGCACGGCGACAAGAAATACCTGTGCAGCCGATGCGGCAAGGGATTCGTTAGCTACGGCCTGCTGCATTCGCACAACAAAACGCATACGGGGGAGAAGCCCTACAAGTGCGACGCTTGCGGTAAGGCGTTTACGCACGTCGGCGCCATGAAAACCCACCGACTCCTGCACACAGGTAAATGAAGACTAGTTCTGTCTGTACATAGTATATAGGCAGATACACTATTGATTGAGTGACGAAACGTTTCACATCGTTTGGAACAATTAGGGCATCATTTTTTTGAAGTGAAAACTTCTTTAGCGGCGTTGTACACTTTTTTTGTAATGGGTAAAAAATGTTAAACTCACGTCAGGAAAAGTAAGAATTGGGTGAGACTCTCTAAGTGATAGTAATTGCCAGATACTTTTTATACAACGTTAGACATCTAGCGTTGAAATATCGTACATAAAAATGCAATCTATGATACAAACCATTTTATTTTTTATACAACGTTAGACATCTAGCGTTGAAATATCGTACATAAAAATGCAATCTATGATACAAACCATTTTATTTTTTATACAACGTTAGACATCTAGCGTTGAAATAGCGTACATAAAAATGCAATCTATGATACAAACCATTTTATTTTTTATACAACGTTAGACATCTAGCGTTGAAATAGCGTACATAAAAATGCAATCTATGATACAAACCATTTTATTTTTTATACAACGTTAGACATCTAGCGTTGAAATAGCGTACATAAAAATGCAATCTATGATACAAACCATTTTATTTTTTATACAACGTTAGACATCTAGCGTTGAAATATCGTACATAAAAATGCAATCTTTGATACAAACCATTTTATTTACAAGTGTTGCCAATAAATAAACAATGCTTCTAAATGCAAAAAATTAAGACGTTAATATTCAAGTTTTCACTTTTGCCGGCACTCCTGGAGTGCAACCCGTCTTTTTTTTTTTATTTAGAAATGTTGATTTATGTATGTGTGTTTGCAAGATAAGTCGATAAAAATGCATTAGAAGTGGAACTTCTCAAGTTCTGGCATTTGTTGACGATGTTATTATTTCACGATTAGGAAAATGGTTATGTGGAATTTGTTACAGCTGCTATAGAGAAAATGCTACGTATACACACAGTACGCGCTGCGCATGCGTGTAGAGTGCTTATGACGCTTTGACAGAGAGAGTAAAAACGGTTTTGATATCGACCCCTTAAAATTTTGTTGGTTGATATATCCAAATAAAATAATCATAATCGCATAGCTAGGTGCCCTCCCGGATTTTGCGCCCAAGAATTCATGAACTGTGTAGAAGGGGGGGGGGGGGGTAACAAGGGAAGGGTCCCGTTCGATTCTTCAAATCGCACTACCGTACATGAAAAATTACGTAACTTACATATATTTTTATGTGAAACATCTAATGGCACGTTTGGTTGGGAGTAAAGCCATGCAATTGACGCGACACTTTTACGGGACGACGTTACGCAAGTCTGCGCTTGATTAAATATGGCTTTAGTTGAAGGCGACAGATAATAGGGAGAAATTAGCTTACTAGAATTTCGTTAGTTGACAGGGCGAAATTTAGTTACAAAGATTTCGCCCTCGGAATCCGTATTGTGATTAAAAATAGTGTCGGGAGAGCTGTAACCGTTCTTAAGGCGACGGGAAAAGGTTTGAGATGAAGAGTGAAGGGGGTAATTGTAGATATCCAATGCCCTTAATGAAACCAGTTTTTTTTTTCGTAGGGGAGAAGCCGTTTTCTTGTTCTCTTTGCGGCAAGAAGTTCACCCAACGACCGCATCTAAAGTACCATTTGCGAACACACAGCGGGGAGAAGCCCTATTCGTGCTCCGTGTGTGGAAAATGCTTCTCGTTGAATTGCAACCTCAAGATACACATGCGACAACACTCGGGGGAACAGCCCTACAGGTGCGCCGTTTGCAATAAGGGCTTTTATGATTCTAGCAGCATGAAGAAACATCAAAAAGGACACGGTTTTAACGTCGTAGTTGGTACCGTTGAACCATTCTCAATTCAAGACGGTATGACGTCATAAATTACAAAAAAAATAATCAGTGTTCCGTTTTGTTCGGAACACTTAAAATATGTACATTTTTTACCAGTATTGTGCAATTGTTCAAAATAAAATTAATGACCATAAATTAATATTTCTTATTCAAAATTTATATCCTACACATCATAATTTATTTTTGTAATTATTAATAAAATAATAAATATTAGACATAATTTGACTACAGCAGTATATTTCGTATTATGTGTCAGACAGAGACAGATATAGTTGAAACTAGAGATGCCACGAATATTCGGCTACTATTCGGTATTCGGCCTATTCGGCTACTTTTTTTAATATTCGGTATTCGGCCGAATGTTGTGTACTATTTGGCCGAATACCGAATATCAAATCATGGGGAAAAACGCACATATTACTCAAAAATATGCGATTTTTTTCTTAAATAGTATTATTTTGTACAGCTTTTGGTGAACAAACAGTGATATTTTTTAGTAATAAGGACTATTAAATATTAATAACACAATTTGATGTAACAATGAACAAATAATGCTTGTCGGAACACGGTCTAGTTGCGCAAATGAAACAAATACGCCCGCAGCGTTGCTACCGCACGCTCCGTAATCGGACAAGTCGTAACCTGTCACCCGCAAAATGTACACATAATTTGCCAAACATTCGGTCGCCGAATATTCGGCGCTTCGGCCGAGAACATTGCCGAATATTCGGTATTCGGCAAAATCACTATTCGTGGCATCACTAGTTGAAACATGGCTGACAGCTAATTTGACAGTTCTTTTCATTAATTTTAATTAATGTTTGTCCAAATTTAATTTTAGGTTATCTAAAAAGTACCCGGAACTGTATGAATTCGTTAACACACGTCAGTTAAATTTTTTTTTTTTTTTTTGACAAATCAATCACAACAAAACGTAATAAAATATTTTTAACAAAAAAATTGAACCGACTTCAAAAAAGGCACTAAAAAGTAAAAAATAATTGCGTATTGAAATGTTTTGGAGTCGGTGTAGTTCTCGGAATAGATTTCATTTTGGCTGACACCGACTCCAAAACATTTCAATACGCAATTATTTTTTACTTTTTAGTGCCTTTTTTGAAGTCGGTTCAATTTTTTTGTTAAAAATATTTTATTTTTCTCTTTTTAGTGTTAATCTAACACTAAAAATCGGTGAACATACATAAAAAACATTATGCATGCCTTTGAAATTTGAGAGTTTCCCTCGATTTCTCCGGGATCCACCATCAGATCCTGACTTGGTTCCGATGGGACCACCTCGGAAGTGCACTCTTTCGAATAAAAAAAAAAATTTGAAAATCGGTCCATAATTGACGGAGAAATCGGTGAACATACATAAAAAAAAAAAAAAAAAAATATATACAGACGAACACAAAACCTCCTCCTTTTTGTTGAAGTCGGTTAAAAAACAGCAGGTTTTCTTTATTTTCAAAACATTAGGTTTAGAAAAAAACCTTTTTGAAAATATGAGTTGGTTAATTGCTATGAAAAGTATATTGTGACAAAAAAAAAAAACTAAACCCCTTTCAAAAAGGCCACTGAAAAAAGAAAATAATAATTATGAGGCCGGGGTCAATTTAGGAAAAGCAGTAATTACATTCGACCTCAAAATTTGATCATTTTCCTCCTGTTTGTAACTTTTTTAAAGGAAGTTCAGTTTTTTTCAAAATTTATTAATTCTATACTTTTTTGTGGATTTGTAATATGTAGGAAAAAAAAACACTGAATCGGTTTAAAAAAAATTTATGTGGGTTATTTGTGGATTTGCAATACTTATAAAAAAAAACACTGAACCGATTTAAATAAAATTTACGTGGGCTTCTGTCCTATTAAATCATTAAAATCGGTCCACTAATGCTGGAGACACGAGGTAACACATATTTAAAAAAAATATTCCAAGTAAGTTTAAAACGACTGAACCGATTTTAAGAAAAACTATACAGGGTGAGTTTTAAGTTGATGCTTTTTTTTTACAGCGTGTAAAAATCAAATAGACGAGCAAATATTTCAAATAGTTTTTTTATCAAAACTCAAAAATAAGAGAGAAACAGCCTTTCGAAGTTTAAATAAATTTTATTAAATTTTCTTTAATTCTGAGGTCGGTCCTGGGGTTATATTATGTCACTATGGAAATATGTTATTATTATCAAGTATTCACAGAAATTGTTCGAAGTTGTCCCCGTTTTGTTGGACACAAAGATGCGTGCGCTGTAGCCATGCTTCTGTACATGCTTGATAATAACAACTTATTTCCATAGTGACATAATATAATTTGAAATATTTGCTCGTCTATTTGATTTTTACACGCTGTAAAAAAAAGCATCAACTTAAAACTCACCTGTATAACATTCTGAACAAAAAGGCGCCGGAATTTTTCAAATCCGTTCACACCTGGCGGAGATATCGTGAAACAGACATAAAAACGCGTCGAAATGTGATAACTTTTTCCTTTTTATGAAGTCTGGTAAAAAAAAAACAAAGTTATAAATGTTATAACACAATATTTTTCCCCGAAAACAGTAGGGCACTTCCGATTGACTTAAACCAAAATTAATTCGGTTTAGATTCGTTAAGCCGCAATCGTGACGGATGACAGAAGGCTTAAAAAAAATAAGTCTTTTCGCGCGTCGAGGAGCTCGATTAAGGTGTTGAAATTTGTAACCATTCTCCAAATTACGCTTTCTTTGTTTTTGTATGAGTGAGCACGTGACTTTTTAAGTTGGTCGATTGTGCGAATTTTTTGTTACAGCCATCGACCGGACAGACGTACGGCTTATCGCCTGTATGAATTCTTATATGTGTTCTGAAAAATAAAAAAACACGCTTAAATTAATTGCAGGGTTCAAATTGGCAATGCGCAAAAAATACTGATCTTAAGAGTATTCGTCCCTACAAATACTCCCTCGCCTAAAAACGGTTCGCGCTCTCCCGACGCTATTTTTAAAGCTAGAGGGTTCTGGTAAACGTCAAATGAAAGACAAAGAATCAGACTACAGATCCTTCAGGCGAATTTTTTGAAAAAAATTCCTGAAAAAACTTACAACCTTTTGAAAAAAATAATAAGTTACGTAATATTTCACACGTAGGCGAAACTGTTTTTCAAAAAATTCGCCTGAAGGATCTGCAGTCTGATTCTTTGTCTTTCATTTGGCGTTTACCAGAACCCGCCAGCTTTAAAAATAGCGTCGGGAGAGCGCGAACCGTTTTTAGGCGAGGGGAAAAGATTTAAGATGAAAGGTGCAGGGGGTGTTTGCAGGGACGAATACTCTTAACATAAAAATTTCGTGCGATAAAATTTCATTTAGTGAACTCCAACGATTTTTCGAATATTTAAACGTACGAAACTGTCTATTGCTATAGGACAGTTGAAGAAGTCATTTCCGTTTGAAACACTATTTTTTTCAAGAAAAAAAAAAAAAACTACGAACACCAGAAATTAAAGAAATTCACACCTAAATGTCAAAATAATGAAGATTTAGACACCATATTGAATTTAACTTAACAATGTGACCACACTAATAGTGTTTTATTAAACTACACGATCCCGTCACTGTTTTTTTTTTTTAAGAACTCCTCCAAGCACCCTCCCCTTTTCACTGCGCAAAAAAACGATCCCGTAATTGTTTTTTTAAAGAACTCCCCCCAAATAACCTTCACTGCGCAAAAAAAAACGACTCCATAATTGGAATCTTAAATGTTGGGAATTTTAAAGATATTGGTCATACCGAAAGTAACTAACAAGATGGCTGACTTGTCAGTACTCTGTGCTATTAACATCGGGCATTTGTACGGTTTTTTTTCTTGAAAAAAATGTGTTTCAAAGGAAATCGATTTCTTCAACTGTCCTATAGCAATGGACAGTTTCGTGCGTTTCAAAATTCGCCAATATCATTGGAGCCCATCAAGTGAAATTTTGACTATGCTTATAGATTTGCGTTCGTAGCTATGTTGCACCCACGAAGTCTGTAACCAGGAGACCCAGCTCGAGCGTAGCGGTGGACATCTGTCGCATGAACCAATATGGCGTCAGCTACTGAGTAACGCATACACGTTCACGGCTTACATGTTGTGAAGTTAAACAACTTTGGTAACTATGGCGAAAACAGGCGGAAAGAACCGAAGTTTTCTCAGGCAGTGATAACAGCGCCATCTCGCGTGCGCCAGAAAACGGTCCGACTCGAAACACGGCGAGCACAGGAAACCAGGTCTCCTGGGCACAGACTTCGTCGTTGCACCGTTCGGTAAAGATTCGCATCTTACCTGAGATTGAAGTCAAGCGAAAATCGTTTGCCGCACCCCTCGAACGTACAATTGTAACGTTTCTCGCCCGTATGAACGAGTTGGTGGCGTTTTAATTTGCTGCTCTCGAGAAACGATTTTCCGCAACCGGCGCAGACGTGAACCCGCGGCCCGTGCGTGTTCAAATGTTTGCGCATAGCGCTGTTATGATGGAACATTTTAGTGCATCCTTCGTGCGGACACGCTGCGTACAAAAAACATTATATTTTATTATTTTTTTGACTAAAAAGTGGCACTCTTTGTTTTCTTCATTTAAGGGATTACGCCACCTTGAGATTTTCAAAAAAAGTTTTTTTTAGGATAAGTATAGACGAATTGTTTATACCTTTAAGAATATCTTAAGCGTTTAACTATTCAAAAATTCAAATTAATGCCGAAGTTACAGCAATAACAAGTTTATATTAGTCATAAAGCATCCAATCAGTTAGTTGTTTCTTTTGCGTTTTTCTCGAAACTGCATTTTTCAAAACAGTGTACACGGTATCTCAAGATCCACTCAACCGATTTGATTAAAATTTACAACACTCATTTTTTATAATTTTATCTACAATGAGACGTAGGGTTTTTTTTGATTGGGTACCGTGTTCAAAAGTTATAAAATTTAACTCAAAAATTTTGATAAAAATGCTGTCATTTCTACAAAAAAAAATTTAAAATTTTTATCCTACGTCACATTGTAGCTATTTTCAAAAAGGAAAAATGTTTTTTTTTTATGTTTCTGACAATGCTTAACCCGGCGTGAATGAGGTGAGAAATTGTAACACCAGCTATGAGGCGGGTAGGAGATACCCGAAACTTCGATCACGAATTTTTGACACTATATTGTGTATTTATTAGTGATGTGCCGGATCGTTAAAAATGTATATCCGCGGATACGGATCTGAATACGGATTTTTGGTTTCAAGATCCGCGGATACGGATACGGATCTTAACTTTCTTAGAGTACGCGGCGGTAAATATTGCACATCGACCTTTGGAAAGAGACTATCTGTTATGGGAAAAAGTTATGGAACTCTTTAAGAGTTAACTCTCATGACAGATTGTCTCTTTCCAAAGATCGATGTGCAATATCTCATTATAAAGATAGTTGATTTAGTACCTTTGAGTTAAGTACTATTAGTATGGTAGTCACTACGATAAATGTTTGCAATATAAAGGTGCCATATACGATTTAAAAAAATAAAAAATAATCTGAATGGAATTTAACAGGTTTTCATTATTACCAAATCACCTATATATATAAAATTTCATCTATGAATTGAAAATTAATAAGGTAAAAGATCCGCCAAAAACTAACGGATACAGATCTTTTTCTCAGTAATCCGCGGATACGCATTTCCGGCACATTATTAGTATCTATTATTTTTTTTTACTTGGGATATTAATGGTAGTATCCATTGAACAAGATGAGTAAATAAAATACTATATTAGAGACTAAAAAACGTTTTTTTTATTGAAATAACATTTTGGCTATATTTTCTTTGAAAGTTGGTAGTTTAACATTTTTTCCTATAAAATTCTAACAAAATTCCAACCTCTTTGGTTAATTGACATGACTATGGTATCTTCTAATTATAAAAATAGAAAAAATAAATAAAATTTTTTATAGGCTATGTGCACGGAGGCGGAGTTACAAATTTTTTTGATGCGAGCGTTTGTGGTGAGCACTAGCGGAAACTTCGAACTCCAATTTTCCGTATGTCAGTGAGCAATGTTTATTAAAAGTGAAAATAATTATAATTTTATGAAGTTTTTTAATTACAAAGAAAACATAGGAAAACTAAGCGATCTGGAAATGCTTGTTGTGTTCCGGGCTGTTGCGCTGATGGCGATTTAAGTAAAATAAAGACCATTGGCGCCCTAATTTGACGTTCCGCTGTCAGTGTAAACAAATTAACATCAGTTTTCCTTATTACATTTTTTTGACATATCACGTCAAACTAAAGTTTTTGACTTATTGAAACGATTAGTTTTGGACTTTTTCGGATAAGCTCACGTAATCGTCTCGTAATATAATTTAAAATAAATTTTAATAAAATTAATAAACAATTTAAAATATTTATTTTGAATGTTTTATTATAAAATTGTTGTGAACAAGATATCTTAGAATGTACACACAGAAAATTTCTGATATCTTAATGTGATTGGAATTGACAAAGTGAAAAATAATCAATTAAACGACACATGCAAAAAGAAATTTGGATCGGTAGATCACCAAGTACTCCATATTCTCCCTGATGTAGTTTAAAGGAAATATTTCAACACTTTTTCACAGCTTATTTTAATACATTCTATTTCAACCTTTTAAAACCTACTGCCTTTTTTCAGACAAAAAACACATTTTTTTCTTTATTTCACTGCGTCGTTCAACATGCCAAAATCAAAATTGAAACGCGCCGTGACAAAACAAATAGACAAGTATAGTAAATACCCAATTCTAATTATTACCTCTAAACTGCGTACAATGTAATCTAAAAGTTTTGAATCGTTACATTATCACCGTAGAAACATGTCGCGATTTCCATAAAAAGTTAGTTCAATAATTCTCTATTACCCACTAGCGGCGCTAATAGGCTTCGTGCACACAGCCTATAAGGTCAAGTAGCACAGTACCAAAAGTTTACCTATCAGCACAATCTCTGCACATAAAAATAGCGTGCTCCATACATATTGGCTTCTCACATATCGAACAGCAATGCTTTGTTTTTCTATCTTTTTTTTCAATACAGTCACCACACCTGACATATTTACCAGCCATTTTTTTGGGAATCGGTGATAAAGGTTCTCCCAAATGATCAGCAAGCCTCTTTCGAGTTTCCCTTGGCAGATGTATGTTTTGTTGTCTACTGCGAAGACTATCATTTATCAGGTTCAAACCTAAATTACGAATGAAGTCTCGGCGCTTCATGTGCGTCTTGTTATTTTCTCTGTGGATTATTATTCCATTTAAAGCAGCCATATTTAGTATACCGTAAAAAATAGTCATAGGCCAACGTTTGCTGTTGCGCGAAATATCGTAAGTGGCACTCAGTTCATCTGCGACATCGACGCCAGCTTTGGTTTTATCGTAATATGTGATCATTTCCGGTGTTCTTTTATCGCCTGTTGATTCGTCTATATTTTTATCATGATGTAGAGTCGACATAACCAGCACAACTTTATTTTTTTCAGGTACGTAGGATACCAATGTAATGTCATTCTGGAACCCAAATCGAGAGCTACTTACATCTGTTCCTTTTTTGAAATTCTCAGGTATGCTTGTCTTATTTTTACGGACTGTGCCGACAGAAGTTAATGAATGTTCTTGTAACAAATGAATCATAAGGGGGTAATTAGCAAACCGATTATCGAATGTCAAGTTCCTGTTTGTTTTTGTTATTGGTTCCACTAAACGGTTTACGATGTCGAATGCTTTATTACTCACTTGGTAAGATCCTGCTGGTTGTTTTCCCGCGTATACTTCCAATTTGAGGATATAAAATGTCTTCGCATCTACAAGAGCTTGTATTTTTATGCCATATTTGGCTGGTTTGTTCGGAATGTATACGCGGAAAGGACATCGCCCTCGAAAAGATAACAGCATTTCATCAATAGTTAGGTTTTCAGAAGGCATATAATGTTTTTGAATATTTTCAACAAATTTATCAAATATGTCTCTTATAGGCGCTAGATTGTCAGTCTTTTTTCTTTGGTTCCGGGTGTTCTTATCATCGAATCTCAAACAGTTTTCGAGAAAGTTAAACCTCTGCATTGACATTGTAGTCCGAAAGATTTCAACTCCTGTACCATCTGTACGCCACAAATCGTTCAAGTTTTGTCTATTTGAGCAATTAAGGCCAGCTATATATAAAAGTCCCATAAATGCCTTCAAATCCTCCAAAGTTACATCTTTCATGTGGTACTGCTCTTTATATTCTGTACATAGATCTCTTTTATATTGTATTTGTTTATTTGTATATGTAAGTATGACATTCAACATACTATCTGTAATAAAGAGACTCCAACATTCAATTTCTGTTTTGGAACGTTTTGCAACCCCTTTAACGCCTGGAGCGATAGTAATAATATTTTCCGAACGTATAGGACAATCTTTCATCCATTTTGTACCACCTTTGGATGTGTAAAAAACAGATGGCTGATTAAGAGCCGCCGTCGCAGATTCCGACTCTTCCGAATAATTCAAAATACACTCCTGCTCCGAATCACTCTCTTCACTTCTTTGAGAAACATTGTCAAACTCTTCTTCGCTCTCGGAATCACAAGAACAGTTTTCTAATAATTCTTGTATCCGACGTTCATGTTCTTCATAAGACGTAAGAAATCCAAAAATAATTAAAAAAACACTGTCAATAATCGTAAATCACAAACTTATTGTCAACTCAAAATTGTAACACCGACCACGAGGTTGGGTATGTCGTACCCAAGTCACTTTTACGCACGTGTATCTCCTGCTGGCGTAATACTAATCTAAACACTGCATCTAGCCCCCCCCCCCCCCATTATCTCCAGCTACTGTGATATCTACCTACGCATGATAACAATAACAATAAATTATCGGCATTTAAAAACTTCTCGGGTATGAAATACCCGACCTCATTCACGCCAGGTTAAGAATATCTTACGCGTTTAACTATTCAAAAATTCAAACTAATACCGAAGTTATAGCAATAACGAGCTTATATTAGTCATAAAGCATCCAATCAGTTAGTTGTTTCGTTTGCGTTTTTCTCGAAACTACATTTTTCAAAACGGTGTACACGATATCTCAAGATCCACTCGACCGATTTGATTAAAGTTTACAACACTCATTTTTAATAATATTATCTACAATGTGACGTAGGGTTTTTTTTTGATTGGGTACCGTGTTCAAAAGTTATAAATTTTTCAAACTCAAGATTTCGATAAAAATGCTGTCCTTTCTACAAAAAAAATTCTAAATTTTTATCCTACGTCACATTGTAGCTATTTTCAAAAAGGAAAAATGTTTTTTTTAATGTTTCTGACAATGCTTAACAGAGAAACCGTGTACACCATCAGCAAGGGTTTTCAAGAGAGGGTCCATATTAATTTTTTCTAATCGTCAATATTGCAAATTGTTATCCCACGGGCACGACATGACTGCCATAGCCTGGGACTGTGTTGCTGAGGTGATTTCAAATAAAAAATTGGTTGTCTGTAAAGTCGGTTTACGGACGATAGTTTTACGTGATAACGTATTCCGTAATACATAACCTAAACCTCCCAAAATTTGGTTTCAATCCGCTTATCCTTGGTGTCGGAATGATAAGAAATGTCAAAAGTGACGTTTGCAACTTACAAAGTATTATGTTCTAATAATAATTAGTTATTCCAATACTTAACTTAGAAGGCGTTGCATTTCACAATATACTAATGTCAAAAAATTGAATTAAACATTAGAAATGCAGCCGTTTTCATGTTAAGACAAGACATACGTTTGCTTCTAATTTCCATGTACGGCAAACAAAGACAACCGACCGCGTCGCGCCATGCATTAGACAACATTGCATTTATACAGCTATTTTTCTATATAAATTTGTATAAAATATTTTTCTATATAAATTTGTATAAAAAAACTGTTTAGGCAAATTCTGTTATACGAAATCTATGTAAAATGTTCTCCTCTTTCGTTTAAGACTGGTTTCAAACCGATCTGATTTAAATTGAGCGAGAAATTAGCAAAAAGCACGCACAGGGTCAGGCGGAACGTTACGCGTTATGCGTTACGCGTTACACTTTTTCGTACATGCAGCCGGTGTTTTATCAATTTATAATATTGGTGATTCATCAATTTATAAGACGTTATCACGTCAAAAATGTCTAATGAACATATACCCAGAACGTTATCCTAACTGAGCTAGAAGCATTTGAAATTTTAAATAAGTAAGCCCACTAATGCAGGTATTAGGTTCGGCTGTTGGTTTTGTTATTATTAAAAAGACCAGGTGGCTGTGAATCACCATTAGTATATCCTAAGACTTCGCAGAGCTACCTATCACTTCAATTCTAACAAGAGCTAGACTATGTATACAGCAACTGGGTGGACATTTTGAGCAACCGATTCAATAAAGCGATTTCTTTTTAAGTGGTTTTTAAATTAGTAGGGAATTCCTACTACTACTTATCTAAAATTTCAAATGCTACTAGCTCAGTTAGGACAGCGTTCCGGGTATATGTTCATTAGACATTTTTGACTTGAAATCATCCCAGCTACACAGTCCCAGGCTATGTCAGTCATATCGTGGGACATCCTGTACATATGTGTAAAATAAGGATCACTTTATATACGTCAAAAAAAACGTTTCTTTTTATACCTAGTCTTCCGACCACCAAGGTGGCCTAACCCCTTAAGAAGATTAGGTCAAAAATTCCAAATGATTGTAATTTGTTAAAATTTCAAAAGAGATGTTCTTTTCAGTGATATGCATCATATCTCAAATTTTGAACAGTCTATTAGATTAGACTATTGTACACCCATCACCCGGTTTACACGGTACTTGTTTTACACGTTTTCGCTTTTACACGGTTTTCCAAATAAGTTTTTTTTGGTTTTTATCGCACTCTACTAAATGCTACTGTGATTGAACACGTGCGCTGTGTACACATCTCACGGGGAATCCCGAGCTTATGTGCTGACTTGCTGCACACGCACACTGTGTCTGTATTTCTTCGCATAAAATTAAAGTTTTATCTACGGAAAATTGTATTTGAGTGAAAGTTTCACAGTTTCAGAACCTGTCAATGCATTTTATTTTTATTTATGTGTACACCTAAAAATATTGAAAAAAATCACAACTGTTAAATAGCAAAATTATGCATTTTCTGCAAGCTTTTCGATTTACACGGTTTTGACTTGAAAAATTTTTAATTTTCGATTTACACGTTTTTCTTAGGAACGTATCTACCGTGTAAATCGGGGGATAGGTGTATTTAAAAATAGAGAAAATTGAGATTTATTTACCCAAATTCTATTTCTAGTGTATTAAAATATTAATTACCTATTGTTTTATCTAAATGATGAACTGTTTGTCTTCTACGTCTGTTAGCCATAATTTTTTTTTCAGGAAACGCAAACTCATTCAACATCAGTTTGGGAATTTCTTCCACTAGTACTTTCTTTGTGTCATCGGAATCTAGTTCAGGAATGCCTAAAAAATGGGAAGGTTTTAAGATTGATTTACTCAGAAATTCTACATTGACTGCTTTGAAATATTAATTACCAATTGTTTTATCTAAATTATCACTTGGTCGTTTATTAATTTCTATAGTCTTACGTCTAAGTAGCTCGAACTCAGACAACAGCTGATTGGGAACACTTAAATGCAAGCCAGGAATTCCATCCGGAAGTATATTCTTCGTGTAATCGGGATCCGATTCAGGATTTCCTACAAAATAGGAACGTAAAAGGTTCTAAAAAGATCGGGAGAAAGACTTAAACACTACGGTGCATAATATATATATACGCCTGTCTCATTTATTATACTCTGAGTCTCATGCGCATGTCCGTAAATGGAGCATGCGCGTCACTTTAACTAAAGCTGTGAAAGGGAGGTGGCTTGCTCTATTCCACTTACTAATTGCCCCACTACAGACGCGACACTTGCGCACAACGGGTCAAGTAAAAAGAAAGAAATAAAAACAGTCCTTTGCTGTCTCACTTCATGGGCTACGCTTCCACTTACGGGCATTAGCAATACAGAAGTTATTAAATACATGGTTCAGACATTACAAAAGAATTGCTACACACATTTTCGCGCTGTCGCAAAAAATGTTTGGTAGATCTTCTACTATTTACAAATGAGCATGTGATTTTTTCAAACCTGTTCTGTTACAATTGGTATTCTGGTGACTGTCTTGATTTACATGATTTTGAGAGCAAATGGGGTCATCCTCTTCAAACTCGTCAACATTTTCTGTTAGGTCTTCGGAACTGATTATGCTATCGTCATATTGTGATGTGGTTTCTACTATATCTTCAGCACACGTTATTGGAATTGATGAATTATCATATATTTCTTCATCTTCGATTTCGTATTTGACGGGCGTTTCTTCGATAATATTGTTGTCTAAAGAAACGTCTGGCGTTTCTTTTTCTTTCCAGTTGACGTCAAAGGTCATTAAAGGATCCTCAAACATTACATTGTCAAGATCTAAAGATTCAGATTTCACTGTAATATCTTCATCGGCGTTATCAATTAAAAGATCGTCAAGAATTACTTCTTGATGACATTCATTCTTGATCTGTTTATCGGAAACACGTAATTGCTGTACGTAGCCTCGCAAAGTTTTGTCAGACTGCACTATTTGCGAATGGAACTCGTACAATGTCTCCAGTTTGGCTAAACATAAGTCGCAGATGAAATTTGGCATGTCGTCGTGTCTTATTATCTGAGAATCGAAAAGATATAAAACATTATACGAATATATATAGCAATAGCCAATTTCACTATGAGTCAGCGTTGCCAGTATTTTTTTTTTTGCCAAGTCGGGATTTTGGAACTCTTTGAGTGAAAACAGCGGGATTCTTTCGTCGAAAGCGGGACATAGTAAAAAAACGTATATAATCAGAAGTTTTCAAATACCTATTTATCTTTTTATTTGAATTAAAATTACGTTTACGTGACAATAGATAGCAAAAATAGCCATAGAAAATGTATTTTAATAAAAATATAATATTTTAAATCAGATTTACCCTATCGTTAAATAGTTGAGTCTTATTCGTCTTCAGAATAAAAAAAAAAAAAAATCAAATCAAAATCAAAAAAGTTTTAGTCATTAGAAAAATATGGCGTTTCAAACAATAGTCTGTGGAGTGAGTGTTAAAAATTGCAACTTACAATAAGAGAATAATTATTTATAAGAATTACTTTTTCATGATATTTCTGTGAAGATTTAACTTCTTTTAAAGTTATCCCCGAAAAGCGGGACTAAGCCTGTCCCGCGCGGGACATTTAATTTTGATTTAAAAATCGGGACATCTCGCCAAAATCGGGACGTCTGGCAACGCTGCTATGAGTGCTGCAGAACAATCAAAATCGTGGGTACTACTTCATAATTATTTTAAATTGAATTTATATAATCCATGTTTAACCAACATTTAATGTTAGGAAATAGTTTTACACAGTTAACGCTAAAGTTTAACAGCAACTGACAGACCACAAAACTCGTGTGTTCTGCGCTCCAAAGCAGCACATGAAACATCATCAGATACCCCCGATGTACACCGTCAACTCCTGATCCGAAAGTTATAGCGTGTTATGATCAGCTTTGAGCTGCATTTATCTTCAGCACATTAGTACAAATAAGCATCTATCATTTTGATATGCTTGAAAATCTATATCATTCAGTCAACACCTTTGACGCAGCGCACGGCTTATGACTGTAGTGATTAGTGTTACAATATAGGTATATTGCTACATTGTTTGAAAAAAGTTAATAATTGAAACATCATAAACATGGATGTTATTCATAATTTAATTATGTAACTTCCTCTCATCTGAATGGTCTTTTGGTTGAGAGAAAAAAAAAGCATCTACATAACAGAGGTTAAAATGAAGTGAACTTACCTGAACAGGAGCACATTTCATAAGTATATTGGCTGGTTGATTTCCTATTCTAGTTGAAAACTCAAATATGTCCCACACCTTAATATCACTTGATAAACACACTCGACACATTTTATTAAAACAATTAGCATTTATGGGTTCTTTACTCATGTCTATTTTTAACACTTTAACGACCGCCGAGCAACTAGAAGACACTAACCGTACACAAATGTCAAATAAGAAAATGACAGGTTCGTTCCAACAAGCTGTTTGTGTACCGTACTTGAATGGGTCCCAGAACGATTTGATGCGCATGCGTTAAAACATATTTTTTTCAACGGCTTTATAGGTCTATGGGCCGTCAATACTGTCAAAAAGAACATGTGCTTTTTTTTCTTACGCTTAGGCAGGGACGACTAGGTTTTTCGGGACCTCCGGCTTATTGAAGTCATGGACATATTATGTCCATGATTGAAGTTCAGTGGGGCCCTATTTTTTTTTTGTTAGATTAGGAATCTTTAAATTGGGATTTAAAACTAATTTTGATAACAACATCAAAATCATAGTTGAAACTTGGTAACCTGACCAAACAATTAATACTATAAAATCAGTCAAAAAATTTTCAAATTTCATTCCAAAATTCATCGAAAACTTGTCAAAACTCATCAAAAAAATTGTCAAAAATTACCCATGATAATAATTAATATTAACTGTTTCTTGCTACACAATGTGCTCATTGCTAATTAAAAAGTATTGAAAATTTGTGATGACAAATCACTTTTTGTGAGCCCTTACACACTTGGGAGCCCAGTGCTTAGCCCTATTAGTCTCTATGTAGATTCGTCCCTGGGCTTAGGTATGACAAAAATACTCGGACTGCTTCGACTGTTCTAGAATAGATTAATCGAGTATAGTACGCACGGATCTAAAAGGTACTGAAGTTAGTCACAAACAGCGTCGCAAAGGCACATTTTAGAGCCGTTGTGACTCCCACCACCTCCCAGCTACCTGAACGGAACGTGCGCTCGTCGGTGATTGGCCGTGATCGCTCGTTGCCTTTGTCACTTGTCGCTTTCCTGCTTTAAAGTACATACAATCGAGTACGCTATTGTCATGTTATTGCTATTTTAGTTTTGTTGAGTTGCGAGTTTGTAGTTTTTAACAGACTGTACAAGCGTAAGCCCGCATTCGCATCTAACTTCCGAGCCTTTTAGATTCGTGGCGCGTATTATACATCTATGTCAGTCAGAAGCGAATCTACATAGGGACTAATAGGGGCCCTCAATTATCAAAGGCCCACGAATATTGAAATATTAATATAAATTTTTAATACTTTTGTATTGACATGAACATTTTTTGGGTGAATTTTGACAATTTATAGTATTAATTGTTTGATCCAGGTCATCTAGTTTCAACTCTGATTTTTTTGATGTTATTATAAATGAATTTTAAAACCCAATTTAAAGATTCTTAATCTAACAGAAAATGGGATCCCATTGGACATCAATAAGTCCTAGGCCCCGAATGGGATTCCATGTGAACTTATCCGTTGCAGACAAAGTGTAGTATGCTATTGATCAAAAATATTAAAAATAAGCTTATAACGATGTGATAATCAGCTGCGTGCAAACAATGTAGTATGTATCTCGATTGTAATGCTTTTGTGACTGTTAATACTCGTTAATTCCTCGTTTTGACAATGTCAATGGACATAAAATAATGCATTACAATGTTGTTACATAAATTACAATTATAGAAGATACTCTCCATCTCTGTCAGTCGCTACAGTCGCTGGAGTTTGTTAATTTTCCAAAAAAAGTCCTTGCATTATCGCATAGTCAATTTGTGATTGATCTGATATAATTAATATCAATAAAATGCCGCTGTTCCTATCACTCGATAATATTTGTAGAGCGTGTCTATCTGAAGGTGATTTAAAATCAATGTTTGATGGAAAAAGCGATGATTGGTCGGTCAGTTTTGCTGAAATGTTTACGGAATGCACTGCCATACACGTAAGTTATAATAATAACATTTAATGTATAATTATAATAACTAGTGGTCGAAATTTGAAACATCGTGATGAAACATATATTGTGTACTTCCCAGGTAACGAAAGACGATAGTTATCCTTGGAACCTCTGCTCCAATTGTCTCGCGAAGCTAACCGAAGCTTATTCATTCCGTGAACAATGTAAGAAATCGCACGAAACGTTGCAATGGAGCGACATAAAAACGGACATCGACGACAACAACGACGAACCGTTCGAAAGTTCCGAATCGACTCGAACCGACACAGTGAGGAAACGTTCGCGAAAGCCTCCATACAAAACAGACGGCGAGCGTGTCGGCAGAACTCGGAAACGTTCGGCGAAAATCACGTCGACATCCGACAGTAACGACGAACCGCTCGAATCGTATCGACTCGGTAAAATTCGGAAACTCAACACGCCTCCTTATACGTGCGGCAAGTGTGAAGTGAGTTTCGACACATGCGCAGAATTGAGTGAACATCACAAATCGACTCAACACAAACATAGGCGCGATTTGCAGTGTGGAATTTGTTCGAAGTCGTTCAGCAAATCACAATTGAAGTTTCACATGCGAACCCACACTCAGGAAAAACCGTTCAGCTGCGACGTGTGTCGCAGAGAGTTCAGCCTGAAGTGCAATTTGCGTCGACATATGATGACGCACACGGGACAAAGGCCCTACCAATGTCATGTTTGCAATAAAGGTTTGTTTCTTGTTTCTTTACCTGAGGTTACTAGAGTAGAGGCACAAGAATAAATAAAAAAATAAAATTGATTGACTATAATATTAGAAATAGCATCAGTTTTTATTTAAGACGAACCAAGCGGTATAGCGTAGTGTTGAAAGCACTAGACTCGCATTCGAGTTCGAATTCCGGCGGAGGCAGATGTGGCTGGAAGTTTTTCCTACTGCCTCTCGCCGAGAAAAGATAATTCCTGCACCGGCCATCTTGTTGAGGTTTTCAATGGTTTCCCTCAATAATTCCAGTAAAATATCGAGATGGTTCCTTATTCAAGGCATGTCAAACTTCTATGCACAAAATTTGCCTACCTTATCCTAATGTCCTAAAATTCATTCATTCGCCCATTGCTATTAATTAAGTAGAAGTTTAGAAATGTAGAAAATAATTGGAAGTTTGATAGATGGAAAATAGTAATGGCGCGAATGGCGTCTGTTATGACATAAAGTTGAGAAACGAACGTTAAACTTATAATTATTATTTTAAGACGAATCGAACAAAAAAAATCCTTCAAAGTCGGTTAAGGCGTTTGGCCTGTACGCGTGACGTACAGATTCGCTTCCAACTATTGCATGAGTCGCATCTAAAAACCGAAAGCATAACTCGGAGGCGGTGCCTTTGATGTGTCTGGTGACGGATTCGTTACCTTGGTTCTAAGTAATAGATAGCATTTCATTGCTTCTCCATAGGCGTATCAAATTAATTTTGTTTTGTTTAAAGAATCACAATTTTAAAATGGTAGAGAATAAATGATTAAATTTTTAATGTTTAGGGCTCCAACCATCGCCCTAAACTGTGATGACCAACGCACCGTCTGATTTGTCATCCCCAGATAGAAAATTCATCCTGAAACAAGTAAGCCTTTTTAAACGCAGTTGCATTGACCGCAGTTTTCAACTATTGCAGGTTTCATTCAGTACGATGTCCTGATAAATCATTTACGCGGTCATACGGGTGAAACGCCTTACGCATGCGCAACGTGCGGCAAGGCATTCAAAATGTCGCAGTCGCTTCGGCTACACGAGAAAATTCACGAACGAGCCCGAACGACTGGCGACGGACGTCGGCACGATTACAGTGGCGAAGAAAGACGATACAAATGCGATAAGTGTCAACGCGGATATCCTTCGAAACACGGACTCAACGCCCATCTTAGGACTCACGGCGATAAAAAGTACTTGTGCAGTCACTGCGGCAAAGGTTTCGTGAGCAGTGCTCTGCTTTATTCACACAATAAGGTACCAAACTCCTCAAGAATGCTCTAACAGTCCAGTAAAACTGTCTTTTGTAAGTTCGTTTAACATGCATCACGTAACTTAAGTTAGTGCGGTCTAAAAATGGTGCGAAACACCGCGAACCGTTGATGCTACACCGAAAATGATAAGAATATTTTTTGTAGAGCATTTAATTCTCTGCAACTTTCGTTACGGGGCCATTTTCATAGAACTAGCCGTTTACGAATTATTGAAAAGATAAGAACGGAACTTATTAATATGAGCAATAATCATCGGACTACTTTTTGTAAACTTCGACACGCTGTAACTCCTAAACAGTTAGTTTTATGAACATGTCCCTAGTGGAGAAAATTATAGCTAGTTTAATTTTCTACAAAAAACGTTCTTGGAATTTTTGTCGTAACATTAACGGTTCGTGAAATATTTACTGGACTACCGAATTTCATAAATTTTCCGATTTAATTCTTAAACGTACTCTTTTCAAGGTACACACAGGAGAGAAACCGCATCATTGTTCAGTCTGCGGGAAGAGTTTTTCACAAGTGGGAGCGCTAAAAACGCACTCTCTGTTGCACACAGGTAAGGGATGGTGTTATAAAATGGTTCCATTTGTGAGAAGTCAGAACAAATTTGTTTATTGCAGGAGAAAAACCATTTTCGTGCTCGCAGTGCGATAAAACCTTTACGCAGCGTCACCACTTGAAGTACCATCTAAGGACGCACAGTGGGGAGAAGCCCTACGCGTGCTCAGTGTGCGGCAAATGTTTCTCAATGAACTGTAACCTCAAAATACATATGAGACAGCACTCGGGGGAGCAGCCCTATAAATGTCCTGTATGCAACAAGGGTTTCTATGATTCGAGCAGTATGAAGAAACATCGAAAAGGACACGGACATTTGTGGGTCGAAACGGAGGGAAACGAGGAAGATAATCAGGACGTTTCGTGAAGATCGAATGGACTTCGTTGTTGACAAATCTCACGAAAATTCACGAACATATTGGGATCTGACAAACTGATGAGATGTTTCAAAAGGTTTGAACCTTTTTGCCGACGCCATATTGGATACGTCACAGAAAGGCGCGCCGCGATGTCAGATTTCAATAGAACTATGGAAGGTGGAAATAAGGAGAACAATCTCTTTTTGGTGTTGTACTGAAAAAGCAAGTTGTGGTTTAATAACGATATGTTGCAACGAAGATTTAAAGCAATCCTGCACTTTTTGACGTTACTAAAACTACCTAACCTCAATGTTTTCAGTATTTATTTATTATTTATAATGTACAATAAATTACTAATTTTATAAAATATTACAAAATTTGTTTTAATATTGTTAAATCCTCTGATTAATAATGATTTAACGTCTTTGGTAAAATAGAAATTCAAATTCTGACTAAACCACGCACTAGATACATAACCTACAATCATTCGCATGACAAAATTCAAATCTTCGTTTACGTATCTGGCTCCCTAGTACTATAATATATTGCCTTCTGAGCTAAAATGTTTAAGTTTCAACTCATTTAAAGTTTTATTTTAAAGATTTTCTTTTTTGTAATAGTTTCTTTTGTAACTGGGTTAAGTTGTAAAACAGCGTTTACGCTAAACTTCACCATTAATTTGATCAAAACCCTTTTGAATCAATAAAGACATTATTATTATTATATCAAGTTTGTACTCTACTTTTTAGTTTTCATTTAAAATTTGCCGCCGGCTCTAGCGTGCCGTTCTAGAGGCTTTAGTTAATTGATTAGTTCTCGGTTTCACCATTTTGCCAATCGTTATCTCCCTCAAAATCTAAATTTGCCCGACACTGGTCGCGCAGTACGGCTCCGTGTTTGTGAAATGTTTTTCTTCGTGCCGTCTCAGACCGTCGAGCCTGACGAACGATTTGTTACAAACGCGACAACGATGAATGGCCGATTCTTCGGCGGAACTCCGCGAATGAACGGCCGCCTGGTGCGCTTTCAGATAACTCGATCTGCCAAAGCACTTGCTGCATACGTCGCATTGAAACGGTTTGATGCCGCTGTGATTTTGTTTGTGACGCGCCAAATTGCTCGAGTGAGAGAATGCCGCCGGACACTCGTCGCAAGCGTACGGACGCTCGCCTGTGTGAACGTACCTGTAAAAAATCATCGCAAAATAAAAAAAACAAACAAACAATGTAACTATTTATATGGCCGGCCGACCGGCCGAGACACGTCCAACCGGTCGAATTATCAACCAATGATATTTTTAAAAACTTTAGTAATAATAGACCGAGAGTTTCTGAACTTTTTGGAAGCTGATTTAGGCATGGAAGTGGCAATCCCACCAATGCGTAAATGTTACACTTTCTGCCTTACAATTGATGCCGAAAATATGTACTTACGATCGAGGTATTAAGAAAAAGTATTTAACCTCAATCTTGTATCTTCAATATATACCTGTGCCGCTTCAAATCGACGGAATGACTAAACCTCTTGGCGCACGCGTCGCACTGATACGGTTTATCCCCGGTATGTACACGACGGTGCGCGTTCAGGTGTGCTACCTGCGTGAAGCGCTTACCGCACGCATCGCAACCATACGGTTGTTCCCCCGTGTGCGTTCGTTTGTGCGTTTTTAGATCGCTTTGCTGTCCGAACGCCTTGTTGCACTCGTCGCACCGGTAGGGCTTCTCCCCAGTATGTATCCGACAGTGAGTCTTCAAGTTGCACTGCTGCGTGAACGATTTATTGCAAAAAGTGCAACTGTACGGTTTTACTCCGGTATGGACCTGTGGAATTCCACGGAATATACTTTAATACCATTATTTGTTACGGGAATGAATGATAACATTATTCTCCCGATCTTTGCTAGCAATATAGAGAGTATTAAATATATAGACCGTATGAATCCAATTCACTCTACCGCGCCAAAGATATTTACCTGCATGTGAACTTTTAGCCAGCTAGAATCCTGGAATAGGCGATCACAAATTGAACACTGATAGGGTTTCTCTCCTGAATGTATACGTTTGTGTCTGATCAAGTTGCTGGAGTTGTTGAAACGTTTATGACACGTTTCGCAAGTGAACGGTTTATCCTCGGAATGTGTTCTCTTATGCAACGTCAAGTAGCGTCGACGTCCGAAACTTTTATCGCAAACGTCGCAACGAAACGGTTTCGCAATACAGGTCGGTTCGATTGCCGTCGCGTCGCTTCGTTTTGAGTCGGTTTCATGCACGACTCTTTCGTTATCAACAGTGCAAAGATTTTTATCGTCAGCTGACGTATGTTTTGCTTCATTTGAAGACAAATTCGGGTCGTCGTCGAATAACGGTTGCTTCAATTTTTCAAATACTGTGTGCATTATTTTGAAGTTAGTCGCAAAAGGATATTGAATTTTCGATTTAGTTTCAGATTCTTCTTCTAAATTATCGCTATTTTTTTCGACGATAAAATTCGGACCTTTCGTGGACATTTTTTCTTGTTCCGACGTATTGTTTACATTTTTAACGACACCATTTTGTTTGTTTCTTAAATTTTCTTTTCCCAAAATGTCAGAAGCAGTTTCGGTCTCTTTTGCATTGGTTTCTGTTATGTTATCGACAAGACGATTTTGTATTGAGAGAGTCGGTTTATTTTCTGCTTTCGGTGTTTCTAAAGTTACTTCAGCAGACCTTTTACACCGTTCATTTTGAACGTAAGCAGATTGTTTGAACTCGCTTTGAATCTCCCGTAATACGTTGAGATATTCGCGCAAAGTCGTTTCGGAACGAACGGCATCCGTTCTGAATTTGTGGAACTTTTCCAGCTGAACATAGCACGGTTTACAAATAAATGGAGGAAATTCATCAGTTCTGCTAACCTAAAATTAAATTGTCCGTTTAATCTTTATACGCGGTTGAAGTAAAACATAGAATGTTACGATGAGGGAAGGTTTTGGTTGAGGATCATAAATAAGCTTTACCAAAGTTACGCTAGTGGCCAACGTTTCGAAAAAAATATTTTCATCTTCAATATATAAATATAACATGAACCATTTAAAATGTCTGACACCTCGAATATGTCGAACATATTCGAGGTGTCAGACATTTTAAATGTTATTTGTCAGAGAACATTATTTTAGCGTTTTGGTTGAAGTTTTTAAGCTATCCAATTAAAAAAACAAACAGTATCTATAACTTTTTACATGTCATCAAAACGACATCTTTCGGAAAATTTAAAGGGAAAACGCCCCAAAATCAAGAAAAGTCATAGAGGAAATAATACAAAGTTTGGGGAGAGTATATGTCAGTAAAATTTTTGCCGACGGGCACTCTGACTAGGGTATCCATGGCCGAGAATAAAGTTTGCTACTTTTCACATGGAAATGGAATTTTAAGCAGTGTCACTGTTTCTCAATAATAAATCGTATTTGCAATTACATTTCACATACTCCGAGAGTTAATTTTACATTTAGGCATCTCAGAATACGAACCTTCGCTCTAGCGAGAGCTACTTTATAAGTGTAAATCAACGGTGAAGTTTTTCCCATTTGTTAACTAATCCTACTTACATTAACGGGAGCGCAGGTCATAAGAACGTCAACAATTCGGGCTTCCAGCTGAGTTGAGTATGCAAATAAGTTGATCAGAGTTATTTCACCCCTCAAACAAATCCTGCACATGTCACTTAAGCCAGTTGCTGATATTTTGACGCTTATCATGTTATTTAAGCAGTGATAGGAAATATTTATTTTGTAAAAAGCAAAATCAGTGTTGAAACTGAGTTTGTCTTTCCAAATTCCAGGTTCGTTATTAATATATTTTTTAAAATTTTTGTTTAATGACACCAACTGCTAGAGCAAGGCTGTCCAACCCGAGGCCAAAATCAATGCGGCCCGAAAATATTTAAAGTTACTGAAGCATCTCCATTTTTCTGAGGAATGATTTGTGTTGTGTGCGCCTTCGTGCTAAAGCTGCCAAATAACAAAAAACACGAACAGAACAGAGAATAAATTTTAAATTACTTAAACATGAAAACGATATATTTTACGGTTTTTTTCGCTCGTCAGCCACACCTGTGTTCCAAAACACCATGTCCTTTTCCAATGTGACCCAGGGTAACAAAATAGGTTGAACATCCTAAACCCTTGTGCTGTAGTTATAAGGACCTAATAAAAAAATACAAACGTTCGTTGCAGATATCAAAATATATTTAATATGGATTCGCCGAAAGATTTTTTGGGGGCCGCACAACGCGGCGACAGAACATTTTTTGAACGTATTTTAGACGACCCTCAAAATGACTGGAGCCGATACAAACACCCCAGTGGCGATACGGCCTTGCATGTTGCAGCGCAGGAAGGACATCTGGATATTGTCAAATTACTGTTGGAAAAACGACCGCAAGCTATTGACATAGGTAAGTAAAAATGACGAGATAGCAATAACCAAGAAGACTTGACTTAGAGAGAAGGAGACCGGATCTGAGTGGGTGGGGTGGGACGACTTATGTCAAGTGATTAAACATTGTCTACCGTTGTTTGTTACCAACAATTAATGACAGCGAGCAACAAAAAATAATCTGTTAGAGTGAAATACCACGGAACTGTAGCGTAGAGGTGAAGCAAAGCTCCACAACCGGCTGTGGTGACGTGTCAATTATTTTAAGGTTATGTGTGGCTGACATGTTTGCACAAATCAAAAGAGTATTGGACACGACCTGTTTTTGACGTGATAACGTCATATAAATTGATGAAACACCGGCTGCATGCACGAAAAAGTGTCACGTTCCGAAATGTGTCACGTTCCGCGCACGATCGGCCCAAGTTTGACAGCTACTAAAATTTAGGTTATGTATTATTAAATATGATATTCGAGCGGAATACGTTATCACGTAAAACTATCGTCCGTAAACCGACTTTACAGACAACCATTTTTTTTTTGCAGGCAATAACGACTCGAAAACCCCTCTGCACGTAGCTGCCCAGTTCTCACGATACGCAGTAGTTGAACATCTTCTCGCCAAGGGCGCGAATGTTGACGCATTAAAGCGTTCTGATTGGACACCCCTGATGCTCGCATGTACCAAGTCTGGCCGCGACGCCTTTAGGACTGTCAAAGGTATGCTTAAATTTAAGAAGGGCTGAATGATCAAAATAAATTCGACTTGCCTGACTTTTCTTCTGTTTTGAATCCATTCGTACAGGAGAGGGGTTGGCAATCTTTACAAAATTTCCCAATTTTTAAAGAGCCACTAAACATTTTCGTGCCAGTATTATAATAGTATTTGCTTATATAGGTATAATATATATATCCGAGGACGACACGTCACGACGGGGGCGGTGCGGGTGAGACGCGAGTGGAAATGGCTGAGAGATAGACATGGTACTCAATCATGGATCGGTTGGACGATTTTTAAGGGTCTATATAATAAAGTAACTATTTTTTGCTTATGGAACTGGAGAGGCGCAACTTTACATCAAGAGCCGCATGCGGCTCGCAAGCCGCAGGTTGCCAACCCCTGGTATAGGAGGATTTCCTATTGCTGTTGAACAAAACCTTTATATTTAGGAACTAGCTGTAACCCGCGACATCGTCCGCGTGGAATTTCTTTCTTCTAAAATAAAAGTAGCCTAAGTTACTCCTTATAACATCAGCTACCTGTCAGTGAAAGTCTCGTCAAAATCGGTCCAGTCGTTTCTGAGAGTCGGAACAAACAGACAGACATTTTATTTATATGTGTAGAAGATAGATAGGTACAAAAAAAAAACAGAAAAAAGTGATGAAATCTGAAAATACGCTCTAGGAATCTTTAAAACTGTTCAATTACTGACTAAGCTACGGTTTTATTTAGTTCTATTAATTGAGCTAACGTCTGTATAATTTATTAAAAAAACAACTCTCGCAGTATGTGGATTTGATAATCCATTACTATATATACAGACACAGGAGTGTCATACCATATTATATTATGTAATATAGTATATATATGTATTACGAATAGAAATTTCAATTTTATCTATTTGTATAGATTATTTTTTTACTTTTTAGTCCACATTTCTATAAAAGAGTGTTGTTTTTTTAACTCTAGTTTTTTACATCTAATCTTGCTGACGTTGAAACCGTGGATGTATTAAGCACCTTAACTAAAATAATAACTCTAACAATACAGTTCTATTGGGCAACGGTGCTTCGACCCAATTTCCGAACAAGGACGGTTGGACGCCACTGCACATGTCTTGCAGAACCGGCGACGCAGACATCGTCAAAATGCTGTTAGAAAGAGACAAGGCGAGCGCACTGAGCACGAGTAAGAACGGAAGAAGTGCTTTACATATAGCATGCCTGCACGGACATTGGCACGTTGCGAAAATATTGCTGAAGGTCAGTAGTTCAAAACAGTTGAAACATTTTGACGTAAAACATCTAACGACGCGTTTGGTTGGGAGTAAAAGCGTGCAATTGGCGTGACACTTTTAGTTAAACAACTTTGGTAACTATATAGCGAAAACAGGCGGAAAGAACCGAAGTTTTCCTAGGTAGGGATAACAGCATAATCTCGCGTGCGCCATAAAACGGTCCGTCTCGAAACACAGCAAGCAGAGGAAGCTAGGTCTCCTGGTTAAAGACTTCGTGGATTTAATATTGGCTTAGTAGAAGGCGCCAGCTAGATAACAGGGCGAAATTTAGTTATTAGTATTTCGTTAGATGCCAGCGCGTGAAGCTTGCTTTGTGTGTATGCGTTGGATTATAACTGGGCTTTTGATAAAGGCGACAACTAAATGACAGGGCAAAATTTAGTTACAGGGTGAAGTTTAGTTACTGGGCGATATTTACTTACTAGCATTTCGTTGGCGTTCCGCGACAGCCCACATTTCTTGTGTATGCGTTGGATTATAACGGGGCTTTTGATAAAGGCGACAACTAAATGACAGAGCAAAATTTAGTTACAGGGTGAAGTTTAGTTACTGGGCGATATTTACTTACTAGCATTTCGTTGGCGTTCCGCGACAGCCCACATTTCTTGTGTATGCGTTGGATTATAACGGGGCTTTTGATAAAGGCGACAACTAAATGACAGAGCAAAATTTAGTTACAGGGTGAAGTTTAGTTACTGGGCGATATTTACTTACTAGAATTTCGTTGGCGTTCCGCGACGGCCCACATTTCTTGTGTCACGTAAATTTTCTTGTTGAAATTCTCGCGACTTTTTAGGTGCAAGGGGTGGACATAAACTGCGCCGACTCCAGCGGCAATACCTGTTTGCACGAAGCCGTCTGCGTAAAAAATGAGTCGCTGATAGCCCACTTGATTGCGGCAGGCGCTGATTCGAACAAAACCAATCGGAACGGTTCAAAGGCAGTGGACATGGTGCACCAGTCAGGAGATGAACGGTACAAGGAGCGAATAATACATCTTCTAACGGGCGTCGGGCTCGAATGATCAACAATTTTGTCGTTGCCGACGAATTAAAAACAAGACGCCGGCCAGAACTGGTTTTGCCGAAAAGTATAACCTCATATTTTTGGCCGAGTTTCCGGCAATTTTGTTGTTTTTAATGTTAATTCGCCAATTTATCTCTTTTACCATGTAAACACTATTTTACCACACTTCGTGGAGGTGGATCAACGACTGTATATATATTGTTTTTTTTATATAATAAATTTAGTTTTGTTTTTAAAAATTGAGTTATCAATTATTACTGGAACTAAAAATAACCTTCCAATCGTGACATAAGATTATCAAGATTTACAGCAGTTTACAAACTATAAGATTTTGCAGATGGTCAAGAATTTTGAGCGAATCTTTGCGAGATCCCATATTTTATTTTTGTTGGAACTTAAAAAAATTACGTTTTTCGGAAACTTTTTAAAATTATTTAAATACAAAAACTCTGGCTTCATTGAGTGTTTAAATACAAAAACCAATCTTCTGCTGCGTAGACTCGTAAAAAACACTTTTTAAAAGTATTTGAAATACTTTTACTCAAATACTTTACAAGTCTGTATAATAATAATAATAAAAATATACGTAAAGTCCGCATTTTTATGAAATTTAAAAAAATAGAGTAATTCCGCTACAAAAAAGACGGAAGACAACATTCAACCTGCGATTGGTTGATTAGATCTACACTGTAACATCTGCTGGTCTGTCAAATTGAAAACAAACCACGAGGAACATAAAATCATGATGTCATGTATTTTCAACACCACCTCTTTTCAACTAATAAATTTTCTCACGTATTTTCAAGTTTTTAGTTGAACTTACGCGTGAGTAATAATAATAAATTATGACCTTTTGGAAATGTTTTGTTGTTCAAGTGTAATAAATTTCAAAATCGATGACATTCACGTGATCAACGTCCCGACAAACCTTGAAAATGACACCCATGTTGATTTTTAGACTATTTACCTCTTTTCACCCTCTGAAGGGGTTGTTTTTGAAAAAAACAAACACGTGTTTATTTATTTGTTGACAGGAATAGTCCTGCGAATTTTCCAATTGATATATGATTACTCCATGCAAATTTTGAACCGCCGTTACGCCCTTTTAGGGGCTGAATTTTCAAAAATATGTTCTTAGCGAATGCCTAAGTCATAATAACTATCTGTGTGCCAAATTTCAACATAATCCGTCCAGTGGTTTGAGCTGTGCGTTGATAGATCAGTCAGTCAGTCGCGGTTTTTTTTTATACAGAAGATAAAAACTAAAAAAACAACCGACATGAACCAAATTATTATCAACTAGTATTCAAACTAGTATATAAATAACTGAACATCGAAGAAGACTTGTTATTTGAGTATCAAACGTTCGTGAAAGTGGTCTCAAGTGTAAAAAAAAAAATAGAATGTCGAAGCTAGTTTTGTGTGTGACTCTATTGTTTTTTGTATTAGCAAAAGACATTGTTGAGGGTTCAGTAGCAAGACACCCTGATGCGTCTCATCCAGGTAAGATTGAGATGTTGACTGGAAAAGATGACATAAAAAAAAATAAAATATAGTTTAAAAAAAACTAAAAAACACGCTTTATATCGAACTAAAAAGTAAAAAATAATTTTTTTAAAATAAGCTTAAAAAGCGTGGGGCGCTTTGTTCCACATTTTCGTACATCGAGCGCCCAACGCTTTTTAAGCTTATTTTAAAAAAATTATTTTTTACTTTTTAGTTCGATATAAAGCGTGTTTTTTAGTTTTTTTTAAACTATATTTTATTTTTCACTTTTTAGTTTGAGGATCTATAAAAGAATTTATTAATCCTGGGGGTCCTAATAAGGATAATGGGAAACTGTTATCAAATTATTGCATTGTCATCGGTCCTTGATACGTATGCAAAGTTTCAAATTAATCAGACTTCGGGAAATTGGTGAAAATTATGCTCAAAGATTCCGTTACATGCATACATACATACATAGTTAGTTAGTTAGTTACAACCCAAACTAATATAAAGCGTTTAAAAACAAACAATAATAAACAACAGAATTTAGGGCATAAGGAAAAAAACAACTAATGTTCCATAATTTTCAAAAAGGCTCGAGCTTTCCTAATTCAAATATTTCTAACGACTGTTTCCCAGGCCGGGTTGTCAGGTTTGTCTTAAAAAAAACCTGTAAACTTGACAGGCGGGAGCCGGGCATACGTCAATGTATGCAAAAAAAAACTACCTTTTGATCACGTAAATAGAACATATTAAAGTTTTCTTTCGGAACAGAAAAAGTAGCAAGTCTATCCATAATTAATAGGTAATACTTAACACGCAAATAGAAAAAAATAATCATTTATTAATTTCAAATCTATACCAAAATAAGTTTTGTTTAAATTAAGTCGTTATCAACATTTCTCCTTGCTTCTTGTTCTAGATATCTCGAAACGTTGATAGACCTTTCGATTCGTTATTTACGAATATGTTGGAGAGTTTAATCTTTCAATATTCTAAAGGACCGACCAGAAAATGTGCCAGGGGCTCTCAATTAACAGATTATTTCGTTTTTTTATACACAGATCATCCTGGCAAGTGTTTTGATCCGACGATGATGACTCACCCAATAGCACCAAATGAAACGTACCAACCTAAGGATAAATGCGCTAAGTTCACCTGCGAGAAAGGCTTGAGTATGGCCATTGTAATGTAAGTGTTACAAGGAAGGATATTTTTTTAGGGTCGCTATGCAACGTTAAAAAGCTGGAACCTTTGTTTCTTTAATTGCTTTTCAAAATATACTAGATAATAGAAAGAAATATTAAAAGTAACGTAGAAAAGAAAATTATCAGGGACACGACATAGGATTGTGGCAACGCTGTCCCTATGGTCTAATGACCCCGGAACTAGAGCCTGGCAACTGGGGCCCAACAAAATTTTGAAAGCGTGTAATCAGAACCTTGCCATGAGCTGATGATCACAGCTTTCGAGCGTCTATATGTATCAATTTTAGATTTAAAGCTAAAATATGTACCCGAAAGTCATCAAGAGTTTTTTGAAAAATTATTAGTTTTAAAAAACTTGGCCGTCTGATTCGGGGTCAAGGATTAAGTCATTCAACCTTCGATTTATTTGTTTCTGCCCAGTTATCTGTTAGGTCTGCAAAGTTCATTCTAATTCTATTTATATAAATCTAAATCACGACTGATTAAATAAATCTAGGTTAGGTTGATCTTCTCATTTAACAATGATGACCTAGTTTTGCCTTCGGCGAAACTAGATTCGCGATGAGTTGCAGAAGGTATTGTTTGAAAATCTCAATTGACACTGATCTTAACGCTGCTGCCCACGAGGCTGGATTTTCCGCTAGATTCCTTGCTAGATTTAACTATTAGTTTTCTAGCGCTTGTTTTCTTAATTGCTTTTATGTGCTCGCTTCACACGACACGTCTTTTCAAAGCTGGTGCGCGCGCAGCGACAGTTCAAATACAAAACACGGAGCAAAACGTGTCTGTTGTCTGACTCTGAGCAGAATGACGCCCGTGTTGGTTTGTGGATGTTTGTTCATATGTCGCCCACGTGACAAGATACCGTTTTCCGATTGGTCTTGCTCAGAGCAAGCAGACGACCTAGCAAGCAAAATAGCTCCTTCTATCTTGTGAGCTAGCAGGCGAGCCCGCAGTGACGTCATATCCAGCCTCGTACCCAGCCTGCCGGCCAGCAGAAGTCCAAGCAGTGTTTCCAGTCTCGTGTGTAGTGGCACTGACTGCAGCACATCTCTTTTATTGAACATTTCGTTGTCAAATCAAAATCTATCCAAACGAAGTGAAAAACTTACATAGTTGCAAATACATATATTATTGAGTTGTTTTAATTTTTCAATTTAACAGTCTTAGTTATCGAGCGTCTATAACAATAATTTTCCTTATTTTACAGGTGCGGTACAGTCCAGATTGCCGAGCCCTGCAAGGCGGTGACTCCGGGTGACCTAACCAAGAAATATCCGGATTGTTGTTTTACAATAATGTGCCCCTAACTCTAACAATTTCGATTTTTTCAAATAATGTAATCTGTTTATTTATTGTTATTATGTTTGTAATTAAATGATACTGTTAAAAAATGCATTTATTTTTATTTATATATTTACTTGCGGCTCGGCCCGGTTTCAACCGGATTATAGGAAAACGCGCTTTTTCCCTTCTGATCGCATTCAACCATTTCTTTTTCAGTCCCAAATCCTTTGGAAATACAAAACCTTTATAATTTAAACATTGATAAACACAAACATATCGGTATAATGTCAATGATTTGTTATTTTTAAATAAAGTATTATTTTGTACACAATATAATACGCGCCACGGATCTAAAAGGTTCGGAAGCAAAGAGCCGTTGATACTCCCACCACCTCCCAGCTACCTGCACGGAACGTGCGCTCGTCGGTGATTGGCCGTGATCGCTCGTTGCCTCTGTCACTTGTCGCTTTCCTGCTTTAAAGTACAGTCGAGTACGCTATTGTCAAGTTGTTATTGTTATATTAGTTTTGTTGAGTTGCGAGTTTGTGGTTTTTCAACAGACTGTACAAGCGCAAGCCCGCATTCGCATCTAGCTTCCGAGCCTTTTGGATTCGTGACGCGTATTATACACAGTACTATGAATGGTCCACAAATCTAGGCGGTTATATAGCTAGCGCCTCTAGCGGTCAAGTTTGGCAGTGCCCATCATTATCGACAGATAGACACGTCATCATATATCTATATGAATCATTGTCTATCTACTCAATGTGCGGTGAGCGAAGGCAACAAAGCGTATCTAAAATATATCTGCGTCTTTTTCTTCGATGTAATTCCCTGTTTTCCCCGATGATAGGATTGGTCGATAGCCATGACTTCATAGACATGTGAAAACAGAGCAGTCAATAGTAGAGCTGTAAAAGTAACGAGAAATTGTGTACCCGTTACTTGAAGAACCAGTACCCGTTACTTTCGTATCGTTACGTTACTCGTTACCTTTCATACGACATAACAATCGTGTCTAACAGCAGTATAGGTAACGTATAACCGCATCAAACGAGTCGAACTAACATGGATACGACAAATGCGAGTAACGAAATGAATTTGTAAGTAACGATTCGTTACTTCAAGTGTGACGATGTACCCGTTACTCAGTAACGAATACATACGGTTTGTTACAGCTCTAGTCAATAGTATCTCTGTTTCAAAAACTTTGTCTTTTTCTATGACGTTAAGCCAATCAGAGTCAACACGTTCTTACGACTTAAAAAAAGACAGAAGTATATATTTGCACCCTAATGGTTCGATTATGATTTTATTCCTATGCTAGATAGAATAAAAGTAGATGCTCAAAATAATAAAATTATTCATACAGCAAATTAGTTATGCAACTAAAGATGATTAGTGAAAAAACAGATGTATATATCACATTGTGTTTTTATGATAGATTTAGTTTTGTTGTTTATCGTTTTAAAAAATTGAAATATCAACCATTGGAAAATAACCTTCCGACCGTGTCATAAGATTATAAAGACTTCTGTATTGTATAGCAGTTCACAAAATATAAGACGTTACAATTGATCGAAATAAACGATTTTTTCTAATCGATTTTTTTTTAGTATTTACTGTAAAAACAGGGTGGCACTGCACACTTGGGCTCCCGCCAATTGAAAACTCGATTTTGGAGTTATACTTCTTTCGGTGCGTTATGAATGATAAGAGTGAATTTTTACGACGTAACATAAATATTAACAGGATGAAGTTGCTCGCAGAAAAAGACTACTATCACATATATTTATAATAATTAACTATATGAATCATTGCCTATCTGCTCAATGTGCGGTGAGTGAACGCGACAAAGCTTATCGAAAATATATCTGCGTCTCTTTCTTCGATGTAATTCCCTGATTTCTCCAATGATAGGATTGGTTGATGTACCTACTTGCATTCATACTGAATAAAGTATCTCTGTTTCAAAAACTGTGTCTTTTTCTATGACGTTAACATGAGCGTACCCAGCTTTTGGCCCAGGAGGGGGCAAATTAGAAATTTCTTAAGCCGGGTTCTCCGTGCTTGTTTTGCCCTCCTGGATACGCCAGTGCTTACGGCGTAAAAAAGACAGAATTATATGTTTGCACCCTAATAGTTCGATTGCGATTTTATTCCTTGAACAGTATAGAATAAAAGTATATGTTTCTAACAGAATAGATGCTATACCAACAGAATAGAGGTAGATAACTTACACTACCGGATATGTATTCGCCGTATATAATATCGTTGCAGTTGTTTTTTTCGGATCACTGAACGAGGAGGATAGAGTACGGCAGAGGCCATGTTCACATGCGTATAGCATCTGTATACAACTTATGTTTATCACATTCGAGTCCTTTTATTACTTTATTTGAATAAATTATTTGGATGCAAATTAAAAATTAGTTTATTCGCATCTATTTTTTTTTTGTGTGTACGTTATTTGACATTCACAGCTAATTTTGATTTTTATGCACAACAATAAAACATTCATCGTCATTAATTTGTTCCTTCGCTGAAATGCGAATAAATTACTATCTCTTCGTTTGTTCAACATCTTCCTTTTTTTATAGGACCTTCATCTTCAATAGCAGTGGCCCCAAACCTTCATCGCTCTTAACCCAGCCCTGTCTATCGTACTACAGGTACAAAATATTTACTTATTATTATTTACCTGTCAGGTACATATTAATATTTACTAATTAATTATTCTAATAATGATTAGTAAACAACAATATGTACTTGAGGTGCGATTTTCTCTTTACACATTCAAAAAAAAGATCGCGAAAAATCAGTAGCGGTTCCTCCCGGAGCGCTGCAGAGTTGCAGAACAACCAAAATCTTAGCTACTTCATAATTTTAGAATGAATTATATTTGCCACATATTTAATGTTAGGAAATAGTGTAATTGTTACACAATCAACGCTGAAATTTAACAACCAATAAAACCAGCACATGAAACAAACCGTGCAACTCCTTACCCACACGTTACAGCGTGTTATTTAGATCGGTTTTGAGCTGCGTTTGCCGTCAGCACATTAGTAAGAACAAGCATCTATTACGGTCGTATGCTAGAAGTGTTCGCTGAATCTATCTCATTCAGTCAACACTTTTGACTGTTTGGACTCGGCGGTATACGTATGTCGTTCATGCATGATACACGACACATGGATTATGACAGTAGTGACTAGTGTATAGTGTACTTTGTTGTCAACAGTGTTAAAAAAAAGTAAATAATTAAAACACCATAAACATGGATGTGATTTATAATTTAATTAAGCCCGCCGCCACCCTTCATTCCTAGCCCGCGTTTATCTTTAATTGACCCTACAGAACACCCATTTATAAATGTTCACGCACCGCCACTGCGAGGAATTACTAGGAATTGAACGCATAATGTCGATGTTCATAAGTTATAGTCATGTAGAAAAAAAATCCAGAACCGGAGCTTAAAAAGTAGCCACGGCAGCGTCGAAAAGGAAACGAAAAAAACCCAAACGTCTATATCATGTGCAGGCGTTATTGTATTGGAAAGTAATACCGATTGCTATGATTGTATTCCGACGTTTCCACGACAAATTAGCGACGCGGAACTGCGCCTTTAACGTTTTTTTAGAGTTAAAAGACTTCAAAACGAAAAATTTTGTAAAAAATCAATTTAACCGAAATTGGTAGATATTCCCCACTAGTGGAGTTGGAATGATAAAAATGTCAATAAGAAGATCGAGCCCCCCCAAGTGAATCCGGACCTGAAGGACAACATCATGCTCCCTCTCTACTAGCCTCGCATAAGTAGTCCTTATATATCGTGAAGCATCTTACTTCATAGTTTGATAACAAAAACAATCGGCATATATGGTAATCCCATGGACGTGTATCTCCATGGGCGGTTGCCCTTAGACATTGAAAAATAGCTTAATATATTTGCATAAACAAAGCTACTATATAAATAACTGAGCATCGACGAAGACTTCATTTGTTATTTGATTATCAAACGTTCGTGAAAATCTCAACTGTTAAACAAAATACAATGTCGAAGTTAGTTTTGTGTGTGACTCTTTTGTTTTTTGTTTTCGCAAAAGACATTGTCGAAGGTGGACAAGCCACACACCCAAATGCGGCCCATCCAGGTGAGTTTGAGATGTTTATCCGGGAAAAAGATGACATAAAAAACATATTTAAAAAAAGCAATCAGGAAGTAGCAGATTCGACGCCGTAAGAGAAGCCGCGGTACAGCAAGTATATACGGCAGGTTGCCAAGTATCTGGCTTTAGCCGGACATGTTCGGTTTTTTACGGCCGTGTCCAGCTTTTGGTCTTTTAATTATAGATATTTTTTATTAAGAGTTTGAAATTGTTGTTTTTTAATAAAGATATTGCACATACCGCTAAACTAGCGGTATGTGCTTTATTATCGCTTTGTGCGTCAGAGCTGACTTTCGTTCATATAAGAAGTTATATCTAAGTTAATTTCACACGAAATCCATTCAAATTGAAGCTTTTTGAAAAGAGGAGATTCTAATCTATAAAATAGAACCATTTTTAAATCAATTTGAGTTCATAAATACTATTAAAATTGTAATTGAAAATCACAAACAGCAGTTGTCGGTTGGTCTGTACGTATGTACGTACGTACGTATGTACGTACGTATGTACGTACGTCACGACTCTACAGATCGCAATTTTGGTCGGATTGCCTTGGGTTATATTTTATTCACTTTGTTTACTATCAGACCAGAACCCTATTTAAATTCACTAAAATGTGTTCAGTAGTTTAATTTTTATAAACAGTTTTATTTTTTATTATTTTTGACAGCTAATTAATAGTTTAAAAACAATATAATAGTTGGCAAAACCAAAAGTGCACATCCCGCAAGTTTTCCACTGTACATTATATTATAATGAAAAAAATTGAGAAAATAGATTAAAACAAATAAAAAAAAAATAAAAATATACGAGAAACATTAGTAAAATAAGAAATTTTTTTTAGCAATTATGCACGGGTTTTGCTCTCAAAAATCCCGATTTTTTGAGTTTCTTGTCCTAGTTTATTGACTTTCTAGTTTATCGAAGAACGCATTTTATAGACACAATATCCCAAAACACTATTTTTCAAGAATATCCCACCGCTACACTAGCGGTATGTGCAATAGATTAAAAAAAACAATTAAAAAATTAAAATGAAAAAAATAAAATGAAAAAAAAAAATAATAATAAAAAAAATATATGAGAAATATATTATATATAATATATAAATATTAAGTGGAATTAAGTGGAATAAAATGGAATATAAAAAAAAAAAAATTCTTATGTCAGCGGGAATCGAACCCGGCACCTTGGGATTACAGGACTTACGCTTTAACCGTTCGGCCACACCGATGCCGTACAACACCTTTGTTATTATGGTATAGAAGTGTAGCAGTTATTTTACGTATCATACTACATTAATTGAGTATATTTATTATGTTTTTTGTTTTTTTATTTTAATTAGCTGTCAAAAATAATAAAAAAAAACTGTTTATAAAAATTAAACTACTGAACACATTTTAGTGAATTTAAATAGGGTTCTGGTCTGATAGTAAACAAAGTGAATAAAATATAACCCAAGGGGATCCGACCAAAATTGCGATCTGTAGAGTCGTGACGTACGTACATACGTACGTACGTACGTACGTACGTACGTACATACGTACAGACCAACCGACAACTGCTGTTTGTGATTTTCAATTACAATTTTAATAGTATTTATGAACTCGAATTGATTTAAAAATGGTTCTGTTTTATAGATCAGAATCTCCTCTTTTCAAAAAGTTTCATTTTGAATGGATTTCGTGTGAAATTAACTTAGATATAACTTCTTATCTGAACGAAAGTCAGCTCTGATGCACAAAGCGATAATAAAGCACATACCGCTAGTTTAGCGGTATGTGCAATAATTGCTGGCTAAACATAGTGTAATCCATAAAACAAGTGCTACACTTGTATACCGTGATAACACCACTATACGTATTAGGCAGCCGTGGCGTAATGGTTATGCCGTCGGATCGCCAAGGGCAAGGTCCTGGGTTCGATTCCTTACGATATCATTGATTTTTTTCTTTTTTTTCTTTTTATTTTGTTTTATTTTATTCCACTTGATATTAATTATATATTATATTATGTATAGTACTTAATTTTTTTTATTTTTGCAAACTTAAAAAAAAATATTTTTTCAATTTTTAATTATTTATTTCTTTAAATTTTTAAATCTTTTTAAATTTATTAAAAATATTTTTTAATTGTTATTTTTTTATCATACAGTGGAAAACTTGCGGGATGTGCACTTTTGGTTTTGCCAACTATTTTTGTTTTTAACCAAAAGAATGGATTTATTTTTTATTTGGTTAACGAAAAGGAATGCACATTAAATAAAATTTAAAAAAAACAATATTTAAACATTTTTCACTTCATCAATATCATAGGTATTCGGAACCCAAAGGAATGGTGAGAACTCTGGTGAGAAATGCGTCGAACTGTCCTAAGAGGGGTTTTTGACAGAAACGCATGATGGACGCTAACCTAGCCTCCATCATGCTTTTCTAAATCAATGTTTACCTTATGCCTCCATAGTTTACCTGTCAAAAACCCCCCTTAAGACAGTTCGGCGCATTTTTCACCAGAGGTCTCACCATTCCTTTGGGTTCCGAATAAATACAAATGATGATGATGGGTCTGTTTCTTGATTAATCGATTGCTTTGTTGTTTTTTTTATACGCAGATCATCCTGGCAAATGCTATGTACCGACAATGATGACTAGTCCAGTTTCACCGAACGAAACGTACCAACCTAAGGACAAATGTGAATCGTACTTATGCCACGAAGACCTAAGCATGACCATAAATACGTAAGTCTCAGCAAAAAGCATAATATACAGAATGTATCACAGAAAACCGTACATAGGGAAAAGTCCATTGTGCAAATTAGTTAGTATCAACGATTACTTTGGCTACATATGAGAACGGCTGACTAACCATTATTTAAGAGACAGACGGATGCATGTCTGCACTCTGCACCGTTGGGTTGTCATCCTTTTCCTGACCCCTACTAGCGATATAGGCGTATTAAGTATAAGGCCCATAAATATTTAATATATTATTAAGTTGATTTCACAGGTGCGGTTCAGTTTCGGTTGCAGAGCCCTGTAAGGTGATACGTCCGGGAGATCTTACCAAGAAATTTCCGGAATGCTGTCATAACATCGTGTGTCCATAATCCAAGTTATTTTTTTTAAATTTCTTTTAAGATAATATTATACTCATGTACTTAAACCAGCTTCGTAACGAGAGCCTAGCAACAGGGAAAGTAAGGTTCAGTTAATTAATGTGTTGGTTTTAAATTTGCCGCTCGCAGCGAAAGAAGGCACTAAATGACAGTACCGTCATTAAGGGCGGGCTCAAGGCTGCTGCACACGAGGCTAAAAAGGAGTTCTGCTAGCCGGCAGGCTGGGTACGAAGCTGGAAATGACGTCACTGCGGGCTGCCTTGCTAGCTCAAAATTAGAACAGAGGCTATTTTCCCTGCTAGGTATGAGCAAGAACCAATCAGAAAGCAGTATCTTCACGTGGGCACAAACGCCCACATGGCGTCATTCTGCTCAGAGTCAGACAACAGACACGTTTTGCTCTGTGTTTATATTTGAACTGTCTGATCTATCTACAAAACAAATTTGAAAAATAGTCTCGTGTGAAGCGAACACTTAACAGCAATCAAGAAAACCAGCGCTAGAAAATCAGTAGGCAAATCTAGCAAGGAATCTAGCAGCGTTTCTAGCCTCGTGTGCAGCGGCGTTTAGGTTTAGGGCTCCGCAAATAATCCAAGTTTTTAACTAACTTATTATGATGATTTAATATAATATGAATATTTTAATTATATTATAATTTAATAAACAAAAAATAACTTGTAACACTAAAATATCAAAATGATATTTAACTTATTTGTATGAATCAAATATTGCTATAAATTTATTGAAGGTGTGAAATTAGAACCTTGCCCTGAGTGCCAATGACCCCAATTACGACACTGATTTAAATACATGGTTTATCTAAAAGATAATGTTAATAAATATAAAAAATATTCTAAAATATGATTGTTTTTATTTATGTTCAAATTGTTTCTTAAGTCCATAACGATTTTTCTACAAAACTTTTGGAGTTTTAAAATTTTGAACAATCGACGTTTACATTTTTGTTTAAATAGATTGTAGCTCCCAAATGTTAACAAACAAATATTTCTGTGAATTCGATACAGTCTCTGGAACAAAAAAAAAAAAAAGATTTGCACTCCGGGAGTGCCGGCAGAAGTGAAAACTTGAATATTAACGTCTTACGAATTTTCGATCAAAATGGTTTGTATCATAGATTGCATTTTTATGTACGATATTTCGACGCTAGATGTCTAACGTTGTATAAATAAAAGTTCAGGTCACGTGTCCTGACGCCTGACGCGAGTTTAACAGTTTTTACCCATTACAAAAAAAGTGTTCAACGCCGTGGGACGTCTGGCAGATGAGAAACATTTTAATCGAAATCCTAGTAAGTAAATTTTGCCCTGTCAACTCACGAAATTCTAGAAAAAAAATATCGCCCTCTAACTAAATTTCACCCAGTAACCAAATGCCCTTATATCTAGTTATAAAAGCCAAGTTATAATCCAACACATACAAGCAAGCGTCACGCGCTGTCATCTAGCGAAATACTAGTAACTAAATTTCGCCCTGTCATCAAGATGCGCCTCCAACTGATGTTGCGCCAACTGCACGTGGTATCCATGGATATGTCCATGACCATGGACATAGGAATGTCCATGTCCATGACGGTATTACTCCCAACCAATCGCGCCATTAAATATCCCACTTTAAAATGTTGATTTCTAATTTCTTGCTCATTAAATGATTGATTAAACAATACGGCCAATTTAACTCGTATTAGTTATTTTATGGATTTTCCAGAACCGATAATTGTAAAAAATACACAATTAGAAGAACTATTGTTTTTTCATTTGTATGCTTCTATTATTCAGTTTTCAATAGGTCACGTGATCGCTAGCGTAAATCACGTTTCCATTGCATCATTTTATGAAAGAAAGAAAGCAAATTATAATTATTGTTGACAGTTTATCAGCAGTAGGATAAAAGTCGACAAACTAATCAATATTAAAGTAGCAAAGATAATATCGACGGTTAATGTACAAAAAGACGTAAGCTACATTTTGTAAATTTTACTGAAGAGCAATTCGATAATTCGTCGGCTTAGTATTACAAGGTTGTATGTAACATTTTTATGTTTTTTGAGCTTTTAATGCCACATAGTTGTATGTGCTCTGGGCGTTCTTTTTCTATTATCCGATAGGTGGTAGCACCATTAAATCCGATATTATAGACAGTTAAACAATGGTGTATGTAAAATTTGAATCTTCATTTGAGTAACAGAGTTGTATGTGCTCACATACAACTTTGGATTATTAATTTGTTTCATTGTCGAGTTTATATTGTTACATACAACTTTGTTATTGTTGTTAAATGAATGTTCGTGAAAACACAGTGTGTTTAAGTTCGTGAAAAATGGAATACATAGATGATGAAAATGATTTCTACGAAGACAGTGATGACTCTATCAAAGATCGTGACTACGTTCCAAGTGATTCTAATAATAATAGAGGAGATGAAGGCTTCTTGAGGTATAGAATTTCTTAAAGTGAGGTTATGTTAATTTTTAATAACAATATTGCTTTATTTTTAGTAGTGATTCTTCAGATAAAGAAGAAGAGCAAAATGTTATTGAGATCGAGACATCAAATAATGGTATAGCAGAACAGGAATGTATTAACTCTAAATTGGAGCCAAGCACAAGCAGTACTGGCAATGATAATGCATTGAAGAAAAAAAACACAAGGAAGAGACAAAGAAACTCAAAAAGCTGGGCCTGTAATAAAAGAAAAGAGCAATATGATCAAGGCCTCCAATATATTTCATCACGAAAGAAGGTTGTTCCTGCAAAGAAGATAAACAATTTGAAAAATTGTTTAAATGCGTGTTTGTGGAAATGTTCTCTCAAAATTACTAATGATGAACGAAACGAAATATTCAAAGAATATTATAAATTGAAAGCATCAGAAAAACGACTGTTCATTCTATCTTCGACTGAGAAATCCGCACCTCTCAGGAGAAGAACAGGTAAAACTGATGAAAATTCCAAAAGGAAAAACACCTTTACCTATTTTTTCACAGTAAAAAATGTCAGGCTTCAAGTATGCAAGAAATTTTACTGTGGCACCCTCTGCATAAGTCAAAAACCAATATACACGGTCCACAAATCCAAGAATCCAGCAGCAAATACACCAGCTAGTTCACTACAGGGAAAGCACGCCAAGAGACATCATTCCATGGAAAATATTGACCTAATTAAAAATCATATCGAACAATTTCCCCGTATTCAATCCCATTACTGTCGAGCTGATTCAAATAGAGAGTACTTAGATTCATCACTAAGTATTCGAAAAATGTACGAATTATACAGGCAATGGGTGCAAGAAAAAGATAAACAACCCTTGAAGGAATCTGTTTATAGATCAGTTTTTTGCAATAACTATAATCTATATTTTCACGTACCCAAAAAAGATAGATGTGATCTCTGCGAAGAAATCCACCTTCTGGAAAAAGAAAACAGATTAACACAAGATCGAAAAACTGTTTATGAGGATCATATAAAAGAAAAACTTGCAATGAGGGAAGAAAGAAACCGCGACAGAGGAGCAAATACACCAGTACTTTGTTTTGATCTCGAAAATGTCTTAAGCTGTCCGAAAGCCGAAATAAGCTCATTTTTCTATAAATCTAAATTTTCAGTGTATAATCTGACAGCACACCTTTCTAGTACTAAGAAGGTTTACTGCGCTATTTGGCCGGAAACTTTGTCCGGACGATCTGGAAATGACATTGCTAGCGCTCTAATGAAAATACTGGAATTGGTAGTTCAGGACAATTCAGAAATGACTGAATTAATTATCTGGAGTGATAGTTGCGTGCCTCAGAATCGCAATTCCCACATGTCGTTTGCAATGGCCGACTTTATGAATCAACATAGTAACTTAGAGAGCCTTACAATGAAATACTCGACCCCAGGACATTCGTGCATACAAGAAATTGATTCAGTGCATAGCTGTATAGAACGTGTACTAAAAAAATCTGAATACTTTTCACCGATTTCTTTGATGCGCCTGCTGTTGCAGGTCAACAGAAGCAAGCCTTACAGAGTGATACAAATGCGTGCAGGAGATTTCAATAACTTTCAAGAATGCGCGGCCTTATTAAACTATACCAAAGTGCCGTACACAAAGGTACAACAAATTAATTTCTCAAGGTCTCTCTTCGATATTAAATACAAAATTTCCCATACGCAGAACGAATTTGTCACGCAAAACGTTAAACATGTTATGGGGAAAAGGCGGCTCGATGTACAAACCAACGTGGGCTTTCCTGTGCCCAAACAGGCTAAGCCATTGCATAACCTACCTCAAAATAAGATTGATTCGATCATTTCAATGTACCGTTGGATGCCAACAGTCGACAAAGAGTACTACCAGGCAATTCTCCCCAAAGTACCAATTACAGGGGAAAAAAGCAAAAAAAGAAGAAAAATTTCCTAATTTGAATTTTATATTCTATTTATTCACCTCACCTTTTTGTTGATTGAAGAATTACATCTATGTTTTGTTAATTTGTTTTCTTATTTAAAAATAAATAAAATTTTCTTAATATGGTGTACTTTCTTACAGAGTTACAAAGTCTTATAGCACTCATTTAAAATACATTTTGAGATAACAAGGTTGTATGTAAAATTTGTTTTTTTCATATCTGAAAAATCTTTAATGCTGAAATATTGAAATTTCAGGATTCTTGCTTTAGTTCTTTGGTAGTTTGTTTAAAATAATTAAACAAATGATGTGAACGACATATCAGTTTCTGTAGCATCACAATATTTAAAACTGTTCCTACCAAAATTTTACAATTTGTACATACAACCTTGTAATACCAAGCCGACGAATTGCTTGTTGTAATTATGTTTATTAGTGATGTAACGAATATTCGCTTATATTTTGAAATTTGCATTCGCAAAATTCATGCGAATAACATTTAAATAAGATAAAAAATATTCTTAGAATTTTTAAAAGAAAAGTTTTTCTTACTCCTTTAAAAAAAAAAACTACTGTTCAGAATTAAATGAAACTTGGCATATTGGTAGATGATAAGATAATGAACCACCTAAAATTTTAAAAAGCTACAGAGAACCAAAAAAAAGTAATTAATATTAAACTTTTTTTGCCTTTAACATTGAACCTTATGAGAAATCACAGATTTTATTAAATTTCACGAAAGAAATTTTTTTTCTACATTTTGATATTTTAAAAATTGAGGTTCAGAGCATGTGATAAGAGTAATTAGCAAAAATGTACTTTTTATCTCGTTATCTATACTTAATATGTAAAGCTGAAGAGTTTGTTTGGTTGAACGCGCTAATCTCAGGAACTAATGGTTTGAATTGAATTTTTTTTTGTTGGATAGTCCATTTATCGAGGAAGGCTATAGGCTATATAATATCACGCTACGACCAATAGGAGCGGAGCATCAATGAAAAATGTTGCAAAATATAACTGAAAATTTGTTCGTCCGACAAAAACTTTTGAACGGTAACTCCGATCATCATGAAATTTGGACACAACATTCATCTCGGTAAACTAAGATGAACGTGCGCACTCATGTCCCTCTCCCCCTGCCCCATTCGTTCTTTTGTAATCGGGTGAAACCGGGCGGGACCGCTAGTGTAACAATACAAGTAGGTACTTTTGAAACCTAAAATTACTGGATAAAAAATGCTACGTTTATTTTCCATCTTTATAGCAGGTTTCTGTTCATGTCAATATAATTTTAATCTATCACAACTATTTTATTATCTTAATTGAAAAATATTTTGTTTACTAATAAAAACAAAGACATTCTAGGGCTGCCAAACAATCTATAAAAATATTTCGTAAGACTAGCGCGCGTTAGAAGTGAAACTTGTTAGGTTCTAACATTTTTGTTTTTATATTTCCGATTATTATTAGTTCTAAACTTCGAGAGTTTGTTATTAAATTCAGAATCCTTCGGTACGATTACGCTCTAATTCTTGGATTGTCTAAACATGGTTTTAGCAATTCAGGCTTCAAACAGTTCTATGAAACTGATCTGCTACAGTCAACAGTGGTACCCGAAGAGCTCTGTATTATTATTACCGACAAAAAGCTTTAAGAATTCAAAACTTGTCAACAAACACCTAGTAATTAGTATATAGATATTTTAAATATACCTGAGCAATAAAGCTTTTGTACGCAGGTAAAACAAATTTTCAACAAGTAGGTAGGTACCTAATTTTATAATTAACTATCCTGTCTGGCTTCGCATGAATTTGTAGATGGTCACTGTTTTTTCGTCGACTTACGTTGCAAAATCGTTCTCCACGAAAAGCGCTTTTATTCGAACGCGATAACAATATAGCCTATGTCCATTCTGAATGTTCGCTATAAATATTGGTGAAAACATTTTTGAAATCGGAGGAGTAGTTTCGGAGATTACCTCATACATTCAAAACTTACAAACTTTTACCTCTTTATAATATTTTGATCGTTTATTTTTTTGACTTATGGGAAACCCTGATAATTTATATTTTAATTACATTTTTAAAAATAAAGAAAAATTTATCGAAAAACTTATTTTAATAGGTATTGATTATTTTAACCTTATTATGATCTCATAACATTGTTTTTTAAACTTTACAGTTCAAGGTACAATTTTCAATCTGAAATTGGGACGTTTTATGGAGAATGTGAGGAAACTTTGCGAGTTAATAAATCTATATTAATTAAACTCATTATCCATCATAATGAAACCTGAAAACGCAACAACATCCCTATAAACGTTTTCAACATTATAATGGTTTTAATGACTGTAAAAACTAAATATAGAATCGTGATTTGTATTTTTTCGTTGCAATTTGCAAAATGTTAGAATTCCATTTAGATCCCAAATTTCCTGGAATAATTTACAAGTTCTGAGAAATGACCATGCGCAATAAAGCGCAATCTGTAACCAACTTCACGCAAAGCCCGCGTTAAAAACAGAGAGCACGACACTTACCCAACCCTGCGTTTGACAAAGACACGAGAAAAGTATTCCATGATACTTATAATAAAGGTATACTCATGCACACTGACGTTTGCTTTATCTCTGTTTAACGCATTGATTTTAGGAATGCAGTGACGTCACGTACATCTGTGATCATACCTATGACTTCTGCGGTGTGGTTTTCCTTGTTCCACAGCCAACATGATTTCATTTCATACCAAAATGGAAGATTTGTAATATGTGTTAATTTGTGCTGTTGAAAATTGTCGTAAAAATGGAATATTCTACTTCGTCAATCAATCTTTCTACAAAAATAATCAGTCAAGAACAAGTTGTGAGTGTTTTCAATAATAAAACAGTGAAAAAATCATCTGAAATTTGTGGAAATACGTCTATGACTGTAAGACCTTGGCGTTCTTCAATATCAGGAAAAGGTAATTTCATTTGCGGAAGAACTTGTCACAATAAGCACTTCCAAAGAAGATTTAAAGCTAGAGGAAATATATTTTGTCGAATGTGTATGCGTTGTCAAAAATCAGTTCGAAGAAAGGTTTAGAAAAATAGCATACGATAAAAACCATGGATTTCACCCCCATGAAGTTGTTCACGGATCGAAGTCTAATGACTGGAACAAGATTGTTTGCATCAAAAAGCGGGACTATGCCCCAAATCAAATCGCCACTAATAACACCCCAGCAGACGATTCATTCAAATTACGTTCCGAATTTTTGTGCCCTATCACCAAACAAGAAATTTACAAACCCAAATTATAATATTAACCTGATCCCCAAATTTAATCTCGTAATTAACACAATGAAAGATAATAAGGTACTACCTGAAAATTCGGGTAGTTTTGCCCTTAATTCTCAAAATGATATAATGACCATACAAAAGACTGAAACACACAGTAACGAAGTTAAGCCACATACGGAAGTTCGGAATAAAAATAGCCCGCGAAGAAATAAGCGGATTATCAAACAAAATAAAATAAACAGTAAGAACCATTCCCTGGCTAAAGATTCGAAGTCGTACACCAAGCAAAATATTCTCAGAGACATAGATTCTGACCGTTTTACTATGGAAAATAGTACAATAATTGAAGCCGTTAATTTTGGGGACATGAAGTCGCCAAATGGTATCCAAGATGTCGAATCATCGGCTAGGCTTGAGAATACGGAGTCACTTGAAGTACCAAGAACAGAAGAGAACAGTAAGAAAAACAATTTCACGTTTCCAATATTCCAAAAAGAAACGCCTGCTACGAAATCGAAGAAGCGGCGACCGATGTCGCCGAACAATGCGTTTTACCGAAATGTTATCGAGCAAATATCTTTGGAACGGAAAACTAACCGCCCCGAATCTACTAGAACAAGTACAAATGCGTCTCGTCAAGACGTTAGCGAAATATATTCAATAATACCGATAAAGAATTCATCCAGCTCGTACGAAATACAATTCAGCGAAGCAAAACGCACGAAGCCTGAATTGTATTCACAGAAACCGAATACGATCGAAAAGAAACTTTTTTACGATTCTTGCGCGAATTTCGGCGGCGTTCTTCACAAGACTGTCGATTGCAAGCCGATGTATGACTGTGAGATAGACGATTTCATCGTGTTCGAGCGACACGATGAAAGCGATGAAAATACATCGTTCAATTCTGAGATATCGATCGATTCGGAAATGGGCTGCCGGAAGATGTCGTCCGATTGTGAAAGCGAAGACGATATTGTTTTCGACGAGCCGGTCACGAGACCCGTAAGTAGGGCTCGGCAAACTTCAGAATGCGATAGCGAGGATAGCTTTGTTGTGTTCGACCGCAGCGATTGTGATCAGGTCGACGGGTACGATTACGATGATGAATCGTCAGATAGTGAATCGGAAGACGATGAAGAAGTGGGGCACGAAGAGTCTAGATACATACCGACGTGTAGCTCGACACCCAACAAAAAGGTAATATTTTTTTATATACAGTATGTAAACGCGTAAGGTGCACATAGGGAAATTAGCATTGGGAAAAAATACTTGGATCAGAGTTAGCCATGACTGCATTAATTGTTATTTCTATTGAATTATCGCGGTAATATTGAGGATTTCTATTTTATTTTAATTTATTTTTATTTTACTTGGCTTTTTTAATAATAAAAAGCTCTTATAAATCATTATTTTAATTTTTTTGTACAAAAATAAAACAAAAAAACAACTCCATCTGTTTGGAAACATTTCATTCAAAAATTGTCTGACTGGTATGACGTATGCGCGTTGGTAAATCAGTGACCCAATGTTTTTAGGTTCAACACGAATAGGCGGAGATATTTGATCTCGCACCGTATTTAAGTATTTTTGGGAATTTAATGTCCCATTAATAAAAAAAGTCCGATTATGTATTAATCATTTGAATATTTGGTAATTATACACTTTCACGGTCACCTGGTTTTTTGGCTCTAGAAAATCGAAAAATAGATGGATTTCAATGATTTTTTTTTAAAATCTTCGTTTTTATGGCGGATTTATGGAAAAAAATACGAAAACTGAAAAAATCAATATTTTTCACAGTTTCATGACTTTAAATGCAAAAAAAATTGACCTTCTACATATAATCCTTTATAACTGTTTCTGACGTCGTGGAATCAAGTTCGTATATTTTTTTTCGCAATCTATATAAAAAAATGAATATTTTGAAAAAAAAAAAATTTTCAAAAAAGTTAATAAAATTACATTTACACGAATGTTCCAATTTATGCATTTTGATAACGATAAATTAGGTTATGTCGATAATTGTTACACACATTATCGACTGTCAATGTGGATTTCAATGATCTCGGTCTCAAAAAGTTCCATTTTACGGCGGATTTATGAAAAAAATTAGTTCACCCCAGAATTACAATTCGCATTCCCGTTTATCGTTCACCCCGGAATTGTTTTTTTAAAAACTCCACATTTGCCCCTTCCCGTTTTACTGCGAGACAATTAGAATATTGTCTGTCAAATTGAAAAACAAGATTTCAAGGCTCACTCTGATCCAGTCATTTTTTCCCAATGTTAATTTCCCTATGTGCACCTTACGTGTTTACATACTGTATATAGATCTCTCCGAAACGGAACACAGATCCGTAGTCGTCGACGGTGAAACGTATTTTTAACAAAATTTCTCGTTGCAGGTACATTTCAAGGAGGATCCGCAGCTCTGTACGGTACATCGGATGGTCAAGTGGAATTACGCGTATCGAAAGGCTCGCAAAGGCCCCTGGGAACAGCAGGCGCGCGATTCGGAGCGGTTTAGACACAGAATAAATATGATGGACATGACTATAGGCGCGATTTTGCAGCCGGAACACCGTTGCCACGTTTACAACGAACGTTTCTTGTGATGCGAAGGAACTGCGATCGTAACGGCAGCTGCAGCTTTTTCGTATGTTGCGTTTATAGTATCGGTTCGAATCGTGGCTACACAAATATAAGCTACAGACGCTTAAAGTTTTTTATATTAAAAGTTAAGTGGCTAGAGTGAAAGTCTCTCGGTTTATAAAAGTGTCTCTTTATTAAATAAGATGTTTTTCTATACATGATTTTTTTCAAAAGTAGCTGAGCTCCTTTTTAAAACAGCTGTATTTAAAATTGGCTCGACTAATTTTGAAAATTATGTATAGAAAAACTTTTTTAATCGCGTTTTGCAAACTAAAATCGTGTTGATTGTGTTGCAGTCTGCTAAGGATATTTATTAACTGAGAACCTTTGAAAATAGCTACTAAATTCGGATTTTTAAACTTTTATGCGTTAAAGCGTTACAATTTCGCTGTATTCTTATACTTACGAAAGTCAGATTTTATACGAAGCTGCGTTTAGTAAAATTGAATTATTTCTTTGTTTGTGCGTAACAATAAAAAAATTGTTAAGTTGGGAAGACAACTGTTTAGTAATATTTCGATCTTGTCGTTTTTTTTTTTGGAAACGTTTTTTGAAAATTTTAAAATTTATTGCTTATGACAACTGGTGTAGTTTTTTCCTTCTTTTTTAATGTGTATTTTCAATTGATTTTCATCCCACTCCTGGACTAAAATTATGATCTTCCATTTTTAACAAAAAAATTATTTTAATGTTCCTTTTCAACGCGTCCCGATTTTTCCAACTAAATTAAACTCTTCCGTTTTTTTTTTCGTAATTTTTTTTAACTATAAAACCAGAAAAAAATTTAAAGTTTTTATGTATTTAGTTTAAAAGTAGGTACCATTTATTTTTGTTAAAAATCGATAGAAATAAAAAATATTATGTGTTAAATAAAATGTATATAAATATAAAAATAATATAAATAAATTCGTCACGATCTTCATCAAATTAACTTTTTTTTTATTTTGCATTTGTTTTCCTAATTTTTTTTTACTGTTACGTTGGTATAAATGGAAAATTACAGACAAAACATTTCAATATTGATAATACTTAATAGTTAATGTTCAGTTGTTTTTTAAAAAAGAAATGACCTTCAAAATGACAAAAAGTTGTTTTCATTTATTGCGATAGTTGAAACAAGGTGTAGGTGACCACATTTGGAAAAGTAGTGGAAGTTTTTAAAAGCCGGGTAAACGGTCGAAAAATTTTAGCGTTTCCAATCTCAAAAAGAAACAAAAACGAAACCATCGTTATTATATTCGTCTGTATGGCTGTCCTACTGTCTATAAAGATATCAAACTGAAAAGCATTAATATAAAGCATACTTCTACCGACACATATTCTAATATTTAAAACCTAAAACAATATTCTCTCAGAAATTTGGGAGAGAGGAAAATGCTCCCTAAAAAATATCAGTTATTTGACCGAACTTTTCTATCAGAATATCTATGTTTATGTAAATTATTGTATTGTCATGGGTTTTTTATACGTATGCAAAATTTCAAATTATTCAGACGTCTGAAAGTGGTTGAAAATTAAATTGAAAAATTCCATTAATGCACACAGTTACGCACATATGAGGGAGTGTTAAAAAAAGTTATGGATTTTAATTTTCAAATGTTGGTCACCATGTGAGAATCTCCAAAATGCGAAACGCCATTTTGCAATGTTACACTCTCTTTTTGCAATATTATGACATCTTTCGCTGAGTAACAAGTGAACCCTGAGTCTGCAGTTTGTGATACTGAATCACCTGGTAATTAGTTTAATGAACTATTATTGTGCAACAATTGTCTGACAGACAATGTGAAATATTACATATACAGTATGTAAACGCGTAAGGTGCACATGGGGAAATTAACATTGGGAAAAAATGACTGGATCAGAGTGAGCCTTGAAATCTTATTTTTCAATTTGACAGATAATATTCTTTTGCAAAATGAATGTGTATACTACCGAAGAAAATATTCAAATGATTACAACATAATCGGACTTTTTTTATTAATGGGACATTAAATTCCCAAAAATACTTAAATATGGTGCGAGATCAAATATCTCCGCCTATTCGTGTTGAACCTAAAGACATTGGGTCACTGATTTACCAACACGCATACGTCATACCAGTCAGACAATTTTTGAATGAAATGTTTCCAAACAGATGGAGTTGTTTTTTTGTTTTATTTTTGTACAAAAAAATTAAAATAATGTTTATAAGAGCTTTTTATTATTAAAAAAAAAGCCAAGTAAAATAAAAATAAATCAAAATAAAATAGAAATCCTCAAGATTACCACGATAATTCAATAGAAATAACAATTAATTCAGTCATGGCTAACTCTGATCCAAGTATTTTTTCCCAATGCTAATGTCCCTATGTGCACCTTACGCGTTTACCTACTGTATAAAATACGTTGTACTAACTGCGACAGAACTTAGATAATAAGCCACTCCCATAACAAAAGATAACGATTTTTTTGAGAATTTAGAAAAGTTGCATTGTTATATTTTGTTGGGAAATAACATACAATTTTTGCAAGTGATAAGATTTTGTAACACAGAAAAAAGTCATAAAAAATATGCCGCATGACGGACAGCTGTCACCAAGTCTTATCTAGTATAAACATTCGATATGTCAAAATCAGTGCAATAGTTTAGAAGCTATGATCAAACTAAAAGAGACGATGGCAAATCGTCTTTGCCCGAAACGCAAATTTTGTAAGGCTTACAGAAGTGCACAAATATACCCAACCAAGGTTGATAGAGCAGAGGCTGCTTCGTTGCGTTGGCTAGCAGTGGCGTCATCCGGCGGACATGTCAAATGCTTGCTGTTGTTTTTACATTTTAATGGCAGAATTGAAAAAAATGCCGCCGTTAACAACAGTCGTTGCTTCGCAATCATTTGACAGGTCCGCCGGTTGACGTCATCTGTACTATCCAACGGAACGAGGCAACCTCTGCTTTACTGACCTTGACATCCAACCACAGTATGACAAATACATCGTTCTTTAAGTGTCGGCTAAACGATTTTCAGAATAAAATTGGTGACGTGTCCAAAACAATTTCGTCAGAACAGGGCTATCCAATAGTAGTGTTGCAAAACTTTTGCTTTTCAAACAATCAAAACCAAAGAATGAAACAAATGAACTGGTAAAATGGAAAGTCGTTATTTTAAATATTTATAATGTACAGAGAGAAATGTATAGTGATTTAATTTGCAATGAAAAGTACAAATTTTGAGTCAATTGTCGAACATGTCAATTATTGAAGTGATTCGCTTTTATTTATTTGACCGTCGTGTAAACCATTTTAAAAACTCAGTTGTTCGAATTGTTGTAGCCGTTTTTTTTTTTTAAATTTTGTTTCGGTAAAAAAAATGGTACCTGGTTTCACGTAATGCTCCACAAATGAAAATTTAGCTAGAGGCACAAGCGTTTGTAATTAAAAAATGGCTGACTACCGTTGGAAAATAAACAAAAAATTTGTGACGCCATTTTAATGTTGTGTTTGTATATGTTACGGTTAATACAAGAAAGTAGTTTATTCGCGAATTAACCGGCTAATACCCGAATTAACCAACGTCAAGGATTGGTTAATTCGGGTAATTAGCCGATTAATTCGCGAATTAACTACTTTCTTGTATTAACCGTAACATATATAAATATAAAATGCCGGATGATTGACCTTCGAAAAACAATAAAGCTATTTTGGAAATCAAGTTTGTTATTTAAATATAAAATAGACGATCAATAAAAATTTGTGATACATTTTTAGGCACAAATTTTGATGCCTAAACATAAAATGGCGGATCAAAATTATTTCTGATAAAATGAAAGATAGCTACTATACAAACAAAACGGCTATGTTTGATGTTTTTTTGTTTATTGTGAGAAAGATTTCTTAAAAATTGATTATTAATTTACCAGCTTGACGAAGGTTTTTTAACATTTGTGGAGTTTTAGATCTGTTTTTATTGTGACAAAAACATATATATGAAACATTTGAATGTATCTCAAACAATTGAACGTGAAATAATTGACGGCTGATTGCATTCAAATGTTTGAAACAATTGAACTGCAAAAAAAAATAATTAATTTGTCGAATTATGCAATCTTTAAGAAATTATAGGAGAAAGACTGTTATATTAAATTAGATTTATTTTTTATTTAAAAACAAAAAAAAAATGTATAGTTATTCGTCGTATTTCAGTTTCTTTGATTAAAAAATCGATGAACATCGTTATTAGCCATAAAAAAATAAAGAAAAGTCGTACATTCGTCGTTATTTATATGGCTCGACTATTACAAGCCCTCAGCTGCCAAGTTTTAATCTGGTGCAAGAATTAGATTATAGACTGGAAATATCAATTGGTACTAAAAATTAACTAAAAATGATCAACCTGTTTTTTTAGGCAGGGTTATTTAGACTGACTGATTGATATTTTCAATTTTTTGTTTGTTTTTTCTTTTTTTTAATAATAAATTGATTAGAATCTTGGAACTGGAGTTTTTTTTTCTGTGAAACCATCGATCTTAAATAAAGTCAAAGATTCTGTGATCTAGATTAGTTAAGGTTAGTTTTTATTTAGTTTATTGTATCGACTATGGAGGGTCCTCTCCATGGTATCGACGTACACTCTGGGACTAGAGAAATCAGTTCGTAGTTCAATTAACTACCGCGCAGTGAAGATGGCGGAAAAACTGTATATTGTAGATTCCGTACAATACTTTTTTATTAGTTCAATACAACTCCAAAAATTAACTAAGAAATCTTTCTATTTTTTTAATTGACATTTCTCTCCCCTACTATGTAAGGTTAACTGTTTTATTCTACTTTTTTACTTTCTTCAAAACCGAAGCGCTTTAACAGCGAACTAACGAACTATAGTCCTGAAGTTTACGTCGGTGGTTTATTGGGTATACCGTATTTCTAGGTTATAATTTCTACATGAGTTTATTTTTATAGATATTTTTATATCAGCGCTGGATTGTAAGACGTGAAATTGCCCCGGGCTTTCATAAAAAAGAGGGCCACCTCAAACCTCGCCGTTAAAATTTCTTTCTTATAAAAATTAAAAGTAAATTTGAAGACGAAAAAAATATATTTTGGTCAAAATTAACAGTCGGACTCATGTGTTTTCAACACCGTCTATTTTCAGCTGATTTTACTCACGCATTTTCAAGTTACAAGTCTTTTTCACGCAAAATTGCTCTTTTTTTAAGCTCAGCCAATGGAAAGCGTTAATAAAGTGTGAAAAATGTAAAAAATAGTTATGAGGTAATGACTGCCACGAAGTGGGGATGAAACAGAAGTTGAAAATACATTAGTTCTACTGTATTGCAATTTGCATTTTAAATCCGGCGCTGTACTTCAATATTGGTAGTGTTTATTTGTTCAATAAATAGTATAACCTTACAGAAGGGCTGCTGGAAAAATTGGCTAATCTGTAATTGTAAATAATTAACAAAGTGCATCAGCCCGTTATCCAGTTTCAAACATCTGGCAACGGATTTGTGTTAATGTTATTATTTTTTTCTTAAATTAGATTTTTCTGCTGTTCTCTGTTGCAGCGATTTCAAAAAAGTTCCATAATGAGGTTGAGGGTAACATTTTGATTTTGGAATATTGTAAAATTTGATCTTTTTTTGGTACTCTATTGTAAGGTATCTGTTTTAAAATAAAAATTATATCTGAATATTGCATTGTTTTTATTTCCATTATTATTATCCATACGTGCTTCCAAATGCGTCATCAAGCGATGCGCTAGTGTTTTTGTTACCATGGATACATATCGAGAAACATTTCTCTGAGGCGATTGACTCCTTAAATCAGCGTGAAGGCGGGAGTGACATCGGCTGGCGGACTGTTCCTATTTTAATCAACTTGTAATGATAATATCAAAAACATTTATATTTTTTAACTGGAATATTGCATTGTTTTTATTTCCATTATTATTATCCATACGTGCTTCCAAATGCGTCATCAAGCGATGCGCTAGTGTTTTTGTTACCATGGATACATATCGAGAATCATTTCTCTGAGGCGGTTGACTGCTTAAATCAGCGTGAAGGCGGGAGTGACGTCGGCTGGCGGACTGTTCCTATTTTAATCCACTTGTAATGATAATATCAAAAACATTTATATTTTTTAACTGGAATTATGTAAATGTCCCCCTTAAAAATGCAATTATTGCAAATAATATCAGTATTAATCTGTCTTGATTTTTTTGACGTTTGTTAAAAACCGCCATTAAAGTTTTAAAACAACAGGCGCTGCCACGCAATCAATTGACAGGTCCGCCGGATGACGTCGTCCTCACACTACTACCCAATGGAACGAGGCAACTACTGTATTCCACTAACAGAGTAAGCACTAAAAATGAATGAGAATTAAAACATCTTGTCATAAAATTGTATCAAAATTATTTATCCTTGAAGAACAGAAATCAAGCTATATCAATATTGATGTTAATAAATAAGATAAAACTATCAAATTAAGTTATTATAGGTTAGCTAATGACTTTATTACAGCTGTTGAAATATAAAAATCGAAGACCTGGTTACTGTTGGATTTTTAAAAGAAGACCGGTCTATGGAATGTAGTCCTATGACCTTATTGCAGAAGAGCGCACATGTATTTTATATTGGTAAAAGGTAATAATCCTGGAACCGCTTCTGTGCAATAAGGGAGTCCAGTCGACCAAACGTGTCGCAATTGTCGTATCGCGATAATTGTACTATTGCCATAGCTGTACGACTACACAGCGACACTTGCTAACAGTACAAAAAAATCATACACCAGACAGTACATAGGTGTGCGTTCACGGACTAAGTTGAGGGGTGTTGTCTGAATATCATCAAAATGGAAAGTAAAAAGGGAAAAACAGTTAGAAGTGGCGCTAGGGAGGTCATAGCGAATGTAATTAAAATGTGCGAGTTAGAGGCTCAAAATAATGCCTTAAAATTTAAAGCTATACATTGTTTGCATGCCTTGCTATGCGCCGCCTATAAATTCCGATAATTTGGGAACACATCAACGACTTCTTGCCCTTTCCCCACCGGTCTTCTTTCGCCGATCGCACAGTACAGCGTTGTGTGGTCAATGGTCATCCCCAACTAGACTACTGTTACTTTGGTTGTCTATCCGGTAGGCAAAATTAGAAACAAAACCGCACGAAGAAAAATAACTTCGTGTTGTTCTCAAGCCACTCATCGACCTAAAAATAGCTACTAATTGTTAAACAAACAATAATGAATTAATTTCGCAATGCTCTGTTATCGAGCGTTAACAATTTAATATTTTTATTGTTGGGAAGGGAACTGCACATATTTGCCAAGATCGTGCGTCTGTGACAAGCTATTGTTAACCATTCCCTGTTTACCATCGTAATTTTATCCGTGGCTATAATTTATAAATAAACTAATCAAAACGACCTTGAAAATGTCATTATGCCAACATTTACGGAATTTCCTTGATACCGAAGCATGTCTCACTCTGGCTTTCCTGTCGTTAAAAACAATTGGTCTCTTGACTTCCGGTTTTAACGAAAATACCCTCACTTATTCGATTCACTTAGGCCTAATAGTAATATTTATATTTTAAAGTGAGCCAAGACTAGTAAATTACAAAGGCTGCCACGTTCCGTTGGAGAATAATATCTTTATATATGTCGTAGTCATAATGCAAAATTAGGCATTTTACAAAATGTCTAGGCATTTTATAAAAAGCCGGCAAAACGCGAGCGAACAATGCAGTTTCCGTTATGACTATACCAATTCAGGCAAATTGATAAAATGCCGGCAAAATGTGAACAGAAGAATGTGTATCTCGTTCTGACGCATTATTTTCAGGCATTTTACAATTTACCAACAGCGATGTAGTCATAACGTAAGCGGGAGAAAAAAATAATAAAATTAGGGAGATAGGTACTAGGTAAGTATTTCATAAAATGGCACAGTGACACAAAAAACAATAAACTTCTTTATTATATAAATCTAAATAAACACTTCATACCTATAAAAACTTTCAGTTAGGTACTCTTAAAGTAATGCACGAAATAAAGTAACTACCTAAATAAGTACCTAAGGTAAAGGGTCCAGTTTTTGGCGGTTTAAGAGTAACAGCTGAGCCTGCTGAGGTTATATTACGATACCTAATATAAAATTCAATTTGAATAAATAATATTTTATATCATAAACAAGTTCAGAATTTCTAGATAAGGTCATATGAGCGAAATAATTATTTGAACCGAATTTTGACCTAAACTAGTACCATTCCACATTTATGAGTTGGAATGGTAAATGAAATATAGAAAATAGTATAAGATAATTAACAATCGTTAGAAATATAAATATTTTAACATTTTATGGAGATGTCAACACATATAACCTACTTATTTTAGTTTTAGGTTAGGTTTAAGTACAGCTGTTTGGCTCAACTGTATCAGGAAAGCAATGTTGTGCGTTTTGACTACATCGCTGTTGGTAAATTGTAAAATGCCTGAAAATAATGCGTCAGAACGAGATACACGTTCTTCTGTTCACATTTTGCCGGCATTTTATCAATTTGCCTGAATTGGTATAGTCATAACGGAAACTACATTGTTCGCTCGCGTTTTGCCGGCTTTTTATAAAATGCCTAGACATTTTGTAAAAAGCCTAATTTTGCATTATGACTACGACATATATATAAATTTCGTGTCACGATCTTCGTCCGCGATAATCTCCGAAATTGAATTGATTTTAATGAGATTTGTCTTGCTTGGTTCAACTTACGCGATAGGATAGTGTTTATTAAATATTTTGTACAAAATTACGGTGTTTTCTAAAAAAAACTGTTTTAGTAGCATGCAGCGACATCTGATCGAATTTGTTTAAAGCTAAGCGACATCTGATCGAATTTGTTTAAAGCTATTAGTTCAGAAGCAAATCTGGTGGAATTTGGTCAAAGCTATTAGTTCAGACGCCGGGTCGCAAACAAAATACATTTCGCAGAATATATCTATCGCACCCGGGCGAAACCGGGCCGAGAGCTAATTGAGTAAAAAAAATGATGACTTTCTTAACAAAAGTGATAAAAAAATACAATCTCGTTTACTTAGTTTGAAAAAAATTTAATATTCACCAATCAGAAGTCGCGTTTATTGTTAAAAATATTATTATTATTTTCACATCCGCGTCTGCAGATGTGGACGTCAAAAAATCTACATCCGTATTAGTTTAAAGATGACGTATCCTCTGGGCTCCGGGGTCACATAAAAAACAATTTTATTTATGTCTGCACCGGAATCACGGATGACCCCTCAACAACGAGATTTACCTACGTCTCAAAACAACCCAATTATTATATCGTTAATTAATTTACCATCTAATTATGAAAGATACGCTGTTAATTTAATTGGCAAAAATTTGCATCTAAAATCACATACCAAATTATTCTCTCACAATAATTGACTCGCTTTGATTGGTAGACTTCCATGACTTCTATATTGCAAGCCCCCAGTTCCATATTAAAACCCGATGTATCAACTATGTTTTCAATTCGTTTATTAAAAAAAAAATTTCAAACATCCACTCTTAACCTAATTGATGTGAAGCCACTTAACCCACTTAAAGGTTAATTTTTGAAAAAAAGAGTAGTTCATGCTCTTCCCCAGAGTTTAAACTATCTTCATATTTTTCATTGCAATCGGCTCAGCGGTCTGGCCGCGAAAGCGTAACTTTACACAATCTTACAACCCTCACTTCATCCCCATATGATAGGGGTTGAATTTGGAAAAAAAGTAGCCTATGTCTTTCCCTAGGTTTTAAACTATCTTCATATTAAATTTCATCAAAATCGACTCAGTGATTTAGTCGTAACAGACAGACAGACAGATTAACTCTCTCATTTACAAATATTAGTATGGATTTAATTAATTATTTGGTTAGAACAATCCACGTTAAGTACGGAATAATCAAATTAATTTTAATAATTTATAATTGCAATGTTTTGTTACATAAAAACAATAGACGATATAAATAATATTTTAATTAATTGTTTAGACTAGGTCACTCAATGTGAAGTGAGTCATTTGTTATTATTTATAGAATAAACAGATCGTCTGTATGGAGTATCACGAAGCACATGTGAATACGTTTCACACTTTGTAACTCGAAGATACAATCTAGCGAATCCAATATCTCGAAGTAAGCGACGTGTACAGTACGCGCCACGAATCTAAAAGGCTCGAAAGTTAGATGCGAATGCAGGCTTGCGCTTGTACAGTCTGTTGAAAAACTACAAACTCGCAACTCAACAAAACTAAAATAACAATAACAACTTGACAATAGCGTACTCGACTGTACTTTAAAGCAGGAAAGCGACAAGTGACAAAGGCAACGAGCGATCACGGCCAATCACCGACGAGCGCACGTTCCGTGCAGGTAGCTGGGAGGTGGTGGGAGTATCAAGGGCTCTAAAATGTGCCTTTGCGACGCTGGTTGTGACTAACTTCAGAACCTTTAAGATCCGTGGCGCGTACTATATACGTTACAAGCAGCGTTGCCAGTTTTTTATTTTGCCAAGCCGGGATTTTGGAAGTCTTTGAGTGAAAACAGCGGGATTCTTTCGTCCAAAGCGGGACATAGTAAAAAGACATAATATATAATCAGAAGTTTTCAAATACCTATTTATCTTTTTATTTGAATTAAAATTACGTTTACGTGACAATAGATAGCAAAAATAGCCATAGAAAATGTATTTAAATAAAAATATAATTTTTTGAATCAGATTTACCCTATCGTTAAATAGTTGAGTCTTATTAAGTCTTCAGAATAAAAAAAAAAAAAAAACAGAAATCAAAATCAAAAAAAATTGGTTGTCTGTAAAGTCGGTTTACGGACGATAGTTTTACGTGATAACGTATTCCGTAATACATAACCTAAACCTCCCAAAATTTGGTTTCAATCCGCTTATCCTTGGTGTCGGATTGATAAGAAATGTCAAAAGTGACGTTTGCAACTTACAAAGTATTATGTTCTAATAATAATTAGTTATTCCAATACTTAACTTAGAAGGCTTTGCATTTCACAATATACTAATGTCAAAAAATTGAATTAAACATTAGAAATGCAGCTGTTTTCATGTTAAGACAAGACATACGTTTGCTTCTAATTTCCATGTACGGCAAACAAAGACAACCGACTGCGTCGCGTCATGCATTACACAACATTGCATTTATACAGCTATTTTTCTATATAAATTTGTATAAAATATTTTTCTATATAAATTTGTATAAAAAAACTGTTTAGGCAAATTCTGTTATACGAAATCTATGTAAAATGTTCTCCTCTTTCGTTTAAGACTGGTTTCAAACCGATCTGATTTAAATTGAGCGAGAAATTAGCAAAAAGCACGCACAGGGTCAGGCGGAACGTTACGCGTTAGGAACGTTACGTTACACTTTTTCGAACATGCAGCCGGTGTTTTATCAATATTATACGATTGGTGATTCATCAATTTATAAGACGTTATCACGTCAAAAGTTTTATTCATTAGAAAAATATGGCGTTTCAAACAATAGTCTGTGGAGTGAGTGTTACAAATTGCAACTTACAATAAGAGAATAATTATTTATAAGAATTACTTATTCATGATATTTCTGTGAAGATTTAACTTCTTTTAAAGTTATCCCCGAGTTATCCCCGAAAAGCGGGACTAAGCCTGTTCCGCGCGGGACATTTAATTTTGATTTAAAAATCGGGACGTCCCGCCAAAATCGGGACGTCTGGCAACGCTGGTTACAAGCCTCTGAAAGTTTACTGTTCTGTAATAAAATCCATCGATAAATTGAAAACAGTAACTTGAAAATTTTAACATTTCCCTCGAAGTTCGTGTTATACAGAGTTTCTACTGTATATTTAATTCCATAGTTGTAGATTTCCTTTAGTAATTCCGTCAATTCACAATTGTAATACGCGATAAATTTCTGTTTGTTTAAAGACAGGTTGAATTCGATATCTAGACAGTTGACAGTCGATATGATAAACAAAACACGGCGACATGTGGCGGATACGGATATATTATGTCCATTCATACATATGTTACTCTTGTATGTACGCTTTCTAATTGGTCCGCGATTTTGAAACCATGTAAAAATGCTCAAACAGAAGACTGACGACATTTTGTATGTTATTACACGCCACTATGAGCACAGAATATTAAAATTATTGTGAAAATATTGATTCATAAATTATAAGGTGTCGTCTTAGAAAACGTTTTCTAGTTTTTGGATGACATAACGTATTACTATGACGTTTTAAATAAAATCATAACTTTGCAGATGTATATTTTTTTTACAAGCTTTCACTTGTTTCGGTGTCTGTCTGAAATCAAATCTTGCAAGTTAGATTTGACCCACTTCCCGGTTTCCGATTGAGCTGAAATTTTGCACACGTATGTAGTTCCGATGACAATACAATATTATAATAATTAACTGACCGGTTCTGGTTTTCGTCCGGATGCAAACCGCAAATTTTTAATGTTCAGGGCTCCAACCATCGCCCTAAACTGTGATAACCAATCGTCATCCCCAAATGGAAATCATATTTTTTGACTCAGCACTATAGTATGACAGCTTTAAAAAATCACCCGGTACATCATTATATTAAAATTTCTACAATGGAGATTAAGTAAGTTAAGTATGTTATTTAAATTATTTATATAAGAAGTCAACTTTAAATTCGTGGTATCTAAATATATTAAAATGTATTTAAAGTTAATCAAATTTAACATCTTCTTGGGTCACTTTGAAATGATGTAAATAAAAATATTATACGTTACGTAATGTTTTATTGGGGATTTCTCCAATAAAAAAAAACACTGGAAAAAATCCACTTCCCAGAAATTACGTATTTACATAATTCCAATGAAAACAATTTCATCAACGCATCAAGTTCAAATAGAGGAACAAAATGTTCCAATCGTGTATAAATAAGACATTATAATTAATTGTTAATAATTATCTATTTGTCATATAATAAACAAATCTGCACGATACGTCATGGGTCAGTCATTATTGTTCAGTCGGTAATGCAGGAAATGATGTGTCGGCAGAAACGGTTATGCAATTTCCACTTGTGTACAAACGCAATTCCACGGGCGGAGCTTCGGAACAGCACCGAATAGTTAGGATTTGGCAATAAGGGCTCGCAGTTGTGGGCCAAACCTCTGAGAGTGTATAATCAAGCAAACTAATTTTTGAGGTCGCGAACTCAGAATTATAGGGAAAAAATAAATTTATTATTATTATTATGTCCTGAGCGACGATTACCCAGCCCCGGATCTATCGAGGTACCCGCCCCGGGTGGCAGTTTCAGGGGGCGCCAAAATGATAATTAAATATGGTTAAGAAGGTTGATCCGTTACAGTCCCAATCAAAAGTAAGTCGAATTCTAAATGGGAACTTTTATAGTTTATAAGTCGATGATACCAATAAATTATTGTCATAAAGGCATAAATAAATAATTTTTTTTAATATTAATTAATTATTTCAGTACTTTATACTTATTGGACTAACTTTAGTATTTTTTGTACAAATTTAGGTTAAAAAAATAAATTCATGTAAATATCTGTATTTTACATATTTTTTGCAGTAAATAATTAAAAAAAGAAATAAGAAGTAATAAAAATCAAAATTAAATCATTAAAAAGTTGAAAATTCAGTTAAAATTGTTAAATTTGTCAAGAATAAAAGTCCATAATCGAAAAGTGCTAAGGTTTAATAATTTTTTTTAAACGCTTTATATTAGCTTGGGTTGTAACTAACTATGTATGTATGTAACTAACTATGTATGTATGTCCGTAACGGAATCTTTGAGCATAATTTTCACCAATTTCCCGAAGTCTGATTAATTTGAAACTTTGCATACGTATCAAGGACCGATGACAATGCAATAATTTGATAACAGTTTCCCATTATCCTTATTAGGACCCCCAGGATTAATAAATTCTTTTATAGATCCTCTGTAGTAAACGCTTTATTTTCACCAATTTCCCGAAGTCTGATTAATTTGAAACTTTGCATACGTATCAAGGACCGATGACAATGCAATAATTTGATAACAGTTTCCCATTATCCTTATTATTAAACGCTTTATATTAGTTTGGGTTGTAACTATGTATGTATGTCCGTAACGGAATCTTTGAGCATAATTTTCACCAATTTCCCGAAGTCTGATTAATTTGAAACTTTGCATACGTATCAAGGACCGATGACAATGCAATAATTTGATAACAGTTTCCCATTATCCTTATTAGGACCCCCAGGATTAATAAATTCTTTTATAGATCCTCAAACTAAAAAGTGAAAAATAAAATATAGTTTAAAAAAAACTAAAAAACACGCTTTATATCGGACTAAAAAGTAAAAAATAATTGTTTTAAAATAAGCTTAAAAAGCGTTGGGCGCTCGATGTACGAAAATGTGGAACAAAGCGCCCCACGCTTTTTAAGCTTATTTTAAAACAATTATTTTTTACTTTTTAGTCCGATATAAAGCGTGTTTTTTAGTTTTTTTTAAACTATATTTTATTTATTGATTAAAAGTCTCCTAATTAAATTGGGAAAAATATTAAAATATGCGTAAGACATCGATGCTTTACATAGTTAGTTTTCGGAACTGCTGACATTATTTGGTTATTTGCAAAAAATTAAAATGTACCGTTTGCATGCTAGGTTGACATATTTTCCATAAGACTACATGTAAAAGTTTTTTTTAATTTTTGACTTTATAAATCTCCTAATGATTTTGGATTTTTTACAGAAAATTTTGTCATAAAAAAGTTTATTAAAAAAACTTTATTTCAGATTTTTTTCATTATCTTCGTAAAACGGCTCAACCTCCTTAAAACCACATGAGTTTAATTTCCTTTCTCACTATTCTTCATGAATATATTGAGAGAAAAAAAAAGCGATATGCAACCGGGCGAAAGCCATAACGGTAAGTTAGTTATTATAATATTGTAGTCATCGGAACTACATACATATGCAAAATTTCAGCTCAATCGGATAACGGGAAGTGGGTCAAATATAACTTGCAAGATTCGATTACAGATAGACCGACAGACACCGAGACAGGTTAACCTAAATAAAATCCTGTAAAAAATGAGTGTATAATACGGGCCACGGATCTAAAAGGTTCGGAAGATAGTCACAAACAGCGTCGCAAAGGCACATTTTAGAGCCGTTGATACTCCCACCACCTCTCAGCACAGAACGTGTTACGTGCGCTCGTCGGTGATTGGCCGTGATCGCTCGTTGCCTTTGTCACTTGTCGCTTTCCTGCTTTAAAGTACAGTCGAGTTCGCTATTGTCAAGTTGTTATTGTTACTTAGTTTTATTGAGTTGCGAGTTTGTAGTTTTTCAACAGACTGTACAAGCGCAAGCCCGCATTCGCATCTAACTTCCGAGCCTTTTAGAAACGTGACGAGTATTATAGATTTCTAAGTGCTTCTCTTCAGATGTCGCCTTGTTTGACGCAAGCCACTGCTAAATAACTGTAAAACCCATTGCGTGCTCCAGCTATTGTTGTATTATTAATTGAGCAACAATTACACACATTATTGTAAACAAACACATTGTTAAATTATGTTAACGGCTCGATTTCAACACAATGACCCTGTCTATAGTAACCCTGTACCCATGAAACGAACACAAGTGATGTTTGTTACACAAATGAACTCTCAAGATAGACTGTACATTATAGACGCTCAACAGCTAAGAATCTGCCAACCGACTGGTAAAAGAGTTCGGGTTCCTGGGAGTGCTAACTGCATTCAATTGTTTCCTTTGAGAGGATGAACTGTCAAAAATGTTAAAAATAACTGAAGTCGAAATAAATGTAGTATATCTCTCGTGCGTAGTAAAATTATTCGTGTGACTGTTAAATCTGTGATTCGGCAGTAATACATGTCATTCCACCCTTGATATACACAAAGTACAAACTACTATTGTCTTTTATTAACAAAAAAAAACTTGACATTATTGTTGACTTTTATATACGTAAATAATAATTTATTAATATCTGCTTATAATAATAATTATTCCGCTATGAAAGAAAAAAAACTGTCATGCATGAATATTATAATAAATGATCATAAAACAGGGCAACGCCTCGACTACTACGTGACATAACAAAACACTGACGTGGCCAAAAAACAACTGATTCTCATCTAAAGTCCGTACAGTTAGTTATTGGGCGTTGTGTTTCTGTTTAAACAGAAACTATTCGCGTCAAAAAAATGCAAGCGTTTTGAAAAAGCAGGAGCCTTTATTTCTGCGCTAAGCTTTTCGTTTAGCACGGTCGCCGGGGAGATGCCAATATACTGCAGTCAGGGCTTATTATATTATCTAAAAGAAAAGGGAGAACACAAGAGTTAAGTTGCCGTTTCTCTACATGTAGCCAGCCATTTCCGTTCGGCTTTCAGAGCTCCTGATTGGTTTTCGTTTCTATTGGGAAATTGCTTGCGATATATCCAACAATTCGATCAATATTTTTGGCGGTAAAGGATATCTCGAAGTGCGCAAACTATACTTGTAAGATAAAAAGGAGAACACCAGAGTGAAGTTACCGTTTTTGTCTTGTAAACTGCCATTTTCGTCCGATTTTCCGATTGGGACTTTTTTCTATCCAACTATACTAATAGGTAGTAAATCGTGTTTTTAACCTATGAAATTAACCTATTAAATTTTAACCTTATGATAATAATTTTTTTGGAGGAATACGAATGCCCTTTAAAGGTTTATGTTTGAAAGTGTGTACTTGCATTGGTGTGTGTTTTTTTTTATTGTGTTTCGGTGAATAATAAATACGAGTAAAAAGAAAAGCAAATAAGAAAAGAATAGCGACGATAAACAAGTGAAATATTATTCTGCAATCCGTGAATATTTTGTGCTGAAACAGTAATGTTCCGAATAAGTCTTTAAGTAAGCAACTAGAGCATCGAAAACCACAAACCAGTGTATAATTTCCATTATAATTTTCTAGCCTAGTTCTTTCTGAGACCAATATTTTTTTGACATAAATGTGTTTTACGTGGGACGATTTTTTATAATGGATAGCTGCCATATCAACAAAACTCATCTATCTATTATCATATTAATATTATAAATGCGAATGTAAGTTTGTTTGTTACGCTTTCACGCAAAAACTACTTAACCGATCATCATGAAACTTTGCACATACACTCTTGAAGGTATTAGAAGTAACATAGGATACTTTTTATTAAAAAAAATAAAAAAATTTTACGAAAAATAAGAAAATTGTTTGTCAAAATATGTGCAATACCTCAACCCCTGATATGCATGTCAAAAGTCGATTTCCATCTCAATCGCGGGCGTAGCCGCGGGTAGCGGCTAGTAATATATAAAGCTGAAGAGTTTGTTTGTGTGTTTGGTTGAACGCGCTAATCTCAGGAACTACTGCTTCGATTTGAAAATGCTTTTTTTTGTTGGATAGTCCATTTCTCGAGGTAGGCTATAGGCTATATAATATCACGCTACGACCAATAGGAGCGGAGCATCAAAGAAAAATGTTGCAAAGTATAACTCAAAATTGTCCGTCCGACAAAAACTTTTGACCGGTAACTCCGATCATCATAAAATTTGGACACAACATTCATCTCGGTAAACTAAGATGAATGTGCGCACTCATGTTCCTCCCTTCCCCATTCGCTGTTTTACCCCCGGGTGAAACCGGGCGGGACCGCTAGTATAATATATATCGCGTCTATAATATTGGTAGCACTGCAATAAATCACGGAACAGCCGTTTTCGAGCTGTTGCGTTGGCAGCCTTGTAACATTTTAAACATTGCCCGTTCTAATCTACAGAGACGCTAGACTTTATATGACTTTGGACGAAATAAATTAGTCGTCTAATTAGCACTGGCGTTGATTCGTTAATTAATATATCTGCTAAAATGTCTCCAATTAACAATTCACGTAAATGTGTCCAAATTTTAAACTGTTACTGTACTGTTTCACCTTTGACTTTTGCAACTTGTTAAAATTATAGACGCTAAACAGCTGAGGTCATCAGCGTCTATGTGTACAATATTAGAGAATCTGCCAGTTGACACACACAAACCGACCGGTACGAGCCCGGGTTCCTTTGGAGTGCTAATTCCCATAAAACACTGCAGGAATTAACGCATTTCAATGTTTTCCCTGAGGGACGCGATTGTATCAGTTTTACTTCTGTATAGTGTGTAGTGTAATATATAGTTTCTATTTTTTTTCTCATCAATAGTTCGAACTCGACCTGTATTGTAGGTAATAAAAAATTTAATACGGTGGATTGTAGCAAATGAGAAATTTGTGATAAAGCCTATTCCAAGATGTACCTACGAATCATCAATTTGATAAGCCCAAAACAATGCACTCTTCAACATTTTATTATTTATTTAAATTGAGAAATGCAGTCTTACCTTTCTGATTATAATTCGAGAGAAATCGAACGCGGCGACTTCTTCGAAGAGCGACCAATATCTGGTACAGAGACATCAGATCTTGTAGAGCTCGAGGAATTATGAAGCAACAAACAGTTTTGGAACGCACGCAAGACGCTGTAATTATTGCTAAATACTTCATTGCCCTAGGGGCTTCGCTCGAGATATCCTTGTAGATATACTGCCGGAATATTGATCGAATTGCTTGAGATACCGCAAACAACCTCACGATGGAAAAGGGAATCAATTAGGAGCTCGGAAAGCCGGACAAAAATGGCTGCCTACATGGAGAGAAACGGCTCTCCTTCTTTCACTATGCTTCGACGGAAAACGATTATCAGGGCCGGATTAACAAGTAGGCTGAATAGGCAGTTGCCTGGGGCCCCCGATTTTAGGGGGCCCCCGAAAAATGAAAAAGACTTCTAAAATTTTCTTACAAAAATAAAATTCTAGAGAGTGAAAGAAAAATATAATCAGAAGTAGAATTTTCGCCTCGCGATGATTTTAGGACAAAAAGTTTCCTCGAAATCATCGACAATCTTCACAGTGAAATCAAACGACGTGCGAAAGTGTATATGGAAGTTTCAGAGAGATTTGCATTTCTCATCAACTTTTCTCTAAGTGATGGAGACCTCCACGAAGCTATAAATAACTTAGTTCGTTTTTATTCTAGAGATTTGGAAGAATTTTTCATTGAAATGAAACAATTCCAAAGTTATCTACCTGAACTCCAGATACACTGATGCACAAAAAACTCATAGTCATTTGTATAAGATTCTAATGGAAGATCAATTAGCCGATGTATTTCCTAACACAGAAATAGCTCTTCGGATTTTTTTAACATTAATGATCACAAATTGTTCTGCCGAACGATCCTTCTCGCAATTAAAAAGAATCAAAGCTGCTGAAAGAGCTACAATGCGACAAGAGCGACTCGAGATGTTAGGCATACTTTGCATTGAGTCAGATTTATTGAACAAAATCGATATTGATGATATAATTGATGAATTTGCCGAAAACAAATGTAGAAAACGACATGTTTAAAATGTAGATAGTAATTTTATTGATATTATTACATTGTGACAATAAAATTTTTATGAAAGATATAAGTTTGTATTTTTTAATCGAAAAAAGAAGGGAACGGACGTGAAAAAAAGGGCCCCCAAATTGATGGTTGCCTAGGGCCCCGTTGAGGGTTAATCCGGCCCTGACGATTATCAATTACAATTTTAGAAGACTCAAATAAACTCGATTCAAATTAAATGTATGTAAAAACCCTTTCAAAAACAAACTTTTATTAAACTACTAAAAATAAGAAAATAACAAACAATCAAACAAATTGAAATAATTTTATGATAGTTGACCTGACTTAAAAGGTTTTGCGAGAAGTATAAATTATCATTTTTTTTAAGGACAAGAAATTAATTTTGACTAACTCTTGCCGAACAAACAAAACTCTTGAATACAATCGGAAACGTATTGTCAAGTGTGCCGTCAAGGTCATATTTATAACCTCCTTGCCACCAAAAGTCATATTTGAACGGAGTCATTTACAGGTGACAAGGTGCTCCCAAGTTTAGATATAATCGCTCCAGTTAAAATAAAAATATAATTTTGCATATTACATTTTTTTTGTTACATGACCTTGAAGGCCATGTTCGAGCATAACAACTTTTAATAATACCGTGCGCTCAGTAAGTCTTTAGCTTATGTTATCAATACGAATAAATTAAGTCTGTAATTTGTTGCAAGACTAGCTGTTACCACGCGATTGAGATGAAACACGACAGCGATAACAGTAGTGGAGTCTTCGGCTCTGCCTTCACCATATTGAAAGCTTGCCTCACTCGGTATCAACAACAGTAGTGGAGCCTCCGGCTCCACCGTATTGCAGTATCTCTAGAGCTTGTTAACAAACTCGCTGCAGGTGTGAGACAACCGATTTCGAAGACAAAAATTTATTTCGTAATGTATCTATATCTCAACGATCTAAATCAGAAATGCATAATAATAATAATATTATTTATAGTCCATATCGTTTCTATAGATCTATAACTTGTAATAAAACTATTATAATACCTTCACTGGACTGTGTGTTGTGTCTGAACCTACAGACTTCATAAAATAGACTAATTTTTGTCAATCAAAAATCGTGAGGGGTCGGTTGTGAGCTTAAAACTGAGTTTTTGGGGCAGGGGGTGTCCCCATTTGGACGTCACCTTGAAAAGAAGTATGTAATAGTGTTTTTTTTTTATGTATCTTCATATTCCATAACCTTGAATGTTACAAATATATTACACAGTAATTTTGTAGAAATTCCCTATTGCTTTATTTATAACATATACAAAATAGTACAGTATTTACTATTGCTGTTGTATGAAACACACATGCTATAGTTATAAGGGAAAATTTATCAAACAATGTCCCTATCGGGACATAAACCCGAAACTTCCACTATCGTGGTGGACGACTTATCAGTTAGTCTACAATGACACATCTGAACCAACAATCATTCTCAAAAAAACTTTTTAACAAAAAAATTAAACCGCCGAAAAACTGAAAAGCAAAAAATAATAAATCTTTTTATTTAACTAAGTTCTATCTAAGTAGTTGAGCATATGTGACAGTCTTGAGTCTAGTATATCTAAGTAATTTTGAGTCGGCGTCAACAGTCCTTCGCCGGAAATCTCTGAGCGTTCACGAAGTTAATGTCAGCGACAGAGCAACCCTAACGGGCACACACTGAGGGCACACGTCTTTGCGAGTGGTCGTGTGGAGAGCGCAAGTTTGGAATGTTAATGTTTATCGCTGGAGATTTGGTTATTTCTTTTAATGATCTTTGTTCATTGATTGTTTGACGCCGACTCAAAATTACTTAGATATACTAGACTGTCACATACGTTCAACTACTTAGATAGAACTTAGTTAAATAAAAAGATTTATTATTTTTTGCTTTTCAGCTTTTCGGCGGTTTAATTTTTTTGTTAAAAGTTTTTATTTTAAAATTTTTTGTGGCTATATAATTTATAATTGTAATACACAACTCAGCATGAAAATCTGTGAGTGAACAATAAATCACCCCTATTTTCCCACCCTTAGGGTAGGAATTTTTTTTCCAAATTTATATGGGACCAATTTCGGGGTATACCGTTTCCAATAAAAAAAGAATTATCAAAATTGGACTACTCTGTAAAAAGTTATGTGTGGTCATACATTACAATCAGTGAGTGAACAATCAATCATCCCCTGTTTTCCTATACCCTTAGGGTTGGAATTTGTTTACCAAATTTATATGGGACCAACTTCGGGGTATACCCTTTCAAACAAAAAAATAATTATCAAAATCGGACTACTCTGTAAAAAGTTATGCGTGGTCTTACATAAATAAAAAAAAAAAAACGAAAAAAAAAATATACGCGTCGACTTGAGAACCTCCTCCGTTTTTGTTTTTCGTCGGTTAAAAATAAACCATATTTGCCACTGTATTTCACATACTCATTGAGTCATTACAAATAATAATCAGAATTCCCTTCCGATTTGTTCTCTACTCGCAGATAGAGAGAGGAGATGACTCATGGGTCATAAAGACCCAAAAGTCAAAGGTCAGAGTCGTGCAAACAAAAAGAAGCAGACAGAGAAAGGGTGTCGCTTTATAGACAATTAACCTCTTTTAAATGTCATCCAACATTCAAACGTAACAATATATTGGAAATAAAATTGTATTTTCAATTTTTGCAGGTTTTCTGAATAATATATCGTACTTTTCGGACTATAAGACGCACCTTTATACATAGCAAAATTGACTGAAATTTTGGGTACGTCTTATGTGAATTGTTTTTGAACATTATATATCTCTCGACAAGCACTTAGGTCAGGTCAACAATTACAAAATGATTTTATTTGTTTGATTTTTGCTTTTTTTTCGTTATACACTAATATTATAGAGCTGAAGAGTTTGTTTGTTTGGTTGAACGCGCTAATCTCAGAAACTACTCGTTCGAATTTTTTTTTGTTGGTTAGCCCATTTATCTCGGAAGGCTCTAGGCTATATATTATCACGCTACGACCAATAGGAGCGGAGCATCAATGCAAAATGTAACTGAAAATTTGTCCGTCCGACAAAAACTTTTGAACAGTAACTACGATCATCATGAAATTCGGACACAGCATTCATCTCGGTAAACTAAAATGAATGTGCGTACTCATGTACCTCCCCCCCTATTCGTTCTTTTGCACCCGGGTGAAACCGGGCGGGACCGCTATAGGAAAAAAAGAGTGTGATACCGATTTGAGTGTGTTAATTCGCACACATGCATTGTTCTCTTTGTTTTAATTAGGTAAAGTACATAATGTATGTTTAATCACGATGTGTACGAATAAACACAGGTATAAAATCGACTCAGGAGAAATCCATGTAATGACAAACGAACCTCGATATCGTTAAAACTTAAAAATTTAATGAACGTGCGCTCGTCGCTGATTGGCCGTGATAGCTCGTTGCCTTTGTCACTTGTCGCTTTCCTGCTTTAAAGTACAGTCGAGTACGCTATTGTCAAGTTGTTATTGTTATTTTAGTTTTGTTGAGTTGCGAGTTTGTAGTTTTTCAACAGACTGTACGAGCGCAAGCCCGCATTCGCAACCTTCCAAACCTTTTATATTCGTGGCGCGTATTATACACCTTGTGAAATTTGACAATCATTTTTAACGACACTTTTACACGCGCATTAAAAAATCACTAAGGTTTTAATTTTAAGGATTTCCGTTAAAAATACCGAAACACAAATTTTTAATTCGTTTTTAGAAATACATTTAAAGTAATGCGTAAACAGATATTTCATACAATGTTGTTATTTATGTTAATATTGGGAAATTTAAACCAGTGCTTTTCCAACTTAAGGCCGCTGCAAAAACTGTTGGTGGTACTTGGACTGGTTACCGTGCTTAGTGATAGGAAGAAAATGACGTCATTGCGGGCTAGCGTCCGTGGTTACAAGACGGATTTCAAAATTAAAACCGGGACCGCTTTTCGTGTTTTTCTGCTTGTTTTGAACAAGAACCAATCAGGAAACAGTATTTTGTCACGTGGGCGACATGGGCACACGCCCACAAACAAGCATGCCGTCATAGTGTGTGTGTGTTCTGTTCAGAGACAATAAACGTTCATTTTTGTTAACATTCGAGCTGTCACTTCCCGTGCACCAAACCCGTCTACAAAGCAAGCTTTAATACAAGCACAGTGTGAAATAAACACGAAACCCAGCGCCACAGCACGCTTGACATCTGACGGCCACATGAAAATTATACTCTACTAGCGGCCCGGTACGTGCTTCGCTACGTATAAAGTGAAATAATAAAAAAATTTAATTGGAACATCAAAGTCATTTATTCAAACAAAAAAATATTTTATTAATTGTTAGCTATTTTAAAATATGCATGTGCGTATGTGTGTATGGAAATATATATGACTGCATACGCCAATATATATAAAAATGTCATTGAATAATTGATTTTTAAATCGACGTGCTTCCATCTGTTACAAAAGAATAAAACACCCGTATGCACACAATATGTTTTTTCAAATAAAGAAACACACATACACACATGTAATTCACTTCAACAGTTCAAAACTTACCGTTTGTGTAAATGCGTTTGACAATTTAATTCAAAAAAAGCCTGTAAACGATATGAAACAACGACGGCTCGCTAAAAAACTGAGAAAAGTACACGCACACATATACATAGTACATTTGAACAATTCAAGACTCACCGTTTGTATGAATGCACTCAACAATATGTTTAAAAATATAAACACAAAGCAATAATTATCGCTGACAAATTGCTTTAATCGAAGCACGTCCAAAATGAAATGATCGAATGAATGACAACAATACTGTCAACACTGAAAAAAGTTTCAATTTGACAGCACAGTCCCCATCCGAAAAAAGTTTCAATTTGACAGCAAAATCCCCATTAACAAAATGATCCGCCATTTATTGAATTCATTTGTTACAAAAAATGTGATAAATGAAGAACCGCTCTACCGATTTTGTGCAAACTTCACATAAACCATCTACTAAATAGTCCGAACAAAGCCTAAACATTTGGTTTGGATAGGTGAGCCCGTTCTTGAGTTATAAAATTACAACGAAAAGTGGCATTGATTTTTAGATATAGGATATAACCGTTGCATGATTTTCTGCTCATTTTCTCTAGAACTAGGTACCTATATAAATAAAACAAAAACAGTTTGAATATCTCTGCGCATTTGTTTTAATGTCACCCAGTTGCAATAGGCACAGCAGAGGTAATAACTCGCTGTTTAGCCTTCAACAATGCATGGAAACCCAACAATACAATCAACAATACATTATAGCCAAGACACTAATTACCGTTGACTTTTGTGAAGGAATAACAATTGTCTTTGGGAAACAAGTGCAGCTCTGTCAAACAGAACACTGTCTACGCTGGACCGGACTGCATGATTTCTGTTGCCTTTTGTCTACGAGCTCTCTCTCTCTCTCTGTCAAAGCGTCGTACGTACTCTACACGCATGCGCAATGCGTATTGTGCGTACACGTTGCGTTTTCTCTAGCCACAGTAACCATTTTCTTCCTGATATAATGTAAACCTAAGAAGTTTCACTTCTAACGCACGAGAGTCTTGTAAGCGATCGCATTTTTAGCATAATATTAAATTACAAGTTAGTCTAAATTCATGGGAAGGGTAAAGTTGCCATATATTATATCGTAAAAGATTATCGAGGTTATCGTGTTTATAATAAATTGACTTGCACCGAGAAGAATCGTTATCGGAGCTGATAGGATGAGCAAATTGCGGTGGTCTCCTGGGAACCGCAAGCTGGCAAAGTTCATAAGCATTTGTTTCGGGCACACCCACCTACCGAATGTGTGGAACAACTTAAAAAAAAGCTTCGCGACGGGTTCAGTCGAAATAAAAAAATACGAGTTGAATAACAAAAATCTTAATACAGTCCTGAATTTAGCAACAGTGAAGTGTTCGCGAATTAAACAATCATTTTAAAAACACAAACCACTCAGAAATCTCATGAAACGGTTGGAATACTTATCATAGTCGTCGACTGAGGGACCGACTATGGGGCACAATGGTAACGCGTTATTAATAAATACATACAAATGATATATTTCTTACAGAAATAAATATAGTTAAAAAAAAAACTAAAAAACACGCTTTATATCGAACTAAAAAGTAAAAAATATTTTTTTAAATAAGCTTAAAACAATAATGAATAAAAAATACTAGTATTATTGTGAAAAAAGCGTGGGGCGCTTTGTTCCATATTTTCGTACATCGAGCGCCCCACGCTTTTTTCACAATAATACTAGTATTTTTTATTCATTATTGTTTTAAGCTTATTTTAAAAAAAATATTTTTACTTTTTAGTTCGATATAAAGCGTGTTTTTTAGTTTTATTAAACTATATTTATTTTCCACTTTTTAGTTCGATTTATTGTCAAAAATTTGCCGAAAAAAAAACAATTTTTTTTTTCGGCGTGGACGGGATTAGAACCCACGACCCGTGATTCCGGGAGTTGACGTCAATGCCTTAGACAGCACGGCTAACCACTGTAGTTACAGTGCTGGAATATTATACTACAGTAATAAACGACTTGCTGTAGTCCAAACGGAGGTTACAAACAAACATACATACAAACTTACAAGTGAAGTTAATATAAAGCGTGCAAATATTAATATATAACAATTATTATGGATTTTCATAATGCAGAAAAAAGTGCGGCATGGCCTTTTTTCCCTTCTGAAAGCATGCAACCACTTTTTTTCAGTTCTGATTTCTTTGGATGACGTCCATTAATTACTTGAGGTATTTTTTTTTATAAATTTAGACCACCCCTCACGTAAGATTCACCCTATAATTTTTAATTGTATCTATACTAACATTATAAAGAGATAAAGTTTGTAAGTTTGGATGTAGGAGGTAATCTCCGAAACTCATCACCCGATTTCAAAAATTTTTCATCTATATTTAGAATGGATCTTCGGGATGGACATAGGTTATATATTAACGCGTTAAAAAAAAAAACTTTTCGTGGAGATCAATTTTGCAACGTAAGTCGACGAAAAAACGGTGGCAATGATGAAGCGGGACTGAGCCGCTATATCTATCTATACTAATATATAAAGCTGAAGAGTTTGTTTGTTTGTTTGAACGCGCTAATCTCAGGAACTACTGGTTCAAATTGAAATTTTTTTTTTTGTTGGATAGCCCATTTATCAAGGAAGGCTATATAATAGGCTGTATAAAATCAGGCTACGATCATTAGGAGCGGAGCATTAATGAAAAATGTTGCAAAATGTATCTCAAAAATAAGCTTCTATTCAGGTGAAATGCACTAACTAAATATACTCATTTTAGCGTTGCCAGAATATAACGCCGGCTAGCTCAATCGGTAGAGCACACGACTGTCAATATCAGGGTCGTGGGTTCGAGCCCTATGTGGGGCGAATACATTTTTATTTTCTACATTGCTTTCTTCTAAGGCTTACATTTAAATTGATTTGAATTTTATTTAATTATTAAAAAAAAATTATTAGTTAAAAAAAATATAAATACTGCTTTTTATCGACAAAAACTTTTGAACGGTAACTCCGATCATCATGAAATTTGGACACAACATTCATCTCGGTAAACTAAGATGAATGGGTGTACTCATGTTCCTCCCTTCCCCATTGGTTCTTTTACACTCGGGTGAAACCGGGCGGGACTGCTATCATATATAATCCGGGTGTAGAACATCAAGCCAATGTGGTTGTGGAGTAGAATACTTGCCTCGTAACCCAACTATCGTATGTTTCTATTCCGACGGTCAACAAATTCGGGCAAAGCCGGACCGGGTCGCTAGTCTGTTGTATACCTTCTGATTTAAAAAGTTGACGTGAGATTTTCTTTGACTCCCTCCTGACAATACGAATAGCCCGGACAGGTTGAAAATACATTAATTAAATTATAAATGGACGCTAGACCCAAATATTCCTTAGCTGTTGGTGGCATTTAAAGAAAAAGACGGGTTGCACTCCGGGAGTGCCGGCAGAAGTGAAAACTTGAATATTACCTCTACTCTCCAAACGTCTTACGAATTTTCGATCAGTTTACCCATACCTCTACTCTCCATCCGTCTTACGAATTTTCGATCAGGTTACGTGTCCTGACGCGAGTTTAACATTTTTTACCCATTACAAAAAAAGTGTACAACGCCGCTAAAGAAGTTTTCACTTCAAAAAACAATTTAAGAAAAACTTGTTTCTATTTGAACAGTCTGTATAAAGTTCATCTGTTGAATTCAGTGCTCTGCCTACTGTATCGGTGATCCAACAGGGGGGCAGGCAGGTACAGCGCAGGGAGCTCCGCCACTGAATGCCTCCCACCGAACTCGCCGCACAAATCCTATAAAAGTCCGCCGAAGTCCATAGGCAGATCCAGTCGGATCCAGTGACCTATAGTGATCAGTGTGAAACAAACGAATAACCAACATAGTTCAATTGTTTTATACAATTTTTATAACCTTAAAATAAACCGGGCTATATTCTTTTTGTATAACAATGAAATACGTTGTAGTGTTCGCGCTTTGCCTGTCGGCATTTGTTTTCGCTGCCGATGAAGAAAAAAAGAAGGAACCGGCCGCCGCTGACGATGCGGCGAGACCCAAGATTTTCAAGCGGCTCATTCCGGCTGACGTTTTGAGAGGTATTGTTTTGTTTTTCTTTTTTTTATTCGTGAGATAATGCGGATCAGTAGCTGACAGAGTGAGATAGCCATAGTGTTCAATACAGTGCAGTGTACCGAAACTGACAAGGATAGAAACTGACTGGTCCGCATTTTCTCATGAACCGTATTTTTTTTTAGACTTGTTTGTTGTGCGATTTCAAACAAATTTTGTGATTGTTAGATTTTGTGTCGGTGCTTAAGTGCTTGTAAAATAGTGACATTTGATCAGTTAAACTTTTTTTTGGAATATTTAATGCATGGAGACACTGACAGAATCTGTCCACTAAATCGTACACTAATTTTTCTTTAGTATTTACGTGACTTTGATTTATAATTGATTGTCATTTGTCATTTTAATTTTGCTATGGACATTTTTCATTATTTGTTTACTTAAATTAAAGAAATCATTTAAGTACAGTATAAACTCTATATAGCGACACTCAAGGGACTGTGCACATTGTGGCGTTATTGAGAGTTGTCGTTAAACGGAGAGAAGGAATAATGCATTAATATTTTTTAACTATAATATTACTCATAATATATAAGATTCACAACTGGCCAACAAACATTCATACTATCACAAATTACAACTGAGCTAAAGAAAGACAATCCCAACAAACAAAAGAACGAATTTCTTAGAACCTTCGGTACGCATGATGCCGACAACAAACCAACAAAATAACAAACAAGTACTGTTTATTGCTGAATGATGACGTATTGATGTCGTTATTTAGAGTGGGTGTGTCGTTATTTAGAGCGTATCATTGTATGAGCAACAAGGTAAACCAACTAGAGTTAAGTAATTTCGACGTTTTAAGGAGTTTGTCGTTATAACGAGTAGTGTTCAATTGAGTTTACAGTATTTAATTTTCGAAGAATTCTCCGTGATTTTGGTAATATTCATCCATCGTTCCGGTAAATACAGATCACCAGTGATCTCTTGTTTTAGGAAACTGTTTTGTGTACACGCGGAGTTCGTACTTCTTGTCTAGTCTGCATGATTTAATGATTGAACATTAGACCGTCGACGTTCAAGTGTTTGGAAAAACATTTGAAAATCCACTTGACGAAAATAATACCGTATAATTTACGTTAAAAAATTCGCAGAAATAAGTCCAGAAATTATTTTTTTGTATCCGAAAATAACTTTTTTCGTGCAAATCAGGCCAAAAAAAAGGACTAATCGCGCGTTCCGGCTGGGGGCTCCAAAAATAGTTTTTTTTTAATTTGTATTAATTTGAATCTCTGGGGGGGGAAAGTCCTTAGCCCCTTTCCCAGATACAATAATAAGCATCTAAGGTGTCTCATAGACTTGTAGCGTTAATGCAATACAGAAAATTGTTTCACATAAAATGCATACGAATCTCCCTTGGGCGCCCGATCTGTGTTGTATTTTATGTGGAACGATTTTCTGTAATGCATTAATCCATAGCTACCATATCATTCAGAGAGTAAAATATGTAAAGACTACATATTAAATGAAAATTGTATCGAACTCATTGTATATATTCAAATCTTTGATTAACGTCTGATTAGAACTCTTCAATAAATAAAATTATTGACCAATTTTTCAGAAAAATTGGTCGATAATTGTATTCATTGTAAAGGGTTTTCCAATAAGAGGTGTTATTTTGAATAGCCCGCTATTTCGGTAGATGTCACTTTTGGAGTTGTCATTTTTTGATATTTGACAAGTAGAAACTACGCCATTAATAAAAATGGAACGATACACGCTTCAACAACGCATTGAAATTATTAAAATTCACTATAAAAATGGTGAAAATTTGGCAGAGACGGTTCGTAAAACTCGAACATTTTTGGGTCGTCGTGAAGCACCTTGTCGGACCGCAATACAGAAATTGGTGGAAAAATTCGAGCTGTTGGGACAAGCTAGTGATGTGAAGAATAAAACCCGTGCACGTCGCTCAAGAACAGCCGAGAATATTGCTGCTGTAGCCGAAAGTGTTGAAGAAAACCCAGGTTTGTCCATTCCTCGTCGTTCTTTGGAATTACGCATATCGAGAGATTATTAATGATTTTTTATGGCCGAAATTGGATGGTATTGATCTGGACAACGTTTACTTTCAACAAGACGGCGCTACGTGCCACATAAGCAACGAAACCATTGATCTTTTACGGGAAAAGTTTCCGGACCGTGTTATCTCTCGAAGAGGTGATCACAATTGGCCACCGAAATCTTGTGATTTAACACCTTGCGACTTCTTCCTTTGGGGCCACGTGAAAGAGAAGGTCTACGCCAACAGCCCAGCGTCGATTCAAGATCTCAAATATGGAATTCGTGAGGCTATCGAGGACATAGAGCAGCCACTTTGCGATTTGGTTATGGAAAATTTCATGAAAAGGATATGGTCCTGTAGGCGTGGTCGTGATGGTCATTTGGCTGATGTTATTTTCCATTATTAACGGCATACCTTCCTCATTATAATGAAATAAACATCCGATCATTTATCTCAAAAAATGGCATTTTCCTTTGAATATCAAAATAACACCTCTTATTGGAAAACCCTTTATATATGTTAAGTTAATAAATAATCTCAATAAAACCAAAACAAAACACATAAGACCGTCAAAATTAAAGGTGAATGCACTTTTTGAATTAAAAACCAATTTGGTTTTTTTGTTCCTCAGTCGTTGCATCTCTTCCAAGAAATTAATTATTTCTACCTGTGTTTTAACTGTTGATCTCTATCATATATACGTGGATGATGGATAGAGGATAGGTTATTCAAACGTGTACGGTTTTGATTCATATCAGAGCCAGTGGCGTAACAATAGGGTGGTAGGACGGGCAAAATGTCACCCGCTTTCGGCTGAAGGGGACCTCCGGCCCGAGAGGGTCGTGATCACAGGAGGATTCTAACTATTATTATTATTATTACAACAATTAATAGAATTTGCCACGGGCCTCAAACGGTACGCCACTGATCGGGTGACAGTAATCCTTCAAAACGCAAAATTATATTGAAGAAAAAAATCATTGATGCCAGCTGTAGTAATAAAGTTAATTTTGTTGCAAAACGTCAAAGTTGAAAGAGAAACCGCAAGAAATGAACGGTGCATAATCAGATGACAGCAGCTGTCACCTTTAAAGTTGATATTGACGTATTTAATACTTGATCTACTAACACAATTTATTACGTACTGAACAACACATCTTATGCTTCTTCTTCGATTTTTATGAATGACATGTGTAACTTCTATAATTGAGAGAGTGCGAATTTTGTGAGTTTTTATTAAATATTTTGTACAAAATTACGATGTTTTCTCATAAAAAGTGTTTTAGTAACATGTAACGACATCTTATAGAATTTACTTAAAGCTATTAGTTCAGAAGCAAACAAAAACACTGTTTTCGTACCAAGTAGCGACATCTGTCAGAATTCGCTCAAAGCTCGTAGTTCAGAAGCAAATCTGGTAAAATTTGCTCAAAGTTATTAGTTCAGACGCCGGGCCGCAAACGAAATATATTTTGCAGACTTATATTTATCGCACCCAGGTGAAACCGGGACGAACCGCTAGTTGTATTATAAAATTTATATTAGCTATGCGATGCCGATACACTATGTACTTATATCTAGATGATTTCTACGTTGCCGATATCATAGAGTAGATTATTCTATAGTCTATACAATGCTCTGATGAGAAAGTAAAAACAAAACTTCTAAGGCTTAAGATGATTTCCTATATGGTAAAACAAATCCACTATCCACTAACTGTTTACATATCGGTGATTTAAATCTTTGACATCCGCTGTTCAAGTGTTTTTGTTCTTTGATCATGATTTTCAACTCTCTATTTATTCAAAGCCTGGGAATATTTAATGTATTTATACAGTTTGTTTAAAAATCTTATCGTACCGGATTTCAAGGGATTCAGTACAGGGCGTACGCAGAATTTTTGGCGGGCGGAAGATGTGAAAATAAACATTTTATATATTTTACTTTGAAAGCCAACTTCTTCCTGGGGAGAAAGAGAGATACTCTGTTTGTAATACGGTGAAGCCGAAGGCTCCGCTACTGTTTTATAAAACACTAGCGGCCCGGTCCGGCTTTGCTCGAGCTTGTAGATTGCCGCCGTTTTTTCGTCGACTTACATTGCAAAATTGGTCTCCAATACATAGCTTTTGTCCATCCTGAAGGACCATTCTAATATAGGTGAGAAAGTTTTTTAAATCGGATGAGTAGTTTTTGAGATTACCTCCTACACTACGCGCGGCGAAAGATGAAGCCACCGCGTCATAGTGACGTGAATTGCGCCCGCCAATTCTAGTTTGCTATTGGCTGTTTCGGAGATCCATGTGCGTCGAGTGTTTATTTTTATTCAACCGCTATAAATGGATATGTCGAATTTATTCCACACGCCGCTGTCTGCGGGCAAGTAGGCGTTCACTAGCATATATTTGATGACGTGTCTGGCTTCATCTCTCACCGCGGGCACTATACATCCAAACTATACAAACTTTATCTCTTTAAAATATTAGTACAGATTCTTTCATCTCAATCGCATGGGTAGCTTGATGTAACCTGATGTATTTCAATTCAACTTACACTCGGGCGAAGCCGGGCCGGGAACTAGTATAGTAGGACAGTGTCGAGACATTCTGTATAATAAAAAACGGTGTGAGTGAACCATAACGGCTTGTTCTGATCATGGTCCATAGTAGCATTGTTCCAGCAACAATAGAATCAAACATTGTTCAACACGCAATATTGTAGTACGTTTGTACTGTTAGCTTTTACTGAACTGAAATCAGGTGGGGTAATAAAATGGCTGATTATTATTCAAAAAATAAAACCAACAGCGTCAGTAGCAATGATACGATCAGGACTGGATTTATGTTTAGGCGTCTGAGGACAGGGCCTATAGCGGCAAATTTTGTTGTATATGTATCTAATCCACAAAAGACTTAAGACCTATTTCTTTACTTTGCACTTTTTCAAAAATAATTGAAATAATTTTAAATAAACAATTATCTATTTTTCTGGAGTCTGCTAATATTGCACCTAAATATCAATCGGGTTTTAAAAAAGAGCACAGCACATCAACTGCCCTGATAAATATAACAGACGACATTTTGGGTGCTATGGATAAAGGAGAAGTAACAATTTTGGTTCTTATTGACTACTCAAAAGCCTTCGACACAATAATACACGATTTGTTCTGTTCTAAATTATTATATTTTGGATTTGATCTTTCTGCAGTAAATTTAATAATACACTACTTGTCAAACAGATCTCAGTATGTGCACTGCGGAAATCGTTTTTCAGACTGCGCTCATATTTCAAGGGGGGTTCCACAAGGTTCCATATTAGGTCCAACACTATATGTCTTATACACCGCTGATTTCTTTGAGCCAATAAAATACTCCTCTTATCATCTATAACGACACGCAAATATATTAATCATTTCCAGTTGAACACCTTGATGAGAACGTAAAATTAATAAATAGGGATCTAACAAATCTAGTAGATGTAGCGACTGGTCACGGATTATCAATAAACGCTGCTAAAAGTGATCGGAATATATAATTTAGATCAATATTTTGGACAGTTGATTTTTTTTTTAAATGCATTTAAAACAGACAACTTATTAAAACCAACAATGTTGAGCTATTGTCGAGGATTTTTTTTATAAATTTGAGCTTAGGTCACATACCGCTCTTTTAAGATGATTTTACATCAGCTTTGTTGATAGCGCGCAACGTCTAAGTTCAATAATAATAATAATCATTGTCATTCTATTGCTATTATTATAATAACGCGAATATTCGAGTTTTGCGGATATATAATATATTTCAATGAATGCGAGTAAATAATTTTCAGGCTTCATGGCGGCCCACGGGTAGCTCATCTTGGAAAAAAACTTGTGGTCGTCAGACTATATTATAGTCTTTCTATTATAGCGATTGTGGGCGCCTTGAAATGTGTGTCAAACAAAATCGAATCTCACGAAACAAAAGAAAGTAAAACCGGTACCGGTTTTCTAGAAGGTTCGATGATGACGTGATAACGCTTTCATCAATCTATATATAAGTAGTAACCGATACTACCTACCTGAACTGCAGGTCAATGCATTTTTTATTACGGCATACAAAATATACAGGATGGTTCGTTTATTCATAGTTCTAAAACTTTAAATCGGTGCAGTAGTTCTTGTAAATAGAAATGTGTCTACTTTAGATGCTAGTATAAATCATTCTTCAGTGTTTCACCCACATCTGCAAGAGAAAAACTTTATCGATTTATTAATTAAACAGTAATAATTATTTTTCATAGTATATAGGTACTCGACACATGTGTAAATAATAATAATTATTATTGTTTGTTTAATTAATAAATCGATCACGTTTTTCTCGAATATTTTCTTATGTAACCTTTTGACAATTTTATATGAACGTATGCAGAAAAAAATGACGATTTCGAAAATGTAAAAAATATGTTGCCATTTGAAAAAAATCCATGTCCACTTCCGGCTGACTTTTTACAAAAAATATGCCGATAGTAAATTTCGAGTTGCACAAAAAAACTATTTAAACGAGGATACCACTATCACATTGTTACCACTATCGGTGAACACACTGTATTATGGTTTTACCCCTGGATAAATACTTTGTTCAAGTTTAGTTATTCTTATATTATTATTCACGATTTGATTGAAAAGGATAGCCACATCCATATTTCAATATATCAAACAAGGACGACCGGTTTAATTCGTTTTAAAAAAAAACATTAATCTGTTTTATGCAAAAAAACAAATAACTGTCGCATAATAAATGAAATGTCACCGCAATAACCTAATTTTTTGTGACAGTATTTATTAATTTAGTAACAATCTATCTCTTTTCATCTTATTGATTTTGTGGCAGCTCGTTAATCGATATATTGAATATTTTACAGTTGATCGATTACATAAATCTGAGGGTCAACACATTTCACTTGTTTCTAGTTAATTCTATCGATTCCTCATGTAGATGACACACCCACGGTATGTTTAGTACAAGAATAAATAACATTTTCACTTTTTTATATTGCAAGTTTTTGTCGAAACATAACATACGCCTTCGAAAAACATTCGACATGATTTGATGATCGCTTTTGTTTTGGTCGAAGTCTATACAGGCTGATCCATTTTAAACGGACCGTCGTTATATTTCAGAATTTTGCAGATGCGGGAGATAAAGTTCTGTAAATAAAAGTTGCTTACATATCGAAGGGACAAAATTAAATCCAATTATTCGTAAAATTCTTTTACTCTCCGTTTAGCAATGAAATAAGTACTTGGTCCCTTCAATTTCGCTATACAGTATGTAAACACGTAAGGTGCACATAGGGAAATTAACATTGAGTAAAAATGACTGGATCAGAGTGAGCCTTGAAATATTGTTTTTCAATTTGACAGATAATATTCTTTTGCAAAATGAATGTGTACACTACCGAAGAAAATATTCAAATGATTACAACATAATCGGACTTCTTTTTATTAATGGGACATTAAATTCCCAAAAATACTTAAATATGGTGCGAGATTAAATATCTCCGCCTATTCGTGTTGAACCTAAAGACATTTGGGTTACTGATTTACCAACGCGCATACGTCATACCAGTCAGACAATTTTTGAATGAAATGTTTCCAAACAGATGGAGTTGTTTTTTTGTTTTATTTTTGTACAAACAAATTAAAATAATGGTTTATAAGAGCTTTTAATTATTAAAAAAGCCAAGTAAAATAAAAATAAATCAAAATAAAATAGAAATCCTCAAGATTACCACGATAATTCAATAGAAATAACAATTAATGCAGTCATGGCTAACTCTGATCCAAGTATTTTTTCCCAATGCTAATTTCCCTATGTGCACCTTACGTGTTTACATACTGTATAGAGTTTCACTGTATTCCGATAACCGGTATATATAGAAAATCGAGACACCCAGTATATTATTGTAACCAATCAGACATGGATAATATAATATAACCAGGTATAATATATATAAAAGTAACATAATCACAATATATAATAATTATTCTAGTTGGTGAGCAGTTGTTTGTAAACTCGCTGGCCCAGATTCGAACCAGTTCCCTTTAGTGTTGGAGCTGTTGGTGAAAGTTGTTGTCCAACCGCCGTTTATACAGACTGTCGCAGATCAATGCCTCCAATAATAATGATTCACCTTTGATGACTGTGACAAAAGTGTAACGAAGACTTACTCAATTATTCATGTCAACTTTTTGACGTCAAATCGTCTACCAACTCGTTGAGTACATTAATAGCCGGTGTTACAAAATATCCTTAGATTTCAATCGCTAATAACTACGAGACTAGTAATGCGTTAACAACAAAGCATATCTTTACGAGTTCGTCGCGCACGATTTGTTTTGCCCGTGACGTCGCCGCACGAATGTAGGCGCATGCGCAAATAGTCATGAATTAGCTTTGAGTAATGTTTAAAATTATTGCCGCGTCGAAATGCGTTTAGCTATTCGGGTGCCGTTGTGAAGACAATAAAAATAACCGCCAGATTATAAGTGAAAACTTAGGTACTGGACGGACGAACAGAATAACGACAGACAAAAATTCGGCAACACGTAATTTTTTATTTCTTACCAAATACGAATTTTCATATTCTTAACTTGAGAAATGATGGATTGCCCATACAAACGTTCATCCCCTTCAAAATTTTTTTTTTTAGAAAAAAAAGGAAGCCTATGACCTTCCTCAGGATGCAATTTATCTCCTTGTCAAGTTTTATCGAAATCCGTTCAGCGGTTTAGGCGTGAAAAGGCAACACACAGACAGAGCTACTTTTGCATTTATAATATTAGTATGGATTCTCAAGCCAAACTGCTTCAATTACAATTTAACGGCAATTATCAGAAGGGCATAGCCCTGGAAGTACCCACATACATGAAGGTTTTGTCATTGTTATGTCGTGTCACTATACAAAATGATTCCAACCAAGCGAAACCGTTCGTTACCTAACAATGATTCATTTGTTTTTCTGCAGGATGCGCGTTTGTTATAACAATTGCACAGTGTTTTGTCCATCTGGCTAATTAATTCATTTGTTACGTTCACACGTGTAGATCCGCCCTGTGGCCAACAATAAAAGACAATCGAATGGTTTTCGCGAATTTCATTATTCCCGCAACAATATCAATTACATCGGAATTTATATATAAATAATATTTTTAATTGTTGTAAATGACACAGAGTTACTAAATTGATCGACAGAGCCATGGAAGACAAAGGTCACGACTTGTGAACTGTTTTTTATTGCGTAGGTATTTTGATAAAATCGCGGTGCATACATCCGGGATACCGCAGTAGAGATCTGTGCTGATAGCGTCTGAATGAGTCAGCCTAGGTAATTTTCTGATCAATCATCAAAACAGTGTTTTGTTATGTAGGACCAACTCGACAAAAAAACGATATTATTTCCAGGCGTAAAAATTACAAAATAAGCGTCTCAGTGTCGCAGAGTTAAAAGTATTTTAAACATTTTGTTAATAGGTTTCTCCAAACGAGGAATAGGTATTGTTTTGTTTCAACGAGGAGTACACAAGAAATCGACGTTGAAAGACTAAAAGGCCAAAAGTTTGCGATAGGTTCGCGACCAAACAATGTTGAAATCGAATCATCGTGTTTTGTTTTTTTTATTATCGATGTTCGGATGTTTTACGTAGGTACTTCAAAACGACGTTAAAACATCGATGGAAGTCTCTTCTAGATCGATTTTGAAGTACGTAAAACATCGGAACATCGATAATACAAACAAAACACGAAGATTCACTATTCACTATTTTGTCGCGAACTTATCACAGACGTTCGATGGTTCTTACTTCTCTATATGAGGAAGAGAGAAGTTGGAAAATCAATATTTATTATTCTATTAATCGATATTATTTTGATTAATTGATGTTTTAAGTGCAATTGTTATCGATATTTACAACAGAATTCGATCATTTTTTTTGCGTTTAGAATTGACGAAACAACAATTAGACAATTAAACCATCAGGTGTTCAGACTGCCATTAATTGGTGAGTAATTACTAATTACTCCAATTAAACGCCAGTAAGTTGATAGGCTGACTAGCGCTGTTATATATGTAGGAAGTTATTTTTTACAACAGTGACCTTCTCTGAAGTTCTGATTGTTGGGTTTAACAGAGCCTGACTTGAGACGTGACAATGGAAAACCACTGCCATGTCGCCAAGGACTTGTGCCTTTCCACTTCACCTGATTGTTGCACAATTTTTATCCAGAGCCGTATTTAGGTTGAATCATACTCTGGGACTCAATGAATTGAGGAATCCGATTCTGATAGGACTCTTCACTGACGAGTCAGGACTTTTCAGACACGATGTGTTTACATACGAGCTTTAGACATTATTCCTCAGTTAAGATTGCATCCAAGCGTTACGTTTACAAATAAACAAACGCTTTTTAGGTCATCATAAATTGATCTTTCTTTGATATTTATGAGTGTATGTTTGTTTGCAGACTTCCCAGGCATGTGCTTTGCCAGTACTCGCTGCGCTACCGTAGAGCCCGGACAAACGTGGGAGTTGGCCCCATTCTGCGGCAGATCGACCTGTGTTACCTCAGAAGACAAGAAACACCTTCTTGAACTCGTAGAAGACTGCGGACCGCTGCCTCTTGCTAACCCCAAATGCAAATTGGATGAAGGTAAATCATTGCAACTTGAAATTATAAAAATGCAGTCTAAGTTTTAAGTCGTAGTTACTCGACGTTGCCTGGATAATTTAACGAAATATAACCTAACTTTTCGCTAGATTCCAAACGTGCTGTAGTGCTGGATTTTGTGACTGTTTATACGCGTTGACTGTTTTGAAATTTCGATTTGTAAACTGTTTTTAAACGCGCTCTGTTACGAATGTTAACTAAAGTGAACGTTTATTGTCTCTGAACAGAACGCCATGTTTGTTTATGACGTTTGCCTATGTGGACCACGTGACAAGCGTTTGTTCGGGGCTTTTAGGATAGAAAGTCGATGTTTTTAATACTTATTGTTTTGCCTTAAAATTGAAAATCGTATTCAAATTATTTTGATAATGGCTCCACGCATATAAAAGAGGAGATCGAATTTTCTCTGCCTATAAAAACATATCGGACACCGATTGGTAATTTTATGAATTTTCGTTTCAGAAAAAACCAACAAAACAGCTCCGTTCCCGTACTGTTGCCCCGAATTCAAATGCGAGGAGGGAGCCGTGTTAGAATATCCAGAAATACCAACTGTCGCTCCGGTAGAGGAGGCCAGCACTACGCCGAAAGCGTAAGAATAAAGTCGACGTTAAGTTAGCTGATTAGCTGTAACTTGGTGATCTTGACCTTATTACGTCATCTACACTCGTCAATCTTTGGCTATTATTCACCCCGAGGCCGATTATTTACAGAGGTTACCTCGTTGGATAGTAGTGCGGGAGTGACGTCATTCGACGGACCAGTCAATTGATATGGAAGTGGTTGATAAAAATATTAAAGGTCCGCCAGCTGACGTCATTCGCGCAACGAGGCAACCTGTGTAATATACTGACCTTGATTAGTCACGAAATTTTTTTAAATCATTTCACATGTCTAAAAAAAGGAAACAAAGCAACACTGATATTAATTTTTGGAGCAGAAATGTAATAAGGTCAACTATTTATAATAGTAAAAAAATAAAAAGAAACTTAAGTTATTTTGGCTTTATTTTTTAAACAAAGTGTGATTAGTTTTAAATCACCGAAAATACAAACATTTTTTTTTTGTTTTTAATTTATTAATTTGGTAACCGAAGATGATCAAATTACAATTAACAAGAAAACCAAATAAATTTCTCTAAACATTTTTTTTTTTGTGAATTTTTTTAATATTTATTTTCAACAAAAAAAAGTAGAAACTAGGCAAATAAGTTTAGAAATTAATATTACAATACTTAATAAAAAAACATATATCATGGGACTGAGCGCCATTGGGCTCTTCTAAAATTGCATTTTTCATTATTGCAAAAAAACAATACTTATTACTGCCTTTTTAACAAGAACTGTCAAATTTTCTGTAAAAATGGAAAATTGTAAAATAAAATTATTCGCTTTTTTGTCATATTTGTAAGTAATAAATATTTTTTGTAAAACACGACATTACTGTTGTTTTTTTCTCAATCACCCAATTCTTATACTGCAATCCTAACACACTCTATACCAGGGGTGACGAACCTTTCTACATTACGATTTTTTCTCGGAGATATTTCTATGTGTTTTACTGATATTAAACTACGGATGCCCGATTTTCCCATAGAGCAGTGATTCTCAGAGTGGTCTATAATCTATATCGACCCCCAGGGGTCGACAACAACTTCCAAGGGGTCCATGTCAGCGGGAAAAAAAATTGGGGGTCCATGAAATGAAAATGGGGGTCAACGATAGTGAATCTCCTAACAAAAAAAGAAACAAACTGGACATCGTTAACCGAAGAGATTTAAGATTAAATCTAACTAAATTGATGCCAAATGTTGAAAATTTATTATTAAAGCATCAGGTTCATCCCTCACACTAAAAGCAGTTATTTTTTGCTTAGTTATCTTATGTAACAGAAAGTAAATTTTAATTTAATTCGTTTAATTTGAATCTAATTAATAAATGTATAAAACTAAACATTTCGCACTACATTTCACTACCGTTATAAATTTAAATCTTTCAAAGTGAGTAGCACTATACCGGTTGTCAAAAATACATTTGAAATTAATGAATTTGCAAAAAATCAATATCAGATAAGCAGAGGGTCTACCTAAAACCGAAAAACATGGCAAGTGGTCTACGAGATAAAAAAGTTTGGGAACCTCTGCCATAGAGTGATAAAATAGAATAGTTCTTTATTTGTAAAGCCAAGTATGGATAGAGTCGTCAAAACTCATGTTAATTTCGTGATTATAAATATTTTAAACTAGTAGGTAATTGCAGATATATTAAGAAATAAGTTGACAAAATAACATTTATTTCTCGGTGATTTGAGATATTCCTCATACATCCTTAAAATATGGTTTCATGCAAAAAGTAAACGAATGCCGGGTTGCAGAAAACATTGCCAAAAAATTTGATTTGGCAATCACCTTAATTTGTAAACATACATACTTCTTCATATGAACAGCGTTATATAATTTTAAATCGACCCTGCTCGGAAAAGAATTGATCAAATGAAACGATATTTTTTTAAACTGTGTTTAGCATCGTTTTTTGTACAATTACCACTTTAAAACAATGTTTTTCTACTCATATTGACCAAAATTTAGTTTTGAAAATCAACATTTATCTATGTAGAATAATAATTTGGCTTTGTGCGAGTAAAATCCACGAAGTCTGTAACCAGGAGACCCAGCTCGAGCGTAGCAGTGAACCGATATCAGTTGCATAAACCAATATGGCGTCAGCTACTGGGTAACGCACACACGTTCATGGCTTACATGTGTGTAGTGTGACAACTTTGGTAGCTATGGCGAAAACAGGAAAACAGGATTAGAACCGAAGTTTTCCCAGGTAGTGATAATAGCGCCATCTAGCGTGCGCCAGAAAACGGTCCGTCTCAAAACACAGCAGGCTAGGTCTCCTGATTACAGACTTCGTGATACAATCTAATGTTTTAGATGACAGTATGTTTGAATACGCCATTAGACTGCTCCTGATGTATGGATACAGCAATTTTTATGAGCACAATCTAAGATTACTGTCAAATTAAATTTTTTGACAAACCCAGCACGATATTTCAAGAAAACTTATAAAACCTAATTACTTTTTAGTAATACTCATTATTCATATTAATAATTGCACAAATAATTGTCTCTATCTCGTCACTGCGCTGAACTAAATTTTTAGGCATTTTATAACCTAAAATTTTAAACGTTCTCAGACACTGTTTAGATCGCTCAACGCTCACTTTGGCCATTCTTTCATTTTCCGCTCTCTCTTTATTTGGGAAAGGTACGGCATATTTTTTTAAAACGTTGCTCAACTTTGTTAGCATTTGAAAAAGTATTTTCGTGAAGCGCGAATTCTGTACGCATTTGAATAAACTAGATAGAACTGTGTAGGAGAAATTGTGTTTTAGTTTCATAAAAGTCATAATAACTTTATCTCTGGTACTCATCACGCTCCTCCTTTCGCCTGGGTACGTCGTTTCGATCAGTTCACAAATACGGTCAAGAATTTGGAAATTCAAAATACCAGTCATCTTATCAAGTTCTTCATCACTGTCTATTAAATCGGAATATTTCACTATTAAATCGCCTGATGTGACTTGGGTGCCAATGGAAACAAATTTTACACTCTCGGTTTTTTCTTGAATCGCAGATTGTTCCATTCCTTCAGTACGCAAAACGTTTCCCTTAACTGACGATTCTTCCATTTTTACAGTAGCTAAATCTTGAATCGAAGATTCTTCCATTTCTTCAGTGCATAAAACACTTCTATTTGTTGAGAATTCGTGCATCGGCAAGTCTTCCATTTTTACATTAGGTAAATCGCTTTCATTTTCCTCTTGAAATGTAGGTTCTTCCTTGATTTCTACAGTGCAGAAATTATTTCCATTTATTGCACTCTCTTGGATCGGCGATTTTTCCATTTTTATGATAGGTACATCGCTGCTAATAACCTCTTCAATCCAAGATGCTCCTTTAATTTCCACAGAGCAAAAATTGTTCTCATTTACAGTGGATACTTGCGTTTCTTCTATATTCGTTTTGTCGTCTTTTTCAAAAGTCTTCTTTTTTCCGGGTAAATTACGAGATGGCACTGCTATTGACTTCAAATATTTTTTCTTAGTTGGAACATCTATTTAATTCCAAATAACTTATTATAATGCTTGACATATAAACCAGATATACACTGGGTTACAGAAAGGGTCGTCAAAAAAATTGGTTGTCTGTAAAGTCGGTTTACGGACGATAGTTTTACGTGATAACGTATTCCGTAATACATAACCTAAACCTCCCAAAAATTGGTTTCAATCCGCTTATCCTTGATGTCGGAATGATAAGAAATGTCAAAAGTGACGTTTGCAACTGTCAAAGTATTATGTTCTAATAATAATTAGTTATTCCAATACTTAACTTAGAAGGCGTTGCATTTCACAAAATACTAATGTCAAAAAATTGAATTAAACATTAGAAATGCAGCCGTTTTCATGTTGCATTTATACAGCTATTTTTCTATATAAATTTGTATAAAAAAACTGTTTAGGCAAATTCTGTTATACGAAATCTATGTAAAATGTTCTCCTCTTTCGTTTAAGACTGGTTTCAAACCGATCTGATTTAAATTGAGCGAGAAATTAGCAAAAAGCACGCACAGGGTCAGGCGGAACATTACGCGTTACGAACGTTAGGATTTAGGAACGTTACACTTTTTCGTGCATGCAGCCGGTGTTTTATCAATTTATAAGATTGGTGATTCATCAATTTATAAGACGTTATCACGTCAAAAATCAAATTTATAATGACCTTAGATCATATACAGTGTAAACTCTTTATAAAGAAACTCAAGGGACCGAGCATTTTTTATCGTTATAGAGAGTTACCGTTATATGGACTGAAGAAAAAAAAACAACCAAATTAACAATAATCTTCAATGTACTGTATAATCTCTTTATAACGAATTTTAAGGGACCGAACATTTTTTTCGTTATAAAGAATTTTCGTTATATGGAGGGAAGAAAGAAAAATAACCAATTTTCACAAAATTAATTTATTCCAAACACATATACAAACACATATATCTATAGTTTGGCGTCATCAAGTGCTTGTTGAATAGATGGTGATGGTTCAGAATGGTCCTCTTTATGTCTGTAAACATTTGCTGACGCCTAAATATGAACATATTTCTTCGTAATAGAGAATGGCTGTTGCGTTATAAAGAGGGTATTAATGTATAGGTTTTAAGGTAAACCAACCAAATCGTAAAAATGTCGACGTTATAGGGAGTTTTTCGTTATAACGAAGGACGTTATAAAGAGTTTACACTGTACTTTTAATTATTATTATTATTAAATATATGCCTTAGATACACATTTCTCCATATGAAAAGCATTGTAGTTTCAAATCACTCTTGCTCGAAAAATAATCGATATATTGAAACGATATTTTTCTTAGCATCGTTTTTTAGTCTCCACTCTGATCAAAATTTAGATTGAAAAGCGTTCTTTTTCTATATAGATCGATTATTTATTGTTGTGTGAATTTAATGTTCTAGATCAGGGGTCGGCAACCCGCGGCCCGTGACTGTTTTTCTTGTGATGTTGAGGATGTACCTAGTCATTTACAAATGAACGTGATTGATCTCCAATCTAATGATACTCTCAAAAACTCTTTCTTTGAAATCAAAGATCTTGTTAAATTTTATGTCAGTGTGCCATCTAATTTTGACGAATTAAAAAAGGTTTGCTCTGCAATTAATCACAATTTTTGGTAGTACGTACTTATGTAAACAAACCTTTTCGAGTCTCAATTACAGAAAAAATAAATGAATGGTACACGGGAAGAAGGCGATTTGTCAGTAAAAATTCGAAATTAATTTTTTTATGCCATCTTGTAGCCAAAAGTCGTACCTTTCTGTTGGTGTATTCATTTTAGACAAGAATACGCTAGGTCAAAAGTTATAAGCGTTGAAAGAAATGCATCAGCAAGTAAATTGTACGATCTTAAACACTTCAAAATGCTCTCCTGCACAATTTTCATTTTTTGACAAACCGCCTTCTTCCCGTGTACCCTTCAAATATGCTTCTCGTCTCACAGATGAGCATTTGAGAGCTATTCTACGAATTGCAACTACAAACCTGGAAGCTAACATACAACAAATAGCCACTCAAATACAACCTCAAACGTCACACTAATTTTTGTAAAAAAAACAGTTCTATTTTGAAGTTCTCAGTTAAATTTTTAATAAAATTCAAATAAAATGTTTTCGAATTTTTAATATCACAAATACCTATTATAAAAATTATGAACAAGTGCGGCCCGCCTTTATTTCAATTTGCCACTATGTGGCCCTTGCTTGCCAAAAGGTTGCCGACCGCTGTTCTAGATAACAGGGAGTTTGAATACATTAGACTGCTCCTGGATGTATGGAAACTGTAATATAGGATCACAGTCTAAGGTCATTTATCAAACCAAATTTTTTGACAGTCCTTTCCGCAGCGGAGCAATAATGTCAAAAAAATACTAACTTGGCAATAGATAATCATCCTTTTGAAAATGCTGTGAACACACTAACGTATATTTAGATACTCGATTTCGTGGTATATTCAAAACATTCATCCAAACTTCAGCACGATCTGTTCTTTCAATTTCTCCATAAATGTTTCTTTTTTTTACGAAACGTTGACCGAATGTTGGAAACCTATGAAATCGAACTTTAACGTCGTTGCTTGCTCTACTTGTGCATCCAGGCACACTACAACAGTTCCTATTTTTATACTTTTTCGGTGGAAATCTTACTCCGGAATCTGTAACACTTGCCATTTTTAATTACAAAACATTCGCTTATCACTCATTTAAATGCGTCTACACAGCTGTCACATCTGAACCCACTTCGTCAGTTCGAATTTTTACCACCAGACGTCACGGTTATAAAGAGCATTTACTGAATATCTTTGACTATTTAACTATGGACTCACAAGGATAACCACACTAGTCAAGAACTGGCAACACGATGTTCTAAGGCGTTGCTATAGAAACGCCATGTAACAGTTACCAAAATAACCAGTTCTGGTTACAAACACTAAAAAAACCGAACTAGAAATCCCGCTTCTTTGGAACGTTAGGGATGATTATTAAATATATGATTTTACATTGCTAATATTATGAGAAAAGGAGGTGCAACTAGCTATCCATTTCTAAACAGTCAAAGATCTGTTCATATCATTGACCAAAAAACGTCTATACTCATAATACTACACTCCTAATCTTTTTTACTGAAAACGAGGTTATGTTAAGTGTCAAAAATCAAAAATAAATAAAGAAGCTTAAAAAGTTTGTGTTTATAATATTGGCGGTTGTGTTGAAAGTTTATTTGAGAAATTGGTTAAAAAAAGAGACACGATTTCGTTTATTTATGTAAATAACGAACGTTTGTAAGCGATGGATGAATCAAACGAAGAAACGTCAAATGAAACAAGTGACGCGCTGGAAAGTAGCGAATTTAAAAAACCTACGGATAAGAATGTCAATCCAATTCCTCCGTCTTTGGACATTCCATATAAAGAGCCGGCTTGGTCCGGATTGCCGGTTACCAAGTACTCGTTCGAAGTGTTGAAATCCGGCGTTATAATCGAAAACGTTGAACTAACGTCCAAGAAGTATTGGGTGTTTGGTCGATTGCCCGACAACGATATAGTCATGGCACATCCGACCATTTCACGGTATGTGAAACGCTTTTATTTAGCTTGACTCCATATCTTTCTTTGTTTCTGTGTTTCTTTGTCTCAAATCTTGGAACATCTTTTTCAACTACTTCCCGTTATCCGATTGAGTTGAAATTTTGCACACGTATGTAGTTCCGATGACAATACAATACTATAATAACTAACTGACCGTTGCGGCTTTTGTCCGGTTGCAAGTCGCATTTTGGTATAATAAAGCATGCGACAACTTTTTCAAGTACTTCCTCGTGCGTAACTGGTATGACAGTTAAAACTCGCTCTAACATAGTGGCACTAGTCGTCGTAATAAACCTCATTACGCAACTCGATAATATACAATCTACTTATTACCTTGATGGCGATGGTGTAAAGCAAAGGTCTTCAACGCGCGGTGACTTCTTTGGCGGTCCGACAATAGCTTGGCTAAATTTATTTATATAGACTATGCATGTCTAGAAATTAAAACAAAATAATCTGGTATTTACACTAACGCACGCCAATTGCTATATTGCCATAAATCGATTTTTATCGATACCTACATACATTGTACCTATCTAATTGTTCCTGTTTCTAGCCTTTTAAAATTTTATAATAAACTAGCTGTCCCGCCTGGTTTCACCCGGGTGTAAAAGAACGAATGGGGAACGAAGGGACATAAGTACGCACATTAATCTTAGTTATCCGAGATGAATGTTGTGTCCAAACTTCATAATGATTGGAATTACCGTTCAAAAGTTTTTGTCGTTAAAAAGCATAGTGCTTATACTTTTTTTAAGTAATAAATTTCTTTTAATATAATAAATATTTGATTGAAAATTAAAAAAAAATGAAATGTGAGCCTTAGAAGAAAGCAATGTAGAAAATTAAAAAAAATAAAAACATATTCGCCGACGTCGGGCTTGAACCCAACACCCTGGCATTATCAGTCTTACGCTTTACCAAGTGAGCTATCCGGGCTTGTGATCGTCATACGCTAATATTGCAATGTTTAGTTAAGGCATTTCACCTGATAATATTTGTCGGACGGGCTAATTTTGAGATACATCTTGCAACATTTTTCATTGATGTTCCGCTCCAATTGGTCGTAGCGTGATATTATATAGTCTATAGTCTTCCTCGATAAATGGGCTATTCAACAAAAAATTTTTTTTCAATTCGAACCAGTAGTTTCTGAGATTAGCGCGTTCAAACAAACAAACTCTTCAGCTTTATATATTAGTAATAAATAACTGCAACGATTGTCAGTTTTTAATCACTTATAAGTTAATAATGGAATATTAATAGGAAGATGTATCCCTTGTGTTACGGTCCGCTAAACCAAAACCAAAGTATTCTCGGCCCTTGACTCCAAAAAAGTTGAAGACCTCTGGCATAAATAGAATAATTACACTTGAGCATCTGATTCTTGTATTATTTGCAAAATTTTGTCTTTTTTTCGATGGCCGTTTTCTACATTTTTCGAAAGGGAATAAAATCTAGTCTATACAGGTTCTAGTGCAATCGGATCTCGAAGTTGAAAACGACGCGATTTTTGTATCCTTTAGCGAAAGTCTCTTCAAAATCGGTCCACTTGTTAAATCGCAGTCTTTTGTTTGACAGGTACCATGCCGTGTTTCAGTTCAAATCGGTCGCAACGGAAGACATGCCTATTGGGTTTTATGTCTATGATTTGGGAAGTACCCACGGAACGTTTCTGAACAAAAACAGAATCAAATCGAACATTTATGTCAGAGTTCAAGTAAGTACCTTTAAAAACCGGTGCCTGTAATTTGTAAACATTAAAAGCAATCTCTCCTTGTTTTTAAGTTACGCAACTTTAATGAGCTATAGCACAAATGGACTCAGAGCTGGCTACGGAGACAATGGGTGACTCGGTCCAGAGCTGAAAATTAGCAGAATAATAGGAGATAGTACAAGTAAGTAGGGAAAAAATTGCCAGAAGGCTAGGCGGAAGATAAAGAGCCGCCAGAAGGCGCTAATGTTGCGAAAAATCAGTGCACTTCTGGCAATTTCTATACTTATTTTGTAATTCAAAACTAGATTATATAATATTATACATTATATAGTTATAAGGGCATACTGAAAATTCAAACATGATATAATAATTACAGTCGACAAATATTCAAAATTATTAATGTCATTTTGATAGAAATAAAATTAAATAAATTAATAAAATTACGTTGTTATAACAACGTAATTTTATTAATGAAAATATATGACGATTAATTTTATTTCTATCAAAATGTCATTAATAATTTTGAATATTTGTCGAATGTAATTATTATATCATGTTTGAATTTTCAGTATGCCCTTATAACTATATAATATATAATCTAGTTTTGAATTACAGAATAAGTATAGAAATTGTCAGAAGTGCACCGATTTTTCGCAACATTAGCGCCTTCTGGCGGCTCTTTATCTTCCGCCTAGCCTTCTGGCAATTTTTTCCCTACTTACTTCTACTATCTCCTATTATTCTGCAAATTTTCAGCTCTGGACCGAGTCACCCATTTTCTCCGTAGCCAGCTCTCCGTCTAAAACTGGTACCCGTTGCGAAACGCAATGTCAACAAAAAAAAATTAAATACAAACTTTTATTGAAATTATACTAGAGGAAAAAATAATTTTTAATAATTTAGAATCATAATAATAAAAGCGTGGGTCGTGAACTCTAATAGTTTATTAGTAACAACCCACGCTTTTATAATTATGAACCGAAATTATAAAATATTAGTTTTTGTTTTAAGAACATTTCAATAAGGGCATGTCTGTTTATAAGAAAATCGTCCCGCATAAAATGCAACACAGATCGGGCGCCCAAAAGAGGTTCGTAAGCATTTTTTGTGGAACAATTTTCTGTAATGCATTAATGATTTACATAGCTACCATATCAACAAAACTCATGTATATTAAATTCACTGTATAAAATTATTACTTAATTTCGATGTTTTCCGGTTTGTTAGCATGAACCAATTTTAATGAAATTTCACTTCTGAAGCCCTGATTTAAGATAGAGTTACCATTATATAGTGGCTGTAAAATGGCGCTGAATGACGTCACAAATAACGTGTACACAGAAGTAAATGGATATGTTTTGACGTGATAACGTCTTATAAATTGATGAATCACCAATCTTATAAATTGATAAAACACCGGCTGCATGCACGAAAAAGTGTAACGTTCCTAACGTTCGTAACGCGTAACGTTCCGCCTGACCCTGTGCGTGCTTTTCTCGAAAACGGCCCTAACGATTAGGATGAAATTTACTGAAAAGGGATTTTGGGGGGCAAAAAATCGTTTTAGCTAGGTCTCATCTCTCGAAAAAATCGTTTTCTTACAAATTTTATCATTATAAAAATCAATTTTTTGACGTATGAAAATACTTAAATATTGTAAGTAGGTTTTGGAATTTTATATAAACAGTGAAACAATTGTTTTATAAATATTATGACAGCTAATCTTTGAGACTTAAAATAAATACGAAAGAAAGAAAGTTAAAAAAAACAATTATATTATATGGTGAGTAATTTAAATAAATAAAATTAACCTAAATTTGAAGCGAAAGATGCAATATCATAGATTCGAATTATTATAATTATTATATAAATTTAGGTTATGTATTACGGAATACGTTATCACGTAAAACTATCGTCCGTAAACCGACTTTACAGACAACCAATTTTTTTTCGGTAGCAGCGGCACCACTAACGTAAAAAAACGACATCCAATTACTGTTTTTGTGACGTCATTATTGTTACGTATGAAACTGGGGCTTAGTATTAAAGAGTCTTTCGTTCGTAGGTCGGACACATGTTGAGGTTTGGCACCAGCACGCGTAATTTCATCCTCCAGGGGCCCGACGACGACACCGAACCAGAAGCGGAGCTAACTGTGACACAGTTGAAACAAAAGCGAGATGAAGAAGCTCGTCAGAAGGAGTTGTTGCGACTCGCTGCCATTGAAAGGGAGAAAGAAGAAGAGGAACGCAAGAGAGAAGAGGGCATTGATTGGGGCATGGGTGAGTCCTCTATGCAGAAAACATTGAGAGAAAATCTGATTTGACACGTATTTAGAATGTGTAGAATTTTAGGGAGGTTGATGCGTTACAGTCCGAATCAAAAGTAAGTCGAATTCTAAATGGGAACTTTTCCATAATAAATTTTTACAAAATGTTATAAGTCGATGATACCAATAAATTATTGTCATAAAAGCATAAATAAATAATTTTTTTTAATATTAATTAATTATTTCAGTACTTTACTTAATGGACTAACTTTTGAATTTTTTGTACAAAGTTAGGTTAGGAAAAATAAATTTGTGTAAATATCTGTATTTTACATATTTTTTGCAGTAAATAATTAAAAAAAAAGAAATTAAAAGTAATAAATATTAAAATTAAATCATTAAGAAGTTGAAAATTCAGTTAAAATTGTCAAGAATAAAAGTCCATAATCGTAAAGTGCTAAGGTTTAATAATTTTTTTTTATTGATTAAAAGTCTCCTAATTAAATTGGAAAAGATTTTAAAATATGCGTAAGACATCGATGCTTTAACGTGTGTGAAGTTAGCATCTCAAGTATTAGCATCTCACAAATAAACCGCATATAAACTGGCATCCCGCATAGTTCTACAGTTCTGGACAAGTTTTAACAATAGTTCCGTCAATTTTACTGTCTAAACCGCATTTTGAAAAAATGAGATGCTAACTTCACAAATCGGATTTTTCAAGTGTCAGCATCTCACAAATAAACTGCATATAAACTAGCACCCCGCATAGTTCTACAATTCTTGACAAGTTTTAACAATAGTTCCGTTGATTTTACTATCGAAACCGCATTTTGAAAAAATGAGATGCTAACTTCACAAATCGAATTTTAGCATCTCATCGAATTTCACAAATTTGAGTGTACTAGAGGTGAAATTAAGAATGTTGTAGATCCTAAATCTATTCTGTACATAGTTCTACCGAGTTAAAATAATTAGGATCGCTGATAATCGTAATAAGAGAAGTGAGATTAGGGCATGCAGAACCGGGTCCGGTTCTATATTTTGCACACCCGGTTCTAGGGGTAGTCGGAACCGGTTCACCCGGTTCTACCCGGTTCCAAGCGAACAAATCGTATTTTTTATATATTTTTTTGTATAAATGATAATGGAGAGTTTGGTTACGTAGGAATTTTTTTTTTTTTTTTTTAATATATGGTGTATTGGCCTCTACATCCTCTGACATAATCAGCTTAGGAATTATAATGAGATAATAAATAAAATACAATTTGATATTAAATGATTATATAATTAACAAAAACTAACTTTTGAAACTATTATTAAATAATCAACAAAAACTTACTCTTGGAACACTTATTCAATAATCAACAAAAACCTACTCTTGGAACTATTATTAAATGATCTACAAGAACTGACTCTTGAAACAATTTAAATAATTTGGTTTGAATTTTTTTGGTTTGCAGTAGCAAATAATACAAAATTATAATAATCTTATCAGAACCGGGCCAACCCGGTTCCATCGCTCAGAACCGGTTCCACAGACTTATTGAAATACCCGGATATACCCGGGTATTTCAGAACCGGGTACACCCGGGTGCATGCCCTAAGTGAGATGCTGTGGTATAATTGTCAGTTGTATGAAGATTACGACGGATAATTATAGGTCTTTTATATAAGTTGCGGAAGAGTTCTGGTTTTTTGAGTATCCTGAGAAATTACCGTTTACTGAAATAAATAAAATATCCATAAAAACGTAAGATAGTTTGTTATAACTAAGGTTTCTACGCAGTAACAATTTCCTTAAATGATAACTGAAAGTCCCTTACACAAATTTTGAAATAGTTCTGCTTTTTAAAAATTCCAAAATTGATGGTTCATTGTTAAAAACAAATGTTCATATATGAGTGAGATACTGTGTTATAACCGACGTTTTTGAGTTGTATAAATGTTTTGGACGATAACTAAGGGTCTGTTACATAAGTTCAGCAAGAGTGCTGGTCTTTTGAACATCCTTAGTAATTATGTATCATTGTTGTAAACAAAATACCTATGCATACAAACGTGAGATGCTGTGGTATAACTTTTGGTGAGCTTATCGATCTGTGTATTCAGAATGAAGCTAAACCCGATAAATCCTATAAAAACGGCTGTTAAAGTTTTGTTTTTGTTTTTAATACGCAGGTACTATTATGTTATAATATTATGTTTGTATTTTATTGTTTATGATTTTTTAAAACTTAAAAAAAAAGAATTTTTTACATAAGTAGTTTTTATTTTGAAAAATGTAGGTACTTTTTCTTCTTTTTATTCGGTGTTATCATATTAATAAACGCTTTCTAAAATACTTAAATAGGTATTTGATTTGCGAAAAAACCCCGATACAATTCTGGTTTCATGCAAAACCTAATAAATGAAAACAAATGTTTTTTGTTTTTTTAAGATAATATTTCTTTTTATATTCAGTAAACTCATCTATATTTTTGTCAATATAATTGTCTGAAAAATTGGTCAATAATTTAATTTATTGAAAATCTCATCTATGACCTATAGGTATAATTATCGTAAAATGAAATTTATTAATTATCTAAACGATTCTGTGTAACAGATTTTAGCGATTTACTCGAAACTAGTAAAACTGGATTTGTCGGGTTTTGCATGTTTGCTCTTCAATTTTACTCCAGAATATCACTTCTCTATGGATATTTTGGTTATTATGATTATCAGCGATCCTAATTATTTTAACTCGGTAGAACTATGTACAGAATAGATTTAGGATCTACAACTTTCTTAATTTCACCTCTAGTACCCTCAAATTTGTGAAATTCGATGAGATGCTAAAATTCGATTTGTGAAGTTAGCATCTTATTTTTTCAAAATGCGGTTTTGATAGTAAAATCGACGGAACTATTGTTAAAACTTGTCAAGAACTGTAGAACTATGCGGGGTGCCAGTTTATATGCAGTTTATTTGTGAGATGCTGACACTTGAAAAATCCGATTTGTGAAGTTAGCATCTCATTTTTTCAAAATGCGGTTTCGATTGTAAAATTGACGGAACTATTGTTAAATCTTGTCAAGAACTATAGAACTATGCGGGATGCTAGTTTATATGCGGTTTATTTGTGAGATGCTGACACTTGAGATGCTAACTTCACACACGTGATGCTTTACATAGTTAGTTTTCGGAACTGCTGACATTATTTGGTTATTTGCAAAAAATTTAAATGTACCGTTTGCATGCTAGGTTGACATATTTTCCATAAGACTACATGTAAAAGTTTTTATTAATTTTTAACTTTATAAATCTCCTAATGATTTTGGATTTTTTACTGAAAATTTTGTCATAAAAAAATCTATTTAAAAATTTTATTTCAGATTTTTTTCATTATCTTCGTAAAACGGCTCAACCTCCTTAAATCGAGCCTGCTCCAAAAAAAAATATAGTTTAAAAAAAACTAAAAAACACGCTTTATATCGGACTAAAAAGTAAAAAATAATTGTTTTAAAATAAGCTTAAAAAGCGTTGGGCGCTCGATGTACGAAAATGTGGAACAAAGCGCCCCACGCTTTTTAAGCTTATTTTAAAACAATTATTTTTTACTTTTTAGTCCGATATAAAGCGTGTTTTTTAGTTTTTTTTAAACTATATTTTATTTTTCACTTTTTAGTTTGAGGATCTATAAAAGAATTTATTAATCCTGGGGGTCCTAATAAGGATAATGGGAAACTGTTATCAAATTATTGCATTGTCATCGGTCCTTGATACGTATGCAAAGTTTCAAATTAATCAGACTTCGGGAAATTGGTGAAAATTATGCTCAAAGATTCCGTTACGGACATACATACTTAGTTACAACCCAAACTAATATAAAGCGTATAATGATTTGACTTGTGGATAGGATTATTAGTCCTGAAGTCTAGATCTGGAACTGCCAGATCTATGTTCGGAACAGTCCAACAAACATGCAGTTCCAACAGTCCTAAAAGTTTTAAAAAACGTTTTAGGACGCATAGAACCAATTCAGAACTGCATCAACGAGTAGTCATCATAATATATATTAATACGCTAAGGTTTAAGATGTTTGCCTCCCTTCTTAGAACAAACCACACAATTTCTCCACATAAATTATATATCATTTTACAGATAATTGCTTGCTCTACTGACATCGACAACTAAAAAATTTATTATTGCTATTGTTTTTGTAAATTAATTAAACTCTGAACAACGTCTGCCATCTGACGGCGTAACGTTAACACTTCGATCTGTCATCTGACCTTTATATTGTAAATACTGCATACTGCCATCTGACGGGCACCGCTAAACAACGCTTTTGCTACTTGCGCCTCTATATGACAATTTTAGTAAAATATTTCTTTTACAACAAAAAGAAGAACGTTATAAGCAGTGTGCAAAATTAGAAACGAATTGAATACCTGCAATCATATTTAAAAAATAATTTTGTAAAGTGATAATTATTATACTTATTTAGTGCGAATAGTTCGCACAGGTCACGCTAGTATATTAGTAATAATTGAGATGTCAATATAATAAAAGAAAATATGTCTTAAAATCGCAGGCGAAGACGCCGATGAAGAAACTGATCTCGCTGAAAATCCCTACGCGGCGACAAACAACGAAGACTTGTATTTGAGCGACCCGAAAAAGACTCTCCGCGGTTTCTTCGAAAGAGAAGGCTGCGATTTAGAATACAGCGTCGACGAGAAAGGACCTGGCCATTTCCTGTGCAGGTGAATATAGCGCACGTTGAAAACAATAGTGACACTATACAAAAAAGTTAACTTTTCACCTTTTGTAAGATTCATGTTTTACTGCAAGAGTGTCACTATACGAAAATTTCCGTTTGCTTATAAATCCACTTATTTCCGCTAGATTGAGCTAGTGTCACTTTATATTTTAGAAGAATTGCCCATGGTCGTGTATGATATAACGACACTATTTTAATTGTGTCAAAGCAGTTGTTTGGTACGTACGTCACTGTAAGTGAAAAAGTGACACATTTTGTTAAATGACAGTTTACTGATTACAGTTGCTACAAAAATTAATGCAAGTAAGTAAATACATAAAATGACACATTTTGTTAGTGACACTTTTTGCAGTTGAAGTCTCCAATTTACTGGTTATAGGTTATGACAACAATGACACTAAACAAAAAATTATTGTTAAAAGGTCTTTTTTTTAATAACTTTATTTTTAACATTGTGGTCAACAAATAAATTAAAACAATAATAAATTGTCTCATTATTAACAAAAGAATCTCTATAAGCAGTATTTAAATAGTAACTTTTTTAGGACAAAACAATATTATTAAAACTAAAAAGTGCTCTACAGTAAAATGTAATTTTTTGCTTAATGCGATAGGTTATTAACATTGTATAAGTTTTCGAGCCATTATGATCTACAATTTATAACTTTTAAATAGGGTGGAGCTGCCGGTAGACGATTCTATCGGACGCCCTCTTATAGCCGAGGCCGTGGTTAAAGGAAAAAAGAAGGAGGCGGTCATACAGTGCGCCATGGAAGCTTGCCGAATACTCGATCGATTGGGCTATCTCCGTCAGGCAACACATGGTTAGTTGTAATAAAAATTCTAGCACTTCATTAAACAATATTATTTACCTGGTTTACGAATGAATTATAGAAAACCGGACAAGTCGCACGCCGGATATTCCATACCATCAATATCGTTCGCATTTGCATTTCAAAAACTATTGCCCCAAGTTTTTTTCAGGCATAAAAAAATAGTTATTGGCGTAACTAGTAGTCTAAGTCATTCATGGCGCTGACAGGTCATGACTTAGCCTACAAGTTACGCCCATAATTTTATTCAACAATTGCGCGTTATTCATGTTTTATTTATTGTTATTAATGAGATGTTGTAAATATCTATTTATTTCTTTATAAAAAAAACTGTCAATACTAACAGCACCAAACAGCACGATTCAATGTTTTGGTTTGAGGTTAGCCGGTTATGAATAAACTCTATGTCGAAAACATTCGGCCTCTCAATTTTAGTCTCAATGGGTAACAACGGAGTTGTTGTTACCTACTATTTCGTTACGACTCAGAAAATAGTTACGTTTATTTTCATTACTCCACAATGGCCGAGCTAGTAGGAATCTTCATTGAGTTATGACAAGTAATTGTCACCAGTCGGTAAATGGCTATTTAGGGTTCGGTTTTTAGGCATGATAAAACATGAATAACGCGCATGAGTTGAATAAAAAAAATTAATCAACCCCTTCCTAAATGCATAGCTGATATGCTAGTCGCACGCGACTGAGATGAAACCCTATACAACAATAGTGGAGCCTTCGACTCCACCGCATTACAGTATTGCGACAATACCCGTACTTCCATCGTGTACTCAAATTTAGTCGGTTTATTCGGGATTCTTTTTTTTTATCAAAATAAAATATAGCTTTCATTACTCAGGGATAGCGTAGTTTCTTATAAGTGAAAGAATTTCTAGAATCGGTTCAGTAGTTCAAGAGATTACCACCTATAAACAAACTTTATAGTATGTTGACTTATTAATATCAATATTTTGTTTTAGAATCCAAAAAGCGGAAAGCGAAAAATTGGGAAGAGGACGACTATTACGATTCGGACGACGACACATTTTTGGACCGAACGGGAACGATCGAACGGAAACGGGAACTTCGGATGAAGATGCACGGGAAAACAGCGAACACTGCTGTAGAAACATACGACAGTCTTGTAAGTAGGAACAATCCAGAACCGTGTTTTGTTATGAGATACAGACCAAATGGGTAAATTAAAAAGTAAATATTCAATAAATAAAATTATCGACCAATTTTATTTATTGAAGAGTTCTAATCAGACGTTAATCAAAGATTTAAAAAGTAAAAACTGCGGTTTAATTATATTTTTGTTTTTTTCTTATAGATATCCAAAGAGCAAGAGCTCGTTCGAAATATAACGGAAATAGAGAAACAAATTGACAGAGCAACTCACAGACTGTCGACAAATGACAGCAAAACAAATGAAGAAGAAAGCATGGACGCCTTGGATGCGTTCATGAGCGATCTAAAAGACGTTAAGCCTACACAACAAACGGTTCACAAACTCAAAGTAAATAGCACTTTTTTTAAATCCGCCAACTGCCTGAATTGTTTACTCAATCTTACGACAATCATATATTTAATAACTTCTATATTGCTAGTGACCGTAAGTGGAAGCGTGGCCCATGAAGTGAGACAGCAAATGACTGTTTTCTATCTCTTTCTTTTTACTTGACCCGTTTTGCGCAAGTGTCGCGCCTGTGGTGAGGCAATCAGTGAGTGGAATAGGGCAAGCCACCTTCCTTTCACAGCTTAGTTCCATGTGCAAACTGATGCGCATCCATTCACGGACATGCGCATGAGACTCAAAGTATAATAAGAGAGATATATGTTTGCACCATAGTGTTTAAGTCTTTCTCCCGATCTTTGCTAGCAATATAGAGGGTATTAAATACATGGTTAAAATACCTAAAGTAAATCCGTCGTAAGCTCTGAGCCTATATTTATATTGAAAATATATTGTACAAAAAACCTTTTTTTTTTTTAGTCACAACTAGTTGGCTTGAAAAAGGAACACTCCAGCCTAGTGAAGCTGATAAATATAGCACGCCCCGCAACCCTACCGCCCCTCGAATCGACCGTTAAACCCGACAAACTGTCTTTGGCAAAGAGACTGCCAATGTTCGGTAAGAGATTTAAACCGAAACCGACCATTCCCGAAACAAAAAATAGGCCGCCTCTTGTCGTAGAGTCTGACGAAGAGGAGGAAGTCGAAGAAGACGAACAAAATCAAAACGATACTCGGACAGTCGCTGCTGTTACGGATGATCGAGTAACGGAATCAGTAATCAAACAAACGAATACCGAACAAAAAAGCATCGATAATAACAGAAAACTGTCAGAACAAAAACGCATCGATAATAGAAAAGTTGCGGAACAAAAGAGTGACGCGGAAACAAGCGAAGCGATTAGTCGAACAGTTCCAGAAAGTAGTTCAGATGTTAAGTTTAAAGTTAAGGGACCCCAGATTCCGGACAATCTCGACGAATTGATTGGTAGCGCTGGACCGGGCGCGAGTCAGGACGACGACGAAAAAATGAAAAAAGACGCTGAGAAAAGGAAAAAGAAAAATCAACGACGAAACATCGCGAGAAATGAAAAAGGCAAGCTTAAAAATTATGACCAGTTCGACGAGGACTACGAAATGTGGGTTCCGCCAGAAGATCAAAAAGGCGACGGAAAGACGAAACTTAATGAAAAGTTCGGTTACTAAGACAGTTCGTTATGTCGAGTTTTTGGTTCACTTGTAAATAGATGAGTAACTCTAAGAAAATTTAATTTTGGTACTTTGGTAGCCAAATGACTTAAACTTGACCCTACATTTTTTTTATATTTATTCAAAAGATTACAATTAAAGACACCTACAGAAAAAGAATCAGATTTTTTTACCACACCGTTTAAGAGATATAATTAATTAAAGTTATGCAAAAATACAGGAGCCGTTATGAGTGTCCTTGTTCAATAACTCCGGAAATTGAGGGTTTGTAAAAAATTGACAAACTTGACCCCACAAAAAAACTTTTTAATGGATTGAACGATGTCTGAAATACACACTGCAAAAATTTCAGAATAATTTACCACGTACTTTTGATTTTATTAATTTTTTAATACTGACATGTGGCCTCTATCTCTGTTGTTGTAGTGACAGTGACTAGTGACAGCTGAGTACTAATCAATTTATATTTTATTAATTACATTACTATAATTATTTAATTATAATTCGCATTAAATTAAATCAAATACATTTTTTTGTGAATTTCTATTAATTATTATAGCATGATTTGGGTAATTATTTGAGGGAAAAATAGTTATTGGCGTAACTAGTAGTCTAAGTCATTCATGGCTCAGCACGAGTCGAAGGTGCGCAGGCACGAGCGAAGCGAGTGCATACTGCGCACCGGAGACGAGTGCTGAAAACATCGCAACTGACAGGTCATGACTTAGCCTACAAGTTGCGCCCATAATTTTATTCAACAAATGCGCGTTATTCATGTTTATAACACGGTTATACGTTCATATAAGGTATGTATACAAATATCTATTTATTTCTTTATAAAAAAAACTGTCAATACTAACAGCACCAAGCAGCACGATTCAATGTTTTGGTTTGAGGTTAGCCGGTTATGAATAAACTCCATGTCGAAAACATTCGGCCTCTCAATTTTAGCCTCAATGGGTAACAACGGAGTTGTTGTTACCTACTATTTCGTTACGACTCAGAAAATAGTTACGTTTATTTTCATTACTCCACAATGGCCGAGCTAGTAGGAATCTTCATTGAGTTATGACAAGTAATTGTCACCAGTCGGTAAATGGCTATTTAGGGTTCGGTTTTTAGGCATGATAAAACATGAATAGCGCGCATGAGAAAAGTCATTTATTTGACTTGGGATTGCGGCTCCCAAACTATCTTAAATAGCTGTTTGATTTTGTTCTCTAAACCAGGGATTGGTAAAATTTTGACAAACTCGATAGAAACGCACGATCAACCGAATAGTATGTGAATTGTGAACGTGTGTTCGATTGCGTCTAGATTTTTTGACGTGATAACGTCTTATAAATTGATGAAACACCGGCTGCACGCACGAAAAAGTGTCACGTTCCGCCTGAGCGTGCACGCGAGAGCGCGGTATAAGCGATAGAGAGGCACGATCGGCCCAAGCGTCGGCTTGTACGCATTTCTCTCTTTTCTCGCGTGACGTCAGAGAGTTCATCAATGTTTCTTTATGACGTTATCACGTAAAATTATCGTCCGTAAACCGACTTTACAGACAACCAATTTTTGTTATCTGAACCTAGCCTTAATTTTCCTGTACAAAACAATATGAATTTTTATGTAACAACCTTGAAATGTTCAAAATGTATTATTGTAATTAAAAAAAATGTTTAATTGTTGACATCAGTGTGAAATAAAACAATTTAAATACAATAAATTCTATTATAGATAATCAATAACAAAAAAAAAACTAATAGCTAATCTCCTTCTTCGTCTCCTTCTAATAAATGATCTAATCGTAGCTCCTTTCGCTCCGTTTTAACTTCGGGCCTCACTTTCTTGTTTCGACTAACTTTTTGCCCTACGATATATTCCGGCATAATCAATTTACTGCTACGAAACACCGGTTTGACAACTTCTTCCGTTTTTGGAATCATCGCAGATTTATGGAATCTTATCGTGGCATTTGTTTCGTTATCATCGGTCGAATCGGTTTCTTTGCGCCCCTCGAGCTCTTGCAAGAAACTCAACGCCGCATCGGTGTTGCTCTGATTCGACATCTGTTCCGCCTTCACATCGCCCAAACTGTACTTGGTCCATTTGTCCGGATGCTTTTTGAACTCGGGCAAACTCCTTCGAGCAAGGCACCTCGATATCGGAGCTTGTGGACGCTTGAATATGCTTTCCATCCCGCGTAAATGTTTCGTCTCGTTCCGTTTCGATTTTCGATGCATCGTGACCGCAATCACATTGTTGTCGATCTCCATTGTTGTGTCTTGACTGACGTTCTTCATTTGTTTTTCAGCACTCAACAAACAATCGACAAGATCTTTCTGTCGGTCGAAGAAATTTTTATTTAGAACGTCGTGATTCATATTCGAGCCGTTTAAAGAAAATTAACACAAATTAAACACTTTAGCCACAACGTCAATCAATCCAAATATTTTGACAAGTAAAATGTCATTTTCTTCATTCTTGTTTTGTCTTGATACTACCGTCCTAACCTTCAAAGCAGTATCTTCAAAAATTGTCAGTTTCAAAAAAACGTGCCCTTCAAATGTTCAATAATATTTTTTGTCGATTTAAGCGCTTTTTAGCGTTGTAGGACTATAGAAACTCGCATAAAAAGCCTAGAAAAGAGTTAAACGACAAATGAGGAAAAATGCAGACACTGCTTTTTAACTTGAGACGGTAAAGTTTGTAAATGCCTTTCTTTATCTATGGTTGTAACCATGGAAATGTTCTGAGTGTACTATTAGCGCCATCTTACATACAGTAGTCGAACAAAGTTTTTAAAATACCTTTTTGTCAAATTTCTACTTCGAAACAACATATTTATAACAAAATGCCCCGTCGCGTCTGTCTATCAGAACGTGATAAACTCAAAAACTACCGAACGGATTTTCATATGGTTTTCACCAATTGATGGAGGGATTCAAGAGAAAGGTTTATAATAAAATAAAAAAAAAATACGTGTGGCATTCGGGGGTGCCGCGGTAAAGCTATTGCATATTCTTTTTAGGTCTTTAAGTTTTTCTTCTCTATAAAACGAAAATAGTTAGGTATAAATAATAAGGTATAAATAGTGTAATTACACACCAAAACAATTATTCATTCAAAAAATTTGAACAAAAAGAAAGATATTAAGAGTTTGATCATAGAATTTCGCGCGATGTACATTTATATAGATAATATAATATCATATATACTTTCTCTGCACATAATCTAAATAATTTAGGTTATTTTTATAGCAGTATTATATATAAATTCATTTATACACAAATAAAGATAGAATCAGTTATGAGCAGTTATGCAGTTATGAGCACACAAACACCGTGCCGAAGTCTGCCGAACTGAAACGACGTTAGACGATGCACGGCTTTCAACGCCGCACCGCTGTGCCGGTCGGAGTGGGGGGTGTTACGTTTTTTCGTTACGGAATTTCTTGATTCGGTCGCCGCGCTCAAAGCCCGCAATAGAAGCTATGCAATATAGCTTAAAAAATATGATCACAAGATAAGGTCATAATGTCAAAGCCACAGAACAACTGTTCTGTGGTCAAAGCTAATTTTTTCACAATGCTTTGAGCAAATAAATGCATTAACAGTATTATAGGCGCCATCTTACAAACAGCAGTCGTAAGTAATTTTGAAGATTAAAATATAAATGTACAATTTTTTTACAGTTGATTAAATACAGACAGTTTAATTATTATCGTGCAAGTTACATCTTTTTGTCAATATATTAATAATATAAATTATTTAACCACATTATATAGATTGTCTTTCAGTGCGTTTTGTCATACGTTCCTTTATCCTTGTAGTTGCCGACGTAACCGTCGTTCGCCACGACGTCCTCGCGTCCCGCTATTCCTTTGCCATGACCGCTGGAGTCGAAACGCTCCTTGTGGGTACCGGTGTACCCCGCCGTGTCCGTTAAACGATCCACGGCGCCGGCTTTAGACGCTTGCTGAACATCGAAAAGAAAAGAAAGCGCATTTTAAAGCAATTATCGTTTAAGCTAACATTAATGAGAACCCGCCGCACACATACTACCAAGATCCCAGACCCGCGAGACCCACATACTGCCAAGTTGCTAGCTTGAAAGCCGAGGCCTTTTGGAGATAACAGATTCTTAAGGTATTAAAACACGTGCTTACCTACGTACGCAATGAGTGCGAGTGAGAGCATTAGATGATTTTTTTACAGCTTCATGAAATTTAGGTTTTTTATTTGTCACATTTTGAGATAAATAAGCATCTCAGAAAATGGTACAAGGATCGATGAATAGTAGCTCAATTTTTTTTTTCTAAATTCTAGAAGTTTTAAAAAAGTTTAGTGTACCGTAGTGCCCTTAGTGCCGGGAGAGCCGCATTTGGTTAATTTTTCCTTCATCTCCGCCAAATTGGCATTCTTGTCTTTGGAAAGTTCTTCAATATATTTGAGAAACGTTTCATAATTTATACATTTAGCTCTGCAACAATACACAAGCTAACAATAACAAAAGTAACAAATAACAATAAAAAAAGGTTTGCACTCTGGGAGTGTCAGGAGAAGTGAAAACTATCCTTCATAGTGAAAACTTGAATATTAACGTTTGACGAATTTTCGATCAAAATGGTTTGTATCATAGATTGCATTTTTATGTAGGTACGATATTTCAACGCTAGATGTCTAACGTTGTATAAATAAAAGTTTGCGTCTTCGATCAGGTCACGTGTTCTGACGCCTGACGCGAGTTTAACATTTTTTACCCATTACAAAAAAAGTGTTCAACGCCGCTAAAGAAGTTTTCACTTCAAAAAATAAAAGTAAAAGTAACAATACAGTAAAAGACTTTACATATTATAAGTGATCTTTGATCTATATCAAGAAATTGGTTTTTATCAGCGTCTCAACTCGCGTTAATGCCGCAAGACGCAGTGCGTGAACACAAGAAAAAATAAATAACCAAAATCATAACTCGGAGGCCTATTCCTATACTCAGTTGCAGAAATCGTTGTCAGAAAATATCTGATTTTACAATGGCCTTCGATTGTGATCACACATTGTAGAATTTTAAATTGATCCTGCTCGAAAAATAATTGATTGATTGAAACGATATTTTTCTTAAATTGTGTATTAATATGTTTAACATTGTTTTTTGTAGAGTTTCCACTTCGAAACAACGTTTTTCTACGCATTTTGATCAAAATTTAGCTTTTTCTATGTAGAACAATCATTTGTTTTTGCGTGAGCGCAATCGAATGTTCTAGAATTCTAGATGACGGGGTGTTTGACTGCTCCTGATGTATGGAACCAGTATTTTTATGATCACAATTTAAGGTCATTGTCAAATCACATTTTCTGACAACATTTTCTGCAACCCAGCACTAGACTTCTAAATTAAAATAGATAAGTTTTACTTGAACTTGTTGAAACAAATGGCAGTGTCGGTGGTCGATATATGTTTCATATCAATAACGTTGGCCTGTTTCATCCATTTGTCGGCTTGGGTCAAAGTAATTGTTTTCCCTTCGGATTTTGAGTCGCCGAATTTCGAAAACGCAACGAACTGTTCGTGAAGCTCATCCCCACCGGCTGCCATTTATTGTAGTTAAACCACAAAGACTTTTGATGAGTTTTAATACAAAAACTCGTAACCGAAAAAAACACACGAGTTTTTGTATGCGTTGACGTCTGACGTCCAATTTTATTTAGATACAAATAAAGTATGACGAGTTACTATGGTTATGCGTCGTTCGCGCGTTCGTTTTTAACTTCCCGCTTAAAATTTTTTTTTTTTTTTTCAAAAATCGGGAAGTTATTGGTTTCACCCCGATTTTCGAAAATCGAGTTTTCGCCAGATTTCGACTTTTTGAGGTCCTAGGAAGCTATTGAAACTATTTTGGCGATGATGTCCGTAGGGCTGTATGTGTGTGTGTGTGTGTGTATGTATGTAAACCTTTTATATCTTTTGAACGGAGTGTCCGACTGAAACGCGGTTTGCGGCATCTGACATGATCTTGGTGAACTTAGACTTCCTGAAAATTTGAAACGATACGGCCCAAAAAATTTTGAGAAATCTTAAAAAAACAAGTTTCAAAATTTTTTAAAAATTTGTTTTTGTAAAATATTTTCTAAACTACTAAACCGATTAATTCCAAAATCTAATCAGCTCTTCTCCTTAACAAACTGCGTCTATTTCCGCAAACCGCATCAAAATCGGTTCATTTGTTCACGAGATACCGTGAACGAAAAAATCGTAAAAAAGTGTTTTTTTAAAATGACTCTTAAAATTGTTATCAGATCGATTTTTTTGTAATAAATTACTTTCTTAGGCTAAAAAAACTGCGTCGATCGCCGTAAACCAGATTAAAATTGGTTCATTTGTTCATGAGATAACGTGAACGAAAAATTGGGAAAAAGTTATTTTTTATAATTACTCATAAAATTCTTATCAAATCGGTTTTTTGGTAATAATTTACTTTCTTAGGTTAAAAAAACTGCGTCGATCGCCGCAAACCACATCAAAATCGGCTCATTTGTTCACGAGATATCGTGAATGAAAAATTTGTAAAAAAGTGTTTTTTTTAATTGCTCGTAAAATTCCTATGAGATCGATTTTTCTGTAATAAATTACTTTTTTAGGTTAAAAAATTGCGTCGACTGCCGCAAATCGCATCAAAATCGGTTCATTTGTTCATGAGATATCGTGAACGAAAATTTCGTAACAAAGTGTTTTTTTTTGAGCTCGAAGAGCTAAAAAATAAATTTCTTGCTATATTTTATATATTTTTGAACGTTTTGAACTCGAAAATAGCGGGAAGTTACAGGGATGGCCTGCAGGGTCAAACTTCTTTTCAAATTTTTGTTTTTGCTGACGACAGCGATAGGGTAGTTTTAATTCGTGATAGCTGCAACCCTACTTTCAGATCTTTGCTTAGACTAGAGTGACACAAATGCCAAGTTTGGCACTGGCAAATAATTGCTTCAAATCTAGTTGTCCCCTATTCCAAAGATAGTATAGGAGAGCTACCAAACATTTTTGGGGAGGTATTTGAGGCAACGTGACCGCAATCACATTGTTGTCGATCTCCATTGTTGTGTCTTGGCTGACGTTCTTCATTTGTTTTTCAGCACTCAACAAACAATCGACAAGATCTTTCTGTCGTTCGAAGAAATTTTTGAAGTGAAAACTTCTTTAGCGGCGTTGTACACTTTTTGTGTGATGGGTAAAAAATGTTAAACTCGCGTCAGGCGTCAGGACACCTTACCCAGTTCTCTCTCACTATGAGGTTTGACTGTACATCTATACTCGTAAGACGGAAACTTTTATTTATACAACGTTAGACATCTAGCGTTGAAATATCGTACATAAAAATGCAATCTATGATTCAAACCATTTTGATCGAAAATTCGTAAAACGTTAATATTCAAGTTTTCACTTCTGCCGGCACTCCCGGAGTGCAGCCCGTCTTTTTTTATTCAGAACCTCGTGAACTTTAGCCACAACGTCAAACAATCCAAATATTTTGACAAGCAAAATGTCATTTTCTTGTTTTGTCTCAATGCTGTCGTCCTAACCTTAAAAGCAGTATCTTCAAAAATTGTCAGTTTCAAAATCCTCCGTCGCGTCTGTTTATGAGAACGCGATAAACTCAAAAACTACCGAACGGATTTTCATACGGTTTTTACCAATGGACGGAGTGATTCAAGAGAAAGGATTATATAGTTCGCATTAATGTTTTGTGTAAATTTGTTGAAATATGACGATGACTGCTGAAGATGTCGGAAAAAATCAAGCCGACCGAAAGTTTTCATCGAAAACGCTGCCTAATCCCTTTGAGATGTAACAAAATAATGTATGGTGAAATTGTTCCTTTTTACTTATAGGTCTACAGAAAAGTCCTCGATGTGCCTATCTTTTAAGGACAGCTTACTACTTATATCCATTTTAATGTTAAGCGCTTTTCGTGGATATCAATTTTGGCAACGTAAGTCGACGAAAAAACGGTGGTAATCTACAAACTCGAGCGAAGCCGGACCGGGCCGCTAGCACTGAATAAAACTTAGGTTGAAAAGCTTTTTTTTGCCGTGTTTTTTCTGAGTACAATCTAATGTTCTACATGGGGAATCATATATATTAAGGTTAAAGATGTTTGCCTCCCTTTTTAGAAAAAACCACACAATTTCTCCACATAAATTATATATCATTTTACAGATAATTGCTTGCTCTACTGACATCGACAACTAAAAAATTTATTATTGCTTTTGTTTTTGTAAATTAATTAATTAACAGCAACGCTGAACAACGTCTGCCATCTGACGGCTATAATTTTGAAAACACTTCGATCTGTCATCTGGCCTTCAATTGTAAATACTGCATGCTGCCATCTGACGGGCAACGCTGAACAACGTCACAGCAATGCTGCATGATGCCATCTGACGGTTTAGCTCAACGCTTTTGCTACTTGCGCCTCTATATGACAATTTTAGTAAAATATTTCTTCGATCTGTCATCTGAGCTTCATATTGTAATACAACAAAAAGAAGAACGTTAGAAGCAGTGTGCAAAATTAGAAACGAATTGAATACCTGCAATCATATTTAAAAAATAATTTTGTAAAGTGATAATTATTATACTTATTTAGTGCGAATAATTCGCACAGGTCACACTAGTAGTATATGTATAACATTAAACTGCTTCTGCATGTAAAATAAAAAATATGATCACAAGATAAGGTCAATGTCAAAGCTAATTTTTTCACAATGCTTGAGCAAATAAATGCATTAACAGTATTTATACGCGCCATCTTACAAATAGCAGTCGTACGTAATTTTCAAGTCCGCAACTTTTTCTAAAATGTCAATTTGAAGAATAAAAGATCAATGTACAATTTTTTTATATATTTTTACAGTTGATTAAATACAGACATTTTAATTATTATAATGCAAGTTACATTTTTTTTTATTTAACCATAATATAGATTGTCTTTTAGTACGTTTTGTCATACGTTCCTTTATCCTTGTAGTTGGCGACGTAGTCGTCGTTCGCCGCGACGTCCTCGCGTCCCGTTATTCCTTTGCCGCGGCCGCCGGTGCCGGATTAGCCTATAAGCAAATTAAGCAATTGCTTAGGGCATCACGTCTCAGGGGGCACCAAGAAGCACCACTCAGAAATGAAAAGTATACCTCACTAAACCGTGTCAACAATTTTTTTTCTTTTTGTCATGTCCTCAAAAATTTGATCTATACTGGTATGTCTTTAGAAGTATAAAAGTTAAAAATAAATAATGATTTATTTTATTCAACTCATGCGCGTTATTCATGTTTTATCATGCCTAAAAACCGAACCCTAAATAGCCATTTACCGACTGGTGACAATTACTTGTCATAACTCAATGAAGATTTCTACTAGCTCGGCCATTGTGGAGTAATGAAAATAAACGTAACTATTTTCTGAGTCGTAACGAAATAGTAGGTAACAACAACTCCCTGTTGTTACCCATTGAGGCTAAAATTGAGAGGCCGAATGTTTTCGACATGGAGTTTATTCATAACCGGCTAACCTCAAACCAAAACATTGAATCGTGCTGTTTGGTGCTGTTAGTATTGACAGTTTTTTTTATAAAGAAATAAATAGATATTTACAACATCTCATTCATAACAATAAATAAAACATGAATAACTCGCAATTGTTGAATAAAATTATGGGCGTAACTTGTAGGCTAAGTCATGACACGCCATGAATGACTTAGACTACTAGTTACGCCAATAACTATTAGCTAATTTTAACGTTTTGAAACTTTTTTCTATTAATTGTATAAAAATGCCTAAGGTCCGATTTTATAGACAGCCAAATTTTCAATGAGAGCATTGACTGTAAAATTAAACTTTTTTCCTAAAAATCTATCCTTTTTTTTCTATCAATTTGAATTTTTTTTATAAACTGAACATATTAGAGACGGGGCCAATAAGCAAGATATGCTTAGGGCATCAAGGAGTCTTAATCCGGCACTGATGACCGCTGGAGTCGAAACGCTCCTTGTGGGTACCAGTGTACCCCGCCGTGTCCGTAAACGATCCACGGCGCCGGCTTTAGACGCTTGCTGAACATTGAAAAGAAAAGAAAGCGCATTTTAAAGCAATTATCGTTTAAGCTAACATTAATGAGAACCCGCCGCACACATACTACCAAGATCCCAGACCCGCGAGACCCACGTACTGCCAAGTTGCTAGCTTGGAAGCTGAGGCCTTTTAGAGATAACAGGTTCTTAAGGTATTAAAACACGTGCTTACCTACATACGCAATTGTATTATGCATGCATATGAGTGCGAGTGAGAGCATTAGATGATTTTTTTTACAGCTTCATGAAATTTAGGTTTTTTTATTTGCCACATTTTGAGATAAATAAGCATCTCAGAAAATGGTACAAGGACCGACGATTAGTAGCTCAATTTTTTACCATTCCATTCCAACCCACAAGTGAGGAATGGTACTAGTTTAGGTCAAAAATCACTTTTCAAAAATTTCACAATATCTTACCGTTTTGAGGTCCCCCGAATCTAAAAAACATATTTTTGGAAAAACTCTGTGCGTCTGTTAGTCTGATTGTCTGTCAGTCTTTGAACACGATACAGGTCAAACGGATGAGCGGATTGAAACCAAATTTTGGGAGGATGTTTGGTACGCAAATATGAAGAGCCCTATTGTTTTTGAGGAAAATTGGCGCATGCGCAGAAGAGATATAATATGCTATAACGGTGTTTTTTTTAATATAATAATGGTATACTTTTCATAACGGCTCATTATTCTATTTATTTTTTCAAGACGGTTTCGTTAAAATTATTTTTTCTAAACTTTATAGTTTCGGGAATATTTTGAAAATAAAAAAAATCAGCCGCTCTTTTGTTTTATGGATCTGTCAGAAATAAACTAGTTTATAGACATGCTTTGATTAATTTTTACATGACGTGGAACATATTATGTAGGTAACCAATATCGTATTGAATACTAGCCATTACCCGCGTCACCTCACGCGATATCAGATATTTTATTTTCTTTATAATAATCAAATGTCAACATTTTTGAAGTTGGACTGGTCCCGTCGCCCAATTGGCTGGAATTTTTTTTGACAGCTTCGTGAAATTTAGGTTTTTTATTTGCCACATTTTGAGATAAATAAGCACATCAGAAAATTGTACAAGGACCGCTGAATAGTAGCCTAATTTTTTTTCTAAATTCTAGAAGTTTTAAAAAAGTTTAGTGTATACCGCAGCGCCCTTAGTGCCGGGAGGACCGCATTCGGTTAATTTTTCCTTCATGTCCGCCAAATCGGCATTCTTGTCTTTGGAAAGTTCTTCTATATATATGAGAAACGTTTCATAATTTATACTTTTAGTTCTGCAACAATACAGGAGCTAACAATAACAAAAGTAACAATACAGTTAAAGCTATAACTTTACATATAAGTGATCTTTGATCTATATCAAGAAATTGGTTTTTATCAGCGTCTCAACTCGCGTTAATGCCGCAGAACGCAGTTAGTGTCCGACCGAAACTTGTTTTACGGCCGAAACCGAAACTTCATGTTTTCATGCAGGGAAAAATAAAGTAAACATTATCATAATCAGGCTTTATTATTATTTTTTTTTTAATTTTTAAATTTTTCACATATTAATCATTCAGCCTCTGATATTTTAACTAATCAATAACTTATCATAATATCATATTATTACCTCCCTTATTTCAAAAACACAAATAATAGTATATTGTGCGACTAGTGAGAGAAGGAGAAGATTCCATGAGCGTGAAATTTGCCGCACGAGCTTAGCGAGTGCGGTAACACGCGAGTGGAATATTCTCCTTCGATCAATGGTCGCACATAATTCAACTAGCACGAGTAATATGTAATCGGGGCCCTGATAAAAGAGGGAAAATAATAAATCACTTCATTGATTGACGTACCCACCGCCCTCGATGCACACAAGATGACCCTGACTTTCGCTGAATTGCGATGCTGTTTTCATATATACAAATCGCTACCGCGTTCCTATTGGTCCAGAAATTATGCCGTAATAATTCATTACCGTATACAGTTTCGGCTCGCTACCGCGTTCCTATTGGCCCAGAAACTATGCAGTAATACATTATCGTACAGTTTCGGCTCATTATTAGCACTCTACGCGTCAACATGAAGTAATTTATTATTTCTCCCGAATTTAGCAGGGCCCCGAAATTATATATTACTCACGCGTGTTAAATAAATATACTTTTTTTTTAATATTATGAAATAAAATAAAAGCTACAAAACAAAATTACTTTTTAGTAAAAAGTATTTACCTAATAAATATGTTTAGGTAGGTACACACAAAAAAAAGAAAACACTCTTTCATCTTAACAAAATTATTTCTTCTAAACTTTGGTCTTTTTTATGGTACTCTTGTTAACGAACTAAAATAAAATTAAAATTAATAAGTACCTACCTACCAAATACAACAACTAAATAAACATTATTAATGCAAATAATACTTCAATCGAAAGTATCAAAATAAAACGAGTTTTCTTTCAAACTAAGAAAAAAAAAACGCGGAGCGCGCCTGCATAAAAAACACTTTGTCGCTCGCAGCTGCACCGCATTTCAGCGCGAAACCTCCCGAGTGTAGTTTCGGTTTCGGCCGGATGGGCAGCCGAAACCGAAACTAAGTCGAAACCAGTTTTTTGGCCGAAACTAGGCCGAAACCGAATTTCGGTCGGACACTAGACGCAGTACGTGAAGTTGTGAACACACTCAGTTGCAGACACCGTTGTCAGAAAATATTTGATTTGACAATGGCCTTCGATTGTGATCACACATTGTAGAATTTTAAATTGATCCTGCTCGAAAAATAATTGATCGATTGAAACGATTTTTTTACTTAAACTGTGTATACATGTATTTAACATCGTTTTTTGTATACAGTTTCTACTTCGAAACAACGTTTTTCTACGCATTTTGATCAAAATTTAGCTTTTTCTATGTAGAACAATCATTTGTTTTTGCGAGAGCACAATCGAATGTTCTAGAATTCTAGATGACAGGGTGTTTGACTGCTTAGTGCAGGGCATAGTGGCGCATTCGTTTGCAAATTTCGTTTGGTTCGTAATTTTTTTTTTAAATGTCCAGGAGGCTCTCCTGATTATAACAGTGTAACATGACACTCAATATCTGTTGCCGTTATTGTTTAAACAACGAAAAATTGAAAATATTGCAAAATAAGTTTTTTTGCAATAAATAATTTTTTTATATATTTTTCAGACTATTTTGAATCGAAAAAGTCCTTACACTCATTATCGTATCTTCAACCGGTGAATTTTTATGAATTTTTAAAAATTAAAAATCGTTGTAAATCGTTATTTTCTTGAATTAAATAGTACACCTGAAAAAAAAAATGGCGTAATCAGATTTCAAATATTTTATTAATTATTATGTTTATTATTCATAATAACAATATGCTCTTTACGCGCATGCACTTTAAGGATAGTAGTATTGTCATCTCACTCCCAGTCCTATGTATGACATTAGTAAGAGAGAGGCAGATGGTACGCTTCGATAAATTATTGCATATTGTTATTATGAATAATAAACATAATAATTAATAAAATATTTGAAATCTGATTACGCCATTTTTTTTTATTAAAGTTTAAATATTTAATAAAAAAATAGAAATCACGGTATTTTTTTTTCAGGTGTACTATTTAATTCAAGAAAATCACGATTTACAACGATTTTTAATTTTTAAAAATTCATAAAAATTCACCGGTTGAAGATACGATAATGAGTGTAAGGACTTTTTCGATTCAAAATAGTCTGAAAAACATATAAAAAAATTATTTATTGCAAAAAAACTTATTTTGCAATATTTTCAATTTTTCGTTGTTTAAACAATAACGGCAACAGATATTGAGTGTCATGTTACACTGTTATAATCAGGAGAGCCTCCTGGACATTTAAAAAAAAAATTTACGAACCAAACGAATTTTGCAAACGAATGCGCCACTATGCCCTGCTCTAGCTCCTGATGTATGGAACCAGTATTTTTATGATCACAATCTAAGGTCAGTTCAAATCACATTTTTTGACAACACTTTCTGCAACCCAGCACTAGACTTTTAAATTAAAATAGATAAGTTTTACTTGAACTTGTTGAAACAAATGCCAGTATCGGTGGTCGTTATTTGTTTCATATCAATAACGTTGGCTTGTTTCATCCATTTGTCGGCTTGGGACAACATAATTGTTGTCCCTTCGGACTTTGGGTCACCGAATTTAGAAAACAAAACGAACTGTTCGTGAAGCTCATCTGCCATTTATTGTAGTTATAGCACAGAGAATTTTGATAAGTTTTAATACAAAAACTCGTCACCGAAAAAAACACGAGTTTTTGTATGCGATTGACGTTTGACGTCTGATTTTATTTTAATACAAATAAAGCATGACGAGTTACTATGGTTATGCGTCGATCTCGCGTTCGTTTTTCTAGTGCGGTGACGTCATACTGACGACTCATTCTCTATTTTTAGGGATGATCTCACCGTTTAACAGCGTTGGGGTGGTTTAAATACGTGATAGCTGCAACCCTACTTTCAGCTCTTTACTTAGACTAGAGCAGGGGCGGGCAAATCTTTTGATCTTCGGGCCACATTGCTGATGAAAATTTGACCGTGGGCTAAAAATTTGGAGACTAAAAAAAAGGTCCTTTCAATTCCACAGACAAAAAGGCCCTTACTATTTACTATTTTTCTACGCGCCAAATTATATTGGCAAACTATTTTCGCTCTTAATAATCATTTATAAAATGCTTCGGGGGCCGGACAAAAGTCTACTGCGGGCCGCCATTTGCCCAGGCCTGGACTAGAGCATATTATACTTTTATTCTATATTGAGCATAGGAATAAAATCGCAATCGAACTATTAGGGTGCAAACATATACTTCTGTATTTTTTTACGCCGTAAGCACTGGCGTATCCAGGAGGGCAAAACAAGCACGGGGGACCCGGCTTAAGAAATTTCTAATTTACTCCCTCCTGAGCCAAAAGCTGAGTACGCCCATGTTATAGAAAAAGACAAAGTTTTTGAAACAGAGATACTTTATTCAGATTGAATGCAAGTACATCAACCAATCCTATCATCGGAGAAATCATAGGGAATTACATCGAAGAAAGAGGCGCAGGTATATCTTCGATACGCTTTGTTGCGTTCACTCATCGCACATTGAGTAGATAGGCAATGATTCATATAGTTAATTAATAGATATATATGACATTACAAAAAAAGTGTTACACAAACCACAACAATTCAATGAGCGAGAAATATTTTCATTTGGAACGATACGCGACAAAAATGTTAATTACGATTATAAAATTTCATTACGTACGAAGCCTGCGTGGCACGCACCGCCTCCGAAACGGAGCCCCCACGCTCATTGTACGCAGACCGTTCAGACGCACCGCGTCGTTTCAACTATAACGCCTCTACAAAACGGACGCGACTATTATTGCTGCAAAACAATCAAGCATCGTTAGACAAGTGCATGTTGTGTGGGTGACAAGTGACAGTCGTCGGTGTGTTTTTTTTGTTTTTAAACAAAAGTGTACAGTGCGATCGTGATTTGTCATTTTAATTTACGGGTACGTTCTGTATTTTATACTTTGCAATGCACAAAGATTCCGGAAATGGCAGTCACGTCTTAGTCACAAAAAAACAAAACACTGTCAGATTATTGTTGCGTGATTGGTCTATACTTTATTAACAAACGATTATCGGTTTATGAATGAAGAGATACGATTGCGTGATACGCTCTATTTATATATTTTGATCTAGATAGTCGTATGAATGAATCAAATTAATAATTCATAAATATTTACGAGTAAAAACAAATGTAATACGAGCTAATGGATGTATAAAGTAGTATTTCAAACACGGAAAACGCTGGTTAGTCTACATTTGTAGATGATTATCATAAGTAGGGAAAGTATGGATAAATCATTAATACGACTATTAATTCGTAAATAATAATTTGTGCACAAACGTAGCAAAGGACGCAATAATGTGATAGTAAAAAAAAGATTAGATAGTTTATTATTGTGTTTGTCGAAAACGATGACGATAATTATATATAATTAATTTTTATACCTTTAATTAATGTACTAATAACGGAATTGTGCGTGTGGCAAAACTAAGCGAGAGAGGGTTGTTACACATTTTAAATGCTTTTGAACAAAAGAGGATGCCCGTTAAAAATTAACTCCCAGTGCCATTTACGGTCAGAACAATTATCGTTCCACTTGAGATCAATCGATATTAATAAAAGAAAATAATGTTAGGAGTGACCCCACTTGCGGGCACAAAAAATTTGTTAATTTCTAAAACACCATCGCATCAACAACACCCCGTAATCGGTTTTTAAGGAACTACCCTATAGCCCCCCTTCGCTTTTCAATGCGCAACAAAAACACTATCGCATCAACAATGATGAATTAAATAAAAAATGAAGACAAATATTGGCTTTAGTAATAAGAATTAAAATTAGTTGTGCCATATTATTTTGATGTTTGGAAAAATCTGTTACATTCGGAATTGTTTAGATGACTTAATGACTTATTTTTTTCTGTAGGAAATTTGGAATTGCCGATTTATAAAGTTATTTTTTTGACCGCAAGATTACCCCTGACATTATTTGCATTTTATTAACCGACTTCAAAAAAGGAGGAGGTTCTATGTTCGACTGTATATTTTTGTATGTTCACCGATTTCTCCGTCAATTATGGACCGTTTTTCAAAATTCTTTTTTTATTAGAAAGAGTGCACTTCCGAGGTGGTCAGGATCTGATGGTGGAATCCGGAGAAATCGAGGGAAACTCTAAAATTTTTCCCATTGCAATACTTCATAAAATAACTGCATAATTTATTGAGTAAATATCTAACACTAAAAAGAGAAAAATAAAATATTAACAAGAAAATTGAATCGACTTCAAAATATGCACTAAAATGTAATAAAATAATAACAATTATTGTTAATTTTGGAGTCGGTGTCAGCCAAGGAAACACTACAATATACCTAGCAATAATAACACCGACTTCAAAAATAACAATAATTGTAATTTTTTTTTTTTTTTACTTAAATTACGTGCTCAGCAACTTTGGCTATATGCACGAAAAGAATAATTGTAATTATTTTATTACATTTTAGTGCATATTTTGAAGTCGGTTCAATTTTTTTGTTAAAAATATTTTTCATATTATAGCTGTTCATTTTGACATTTTTAAAATAATTTTTTTTGTCGGTGTAAAAAAAGGAATTTTTTGGTGCAGCTTTTTTGAAAACTTTTACAATCGAATAACACAATCCTTTATAAATAAAATAATGATATAATATTAACGGATCTATTAATAAAATAGCATGCAATGACGCCATACTATTTAATACGTGTGCAGTCAGTGGCGTTCGCAAAATAGGAAATTTAGGAGTTTTTTTTGTATATAGTCTTCCAAAAGCAGTATCTTATCACGTGGGCACTTGAACAAACGCCCACAAGCCAACATGCTTTTTTTGCTCTGTGTTTATATTCGAACTGTCACTGCGCGCGCATTAGATCTATCCACAAAACAAGCTTGAAAAATAGTCTCGTGTGAAGCGAGCACTTAACAGCGATCAAGAAAACCAGCGCTAGAAAGCTAGTAGGCAAATCTAGCAGCGTTTCTAGCCTCGTGTGCAGCGGCCTTAAGGTTCACGTTAGCTTATATGCCAAACTATTGGGTACACGAATTCGTCATAATAAACGGTTGATCATTATAAGCGAACTGTAGTGTAGATCGAAGAATTACGAAAAAAAAATTGCCTGATACGGCCGATTTTCGCAGCTAGTTCCGTCTTTGTGGAGATTTAATCTGATTTAGAATCAACCCAAAACAAGTTCCTTTAATTTAATCTAAACAAAAAATAAAATTATCTACCAATTATTCAGACAATATAATTTTATTTATTCAACTCATGCGCGTTATTCATGTTTTATCATGCCTAAAAACCGAACCCTAAATAGCCATTTACCGACTGGTGACAATTACTTGTCATAACTCAATGAAGATTCCTACTAGCTCGGCCATTGTGGAGTAATGAAAATAAACGTAACTATTTTCTGAGTCGTAACGAAATAGTAGGTAACAACAACTCCGTTGTTACCCAATGAGGCTAAAATTGAGAGGCCGAATGTTTTCGACTTGGAGTTTATTCATAACCGGCTAACCTCAAACCAAAACATTAAATCGTGCTGTTTGGTGCTGTTAGTATTGACAGTTTTTTTTATAAAGAAATAAATAGATATTTACAACATCTCATTATAATTAAAACATGAATAACGCGCAATTGTTGAATAAAATTATGGGCGCAACTTGTAGGCTAAGTCATGACCTGTCAGCGCGATGAATGACTTAGACTACTAGTTACGCCAATAACTATTATTGAAGAGTTCTAATCAGACGTTAATCAAAGATTTGATTAATCTAAACAATTTATGAGTGCAGTTCGTCCTTCTATAGTGATTGTGAGAGTTTCTCGCATTTGTTTTATTCATTATCGGCGTGTTATTTATCATTGACTAAAAATACACAAGTAGGTACTTAGTATCTATAGCAGGCCTGGCCAACTTCAACGTTTGTCCCTGATGCTTGTTAAGTACAGTGATAGCTGTGTTACAAAATACCTACAGGTTTCAATCATCTACGAGATTAATAAAGCATTAACGACGAGTTCGTCGCGCACGATTTGTTTTACCTGTAGACGCATGCGCGTGGTTGTCACGAAGGTTCATTCTAAATATTGGTGGAAAAAATTTTGAAATCGGATGAGTAGTTTCGGAAACTTACAAACTTTACCTTTTTATAATATTAGTATAGATAGATAGATAGAAATGTTTATTCTGTAATACTTTAAACAGCTTAGAATACGTCAATACAATAGAAAATAACACAAGGTCATTCATTTTCAAAAAACACATTTTTCAATTAAAATAATTGGTTGTCTGTAAAGTCGGTTTACGGACGATAGTTTTACGTGATAACGTATTCCGTAATACATAACCTAAACCTCCCAAAATTTGGTTTCAATCCGCTTATCCTTGGTGCCGGAATGATAAGAAATGTCAAAAGTGACGTTTGCAACTGTCAAAGTATTATGTTCTAATAATAATTAGTTATTCCAATAGTTAACTTAGAAGGCGTTGCATTTCACAAAATACTAATGTCAAAAAATTGAATTAAACATTAGAAATGCAGCCGTTTTCATGTTAAGACAAGACATACGTTTGCTTCTAATTTCCATGTACGGCAAACAAAGACAACCGACCGCGTCGCGCCATGCATTAGACAACATTGCATTTATACAGCTATTTTTCTATATAAATATATATTAGATATCGTGTCCATCGAGATAATTATAAATAAAAAATCGATTTTTTATTTATTATTTCTATATAAATTTGTATAAAATATTTTTCTATATAAATTTGTATAAAAAAACTGTTTAGGCAAATTCTGTTATACGAAATCTATGTAAAATGTTCTCCTCTTTCGTTTAAGACTGGTTTCAAACCGATCTGATTTAAATTGAGCGAGAAATTAGCAAAAAGCACGCACAGGGTCAGGCGGAACGTTACGCGTTATGCGTTATGCGTTATGCGTTACGCGTTACACTTTTTCGTACATGCAGCCGGTGTTTTATCAATTTATAATATTGGTGATTCATCAATTTATAAGACGTTATCACGTCAAAAATTTTAAGACTCTATCTGAATCTGTCATACCTACTTGTTAATATTTTTTATTTCTGTAGGTAACTTATTGTATAATTTTTAAAAAGCTCTTATAAATCATTATTTTAATTTTTTTGTACAAAAATAAAACAAAAAAACAACTCAATCTGTTTGGAAACATTTCATTCAAAAATTGTCTGACTGGTATGACGTATGCGCGTTGGTAAATCAGTGACCATTTGTCTTTAGGTTCAACACGAATAGGCGGAGATATTTGATCTCGCACCATATTTTAGTATTTTTGGGAATTTAATGTCCCATTTATAAAAAAAGTCCGATTATGTTGTAATCATTTGAATATTTTCTTCGGTAGTATACACATTCATTTTGCAAAAAAATATTATCTGTCAAACTGAAAAACAAGATTTCAAGGCTCACTCTGATCCAGTCATTTTTTTCCAATGTTAATTTCCCTATGTGCACTTTACGTGTTTACATACTGTATACAGATAGTTTTGCCACATCTGTAGGTACACACACACTCGCTATATGTTTGCATAAGTTAATTCCGAAATCAGCATACCATGAGATCATCACCGTATTCGGGTACCTATTTTAAACATTTTAATGGTTTCAATGCTGTTCAAATGTCATACGACGCGGAACAACAAAAACATAACTTCTGTTTATATAATACGTCGTTAACAGGTGTTGTTTACAAAAACAAACGCACGTCGTTCTATTTTTCTCGGTGAAAACGCGCTTTATAGCCACAACAAAAGAAAATCGATTGGTGCGCACGCGCAACGAACAAAGCAACCAGATCTCATGACAAATGAAAGCTTGATTACATAACGCGACCTTGACTATATAAATAAAACACTGCCGATTACGTAATGCCTGATGCATACAGTTTTAAACTATAATATCATTGACCAGGGCCGAGCCAAAAAAGTAGGGGCCTAAACTCTGAGCGCCAAACAAAATTTGGATTGATTAGTGATTATACGAAGGCCGAGGAGTCCCAAATAAATACTATGTCCCGGGTGCAATTTTCTCATTGCACGGCCCTCTTTTTTTCGCTTATGGAGGTTTTTCACTAACCCCAGTTTCTAGCTTACAGAGGTACAGGAGTGGCATTTCTCGCACAGAGGTCTATAGAAACTATATACAAAAACAATGTTAGTTAGTTCAGCTTTTCTTAAATTTCGTGGAACTATTAATATACTTTCGACTATCACTTATAGAGGGTACAGGCAAGTAGTAGTCTCAGTTATAGAGGTCCATGGAGATTTTAGAGGGTTACAAAGACGGTACCTGGCAATTATACTCCCACTTAGAGAGTTTTCTCGCTTACCCAATTCTCAGTCACTCAGGTTTGACTGTACTTTAATATCCGGCAACAAAAAAATGCTATATGATAATATTATTTTTTATTTCAGCCACTTGTTATCGCTACAAATGTTCGCGGGATCCCCTAGGAGTTCTAAATCGTAGACATCAGCACAGTCTGACGTACCGGATCAACGCCTGGGGTCCTGTTGTATGTCTCCATCCAGAGGGAGTACGAGTAATTGCCGACTAGTTAAAAAAGTAAATAAAAATTTATAATAACAACAAATATAGTGACAGGGCTCTCACATATTAACGCGCGATTATAAGATGAGATAAAATTAAACTCAAACGATATCCCGTCCTTAAATTTGAACCCGCGACGATGACGCAGTCCTGCCAAAACATACAGGTTGTGATTTTGGCAGGCTATGTTGGATGTTCCCTTGTGGCGGCTAAATTACTGAACCGATTTTAAAAATGTCGGTGTCAATCGATTCGTCTCAATAGCGCGAGTGACATACACACAGTGGAATCAGGATAACTCGAATTTCAAGAGAAATGCTAAAAAGTTCGAGTTAATACGTTTCGAGATATAAAGGATTTAATTGTTAAAACTTCGACTTAGAAAAGCATTGTTGGATTTTAGTGCTATATGAGTTCGGGGAATTCCAAGTAAGATGTCGCTATATTTTACTAACGTCGACTTACGAAGTCTTCTTTTTGGAGTTATAGAGTTCAATCCATATACTATCAATACCTCACAGGGAAATAACATTTTGATCGAGTAACTGAGTCTATAATCAATTCGAGATACAGCGTATTTAGAGGTTCATTTTTTTCGAGGATTACAACTTAACGAGGTTCGAGTTATCGAGATTCCATTGTACATATTATGCCGACATTTCATTAAAATATTATCATTTTCCTCGTAAATATATTTATTCGGATCACTAAAAAAATGTTAAATAAAATTATAAATTAAGAAACAAACTAAAACTCGACTACGTATAAAAAATTAAATTATATTCGTTATATTTTGTTGTTTTTTGCAGCTTTTTCACGTGAGATGAGCGACAACTGCAAAGAGGGCGAAGCGCCTTCAAACGAACTCGAGTCACTCAATTTGGATAACGGAAACGCCTCGACTGAAGAAGGTATAGTACGCGCCTCGAATCTAAAAGGCTCGGAAGTTAGATGCGGATGCAGGCTAAAGCTTATGTACAGTCTGTTGAAAAACTACAAACTCGCAACTCAACAAAACTAACATAGCAATAACAACTTGACAATAGCGTACTCGACTGCAATTTAAAGCAGGAAAGCGACAAGTGACAAAGGCAACGAGCGATCACGGCCAATCACCGATGAACGCACGTTCTGTGCAGGTAGCTGGTAGGATCAACGGCTCTAAAATGTGCCTTTGCGACGCTGTTTGTGACTAACTTCCGAACTTTTTAGATCCGTGGCGCGTACTATTATCGTAAAGACCATTTTATTTATTTATATTTTGATTAATTGATTATTTTTTAACCCTGGATGATATAAAATATTTTTAACAAAAAAATTGAACAGACTTTAAAGTATGCACAAAAAAGTGAAAAATAATAATTATTGTTATTTTTGGAGTCGGTGTCACATCGGAATTCGAAAGTAGCAATTTAAATCTTACATGTCTGTAGTTCTCGGAATAGATTTCATTTTGGCTGACACCGACTCCAAAAATAACAATAATTATTATTTTTTACTTTTTAGTGCATATTTTGAAGTCGGTTCAATTTTTTTGTTAAAAATATTTTATTTTTCTCTTTTTAGTGTTAGATAAAGTATTGCAATGGGTAGGCCAAGTATGCGTGCCTTTGAAATTTGAGAGTTTCCCTCGATTTCTCCGGATTCCACCATCAGATCTTGACTTGGTTCCGATGGGACCACCTCGGAAGTGCACTCTTTCGGATAAAAAAAAATTTTGAAAATCGGTCCGTAATTGACGGAGAAATCGGTGAACATACATAAAAAAAATATACAGTCGAACATAGAACCTCCTCCTTTTTTGAAGTCGGTTAAAAACGTAATATTCAATCAAGACTGGTCTTATTATTCTCAACGAGGTGTATATTTTGTGTGCTTCCCATCATTTATATAAATAATCAATAACAAAGAAGCGTGTTCTTTGCGCAGGCGCTGTTGAAACAAAGTCAGCCGACGAGAAGGGATCCGAGAAGGAGCAACAGGCAGCTACCGGCGCCAACAAGTCCGGAAATGGCGGTTCGTTCAGAGAACAATTCAAAGCGTTCAGCAAATTTGGCGACAGCAAATCCGACGGCCGCCAAATCACCTTATCGCAAAGCGACAAATGGATGAAGCAGGCCAAAGTGATCGACGGAAAGAAGATCACGACCACCGATACGGGCATTTATTTCAAAAAGTTCAAGAGTCTCAAGATCGGTCTTGACGACTACAATCGGTTTCTCGACGAACTGGCCAAGAGCAAGAAAGTCGAAGTGGACGAAATCAAGAACAAACTGTCAGATTGCGGTCTGCCAGGATTTCACGGTGTCGGGGTGAGTGATAAGGCCCGCTGCACACGAGGCTAGGAGTTCTGCTGGATGGTAGGCTGGGTACGAAGCTGAAAATGACGTCACAGCGGGCTGGCCTGCTAGCTCACAAGATAGGTTTTAAAATTAGAACACGGGCTATTTTCCCTGCTAGATCTCCTACTAAGTATGAGCGAAAACCAATCGGGCATCAGAATCTTGTCACGTGGACACTTGAACAAACGCACACAAACCAACATGGCGTCATTCTGCTCTCAGAGTCAGACAACAAACACGCTTTGCTCTGTGTTTATATTCGAACTGTCGCTGCGCGCTCACCAGATCTATCCACAAATCAAGCTTGAAAAATAGTCTCGTGTGAAGCAAGCACTTAACAGCAATCAAGAAAACCAGCGCTAGAAAACTAGTAGGCAAATCTAGCATTGAATCTAGCAGCGTGTCTAGCCTCGTGTGCAGCGGCCTTTGCGCTGCACACGAGGCTGGATTTGCCGCTAGATTCCTTGCTAGATTTGGCTACTAGTTTTCTGGCACTGGTTTTCTTGATTGCTTTCATGTGCTCGCTTCCCACGAGACGTATTTTCAAGCTTGTTGTGGGGACAGATCTGGTGCGCACGCAGCGACAGTTCAAATATAAACACATAGCAAAACGTGTCTGTTGTCTGACTCTGAGCAGAATGACGCCCATGTTGGTTTGTGGGCATTTGTTCATGTCGGCCACGTGACAAGATACTGTTTCTTGCTTAAAGCAAGCAGACGACCTAACAAGAAAAATAGCCTCTGTTCTAATTTGTGACCTCGCACGCGAGCCCGCAGTGACGTCATTTCTATCCTCGTAGTCAGCACGCCAGCCAAGCCGTGATTCTAGCGGATAAACCAGCCTTTATATTCAATTTTGCATGTTTATCAATCAGTCACTTTGGGTAAAATCTTGCAAGTTGATTTTTATTTTTTGCATTTGATCTAGCACTTTGAAACAAACAAATAATATCATTTCATCATTGTTGACCTGACCTAAAAGGATGTCGCGAGATATGTTCATAAAAAAATCATAATTTAAAGTTCTCTCGAAAAGCTTTTAGGTCAGGTCAACAATGATTGTTTGTTGATTTTCGTTTTAGTACATTTTAATAAAAAATTGTTTTTAAAAGGTCCTTTTTGATTGTTACCAATTCAAAGGACATAAATAACAACTTTTTCTATTGCACCACAGTTATTTATCCTGGAGCTTTAAAAATAGCGTCGGAAGAGCTGTAACCGTTTTTAAGCGAGTCGCAATGATTTAAGATGAAAAGTGCCAGAGAATATTTGTAGATATACATACTATAGTGATGTGCCGGATATCCGTATCCGCGGATATCCGAGGGAGAAGAAAGATCCGTATCCGTATTCGTTAGTTTTTAACGGATCTTTTACCTTATTAATTTTCAATTCATAGATGAAATTTTATATATATAGGTGATTAGGTAATAATGAAAAACTGTAAAATTCCATTCAGGTTAATTTTTATTTTTTTAAATCGTATTTGGCACCTTTATATTGCAAGCATTTATCGTAGTGAGTACCATACCAATAGTACATAACTCAAAGGTACTAAAAAACTATCTTTATAATGAGATATTGCACATCGATCTTTGGAAAGAGACAATCTGTTATGAGAGTTAACTCTTAAACAGGCCAATAACTTTTTCCCATAACAGATAGTCTCTTTCCAAAGGTCGATGTGCAATATTTACCGCCGCGTACTCTAAGAAAGTTAAGATCCGTATCCGTATGCGCGCGGAACTTGAAACCAAATATCCGTATTCAGATCTGTATCCGCGGATATACATTTTTAACGATCCGGCACATAAATATAAAATAAATAAATAAATAAATAAAGCTCTTTATTTTATTTGATGAGAAAAACTCATATAGAAAACGTCATACATATAAATTACAAATTAAAAAATTCAGACAAATTGTAAAATGTGTTCCCCAGAAGGAACGTTTTTAACAAACGAGAAAAAATATTTAAGTTGTTACAATTCTTAATTTGACTTGGAAGTTTATTAAAAATTTTTACACCTATGTTGAGAGGAGAATTTTTGCTTACATCAAGTTTGCTAAAGGGAGAACTCAGGTCATGCCTAAAACGCGTATTGTAAGAATGATAGTCACCATTCGTGACAAACTGATTATAGTTTTTAAAAACAAACAAAGAAATTTCATAAACGAAAATTTGACAGAGTCATAAGTTTGAGATTATAGAAAGAATGGCGACAAGACACTTTAGAAGAAATGCCAGCAATGGCACGGATTATTCTTTTCTGAGAAAGACAAAGTTGAGTTACCCCAGAAGCATATGCCGTATCCTAACCTAGAAACAACTTGAGCATTGTAAAAATTGATTAGTTGAATGTTTGTAAGTACATTTTTTAGGTATCTAATAAGATAACAGATAGAATTAAGTTTGGAGGATAGTTGAGTACAATGTACTTTCCAATTAAGATGGTCATCCAAATATAAACCAAGAAATTTGGTAGATGTGACTCTTTCCAGAGCCTCACCATTACACTGAATGTTTAAATCCATCAAGTTAGTATCACTAATACATACACTCTTAGAAGATACTAATTTCGTTTTCGACTTAATTTTCAGGCCGCCAAGACCCCGTCAGCCGTTGAACGTCTTACGGACGTGAGCAAGTACACCGGCTCGCACAAGCAGAGATTCGACACGACTGGCAAAGGAAAGGGCATCGCCGGTAGAAAGGACATTCCCGACGCGTCGGGTTACGTAAGCGGTTACCAGAACAAGGACACTTACAACAAAACGCATTAGTCTATATTTAGTAGTTTCGTTTTTAACTAAATCCTAGAGATACTCCAGCACGCGGTCAGAAGAATACATTTAAAAAAAAAATCAGAACCATAATTCGGATGTGCCTACCGACGGACCGTGACCTTGGTTCCAACTAAAGGTTGAAGGCAAACCTAATTAATTTATACCTCCGATAATCTTTATTAAAAAAAACATCCAGTGACTGTCGGGAGAAAAACAAATAAAATCGGAAAACAAATCAAATCGCTCCTGATTGGTCACTTTCATTAATTAAGAATTCATTATCTATGCGTCTGATTAAAAAATGGCTAAGGACTTTTCGTCTCAGAATAATTTTCTCTTTCGATCCCTACGAGGAAGTGCGTGACTTCTGGGACATCCTGTATATTTGCTGAAACAAGATAAGTACCTACCTTCATAAAATAATTAAATGGAATGTATTATTAAGTCCAACGCGTAAGAAACAATTCGTCGCAAACCTATACCGCAACATTCGAGACGGTACAACACTGACCGTTTCAGGTTAGAATCTAAGGTTAACCGAGCACCGAGGTTACGGGAAGGCAGTTATGCTTCTGGTTATTTATTTATTTTTGTGACACGGTCGTGTATACAGGCCTTGTTGATTGCAGAGGTTGCCTCGTCCCATCAAACCAATCAGCGTAAACGAGGGAATGACGTCAGCTGACAGACCGGTCATATTTTTATCAACCTTTAACGACAAAATAAAAATTGTACCTAAATCTCTCATCTTGAAAATTCAATTTACTGGAAATAATGTTTCATTGACATTAAAGTTTATGAACACAGTTGTGGGAACGCAATCAAATGACAAGTTCGCTGGATGGCGTCATTCCTCTACTATTATTAGAGGTAGTTACGATGAAGGAAGGTTTTGGTTGAGGATCATTGATCCTCAACCAAAACCTTCCTTCATCGTAACATTCTATTGAATCAGCATTAATGTATGCTGAAGACATTAGAGGTAGTCTTTGTAATCTATTAACATTAGTGATGGTCAATCTCCACCATTAATGGGATACCGGAAATGAATTACTTAACGCGCCAACATTTAAACTTTCCTTATTCACCCGGATAGATCTATATTACAGTGAAACCTGGTTAATTGGGATCTCAAGGGACCAAGACATAATATGTACCAATTATTGAGGGTTTCCAATAATCCAGTTTTCCAATTAAGCAGGTTTAAAATTATAGTTGTCTCATTTACAGAGGCCCCCGCTTACAGAGGTCGAAATGTATGTAAAAAAACATGTCAATACGTGTTAAAACCTGATTAATTTGTCTCACTTATACAGGTAATTGAGCTACAGAGTCTCAATTATAGAGGTAAACATCGAAAAAGTCTTAGAATTCAAATCTCATTTAACCAGGTTCAAACAGTCCCATTAACAGAGGTAATTTAATGAAAAAGAACCGGGACCTCATGCAACTCTCAATAATAGAGGTTTCTCACTTATCCAGGTACCACTTAACCAGGTTTCACTGTATATTAATTTCTATGCAAAATCTTATTTAATCTTCGATGATAACGCTTTCAAAATAAATTAGAAGTATGGTATCATCTTTTCTAATTATATAAAAGGAAACCGTGACTGACTGACTGATCTATCAACGCACAGCTCAAATCATTGGACAGATTGGGCTGAAATTTGGCACACATATAGTTTTATGAGATAGAAATTCGCTAAGAACAGATTTTTGAAAATTGAACTCCTAAAAGGGTGTAACGGGGGTTCAAAATTTGAATGGACAAATCATAATATAAGATAGATGTATCAATTCGAAAATGCGCAGGATAACTCCTGTCAACAAATAAATAATCACGTGTTTTGTGCTTTTTCAAAAACAACCCCTTACGAGGGTGAAAAGAGATAAATATAGTCTAAAAATCAACATGGGGGTCATTTTCAAGGTTTGTCGGGACGTTGATCACGTGAATATAATCAATTTGGAAATTTATTAGGGGGGACTACGTCGAGAAAGGAGTAACTATGCCAAATAATGGGAATGCATCCGTGTTTCGTCTCAATCGCGTGCGAAGCCGCGGGTAAAACGACTAGTCGTCCTATAAAGAGCTGATCAATGCTGTGAACTTAGCGCTTGCAATAATGCTTTTAGCACTTTGCTTAAAGCATTTTCTTGTTTATACACGACTTTCAGATTATAGATACCTATTATTAAATCTCAATAAATGATTTCGCTAAAATGACAAAAATAGCATAGAAGCTCGACAACTAAGGTTATTAGTGTGTTGGCACATCTCTCACAACAATGAAAAATATCCCAGTAATGGCAGATATTCTGTATCCTGCCCTTTCTCTCACTCGAGGGTCCCTACGAAATACTTCCGTCTCTATCTATTCCTTTTTGTTATTCACTAGCATTTGTTACTATTATTGTTATTATTGTTTTGTTTTGTTTCGTATTGTATTTTACAATAATATAGGTGACTTAATCAATTGCCATTATTTAATTATAAAAACTAATTCGGTATATAGTTAACATTGATATTAACGTAAGATAAATGTATTAGTGACTTTTCGATCACTTAATTTGGATGTCACTTTTTTTAGACACGCTACCAAAGAGGTAAGAAAACAAGGAGAGACTATGTTAAAAGTTGATCGGTGAGGACCATTTATACTTTTATTCTATACTGAGCATAGGAATAAAATCGCAATCGAACCATTAGGGTGCAAACATATATACTTCTGTCATTTTTTACGCCGTAAGCACTGGCGTATCCAGGAGGGCAAAACAAGCACGGGGGACCCGGCTTAAGACATTTCTAATTTACTCCCTCCTAAGCCAAAATCTGGGTACGCCCATGTTAACGTCATAGAAAAAGACAAAGTTATTGAAACAGAGATACTTTATTCAGATTGAATGCAAGTACATCAACCAATCCTATCATCGGAGAAATCAGGGAATTACATCGAAGAACGAGACGCAGATATATTTTCGATACGTTTTGTTGCCTTCGCTCACCGCACATTGAGTACATAGCCAATGATTCATATAGTAAATTATTAAATATATGGTGAGGACAAATTACTAGGAGTGCCGTAGCTGGATTTGCGTCTCTGGAGCGAACTCCGGTTGCGAAGCCCTAGTAACGGCACTGTTATATTTCTGGCTCACTTTAACTTGCGTGATGTTAAGTTTGTTAGAAAGTGACAAAAAATTAACAGCACTTGTAAGTTCTTATATTGACCATAAAGAATCATATATATTAATACGCTAAGGTTAAAGATGTTTGCCTACCTTTTTAGAAAAAGCCTCACAATTTCTCCACATAAATTATATATCATTTTACAGATAATTGCTTGCTCTACTGACATCAACAACTAAAAAATTTATTATTGCTTTTGTTTTTGTAAATTAATTAAAATACAGCAACGCTGAACAACTTCTGCCATCTAACGGCTTTAATTTTGAAACAGCGAGCAACGCTGAACAACGTCACAGCAATCCTGCATGATGACATCTGACGGCTTAGCTCAACGCTTTTGCTACTTGCGCCTCGCTATATGACAATTTTAGTAAAATATTTTTTCGATCTGTCATCTGAGCTTCATATTGTAATACAACAAAAAGAAGAACGTTATACGCATTGTGCAAAACTAGAAACGAATTGAATACCTGCAATCATATTTAAAAAATAATTTTTTGTATTATACTTATTTAGTGCGAATAATTCGCACAGGTCACACTAGTACTATCATAAACCGCTTTTGAATATGGCTAAATTCCGTAATTTACTAGAATTTCAAATTCATTAATTATAAGATTAACATTTTTCTATCCGAAAGACTTCCTCACCAGACATTCTCTCTCCTTTAGGTCTCACTTTTTTGCCTGCAAGAAACGCACGTGCATGTTTTTAAGACAGGTACGTCGTTCAAAACCGGACTGTCTGCCATATTTATATCGCATAATATGTAAGCGCGTGCCCCTTGTTTTCACACGTACGGGAAAATTCTTTCAAGTTTCCAGAGAAAGGACGCGATTTTAATAACACACTTGTTTTGAGACAAGTACGTCATTCAAAATCGCGCGTTCCTCAACGTAAAATTTGTAGATGTATTTCGGTCGCATATCGCACGTTGAAAACAAAAGTGACATTAGGCAAAAAATTACATTTTACAGTAGAGCACTTTTTAGTTTTAATAATATTGTTTTGTCCTAAAAAAGTACTATTAAAATACTGCTTATAGAGATTCTTTTGTTAATAATGAGACAATTTATTATTGTTTTAATTTATTTGTTGACCACAAGGTTAAAAATAAAGCTATTAAAAAAAAGACCTTTCAACAATAATTTTTTGTTTAGTGTCATTGTTGTCATAACCTATAACCAGTAAATTGGAGACTTCAACTGCAAAAAGTGTCACTAAACAAAATGTGTCATTTTATGTATTTACTTACTTGCATTAATTTTTGTAGCAACTGTAATCAGTAAACTGTCATTTAACAAAATGTGTCACTTTTTCACTTACAGCGACGTACGTACCAAACAACTGCTTTGACACAATTAAAATAGTGTCGTTATATCATACACGACCATGGACAATTCTTTCAAAATATAAAGTGACACTAGCTCAATCTAACGGAAATAAGTGGATTTATGAGCAAACGGAAATTTTCTTCAGTAAAACATGAATCTTACAAAAGGTGAAAAGTTAACTTTTTTGTATAGTGTCACTATTGTTTTCAACGTGCGATATGTCTGTCTCGACATGGGCGCATTATTACAGAGATATAGATACATAGATTGTAGATTATAGACGCTCAACAGTTGAGGTCATCAGTGTCCATTCTAAAGAGATACTTCGGTGACGATAAACGCGCGGTTTGAATAACGTACGCGTCTTAGGACAAGTACGCGTTCATCAAGGTCAAAACTGTTTCACGTATACGGGCAAATTCTTTCGCGTTTACACGGAAATACTCGTAGATAAACGAACGGTTTGAATGACGTTCCAATCACAATCGCTTGTTGCGAATAGTTCAAGATTATTTTTGGAGAAATATTTTTAACGAATTTTGAGCTTTATAAAATATATTGTTTTTTTTTTTAATTAACGTATCAGTTGCATTTATATTGAATGTTGTTTTTTTGTTCGAAGTGAACACTTCTTAATGCAACTCCGGACGCGTTTAACGCACTGCGCATGTCCAGTCATTCTCCATAAGCGATAGACGCGGGGTACGGGGAGTTATGTCAGTCGTACCAGTATCGAGTAGTGCAACGCAGCCCACTTTCCTGTTTAATAATCAACGTTCTCTCTCGCTGTTTTATACGTCATTCAACTAATTTGGTGTAAGAAGTGTTCACTTTAGCACACATTTTTTTACTAAATTTTATTAATGTTCTACGAATTTCATAGCTCGTTTGCAAAAGTTCAAATCGCTGCAAGCAGGTGGAACCGGCATCAAAATAAATATTATATTTTAGTGATAAATGTAACTGTGAAGATGTTATATTATGCAATAAAGGTGCAAATTTCTGAATTTAACATATTTCGGTAACGGAAGTTACTATCGTTTTTATTTACCACAGTTCTTATGTTGGTTAACAATCTGCCCCAATAACAAAAAATTTGAAAAGAAGTTTGACCATGCAGGCCATCCCTGTAACTTCCCGCTATTTTCGAGTTTAAAACGCTCAAAAATATATAAAATATAGCAAGAAGTTTATTTTTTAGCTCTTTGAGCTCAAAAAAAAAACACTTTGTTACGAAATTTTCGTTCACGATATCTCATGAACAAATGAACCGATTTTGATGCGATTTGCGGTAGTCGACGCAATTTTTTAATCTAAAAAAGTAATTTATTACAGAAAAATCGATCTCATAGGAATTTTACGAGCAATTTAAAAAAAACACTTTTTTACAAATTTTTCGTTCACGATATCTCGTGAACAAATGAGCTGATTTTGATGCGGTTTGCGGTGATCGACGCAGTTTTTTTAACCTAAGAAAGTAAATTTTTACAAAAAAATCGATTTGATAAGAATTTTACGAGTAATTATAAAAAATTACTTTTTTCCTAATTTTTCGTTCACGTTATCTCATGAACAAATGAACCAATTTTGATCTGGTTTGCGGCGATCGACGCAGTTTTTTAGCCTAAGAAAGTAATTTATTACAAAAAAATCGATCTGATAACAATTTTAAGAGTCATTTTAAAAAAACACTTTTTTACGATTTTTTCGTTCACGGTATCTCGTGAACAAATGAACCGATATTGATGCGGTTTGCGGAAATCGACGCAGTTTGTTAAGGAGAAGAGCTGATTTTGGAATTAATCGGTTTAATAGTTTAGAAAATATTTTACAAAAACAAATTTTAAAAATTTTTTGAAACTTGTTTTTTTATGATTTCTCAAAATTTTTTGGGCCGAATCGTTTCAAATTTTCAGGAAGTCTAAGTTCACCAAGTTCACGTCAGATTCCGCAAACCGCGTTTCAGTCGGACACTCCGTTCAAAAGATATGAAAGGTTTACATACATACACACACACACACATACACACATACAGCCCTACGGACATCATCGCCAAAATAGTTTCAATAGCTTCGTAGGACCTCAAAACGCCGAGATCTGGCGAAAACTCGATTTTCGAAAATCGGGGTGAAACCAATAAAAAAAAAAAATTTTTTTTTTTTTTAAAGCGGGAAGTTAAAAAGGTCCATATCAAAGAGGATGAAAACAGCTCAGGATCCACGCGGACAAAGTCGCGGGGCGAACACTAGTAAATTAATAAACCAGAAAGATAAATTGACTCTAAAATTAATTTAGAATAGATTGCGATTCTTTAATTGTACTACGAAATTTGAAGCAGGGTCTCCGTGACACTGAATTATGTGCTGGAGCCTTAAGTTCATTGTCAAACCCGATTTTCTGACAAAGTTTTCTGCAACCCAGAATAAGCGTGGCACAAAAAGTCAATACCGACCGTCCGCCATGCGCGATAATCCGGCCTGACTGTATCAAAATTGTATATCTACAAAGTTCTATTTATGGCGCATTGCGTTTCGAAAATGTAGCCAACATAGAAAACCAATAGTTGGCAAAACCAAAAGTGCACATCCCGCAAGTTTTCCACTGTACATATTATAATGAAAAAAAATTGAGAAAATAGATTAAAAAAAAACAATAAAAAAAATAGAAAAAAAATAAAAATAAAATGGAATAGAAAAAAAATTATTACTTGTATCAGCGGGAATCGAACTCGGCACCTTGCAATTACTGGACTACGCGTTTAACCGCTCGGCCATTCTGATATCCCAGCTTGTGTTGTTATTGTGGTATAGAAGTGGAGCAGTTATTCTACGTAATACACTCCATTTACAATAACAGTAATAGGTCTTTTTTTGTTTTTTTAAGGTTTTTTGCACATACCGCTAAACTAGCGGTATGTGCTTTATTATCGCTTTGTGCGTCAGAGCTGACTTTCGTTCATATAAGAAGTTATATTTAAGTTAATTTCACACGAAATCCATTCAAATTGAAGCTTTTTGAAAAGAGGAGATTCTAATCTATAAAATAGAACCATTTTTAAATCAATTTGAGTTCATAAATACTATTAAAATTGTAATTGAAAATCACAAACAGCAGTTGTCGGTTGGTCTGTACGTATGTACGTACGTACGTACGTATGTACGTACGTACGTCACGACTCTACAGATCGCAATTTTGGTCGGATTGCCTTGGGTTATATTTTATTCACTTTGTTTACTATCAGACCAGAACCCTATTTAAATTCACTAAAATGTGTTCAGTAGTTTAATTTTTATAATAAGTTTTATTTTTTATTATTTTTGACAGCTAATTATAGTTTAAAAACAATATAATAATTGCTGTGAAAATATAGTGTAATCCATAAAACAAGTGCTACACTTGTATACCGTGATAACACCACTACACGTATTAGGCAGCCGTGGCGTAATGGTTATGCCGTTGGATTCCCAAGGGCAAGGTCCTGGGTTCGATTCCTTACGGTATCATTGACTTTTTTCTTTTTTTTTTCTTTTTATTTTGTTTTATTTTATTCCACTTGATATTAATTATATATTATATTATGTATAGTTCTTAATTTTTTTTATTTTTGCAAACTTAAAAAAAAATATTTTTTCAATTTTTAATTATTTATTTCTTTAAATTTTTAAATCTTTTTAAATTTATTAAAAATATTTTTTAATTGTTATTTTTTTATCATACAGTGGAAAACTTGCGGGATGTGCACTTTTGGTTTTGCCAACTATTATTTTAACTATTAGCTGTCAAAAATAATAAAATAAAACTGTTTATAAAAATTAAACTACTGAACACATTTATGTGAATTTAAATAGGGTTCTGGTCTGATACTAAACAAAGTGAATAAAATATAACCCAAGGCAATCCGACCAAAATTGCGATCTGTAGAGTCGTGACGTACATACGTACATCCGTACATACGTACAGACCAACCGACAACTGCTGTTTGTAATTTTCAATTACAATTTTAATAGTATTTATGAACTCGAATTGATTTAAAAATGGTTCTGTTTTATAGATCAGAATCTCCTCTTTTCAAAAAGCTTCAATTTGAATGGATTTCGTGTGAAATTAACTTAGATATAACTTCTTATATGAACGAAAGTCAGCTCTGACGCACAAAGCGACAATAAAGCACATACCGCTAGTTTACTACACTAAGTTCTATTGATATTTTAGTGTTAAAGATAACAACAGTAGCAAAAACTTAGCGTTGCCTTTTTGGAAGTGGTTTAATTCTGGGAACAGCAGCTGGTGCTTTATCAAGGTAGCCACAAGTATCTGAAAAACGATCCCTGAACTGGTCCTATATTTAATTTTTACGGACTCCTTGTTAAATGGTAAGCAGTCTATTTTCATATTTCAAAATTTGAAAACAATTCATAAATGAACATTCAAATGAATTCATCCACAGGCGTCAGACAACTTGGGAGTCCGGTAGTACGGCGCTCGACCGTCAGAGTTCAGCACCGTTTAACAATGAATATTCCCAGATTTTTCCATATTGAAAATTTCGTCACTTTTCCATGCTTGTGACCACCCGAAACAAGTACAGGGTGACAAAAAGACCATGAAGTTTAAGTAAATAAAAAATTGGTTGTCTGTAAAGTCGGTTTACGGACGATAGTTTTACGTGATAACGTCATAAAGAAACATTGATGAAAAATTGCATAGGTACTTTTATGAGTTATTCTTTTCGGAACGTTACACTTTTTCGTGCATGCAGCCGGTGTTTCATCAAATTATAAGACGTTATCACGTCAAAAAAGTTTACCATTTCATTGTTGAGTAACTGTTGTAATGGGTTGGTGGCCTAGTAGATAATTTGGGATACTGTAAATCGTTGCCTTGTGGAATTGGACAACCTTCATCATAGCACTATTCTCTTCTGTACATAGGGAGCAAAAAGAAAATGCCTTTTGAAGAATTAAGTCAAATCACGATTGGATAAATAGACCAAATTAATATTATTGATAGAATTAAAAGTTGTTCTCAAAAAAAAGACGGGTTGCACTCCGGGAGTGCCGGCAGAAGTGAAAACTTGAATATTAACGTCTATGTTAAACGACCAAAGCGCAGAAAAGTTTGAACTAATAACTTCCAAGAAATTCCGTCTGATGTCGCCAAAACACAACTTTCGTCTTACGAATTTTGTCTTACGCATTTTCGATCAGGTCACGTGTCCTGACGCGAGTTTAACATTTTTTACCCATTACAAAAAAAGTGTACAACGCCGCTAAAGAAGTTTTCACTTCAAAAATTCGTCGACATGTTAGAGATGTTTAATTTTGGAATTGAACAAGCTACATCAAGCTACATGTTGCATAGGGAAGGATACAGATATGACACCATCTTGAAGTGACGTTAGTGTCGTAATTCTGATTGGCTGAAGGTCGGCGCGTGAGTTTAAACAGCAATTGTAGTTTAAAAAGTATTGAACTTTAATATTTCGTAGGGTATTGCTCGAAAATTTGTTTGTTTCATTTTTATAACTCATTTAAATGGCTCAGGTTAGCTGAAAAAAACATTATCTCGACTCTTAGAACTGTAGGAATGTCCAAAATACAAATTTGTCAATTAAACATGTTAGTGATTTGATTTTGTTTCCATATTTTTACTTTATACAATTTGTATATACAGAAACCTTCCTCGTCTACCGCTCTTTCTATTAGTGAAAACCTTATTGTAATCTGTTTGGTAGTTTTTGAGTTTATCGCGTTCAGACAGACAAAAATGTACTTCGTGACGTCACTGGATATTTGAGTGTGCTTTGTCTTTCTCCAGGGTACTTTCGTTTGTTTTTCTGTTGCAAATACAATTTTTGTTTTCCATTGTATTTAGTATTCCATTGTTTTTTGGGAATTAGCGTTCTAGTACAGGTAATAGAGAATTTTTTTCTGCATTATCCTACCACATTTTTTAGTTTTCTTAAATAGGTTCAGTATCACGTACTGACCCTAAATGCACAAAATCCTTACAAATTAGGCGGGCGGAAGTGCCGTCATTTTGACAAAAACCGTTTCAGCCCATATCTCCGTAACCGTGCACTTGAGGCCAAAAAAGGTAATAGCCTTTATTGTAGATAAATAAATTTAATATCTTTTTTGTTCAATAATTTTTTTTGTATCACTTACCGTTTACGACTTATTTGACTCTTACGATTGGTTTATTGACTTTTGGACCCATATCTCTTCTAATAATTGTTTTAACAATAAAATGCTAATGATTAAGTTTTGAATCTACAAATTTTCTACAGCTTTTATTTAAAACTTTTTTTTCTAAAATTAATATTTTTGAAGTTATAACGCGCTAATGTCAAAAATCCTGTGCCTAGGCGGTCATATGCACTGATAGAACATTAACAAATGGTTCATATGTTCGAAAAAAAATGTCTGAAAATCTATATTTTCACTATTTTTTAATTAATTATATTGATTTTTGTCTTCTAAAACGTTTTTGTCTTACATGAAAAAAGATGGAAGAAGTACAAAAACGTTTTAGAAGACAAAAATAGGTGTATTTGAAAGGAGCGAAGGTAATTTTGAGTACACGATTTGTCATTCAACTTAATAGATAGATATTTGTTTATTTTAAATCTTTAAGCACATACTTTATCAGTTCATGTCTTACATAAAATTTCTTAAAAATTAATAATTATACAGGGTGAGTCAGACCACCCGTATCAGTCGTTTTTTTCGAAAACGGTTAGTCGTAGAGAGTTGTCTCAAAAATCTGTATTATAAAAGCCCTAATGAAGAATTGAATGGTGATATTTTTTCCTCCCGGAAAGGTCGGCTTCCCTGTTAGTTTGCTCCGGAATGTTCAGAACTCCGGAATGTTAAATGGCACGATAGGTCGAAAGTGGTATTGTTGAAAAGATCTTTAAAAAATAAGCAAGTTTTGTAGGACATTTTTTTTTTGTTACTGCCACCCCTGTTAAGTAATATTTGTTTGAAATTATGAAATTAACATATTAGAATAACAAAAAGTCGGCATTTAAAATCTAGTTACCTAATTAAACAATGTCACAATAAGTTTTCAATAATTGCAATTGTTTTTTTTTTGTCGGAAAATACTTCCAGGTACTCATAACATATCTAGAAGAGCTCTGCAGTGTTTAGAAGTAAATTGAAGACAGTTTGAACATTTGTGACATTGTTTAATTAGGTAACTAGATTTTAAATGCCAACTTTTAAAATGAGTTTGTTTTTCTTACATGTTAATTTAATAATTTCAAACGAATATTACTTAACAGGGGCGGCAGTAACAAAAAAAAATGTCCTACAAAACTTGCTTATTTTTTAAAGATCTTTTCAACAATACCACTTTCGACCTATCGTGCCATTTAACATTTAGGAGTTCTGAACACTCCGGAGCAAACTAACAGGGAAGCCGACCTTTCCGGGGGGAAAAAATATCACCATTCGATTCTTCATTAGGGCTTTTATAATACAGATTTTTGACACAACTCTCTACGACTAACCGTTTTCGAAAAAAACGACTGATACGGGTGGTCTGACTCACCCTGTATAATACCTACAATATAGGTACTTATACGTAATAATATTTTGTTTTATAACAAAATTGAATGTAAGGAAATATATTACTTTTACAAATAAAATTTTGCTAGTACCTAAACATTTTTCAGGCAACGAAAAATTGAAACATAAAAAAAAACAAATTTATGTAACGTTAGTAACAGGTACAATTATTTGTAAACAAAATTATTAGACACAAATAATAAATTAATAAATTGACACATAGGATCTTAAAGGACGTATTTAGATATTTAATACATTTTTTCAAAGAAGAAACCCTAAATCCTCCATTTTACTTTTATACCGGGTATAAATTAAAATGTTTCTTCAGTATTTATTCCGACTTCGAGCGCTGGATGAGCATTTCAATTCAGAATAAGTTCGCTAAAGTCAATTATAAAATAGGTCAAGAGCTGGTGAACTTTTTCCATTCACGAAATTTTGTGGGAAGGTCGTTTTTTCCAATAATGTCAACAAAAATAAATTGGGTGGTTAGCCACACCCTCTTTTTTTTAAATTGCAAAAATAAAAAAAATGTAGGTACCTTTTGACATTTTGGCAACTGTTTTTTTATTCAAAAAATATTTGACAGTCGGTCTTTTTGTAATAATAAATGCTTTTAAAAGACAGCGGACACAATTATCATACCTAAGTCTCCACGATCTGCGAAAAAATTGATAGCGCGGAAGTATTTGTGAAAATGTTCACAAGCTCTTAGACTAACAGAGATCATCAGTTATTTTGTGCGTCGCACCGCGTCGTTACGTCAAAATTGTTATTAATTTAAATTAAATCAATTATACATTTATCATATTTTTTACGGACTCAATTTCACATTTTTTTTCTGTTTTGAACACTTAATAATTTTTTGTACAAGTGGCATATTTTTTTAAAACTTTTAATAAAATATACAATAAATCTACGGCACAAAAAACATTTAATTTACATGGCAATAAAATTGTTAATAATCATATAAGCATATTTAATATTGTCGCACACAACAAATTTATTTAAAAATATTGTACAATGTGTCCTAAACATATAGCATATTTAAAATACACACAAATACATATCGTTTAATACTTTACCACAAAATGTTCCTCCGAAAACATAACAAGTAAACTAGAAATAAAAAAAAGAGCAAACGTACTTCACACTACAGCCTATAGAAGTGAAACTTACGCAAAATGAAGAACTACAAACAAAATACTTGATTTTCAAGTGGGCATCTAACCGCGGCGACTGTAGTAGACGCGCACACGCACATCCATACGTCAAAAAACGTAGAGGTGTTGTGTTTGCAGCCATAGAGATATAAGTAACTAGAGTACGCTAGTTCGTAGGCTTGCCATAAGTGAAAGTGTCCGCAGTTGAGAGAGAGAACGCTGCAGAAAATCCAGAAAACCAGATATTTGTTTACTCAAATCAGCATTGTAAAAGTAACGAGAAATTGTGTATCCGTATGTATTCGTTACTTAAAGAACCAGTACCCGTTACTTTCGTATCGTTACGTTACTTGTTACTTTTCATACGACATACAATCGTGTACTAACAGCATCAAGCATGTACCATCGCATCGAGGCGCGTCGCATACGTGATACGATATGACTCCGTTCGTATAACGTATAACCGCATCAAACGAGTCGAACTGACATGGATACGACAGATGCGAGTAACGAAATGAATTTGTAAGTAACGATTCGTTACTTCGAGTCAGACGATGTACCCGTTACTCAGTAACGAATACATACGGTTTGTTACAGCTCTATATTGTTTTGTATCATTAGTTACCATAGAGATAAGAAACTGTTCTCTCCCTGAATTGCAGACCCTTATCTAATATCTCTATGGTTGCAGCGCTTAGTCAGGCCTTTATATTAGCCGTTCAGTCGAATTAATCCAAATCACTCTACCGTGCGTAAAGAAATTTCACTTCAATAATTCCACAGAACATACTGTTCTGTGAATAATTCCAAGGATCTGTCCCACTGATATGACGTGTTGTATGGATACCCGGTGGTAACAGAGTATAGGAGAAAAAGATTAGAACATCTGCAGACATTTATTAACCGAGGTCAGTAAATCACAGATGTTACGTCGTTCCGTTGGATAGTAGTTGGAGGATGACGTCATCCGGTGTCAATTGATATATAATTGGGCAGAGGGGATCACAAGAGTGGGGCAACATGACATAAGACATGAATGAGTGGTCGAACATAACGTTGGACAGTCCTTGATAAACGTGACATTTGCTCTAATTTTCTGCGATTTTTATAAACATAAATTTAAGACTGCAGGACTTCGAGATAACCATCAGCGGTCAGACAGAACAATATGGTAAATTAAAGATACGTTCACAATCACTTATTTAAACTTTAGGCATTAACTTCTTTTAAATCATCACAAAAATATGTTTTCTGTGACACTAAAATATTTTCTTACCTTAATATCAGCCTTTTACATATAGTCAATTACATTTAAAGCTATATTAATAGATTTTTATATTCACGACGTTTTTTTAATTTTTTTTTAATATATTAAAAATTATACAATTGGTGCCGTCTCACCAAATTAAAATTAAAATTTCTGAAAAAAAACTTATTTTTACTTCATACTTGATATTATATTAGTCAGAGTGCCCATCGGCAAAAATTTTACTGACACATACTCTCCCCAAACTTTGTATATGGCTTCATTAGGCGTAGTCTGACATCTATTTCCTCTATGACTTTTCTTGATTTTGGGGCGTTTTCCCTCTAAATTTTCCGAAAGATGTCGTTTTGACGACATGTAAAAATTTATAGACACTGTTTGTTTTTTTAATTGGATAGCTTAAAAACTTCAACCAAAACGCTAAAATAATGTTCTCTGACAAATAACATGAACCATTTAAAATGTCTGACACCTCGAATATGTCGAATAAATTCGAGGTGTCAGACATTTCGGTTGAAGTTTTTAAGCTATCCAATCAAAAAACAAACAGTATTTTTACATGTCGTCAAAACGACATCTTTCTAAAAATTTAGAGGGAAAACGCTCCAAAATCAAGAAAAGTCATAGAGGAAATAGGTGTCAGACTAGGCCTAATGAAGCCATATACAAAGTTTGGGGAGAGTATGTGCCAGTAAAATTTTTGCCGACGGGCACTCAGTTGTTGAACAGATTTGACAATGACCTTGGGACCAGACAGCTCGAAACTGAAATTCGGTTTCGGTTGTAAAAACTAGTTTCGGTCGGGCACTATTTGTTTCTTCCGTGTAGCTTACAGAAACTCAAAACAAAACAATGTTGTGGTCGACAAAGCAGGGTGTTTATTGTTGTCTCAAAAAGACCCAACAATGTGATTACAATCTAAGGTCATTGTCGAATCATTTTTTGTTGACGATGCTTTCTGAAACCCAACATTTGTCTATCTAGTGATGTAAAAAAAACTGCAAGACGGCCCCAATTCCAAAACGGCGTAATTTATAAAATTAACTTTTAATTACATGTCAAAAAAATAGAAATTAACTTGAGCGATATGTGTAGTTACTTGGTACTATTAGAAGTTAACTAACAGAAGGCGAATCATACGAGAAAATTCAAAATTTACTGATAAAAAATATTAATATGACGTACGATATAAAAAAAAATAAAGACCCTGATACGTTTTTCTTATATTTTGGTCTCAACGGTTGATAATTTTCTTAGGACAAAGCTTTCATTAAGAATGGTTCTGCTGTAGACATTTCATAAAATATTTTGAAACGTTCTTATTTGGAGGACTAACTTGACGCCCTACGAACACCTTTCTGTTCTTAAACTGAGCAGAAAAATAACTGCTCTTTCCTGCCCCTTTTAAAATAACGTAGCCACCTACACACAGCCTGACCTAATATAGTTGATTTGATTAGATAAGGTCGACTGGACGATTATCATCTGATAAACTCTCGTCCAAGGCCTCTTGTTAACGACAACGGATAACGGCCAGATTTTTATGACGGGCCGACGCGCAGTATTCAATAGGTTAGTGCGGGTGTTTGTTAACGCGACGGGCATGTAACCGTTGCAACAAAACTCAACGGATACCCGCACGTCGCCCTTCGGCGCGACGGCGGTCGGTCCGATGCAGTGGACCACGTCATTTCATAGAAGTCTGTTGACGACGACAGATGTGCGCGCACGTTTTTACCTATACCTACCTACCTACCTTGTGCTGCTCATTGTGAATATGGAGTTTAAAATTGATATTGATATGGATTTATTAATTAGCCTTGTTCATAATAGGCCAGTGTTGGGACAAGACTTTAGAAAATTACAAAAATAAACGAGCAAGACATAACGTACTTGCACTTCTTCGCCCTTCAAGTATAGAACTGATATCGATAACAGGGGACGCGCTCACGTTATATCAGCGGATCGTGTACAAAGGTAACCGTTTCGCGTCGGCCCGTTACCCGTTGACTAAAACGGTCGTTAACAAGAGCCTTAAAGGTCGCTGCATACGAGGCTGGTTTTGCCGCTTATAGATTTGGCTGCTAGATTTCAATCGCGCTGGTTTTCGTGATGGCTTTTATGTGTTCGTTTCACACAATGCGTGTATTGCAGTTTGCTTTGTAGATGGGTTTGGTGCGCGAGAACACTCTGGCGCCATGTTTGTTTGTCGTCCACGTGACAAGATACTGTTTTCTAATCGATTTTTAGTCAAAACAAGCACGAAAACAGTCCCGATTCTAGTTTTGAAATCCAGCTCACGCTGACGTCATTTCCATCCTCGTAGCCAGCGCGGAAACCAGCGCAAGTCCCAGCAACAATTCCAACGGCAAAACCAGCCTCGCATGCAGCGGTCTTAAAGTCATGGGTTGAAAAGCAATCGTTCAGTGTCGTGTTGGCTATAATACGCGCCACGGATCTAAAAAGTTCGGAAGTTAGTCACAAACAGCGTCGCAAAGGCTCATTTTAGAGTCGTTGAGACTCCCACCACCTCCCAGCTACCTGCACGGAACGTGCGCTCGTCGGTGATTGGCCGTGATCGCTCGTTGCCTTTGTCACTTTCCTGCTTTAAAGTACAGTCGAGTACGCTATTGTCAAGTTGTTATTGTTACTTTAGTTTTGTTGAGTTGCGAGTTTGTAGTTTTTCAACAGACTGTACAAGCGCAAGCCCGCATTCGCATCTAACTTCCGAGGCTTTTAGATTCGTGGCGCGTATTGGATTCGTATTTCTCCCGACCCGATTCGATTCTGTGTCCGATAGACAACACACTGGTTCCGATCGGGAACCCAGTTGCTGTTGTGTTGTGGGGTATCGTAAGTGTCTCTTGATGTCCATTAATTTCTTTAATTTATTAGGAATATCTTATTTTAATAGACAAAAATATAACCTAAAATACGTGTGTTTAAAATTTTTGTCAATTGGTATAATTAGCTATTTATATTTCTTTATTTTGTATATCGACAATAATTTAACCTATATTTTAGACGTGAATAACTTATATGATTTTTTTTAGATCTACAAAGTGATCTATAAAAAATTAAAAAAAACACAATTTTTTGAGATCACCTTATAAATAGCCAGCACTACTGTTATTTAAAATGTAATAATATTAAACAGCAGGGCCGTAATCAGGCAGAGACAACAGGGGCCCAAAGCCCAGTCAGAAGGAGCGCCTAGAGAAACGTTCCAGAAAGATCGAAAAATTCGTATTTTATTAAAAAAAAACTACGCTTTTCAACAACTTTTTGGAAACCTGTCCACCTCCTCCCCACTACTGTCCTATATATAAATTCATAAAATTTAGTGCAGGGGGGCCCTGTAACGACATCTAGCCCAGGGCTCAAAAAATTCTAAACAGAACACAATGAATTCCAATACAGTTCTGTTATGACTATAAACAAAACGAATAAACAATAAACAGAGTCGTTTCGTCAAAAATTGCGACCTGTATAGCTCGGACGTTGAGTATAGTATCGTTTAGAGAAGATAGTAAATGTAATTTCAAATCGGACGGATCCTATATATGAATATAGCCATTCTATTGTTCCTCGGTAGTCGAGACGAACCATTTGACAGTACGGACGTCGTCTATGATTGACCCTGAAACTACAATTCGCGTCGTTACTGATCGCTTCTCCCACTCTTCTTACTACGCAGATTGCCCACCTTACCGCTGTCTTTTCTAAACGATACTGCTACACGTTTTTTTATTGCAAATCTGTATCAGGAATTATAGTACAGTAGAGTGTCACTAATCCGGCACTATTAAAAACTAAGGGGGGTGCCGGATTATTGGAATGTTCGGATTATTGGATTGTATAGAAAAATTCATAATACGTAAATAAAATAAAGCATTTCATAACAAGATAACAGTGACATTTATAACAGCGACTATAACAGGGGTGAGGGAGGCGAGAGCGAAGGGTGCCGGATTATTGGACGTACCGAACTATTGAAGTGCCGGATTAGTGAGTTTCTACTGTATAAGTTTATAATAAATCAGTAGCTTAACGAATTTAGTTTGATAAGTAGAGTGCTGTGTACCTAAGCCTTTTTGTTGCTTGCCCGTAGACTGCAGACAACTGACGTCATGCCTTGTAAATTTTTAACTAACTGCAACTTTGTAATTTATTGATATTTTACAAACGAAAAAATACGGAAAATTTGTTTTCCTAATTTGTTTCAAATAATCAGTGAAAAATGGGGCATTCGTGATTTGTATTTTAATTTTAATAAAACACAATTGATTTTAGAATTCTCGGAATAACAGTAGTGCCAAGAGGGACTTTTAATTTACTAGAATTATATTTTAATACACATTAATGGCAAAAAATCTACAAAAAATGTTTCATAAGGGTATATTATATCACATTATATAATAAGTATATATTAAAAGGAACCCGGTCAAATAGTCAAAAACCATTAATTATTCTATACATTTATGAATATACAATTAATGATAAAATACATTTTTTTAACTTTTAAAATCACAATGGCAGAGATGTATTTTTATACAGGGCTGGATTAGCCATAAATACCCGACGATTTTCAATTATGGACTAGCAGGGCTTAAAAGAAATTTTTAAACATATTCGAGAAATATTAGTTTTGTCATATTTTTGCACAAAACTATATTCTTTGTCTCACATATATTAGGATAGTATCATGTTTTTTGAAAAGTCATTATAGTCCAAGAGCTGTCAAACGTTTTTGGTTTTGAGGCAGCGTGAAAATTTGTGTAACACTTCTTTTGAACACAAAATCGAAGATCTGGCTGAAGGGTAGTGGGGCCTTGTCAAGTCTTGAATTTTTATCTTTGCGAAAAAAATCCTTGAGGCATTTTGAAATTTTAAAACCTTCAAATTATATCTTAATGCGTTAAGGTTAAGATGTTTGCTTCCGTTTTTAGAAAAAACCACACAATTTCTCCACATGAATTATATATCATTTTACAGATAATTGCTTGCTCTACTGACATCGACAACTAAAAAATTTATTACTGCTCTTGTTTTTGTAAATTAATTAATTAACAGCAACGCTGAACAACGTCTGCCATCTGACGGCTTTAATTTTGAAACAACATCAACACTTCGATCTGTCATCTGACCTTCATATTATAAATACTGCATACTGCCATCTGACGGATTTAATTTTGAAACAGCGAGCAACGCGGAACAACGTCACAGCAGTGCTGCATGATGCCATCTGACGGCTTAGCTCAACGCTTTTGCTACTTGCGCCTCTATATGACAATTTTAGTAAAATATTTCTTCGATCTGTCATCTGAGCTTCATATTGTAATACAGCAAAAAGAAGAACGTTATAAGCAGTGTGCAAAATTTGAAACGAATTGAATATCTGCAATCATATTTAAAAAATAATTTTGTAAAGTGATATAATTATTATACTTACCTATTTATTGCGAATAATTCGCACAGGTCACGCTAGTTTAGTATAATATAATAAAATAAAAATAAATAAGCGAGATCCTTTAGTCGGGTCTAAATATGTTTGCCAGGCGATTACAAAACTATTATAAATGAGTGCGGGTAGGACGCTACGGGTAGGTTTTATAGGTATCGGCGGCCGGCTGAGTCAAGCAAGAGTCGATCGAACCGCGCAGTATGCTTCGATTCAGCCGATATACGCTCACTTCTTACACTTCGGCCTACCCGTAGCGTCTTACCCGCACTCGTTTATAATAGTTTTGTAGCCGCCTGGCAGACGCGACTACATGATCTTATTTTATTAAATACTAAATTTGAACGTGTTAAAATTTCAAAATGTGCCAAGGACTTTTTTGCAACTCACAAAGTTCAAAATTCAAGCCGTGACTAAGCCCCCACCATTCTTTAGCCAGGTCTTCGATATTCTGTGTCCAAAAATGTTTAATAGCTCTCCTACCTTTTAAGGAGGTTGATGCGTTACAGTCCCAATCAAAAGTAAGTCGAATTCTAATTAATGGGAACTTTACCATAATAAATTTTTACAAAAGGTTATAAGTAGATGATACTAATAAATTATTGTTATACAGGCATAAATAAATAATTTTTTTTTAATATTAATTAATTATTTCAGTATTTTACTTAATGGATTAACTTTTGAATTTTTTGTACAAAGTTAGGTTAAAAAAATAAATTTATGTAAATATCTGTATTTTACATATTTTTGCAGTAAATAATTAAAAAAAAGAAATAAGAAGTAAGAAGTAATAAAAAATAAAATTAAATCATTAAAAAGTTGAAAATTCAGTTAAAATTGTTAAAATTGTCAAGAATAAATGTCTATAACCGAAAAGTGCTAAGGTTTAATAATATTTTTTTATTGATTAAAAGTCTCCTAATTAAATTGGAAAAACTATTAAAATAGGCGTAAGACATCGATGCTTTACATAGTTAGTTTTCGGAACTGCTGACATTATTTGGTTATTTGCACAAAATTAAAATGTACCGTTTGCATGCTAGGTTGACATATTTTCCATAAGACTACGTCATGTAAAAGTTTTTTTTTTAATTTTAAAGTTTATAAATCTCCTAATGATTTTGGATTTAATACAGAAAATTATGTATAAAAAAATCTATTAAAAAACTTTATTTCAGATTTTTTTCATTATCTTCGTAAAACGGCTCAACCTCCTTAAACTTCATAATATTTAATAAATTATTAAATATATTTGTTATTTAGAAATTTTAAATATTTTACATTAGCTTAAAATGTTGATCAATTCTCGTTCAATGACTGTTTCTTTTTTTTACAATACAAAAATACAGACAGAAATATATATCATAAATATCCATGATTTCAACCTATAAATTATTATTAATTAAACTATTTTATTTATATATATTTATATGTACATATTCTATTACTTAATTTTGGCCACTATTAAATGTTTTAACCTAAAAAAAATGCGTGAAACTTCCCGCGTAACAAGTGAAACTTCTTAGGTTCTGGCGTTTGTTGACGATTTTATTATTTCACGATTAGGATATAGTTATGTGGCACAGGACGCACTGCGCATGCGTGTAGAGTGCGTAGACAGAGAGAGAGAGAGTAGAAACGATTATCCCACTCTTTTCTTTCAACTGCTGATTGAAGTCGGAGAAGAGGAAGCGTTTCACCAATTTGCCTTATCGCGCCTAAAGAAGTTTCACTTAAAAAAATGCAATTTCCTAGAATAAACACTAAAAGCATTATTTTTAAAATGTCGATTGCAATAATATTAGAGCCAAGAATGTAAAAACACTCAAAAATTTATTTTTAAATCCCACTTTTCTTGCCAGATCACTTCAATTTGTTTAGAAATTGAAAATATTTACAGAAAAAAAACAAAAAGAAATAAATAAGTATTTCTCCGTTAAATAGTCAAGCTGAATTATACACGTGATCGCTTTATAATGCGGCTAGCCATGTAATAAAAACACGTTGTTTTGTTAAAAAGATAACTAACGTTCAGCCCGATTGCCACCACATCGCATTTTACAATGCAGCTGGCCATGTTTAGTCACACTGTAAAGGCGACGACAGTGACTGCTCGAGCGGTTGACAGTGACTGCTCGAGCGGTTCACAATGACTGCTCGAGCGGTTCGTGCATATTGTTTAACGATTAATTTCTCACGCAGTCCGTGTATGGCCGGCTTATAAAAAGGGCTGAAATATTCACCCAGCATGTGCGTTTCTATGGCACCTCCCTTACAAGCCCCCAGTTCTCGGATTCCAATCCGAGAACTGTTAAAAGTATCGAATGGATTTTCAAATTATTTATTTATTGAATAAAAATTGAAAACGTGGATTGGTTCTAGGCCCAAATAACCATGGCAGTTGGTGGTCTTAAAAAAGAATGTTTTTCAACCGACATAAAGAGAGAGAGAGATAGAAAAAGAAGTGGATTACAAATGGAATTGATGTCGTTGAAATGTTTGTTGATCGGCGTCGTGATAAAAACTGTTGTCGGCGTCGATATATTTGGGCGCCGGTTCGGCCGCCGGATCTGGCGGAACTGCCGCTATACCGACGCTCTTGACGTGGTTCGTCGCGGCGTCGCTTCGCATCTCGCAGATGACGTCCGTCAACGCCGTTATATAATTCTTGGCCAAGGTCAGTGTTTCTATTTTGCTCAGTCGGCGCTCCTTCTTCACGTGAGGAATTACTTCGCGCAAGGACTGGAAGCAGAAACAAAAATATTATTATTAACTTATCACTACCCGCGGCGCCGCACGCGATTAAGATGAAATAATGCTTTATACAACAGTAGTGGAGCCTTCAGCTCCACCGTATAGTACCGCGCCACGAATCTAAAAGACTCGGAAGTTAGATGCGAATGCAGGCTCGCGCTTGTACAGTCTGTGGAAAAACTACAAACTCGCAACTCAACAAAACTAACATAGCAATAACAACTTGACAATAGCGTACTCGACTGTACTTTATAGCAGGAAAGCGACAAGTGACAAAGGCAACGAGCGATCACGGCCAATCACCGACGAGCGCACGTTCCGTGCAGGTAGCTGGGAAGTGGTGGGGCTCTAAAATGTGCCTTTGCGACGCTGTTTGTGACTAACTTCCGAACCTTTTAGATCCGTGGCGCGTACTATAGAGGAATGCCACTAGTCCGCTGGTCAAAAATCACTTTTTAAAATTTTACAATATTTTTTTGTTTAGAGGTCTCCCGAATCAAAAAAAAGAACAAAGTCTGTGCGTTTGTTTGTCAGTTTGTCTGCTTGCCTGTGAACATGATACAGGTCAACTTATAATTTTGGGGGGATGTTTGACGTGCAAATATGAAAAGCCCTCTAGTTTTTTCGGGAAAATCGGCACATGCGCATGCTATAACGTTCTGTTTTTTTTATATCATAATGGCATATAGTTTTCATAATGGTTTATTGTTTTAATTACTTTTACACAGTTTTGTAATAAAGTTTTACTTCTAAACTTTATAGTTTTGGAAATATTTTGAAATTAAAAAATTCCAGCCAATTGGGCGACGGGACCATTCCAATTTAAAAAAAATTGGTTGTCTGTAAAGTCGGTTTACGGACGATAGTTTTACGTGATAACGTATTCCGTAATACATAACCTAAATTTATATAATAAATATAATAATTCGAATCTATGATATTGCATCTTTCGCTTCAAATTTAGGTAAATTTTATTAAGTAGAATAATAAAACACTATAAAAAGTATACTATTATTATATAAAAAACAACTATGGCATGTATCTCTATTGCGCATGCGCCGATTTTCCCCAAAAAATTTACAAAAATTTCTAGTAAAAATAGATAGAGTAAAAACCGTTTTAAAAACTATATTATTATTATATAAAACATCATTATAAGAGATATATTCTTTTACGCATGCGCCGATGTTCCCCAAAAACAATAAGCCACTTCATATTTGCATATCAAACATCCTCCCAAAATTTGGTTTCAATCCGCTTATCCTTGGTGTCGGAATGATAAGAAATATCAAAAGTGACGTTTGCAACTGTCAAAGTATTATGTTCTAATAATAATTAGTTATTCCAATACTTAACTTAGAAGGCGTTGCATTTCACAAAATACTAATGTCATAAAATTGAATTAAACATTAGAAATGCAGCCGTTTTCATGTTAAGACAAGACATACGTTATCGTCTAATTTCCATGTACGGCAAACAAAGACGACCGACCGCGTCGCGCCATGCATTAGACAACATTGCATTTATACAGCTATTTTTCTATATAAATTTGTATAAAAAAACTGTTTAGGCAAATTCTGTTATACGAAATCTATGTAAAATGTTCTCCTCTTTCGTTTAAGACTGGTTTCTAACCGATCTGATTTAAATTGAGCGAGAAATTAGCAAAAAGCACGCACAGGGTCAGGCGGAACGTTACGCGTTAGGAACGTTAGGAACGTTACGCGTTACGAGCGTTAGGAACGTTACACTTTTTCGTGCATGCAGCCGGTGTTTTATCAATTTATAAGATTGGTGATTCATCAATTTATAAGACGTTATCACGTCAAAATGTTGACATTTGACATATTAAAAAAAATTATATTTCTGTTAACGCATGCGGTGACGCGGGTAAAGGCTAGTAGATTTCATGACACTCGATGTTTTTTCCCGGTTCACTACCAGTCTCAAGATCAGCGTTAAAAAGCACAGATTGAAAAACAAATTTTAACAAGTCGACTAGACTATTTCGTCGAAGTCGGCCATCTTTATCTCTTTAGAGGACAGCTATTTTAATGAGCCACTTTGTAAAATACGTATATCCATTGATAAAGGTAAAAGTTTTCCCCACATTCGGCCATTTTCTCCGCGCACTCATTCGTAGTTTTCATCTACGAAAAATGGAGATGGAAATAATAATGACTCATAAATTCATCACTTGAGGACACGACTGTCAGCTGTTTCACTGAATCTTTTTTTTTTGTGGCCGTTATTTTATGTTACGTGTTGTAAAAACTTTTTAAGGTTTTTTTTTTCAAAGTGTGGTCGTAAAATTTGTAGTGTAGATAAAACATTTCCTAAACATTCCGTTCTTTTGTTTTTGATAAGATAATTACTTTTAAAACTTTCGACACTTTGCAGTTTATCAAAATGAATTACTACCGGATAAAAATTAAAGCACTTTAATGTTAGTAAATTCACCGATAGCTATCAAGCCAATATCTATATTTAGTATATAAAAATCCCGTGTCACGATGTTCGTACGCGCTAATCTCCGAAACCACTGAACCGATTTTAATGAAATTTCGTAAATGTGTCTTGATTGCTCCAACTTAGACTATAGGATAGTTTTTATTAAATATTTTGTACAAAATTACGGTGTTTTGTAAAAATAAACTGTTTTAGTAACATGAAGCGACATCTCATAGAATTTATTCAAAGCTATTAGTTCAGAAGTAAACAAAAAACAACTGTTTTAGTACCAAGTAGCGACATCTGTTTGAATTTGCTCAAAGCAATTAGTTCAGACGCCATATTAGTTCAGATTACCATATCATGACGGGGAGGGGGGAGGATTGTCATTTCTGGGCAATGCTTGGTATAATACGCGCCGCGGATCTAAAAGGTTCGGAAGCTAGTCACAAACAGCGTCGCAAAGGCACATTTTAGAGCCGTTGTGACTCCCACCACCTCCCAGCTACCTGCACGGAACGTGCGCTCGTCGGTGATTGGCCGTGATCGCTCGTTGCCTTTGTCACTTGTCGCTTTCCTGCTTTAAAGTACAGTCGAGTACGCTATTGTCAAGTTGTTATTGTTATTTTAGTTTTGTTGAGTTGCGAGTTTGTAGTAACAGACTGTACAAGCGCAAGCCCGCATTCGCATCTAACTTCCGAACCTTTTAGATTCGTGGCGCGTATTATATAAATTAGATTAGTTATGAATCGAAAAGAATTTAGACCAAAAGCGACACAACCCTGGAAGCCGGCTACCTTAAATAATTTGCATCATTTTAACAGATAAATTTGAAATGGAGTATAAAAAACGAATTTCATTATTTTCATTCTTAAGTGATTTTATTCTTTAAATCCATTTTACACAAAAGCAACGGTAACCGTTAATTTTTCTATAAATATTGGATTTAAAAAAAGTTATTATTTTGAAAGCATTGTTGAATGCGTTATCACGTTCCGCATTATATCCCTTCAATTATTGTTCGGAGTAATCCTTACGACTTACACATGCGCCTATCCATTTTTCTATTTATATAATAATAGCTAGTGTTGGGGGGCATCGACAATGATGCACTACAATTTCGAGTATAATCAAGGTTATTAAATACAGAGGTGACCTCGTTTAGTTGGCGTGTCCAAAGAACTGTCAGTGAACGGTCTTCCAGCTAACATTTCGTTGGAAAGAGTTAAATAATAATATTCTCGACCTTATGTCATAACAGACGCCATTCGCACCATTACTATTTTCCATCTATCATACTTCTCGTTATTTTCTACATTTAAACTTACACTTAATTAATGGCAATGGGCGAATGAAAAAACTCTAGAACATTAGAATAAGGTAGAACAATTTTGAGTAATTATATGAGTTTGACAGGTAATAGGCCATGACCTTGAATAAGGAACCATCTCGATATTTATTTGGAATTAATAATAATAATAATAATAATAATAATAATAATAATAATAATGCGTTTAACGTCCGTTTCTCGACTTTATGCCATAACAGACGCCATTCCCACCATTACTATTTTCCATCTATCACACTTCCCGTTATTTTCTACATTTTTTAAACTTCAACTTATTTAATACCAATGAGCGAATGAAGGAATTTTTAGGAAATTAGGATAAGGTGGGCAAATTTTGAGCATAGGAATTTGACAGGTAATCGATCATGGCCTTGAATAAGGAGCCATCTCGATATTGATCTGGAATTGTTGAGGAAAACCTTAACAAGATGGCCGGTACAGGAATTACTGTTTCTCGGAGAGAGGCAGTAGGAAAAACTCCCAGCCACATCTGCCCCCGCCGGAATTCGAATTTGGTACCTCCCGAATGCGAGTCTAGTGCTCTCACCGCTACGCCACCCCGCTTTATTTGTAATTATTGAGGGAAACCATGGAAAACCCCAACAAGATGGCCGGTACAGGAATTACCGTTTCTCGGCGAGAGGCAGTGGGAAAAACTCCCAGCCACATCTGTCCCCGCCGGGATTCGAATTCGGTACCTCCCGTTACGTCACCCCGCTCGGTTATTTATTTGGAATTATTGAGGAAATCCTTGGAAAACCTCTACAAGACGGCCGGTACAGGAATTACCGTTTCTCGGCGAGAGGCAGTGGGAAAAATTGCCCCCGCCGGCATCACAACAAGCAGCCATTTTAAACAAAATAAAACAAAACACTTACACGACACCAACAGAGTTATCATCTAACCTGGAAAGCGTCGTTTAGACTGTGCATCCTCATTCTTTCTCTCTCGTTGCTTTCGAGCCGTCGGAGATTTCTTTCGCGGGCATTCAGAACCGGTTTGCGCCTCCGGCTCGACGAGCTCGACGACGATTGGTTCGAAACGCTCTGACCGGTGCCGTTGTTGCTCGACGAATGTCTGGCGGTGTTCGACCCGCGACTGGACGAACGCAACGTTACCCCGTAGCCGCCGCCGCCGGACGGTGCGTTCGTTGCGTCGTCGCTCAGCGACGTCGATGAATCGGTTGTCAGATCCAATTCCGGCGTTATCACAATTGGTGGACGCAAACTGCAGGCTCGACGGCTCGGTCGAGTTCGACCTGGTCATCACAGAAAATATATACAGTCGAACCTGGAGAAGCAAGAGTTCAAGGGACGGCGATCTCTTTTTCGCTTACGGAGGTTTTTCACTAACCCGAGTTTCTAGCTTATATAGAGGTACAGGAGTGGCCTTTCCCACTTATAGAGGTCTATAAAAATCATATACTTTTATTCTATACATGAGCATATAGGAATAAAATCGTAATCGAACTATTAGGGTGCAAACATATATACTTCTGTCTTTTTTTACGCCGTAAGCACTGGCGTATCCAGGAGAGCAAAACAAGCACAGGGGATCCGGCTTAAGAAATTTCTAATTTGCGCTCTCCTGGGGGTTAGATTTATTTTTTCCAAAAATTCCAACGGGATACTAAAGTTGAATGGATTTGTGATTTTTCTGGTCTGACCAGCGAAACCCGTTTGTGAAAAAAATGGCGCAATTTGCAATTAAGGAAACAAAAAAAAAGTGATCGTTAATTACTCTAGAAGTAATTGACCGATGACGCTAAAATTATTCAAGCATGTTTGAGTCAACATAGACATCATTTTTGAAAATTTTCAGCCCTCTATGTGCGGTCATTTTTTAGTAAAAAAATAGTGAAAAAAACGTGTTTTTTTAACTTTCGGGGCTATTTGCAAGTTAACAATTGCACTTAGCGACCTCTGTCAGTGCTCATTTTTTAGGAAATTTCATAAGGAACAACTCACTCAATGCATATGCTACATTAAAAGTCAAGAGGAACGGAGATATTAAAGGAAATAAAGAAAAAAGCACTATTTTCGTCACTAATTGTCAATTATAAAATCAAGCACACCAACAATTTGTAAGCAAACTTAGGGGGTTGAACTACACCCTAAAACGAAGTGATTCCAACAATAATCTCGCCTGTGCCCGAATAATGCACTTTTTAATGTTTTTACCTCCTCGCCGTCTAGCCTAAATATATATATATCTCTGAGAAGAACATCTTTTTGAAATTTTAACAAACTTTAATTATTTCGAATTCTTGATCCAACCTCCTTAAATGAAAAAGTTTGTAAGAGCCTTAATAAAAATAGACACTATGTACCTTGCAATCCAAGTAGTGGCTGATCATCTCCACCTTCCGGCTGCCAAAATTCAACTAAATGGTCCGAAGTTCGATTCCCGGGCAAATCCGTTTCCATCGTCACGGAATCATCCGCCGGCTCTGAACGCATCTTTCCGATCTATGCATATGCCTGTAACAAAAACATCTAGATATTTATCTGGAATTATTGAGGGAAACCATGGAAAACCTCAACAAGACGGCCGGTAGAGGAATTACCGTTCCTCGGCGAGAGCTGGCAGCAGGAATAAGTCCCAGCCACACGTCTGCCCCCGTCGGAATTCGAACCCGATATTACCCTCCGAATGCCAGTCTAGTGACCATTATTTGGGAAACACTGCTTTCTTTTCTTTGATAGCGTTGATAAAAGGCTTAAATCCTATTTTATTTGATTCACATTAATAAGAGTGTAAAGGAGAAGTGTTTTGCAAATCAGTTTTCAAACTTTTCAAGCATGCACGAGAACGAACAGAGAGAGTAAAGCCGGGGAAAGGATGAGTGTATAAATCAGGTAGATAATATGTAGGGTGAATGTGGGCAAAATGTTACATCTGCCGGATAAACACCAGAGTCACTCTATTGTTCGAAAAGCTCTATTTCTCACAAGAGGGAGGGGGGAGCAGTTCGGCGATACGCTGAGTTACGTAGGGGAGGGAGGGGGTAAGAGTCAAGCTATGTAATTTTCTTTATGTATTTTATTTGGCACAAAGAAAATAATTTGCCGAATCTATATTTATAAAAATCAATGCCACTTTTCGTTGTAATTTTATAACTCAAGAACGGGCTCACCTATCCAAACCAAATGTTTAAGCTTTGTTCGGACTATTTAGTAGATGGTTTATGTGAAGTTTGCACAAAATCGGTCGAGCGGTTCTTCATTTATCACATTGTTTGTAACAAATGAATTCAATAAATGGCGGATCATTTTGTTAATGGGGATTTTGCTGTCAAATTGAAACTTTTTTCGGATGGGGACTGTGCTGTCAAATTGAAACTTTTTTCAGTGTTGACAGTATTTTTATGTCAATCATGCGGTCATTTCATTTTGGACGTGCTTCGATTAAAGCAAATTGTCAGCGATAATTATTGCTTTGTATTTATATTTTTAAACATATTGTTGAGTGCATTCATACAAAGACGGTGAGTCTTGAATTGTTCAAATGTACTATGTATATGTGTGCGTGTACTTTTCTCAGTTTTTTAGCGAGCCGTCGGTGTTTAATATCGTTTACAGGCTTTTTTTGAATTAAATTGTCAAACGCATTTACACAAACGGAAAGTTTTGAACTGTTGAAGTGAATTACATGTATGTATGTGTGTTTCTTTATTTGAAAAAACATATTGTGTGCATACGGGTGTTTTATTCTTTTGTAACAGATGGAAGCACGTCGATTTAAAAATGAATTATTTCATGACATTTTTATATATATATTGACGTATGCAGTCATATATATTTCCATACACACATATACGCAAATATTTTTTTGTTTGAATAAATGAATTTGATGTTCCAATTAAATTTTTTTATTATTTCCTTTATACGTAGCGAAGCACGTACCGGGCCGCTAGTAATAAATATAAGAAACATATATAAAACAACCCGAAGGAATGGTGAGACCTCTGGTGAGAAATGCGCCGAACTGTCCTAGGGGGGGTCTGCGTTAAGAATTACAAATCTTATCGATGTCTGGCATGTAGAGGGACTCTATGTAAGGGTTTTGCGGTATAGCCATAAGCGTCACAAATGTATATATATATAAACGACACTGGCGACGCCAGTGGCGACACAGAGTACTGGCAACACTTCAATCACAGTTTCGTTGAGCGTGTAATTTGCAATTTACCATCGACCTAACCTTACCCTTAATTTTATATACAACACAGATCTAGTTTGCATTAAATGATTCAGACATTACTGTACTTGGAGAAATAAAATTATGCCAGTGGATCGAAGTCTCTTTAAATTATGCGTTTTAAATTATTTACATTTAACAATACAAAGGACACTTTAGCTGGCGGTCGTTGTCTGACGAAGCCACTGTGTTGTAAAAATTAAGTCCCAATCAAAAGTAAGTCGAATTCTAAATGGGAACTTTTCCATAATACATTTTTACAAAAGGTTATAAGTCGATGATACTAATAAATTATTATCATAAAGGCATAAATAAATATTTTTTTTAATATTAATTAATTATTTCAGTATTTTACTCAATGGACTAGCTTTTGAATTTTTTGTACAAAGTTAGGTTAGAAAAAATAAAATTATGTAAATATCTGTATTTTACATATTTTTTGCAGTGAATAATTAAAAAAAGAAATTAGAAGTACCTAATAAAAATTTTAATTAAAACATTAAAAAGTTGAAAATTCAGTTAAAATTGTTAAAATTGTCAAGAATAAAAATCCATAATCGAAAAGTGCTAAGGTTTAATAATTTTTTTAATGATTAAAAGTTAAATTGGAAAAAAATATTAAAATATGCGTAAGACATCGATGCTTTACATAGTTAGTTTTCGGAACTGCTGACATTATTTGGTAATTTGCAAAAAATTAAAATGTACCGTTTGCATGCTAGGTTGACATATTTTCCATAAGACTACATGTAAAAGTTTTTTTTAATTTTTAATTTTATAAATCTCCTAATGATTTTGGATTTTTTACAGAACATTTTGTCATAAAAAAATCTATTAAAAAAACTTTATTTCAGATTTTTTCATTATTTTCGTAAAACGGCTCAACCTCCTTAATAGTGAACATAAATAATTCGAAGTTCATTAACAAACCACAATCTATACTAATATTATGCCGGCACTTCACATGGCTATATTTGTATTTGTGTATTTGGCATATTTGGCAAACAATTACCAAGTGTGGAGGGTCTATTTGACAAAGTGTTGGCCTTATTTGCCTATTTGACAAATAAGGCCAATACCAAATACGCGTTACCGTGCGCTTGTCGGTTTTTCGAGGCTCATCAAAGGAAACAAATAGGTAAAAACGGCAAATAAACCGTCCACACAATGGCTATATTCAGAAGCGCACGCGCCGTGAACCTGTACGGACGTGCAGTATTTTTGTGTCTGTGCTGTGAGCGAGAACTGGAACAATTACTATTGAAAATGAATTGGGACAATGAAACAGTGCTAAAATTCCTGGAATTTTGAACCTTGCGTTCTGCTGACAAATGTTTGTGTGTTTGCTATTTGACTGCCATATGTGGATGGTCGTATTTGCCTCTATTTGCATGTTTGTCTTGAACGTCATATATTTTGCCAAATACAACAAACAACCAATAGCGAACACAAATAGCCATGTGAAGTGCCACCTTTATAGAGGCAAAGTTTGGATGTAGGAGTCCGATTTCAAACATATTTTTTTTGAGCAATATTTAGAATGGACCTTCAGGCTGTACATAGGGCATAGCCTATATATTATCGCGTTATAATAAAAGCTCTTTTTGTGGTATAAGAAGTCCTCCTGTATCGAGTTCAAACAGACAGACAGACACGGCGGAGGGACTTTGTTTTATATTATACTAGCGGTCCCGTCCGGTTTCACCCGGGTGCAAAAAAACGAATGGGGAAGGGAGGGACATGAGTAAGCACATTCATCTTAGTTTACCGAGATGAATGTTGGGTCCAAATTTTTTGCAGTTTTCGGCAGTTCCCTGCTTTATTACTTATTGTAAACTCAAACCTTCATTTTGGATGAAAAAATATTTTTTTAAGTAATAGTTATTTCTTTTAAATCAATAATTACTGTATAATTAATAAAATATAATAAATATTAATTGAAAACACTGTAGGAAAATTATTTTTATATATAGGTAGGTACTGTAATAGTTTTCAAATGAGCTATTATTTAGATTTATTTAATTTTAATTAGTCGTACCTAAATAAAACTAAAACGAATTTAAATGATAGCCTTAGAAGAAAGCAATGTTGAAAATAAAAATAAAAAAAAAATAAAATATAGTTTAAAAAAAACTAAAAAACACGCTTTATATCGGACTAAAAAGTAAAAAATAATTGTTTTAAAATAAGCTTAAAAAGCGTTGGGCGCTCGATGTACGAAAATGTGGAACAAAGCGCCCCACGCTTTTTAAGCTTATTTTAAAACAATTATTTTTTACTTTTTAGTCCGATATAAAGCGTGTTTTTTAGTTTTTTTTAAACTATATTTTATTTTTCACTTTTTAGTTTGAGGATCTATAAAAGAATTTATTAATCCTGGGGGTCCTAATAAGGATAATGGGAAACTGTTATCAAATTATTGCATTGTCATCGGTCCTTGATACGTATGCAAAGTTTCAAATTAATCAGACTTCGGGAAATTGGTGAAAATTATGCTCAAAGATTCCGTTACGTACATACATACTTACAACCCAAACTAATATAAAGCGTTTAAAAACATTAAAAACATATTCGTCCAAGGTGGGGCTCGAACCCACGACCCTGAGATTAAGAGTCGCGCGCTCTACCGACTTAGCTAACCGAGCTTCGGTACATACGGCGCTAATATTGGAATATTCAGTTAGGGCATTTCACCTGAATATAAGTATATTGTGAAAAATGTTGACTTACATTCTGCAACATTTTTTATTGATTTTCCGCTCCTATTAGTGGTAGCGTGATATTATATAGCCTATAGCCTTCCTCGATAAATGGGCTATCCAACAAAACATTTTTTTTTCAATTTGAACCAGTAGTTTCTGAGATTAGCGCGTTCAAACAAACAAACAAACAAACTCTTCAGCTTTATATATTAGTATAGATTATATAGCCTATAGCCTTCCTCGATAAATGGACTATCCAACAAAAAAAATTCAATTCGAACCAGTAGTTCCTGAGATTAGCGCGTTCAACCAAACAAACAAATTCTTCAGCTTTATAAGTTAAAGTATATAAGATTACTTTGCATTTATGAAATAATACACCAAAATTTCAGATTTTTATCTGAACGCTGTTCTAATGATCGAATGGCCTTTGATGCGCAAAGACGTTATGCAATATTTTTGTGCTTAAATAAAATTTTGTAAAATATAATTACTTGTATAGCCTTGTATTTAATGAAATATTCAGGTTGAAATTAATGTTAATAAAAAAACACGCCATTATAAGCCGGAGTCTTATTTAATTTAATTACAAAACTGGCAGCGTCTTTGAAAATAAAATTTACTTACGAATTATACAAGCGATTATAAAGTTTTATACAGTACTTTTATACAGTACTACTATCCAACGGAACGAGACAACCTCTGTAACTAATTAACCTCGATTGTAACTATTTAAAACATATATGTATTAATTAACTATATGAATCATTGCCTATCTACTCAATGTGCGGTGAGTGAACGCTTCAAAGCGTGTCGAAAATATACTCGTATCTGCGTCTCTTTCTTCGATGTAATTCCCTGATTTCTCCGATGATAGGATTGGTTGATGTACCTACCTACTTGCATTCAATCTGAATAAAGTATCTCTGTTTCAAAAACTTTTTCTATGACGTTAACATGGGCGTACCCAGATTTTGGCTCAGGAGAGGGCAAATTAGAAATTTCTCAAGTCGGATCCCCCGTGCTTGTTTTGCCCTCCTGGATATGCCGGTGCTTACGGCTTAAAAAAAAGACAGAAGGATATGTTTGCACCGTAATTGTTCGATTGCGATTTTATTCCTATGCTCAGTATAGAATAGTATATATGATTTAAAACGACTATTAAGCGAGCACTTAACCTAAAAACTGAATGGAAATGTTATTAAAATAATTTGTTTTTTTTTACTCAAATAGAAGAAAAGGATATTAAAGGGCAATTACTTGTGAGACGGGTATTTAGTGTAGGTAGTCGCGGGGCTCTTTCCCCCCCCCGCTCCGTTGGTTGCATATTACATCACTTTGTTAATAATCCACAGCGCCTTGGGCAGGGATATAAATGTCGCAGCATATTTTAATCTACCGTGTCTTGTAGTCCCCCACCCGGCCCCACTCGCTATTGACGCATAAAATGTGTCTATTCTTTTTTTTACATTTTTTTTTCATAATTAATAGCTATTAAGAAGGTTGATCCGTTACAGTCCCAATCAAAAGTAAGTCGAATTCTAAATGGGAACTGTTCCATAATAAATTTTTACAAAATGTTATAAGTCGATGATACCAATAAATTATTGTCATAAAGGCATAAATGAATATTTTTTTAATATTAATTAATTATTTCAGTATTTTACTTAATGGACTAACTTTTGAATTTTTTGTACAAAGTTAGGTTAGAAAAAATAAATTTATATAAATATCTGTATTTTATATATTTTTTGCAGTAAATAATTAAAAAAAGAAATTAGAAGTAATAAAAATTAAAATTAAATCATTAAAAAGTTGATTAATCAGTTAAAATTGTCAAGAATAAAAGTCCGTAATTGAAAAGTGCTAAGGTTTTAAAAATTTTTTTTTATTGATTAAATGTCTCTTAATTAAATTGGAAAAAATATTAAAATATGCGTAAGACATCGATGCTTTACATAGTTAGTTTTCGGAACTGCTGACATTATTTGGTTATTTGCAAAAAATTAAAATGTACCGTTTGCATGCTAGGTTGACATATTTTCCATAAAACTACATGTAAAAGTTTTTTTTGATTTTTAACTTTATAAATCTCCTAATGATTTTGGATTTTTTACAGAGAATTTTGTCATAAAAAAATCTCTTAAAAAAACTTTATTTCAGATTTTTTTCATTATCTTCGTAAAACGGCTCAACCTCCTTAAATACTTCCTCGATTCGAAGTTGTAAAATTGGTCTCCACTGAAGGTCTATTGTAAATATCGGTGAAAACATTTTTGAAATCGGATGAGTAGTTTCGGAGATTGCCTCCTACATTCAAACTTACAAACTTTACCTCTTTATAATACAGTAGAGTGCCGGATTATTGGAATCTTCGGATTATTGGATTGTATAGAAAAATTCATAATACGTAAATAAAATAAATCATTTCATAACAAGATAACAGTAACATTTATATCAGGGGTGAGGGAGGCGTGAGCGGCGGGTGCCGGATTATTGGACGTACCGAACTATTGAAGTGCCGGATTAGTGAGACTCTACTGTATAATTAGTATATCCTAAAGAAGGTATTAAAATTTCAAAATGCCTCAAGGACATTTATTTCAACTGAAAAAAAATTTAAAATTCGAGACATGGCTAGGCTCCACTACCCTTCAGCCAGGTCTTCGATTTTGTGTTCAGACATTACAAAACAAGTTCAATAAATAAAATTATCGACCAATTTTTCAGACAATATATTAACAAAAAAATATATACCCAATTAATACAGTCCGGATTTGGATTATTATTATTTCATTATTTTGATAATCATTAATAATTATGAAAGATTTTATAAAAAGCTAATTAGATTTTAAATATTAATTATTTTTATATTTTTTAATCAAAGATTTGATTACAAAACAAGTATTAAACAAATTTTCACATCTCCTCAAATACCTACTCAAAAATGTTGGATAAGTCTCGTCTTTTATGTGTATCATGGGATTTCTGTTGCTTGTGTATCGCTATCATGTGCGACGATCCAACTAGACCGGGGTTCGATTACCGGGAGTCCACTGTACCCGAAAAATTCGCCAGAAAACCAAGCGGTTGCGGTAATACAGGGATTGTAAAATATGACTAATAAAGCTCCGAGCTATGTAAGATAAGGATACTGTGGCTTAAAACCGAGCAGTTACCGTAATTAAAGCTAGTGCTCACCTGCGGCCAAGGAGAGGGGGGAGAACGGAGGATGGTTCTGGGAAATCAAGATGTCAAAGATAAGATCGTCTCCCGGAGGGGCTATATAAAATACAGGGCTACCGAAAATATAGTTTAATTAATGGAGATGTCCAATTTTTTATAAGCTTTTATTCGACTTCACATGTTTGTCAGTCATTTTGGCTGTAACCTTAGATGTTGAGCGTCTACAATCTAATCAGTTTGGGTCAAATCTTGTAATACAAATTTTGACTAGTTTTAATTAAGCTAGAGCTTTGAAATTTTGCACACGTGTATATACACGGTGACAATGCAATATAGTATCTCTAATATTGTTATCCAATATGGCGGACGCTCCAATATGGCGGGTTATTTGTTTCTTCACAACTCTCTCGACACGGATATCAAATGAAAGGATTTGACTAGTAGAATACGCTAAGTTATATGACGTTATTCTCAAAACAATATGGCGGACGCTACATATCCGATCACTTTGAAATTTTGTAAATATATTGTATTTCTGATGACAATACACGGTTCAGTCGTTTTTGGAATTAAATTATCAATAAATTTTAATAAATTATTGGGAAAAACTAAAAAGAACAAAATAAAAAATTATAAAAAATATAAACTTTTTAAAAACAAGCCTTTATTTATATACCTACTATCAAGATGGCGAATTACCTTTTTCTTTGTTCAGTCGCCTGCAATTTATGTCTAGTGCGACATCGTGCAGGTTGCAGGTTTGTGCAGTGCTGGTCCATGCTTGACAAGTGTTAAAATCGACTATTTCGTGGCATTCTCAGCCCTGCACGTTATCTCGTCAAGTGTTATAATTACAGGCAAAATCGCGGTGGATTGTTGCGTGGCCCCGATTAACAGTGCAAATATGTTTCAGTGCCCGACAGCGCGCAGGCACTGCCCCCCTTTTTTGTTTATTAAAAATGCAATCGTCTACAAAGCTTGTTTTTACAGCAATTTATTGAAACCTTACAAAATAGTTTAAACGAGTTTAAAATCTGAATGACACTTTCCCCAGTTCTCGGATTAGAACCTGGAAACTGGGGGCTTGTAACAGAGGAGCCATGGAAACGTCACATAAACAACGGCATTCCGAACATCTCGGCTATTACGTTCGTTATAATAAAAAGGATTAGCCTTTTTGATAATACAGTAAGAATTATTATATTTTAGGTATAAAACGATTTCAGTTTTCAACATTTCATGAATGCTTTCATAATTGGAAAAAGTATCTGAAGTGGGATGAATTTAAACGTTTCCTTTTCGAAACTTCAATATTTGTAATTTCAATTTATATACAGGGTGAGTTTTAAGTTGATGCTTTATTTTTTACAGCGTGTAAAAATCAAATAGACGAGCAAATATTTCAAATAGTTTTTTTATCAAAACTCAAAAATAAGAGAGAAACAGCCTTTCGAAGTTTAAATAAATTTTATTAAATTTTCTTTAATTTTGAGGGTCGGTCCTGGGGTTATATTATGTCACTATGGAAATAAGTTGTTATTATCAAGTATGTTGGTGCTTATTTGAAACTGACATGTGTATTGTTCTGTTTTTGAGAGATAATAACAACTTATTTCCATAGTGACATAATATAACCCCAGGACCGACCTCAAAATTAAAGAAAATTTAATAAAATTTATTTAAACTTCGAAAGGCTGTTTCTCTCTTATTTTTGAGTTTTGATAAAAAAACTATTTGAAATATTTGCTCGTCTATTTGATTTTTACACGCTGTAAAAAATAAAGCATCAACTTAAAACTCACCCTGTATACAGGTACTGAAAAATTATACAATAATCAATATTGCGTTTAACGTCCGTTTCTCGACTTTATGTCATAGCAGACGCCATTCGCACCATTACTATTTTCCATCTATCACACTTCTCGTTATTTTCTACATTTTTAAACTTCCACTTAATTAATAGCAATGGGCGAATGGATGACTGATTTTGGTGGAAAATTTTGCAAAAAGAATCTAAATATTGGTTTAAACAACAATTTTTTTCTACACCAAAATAATTTATTCTCTAGAAGTCTATAGTCTAGAAAATGTATCTCATTAGAGCTGTAAAAGTAACGAGAAATTGTGTACCCGTATGTATTCGTTACTTTAAAGAACCAGTACCCGTTACTTTCGTATCGTTACGTTACTCGTTACTTTTCATACAACATACAGTTGTGTACTAACAGCATCAAGCATGTACCATCGCATACGTGATACGGTATGACTTCGTTCGTATAACGTATAACCGCATCAAACGAGTCGAACTGACATGGATACGACAAATGCGAGTAACGAAATGAATTTGTAAGTAACGATTCGTTACTTCGAGTCAGACGATGTACCCGTTACTCGGTAACGAATACATACGGTTTGTTACAACTCTATATCTCATACCTAATGGCATTATCACTCGTGTGACTATTAAAACTCGCTAGCGCTCGTTTTAAACATACTACCACCATTCGTGCGTAATAACCCGCGTTACGCAACTAGACACACAATCTACATCAGAAGTGGCGATGCGATATATTCTTCTAGTCTAGAGTCTTTCTAGGATTAACCCTCCGCCTGGACTCTGCTTTTAGCCCCCTATAAAATATCTGATTTTCAGAAATTTTTTTTTGGACATTTGAATTTTGGCTTGATAAATTTTCACAATAGTAAAACAATTTTTTTCTTGAGTATATTTCGTTCAAAAGTCTATAAAACAAACGAGAGCTGCACGAAACAAAATCCCACTTGTTATAATCCATATTGAAATAATATCAGCGCATAGGTTTGAAACGTTACGTTTTTGTTTCCAATTCTGCTTAAAAAAAACAAAGCTGGTTTTATTTCAATATCTCTGCATTTATTTAGTTTCAAACTAGAAAATCGACATTTGCACATTTGCAATTGTTTTATTTTGGTTAAAAATCGTTCATACAATACAAAAATGCCCGCGGTCCCCCGATTGAAACATTATTCCGTCAATTCAATTTACGACATCTCATATCCGTCAATTTTTGTTTGAAAGGACCCCCCTTTCCCCTAAATGTGACGTAATTTATAGATTACCCCTACTGAAAAAATTCGATTTTTCGATTTTGAAAGTAATGTTTGTTTTTATAGCACCTACCTATCTATACTAATATTATAATATATAAAGCTGAAGAGTTTGTTTGTTTGAACATGCTAATCTCAGAAACTGCTGGTTCAAATTGAAAAAATTTTTTTTGTTTGATAGCCCATTTATCGAGGAAGGCTGTAGGCTATATAATATCACGCTACGACCATTAGGAATGTAAAATTAATAAAAAATGTTGCAAAATGTATCTCAAAAATAAGCTTCTATTCAGGCGAAATGCACTAACTAAATATACTCATATTAGCGTTGAGAGCACACAGCGCCGGATGGCTCAATCGGTAGAGCGTGCGACTGTCAATATCAGGGTCGTCGGTTCGAGCCCCACGTTGGGCAAAAATATTTTTATATTCTTTTAATTTTCTACATTGCTTTCTTCTAAGGCTTACATTTAAATTTATTTATATTTTATTTAATTAATTAAAAAGAAAAATTAGTTTAAAAAAGTATAAATAATGCTTTTTATCGACAAAAGCTTTTAAACGGTAACTCCGATCATCATGAAATTTGGACACAACATTCATCTCGGTAAACTAAGATGAATGTGTGTACTCATGTTCCTTCCCCATTCGTTCTCTTACACCCGGGTGAAACCGGACCAGACCGCTAGTATAGGTATATAATTGCGTTGTTTATATACTTTTCTAGTTCAAAAATACTTGTAAATGCAAATGACGAGTGCTAGTACATTCCAAGTCAAAAGTTTACATTTGAATCTAAAATTACTTTAATTTTGCTTTTTGTATTTCACAAATGAATTGTTTTGTTTACATTTCAACTGAAAATTTTCTTCAGTGAAAGACGACTTGTCGACCAACTTTCATCAACAATGTTATTTGCCTTCCTTTTTCATTTTCTTTTAACATTTGGCAGAATAAAATTGTATAGTTAAGAAGCAATAAGATCAGACTGAAAGAAATACAGTATACTGTATAAACTCCATTTAACGTCACTCGATATAACGACAAACTCCTTAAAACGTCGAAATTACTCAACTCTAGTTGGTTTACCTTGTTGCTCATACAATGATAGACTCTAAATAACGACACGCCCACTCTAAATAACGACAGCAATTAACAATACTTGTTTGTTATTTTGTTGCTTTGTTGTCGGCATCATGCGTACCGAAGATTCTAAGAAATTCGTTCTTTTGTTTGTTGGGATTATGTTTCATATATTTATTGACTATAGCGGTCCCGCCCGGTTTCACCCGGGTGTAAAAGAACGAATGGAGAAGGGAGGAACATGAGTACACACGTTCATCTTAGTTTACCGAGATGAATGTTGTGTCCAAATTTCATGATGATTGGAGTTACCGTTCAAAAGTTTTTGTCGATAAAAAGCAGTATTTATACTTTTTATAAGTACTAATTTTTATACTAATAATTTTTTTTAAATTAATTAAATAAAATTAAAATAAATTTTAATGTAAGCCTTAGAAAAAAGCAATGTAGAAAATAAAAAAAAAAAATAAAAATGCATTCGCCCAACGTAGGGCTTGTACCCACCACCCTGGTTTGACAGTCGTCTGCTCTACCAATTGCGCTAGCCGACGTTGTATACATCGCTAATATGAGTATACTTAGTGCATTTCACCTGAATAGAAGCTTATTTTTTAGATACATTTGGAACATTTTTCATTAATGCTCCGCTCCTAATGGTCGTAGCCTGATTTTATATAGCCTATAGACTTCCTCGATAAATAGGCTATCCAACAATTTTTTTTTTTTCAATTTGAACCAGTAGTTCTTGAGATTAGCGCGTTCAAACAAACAAACAAACTCTTCAGCTTTATATATTAGTATAGATAGATAAGTTATCATATTCTTAGTTGCACACAAACTTGCAAACTGTGAACTTCGCTAGTAAAAGAAAATCTTTCTTCTCTCCGTTTAACGACAACTCTCAATAACGTCACAAAGTGCACAGTCCCTTGAGTGGCGCTATATAGAAATTACACTGTAGTTGAGAATCAAGAAGATCAGACAGAAAAAAATATAATCTAAACTAGATTTTATCCGCGACTTCGTTCTGATCGAACACGCTTTTTCGACCCTAATATATCCAAACTTTCATTTTCTTGTGGAATATAAAAAGAAAAATTAAACGTTCCGCAGTTATAAAAGTTGTTCCTAATTTACGCAAATGCAATTAAAATTCCTTTTTGATTATATAATTACAAACTTTATTTGAACTTTCCAGTATTTAAAAAAGTAAAAATGTGCTTTCATGTTCTCATCATGCTTTTATTTTCATAATATCGTTTATATCAGATTTTTCCTTTTTTTTGACCTGCTACCCCACTTTTCAGGCGAAAAAATTAGTCAACGTCCTCTTAGACCAATAAACAGAAAATATAATACGCGCCACGAATCTAAAAGGCTCGGAAGTTAGATGCGAATGCGGGTTTGCGCTTGTACAGTCTGTTGAAAAACTACAAACTCGCAACTCAACAAAACTAACATAGCAATAACAACTTGGAAATAGCGTACTCGACTGTACTTTAAAGCAGGAAAGCGACAAGTGACAAAGGCAACGAGCGATCACGGCCAATCACCGACGATCGCACGTCCCGTGCAGATAGCTGGGAGGTGGTGGGGGTCTCAACGGCTCTAAAATGTGCCTTTGCGACTCTCGAACCTTTTAGATCCGTGGCGCGTATTATACTGACTGACTATACGCTCGATTGACTTGAAATTTGGCATAGCCACTCTTTTCTCGACGTGTACGCTCATTAAGAACGCGGATTTTATGCAAATTCCAACACGCGCTGGGCCGGTTTTTTTGGTTGGCTTTCGTTTATTAGTAAGAAAAATACTGAAATAAATATTGATCCAAAAACCACGTAAAAAAGTGATAGCTATAATAATAGGAACGCTCGAGCGCGTAAAAAGTCACAAATTGAAGGCGAAGAAAGGGCGGAATTATCATTTTTATGACGACAATTCTACAGTGCAGGGTTAGCGGCGATACCAAGGGGTTGCGGAAGGTGTTTAGGAAGTTGTGACGTCATGTGCGCACAATCAAACAAAAGATGCTCAAGACAGTGATGCATAGTTTAGTACGATGAAGCGACGTTAGGTGAAATCAGGATGAAACAAAAGCAGGGCCGTCGTAGAAGTATATAATACACAAAACTAACTTTTTTTTATCATCGAATTTTTTTTTGCAACTCGCTGAATTATTTGTTACCATTAGTACAGTCAATCTGGCGAAAACCAATCATTTCGTATCCACACAGCTCTGAAACGGTAAGTTGTATGAAAAAAATGTTGAAATAAAAGTTGTTTATAAAATAAAAAGGAACAATTTTTCCATTTGAATCGTAACTGAAAAATGAAAATTTCAGAGCAAAAAAGTGGAAAAACACTTTTTTTGGCACTTTAGCGCCACCTACTGCGCACATTTTTTGTTGTACAACATAGCACCAATGACATTAATTGTACATAACAATGCCTTCTACATTTTTTGTTCAATAATTTTTTCTGTAAAATGCATAGTTTTTGAGAAAAATGCATTTCAAAATATTTTTGAGTTTTTTTTGACTATTTGAACAGGTATTTGAACAGGTACCAGGTGGCCATTGCCAGGTAACCTTTTTTTCATCATTCTCTAACGACTCACCAAGTTTCACCTTTTTGTGTGGTTTTGTTGAGGTTTTTGCCAGATTGACTGTACTACATGGAGAGTTTTCTGGAGAGCCTGCTGATTCTTCAATGTGTTATCATAGTCAGAGTGCCCGTCGGCAAAAATTTTACTGACACATACTCTCCCCAAACTTTGTATATGGCTTCATTAGGTCTAGTCTGACACCTATTTCCTCTATGACTTTTCTTGATTTTGGGGCGTTTTCCCTCTAAATTTTCCGATGATGTCGTTTTGACGACATGTAAAAATTTATAGATAATGTTTGTTTTTTGAAGTGAAAACTTCTTTAGCGGCGTTGTACACTTTTTTGTAATGGGTAAAAAATGTTAAACTCGCGTCAGGACACGTGATCTGATCGAAAATTCGTAAGACGGATGGAGAGTAGAGGTAATATTCAAGTTTTCCTGCCGGCACTCCCGGAGTGCAACCCGTCGTTTTTTTTTAATTGGATAGCTTAAAACTTCAACCTAAACACTAAAATAATGTTCTCTGACAAATAATATGAACCATTTAAAATGTCTGACACCTCGAATATGTGCGACAAATCAACAAAAGTCATAGAGGAAATAGATGTCAGACTAGGCCTAATGAAGCCATATACAAAGTTTGGGGAGAGTATGTAAAATTTTTGCCGACGGGCACTCTGACCATCAGTCATTATAAGCGATTTGCAAAAAAAACTAAAAGTCAAATTAAAAAAAAATTCAGACAAAAGATGTTCATTTTTACATACAAAAAAATTTCGATGATAAAAAATGAGGGTTCCCATTTAAAAAACAAAAGTCAACCCCTTCCCCTGCCAAGGGATGAGGTGGTGGGGGTGGTTATTGAGTGCAAACGATTTCCCCTTCGAAACCCAACAACTTTTGTTCGAACTTTTTTTTTATTCAACCCGTTGTTTTTTAAAGAAAAACGTCCAAAGTTTTCAAATAAACACCCGGTATACGAACCTGCTTTGTTCGCCCGGTTTATGTTGCATTTTATGTGGCACGATTTTCTGTAATATATAAATGAATTCCATAGTTACCATATCGAGTTTTGTTGTTATGCTAGCTACGAAAAGCATTAATGCATTACAGAAAATTGCTCTTCATGAAATGCATATAATATATACGAACCTGCTTCGGGCGCCTGGTTTATGTTGCATTTTATGTGGCACGATTTTCTGTAATATATAAATGACTTCCATAGTTACCATATCGAGTTTTGTTGTTATGCTAGCTACGAAAAGCATTAATGCATTACAGAAAATTGCTCTTCATGAAATGCATATAATATATACGAACCTGCTTCGGGCGCCTGGTTTATGTAGCGTTTTATGTGGCACGATTTTCCGTAATGTATAAATGATTTCCATAGTTACCATATCGAGTTTTGTTGTTATGCTAGCTACGAAAAGCAACAATGCATTACAGAAAATTGCTCCTCATAAAATGCATATATATATACGAACCTGCTTCAGGCGCCTGGTTTATGTTGCATTTTATGTGGCACGATTTTCTGTAATATATAAATGACTTTCATAGTTACCATATCGAGTTTTGTTGTTATGCTAGCTACGAAAAGCATTAAAGTTATACGCCCGATAGAGCAATGTATAGATAATACGCTGAAATTTTAATATGTTAATTATGGATATCTCATACATTCAACTGCATTTTTTAAAAAACATTGACCGTCTAGTTTTCAAGTTATTAATTATTAAAAATGCGATTTTTAACACAATGATATATGAGAAGACTGACCGGAAGTGTATATAAAAATAAGATTAAACCAAATTGGCTATAGACAAATTTTTAAAAAACTGATTATTCGAAAGTTTGACTCTTTCAGATAACGTAAAAATTAAAAAAACTATACTTTCCCGTGCAGTTTTGGAGAAATATTAATTAAAAATTTTCGAAACAACTCTCAAAATCTCTATTTTCTAGATTTGAATTATGTCACCATGAAAACCAGATTACACGAAAAGTTTTTCATAAATTTTGTTTTTATTAAATAATTTTTTTGACGTAGCTAATAACTAAAACTTGAAAATTGGATATTATCTCATTTACCGTGTATGTATTTAAAAACTGCATTTAATATCCAATAAATCAAAAACTATACGTCTAACGGTTCAAAGGTTTTTAAAACCAAAACGTAAGATAAAATCATTCGTGTACATTGGACTTAATTAAATATACTGCTTAAGTCACAACTTTATGATATTATGTCAAATGTTTACATATTATTTCTTAAATATTAAAAAATAAAGCTATGATCAACAATATATAATATTTCCATAAGAAATAATAAATTTACCAAGTCATATAACATTTTTTTGTTACAACAAAATACGGACGCAGTTTTTACTAATACGGTCGAGAGCGTATAACCTTAATGCATTACAGAAAATTGCTCTTCATGAAATGCATATATATACGAACCTGCTTCGGGCGCCCGGTTCATGTTGCATTTTATGTGGAACGATTTTTTGTAATGCACTATAATGCTTTCCGTAGCTACCATATCAACAAAACTTATGTATATATTGCGCCCGAAATGAAATTCTTTGTTCATTGGGCAACTACCTTGCATCGGTTTTTCCTGATTACGGTCCTGGATTCAGTAGATAGGCAACAAGCCCCTCTATATAGTACGTACATCGCAGACACTAATCTCTCTTTTATTTCTTTTTGACGGAACAACCATTCACCTTATAAAATATTATATCCATATTTCTTTATAGCGTATTTACGTTTCTCATAATCATCATTATTCTTTTCATTATATCTACTTGACGAAAATTATGTTTTTTAAACAGAAATTAGAGAGAACGAAATTAAGCGATCTTTATGTTTAAAGAAAATCATATTGCTCCATTTTTTCTTGAGACTTTTTAAAGTGAAACTTATTCTATCGCCCCGAATTTTTCTGGCCGTCTGTTGCATGTCGCATTGCAGGCGGCCGCGGAGTAGGGGTAAAGTAAAAGGCGTTCGGAGTAGGCGCTCGGTATAGCAGCCAAGGCCAATATGGCGGCGCCCATGGTTAGCATCAGCTGACCGTGTAGTATGTATAACACATAGTCAGTCTGTCATGCGGGCAAGTGCTGTACAGTGTTTACATGTTTTTATTCGTGTATTCATGTGAATATTGTTGTTTATAATTAATCGTGATAGATAAGTGTCTACAATCCAACGCCTACAATCCAATAAAAGTTTCACTTGCGTCGTGGTTTCTTAAAACCACACAACTGTTTTTTTTTTATTATCATTGACGAAAAAACAAAAAAGAGCTTCAATAGCGTTGGTTTTTTTACTCGAACTCGTATAATACTCGCCACGGAATTTCGGAAGTAAGTCACAAACAGCGTCGTAAAGGCACATTTTAGAGCCGTTGATACTCCCACCATCTCCCAGCTACCTGCACGGAACGTGCGCTCGTCGGTGATTGGCCGTGATCGCTCGTTGCTTTTGTCACTTGTCGCTTTCCTGCTTTAAAGTACAGTCGAGTACGCTATTGTCAAGTTGTTATTGCTATGTTAGTTTTGTTGAGATGCGAGTTTGTAGTTTTTCAACAGACTGTACAGGCGCAAGCCCGCATTCGCATCTAACTTCCGAGCCTTTTAGATTCGTGGCGCGTACTATACAACCTGTCTATCTAAGTATCTGATAGGAACTGTCCCGTTTGAGAATAAATCCGAATTTGTGTACAGTACTTAGAAAACAGTCTGTATAAGTAAGAAGTCCGAAGCTAGGAACGGAATCGGTAGTAGTTAAGCATGGTAGAGTTTTTATTGTGCTACAACAAGTTAACATCAAACGACCTTTCTTTTCAATGCTTTTTGTGTGGGACGCATCCGCCCCCACACAAGTTTTTTTCCCCTCTATTATCGTACAGATGATCAAAAAAAAAAAAAACATCGGGGAAGCAGTTTTGACTTGAGTGAGCTTTGATAACACGGATTAGCAGCGTGTTTCATAAGCTTTCGAATGACACCATTTTCGTAGTCGACACTCGACGCAATCCGAAGTTATACCGACATAATGCCCGCCGGACACCCGTTCTCAATGCAATTGCGAAGGCCTATCTCAGGTACGGACATTATTTGTCTAAAAAGAACAACAACAAAAACAAGACGGGTTGCACTCCGTGAGTGCCGGCAGAAGTGAAAACTTGAATCTTCTCTGTATCGTTCCAATTCTAGTATATGTACTGCCGAAGCAAGTACGGTAGAGGTGCTTCAACAACTCGTATATATACTTAGCGTTACTCAGAAATCCACTACTAGTGAGAATCGTTTTTACAAACTTTTGATTTTGTCAAAATATATTCATTAAATCAAAAAACTGTTTCTTGCATTTGAAAGACAATTGCTTACTCCATTAAAATATGTGATTACATTTTGTATTTATTTTAAAATAGCTAAGCAAAAAAAACAAAAAAGTTTTCGTCTTACGCATTTTCGATCAGGTCTTACGAATTTGGTCTTACGAATTTTCAGTCTGAATCTGACGCGAGTTTAACATTTTTTACCCATTACAAAAAAAGTGTACAACGCCGCTAAAGAAGTTTTCACTTCAAAAAAAAGATATCTACAAATGAAAAGGTTTGTTGTATTGCATTAATGAAATTGAAAATAACAATTGAAGATCTTGTTCGAACATAATACGATCAACACTTAAAACCAAACGCGCTTATTTGAGGTAAAGAAAAAACAAGTGAAGGTAAAGGAAGTGACAAGTGACGTTCGATGATGGCGATGAAGTCAATAAATTGAAGTGTTAAGCCGCATTCACATTGGCTTATGATTAATGTGCCGACTGTAACGTCTAAGTTTGTTTTATCGTCATGCGACACTTTTCATGAAGCAAATAAAGATATTACGATGTTTAAAATGTCACAAAGACAAAACATTTCTGTTCCGCTATAGTTCAACCATTTTAATGTGAGTTTGTTTGTTGAGTATACAATTTTAAAAACATTGAACAAATGTTTACACTAAAAAGTATTGTTTAAGGACGTAGTCTGGTTTTCGGGTTTCGGAAAATCGAATTTATTTTTTTTACATTTTTAGCAAGTATAATATATTGAGAAAATACTGTAAAAATTTTAGACCGAAATATTAAATATTTACAAAGCTATAGCATATAGTCGAGAGCAGCAACGGTCTTACGGTAAGACTCTCAATTGTTACCACGTAACCTTTATACTCTCACAGAGTAGAGCAAAAAAGTTAGCAGAAAACGATGCCTTTGAAGAAACGGAAGGTTTACTATACACCAGGCATAGCTGATTAGTGTAAATATTCATTTTTATTTTGACGTGATAACGTCTTATAAATTGATGAATCACCAATCTTATAAATTGATAAAACACCGGCTGCATGTTCGAAAAAGTGTAACGTTCGTAACGCGTAACGCGTAACGTTCCTAACGTTCCTAGCGCGTAACGTTCCGCCTGACCCTGTGCGTGCTTTTTGCTAATTTCTCGCTCAATTTAAATCAGATCGGTTTGAAACCAGTCTTAAACGAAAGAGGAGAACATTTTACATAGATTTCGTATAACAGAATTTGCCTAAACAGTTTTTTTATACAAATTTATATAGAAAAATAGCTGTATAAATGCAACATAAAAACGGCTGAATTTCTAATGTTTAATTCAATTTTTTGACATTAGTATTTTGTGAAATGCAACGCCTTCTAAGTTAAGTATTGGAATAACTAATTATTATTAAAACATAATACTTTGACAGTTACAAACGTCACTTTTGACATTTCTTATCATTCCGACACCAAGGATAAGTGGATTGAAACCAAATTTTGGGAGGTTTAGGTTATGTATTACGGAATACGTTATCACGTAAAACTATCGTCCGTAAACCAACTTTACAGACAACCAATTTTTTGTGTAAGAAATCTGAAATCAAAACTTTAAACGCGTTTTTCTCAAAACTACGTTTTTGTAAGCGGCGCGGGTGATTGAAACAATTGTATACAACCGATTGCTTTTAATTTTGCACAGGGTATTCTACACAGCAATAGCTCCGTCCGGTACTAGAATTACTTAATTATAAAAATTATTTCTATTTTTTTTAACCGATTTTCAACGACAAAATCACGATTTAATCTTTGTTTTTTTTTTAAACCCGCCATTTTGTTATTTATCAATAAAAATATTTATTTCTAGTACGGGATAGAGCCACAAGCCTACGAAACAATAACCAATTTAATTTTTATAATTCAGATGACTCCAAGTGACGTTATCACCCGCGGTATCCACATACCTCCATTTAAAGTTGTTACTTTAGGTTAAAAAAACAATTATAAAATGGCGTAAAATTAAGCAAAACAATTTTTTTTTCTTAGCTTACGATGTCAGTAAAAACATGTAAGAAAATTGAAATGAATGTACATTATTTTGTTATTAAAAAAAAATTCTGAAATAACGGTTAAAAACGAGCCTGAACATAGGACTACGTCCTTAAAATATTAAAAGTATCTACAAAAAAAAGGATGCGGGTACTTATATTATAGGCGCTTTGCAAGTTATACTTCTTTGGCGTGATTAAAAACTAATTAGCGTGTGTGATTTCGAAGCGTCAACAAAAGAAAGTTTTCTACTAAATGCATCCCACGATTTCAAAGCCGCAGATTGGTGACTCATAATTATTTTCTATCTTTATTACACTATCGATTGTATAACAAAACCGGTTACTTTAAAACGTTTTTTTGCCTATTTATATTTCAGTTTTTAGTGTGCTTTATTAAAAATGCGAAAGCCTAGTTACCATAATATTGTATTGTCATCGGAACTACACACGTGTGCAAAATTTCAACCCAATCGGTTACCGGGAAATGGGTGAATATTTAAAATTGCTCTTCGTACCCGAACGAAGCCGGGTCGGCCAGCTCGTTGCCATAATATTGTATTGTCATCGGAACTACACAGGTGTGCAAAATTTCAACTCAATCGGATAACTGGCAGTAGATAAAAAATCGATCGCTGTATTTGAAACAAACAAAATATACTGAACGTGAAACAGGTAGCTGTCTAAGATTATGTGAACCCGACTTTAAGCACGCAAACAACTTGAATAAGACTTATATGGTCGAGGAGGTGTTATTCTTCTTCTCCCTGTTCGTGTAATGAATAAAACGTGTTTCGTGGCGTAAGCCTCAGACAGAGAGAGAGAGAATGACAGGAGTAGAAAGAGGTCCTATAACAGCGTCCTGGGGCAGATCACCTCCCGGTCCATTATATCTAGATTCAATGGAACGCCCATCCTTATGGACACAATGGTATGCGATTGTGCAACGATGGCTTCCACAGGTGACATCTTTAGCTGGACAGAATTTGGAATTACAGAAGTTTGCATTGATAAACTTCTTAACGAAGTAGTGACCTGTGCTTATAGACCAAGATCCCAGACTCGCCAGACCTACGTCATTTCAGTACTGATAAAATTTTATCAGTACAATATTTAGTTAAAAACGTATGCCAATTTGCTAGCTTGAAAGCGGGGCTCTTTTAGAGATAACAGGTTCTAAAGGTACGTAAAACAAGTGCTTATACCTGTTTTATGGATCTGTCAGAAATAAACTAGTTCAGCATGCTTTGATTAATTTTTACATGACGTGGAACATAATATTATGTAGGTAACCATGGCAACGAATAGCAAATATCAATATCATATTAAATACTAGCCATTACCCTCGTCACCTCATGCGATATCAGAAATTTTACTTTCTTTATTATAAATCAAATGTCAACATTTTTGAAGTCTCGTCGCCCAGTTGGCTGGAATTTTTAACTAACTATTATAGATTTACTGATAAAATCTTATAGCAATACGGAAATGACATATCTCTGGCGGATTTTGGATCTTGGTATATTAGTATTTATTATTCCTAATGGTCGAAATTCACTCCGAATTTACGGATCTTGTGCAGGCAATACAGGAAAAAGTAATACTTCACGAAAAATTTACGGCGTGGACCCAAACTGAGCCTTTCTTTAGTTTTTTTGTTAATAGTGACATGAAGCGTGGACAAACCATAGCAACGAACTATACACAGGTTTTCTTATTTTGCCAACGCGAGCATGGCATCCGAAAACAGCTTTTTTACACAAATACACTCACTTGCACAAATCTCATATGAATGAATGTCAAGAGTCGATCTAGAACTCAACGATCCGAACAAATGAACAACGCTATAATATAATAGCGAGCAGGACATAAATCACATTTCGCAAACTCAGTCCGGGACAAGCATCGCTAACTAATTTTTCTCCGAGTTTTCTTTGCTGCTTCCAATAAGAAGCCATTTTTCTTAAGGCCGTAACTATATTAAACACAATTAAATTAAACCCTATAGAAACACAGAGTTTAGATACTGTTCGTTCACTTTATAAATCAGAAGCTCGACGGAACGTCAGTTTTTTAGCCGAAACCGAGCCTCAGGATTATATCCTTACAATAATTTATCTATAATCAACAATAGCAAACAGTCTCCATATATCGTCAGAACGGTTTGATGGATTTTTTTATGGGTTTTGACACTGAGTATATGGTGTCAAGCAAAATTCAATATGGCGGACGCTAAATCGCTAGACGCAATGTTATCAATATACATAAGATTCGTTAAAAGGCTTAATGAGTAGATTCCAAAATTACGGAGATCTTAATCAAAACCTCATTTATCCATCATGTCGTTGTTGACTTTTGTATTCTGACAATATGGCGTCTAGTGTCCGCCATATTGAATTTCACGTAACATCACATACTCAGTGTCACATGATGGCTCAATCAATACTTCATTTATTAAAACCGTATATTTAATAATTTACTATATGAATCATTGTCAATCTACTCAATGTGCGGTGAGCGAAGGCAACAAAGCGTATCGAAAATATATCTGCGTCTCTTTCTTTGATGTAATTCCCTGATTTCTCCGATGATAGGATTGGTTGATGTACTTGCATTCAATCTGAACAAAGTATCTCTGTTTCAAAAACTTTGTCTTTTTCTATGACGTTAACATGGGCGTACCCAGCTTTTGGCCCAGGAGGGGGCAAATTAGAAATTTCTTAAGCCGGGTCCCCCGTGCTTGTTTTGCCTTCCTGGATACGCCAGTGCTTACGGCGTAAAAAAAGACAGAAGTATATGTTTGCACCCTAATAGTTCGATTGCGATTTTATTCCTATGCTCAGTATAAAATAAAAGTACATTATTAAAACTCATCAAGTCATTGTTGACTTTTGACTTTAATGTTTTGACAATATGGCGTCTTGCGTCCTCCATATTGAATTATTCGTAACGTCTTATGCCTAGTGTTACTCGTGAGATTATGACTTCTCTATGGAGACATCATTTTTCAAAGTCAGTCAAGCCGTTTAGAGTTACTGGCTGCAGATTAAAACCAGGACCAACAAACCAGAAAAAAACCCGTTTAGAGTCTACATGAGAATAAGTAATCTCAGATAATTTTCACAAACGTAACTCTTTTGCTAGTTGCCCTCGACTTCAACCGAACTTTTTTTGATTCGTTGCAAGTACTGTAAAAACTTATTACATCTCATTTTTGTATAAGAACGTTTATTTATCGCTGAAATAAAACTTTTTTTTGGTTGGCAGAAATGAATATACGTCACACGTTATTTATTTTGTGTTCTATAGTTACATGTTTACGGATTTCGCGAATTGCCTGCTGGGAATATCTATTCTATATGTTGGGAGACATGCTGCATATAAAGAAATGAACGTCGACAAAGGAACTAATGTTAATAATAGTAATCCTATACAAATTCACTAGAATTAGTGAATAACTATAATAATAATAATAATTCATTCATTCGCACCATTACTATTTTTTCCCACACTTCCCGTTATTTTCTACAATTTTTAAACTTCAACATAATTAACAGCAATGGGCGAATGAAGAAATTTTGAAGAAATTAAGGATAAGGTAGGCAAAGTTTGAGCATAGGAGTTTGACAGGTAATCGGCCATGGCCTTGAATAATGAACCATCTCGATATTTATCTGGAATTGTTGAGGGAAACCATGGAAAACCTCAACAAGATGGCCGGTACAGGAATTACCGTTTCTCGGCGAGAGACAGTGGAAAAAAGTCGCAACCACATCTGCCCCCGCCAAATGCGAGTCCAGTGCTCTCACTGCTACGCCGCCCCGCTCGGTTTTAGTGAATAACTATACTATATATCAGTGTTTTTCAACCTTTTTCATGATGCGACCCCCTGGTATGAAAAAATATTTCGCGACCCCCTGATCCTTCGCTTTTTTATCATGTATGTATGTGTATGTTACAGTGTTACAAATATTCATTCCATACGACGTTTTTATACGTCTTCATAATTAGGATTCGGATATAAGTACATAAGTACATAGTACGTAAAACACATTATTTTACAATTATGTACATACATCGAATACGTATATCCTTTTGTTAAAATTCTCTTACTTAATAAATCAATCTTTTTAATCTTTATTGTTTTTTCAAATCTTTGATTAACGTCTGATTAGAACTCTTCAATAAATAAAATTATCGACCAATTTTTCAGACAATATATTAACAAAAAAATATATAATTAATACATTAACGTTTCAATCCGGATTTGGACCTTCTTCAGAACTGATCTAAAAAATATAAAAAATAATTAATATTTAAAATCTAATTGGCTTTTTATAGAATCTTTCAAAATTATTACTGATTATAAATTATTATTTTTTCACTATTTTTATAATCAGTAATAATTTTGAAAGATTCTATAAAAAGCCAATTAGATTTTAAATATTAATTATTTTTTATATTTTTTAGATCAGTTCTGAAGAAGGTCCAAATCCGGATTGAAACGTTAATGTAGGTATTAATTATATATTTTTTTGTTAATATATTGTCTGAAAAATTAGTCGATAATTTTATTCATTTATTGTTTTTTTACTAAAATTCTCTCGACCTCTAGCGACCCCCCTACAGAAGCTTCGCGACCCCCCAGGGGGTCGCGACCCACAGGTTGAAAAACACTGCTATATACAAAATCAAAATGTAAAGACTGAGTCATGCAATTATTCTTCATAATGTAATGCAAGCGGCATAGTTTTTATACATGGGACGGGTATGCTATACATTGTTTTGTTGCATGATATTTTGTGATAAAAAGTAAACGATGTCCCCCTTCAAACTAAACAACTTTTGTCTGAAACTTTTTGACGTGATAACGTCTTATAAATTGATGAATCACCAATCTTATAAATTGATAAAACACCGGCTGCATGCACGAAAAAGTGTAACGTTCCTAAATCCTAACGTTCCTAACGTTCGTAACGCGTAACGTTCCGCCTGACCCTGTGCGTGCTTTTTGCTAATTTCTCGCTCAATTTAAATCAGATCGGTTTGAAACCAGTCTTAAACGAAAGAGGAGAACATTTTACATAGATTTCGTATAACAGAATTTGCCTAAACAGTTTTTTTTATACAAATTTATATAGAAAAATAGCTGTATAAATGCAATGTTGTCTAATGCATGGCGCGACGCGGTCGGTCGTCTTTGTTTGCCGTACATGGAAATTAGAAGATAACGTATGTCTTGTCTTAACATGAAAACGGCTGCATTTCTAATGTTTAATTCAATTTTTTGACATTAGTATTTTGTGAAATGCAACGCCTTCTAAGTTAAGTATTGGAATAACTAATTATTATTCGAACATAATACTTTGACAGTTGCAAACGTCACTTTTGACATTTCTTATCATTCCGACACCAAGGATAAGCGGATTGAAACCAAATTTTGGGAGGTTTAGGTTATGTATTACGGAATACGTTATCACGTAAAACTATCGTCCGTAAACCGACTTTACAGACAACTAATTTTTTACCGAAAGTTTTGCCCTGTCTCAAAAATTTCCCATATAAATTAAAATAGATCACCCGGTATAATCGCTCAGGTTTTAATTTAAAGTTTGACATGCTGTGTAATTTATTTAATTAAATACTTCTAAACAAAATAAAATTAACACAGGCAATAATCAACCACAGCTGAACGAAAATTAACCATTGCACTAAAATAACATAGAAGTGTTTTGTTATTTAATCATAGTATCATTTAATGATAGAGTAAAGCAATATTGTATGTGTAGAGCAAAAACAAAGTGAAAATATATCTGCGTCTCTTTCTCCGATGTAATTCCCTGATTTCTCCGATGATAGGATTGGTTGATGTACTTGCATTCAATCTGAATTAAGTATCTCTGTTTCAAAAACTTTGTCTTCTTCTATGAAGTCAACATGGGTGTACCCAGCTTTTGGCCCAGGAGGGGTCAAATTAGAAATTTCTTAAGCCGGCTCCCCCGTGCTTGTTTTGCCCTCCTGGATACGCCAGTGCTTACGACGTAAAAAAAGACAGAAGTGTATGTTTGCACCCTAATGGTTCGATTGCGATTTTATTCGTATATGCTCAGTATGTTAAAAATAGACTCGGAAGAGCTATAACAGTTTTTAGGCGAGGGGGTACGTTTTGGGATGAATAGTGCCGGGGATATTTTATTAATTTTGATTTATTTTGTTTCTGGCACCCCTATTTCTGAAATCGGAGCGTGTAATTAAGTAGTTTTCGTAGTTAATAAACGTGATTAAATTGTCTACTATAGATATTGTATAAAATGTATACGTACAGCGTCGGTAGACTATTATAATGTAAACATGCTAACCATATAATGTAAATTAAAGAGCTTTTCACCATCAATAGCCGTGATTAAAGCCGCACAGAACAATCACTACACTATTTGTTTACTAATTAATATTTACTGTACAAATACGTTCACGTTGTAAATAGATCTACACGTGTAAAACAACACACACTGGGGTACGGTTCTAAAATAATGGGGTTGTCCCGCCTATCAAAATTTTATGATTTTGAACAGTGCAAATTGTTCCTTATCTACATAAAAATAAAATTATGTAAGCCAACTATTTCGTTCTTATATCGTTCCTCTTAAATTGTGGACAACAATCTAAAAAAAAAAGACGGGTTGCACTCCGGGAGTGCCGGCAGAAGTGAAAACTTGAATATTACCTCTACTCTCCATCCGTCTTACGAATTTTCGATCAGGTCACGTGTCCTGACGCGAGTTTAACATTTTTTACCCATTACAAAAAAAGTGTACAACGCCGCTAAAGAAGTTTTCACTTCAAAAATGTTTTCACTTCAAATTGCTGAACTTAGGCGCTATGATGATAGCAAAGCTGTCCCCGAGTCTCATTTCCGCGCATAGATGTATGTCTATGGAAAGAGATGTGTATACAAGTTATCTATACTACTACTAGTATAATAATAATTATACGCGCCACAGATCTCAAAGGTTCGGAAGTTAGTTGCAAAGGCACATTTTAGAGCCGTTGAGACTCCCACCACCTTCCAGCTACCTTCACGGAACGTGCGCTCGTCGGTGATTGGCCGTGATCGCTCGTTGCCTTTGTCACTTGTCGCTTTCCTGCTTTAAAGTACAGTCGAGTACGCCATTGTCAAGTTGTTATTGTTATTTTAGTTTTGTTGCGAGTTTGTAGTTTTTCAACAGACTGTACAAGCGCAAGCCCGCATTCGCATCTAACTTCCGAGCCTTTTAGATTCGTGGCGCGTATTATATAGCTTGAGCTCTTCGTGCTATTCGAGATGTCGTTGATCGAATTGCTCGAGATATCGCAAGCAACTTCACGGTAGAAAAAGACACCAATTAGGAGCTCGGAAAGTCGGACGAAAATGGCTGCCTACATGGAGACAAACGGCAACTTTACTCTTGCGTTGTTCTTTTTCACTTTTGAATAGCACTGCCACATGATACACATCTAAAGCAGGGGTGTCAGACTGAATTTTCTCAAGGGCCATTTATAAGATTTAAGGGCGTGTTAGCGGGCCAGACTCTAAATTAAAAACTAAAGTAGGTACATACCTACTAAATTATAATGTTTATTTAATAATAATAATATTACAATGCGTTTAACGTCCGTTTCTCGACTTTGTCATAACAGACGCCATTCGCACCATTACTATTTTTTTCTACCACACTTCCCGTTATTTTCTACAATTTTTAAACTTCAACTTAATTAATAGCAATCGGCGAATGAAGGAATTTTTAGGAAATTAGGATAAGGTAGGCAAATTTTGAGCATAGGAGTTGGACAGGTATAATCGGCCATGACCTTGAATAATGAACCATCTCGATATGTATCTGGCATTATTAAGGGAAACCATGGAAAACCTCAAAAGGTGGTACAGGAAGTACCGTTTCTCGGCGAGGGGCAGCAGGAAAAAGTCCCAGTCACATCTGCCCCTGCCGGGATTCGAACTCGGTACCTCCCGAATGCGAGTCTAGTGCACCAGTACGCCACTCCGCTCGGCTACTGAACTTTGTATCACTTATTTTTACTTTATAACTTACATTTTGGTTAAATTTTTAATTTCAAAACTAAAAAATATAATTTCTATATTTAGTACAAAAAAATTATAGTCAATAAATTGCAATAAATAATAACTGAACGACACTAACAAATATGTAAATATTATATTTAATATTTAATTTTAAAGCGGAATTGCCGCAAAGTGACGTATATTTGGAGTTGCATGTCGTCCAGTCCGGACATTTGGAACACGGTTTTCCTGGGATATACACTACTTCATTTAGATAATTCCCGGCCCAGGCATAATTGCAAACCATAGTCAAGGTACCTTCATTTGATACCGTTCCGCATCCAATCTTTGAAGTATTCGCCCAAACAACTTGGGTGTAATGTCCAACATCGCTCATGTCATTCTGATATCGCTCAACGTGCTCATTTCTTAACTTATACTCGTCAAACCACATGCGTATGAATTCCAGTAAAATATTCTTTCTGAAGGTGCCCATTGCATAATTTTGGCCGACCATTCGATCATGAGTTCGCCGACACGTATCATGGCCTTGGATACACTGATTAACCCAACACTGGGCTATTTTTGCTAATTCTTCGTCCCAACCGAGTGTTAGCATATTGCTGGCTGGTTTTTGAGGAGGGATTCCGCCGCTTGCAACCAGATTTCGATATTGATTGTGTTGATCGACGATCATACGCTTGTCGGATTTTGATAAAGGCGACTTTTTGCATGGTGCCTCGACCGGGCATCCTTTATAACGACACATTGTATGCTCATCGTTATTTGGCAGACATTTTATATCGCAATAATCCTCACATAACACTGTAATTATCACAATTTGTAGTGTGATTATTACATTTTTCATTTTAGCTTTGTAAGCAATTTTTCACCGATCCTAAATAAAAATTGTTTACAAATGTTTCTGGAAACGGTTTCGATAGAAACGCTAAAATTTGATTGTTTTTTTAATATGAAATCAGTACGGCTAAATAATTCGCAACGAAGTTTTTTTTTAGCATATATATACAGTATAACCTCTTTAAGTCGAGCCTCGATAAATCTCCAAAACTCGAAAATATGTTTTGTTTCCTTCCCTTCAAGTCCCAAAACCTCCATTACTCGAAATCTCAACCCTCTATAGGTCGAAATAATCAGTCCGTACAAGCCATTTCGGTACGTAGTTTTCCCCCATAACTCGAAGAAATTAACTGGACCTCTGTATCTCGAACATGGCAACTCAAACTTAGTTTGAATGAATCTTACCCTCTACAAGTCGAATATTATCTTTCAAATTCGAAATCCTTCATAAGTAGAAAACTCTATAACTCGAATTTTTTTACCTGTATTTGTTTTTTTTTTAATACTATGCAGTCGGTTAACGGAACGCTGTCCAAAATTTTTTATTAATTTCTTGTGCATATTTATATAAGAACTAGCGGCCCTGTAAGTACTTCGCTACGTATAAAGTGAAATAATAAAAAAATTTAATTGGAACATCTATCTATCTATTTTATTAATTGCTAGCTATTTTAAAATATACATGTGCGTATATTATGTGTGTATGGAAATATACATGACTGCATACGTCAATAAAAAAATAGCGTAAAGTATTCGTGAATAACTGGTCCTTAAAACACTTGCTCTATTTCGAGCACTCCGGCTGCGCCGTCGTGCTCGAAAAAAATAGCGTAAAGTATTCGTGGATAATTGGTCTTTAAAACACTTGCCGGCACTTGTAAAACTGATTCGCCGTCATCTTGATTTATGATATTGCATCTTTCGCTTCAAATTTAGGTTAAAAATTTATTTATTAAATTTATTTGTTAAAATTACTCACCTATAATAATAAATGTTTTTAACTTTCTTTCAAATACGTATTTATTTTAAGTCTAACTTGGATAGTAATTAAAGATTAACTGTCATAATATTTTGAAAACAATTGTTTCATTGTTTGTATAAAATTCCAACACCTACTTACAATATTTAAGTATTTTCATACGTCAAAAAATTGATTTTTAAAAAATGTGATAAATGAAGAACCGCTCGACCCATTTTGTGCAAACTTCACATAAACCATCTAAATACTAAATAGTCCGAACAAAGCCTAAAAATTTGGTTTGGATAGGTGAGCCCGTTCTTGAGTTATAAAATTACAAAAAAGTGGCATTGATTTTTACATACCTACTAGCGGCCCTGTACGTGCTTCGCTACGTATAAAGTGAAATAATAAAACAATTTAATTGGAACATCTATCTATCTATTTTATTAATTGCTAGCTATTTTAAAATATACATGGGCGTATATGTGTGTATGTCGAGCACTCCGGCTGCGCCGTCGTGCTCGAAAAAAAATAGCGTAAAGTATTCGTGGATAACTGGTCTTTAAAACACTTGCTCTATTTCGAGGGTTCACTTCGGCTGCGCCGTCGTGCTCGAAAAAAAAGCATTTGTTTTAAACGATATTCAGTTTTTTACATCCTCGATGTAGATATATGGCTGTTAAGTTCGTTGCGCCATCTATTGAATATTCACTCAATCCAGTCAACAGGTATCGCCATCTTAAATGGTTGTTAAGTTCGTTGCGCCATCTATTGAATATTCACTCAATCCTGGAGCTAACAGATAATTATGACTGTCAAGGAATAGACAAATAATTTGCAATAAAATAATATTGCGACTATAAATTGAAATGTAAGCTATCCTATCTTTCAAGTTGGGTCGAATTGCACACGGTGTGCAAATCAAATTTAAAATCGGTTCAGTAGTTTAGGAGTTCATCACGGACAAACATGTGACACGTAATTTTTATATATAAAGATATAGATTATCTTTATCTTAGATCTTTTTTGACGTCTCCCTTGAAGTTCGACTTACAGAGGTTCTGCTGTATAATATAATAATTGCTATATCAAGCATTGTCAAGGCAACAAAGCGTATCGAAAATATAATATCTGCCCTCTTTATTTTATAACAATGAGAAGAAAAAACTCAATCAAACAATTTTTCTTTTTCTCATTGTTATAAAAAAAAAATTGTAAACAAAAAAATAGTGTAAAAATATTGTAGTGATCTTGAAACAAAAATATGTTGACTATTTCTGGGCCCATTACAATAACTTCCCTATAATGTATACCTACTGGGAAGTTAATAAACATTTTTTGTTGTTAACATTCCCCAGTTTTGCGCTCTCTGATTCGCTTTCTTTTTTCCCAGGGGAACTCTTTTCTCAGTTTAGGAATCGATGTATTAAGGTATCGAAATACTCCATCTCTGACATCAACTGTTTTTCATTCGGTGTCTGCCGCGGCAAAACGAGTAAAAAATAAAACATTTCAAGACAAATTAGCATCGGTTCGTTAGACGTTTCCAACGTCTACTTATGTAAAAAACTTTAGCTCTAAAGATGCGCTCACATTGACGTTATTACGCTGGCAGGAAACATAGAGCTAGTAACTGTTGAGCTCGGCGTTGCCCCAATATGGCGTAGATAAGAGAAGGGGGTAATTACTGTCCTCACAGGATCATAATAATAAAAAAAGAAAACTGAAAATAATACGAATACCTGGCTAAAAAATATAAATTTAGAAATACTATGTTGCATTTTATGTGGAGCGATTTTCTGTAATGCACCAATTAAACAAAACCCACGTGGCGCACGCGAGATGGCGCTGTTATCACTACCCGGGAAAACTTTTTAACTTCACAGACACTACACACAAATGTGAACGTGTGTGCGTTACCCAGTATAGCTGACGCCATATTGGTTCATGCAACCGATATCGGTCCACCGCTAAGCTCGAGCTGGGTCTCCTGGTTACAGACTTAGTGGTTGCGTCTTAACTGAAATCTATACTAATATAATATAAAACTGAAGAGTTTGTTTGTTTGTTTGAACGCGCTAATCTCAGGAACTACTGGTTCAAATTGAAAAAAAATTCTTTTTTGTTGGATAGCCCATTTATCGAGGAAGGCTATAGGCTATATAAAATCACGCTACGACCATTAGGAGCGGAGCATTAATGAAAAATGTTGCAAAATGTATCTCAAAAATAAGCTTCTATTCATGTGAAATGCACTAACTAGATATACTCATATTAGTGTTGTGAGTACAATATCCCCAGATGGCTCAATCGGTATAGAGCATGCGACTGTTAATATCAGGGTCGTGGGTTCGAGCCCTACGTTGGGCGAATATAATTTTATTTTTTTTTTATTTTCTACCTTGCTTTCTTCTAAGGTTTACATTTAAATTTATTTTAATTTTATTTAATTACCTAATTAAAAAAAAGTATAAATAAGTACTGCTTTTTATCGACAAAAACTTTTGAACAGTAACTCCGATCATCATGAAATTTGGACACAACATTCATCTCGGTAAACTAAGATGAATGTGTGTACTCACGTTCCTCCCTTCCCCATTCGTTCTTTTACACCCGGGTGAAACCGGACGGGACCGCTAGTGTAGTATAAGAGATCGACTGGTAGTAAAAGACCGCCATTTTACTATATTATGATCTTATCCTTGTTCAAATATTTTACTCTTCCAACTCAAATCTCCACATTTCCTATATACAGATGGCACAAAATTGATTGGATGAAGCTGATTTTTTTTCTTTGGCGGCATTAATATTCGCCCGGAGCGGGTAAACAATGTCTCTATGCATGCTCTGTTTACATAAAAAGCAATCGCTTGTACGAATACAAATCAGCGGATACGAATCAAAACCGCGTAACGTCATTTTTTCTCTGCACCTCCTTAATATTATTCAGTTGAAACATTCAAACACACATTATTCATAATGTTTGTAAGTTCGAAAGTAGGAGGTAATCGCCGAAACTACTCATCCGATTTAAGTTTGTTGCAAACGCCGAATTTGAAAGAGAAACCGCAGAAAATTAACGGTAAACAATCTGTTTCAATGGCTATTGGACAGTTTTTTGAAAAGTGTTTTAAATGAATTCTAGAGTGATAAAGAAGCACTGAAATTTTTATAATAATATTTAAAATGACTTAATTTATCATTATGAATTTTCGCGCGAAAACGATTCGTGACGTCACTATGATAGTAAATGATTATTACGTTACCATTTAAATAAGTAGGTAGTAAAACTTTATTTACTTATTTATTAGTCGTTTTTGCGTTTACGAAACCGTCATCCATGATGCGAAATCAATAAAATACGGGATAGAAGTCTATAAACGTGATAAAAATTTGAAATAACTTCAAAATAACACACAGCACAACATAAACGTAGCTAGTTTACAGACGAAGAAAAAAAATACAAGTCATAAAATTGCATTATAAAATTTATAGTGCATTATTATGAATAGAAATCAACATTTCTCGTTTGCTTTTTACAAAATCTATCAAGAATATTATGATTCGATGTTTTCTTAGATGGCGCAAAATACCCTATTGTAAAAAAACGAGTGTGCTTTAGACCACACGACTGAAGTAAAACTTCTTCCTGCCATATATAATAATTATTGATTCGATAATTAATCTATCACCATATTATTTTGATTAGACATCCTGATTTAACGACACAATATAACCTCACTCTGTAGCACATAATATCTACAAAGACGAAATGTTTAATATATAATTTTTGATTAATTAATAGGTAAAACTAAAATACGTATATATATATTTATTAGCATAATTTATGAAACATTTAAAAGGACTTATTAACTAACCTACATTATTTCCCGTTACAAAATGCAGCAAAATTCGATGAAATGTGTTTTTGATACAAAAAAACAATTGTTTTCATTTTAAACGTCAAATAGTTGTATTAATGCTCCGTCTTTGTCGCACTCACTCACTTATATCTCCCTCTCAACTTAATGCTCCGTCTTTGTCGCACTCACCAACTTATATCTCCCTCTCAACTTCCAATATATGATGATGCACTTCCGTAAACGATTTCGTCAGACATCGCGATGATGCAGTTCCGTAAACGGTTTCGTCAGGCATTTACCAGCTTACTCCCCAAGTCAAGCGTGCCTAAAGAAGTTTTACTTCAAAAAAATCGAGAATAAAATTATTGTCTGTTACAATCAATAATAAAATTTTAGTACTCCTGTCCGCTGTAGACTTTTGTAGGGTCGGAGCTTGGACTATGATCATATTTATGTTCGCCAATCAAAGTATGTAGGGCGTCCAGACGCGACTGGAAATAGGCGCCAGGCGTCGATCAGCCCACGCTCGATACGCTGTAAATCTACTGCGACGAGGCAAAATGTCGTATGTCAATTTTTGAAATGAAACATCATCATACTAATATTATAAAAACATTTGTATTTTTATTTGTAATGAATGAACTCAAAAATTCCTGGACCGATTTTAAAAATTCTTTCATTAATAGAATGCTAAAATATAGAGATTCGGGCGATGCCGAACCGGGTCACTATTATTTTTATAAAGAAAAGTAAACCTATACCTTGCGGCCCGTGACTGGTTTATAAATAAAAGTCTTATATACCTACCTACATAAATAAATAATTAAATTAATTTTCACAAATCCTTTTTCTTATGATATTGAGGATGTACCTAGTCATTTACAAATGAACGTGCTTGATCTCCAATGTAATGATACTCTCAAGAACTCTTTCTTTAAAATCAAAGCTCTTGTTAAATTTTATGTCAGTTTGCCATCTAATTTTGACGAATTGAAAAGGTTTGCTCTGCAATTAGGTAATTACAATTTTTGGTAGTACTTACTTATGCGAACAAACCTTTTCGATTCTCAATTACAGAAAAAATAAAAATGTTTCTCGTCTCACAGATGACCATTTGAGAGCTATTCTACGAATTGCAACTACAAACCTGGAAGCTAACATACAACAAATAGCCACTCAAATACAACCTTAAACGTCACACTAATTATTGTAAAAGAACAGTTCTGTTTTGAAGTTGTCAGTTAAATTTATAATAAAATAAAAAATTCAAATAAAATGTTTTCGAATTTTTAATATCACAAATACCTAAAATTAAAATTATGAACAAGTGCGGCCCGCCTTTATTTCAATTTGCCACTATGTGGCCCTTGCTTGCCAAAAGGTTGCCGACCGCTGTTCTAAAGCATGATTTTTATCCCGTACCGAGATCTTAAAAAATTTGGATAAGCAATCAAAGACGAATTCATCAAAAAACAATTTAGTGAAAAATTCAATCTTTTTTGGCACGCGTTGTGAGTACCTTCTACATCGAGTAAATAATAAAATGCCTTTTTTAGTTTGTTTGTCGAGAAATCTATAAGTGAACAGTTGCCTTAAACACGTTTGCACTGAGACCATAGATATGCACATCACAATAAATGTAACAGTTATTTTCGCATGCAGATGTGACGAAGTTTTAAACGCAGTAATCATGCCCCCCCTACGGACTTTTTCCCCTATTTGCATTCACGTAATTGTAAATAATATATTAATTAACCGTCAAATCAATTATATTATCATACTATTTATTAATAATCCCTATGAAAGCCGATACGCGTGCCTTGCTATCCAATAGACGCTGGTGACCTCAGTTGTTTAGCGTCCATAATGTGTTTTCGTTCTTTCCAGCGTTTCGTGTAAAATGGAACACTTATGGAATCACTTCGGTGTCCGTCCGTCCGTCTGTCACAGGCGCTATTTAGAGTAAATAATATTTTTTATTCCGCCAAAAACTTGTGTCGTTGCTTTTAGATTTAATCGATTTTTTTGTGAAAGAAAGATTCAAAACATCCTGCAGCTGAAAAAAGAACTTACTGAATTTTTCCGCTTACTTAAATCAAAATATGAAAACGTGAAAGGGCTCACGCGTCTGAAAGACATAGGCGTTACAAGAAATATTCTTTTTGAGGCACAACTAATAAAAGTATCTTTTTTGGTATATTTTCCAATAAAAAAAAATTTACTCACAATTTTTCACTCTCCCAAAAAACAACACAAACAATATTTTGAAGTGAAAACTTCTTTAGCGGCGTTGTACACTTTTTTTTGTAATGGGTAAAAAATGTTAAACTCGCGTCAGATTCAGATTGAAAATTCGTAAGACCAAATTCGTGAAACCTGATCGAAAATGCGTAAGACAAAATTCGTAAGACGAAAACTTTTTTGTTTTTTTTGCTTACCTATTTTAAAATAAATACAAAATGTAATCACATATTTTAATGGAGTATGCAATTGTCTTTCAAATGCAAGAAACAGTTTTTTGATTTAATGAATATATTTTGACAAAATCAAATGTTTGTAAAAACGATTCTCACTAGTAGTGGATTTCTGAGTAACGCTAAGTATATATACGAGTTGTTGAGGCACGTTTACCGTGCTTGCTTCGGCAGTACATATACTAAAATAGTTGGCAAAACCAAAAGTGCACATCCCGCAAGTTTTCCACTGTATGATAAAAAAATAACAATTAAAAAATATTTTTAATAAATTTAAAAAGATTTAAAAATTTAAAGAAATAAATAATTAAAAATTGAAAAAATATTTTTTTTAAGTTTGAAAATTAAAAAAAATTAAGAACTATACATAATATAATATATAATTAATATCAAGTGGAATAAAATAAAACAAAATAAAAAGAAAAAAAAAAGAAAAAAGTCAATGATACCGTAAGGAATCGAACCCAGGACCTTGCCCTTGGGAATCCAACGGCATAACCATTACGCCACGGCTGCCTAATAGGGCAGTGGTGTTATCACGGTATACAAGTGTAGCACTTGTTTTATGGATTACACTATATTTTCATAGCAATTATTATATTGTTTTTAAACTATATTAGCTGTCAAAAATAATAAAAAATAAAACTGTTTATAAAAATTAAACTACTGAACACATTTTAGTGAATTTAAATAGGGTTCTGGTCTGATAGTAAACAAAGTGAATAAAATATAACCCAAAGCAATCCGACCAAAATTGCGATCTGTAGAGTCGTGACGTACGTACATACGTACGTACATACGTACGTACATACGTACAGACCAACCGACAACTGCTGTTTGTGATTTTCAATTACAATTTTAATAGTATTTATGAACTCAAATTGATTTAAAAATGGTTCTATTTTATAGATTAGAATCTCCTCTTTTCAAAAAGCTTCAATTTGAATGGATTTCGTGTGAAATTAACTTAAATATAACTTCTTATATGAACGAAAGTCAGCTCTGACGCACAAAGCGATAATAAAGCACATACCGCTAGTTTAGCGGTATGTGCAATTGGAATGATACAGAGAAGATTCAAGTTTTCACTTGTGCCGGCACTCCCTGAGTGGCAACCCTTTTCTATCTGCTTTTTAAGGTCTTCACAGCGGTAGAAAATTGACCCATTATTAATACAGAGTGATTTTTAAGTTGATTCTTCTTTTTTAACAGCAGCTGTAGAAATCAAATAGACGAACAAATATTTTAAGTAACTTAAAAATAAGAGACAAACAACCGTTCAAAGTTTAATTGAATTTTTAAAATTGTATTTAATTAATTCAAAAACCCGATTAACACACGCGAAGAAATGATAGCACGAATCGGAAATGCATCCCAAATAATTCGCGGAAGGCCCTTATCGCATAGCTACGACGCACGCATCTTTGTGGCCAACAAAACAGGGACAGCTTCGAACAATTTCTGTGATAATGACATAACATATTTCCATAGTGACATAACATAACGCCAAGACCGACCTCAAAATATAATAAAACTCCGAAAGTCCGTTTCTTTGTCATTTTCGAGTTTTGATAAAAAAAGTTACTTGATACATGCGTTGGTCTATTTGATTTCTACAAGCTGTTAGAAAAAACGAATCAACTTAAAAATCATTCTGTATACAGGGTGTCCCACGACATGACTGTCATAGCCTGGGACTGTGTTGCTGAGGTGATTTCAAGTCAAAAATGTCTAATGAACTTATACCCGGAACGCTGTCCTAACTGAGCTAGAAGCATTTGAAATTTTAGATAAGTAGTAGTAGGAATTCCCTATACTAATTTAAAAACCATTTAAAAAGAAATCGCTTTATTTGAATTAGTTGTTCAAAATGTCCACCCAGTTGCTGTATACATAGTCTAGCTCTTCTTAGAATTGAAGTGGTAGGTAGCTCTGCGAAGTCTCAGGATATACTAATGGTGATTCACAGCCACCTGGTCTTTTTAATAATAACAAAACAAACAGCCGAATCTAATACCTGCATTAGTGGGGTTACTTATTTAAAATTTCAAATGCTTCTAGCTCAGTTAGGATAGCGTTCCGGGTATATGTTCATTAGACATTTTTGACTTGAAATCACCCCAGCAACACAGTCCCAGGCTATGGCAGTCATGTCGTGGGACACCCTGTATATTAGTGAGCAAATAAAATAAACGTAGTCGTGCTACCATTTCAGTAAGAAAAAACTGTTCTCAAAGTGTTTATTTTCTGATATTAATATTCGTGTGATTTTTGCGAATGTCAAAAAATATGCGAATATTCGTTGCATCGCTTGTATTAATTGGTATACGTTTGACGGAACCTGTATTTATTGAATGCACGCCACTGTTAAAAAAGCGATGAACATATTTTACAGTCATTCGCATCCACACATATTGATGGATTGCTATTAGATTTTATTGACATCGTTTGCTTCGTAACAAACTGCAAACAAGGAGGAACTCACCATATTATGTTTATTTTTCCTGTGTTGGCACTACATATATAGTCTATATTATGACTTGTGCGAAGGGCGGATAATGTTGGCACGCCGTGTCAGCACCGGAAAAAATTCCAGCCAGTTGATCGACGGGACCATTCCGACTTCAAAAATATTGACATTTGATTTAGTATAATAAAGAGAATCAAATTTATGTAATCGCGTGAGGTGACGCGGGTAATGGCTATTATTCGATATATTTGCTATTCGTTGCCATGGTTACCTACACAATATGTTCCACGTCACGTAAAAATTAATCAAAGCGTGCTTAACTAGTTTATTTCTGACAGATCTACAAAACAAAAGAAACTATAAAGTTTAGAAAATGTTTTTTTTAACAAAATAAATAGAATAATAAACCGTTATGAAAAGTATCCCATTATTATATAAAAAACAACGTTATAGCATATATCTCTTTTGCGCACGCGGAAACTTTTTCTTAGTGACCTTTAAACAAAACGCTAGGAAAGTATCTTTGACAAGCGATCTTTGCGCCATCTCGTGATTGATTTTTTAAATTCTGGTTCACTCAAAACTTACAAACACGCATGGAAACCAGCTTTATTCATGACCATAGAAAAATATTTACGCACAATGTCAGTAAAAAAACTTACATTTTTTATTTCAAAATTCTTTAAATCTTATTTTTGTTAACAAAATAACAATTTATGATATTTTTCATGTATTTAATAATGATTACAGACGTAAAATAAAATTTAATTACCCTTGACGACATACTGCTGCGGTCCATTTTTTCCCTCTCTAATTCATAAGAAAACCCAGGAAAACGGTGGAATTGTAATTCTGGATTTTTAGTTGGTATATCTTTACAATCAACAACACAGCACATCCGATTTGATAGCTTTTTTCCCATTTTATTCAACAATTAATCCTTATTAAAATGCACGTATAAAATATGACACAAGGATTTGACTGAACCAGAATAGCAGAATTAAAAAAAAAAAACACGAGAGGGCGCAAAGATCGCGTGTCAAAAGATACTTTCCTAGCGTATATAGAATAATTCGTCGGCATTTAGCACAGAAAAGAATCTCTAACGAGATTCTTCGATAAAACCATTTTCGATCAATTTAACCTATAGAACCAGATTCCATAACGTTTGTGCGGGGCCATTTAGATTTGAAGCTGATTTTAGAAGAGATGGTGTTGAAAGTTACAAAAGTTTTCACCAAACATTTGTAGCTGTAAAATATAATTGGCTTGTAATTAACAAATTGACAAAGAATTCAGCAGTCAATTAACTTTTCGTAATTTCTCTATTAAGATATAAAATCGATGTAATGTAATAAATTTAGCATCTTGAAACATATTCTTCACTCGTTGAAGATAAAATTCAATACCCGCGAAGCAATCAAGCGAAAGCATTTATTAAAAGAGACTTCAAACAATTTACGCCCAACAATCGACCTCCACTATTTCACTTCCATTTCTCTCCAAATGCGCGTTTTATTCGATTCCGTATATTTAACCGTTGTACAGTAAACGTACGCCACGAATCTAAAAGGCTCGGAAGTTAGATGGGAACGCGGGCTTGCGCTTGTACAGTCTGTTGAAAAACTACAAACTCGCAACTCAACAAAACTAAAATAACAACTTGACAATAGCGTACTCGACTGTACTTTAAAGCAGGAAAGCGACAAGTGTCAAAGGCAACGAGCGATCACGGCCAATCACCGACGAGCGCACGTTCCGTGCAGGTAGCTGGGAGGTGGTGGGAGTCTCAACGGCTCTAAAATGTGCCTTTGCGACGCTGTTTGTGACTAACTTTCGAACCTTTTAGATCCGTGGCGCGTATTATATAAACTTCCACTGGTGTCCAACCGAAGCTTCGGCTTCGACCACCTTCGGGTCCTTCGGATGCGTTTTCGTCCGAATTATTCTCGTTAGAAATCGGATAGTTTCGTCAGATTTCGCATATCTGGCACCAAGTATAGTGATTTAAATCAGCTTATTTAATTGTTAATAATATGGATGATTATCTTTTGGAAAATTTTTATCTTCTTTGACGGCGATTGATACGAAGGAAAAAGTGTTGGGCTAATGACAGATTAGCAAAACGAAAAGAATTCGCAGAATTTCATCATTTAAAGAACGACGCAAAAAAGTTATATGATTTGTTGGTCAGAGACTTTTTTTAACCGACGAAAAACAAAAACGGAGGAGGTTCTCAATTCGACGCGTATATTTTTTTTTTTGTTTTTTTTTTTTTTATTTATGTATGACCACGCATAACTTTTTACAGAGTAGTCCGATTTTGATAATTATTTTTTTGTTTGAAAGGGTATACCCCGAAGTTGGTCCCATATAAATTTGGTAAAAAAATTCCAACCCTAAGGGTAGGAAAACAGGGGATGATTGATTGTTCACTCACTGATTGTAATGTATGACCACACATAACTTTTTACAGAGTGGTCCAATTTTGATAATTATTTTTTTATTGGATAGGGTATACTTCGAGGTTCGTCTCATATAAATTTGGAAAAAAAAAACCCTACCCTAAGGGTGGGAAAATAGGGGTGATTTATAGTTCACTCACAGATTTTCATGCTGAGTTGTGTATTACAATTATAAATTATATAGCCACAAAAAATTATAAAATAAAAACTTTTTAACAAAAAAATTAAACCGCCGAAAAACTGAAAAGCAAAAAATAATAAATCATTTTATTTAACTAAGTTCTATCTAAGTAGTTGAACGTATGTGACAGTCTAGTATATCTAAGTAATTTTGAGTCGGCGTCAAACCATCAATGAACAAAGATCACTAAAAGAAATAACCAAATCAAATTAACAATGATACGTAAAATCTCCAGCGATAAACATTAACATTCCAAACATGCGCTCTCCACACGACCACTCGCAAAGACGTGTGCCCTCAGTGTACCCGTTCGGGTTGCTCTGTCGCTGACATTAACTTCGCGAACGTTCAGAGATTTCCGGCGAATGATTGCTGACGCCGACTCAAAATTACTTAGATATACTAGACTGTCACATACGTTCAACTACTTAGATAGAACTTAGTTAAATAAAATGATTTATTATTTTTTGCTTTTCAGTTTTTCGGCGGTTTAATTTTTTTGTTAAAAAGTTTTTATTAATAAAAAACTCGGGTCGCAGTGCGAAACCCTGCCGACAATATAGTGTATTTGCTTTTATAAGCAGTGTGGCTCTATTGTATGAACTTAACTTTGTTTTTGGACAAAATAAAAAAAATTACCCTCTAATACACCCCTTAAAACAACATTTTTTTACTTAATTTCAATACTACATACCAATTCAACATATGTACCAAATTATATACACCCTTCAGTGTGTAAATCCATATCAGTAAACTTGCGTTTTCATAAAATTTGTAAGTCCGGTCCTGTCGGGCCGATTTTATTTAAATTTTAGCAGCACATTTCAATAATTACTAAAGGGTTAAATTTCAAATTTGAAGTGATTCTGAAAATTTTTTCCGTATTTTTGGGCCCAAAAACATTTTTCAACCCCTAAATACCCCCCTTAAAATGGCCCGATCGGGCCCATTTTAAATAGGCTTCTTGCGATGATGGATTCCAACATGTGGACCAAATTTCGTTTAAATCGATTAAGTCTGTCGAGAGTTATCGTGGTCACACATATATATATATATAAATATATAAATATATATATATATATATATATATATATATATATACATATATATATAAACATTTCCAAAAATGGTGCCAAAGTTCTTAGAAACTTATGAAACGTCGAGAAATTTTGGTCCGACCCCTAGGTCCCGCCATCCGACCGACGCCAATAGTGTAAGTGCCTTATGGCAAATACACTAATTACATTAATTAATCTTGGTAAGTGTCCACGGGCGCATAGCCTAAAAACCAATAGATTTTTAGCTATACAGATATGTTTAACGATATTTTAGATATAGGGATATCCTTTGAATTCACAGTTAAAAAATCCTAAGCTCTATAGAAATATTTTTTAGAGTGCGCTGAATCCGAATATGACATTATTATTTTATTATACAGGGTGACACCTTCCAACATAACCTAGTTTTCGACTATTTTTCTATTTCTAAGAAAAAAACAAAAAAATGAACATGGAACATATTTGTAAATTCAATGGATATAAAATCTCGCTAAGCGCATCTGTAGCTAAAAATCTATTGGTTTTTAGGCTATGCGCCCGTGGACACTTTAAAGTTTAAACTATAAATAAAATATTTTTAACAAAAAAATTGAACCGACTTCACACTAAAAAGGAAAAAATAATTGCGTACTGAAATGTTTTGGAGTCGGTGTCAGCCAAAATGAAATCTATTCCGAGAACTACACCGACTCCAAAACATTTCAATACGCAATTATTTTTTACTTTTTAGTGTGAAGTCAGTTCAATTTTTTTGTTAAAAATATTTTATTTTTCTCTTTTTAGTGTTAGATTAACAACCTAACACTAAAAATAGGTGAACATACATAAAAAACATTATGCGTGTCTTTGAAATTTGAGAGTTTCCCTCGATTTCTCCGGATTCCACCATCAGATCCTGACTTGGTTCCGATGGGACCACCTTTGAGGTGCACTCTTTCGAATAAAAAAAAAATTGAAAATCGGTCTATAATTGACGGAGAAATCGGTGAACGTACATAAAAAAAAATATACAGACGAACATAGAACCTCCTCCTTTTTGTTGAAGTCGGTTAAAAATCTATTGGTTTTTAGGCTATGCGCCCGTGGACACTTTAAAGTTTAAACTATAAAATAAAACCATTTTCGATCAATTTAACCGAGAACCAAATCCTATAAGGTTTGTGCGGGGTTCTTTGCCGAGAGAATTTTTTACAATCTGAAAACACAAGAAGATGAAATTCAAACGACATAACACCGTCGTCGTACAACTTTAGTGTATAAGTGAAGGTTTACTGTAGTTGTAAAATACTTATATGTTTGTCGCAGTCAACGTAAACTGGCACGACGTGAGTTGAAAAGAGACGGACATATAATCCACGTTGCCAATCCGCTGCAATTGGAGAATTGCATTCGTCGGATAAACTACTTATTTAAGGTTTATGAGTTGATTGATTCTAGAAGCTTAATTTAACATCGGGTTTGCTCATACGATTCTAAAGCTACGTTTAGACGCGACCAAAGCTATGAAATATTACTGACAAAATCATATATATATATATATATATATATATATATATATATATATATATATATATATATATATATATATATATATATATATATATATATATATATATATATTAATACGCTAAGGTTAATGATGTTCGCCTCCCTTTTTAGAAAAAACCTCATAATTTCTCCACATAAATTGTATATCATTTTACAGATAATTGCTTGCTCTACTGACATCGACAACTAAAAAATTTATTATTGCTATTGTTTTTGTAAATTAATTAAACTCTGAACAACGTCTGCCATCTGACGGCTTTAATTTTGAAACAACGTCAACACTTTGATCTGTCATCTGACCTTCATATTGTTAGACACAATACTGCATACTGCCATCTAACGGCTTTAATTTTGAAACAGCGAGCAACGCTGAACAACGTCACAGCAATGCTGCATGATGCCATCTGACGGCTTAGCTCAACGCTTTTGCTACTTGCGCCTCTATATGACAATTTTAGTAAAATATTTCTTCGATCTGTCATCTGAGCTGCATATTGTAATACAACAAAAAGAAGAACGTTATAAGCAGTGTGCACAATTAGAAACGAATTGAATACCTGCAATCATATTTAAAAAATAATTTTGTAAAGTGATAATTATTATACTTATTTAGTGTGAATAATTCGCACAGGTCACACTAGTTGAATAATAATTAATTAATATTAGTAAATTTTCATGTGGTGAAGTTCGTAATATTAAATAATAATAATAATAATGTGTTTAACGTCCGTTTCTCGACTTTATGTCATAACAGACGCCATTCGCACCGTTACTATTTTTCATCTATCACACTTCCCGTTATTTTCTACATTTTTTAAACTTCAACTTAATTAATAGCAATGGGCGAATGAAGGAATTTTAGGAAATTAGGATAAGGTAGATTTTGAGCATAGCGGCAATCGGTCCTGACCTTGAATAAGGAACCATCTCGATATTTATCTGGAATTATTGAGGGAAATCATGGAAAACCTCAACAAGATGGCCGGTAGTTCGAAATAAAAATTAATAACAGTAAGATATAGCTACGGTTTGCTACTATTTTTAAGAAACATCCGATTTTTTTTACTATCGCGGCGAAATGAGTTATCAATTACTCAACAGTCAATATTCTTCGTATTTCACATCATGCGAGCACTAATTTTTATCTTGAGATAGCTGCACACGCCGCTGGTTTTGCCGCTATATTCCTCCCTAGGTTTGGCTGCTAGGTTTCAAGCGTGCTGTGAAGCTGGGTTTCGTGATCGCTTTTATGTTTTAGCTTCATACGATGCTTGTATTGAAGTTAGTTTTAACAAAAGTGATCGTTTGTCTCTATGACGCCATGTTTGTCGGCGTTTACCCATGTCGTCCACGTGACAAAATAGTGTTTCCTGACTGGTTCTTGTTCAAAACAAGCAGACAAACAAGCACGAAAAAGAGCCCCGGTTCAAAATTGAAATCCATCTTGTGTTCACTCACGCGAGTCCTCAGTGACGTCATTTCCATTTTCGCAGCCAACGCGCCAGCGGCACAAGTCCCAACAGTATTTCCCGCGGCAAAACTTCTCGTGTGCAACGGTCTTTATATAGGCAGCACTAGACGTTTTCCACTTCAATATTATTACGGCCATTTTAAACTCAAATCTATAGTTTCAAATATCTCAGTCGTTCAATCTAATCAACACATAACCTTATTTTTCCAGTATAAGTTACCGTCAATCTTATTACGGCCATTTTAAATTCAAATCTATAGTTTCAATATGGCCGTCGCTCTAATCTACACATAACCTTACTTTTCATTTACTCTTGACTGTGTACGTGTTTGTGTAATTCAAATACTTACGATATATATGTTACCGACCAAACCCGATTTTAGGATGAACTAGTTTTTCCTTGGTCAAACAAGTTTTATCTAGGTGCAATATGTTTGACCAGTTTTGCCTAGACTAAACTAGTATATATCCTAATGTGAATACACGCAATCCGGTACAAACCGGTATGGTCTAGTTTCACCTTGTCCAAGTGAACCTAAGTCTCTCTATTCCCCATTCTCTTCCCCTAGAAATATTATATTGACCTTCCCGTCTATTGTTTTGATGTATCTCAATCAAGATTTTGCCAGCGTTAGACATGTAAGCGCTCAAAAAAAAAATTTTTTTTTGACAAAACACCGTCATAGTTCAGCTATATTGTACAAAATATTCACAAATTATATGCACAAACCTTCCTCGTTTATCGCTCTTTCTATTACTGAAAACCGTTTCAAAATTAGTTGCGATGTTTAGAAGAAGTAAGCGGAGAAACAGCTAGAGGCAGACAGCGGCTTTGTTTTATACTATTTAGAGAAGATAGAGATTTTGACAAAACATCTTCATAATTCAGCCATTTTGTACAAATCATACACACAAACCGTCCTCGTTTATCGCTCTTTCTATCAGTGAAAACTGTTTCAAAATTCGTTGCGCGGTTTAGAAGAAGTAAGCGGAGAAATAGACAGAGGCAGACAGCAACTTTGTTTTATACTATTTAGAGAAGATAGAAATTTTGACAAAACACCTTCATAATTCAGCCATTTTGTACAAATCATACACACAAACCGTCCTCGTTTATCGCTCTTTCTATCAGTGAAAACTGTTTCAAAATTCGTTGCGCGGTTTAGAAGAAGTAAGCGGAGAAATAGACAGAGGCAGACAGCAACTTTGTTTTATACTATTTAGAGAAGATAGAAATTTTGACAAAACACCTTCATAATTCAGCCATTTTGTACAAATCATACACACAAACCTTCCTCGTTTATCGCTCTTTCTATCAGTGAAAACTGTTTCAAAATTCGTTGCGTGGTTTAGAAGAATAGACAGAGGCAGACAGCAACTTTGTTTTATACTATTTAGAGAAGATAGAGATTTTTACAAAACACCGTCATAATCCAGCCATTTTGTACAAATCATACACACAAACCTTCTTCGTTTATCGCTCTTTCTGTCAGTGAAAACCGTTTCAAAATTCGTTGCGCGGTTTAGAAGAAGTAAGCGGAGAAACAGAGAGAAGCAGGCAGCGACTATCTTTTATACTATGCAGTGATGATTGGTTCTTTAGGTTAAGCCTATTGCGGCCAGATAAAACAGGTTTCGGCTAGACTAACCTGGTTAATCCAATCGCGTCTAAGTTAATCCAGATTGACCTAGAAAACACTAGTTTATTCTAAAATCGGGATTGGCCGTTAACTTGTATATCGAATCGGGAGTAAGCAAGTTAAGTTGATTAGACGTGTTATATTTAAGCGATAGATCGTAATCGCTTGGATGTGAACAAACTCGATTGCACACACTAACTTATAAAGTGAGAGAGTATATAGCGACTGTCGCTTCGGTGCTTCGCTTAGCGCGTGTTGTAATCTTCACTGGAACGCGACCAAAACGCTAGAACTTTATTAGGGGGCGTTTATAAATTACTTGTGGCGTTTAGGTGAAGGAGGGGGTGGAGCCGAACCTCACCAAATTTCACGTGGGGGAGAGGAGGGTCTCGGCAAATATCACGTAATTTTTGTTCCTCAAGAAACAGTGTAAAATTGCGAAAAATCACATGAAATCATACTCTATAGCCGTTGCATGATTTATTGCTGATTTAGTCCGCGATCGATTCAGTTGCCCAATAGAAACGATCTAGGCATATACTTTTCTATACTGAGCATAGGAATAAAATCGCAATCGAAATATTAGCGTGCAAACATATACTTCTGTCTTTTTTTGCGCCGTAAGCACTGGCGTATCCAGGAAGGTAAAACAAGCACGGGGGACCCGGCTTAAGAAATTTCTGAATTGCCCCCTCCTGGGCCAAAAGCTGGGTACGCCCATGTTAACGTCATAGAAAAAGACAAAGTTTTTGAAACAGAGATACTTTATTCAGATTGAATGCAAGTACATCAACCAATCCTATCATCGGAGAAATCAGGGAATTACATCGAAGAAAGAGACGCAGATATATTTTCGATACGCTTTGTTGCGTTCACTCACCGCACATTGAGTAGATAGGCAATGATTCAACATAGATATATGGATCCAGGTGATTTTTCGGATAAGTTCCTTCAACAGTGTCAACACTTGCTTAATGTAATGCGGCGTAAGAGAGAGACGGACAGACTGACGGCGACTGGTGAAAGACAAAGAGAATAGAGCAATAATGAGACTTCGTGAGCATTATTTTTGTAACACTACATTAAACTGCGTCTGTTTGACAATCATTACACCGATTATTTGGCGCTGTAACTAAAGTGAAAATGCCACTTCGTCTTTATTTAACGTTCTTCAGAAATTCTTTAGCTTTAGCGCGAACACGGTGCAATAATTATAGCAGAATAATCAGTGGCAGCGCCTTTATAAGCGCTGCAGAACAACCAAAATATTTTTTATTACTCATGCGGGAAAAGTGGTATCTTTACGCATGCTGTTACGGTTGAAAAGTAACTATTTTCATTTGCGTGCGGAAACTTTATTTGTCGCACTGAAATTATTGTTTGCCGCACGCAAATTCAGAGAAAAAAACAAAATAATGACGGTGTTAATGTCAACAAAACAATCTGTCATTTGAAGCAGATTTGAGGTTAAAATTTTCGATTATGGACTTTTATTCTTGACAATTTTAACAATTTTAACTGAATTTTCAACTTTTTAATGATTTAATTTTAATTTTTATTACTTCTAATTTCTTTTTTTAATTCGTAATAAAATTTTAATTTTATATTAATTTAATTCGTAATAAAAAATAGTATGTGCAACTCGTGCGGCATTGTCGTACTAGTTGCACAATATGCTATTAAGTAACTTCTTTGTTAAAACTCCAAAAAGAGAGAAACAGCCGTTCAAAGTTTAATTAAATTTTAAAAATCTTATTTAACTACTTCAAAAGCCCGGTTAACACACGCGGAAGAAATGAGAGCACGAATCGGAAATGCATCCCAAATAATTCGCGGAAGGCCCTTATCGCTACTATTGTTGTTGATTTTTTGTTTTTATCTTTTATTCTGATGTTTTTTATTATAACAGCTGTTGAGCGTCTATAATTTACAATCTCTCTCTCTCTCTCTTATCGCCACTACAAACATGGCTACGACGCACGCATCTTTGTGTCCAACGAAACGAAGACAACTTCGAACAATTTCCGTGAATACTTGATAATGACATAACATACTTACATAGTGACATAACATACTTACATAGTGACATAACATAACGCCTCAAAACTTGATAAAATTTAATAAAACTTTGAAAGCTCGTTCCTCTTTCATTTTTGAGCTTTGATAAAAAGTTACTTGAAATATAATATTTATTCGTCTCTTTGATTTCTACAGGGTGTTAAAAAAAGAATCAACTTAAAAATCATTCTGTAGGTATAGTTTGAGATGCAACTAATATAGGTTTAAATTTACAAAACTCCTTTAGTTTTGAAAACGTAAGGGCGTAAAGAAGTTTCACTTAAAAAATACTGTCAAACGAAATAAAAAAAAAACTTAATTAATTAATAAGAATGTTGAAATGTAAATAAAAGAATGCAGTGTAACAAAGCACGTAAAATGAAGCTTGCTTTTAATGTCAAATATCAGTGGCGTTCGAGCAGAAAGGCACGATAATAATTAATTAATAGCACATAGCCGTACCGGCTACCGCATATAATTATCTAAGTACCTGGGTGACCGAGCTTTGCTCGGAAAGTTAAATAAAATAAAAAGATTAACTGTCATAATTTCATTGTTTGTATAAAACTCCAAAACCTACTTACAATATTTAAGTATTTTCATACGTCAAAAAACTGATTTTTATAATGATAAAATTTGTAAGAAAACGATTTTTTCGAGAGATGAGACCTAGCTAAAACGATTTTTTGCCCCCCAAAATCCCTTTTCAGTAAATTTCATCCAAATCGTTAGGGCCGTTTTAAAGAAAATATTTAGGGACATAGGGTAGACATAGGTAGATAGGTAGACGCAAGATTAGCTCGTTTAATAATATAGGGGATTAACTGTTCACTCAGATTGTTCAAAAAAATGGTTTCGGAAATGGGGTCGCAAAAATATTACACTACTGTTTTTATTAGCTGCGTGAGTTAAACATTTAGTTTTTTAAAATTTTCAAAAAACACATTTTTGTTTTATCTATGTGTACAGGCTTTCACGACCGGTGTTGAGCCAAATCTTTTTAGTTTCCGGGCTTGTATGCCGTGGATCATTGGTATTTCTACCTGACGTTTCGTCTATACAACTGCGGTAGACATTACCAAAGGCGATGTGGTAGCGGGCGAAGTGTCCTTCTAGGCTGCTCACAGGTAAGTGTGGTATTTCCGTCTTTTATGGTCAGCGTGCGCTCGTGTTCTCTACTCGGTCGTAGTATGCTCTTCTGTGATTGGTCGCTCCATTCAGTGGGTTGGTATTGCACAGTGCTGGAGTCCAGGTTTTACTTAGATTCAAACCTTCATCTTTCCAAATAATAAAATTGTGGACCAATTTTTCAGACCATATATTTACAAAAATTATATAAAAATATAATTCAAAGTAACAAAGGATGATATTATCATTCGTGGATTCTAGTAGATAATAAATAACTTAATACTAATTAATTTTTATATTTTTTAGATTTTTCTGAAGAAGATCCAAAGCCGGATCGAAACGTCATCCTTTGTTACTTTGAATTATATTTTTATATAATTTGTGTAAATATATGGTCTGAAAAAAATTGGTCGACAATTTTATTATTTACAGAGTTCTATTCAGACGTTAATCAAAGATTTGAACTTCATCTTTCCAGTTGAAATTATTTGTGTTTGTGTATTTCTATGGCCTCTCTGTATATGCGTGAGTATAGTACGCGCTACGGATCTAAAAGGTTCTGAAGTTAGTCACAAACAGCGTCGCAAAGGCACATTTTAGAGCTCCCACCACCTTCCAGCCATCTGCACGGAACGTGCGCTCGTCGGTGATTGGCCGTGATCGCTCGTTGCCTTTGTCACTTGTCGCTTTCCTGCTTTAAAGTACAGTCGAGTACGCTATTGTCAAGTTGTTATTGCTATGTTAGTTTTGTTGAGTTGCGAGTTTATAGTTTTTCAACAGACTGTACATAAGCGTTAGCCTGCATTCGCATCTAACTTCCGAGCCTTTTAGACTCGAACTATAGTAACTCGATGTTCTGTCAATAACTTTGGTTTCTTCAAAAAGGTTCTTATGGTTGTCTATAGAGTCAACGTATAATAGTCGAGCATAAGTTGTCAAATGTCCGTAATAGAGAGTCATGCGGGTGAATAAAAGCTCATATAAGTGGTGAACATTAACCTTAAAGACGCGCCCTTTTTTGTTAAAATGGCGTCGCGCCACTGTCTGCCACCCACTTACGTACTTGGCGTGTTAGCTTTCAGATAATAATAAAGAGATACAACGTAGCATTAATGTTGGTAGCACTGTCTGCTGACGTTTAAATGAAGTTGGCAAACAGCAATACGTCGGGAAGAATCAGGGATTGAAATGTAATCTCAACTCTGAAAAGCTATCAAAGTTAATTTCGCAAGTTCTGCACAACATTTTCACACAACGAAATACGAAATACGTAATCTATGTCTTCAATATATATGTAAACACGTAAGGTGCACATAAGGAAATTAGCATTGGGAAAAATACTTGGATCAGAGTTAGCCATGACTGCATTAATTGTTATTTCTATTGAATAATCGTGGTAATCTTGAGGATTTCTATTTTATTTTGATTTATTTTTATTTTACTTGGCTTTTTTAATAATAAAAAGCTCTTATAAATCATTATTTTAATTTTTTTGTACAAAAATAAAACAAAAAAACAACTCCATCTGTTTGGAAACATTTCATTCAAAAATTGTCTGACTGGTATGACGTATGCGCGTTGGTAAATCAGTGACCCAATGTCTTTCGGTTCAACACGAATAGGCGGAGATATTTGAACTCGTACCATATTTAAGTATTTTTGAGAATTTAATGTCCCATTAATAAAAAATGTCCGATTATGTTGTAGTAATCATTTATATATTTTCTTTGGTAGTATACACATTCATTTTGCAAAAGAATATTATCTGTCAAATTGAAAAACAAGATTTCAAGGTTACTCTGATCCAGTCATTTTTTCCCAATGTTAATTTCCCTATGTGTACCTGACGTGTTTACATACTGTATATAAAACTGCCGTGTCACAATTTTGGCCGCGCTAATCTCTGAAACCACTAAACAGATTTTAATGAAATTTTGTAAATGTGTCTTGTTTGTTGCAACTTAGTTTTTATTATTAAATATTTTGTACAAAATTACGGTATTTTCTCAAAAACACTGTTTTAGTACCAAGTAGCGACATCTGTTTGAATTAACTCAAAACGGTTAGTTCAGAAGCGAATCTGGTAGAATTCGCTCAAAGCTATTAGTTCAGACGTCGGGCCGCAAACGAAATGCAATTTGGAGAATTATATCTATCGCACCCGGGTGAAACCGGGGCGTACCGCTAGTATTTAGTAATTTTCACGTAATTAGGAAGTGTTTTTAAACCCTGTACATTAAAAAAACCTCATAGAGGAAGTAAAACTTCTTTCGCACTATTACACAAATACTACTTACGGGCCAAATTTTTATGGTATAAAATTTTTTTAATAAGTTGCCACTGAAAACAAGAATTATAAAAAAAATTGCGCAGTAGCTGAAACGAAACTGTTTATATCGATGTTTGAGCTACTGCGCACGACAGCAGTAACAAGACTATGACGGTTCTATTACCGTTCTATTAGAACAAACCTAAAAATCATGAATATTTTCCATCCTTGCACAAAAGCTTTGAATATATAGGCACCGAGATGTATATAGAGATATAGGGGAGAGCGGGGGAAACGAGTGTAGGCATCAGGAATCACGGCGTTTTATCAACGTAATTGGTATTAATCGTCGCCAGTCGCTTGTTGTTACTTTTTATCTGTTCTGTTACTTTACCCTCTACTTTATGCCTCGCGCCGTGCCTTTTACAATGCAAAAACAATGTATAGTTTCAGACTTGACGTAAATGAATTAAGGAGACGGTGTTATGACTGTGACTTTACGAAAATTAACAGTAAAATTATTCAATAAACATTTCTAAAGTTCAAACTGTTTATACGGTGACTTTATTTTATCACATTAGTGGTCCGGCCCGGCTTCGCCCGGATTTGTAGATTACCTATTAAATACGAGGATAGACCAGGGGTCGGCAACTTGCGGGTCGCGAGCTGCAGCGGCTCTTTTGATGTACAGTTGCGGCTCTCCAGTTCCTACGCAAAAAATAATTATTTTATTATATAAACCCTTAAAAATCTTCCAATCGATCCATGATTGAGCACCATGTCTATCTCTCAGCCATTTCCACTCGCGTCTCACCCGCACCGCCCCCGTCGCGACGTGTCGTCCTCGGATATATATACTATGCCCAATATTATAATACTGAAACGAAAATGTTTAGTGGCTCTTTAAAAACTGGGAAATTTTGTAAATTGTAACTTTTGGCTCTTCCGTTTCAAAAGGTTGCCGACCCCTGGTGTAGACGATCATTGAAAAGAAAGCCGTCTCTTATATTACACTAGAGTCACAGTCTGCCGCTCGCGAAGCGGTAACCGCTATAACAGTTGCTTCATTAGACTGTGACGTCACAAAATGTCACCTGTGGATGCAGGAGATATACCAACCTTCCAACGCGATCAGCTATAAGAAGTGACAGAATAAGCCCGGAACTTTCCGGGCGTTTTCAACTTACTATAAAACAATTACATTACGTCTAAGTTTTTGTAATTAATTTTAAAGCAATTTTACTTCGCCTTATAGCTTTTCATGCGCTTAATGACCTCGATTATCGAGCGTCTATAATCTACAATCTCGCTCTTTGTCGATGTAACGCTACCTTAAAGTGTTCTACTTAAAAAAATATCGTTTCAGTCGATCAATTATTGAAGTGAAATCTTTTATGTAGGTATATATAAAAATCTCGTGTCACGATAAACCACTGAACCGATTTTAATGAAATTTTGTTAATGTGTCTTGCTTAGATCCAACGCTATAGGATAATTTTTATTAAATATTTTGTATAAAATTATGGTGTTTTCTCAAAAAAGCTGTTTATATAACATATAACGACATCTGATAGAATTTACTCAAAGCTATTAATTCAGAAGCAAACAAAAAAAACTGTTTAGTACCACGTGGCGACATCTGATAGAATTCGCTCAAACTTATTAGTTCAGAAGCAAAAGCAAAATTTGTTCAAAGCTATTAGTTGAGACACCGGGCCGCAAACGAAATACATTTTGCAGAATTATAATATCTATCGCACCCGGGTGAAACCGGGACGAACCGTTCTCTCTCTACACGCATGCGCAGTGCGTACGGTGTGTACCAATTTTTTTTTTTTTGTCACTGATATTTTTTTTTCCACATAACCATTTCCTCTAATCCTGAAATAATAAAGTCGTCAACAAATGCTAGAAGTTAAGAAGTTTCACTTCTAACGCGTGTTTTAATTTTACAAGCAGAGTCAATTTACAACATTCTACGACGCTTTTATTATGTGCGGTCATTTTCAGACGAGATTTTCTGACAACGCGTCCTGCAACCGAGCTTAACAAAATGTTAATAGAGAAAAAAAAAAAGCAGCAATCTCGGTTTGCTTTGGAACTGAATGACCGTGCGTCATTTGTTTACGGCGTGTTCGAATCACGCACCGCTAGATACACGAAGGCCTGCTGATGAGACGTCAGTCGGTCGCAATCCGGCGTTATGGGGGAACGGGGGGGACAGAGAGGACGGGGGATGAGTTCATGTAAAAATAGCCGAAGGCTATTTCACGTCGAAAGGATCACAACGGTGTGAAGGTGGATTGTGAATTAAACACGCACTTTATCTCTGTTTATTTGTGTTTATTTACGCGCCTTTCGAGGGAGAAAAAAGATTGTTGGACAAGGACGTAATTTATTGTAAATACCTGTGTGTGACAAACTTGATTTGTCAGATTTTTGACATTTTTCCAGTCGACGCATAGCATTGTTTTGCTTTTTAACCGTCTTATGACCATATTCATCGAACGTAAGTAGTTATTTATTCGGTTCATTTGTTCTTCAGGTAACTATTCCTTCGAATAAATAGCGATAATTCAATTCACCAACCATAATCATGTTTACTGCAAGTATGAATCTATTCTGTCTTATTTCGAGGGTACAAATATTTATTCGCCTGATAAAAAAATAATGGCCGCAAGATAGATCATAATACCTAACCTACAAACGTGAAGAATTATATCTGCAGTTGCTCTTATGTGTTGTTTGTTAACCTTTTGTGAAGTGTACAGTTGTAAAACATTAAAGTTAGTGGAAGTTTTGTGTGCAATTTAGGTTAAAACATTTTTTATTTTGAAAAACTTTTGTTTGACGTTTACACTAATGCAATCGGTCGGATTTTTGGGTGAACGTCAAAATATTCAACATAAAGAGCAAGGAGTATAGTGCAGTGTTTCGAATCCCGGCTGGAACTTTTCCTACTGCCTGTCGCCTTGAAACGGTAATTCCATTACCAGCTTTGTCTTGTCGAGGTTTTTCATGGTTTCCCTCAATAATTTTAGATTAATATCGAGATGGTTCCTTATTCAAGGCCATGGCCGATTACCTGTCAAACTCCTATGAAATCAATGTATGTATAGTAAAAAAGCGTGGGGCACCAATTACTATATTTTCATTATTCGGAACTCAAAGGAATGGCGAGACCTCTGGTGAGAAATGCGCCGAACTGTCCTAAGGGGGTTTTTTGACAGGTAAACATTGATTTAGAAATGCATGATGGAGGCTAACCTAGCCTCCATCATGCTTTTCTAAATCATTTTTTGCCTTATGCCTCCATAGTTTACCTGTCAAAAACCCCCCTTAGGACAGTTCGGCGCATTTCTCACCAGAGGTCTAACCATTCCTTTGGGTTCCGAATAACCCTAATTTTATAAATAGCTACCAATGGTTGTAACATTTGATATCAAGCACCCCACGCTTTTTTAATACAATTGAATTATTTTGTTAATAATCATCTTCTACTTTTTAGTTCGATTTGCTATTAAAGCGTGTTTTGTTAGTTTTTTTTTTAAACTATAATATTTATTGTTATAGTTAATTCGTCATATTACTCGGAAATATCGCAAGAACTAAAGGATTGGTGCTGACAAAAAACAAAAGAAGACATGTCTTGTCTATCGACGAAGAAATGAAACAAATTTAAGTTAGATCTTATTTGATAAAGTAGAGAGCACAGTTGGCTGCGGCGTATTGAGAAAACAGAAACAAATCCCCTATAGCAGGCTTTCACTGAAAAGTAAATAAAGAACAAATGCCGTTTTACTGTTCTTTAAACTGAAGCTTTTACCGAGTCGTCTCGAGCCATTGTTTTATATAATGGAGGATTTTCATCTATCGCTACGGACGGCGGAACTACTAATCCAGAATATTATTTAAATATTCAAAGTTTCTAAATAAAAACATTTATTCTGTCTCGTTGTTTCACGTGTCGACGTAAATAAACAAAACGTGAACAATTTAGAAACATCTTTTAAACATATTATAAACGCTCTCTCTCTTCCAGAAATTCACTCGTTCAACTGTTTTAATTCAAATATGTTTTTATACAGTATGTAAACGCGTAAGGTGCATATAAGGAAATTAACATAGGGAAAAAATGACTGGATCAGAGTGAGCCTTGAAATCTTGTTTTTCAATGTGACAGATAATATTCTTTTGTAAAATAAATGTGTAGGTATACTACCGAAGAAAATATTCAAACGATTACAACATAATCGGACTCTTTTTATTAATGGGACATTAAATTCCCAAAAATACTTAAATATGGTGCGAGATCAAATATCTCCGCCTATTCGTGTTGAACCTAAAGACATTGGGTCACTGATTTACCAACGCGCATACGTCATACCAGTCAGACAATTTTTTAATGAAATGTTTCCAAACAGATGGAGTTGTTTTTTTGTTTTATTTTTGTACATAAAAATTAAAAAATGATTTATAAGAGCTTTTAATTATTAAAAAAGCCAAGTAAAATAAAAATAAATCAAAATAAAATAGAAATCCTCAAGATTACCACGATAATTCAATAGAAATAACAATTAATGCAGTCATGGCTAACTCTGATCCAAGTATTTTTTCCCAATGCAAATTTCCCTATGTGCACCTTACGCGTTTACATACTGTATAAACTTAATTTAAATTTAATATTTTTGTCTGACGATCCACAATTGTTATAAAATAAAATTGTGAAGTATAAATTATTTATAAATAGTATATTACACCACACTGGCCGAAAGGTTGATATTTTGCACTGCGCATCATCCTGCCCTCGGCTTCGCCTCGTAGACCATGGCGGGCAGTGCAGGAATATCAAACTTTCGGCCAGTATGGTGTAATATACTATTTATAAATAGTTTATGCTTCACAATTTTATTTTATAACAATTGTGGATCGTCAGACAAAGATATTAAATTTAATAATCCTTAAATAATTTTAAACGGTGTATTGTATTTAATTAAATAATGTATATAGCACTAATTGATATATCAAGCGAATATATTAATATAAATACGTAGGTATAAAAAAATCAATCAAGACGTTTGGTAATACACAAAAGCAGGAAAAAGTCAACCACTGCCGGTATTCGAACCCTGCAGAACCCTTTAAAAATTTATTGGGCTATTCATTCAGTGTTCTTTTTGTATAATTAATTGACGCAGGAAAATATTTTCCCGTACCAAAGATGAAAGCGTTTTAACAAAAATTCAATTAACTAACTAAAGAAAATTGCTTTTAAAAATATTTCTTGCCAGCAAAGCAAACTTTATAGTCCAGAAGCCTACCGCCGGATTTCGTATACAGGATGACATAGAACAAACTACATTGCATAGCACCACGCGATAGAGGATTTAAAAAATTCCTGTACACTAATGTCCGATCGCTTTTTGCTTTCAAGTTACAGGCTGTTAAGTTTTTTTTTAATAATTTTAATAACTTCGTCCAAAATTCGTTTTTCTTGTTGTAGGTACTACTGATCAAAACTATTATTTTAAGGAAATAAGTAGCTTTATTGGGGGCTGGTGATGAAGTCTTGCCCAGGTCCTCCAAAAAGCTAATTACGGCTCTGATGTCTGACATTACTTATTGGGACATCCTGTATATTCAACGAAATCTTTTTTACTTGGAAAATATTGCGCAGCTGTTGAATTTGATGTTATTTACTGCAACAATACGTTTACCAGGATTTTCTTATGCAATATATATATATTTTTCATATTATATAATAGAAAAACCTATTTCCGAAAAAAGGAAAAATAAGTAAAACCGCAAGTGAAAATGGATACAAGACGTCAATTCAGATTTTCAGTTCATGAAAGCTTATTCAAGTCATAATAACTGGCTGTGGGCGTCAAAGAGAAATTTTCACCGACTGTCAAAAATAACTTCTGATCTAATAAAAATAACACACTGAGAAGATTATTGTAAATCTGACAAGCCATTATAGAATTGTTTCTGTACTGGAAATGGGTAATTGCAATTTTTCGTCAATAAATAAACAATCAAACAATGTTATGCATTGTCTCCGTTTTTGAAGTGAAACTTCTTTAGCGTCGTATCTGTTTGAAATTTTCTGTAAACGTTAAAGGAGAAATTTGATTAACATTTTTCCAACTCATAATAATATAATTTATTGTTCCTCGGGTTGAAGCACACTTTGTGTTGTCTGTTTTTCAAAATAAAAAAAAATTATTGTCTTATCTAAAATTTTATTACACTTTTTACTTCCAAATTATTGTTTTCTGTGGTTTTCGATCCCAATTAAGGTAGTTTGGTAGCCAAATGACTTAAACTTGACCGTACATTTTTTATATTTATTCAAAAGATTATAATTAAAGACACCTACAGAAAAAGAACAGATTTTTACCACACCATTTAAGAGATATAATTAATTAAAGTTATGCAAAAATACACGAGCCGTTATGAGTGTCCTTGTTCAATAACTCCGGAAATTGAGGGTTTGTAAAAAATTGACAAACTTGACCCCACAAAAAAAGATTTTTAATGGATAGAACGATGTCTGAAATACACACTGCAAAAATTTCAGAAAAATTTACCACGTACTTTTGATTTTATTAATTTTTTAATACTGACATGTGGCCTCTATCTCTGTTGTTGTAGTGACAGTGACTAGTGACAGCTGAGTACTAATCAATTAATATTTTATTAATTACATTACTATAATTATTTAATTATAATTCGCATTAAGTTAAATCAAATACATTTTTATGTAAATTTCTATTAATTATTATAGCATGATTTGGGATTATCTGAGGAAAAAAAGTCATTTATTTGACTTGGGATTGCGGCTCCCAAACCACCTTAAACTAATTTGTACGTATTTATACGCAAAATTGTAGTCCGATTTACAGTTCCACCTATCGCGTATAATACGCGCCACGGATCTAAAAGGTACGAAAGTTAGTCACAAACAGCGTCGCAAAGGCACATTTTAGAGCCGTTGTGACTCCCACCACCTCCCAGCTACCTGCACGGAACGTGCGCTCGTCGGTGATTGGCTGTGATCGCTCGTTGCTTTTGTCACTTGTCGCTTTCCTGCTTTAAAGTACAGTCGAGTACGCTATTGTCAAGTTGTTATTGTTATTTTAGTTTTGTTGAGTTGCGAGCTTGTAGTTTTCCAACAGACTGTAGCATTCGCATCTAACTTCCGAGCCTTTTAGATTCGTTGCGCGTATTATAAGTTCGTGGTATTATAGTATGTTGATTTATAAATGTCTCGCTTAAAAATACAGAGTAAACTCTATAATATAGCTACGGTCTGTGCACTTTGTGGCGTTATTGAGAGTGTCGTTAAACGGAGAGAAGAAATAATCCATAATAGCGATACGGTCGAGCGACTGAGTGTCTTCCAACATCACTTATTTTTTCTCCCGCCTCTATTGCGCGTATTAATAAAACTTTTTCGTCAATACACAAAGATTTTTTTTTACTCGCCATGTTCACAGTTTGCAAGTTTGTGGGCAACTAAGAATATGATAACTTATCGATAAACAACTGAGCTAAACATATGAAAGATAATCCCGACAAAAAAAAAGAACGAATTTCCTATAGAATCTTCGGTACGCATGATGCCGACAACAAAGCAACAAAGTAACAAACAAGTTTATTGCTTAATAGTGACGTATTGTTGTCGTTATTTAGAGTGGCTGTGTCGTTATTTAGAGTGTATCAATTGTATGACAAACTAGAGTTAAGTAATTTCGACGTTTTAAGGAGATTGTCGTTATATCGAGTGACGTTAAATGGAGTTTACACTGTATGTGTATACATTGCAATAACAAAAAAATATTCTTTGTAAAGGAAAATAATCTTCACAATATACGCTTTTCCTTATTTGTAACATAATATTTATAAAAGTATATATATAGTGAAAATAAAGAAAAACTCGAAGAAAGAAAAGTTGTGAATAAGCACGAAATGTATGCAGATTACCTTTTGATGAGTTTTCTGCTGTTTGATAGATTTTCTGGTTTTCTTTTCTTATGAAAATTCCTTCTCTTCCAACAAATCATAAACGTAACTCGACACGAAAATCTTTCACATTAACGCCGTACTGGAATTTCATATTTTAACGGAATACCAACTACGAAACAATAAAATTGTCAATATACTATGTACTAAGTATACTAGCGCCTGGCGGTCCCGTCCGGTTTCACCCGGGTGTAAAAGAACGAATGGGGAAGGGAGGAACATGAGTACATACATTCATCTTAGTTTACCGAGATGAAATTTCATGATGATCGGAGTTACCGTTCAAAAGTTTTTGTCGATAAAAAGCAGTATTTATACTTTTTTTAACTAATAATTTTTTTTTGATTAATTATATAAAATTAAAATAAATTTAAATGTAAGCTTTAAAAGAAAGCAATGTAGAAAATAAAAAATAAAAATATATTCGCCCAACGTGGGGCTCGAACCCACGACCCTGTAATTGACAGTCGCATGCTCTACCGATTGAGCCATCTGAGGTTGTGTACTTTCAACGCCAATATGAGTATATTTAGTTAGTGTATTTTACCTGAATAGAAGCTTATTTTTGAGATACATTATTCAACATTTTTCATTAATGCTCCGCTCCTAATGGTCGTAGCCTGATTTTATATAGCCTATAGCCTTTCTCGATAAATGAGCTATCCAACAAAATTTTTTTTTCAATTTGAACCAGTAGTTCCTGAGATTAGCGCGTTCAAACAAACAAACAAACTCTTCAGCTTTATATATTAGTATAGATATATCAATATAAAATAGGATAATCTAGTCACCAATCTTCTGGAGTTCATGAGGGGATCCAAACTGTTGGAGGACTAAATCCAGGAAAAAAAATATTTCATCCCATTATTTGGAATAGAGTTACTCCTTTCTCGACGTCGACCCTCCCTAATAAATTTTAAAATTGACATTCACGTGATCAACGTCCTGACAAAACTTAAAAACGACACCCATGTTGATTTTTAGACTATTTACCTCTTTTCAACCTCTGAAGGGGTTGTTTTTGAAAAAGCACGAAACACGTGTTTATTTATTTGTTGACAGGAGTAATCCTGCGCATTTTCGAATTGATAATATATCTCTGTCTTATATTTCTCCATGCAAATTTTGAACCCCCGTTAAACCCTTTAAGGGGTTGAATTTTCAAAAATCTGTTCTCAGCGGAGGCCTACGTCTTAATAACTATCTATGTGCAAAATTTCAGCCCAATCCGACCTGTGATTTGAGCTGTTCGTTGATAGATCAGTCAGTCAGTCAGTCACGGTTTCCATTTATATATATTTAGATTATAAAGAGGTAAAGTTTTGTAAGTTTGGATGCAGGAGGTAATCTCTAGAACTACTCATCCGATTTCAGAAAAGTTATCAGCAGTATTTTGAATTTTTTGCAACGTACGAAAAAACGCTGTTAATCTACTACAAATTCGGGAGAAACCGGACCGGGACCCGCTAGTATTTTAAGCGTGACGTCACTTGGGCGTCATCAATGCTTGACCGCGAAATAAGAATAGAAACCGGGTTCTAATCAAAATCGAATAAAATCGATCGAGCAGGGGCGGGGGATACCAGTTATTGCGGTAATGCTGTTGTTATTATCTATCCGAATATCTAGGCATTTCACGTTGAACAAACGAGCATCGGAATAAATGAACATCGCGCCAGTGTGGCTTTTGAAAATTAAAATTAAAACATCTTCAACATTTTTATTTTGTCGACGAAGCCGCAAAAAGATATTTAAACATAATTAAAATTGTGTTTTTAAATGGCATCGAATTGTTTTCACATTACGGATAAACATGAAATTTGTCAGTAATTAAACGCGAAAAAAATTGGTTGTCTGTAAAGTCGGTTTACGGACGATAGTTTTACGTGATCACGTATTCCGTAATACATAACCTAAATTTATATAATAATTATAATAATTCGAATCTATGATATTGCATCTTTCGCTTCAAATTTAGGTTAATTTTATTTATTAAAATTACTCACCATCTATAATATAATTGTTTTTTTTTAACTTTCTTTCTTTCGTATTTATTTTAAGTCTCAAAGATTAGCTGTCATAATATTTTGAAAACAATTGTTTCACTGTTTATATAAAATTCCAAAACCTACTTACAATATTTAAGTATTTTCATACGTCAAAAAATTGATTTTTATAATGATAAAATTTGTATGAAAACGATTTTTTCGAGAGATGAGACCTAGCTAAAACGATTTTTTGCCCCCCAAAATCCTTTTTCAGTAAATTTCATCCAAATCGTTAGGGCCGTTTTCGAGAAAAGCACGCACAGGGTTAGGCGGAACGTTAGGAACGTTACACTTTTTCGTGCATGCAGCCGGTGTTTTATCAATTTATAAGATTGGTGATTCATCAATTTATAAGACGTTATCACGTCAAAAAGAATGTACAGATTCGAAACAAGTTATGAGAACAATAACAGAGCCTTTACTATTTGGAATTATTATTAAAAAAACGGTCAAGTGCAAACCGAGCTTGCATGAAGTATTAAAAGTTAAGAAAGCCCCTATTTATTTATTTTCTCCTTCAATAGTATTTTATTTTTTGGGATTCCGTACCTAAAGAGGAATCCTTATAAGATCACTTTTTTGTCTGTCTGTCTGTCTGTCTGTCAAGACTCTTGGGAATCAAAACCTATAGGGTACTTCCCGTTGACTTAGAATCATCAAAATTTGGAAAGAAGCAATGTCTCATAGCACAAGTAAAGGGAAAAATCCAAAAACACAAAGCACAAAAGAATAGTATATTGTGCGACTAGTGACGAGCGTAGCGAGTGCGGTAACACGTGAGTGGAATATTCTCGTTCGATCAATGGTCGCACATAATACTTTATTCAACTAGCACGAATAATATGTAATCGGGGCCTTGATAAAAGAGGGAAAAATAATAAATCACTTCATTGATTGACGTACCCACCGCCCTCGATGCACACAAGATGGCCCTGATTTTCGCTGAATTGCGATGCTGTTTTCATATATACAAATCGCTACCGCGTTCCTATTGGTCCAGAAACTATGCAGTAATACAATATCGTACAGTTTCGGCTCATTATTAGCACTCTACGCGTCAACATGAAGTAATTTATTATTTTTCCCGAATTACATATTACTCACGCGTGTTGAATAAATAATGTTTTTAAACCACAATAATGTGCTACGCACGTACACGATAGGAGTTCTAATACAAAGCAAGCTTGAAAAGAAATCTCGTGTGAAGCGAGCACCTAATAGCAATCAAGAAAACCAGCGCTAGAACACTAGTGGTCAAATCTAGTGGCAAAACCAGCATCGTGTGCAGCGGCCTTAAAGACGTAGTCTGGTGTTCGGGTTTTGAAAAAGCGAATTTATTTTTTTTACATTTTTAGCAAGTATAATATATTGAGAAAATACTGTAAAAATTTTAGACCGAAATATTGAATATTTACAAAGCTATAGCATATAGTCGAGAGCAGCAACGGTCTTACGGTAAGACTCTTACCTGCTCTTACCTCTCAATTGTTATCACGTTACCCTTATACTCTCGCAGAGTAGAGCAAACAAATTATCAGAAAATTATGCCTTTGAAGAAACGGAAGGTTTACTATACACCAGGCATAGCTGATTAGTGTATATATTCATTTTTATTTTTTTGTAAGAAATCTGAAATTAAAACTTTAAACGCGTTTTTCTCAAAACTACGTTTTTCTAAGCGGCGCGGGTGATTGAAACAATTGTATACAACCGATTGCTTTCAGTTTTGTACAAGGTATTCTACACAACAATAGCTCCGTCCGGTACTAGAATTACTTAATTATAAAAATTATTTCTATTTTTTTTAACCGATTTTCAACGAAAAAATCACGATTTTCTCGTTGTTTTTTTTCTAAAACCCGCCATTTTGTTATTTATCAATAAAAATGTTTATTTCTAGTACGGGATAGAGTCAATAGCCTACGAAACAATAACCAATTTAATTTTTATAATTCAGTTGACTCCAAGTGACGTTATCACCCGCGCAACCCACCTACCTCCATTTAAAGTTGTCTACTTTAGGTTAAAAAAAACAATTATAAAAAGGCGTAAAATTAAGCAAAAAAATTTTTTTTTCTTAGTTTACGATGTCAGTAAAAACATGTAACAAAATTGAAAACATCGTACATTATTTTGATATTAAAAAAAAATTCTGAAATAACGGTTGAAAACGAGCCTGAACATAGGACTACGTCCTTAAGTCCTTTAGTGTCGCACTTGGCCTTGATGGTGGGAGTGTCGGACTTGACGGCGGGAGTACGGGTCTTTTGAAAAGAAGTCAAACAGAGACAAGCAACACAAATATGCGCATTATTTGATTTGTAACAAAGTACTATATTAATAAAAGACATTTTCCACAGTAGTTTATGTATTAAAAGATAAACAAACAACAGATGTTGTTAATTGTAAACAACTTCTAGATTCACTAATTAACTTGTAAACAAATGGTTTTTGTGGTAACCGCATTTTCGCCTTTATAAATATATAAAGGTGGCACTTCACATGGCTATTTGTGTTCGCTATTGGGTGTTTGTTGTATTTGGCAAAATATATGACGTTCAAGCCAAACATGCAAATAGAGGCAAATACGACCATCCACACATCGCAATCAAATAGCAAACACAAACATTTGGCAGCAGAACGCAAGGTTCAAAATTCCAGGAATTTTAGCACTGTTTCATTGTCCCAATTCATTTTCAATAGTAATTGTTCCAGTTCTCGCTCACAGCACAGACACAAAAATACTGCACGTCCGTACAGGTTCACGGCGCGTGCGCTTCTGAATATGGCCATTGTGTGGACGGTTTATTTGCGTATTTGCCTATTTGACTCCTTTGATGTGCTTCGAAAAACAGACAAGCGCACGGTAACGCGTATTTGGTATAGATATGAGCGCCGCGCCGGCGCGCCGTCGCCGCCGACGATTCCCTCCCGCCGCCGCCGCCGTGAAAATGTAACGGCGCGCCAAGCGAAAAGGCATATGTTTAAACGATCAGAAAATGTTGAAAACATATTTTTAAAGACTACTTTATATTTTTTTATGACTTAAAAGAAACATCTTTGTTTTCTCTAAGATTTATTTTCTTGTTAATTGTTATTAGAACTTTATGACAACGTTGATTTTTTTCTGCCAATCGAAGTGCCAAAAATATTTTAGCTCTAGGCTAGAAACCATTTCCTTTAAAAAAAAATTGTGTTAAATAAATAATAATTCTGATTGTTAAACTACATGTTTTGTTTTATTGTATCCTGCCCATCATTAAAAAATGCTCCTAAGGTCACGCCGCCGACTACGCCGCCGCCGCCGACCTCAAAAAGTCGGCGCGCCGCCGCCGCTCCTTTACCCATCGGCGCTCATATCTAATTTGGTATTGGCCTTATTTGTCAAATAGGCAAATAAGGCCAATACTTTGTCAAATAGACTGTTCACACTTGGTAATTGTTTGCAAAATATGCCAAATACACAAATACCATGTGCCCTATTGAAGTCGTATGTTTGCTATTTGCCAAGCTTTTTTACTAGATTATAGCGGCCCGGTCCGGCTTCGCCCGAATTTGTAGATTGTCGCCGTTTTTTCGTCGACTTACGTTGCAAAAGTGATCTCCACGAAAAGGCGCTTTTATTTTGACCATACATAGCCTAATGTCCATCCTGAAGGTCCATTCTAAATCGGATGAGTAGTTTAGGAGATTACCTCCTACATCCAAACTTACAAACTTTACCTTGTAACAATTATTATTATTTTATTCAACATATTTATTAACGTAAGTTTGTAACATGAGTATTATTTAATTCAACACATTTATTAATTTAAGTTTTTTAACATGAACACTACTTCCTAGTTCATACGCTCCGCTGCCATCTTGCCTCTGTTTCTTCACCAGTAGCGGCGTGGCTTTTTACAACCTCTATTTATAATCTATATATATAAAAATCTCGAGTCATAATTTTTTTCCGCGCTAATCTCCGAAACCACTGATTTTAATGAAATTTTGTAAATGTGTCTTGCTTGGCCTAACTTAGACTATAGTATAGTTTTTATTAAATATTTTGTACAAAATTACGTTGTTTTGTCAAAAAAAGCTGTTACTCCGGAAGCAGATAAAAAAAAAACTGTTTTAGTACCATGTGGCGACATCTAACAGGATTTGCTCAAAGCTATTAGTTCAGAAGCAAATCCGGTAGAATTAGTTCAAAGCTAGTGGTTCGGACATTTCTGCTCTGTAGTCGTTTTCATTACAATTTGCAAAATTTTCCGATAACACAAAATATATCTATCGCACCCGGGTGAAACCGGGCCGGGCCGCCGGTATTGGTATAGATTGAAGGGTAACTTGACCGTTTAGCGTGTGCGTTAAATATTTAGCGCTGACGGTGTAACCATAGCAACGAAACACAAATCATATATACTACTGACCTAAAAGTGAGGTTAGTTATTATTTTATGTAGCCATGTTCGTACTTACAGACACCCGCTTCTTGTAATAAGAATATTTTTTAGCGTTGGACGCTGGGCAACAAAGCCATTGTCGGTTATTCAGATCACATCTAATTCAAATTGCGTTAAGTACGAACAAAGCCTACGTTTGTATTTATTTGTTTTGAGAAATGATATATATATAGCCATGCCGCTGACAAACATTGCTAAAGACAGTTGTGAATGATGTAATATTTTTATAAATTATCACGAACAGATGTTCAGATGTTTCATAGCAATTCTTCTTTTATTTTTGTTAAAAACAAAAGCCATTCAATGTTCGATGAATGGCTGTGTTTTATCAAGCTGTCAAAACATGAAGGTAAGAAACAGCAACGATTTATTTTAGGTTTATATTTTAACTAGCCGTTACCCGCGGCTTCGCACGCGATTGAGACGAAACACGGATGCATTCTCATTACTTGACATAGTTACTCCTTTCTCGACGTTAACCCCGCTAATAAATTTCAAAATTGATGAGAAATATAACATAAAAAACGTATATACAAGCTAACCAAAAAAGAAATACACAAACATACAAATAATTTCAACCGGAAAGATGAAGGTTTGAATCTAAGTAAAACCTGGACACCAACACTGTGCAATACCAACCCACTGAATGAGACGACCAATCACAGAAGAGCATACTACGACCGAGTAGAGAACACGAGCACGCTGACCATAAAAGACCGAAGTACCACACTTGTCGACACACTTACCTGTGAGCAGCCTATAAGGACACTTCGCCCGCTACCACATCGCCTTTGATAATGTCTACCGCAGTTGTAGACGAAACGTCAGGTAAAAATACCAATGGACCACGGCATACAAGCCCGGAAACCAAGAAGATTTAGATCAACACCGGCCGTGAAAGCTTACACACTTGGATAATTTATTTACAATTATTGATAATTTCGGAGAAAAATGAGTACCTATAAAAAAACATCTTTTTTTATAATATTTTTTTTATTCACATTAATAAATATTCCGGTCACCGATTTATTACATAATTTGCATAATAATATTTCTTTGTAGCTTAATTCTTTTTGAATTAGCATTTATGAAAGTTTTTATCATCTCGTTTTCATAAACAAAATTATTTTGCGTGACGTGACGCAATCCAGGGTCGGTAAAAGTTTTATAAAATCAAAAAAATTCAGTTCCAAAAATATTCACCTCATACACTAAATAAAAATTAATTAAGTATGGGAACGATAAACATTTCAAATATTATGCCATTTACTTTTTGGTTCCATAAGTGAAAGGATCCCGACCAAACCTTATATGATTTGGTTCTCGATTAAATTGATCGAAAATGGTTTTATTTTATAGTTTGAAGGTCACTAAGAAAAAGTGTCCATGGGCCCATAGCCTTAAAACCAATAGATGTTTATTTTAGATAAATAGGGATATCCATTGAATTCACAATCTTTAAAAAATTCTAAGCTCTAGAAATATGTTTTCGAGTCCGCTGAATCCGAATATGACATTATTATTTTATAAATTTATATAGGGTGATACCTTCCAACATTACCTACCTAGTTTTTGACTATTTTTCTATTACTAAAAAAAAACACAAAAGTTGAATATGGAACATGCTTGTGAATTCAATGGATATGAAATCTCGCTAAACATATCTGTAGCTAAAAATCTATTGGTTTTAACGTGGACATTGTCGCGAGCCAAAGCTAAACTTCAATATAACAGGAGGGTGATTTCTAAGTTGATTCTTCCTTTTTGACAGCGTGTAGAAATCAAATAGACGAACAAATATTTCAAGTAACTTTCTTATCAAAGCTCAAAAATGAAAAAGGAACGGGCCTTCCAAGTGTTATCAAATTTTGATATCGGTGCTGGCGTTATGTTATGTCACTATGGAAATATGTTATGTCATTATTAAGTATTCACATAAATTGTTCGAAGTTGTCCCCGTTTTGTTGGATCTTTGTGTCCAACAAAACGGGGACAACTTCGAACAATTTCTGTGAATACTTGATAATGACATAACATACTTACATAGTGACATAACATAACGCCAATGCGTCGTAGCCATGCGATAAAAGCCTTCCGTGAATTATTTGGGATGCATTTCCGATTCGTGCTATCATTTCTTAGCGTGCGTTAACCGGGCTTTTGAATTAATTAAATAAAAAATTAAACTTTGAACGGCTGTTTCTCTCTTAATTTTGAGTTTTGAAAAAAAAGTAACTTAAAATATTTGGTCGTCTATTTGATTTCTACACGCCGTTAAAAAAAGAAGAATCAACTTAAAAATCACCCTGTATATTATGAATAAGATGCGAGAGGCGGTCAGCATAGTGACGTCCGAATGACGTCGGCAGGCGCTCGTCAAACTGCGTCATGCGTTTGACGGGATGAGAAGCTTTCCAGCCAAATAGTATTAATAAACATCGATTGTTACAAGAGCGTCACGACGCCTCGTGTTGCGCTGCGACGCCTCATGCACAGCGTCGAACCGATTAAATAGTTTCTCAATATCGTTATATTTGACCGAATTCGGTTCGATTAGAAATAAGTATACTGAGTTGACTGGCCGCACTCGTGCCTCCTGACGGTTATGTTAAAACGAGCGACCAGCGAGTTTTAACATAATATCATTATACGAACAAGATACTTACTACATTTTTTGGAAGTACCATCTATAACAAAGCTGGAAATAACGTCACTGCGGGATCGCTGCTAGCTCACAAGATAGGTTTTAAAATTAGAACAGGGGCTATTTTTCTTGCTAGGTCCGCTGCAAGAAACAATCAGGCATCTTGTTACGTGGGCGACAAACGCCCACAAACCAACATGGCGTCATTCTGCTCAGAGTCAGACGACAGACACGTTTTGCTCTGTATTTATATTTGAACTCTCACTGCGCGCGCTCTAGATTTATTCACAAAACTAGCTTGAAAAGACGTCTCGTGTGAAGCGAGCACATAACAACAAAAAAATCAGCCAGAAAACTAGTAGTCAAATCTAGCAGTGTTTCTAGCCTCGTGATGCAGCGGGCCTTAATGTAGATTGAAAGAAAATGGCGACGATGAAATGTTTGCAGTACGCCTCTGTAACAAATTTAATATGTGTGTCAAACTGCATGTAATATCGGCTTGAAACGGAAATCTGATTATGTTTTAAAGGAATCCGTGATTTGAATATCGACCCTGTTTTCTTTGCGAAGTTTTATTTTTTTTTTTTCAAATCTCTGTTGACACTTGATTTAAATTAAGTTTATAAATTTATACATTATCAAAGTACAGAAATTTACTTTTACGTGAAGAAAATATTGATTTTAAACTTTACTTTTCACATTTATGGCAGGCTACTCGCATAGATTTTGTAATAAATAACACAAAAAAAGAGGTGCGTCAGTTTGTGGATGCACGACGGAAGTTATGTTTCTTACGCAATGTATATTCATTATTTATCGTTTCGTGGCGAGAGGCAGCAAGAAAAAGTCTCAGCTACATCTGCCCCCGCCGGGGCTCGAACCCGGTACCTCGCGAATGCGAGTCTAGTGCTTTCACCACTACGCCACTCCGTTCGGTAACAAAAATGTTCAGAAACAAAATGTAATTGACGTCAAAAGCGCTTCTTAGCTACGTCATACTAACCCCTGTTACGATCTGTCCCGGTCTCCTCTACTCGAAAACCTCTAATCTAATCTACGGACAAAGACATTATAATAATTTTGAATACTCTACAACATTAAGCGATGTTAGTCGAGGTAGTTGGTATTGTAGATTATAGACGCTCGACAACTTAAGGTCAATAGCGGTGCCGGACATATTTTAAATGAACAAAAACAAATCGAAAAAATAAATAGATTTTGTTTTGCTCGTCTGAAACGTTATGTTATTTAACCGGAGCAGTACCTGGAAATTTGTAACTGGATTACGACGTTACTCAGGTTACATAATAACATGAAGCAGTCCTATAATCTGTATTGGATACTTGTGCCCAGTGGTGGTACCTTTATAAAGCGCTGCAGAGCTGCAGAACAACCAAAATCTTAGGTACCTAGCTTTATAATTTAAGAATGAATTATATTTCCCCAATATTTAACCAATCTATAATATAATGACTCGACAGATGAGGAGAAAGAAGAAGAGGCTAATGCTGAGGAACCACAACCAGGCCCGTCACGCCCAAAGAGGCGGCGAGTGATTAAATAATTCATTGTAAATAATAATTGTTAAATGTATGGAGGTACTCCCAGCTTATGTCATTTTTTAATAGTGTGTGGGTGTTTTTAATAGTGTGGATGAGTGATACGAAATGATTTTGACAAATTCGTATTGTTACAATGTGCTACAGAGAATTTAACACATTTTTGAAAATCGACCATTTTTCGGAGCTCATAGCTAGGCAAAGATTGGAGATAGATAAAAAGTGTGAAAACTAAAGTTGTAGAGAATTTTATCAGCTTTCATTATGTATTACAACAAAATTTCGTACGACATACCGTTTTCGAGATGAAAACGAAAAACCAAAAAACGGGACCTTCTTTGTGCTCCCCCCCCCTTCGGGCGTACCTCGGAGGGGTAAGGACTTTTAGTATGTTTATCTCCTAACTAGTCCAAACAAAGTTCCTAAGTCAAACGTTCTGCTTTCGACTTTTCCATCTACATTCCCCTTATGAGCACTCATTGACCAAACTAGTAGTCCGTGGCGGAAATTATTTATTTGCAATAATAAATGTTTAACAAAACAGTAAAACGCACAAACGAAAGCGTACTTCTTTAACTTAACAGGAATAATAACGTTAACAGAAACAAAACTAATAGTTCTAAATTATAAAATAAAAGATTAAGTAACAGAGAATATAGAGTCACTAAATTATACACAAAATATTCACAACACACAGGAACACAACACACAGTTTATCAGCACACTTGTCTATTAACTATAAGTCATTTATTTAAAAACCGATTTATAATTGCACTCACTAGAGTTAATTTATTTTCGCAATATAAACTGAATTTATGTCACAACGTCAGACTTGTATCAATACAACTCGAATAACTAACTGACTTGCTCACTTTGTTCGCCTTTTATAGTTTTCGGTCCATGCTCTAGAATGTTCTCCACGCATCGAGATCCCTTACTTTACATGTGTTGGCATCTCTCCAAGCGATTGTCTGCAGGTCGGATGTTTTGACCTGTTTCCATTTTTGTTGTTTCTAGTAGTTTCTACCGAATTCTATAGTCGTTCCATCAATGGCACGCAACAATATTATAGGTAAAGTTTGGATGTAGGAGATTATCTCCGAAACTACTCATCCGATTTCAATTTTTTTTTTCCACCAATATTTAGAATGGACCTTCAGGATGGACATAGGCTATATATTATCGCGTTAAAATAAAAGCGCTTTTCGTGAAGACCAATTTTGCGACATAAGTCGACGAAAAAACGGTGGCAATCTATAAATTCGGGAGAAGCCGGACCGGGCCGCTAGTATTCAATGTTAGGAAATAGTGTACTAGTTACACAATCAACGCTAAAGTTTAATAGTCACTGACAGACGTGTGTGTTTTGTGAGGCAGTCTTTCTTGCGTTCAGGCACTGTTCTGAGCTTCGAAGCAGCACAATAAAACGTCTTCATCAGATACCATCGGTGTGCACCGTGCAACTTCCGACTCACAAGTCATAGCGTGTTATTTAGATCGGCTTTGAGCTGCATTTGTCGTCAGCACATTAGTACAAATAAACATCTATCACTGTCGTATGCTAGACGTGTTCACTGAATCTGTCTCATTCAGTCCACACTTTTGACTGTTTGGACTCGGCGGTATACGTATGTCGTTCATACATGATACACGACACATGGATTATGGCAGTAGTGACTAGTGTTACCGTGTATATTGTAGTTTGTTATCAACTATGTTTGAAAAAAGTTAATAATTAAAACATCATAAACATGGATTTGATTCACAATTTAATTAGCCCCTCCCCCTCATTCTTAGTCCATGTTTATTTTTAATTGACCCTGCAGAGCACCCATTTAAAATGGTCACGTGCCGTCACTGGTCGTGTTTATTCTATAAATGAATCGTTTATTTTCTCCGGATATTAATACTAGCAATAAAACTACAGAAAATTCATCGGTCTGTCTGTTTATTCCTCTATAATTCTTAACTCCTAATCCGATTTCAATGAAATGTTGATCTTCTATTAGAGAATTTGCGGCGACTTTTAACCGACTAGGGGTCATTCAAGTATTACGTAAGCAGAATTTTAGTAATTTTTTACCCTCCCCTCCCCCTTGTCAGCAAAAGTAAGCAAAGCTCTTACCCCCCTTCTATGCTTACGTAAACATATTTTTTCAATCTGTTCAAGTTTTCAAGTAATTGTTGGTCTTCGGTTTATTAGACACTAAAAACTTAAAAATAAAAATATATTTTGAAAAAATGTAACCTCCTTCAAAAAAGGGTCACTAAATAGGGTAAAATAACAAAGTTTTGAGGAAATTTCTTTTTCGGTGATTTGTATCAGCCCAATTACTTATCATTTTATTGCACTTAAAAAAATTCACAATTGCATTGTTTACTATACAGATTGTATCAAATCAAAACGGTCCATAGAACATTATGTGTGTAAGACAGAGACGATATTATATAAAGCACTAAAGCAGTAAGCAGTAAGTAAGAATGAGATAAATGATCGCTAATAGCTAGTTACTGTGGTTATACAATCTGATAGTATCATCTTTGTTTTCTACAGTAAAAATCACAATTTTATCAAATGTCAGTATTCACTACTGAAATTATTGATAAAATGGCTATTAATTATACTGTTCGGGAAAGAAATGGTTTTATGGTGGTAATTCAACCGCCGACATAATAAATTTATTTGTAGCTGCCTTTGAAAACAGACTGTCTCCGTCTAAAATAACAATTCGCAGTGTCATACGAGAATTTGAATCAAATGGTTGCCTATCTCCGAAAAAAAATTTTTTTATGGGGATTTGTAAAACCAAAATTTATGTCTTTCAAGAAAATAGAGCTAATAATTTGAACGAATTGAAAATACAGATTTACAATGCATGTCAGTCCGTTAGCCAATGTGAGGGAAAATATTTATAATCGATTAGGATATTGTTTGGCAGAACGTGGAGGTCTTTTTGAACATTTAATAAATTAATTATTAAAAGTATTGTTAAAACTTTTGTACCAGATATAAATAATAATACGAATTAATATTACAGTTTAGTTGTTTTAATTGATAAATTGGTAAAAAGATTTACAGTGTACGTAATTATTTATTTACGTAACCACAGTAACTATTAGCGATCATTTATCTCATTCTTACTTACTGCTTACTGCTTTAGTGCTTTATATAATATCGTCTCTGTCTTACACACAGAATGTTCTATGGACCGTTTTGATTTGATACAATCTGTATAGTAACCATAATAACTATGGGAAATTATACCCCATCGTCGCCATGTTTTTAAAGCTCCACCCATTTGAAGAACCCCAATGCACTTTTTTTTATTTTTTTGATTTTTTGTGCGAGAAACATAAAATCAACATTATAGAAACACATTCGGTGTATATTTAAAAGTTCAAGCCCTATAAACATATTTTATAATGTAATAAAAACGGGGTGACCAAAAGCACACCCAACCTTAAGAGTAAACAGTTCGTTAAAAACCTTTGTTTATTACGTAATACGTGAGTATTATGTAACTAACCTTGCTTTCACATATCTGTATTTTACAAACATGCATAAATTTAAGAATGCGACGGCAAATACAAAGCATAAATATTTTTATGTGCTGGTTTTTGGAGACAAAAAATATCGCTGCACACGAAATTGGTTTTGCCACTAGTAGATTCAAAAGAATCTATACTAATATATAAAGCTGAAGAGTTTATTTGTTTGAACGCGCTAATCTCAGAAACTACTGGTTCGAATTGAAAAAAAATTTTTTTGTTGGATAGCCCATTTATCAAGGAAGGCTATAGGCTATATAATATCACGCTACGACCAATAGGAGCGGAACATCAATGAGAAATGTTGCAAGATGTATTTCAAAATTAGTCCGTCCGACAAATATTATCAGGTGAAATGCCTTAACTTAATATTGCAATATTAGCGCATGACGGTCACAAGGTCGGATAGCTCAGTCGGTAGAGTGTAAGATTCTTAATGCCAGGGTCTTGGATTCAAGCCCCACGTCGGCGAATATATTTTTATTTTATTTTCTACATTGCTTTCTTCTAAGGCTTACATTTCACTTTTTTAAAATTTCATGACGACTAAATAAAATTAAATATTTATTAGGTATATGTATTGAAAAAAAAAAATTTATTACTTAAAAAAAGTATAAATACTGCTTTTTAACGACAAAAACTTTTGAACGGTAACTCCGATCATTATGAAGTTTGGACACAACATTCATCTCGGTAAACTAAGATGAATGTGCGTACTCATGCCCCTTCCTTCCCCATTCGTTCTTTTGCACCCGGCTGAAACCAGGCGGGAACGCTAGTTCAAGTATAATTGCATACCTATACATATACCTATTATAAAGGGGTAAAGTTTGCAAGTTTGGATCTCCGAAACTACTCATCCGATTTCAATGCTTCACAATCGCGGGGAGCAGTTAGTAGTAAATATTTTCTCGAAAAAGCGTGCAAAAAAATTAAAATTTAAATACATGTTTTTTTTCTATGTGCCGCCGCGACGTTGAAAATTTAAAACAAGTGAGTACCTATATGTTAAGGTTTTGCGTGTTAAATATAATATTCCTCACACGTGCTACGAAAAGTACATAGGACAATAGGACATGCTTATATTGCATATTCAAGTGTTGTCATAAGCTATGTGAACTACTAAAAACATATTATTGTCCTTATCTACTTCCAAACAGAAGTGGAATAAATTTACTCCCAACGACAAAAAAGACTGTGTGTAACCTTTACGCGGTTGAAGTAAGAAAAAGAATGATATTTATTTCTATTATACATTTATTTATTAATTTTTGATTTATCACTAGAGCTGTAACAAACCGTATGTATTCGTTACTGAGTAACGGGTACATCGTCTGACTCGAAGTAACGAATCGTTACTTACAAATTCATTTCGTTATTCGCATCTGTCGTATCCATATCAGTTCGACTCGTTTGATACGGTTATACGTTATACGAACGAAGTCATACCGTATCACGACGCGCTTCGATGGGATGGGTACATGCTTCATGCCAGAGAACATACACTTCTTGATGCTGTTATACACGATATTATGTCGTATGAAAAGTAACGAGTAAGGTAACGATACGAAAGTAACGGGTACTGGTTCTTTAAGTAACGAATACATACGGGTACACAATTTCTCGTTACTTTTACAGCTCTATTTATCACTAATTTTTTACTTATCTATACTCATCCAAACAGATTTTTTTTTTAATTCTTTGGGTATTTTTTGTAGAGCTGTATCTTTATGAAAAATGGCCGTATCGAGATGAACAAAAAACTAGTTTATAGCTTGAAGCTTCTAGTTTCGAGATCTTTTGGAATCTTTTTTTTATAAACTAGGGTCCACGGGCTTGAACATTTTTTTTTCAGTTAAATCAATGCATTGGTCAGTTAGCTTGTTAATTTTGATTTTTATCAGCCTCTCTGCGTTAATTTTTTGCTGAGATATCCGACGTTGAATGAAAAGTATTCTTTTGTTTTTGATCATCGATATCTTAGCAACCAATGATCGCACAGAAAATTAATGGGCAGTTTTAAAAACTTCAATAAAAATCCTACAAGACCATTTTATGGTTTTTTGAGAAAAAAGAAATTTTTCGTTTTCAACATTAATTTAAAAAAGTACAAAAAATGACTTTTTACGGTTTTTTAGTAAATCTATCGTTTATTTACAAATATTGATGGGGAGCCTAATCTTTCCGCGTTTTTTTACAGCTTAATGCCCCTGAATAGCCCTGTCAATTTTCAAATTGATCTATTGAACCGTTTTTTCGAACCAATGGATCATAATCTTAAGAAACAATTAATGGAACAAATGTGTATTCTACCTAAACAATATGCAATCATCATCAAAATGACAAAAAGTGAGAGAAGGAGAAGATTCCATGAGCGTGAAATTTGCCGCACGAGCTTAGCGAGTGGAATATTCTCCTTCGATCAATGGTCGCACATAATACTTTATTCAGCTAGCACGAGTAATATGTAATCGGGGCCCTGATAAAAGAGGGAAAAATAATAAATCACTTAATTGATTGACGTACCCACCGCCCTCGATGCACACAAGATGGCCCTGACTTTCGCTGAATTGCGATGCTGTTTTCATATATACAAATCGCTACCGCGTTCCTATTGGTTCAGAAACTATGCAGTTATTATTCATTATTGTACGGATTCCGCTCGCTACTGCGTTCCTATTGGTCCAGAAAATTCATTATCGTACAGTACGGCTCATTATTAGCACTCTACGCGTCAACATGAAGTAATTTATTATTTCTCCCGAATTTAGCAGGGCTCCGAAATTATATATTACTCACGCGTGTTGAAATAAAATTATGGTACGCAAAGGCCGAATTGTTTCAAAAATGAGTCAGTATTGTTTTCTGAATTTTGTAATATTAAGTGATAACTCCAGTTTTGCATCTTTGACCGGGTCCACCCACGCATTGTCCCCTGCCAGAATGCGCGTTTTATGTTCATGGTAGTGCCCTTAATGAATGTACAAAAACTCAGGTTTGAGGAAATACTATAAGTAAAACCGTCACTAGCTCTCGCGCTATTAAATCGTATAAAAATGGACATGTTTCATTCACCGACAAGTGAGGCTTCTTCAGACTGGGATTCATCAGTCGACAGGTTGAAATATATAGCCGCAATTAAACGGCCAATTTTGTATTTACGCCGTAAACATTTGCTGTCTCTCACTCTACGATGTTAGAATGCTATATGTTAGAAAGAAACGGATATATCACTAACACAGTTCTGGAATTCTTCAGTTAAAAGGAAATAGTGCCAATGACATGGCGTAGTGGTGAGTGCACTAGACTCGCATTCGGGAGGTACCGCGGATTCGAATCCCGGCGGGGGCAGATGTGGCTAGGACTTTTTCCTGCTGCCTCTCGCCGAGAAACGGTAATTTCTGTACCGGCCATCTTGTTGAGGTGTTCCATGGTTTCCCTCAATAATTTCAGATAAATATCGTTCCTTATTCAAGGCCATGTCAAACTCCTATACTCAAAATTTGCCTACCTTATCCTAAAATTCCTTCATTCGCCCCATTGCTATTAAGTGGAAGTTTAAAAATGTAGAAAATAACGAGAAGTGTGATAGATGGAAAATAGTAATGGTGCGAATGGCGTCTGTTATAACATAAAGTCGAGAAACGGACGTTAAACGCAATATTATTATATTATTATTTTTATGTTTTTCATTAATCTATACCTACAAATAAATAAAATTGAAGTGTCTATTTCTAATTTATTACACTAGCGGGACCGCCCGGTTTCACCCGAATGCAAAAGAACGAATGGGAGGGGGAGATGAGTCCGCATATTCATCTTAGTTTACCGAGAATGTTGTGTCCAAATTTCATGATGTACGGAGTTACCATTCAAAAGTTTTTGTCGGACGGACAAATTTTGAGTTACATTTTGCAACATGTTTCATCGATGCTCCGCTCCTATTGGTCGTGGCGTGATATTATATAGCCTATAACCTTCCTTGATAAAATCCAACAAAAAAAATCAATTCGAACCAGTAGTTCCTGAGATAAGCGCGTTCAACCAAACAAACAAACTCTTCAGCTTTATATATTAGTATAGATATAATATAAGTAGTATAGGATTCTCCTGTGTTTGTATATATTATAGTAGCTGCGAGAGTTGTTTTTTTAATGAATTATACAGACGTTAGCTCAATTAATACAAATGAATAAAATCGTAACTTAGTTTGTAATTGAACAGAAAGATACCTAAAGCGAATTTTCAGATTATCATCACCGACTAGCAAATTCTCTAATACACACATAGCCGCTGATAAGCTCAGCTGTTGAGCGTCTATAATCAACAATCTATTTAATCTGCGTAGCGGCCAGGCTAAGCAATCGTTATTCCTAGTATTTCAATAATGAAAGGTGGAATTGGTTTCAATCTATTGTAATATTCTCAGCGTACATCGAACAGTGATATTGTAACAAAACTGTCCGTGGCGGAAATTATTTATTTGCAATAATAAATACGAAAGCGTGCTTCTTTAACATAACAGAAATAATAACGTAAACAGAAACAAAACTAATAGTTCTAACTAATAAAATAAAAGACTAAGTAACAGAGAATAATATAGAGTCACTAAATTATATACACAAAATGTTTACAACACAGGAACACAACACACAGTTTATCTAGTACAGTAGCTGATTCACACTGGTATTTACAAAAATTTATTTAAACAGATTTATATAAATTGCACTCACTAAAGTTAATTTATTTCCACAGTATAATTTATGTCGTAATGTCAGAGCACTGTATCAACACAACTCACGAACAGCTCGAATAACTGACTGCCCTGACTTGCCCACTCCGCTCGCCTTTTATAGTTTCGGCCCACGCTCTAGAATGTTCTCCACGAATCGAGATCCCTTCCTTTACATGTATTGTTCTCTCCAAGCGATAGTCTAAAGGTCGGGTGTTTTTTTTTACCTGTTTCTAGTAGTTTCTACAGATTCCATAGTCGTCCCATCAAGGGGGCACGCAACAATATATATGGGGATGAAATATCTGTGTTTGTAATGATAGGAAGATTTATTTTTATTCAGATAGTGTTCTGTTTCGTGCACAGTGTTTTGTTACGCGTTATGTCAGTGGAGCGTCGTGATTGAATACACACGTTTAACGACGTCGCGGCGTCTGCGACACATTATACAACAAACAGAAGGAAGTCATACACATTTCCTATATTATGCAACACTGTCGTTTGAATAAAAGCTTTCACTGAATAAAAATACAGTCAACCTTGACTGACTGAGAACTGGGTATTAGCGAGAAAACTCTCCAAGTAAGAGCAATAGCCAGTTACCGTCTTTGAAACCCTCTATAAAACCCTTATAAGTGAAAACCGGAAGCCTCTATTTCAGAGAAAGACGTTTTTCAATCATGGACTACTACTTGCCTGTACCTCCAGAAGCGTATTGATAGTTCCACGAAATTTAAGAATGAATCATAAATTGTTGAACTAACTGACATTGTTTTTGTGTAGTTTTTTATGGAACTCTATAAGTGAGAAAGGCCACCCCTGTACCGCGGCGGCAAATTATGGTCTGTACGGAAGTCGACAGTGTGGACTCGTTGCATCATGGTTGTCTCATGAATGGATTCTAATTACAGACAAAATTGACACTTGTGATTAACAAGTACATGATAACATGCGCTATTCCTCTCTTCCCCCGGTCTCCCCCATTTCTCGTGTCATGCTCACATTATGATCGTTATGTTTGCTAATAATCTGCTATAAACATCTGCTCTTAATTAAAACAGTCTAAACTTTATTTCTAAATAATTAAATGTCTTATAGGATGTACGGATAAAGCCATACACAAAAGTATGGCCCATCACTGCATATCTATAATGTAATACTAGAGGGCTACCCTTATCACCTAGTGGTATAAAAAATAGTCTATGACCTATTCTCAGACCTAAGAAGTATACACAAAAAATTTCATAAAAATCGGTCAAGCCGTTTTGGAGGAGTTTGATAACAAACACTGTGACACCCGATTTTTATAAATATATATAGATAAAGAATAGGGGTTGGTGGTAAAACGGTGAAAATTTAGGGTTATAAGTATTTTTTAATGGCAAACAATAAAAAAATAAAAAAAATTGTACAAAAAATAAAAAATCACCCTTATCATCTAGGGGTATAAAAAATAGTCTACGACCTATTCTCAGACCTACCAAGTTTACACAAAAAATTTCATAAAAATCGGTCAAGCCGTTTTGGAGGAGTTCGATAACAAACATTGTGACACGAGATTTTTATATATATACTAGCGGACCCGGCGAACTTCGTACCGCCTAACAGTATTATATATATATATATCTATATAATTGGAACATCTATCTATCTATTTTATTTATTTTAAAATATACATGGACGTATATGTGTGTATGTCGAACACTCCGGCTGCGCCGTCGTGCCCGGTGCAAAATAACGAATGGGGATATTTGAATCTTTGATTAACGTCTGATTAGTACTCTTCAATAAATAAATTATCGACCAATTTTTATAAGATCAACAACATTTTCGATATGAATAAAAAAAAGTATACTTACAACACAAAATCCGTTGTTATTGGAAGCTCGTGTCACGTGTTGAGTACTTCTGAGGTTATAAAATCACTTGAAAATTATTTAATGATGAAAAATGTTAAAAGTATATAAATCAATGTTTTTTTAATTTTTGACAGAATTTTTTCAAATCATACATAAGGCTGTTTATATTTTAAAACCATGGATACGAATTTAAAAAAAAATTCGGGTCTTTAATAATAATTATAATCAAAGGAATAAAAAAAATTTAAGGGTGGACTACCCCTAACATTTAGGGGGATGAAAAATAGATGTTGGCCGATTCTCATAGATACCGGATAAGCACAAAAAATTTCATCAAAATCCGTCAAGCCGTTTCGGAGGAGTATGACTTCGAAAACTGTGACACGAGAATTTTATATATATAGATATAGATATAAAACAAAGTCGCCCCCGCCGCCTGTCTGAACGCGATAAACTCAAAAACTACCGAACGGATTTTCATACGGTTTTCACCAATGAACGGAGTGATTCAAGAGAAACGTTTATAATATTGTTTTGTGTAAATTGGTTGAAATATGACGATGGTTGTTGAAGACGTCGGAAACAATCAAACCGACTGGGAGCTTCCATCGAAAACGCCGCCCAATCCCTTTGAGATATAACAAAACAATGTATGGTGGAATTGTTTCTTTTTTTATAGGTCTACAGAAAAGTTCGCGATGGCATATGTCTATCTTTTAAGGATAGCTTATTATGCCCATTTTAATGTTAAGCGCTTTTCGTGGCTATCAATTTTGGCAACGTAAGTCGATGAAAAAAAGGTGGCAATCTACAAATTCGAGCGAAGCCGGACCGGGCCGCTAGTTATAAATAAAATAAGCAGCAACGGCAACAAAAGCGTTCGACAATGTCTTACAAATTTTTGGATAAATTTTGGAGTAGGTAAATATTTCAAAATGTCAACGTAATCTTTGAAATATTTTTGACACGCAGCTCGAGCGAATCTTTTGATAACATCAGTTCTATATGCTAGAAATTGAGAAAAAAACATATCATATGAGTCTTGTTGAAACATATATCTAATGGATACAGTGTTATGTGCGTTATAGCATTATCTTAAATAACATTACGTAATAATAAAAGAAGCCAACTTAATTAGTTTTCCGTCAAAACACAACAAAACTAATTACAACAGTTGCATTAAAGAACACAAAGGAGCTACCCAACTAAATTCATCTTGTTTCTTAAAAGACTGTAAATAGAGCTATACACAGATAGTCTTTATTTTGAGAAGGTAAGTATCCCACCAAAAACATAAATGTGAAAAAAAGGGACAACTAGTAGGTATATAAATAAAAATATACACCCCATAGAGAAAATTATTATACGTTATAAAAACAAGAAATTTTATATAACTCACCCTTTTCTAAAAATGCTGCCGAAAGGTTTCTTCAAAATTTTACTGTTGTGGTAAACCTGAAAATAGAAAAATACCAATCGCTTAAGCTTAATGTATTCCTCTCGATGCGAACTGTATGCTTTTTTTATAATTCCGAGACAATTTATCAATTTTAAATGTTATACCAATTTTCACATAAATTGCGGCGACTATTTTTAATGTCTCACTTTAGCTCCCAAAATGACAGCCGAATCAACGTCCTAGTTAAACGCGTTTCCACGCTACATTAATTTAAAACTTTACACAACGCGTGACTATCATGCGCATGCGCCTACACTCGTGCGGTGACGTCACAAGGGTAAAACAAATCGTGCGCGACGAGCTCGTAAAACGGGGTTCAACCGTTGTTAAAGCATTAGTCTCGTAGTTATTAACGATTCAAATTTGACGGTATTTTATAACACAAGAAAGTTCGCCGGCTATCATTGTACTTGACGAGCGAACACACGTTTTCAATATATAGTCATGTTTATTGGATAACGGCTATTCCAATTGATGAGGTTTTAAGAAAATCTGATTTACCTTTATTTATTACATTTATATAGTTTAGTGATGTGTCCACATGACTCTTTATTGGGAGCTGGCTCCGTGCGCTCCGCTCACTAAAAAGAGTCACTCAGAAGGAGTCGTTCAAAGGAGCGACACTAGACAGAACGCATACACAAGAGTGCAGACTGCAGAGGTGTGAACTGTCATTATGCATGCTCAGGAGTCACGTAGCATTGCACAGAACAATACACACACTCAGCTCTGAGCTCATTTTAATATGATTCTTATCTTATATCCAAATCTTTGATTAACGTCTGATTAGAACTCTTCAATAAATAAAATTATCGACCAATTTTTCAGACAATATATTAACAAAAAATATACAATTAATTCATTAACGTTTCGATCCGGATTTGGATCTTCTTCAGAACTGATCTAAAAATACAAAAAAATAATTAATAATTAGTTTCTATTTATTTTTAATGAAATTCGTGAAAGACTTTTTAATATTGAAATATTTTTTGGTAATATATTGTCTGAAAAATTGGTCGATAATTTCATTTATTGAACTGATCTTTATTGTTACAATATTATATCTTTGTAAACGATGTCAATGTGTTTGGTTTAAGTCAGTGTAAGCTTAATACTATTACACTTACAATGTGTCATTCAACATTAAATGACTCAACTCCGTATGTGCAAAATTCACTAGTGCCTCTGTGGCCTGTGCTGTGTGCGCTCTGTAAATGTGCGAATGCAACAGTACAGAATAGCTCAGCACAGAGCAATGGCACTCGGAGTAAGTCATTCACAAAAAAAGAGCGACTCGCTCCATTCCGAGAAAGGAGCCGTTCATTATGAACGACTCGCTCAGGAGCGACACATCACTAATATAGTTGAACAATATAGTTGATGCAATTATATACTCTCCTTCAAAAAAACACATAGCAGCATTGCAACGAAGTTGGACTTTCTTGTAACAGCATCGGGTTTCGCAACATTTTTTGCATTGGCGCGATATCTGTTCTTGACATTTCTCGACTGCAATGCGGTCTATAAAAGTCATCATTCCGATGCCAGATGATTTATTGTCTATTGCCTATATCAATTGTATGTACACTGATTCCACGCGAACGAAGTCGCGGATGAAAGCTTGTATGGTGGGAGAGCGGGTTTAACGTGGTGGAAGAACGGGTATATCTTCTTGACACGTTGTCCCACGGGAGCTATTTTTCTAAACCATAATTTTGGTTCTTGCCCCTGAAGTTAAGGAGGTTGATGCGTTACAGTCCCAATCAAAAGTAAGTCGAATTCTAACTGGGAACTTTTCTATAATAAATTTTTACACAAGGTTATAAGTCGATGATACCAATAAATTATTGGCATAAATAAATAATTTTTTTTTAATATTAATTAATTATTTCAGTATTTTACTTAATGGACTAACTTTTAAATTCTTTGTACAAAGTTAGGTTAGAAAAAATAAATTTATATAAATATCTGTATTTTACATGTTTTTTGCAGCAAACAATTAAAAAAAGAAATTAGATGTAATAAAAATTAAAATTAAATCATTAAAAAGTTGAAAATTCAGTTAAAATAGTTAAAATTGTCAAGAATAAAAGTCCATAATCGAAAAGTGCTAAGGTTTAATAATTTTTTTTATTGATTAAAAGTATAATTAAATTGGAAAAAATATTAAAATATGCGTAAGACATCGATGTTTTACATAGTTAGTTTTCGGAACTGCTGACATTATTTGGTTATTTGCAAAAAATTAAAATGTACCATTTGCATGCTAGGTTGACATATTTTCCATAAGACTACATGTAAAAGTTTTCTTTAATTTTGAACTTTATAAATCTCCTAATGATTTTGGATTTTTTACAAAAAATTTTGTCATAAAAAAATCTATTAAAAAAACTTTATTTCACATTTTTTTCATTATCTTCGTAAAACGGCACAACCTCCTTAAGTACTAAGCCATTTATAAATGACGATTCTTACCCCCAGGGTTAAAGTAGCCGTTTGTTATTTATACAGGGTGTTCATTTTGAAATAATGTTTGTGATATTAAAACGTTACAAGTAGATTTTTGTTCCAAATTATTGTTAGGTTGCAAATCTGACAAATTTATTGACGTGATAACGTCTTATAAATTGATGAATCACCAATCTTATAAATTGATAAAACACCGGCTACATGCACGAAAAAGTGTAACGTTCCTAACGGTCGTAACGTTCCTAACGGTCGTACGTTCCTAACGGTCGTAACGTTCCTAACGTTCGTAACGTTCCGCCTGACCCTGTGCGTGCTTTTCTCGAAAACGGCCCTAACGATTTGGATGAAATTTACTGAAAAGGGATTTTGGGGGGCAAAAAATCGTTTTAGCTAGGTCTCATCTCTCGAAAAAATCGTTTTCATACAAATTTTATCATTATAAAAATCAATTTTTTGACGTATGAAAATACTTAAATATTGTAAGTAGGTTTTGGAATTTTATATAAACAGTGAAACAATAATTGTTTTCAAAATATTATGACAGCGAATCTTTGAGACTTTAAATAAATACGAAAGAAAGAAAGTTAAAAAAAAACAATTATATTATAGGTGGTGAGTAATTTAAATAAATAAAATTAACCTAAATTTGAAGCGAAAGATGCAATATCATAGATTCGAATTATTATAATTATTATACAAATTTAGGTTATGTATTACGGAATACGTTATCACGTAAAACTATCGTCCGTAAACCGACTTTACAGACAACCAATTTTTTTAATAACACATTTGAAATTCAACTGATACTTTCACCAGTTCTCGGATTAATACTCGGGACCTGGAGGCTTGTAATGGCGAGAGAGAGATTGTGAATTATAGACGCTCAACAGCTGAGGTCATCAGCGTCTATCGCTTGTAATGGCAAAGTCAGGTGTTAGTCTATAATATTCATAGTTATCTATGATCCCAGTGAGACATACTTCTCAGTTTTCAGACATTGCGTCTCAACAAAATTGAATTGAACAGACGTTATGAATGTATTTTCCTCTTACATTAGATGCATTTTTGTATAACAAGTACAATTTCTATTCGACAACAAAGCACAGTGTAGGGAAAGATCGCATCGCAACGTCATGTTTCAAAGATGAAACGACATTATTATCATTTTTAAGGGACTCTTGGAAACGAAATGCAACATTTCTCTGTATCCTAGTCATCAACAAACGACATACGTTAGGGATTCATTGACGTAATCTGGATACACGGCAACGTGTCAAGCCAAGTTCAACAAAGAAAAAGAAAGCAGCAACCGTGTATTATATTACACGAACCATTATTAGCGATTTACAAAAAAAACTAAAAGTTAAATTTGAAAAAAAAATCAGACAAAAGATGTTCATTTTTACATACAAAAAAAAAATTCAATGATAAAAAATGGGTGTTCTTATTTAATAAACAAAAGTCACCCCTCTCCCTGCCAAGGGGTGAGGTGGTGGGGGTGGTTATTGGATCCAAACGATTTCCCCCTCGAGACCTTACAACTTTCGTTCGAACTTTTTTTTAATTCAACATGTTGTTTTTTAAAAAAAAACGTCCAAAGTTTTGAAAAAAACACCCGGTATATATGCAACGTAGCCAGCGCGCCAGTCAGCACAAGTCCCAGCAGTGATTCCAGCGACAAAACCAGCCTTAAGTTAAAATTATTGTTTGCGTTACACTAATGAAACTTTAAACAAAAATTACCTGAGCTAATTTTGAAACAGCGGTAAATTTTCATCGACAAGTTACAATTATTGTTTGCGTTACACTAATGAAACTTTAAACAAAAATTACCTAAGCTAATTTTGAAACAGCGGTAAATTTTCATCAACAAGTTACAATTGTTGTTTGCGTTACACTAATGAAACTTTAAACAAAAATTACCTGAGCTAATTTTGAAACAGCGGTAAATTTTCATCGACAAGTTACAATTGTTGTTTGCGTTACACTAATGAAACTTTAAACAAAAATTACCTGAGCTAATTTTGAAACAGCGGTAAATTTTCATCGATAAGTTACAATTATTGTTTGCGTTACACTAATGAAACTTTAAACAAAAATTACCTGAGCTAATTTTGAAACAGCGGTAAATTTTCATCGACAAGTTACAATTATTGTTTGCGTTACACTAATGAAACTTTAAACAAAAATTACCTGAGCTAATTTTGAAACAGCGGTAAATTTTCATCGACAAGTTACAATTATTGTTTGCGTTACACTAATGAAACTTTAAACAAAAATTACCTGAGCTAATTTTGAAACAGCGGTAAGTTTTCATCGTCAAATAGGTACAACATTGTGTTGTCATTAAAGAAGAATGTTAAGCGTTATTATTGTTCAATTTCATCAATCTGCAAGAAAGAATAAGAAGAAGAATTTACAAGAAATGAATTTCAGTAATATCTCCGTTCAGCTTCAGCGAAGTAACATTCATTATGCTGCACTTTTGTAGTTTCTCTTTGCTACTGTATTGTGCTGAAGGACTGAAATCTTATAAGCGCTTTGTTCTATCCATGAGCGCCGACTAAACAGGAATACTGGAACTCCGGTGGGAGAACAAGTCTAGCGATCGGGAAGAAGGATAATTGTAAATTATAGACGCTGAACAGCTCAGGTTATGTGATGAATTGAGAACCAAAAGGTGGTTCAGGATTGCATCGACTCGAAAAATGTTTGGTACTAAAGTTATTTTCTTTGGCCTAAAGAACAATAATCCGAGATAAAAAATATGGGTCTCTAGTTAAAAAAATTGAGGTGACCTTGATATCTTGAGGCGCCTCCAACAAATGAAAAAAATTGTTCTTCACCCTTGATTTCCTGCAACTTTGTCCCAAACTTTTTTTTTCGAAAACCCTTCCTCTACGAAATAAAAGGTGTCCGTGTTTTAAAAATCAATCCTGTATATTGCGTTTTTAATTAAATTCACTGTATATACACAGTGATCGGTAATTGCTCATATTCCTCTCGGGAGAAGAAACTATGACTAATTTGGAATGTTTAACCTCTATCATTTGGGAGTCGGAAATGCGTCATTTTCGAGAAAATCTACTTCGATTTTCTTTTTACAAAAATCCGAATTTTGAGAGTTAAAAATTAAAAAAAGAAATATTCTCACTTTTTGGCGCGAATTTTTCCATGATTTGATGACTTACTAATTGGCCAACCTTCCTAAAGCTAAACGAAATTTACTGTTAGATTTTATGTTGTGTGTTAAAACTTTAAATAAATTTAAAAAAATAAAATAAAAATTCTTCACATAAGTGTCATTTTTACAGAAAAATAACGCATTTCCGACCCCCAAATGATAGAGGTTAAATCATTCCAGCTTAGTCGTAGTTTCTTCTCCCGAGAGGAATACGAGCAATTACCGGTCACCCTGTACACAAATCGACATTTCCAAAAGCTATGAAACGTCGAGAATATTCGATCCGTCATCCGACCAGTGTCAATAGTGTATGTGCAATACGGTAAATACACTAAAAAAGATATACAGGTGATTCCAAAGTTGACGTTATCCTTTCACCAGCGAATAGGGCTTCAACAAATAAGATTTTTTTCCTTTGGCGCTTTTTCGAAATATCAACATCAACGGAGATATACGCTGTCAAAGTTTTTTATTTTTTTACTCGAAAACGGTGCGCCGTACCAAAAAATAATAAAAGAGCTTTTCTTTTTATAACTGAACAAGGAATACAATAACAATTTTTATTTTCAGAAAAATCAGTGGCGTACCATTTTTTTTTCTTAAAAACATTAAACAACTTTTTTCTACGCGCACCACTGGTCAACCCAAAAATATTTTGTCCAATGAAGAATTTCCCTCCCACGTAGCTATTGACACCTACAACATTTTTCTTAAATATCTCAAGTGGTTTGGCAGTTATTAATAAATTTTAATTTTTAAACGCTTTATATTAGTTTGGGTTGTAAATATGTGTGTATGTATGTATGTAACTAACTGTCCGTAACGGAATCTTTGAGCATAATTTTCACCAATTTCCCGAAGTCTGATTAATTTGAAACTTTGCATACGTATCAAGGACCGATGACAATGCAATAATTTGATAACAGTTTCCCATTATCCTTATTAGGACCCCCAGGATTAATAAATTCTTTTATAGATCCTCTGTAGTAAACGCTTTATTTTCACCAATTTCCCGAAGTCTGATTAATTTGAAACTTTGCATACGTATCAAGGACCGATGACAATGCAATAATTTGATAACAGTTTCCCATTATCCTTATTAGGACCCCCAGGATTAATAAATTCTTTTCCCGAAGTCTGATTAATTTGAAACTTTGCATACGTATCAAGGACCGATGACAATGCAATAATTTGATAACAGTTTCCCATTATCCTTATTAGGACCCCCAGGATTAATAAATTCTTTTATAGATCCTCAAACTAAAAAGTGAAAAATAAAATATAGTTTAAAAAAAACTAAAAAACACGCTTTATATCGGACTAAAAAGTAAAAAATAATTGTTTTAAAATAAGCTTAAAAAGCGTTGGGCGCTCGATGTACGAAAATGTGGAACAAAGCGCCCAACGCTTTTTAAGCTTATTTTAAAACAATTATTTTTTACTTTTTAGTCCGATATAAAGCGTGTTTTTTAGTTTTTTTTAAACTATATTTTATTTAAATAAAACTTTGACACCTTGTATCTCCGTTGACGTCGATATTTCGAAAAAGTGCCATAGAAAAAAAAATCTTATTTGTTGAAGCCCTATTCGCTGGTGAAAGGATAACGTCAACTTTGTAATCAGCCTGTATATGGTAGGTTTTCAAAAATACCTTAATGTTTGACAGTTGAACATCGTGAGAATCTTTATTTTTCCATTACTATGAAAAGCAATGTCAAATATGAGATACGAACTTGTTTTATTTTCCTGAGAATAATAATTTGACTTGTCACTTTCAGACATTTCACGAGTTTTTGAATAAACAAACTCTGTAAATGTAGATACAAACACGGAATATCGACGTCTTAACAGAATTTTGACATTCTAAAGAACTTTAAAAATAACTACTTGCGTTTCACAATCAATAACTACTCGTAAGTACGAGAGCTATCAAACATTTTTGGGTTGGTATTTGGGGCACTTCTTTTGTAAAAGATCTGGCTGAAATGCGGTGGGGCCTAGCCAAGCCAAGAATTTTTAACTTTGCGAAATTTTATTTGTCCTTGAAATATTTCTAAATTTGAAGGTATTAAAACTTCAAAACGTTTCAAGCACTTTTTTCGAAAATGAAATTTCGCAAAGTTAAAAATCCATGGCTTATCTAGGCCCCACCGCCCTTCAGCCAGATCTTTGATTTTGTGTTCAGACATCACAAAATAAGAGTTACACCAATTTTGACGCTGCCCCAAATCCCCACTCGAAAATGTTTGATAGCTTTCCTGTTATCAGTGAAATAGCAAACGTGAGCGTGCTTTCCGCTCGGTCGTAGCGCGAACTACGACCGAGCGGAAAACACACTCTTAGACACAAGTTGTCTACTGTGAGCCTGTTGCCATACAGTCTTTGCTAATGTCTACCTCAGTTGTAGACAACCCGTCAGATAGAAATGGCAGCCAGGTCTTGGATTTTGTATTAAGACATTAAAAACAATTTTTGACGCTGCCTCAAATACCTATCCAAAAATTGGTTGTCTGTAAAGTCGGTTTACGGACGATAGTTTTACGTGATAACGTATTCCGTAATACATAACCTAAATTTATATAATAATTATAATAATTCGAATCTATGATATTGCATCTTTTGCTTCAAATTTAGGTTAATTTTATTTATTAAAATGACTCACCACCTATAATAATAATTGTTTTTTTTAACTTTCTTTCTTTCGTATTTATTTTAAGTCTCAAAGATTAACTGTCATAATATTTTGAAAACAATTGTTTCATTGTTTATAATATAAAATTCCAAAACCTACTTACAATATTTAAGTATTTTCATACGTCAAAAAATTGATAATGATAAAATTTGTATGAAAACGATTTTTTCGAGAGATGAGACCTAGCTAAAACGATTTTTTGCCCCCCAAAATCCCTTTTCAGTAAATTTCATCCAAATCGTTAGGGCCGTTTTCGAGAAAAGCACGCACAAGGTCAGGCGGAACGTTACGCGTTACGCGTTACGAACGTTAGGAACGTTACGTTAGGAACGTTACACTTTTTCGTGCATGCAGCCGGTGTTTTATCAATTTATAAGATTGGTGATTCATCAATTTATAAGACGTTATCACGTCAAAAATGTTTGATAGCTCTTGCGACTTAAGCCTTTTTGAACACTCGTTAGTTTTAAAACTAAGGCCAGCCGCATTTAGTTGCTAATTAATTATTATGTAACGGACTCGGTTACCTACTTAATAACTGGAATTATGTAACTACGAATGTTTATTGCAGAGATTAACGGATTAACAATTTATGAGAAAACTTATGTATAGAACGCAGATGCAAAAGCCAATTTATCTTCTTTCGTTTAATTTTCTATAATCTCTCATTGACTTTTATAAAACAGTAACGGCCCGGCCCCGGCTTCGTCCGGATTTGTCGATTGTCTGTTAAAGATAATATATATAACTGGATAAGGATGATCAAAATCGCTTCGCAAGTTTTCCCATAATTATTTTGTTGCGAGTAATTTTTAGATCTGTGATATCTTCTAAGATGATACGGTGGTCTTTAGATCAGTTTTAATCTAAATTAAATGCCTAAAGTAACTGACATATTTAATTCGATAAAGAATAATAGCATGTCTGTCAAAATAAATAACTATTTCTGATTACATTTTTTAAAGATAAAATCGGTTACTGTGGGCCATCCTTGGAAGATAGACACATGCTATCGGGGACTTTTCTGTAGATCTTTTTAAGACCTACATTTTTGTACTTCATTAATTTTATGTATCTCTTATGGTTTAGTCAGCGTAAGCATCTTAAAAGCGTATTTGTACGACTTGATTAAAAAAAAACAGCGAATTTTTCTATTATCTTGAAAGTTAACATGAATGTTATTACACACAAAAACCTTCCGGAAGAAATTCTGTAAATGTTGATAAAAACCGCATCAAAATCCATTTTGTAATTTAGAAGAACTAAGCGAACAAACAGACGCAGATAGCGACTTTGTTAAACGCTTTTTATATTTCTTTGCTTCAAATCTTGGGACAGCTTTTTCAACTACTTCCCGTTATCCGATTGAGTTGAAATTTTGCATAGGTATGTAGTTCCGACGACAATACAATATTATAATAACTACTGACCGTTCCGGTTTTCGTCCGGTTGCAAATCGCATTTTTTTAATACTATTTAGACAATTTCTTTAGCTATTTTCAAGGTGTTACTAAACAACTATTCGGTTATATGACTTCCTCAAAAACGTGAACGCGTAAATAACGCTATAGGAATTTTAAAAGGCAACTTTACAGTCTGCAAATGCAATCCTTTGACGAATCTGAATAAAGTTATAAGGAACAAACGGGAACCACCCACCGAGAAATGAAATTGAAATTAAACACATAACCCATCATTCCAATTCCGGACCTCCGACCGTTCATCGCAGCTGGAAGTTAATTCAAAATTAAAAACCACATTTTAATACATTGCTTCTTCATAGGCGAAGTTGGTTTGTATATTTAAAATGTCAAATATACAGTATGTAAACGCGTAAGGTGCACATAGGGAAATTAGCATTGGGAAAAAATACTTGGATCAGAGTTAGCCATGACTGCATTAATTGTTATTTCTATTGAATTATCGTGGTAATCTTGAGGATTTCTATTTTATTTTGATTTATTTTTATTTTACTTGGCTTATCATAAAAGGCTCTTATAAATCATTATTTTATTTTTTATGTACAAAAATAAAACAAAAAAACAACTCCATCTGTTTGGAAACATTTCATTCAAAAATTGTCTCACTGGTATGAGGTATGCGCGTTGATAAATCAGTGACCCAATGTCTTTAGGTTCAACACGAATAGGCGGAGATATTTGATCTCGCACCATATTTAAGTATTTTTGGGAATTTAATGTTCCATTATTAAAAAAATTTGTAATCATTTGAATATTTTCTTCGTTAGTATACACATTCATTTTGCAAAAGAATATTATCTGTCCAATTGAAAAACAAGATTTCAAGACTCACTCTGATCCAGTCATTTTTTCCCAATGTTAATTTCCCTATGTGTACCTTACGTGTTTACATACTGTATAAATAAGTAACACAGAAACACCGTTGAGTTAAACCGTTTTTACACTTGAATAAAAAACATTTCTACACCCTTGAATTAAACCATTTTTACACCCTTGAATAAAAATCAAGTTCCAGCGAATAAACCAGCCTCGTGTGGAGCGGCCTTAAGGTTATTGTCAAACCTGACTCTCTGACAATGCATAAATCAACTTTTTCATTTATTTCAGGACGTTTTTGCGTGGGCAACGAACATGTATATGTTGAACGACTATTAATATTCTGATATTTTCGACAAACAAAGAATATATTTTGATGTCCGCTTGAAATTCGGTACACAACACAGTGGATTAGCGATCCATCAATCCTTGCAATATCGCTGTTCAAACGATTGTCAGAAAGAGACAGCAGCAGAGGGATGCAAACAGGGCTTTAAAAAGTACAATATGTTTGTACGTTGAATAACATATTACGTAATTTATGTATGTAGTACACGTTCCATGCGTAAACACAAAACGTAACGCTAAATCGTTACAAACGTTACTGTTACGTGATTGAGGAGCCGCGTTCTTAAGTCGGTTTCACCTCGAGGCCTTATTTTGTATTAAAATAACAACGGTTTGAAATATTATTAGAAAACTAGTGTGACCTGTGCGAATTATTCGCACTAAATAAGTATAATAATTATCACTTTACAAAATTATTTTTTAAATATGATTGCAGGTATTCAATTCGTTTCTAATTTTTTTGCACACTGCTTATAACGTTCTTCTTTTTGTCGTATTACAATATGAAGCTCAGATGACAGATCGAAGAAATATTTTACTAAAATTGTCATATAGAGGCGCAAGTAGCAAAAGCGTTGAGCTAAGCCGTCAGATGGCATTATGCAGCATTGCTGTGACGTTGTTCAGCGTTGCTCCATGTTTCAAAATTAAAACCGTCAGATGACAGTATGCAGTATTGTGTCAGATGACAGATCGAAGTGTTGACGTTGTTTCAAAATTAAAGCCGTCAGATGGCAGACGTTGTTCAACATGCTGTATTTTAATTAATGTACAAAAACAAAAGCAATAATAAATTTTTTAGTTGTCGATGTCAGTAGAGCAAGCAATTATCTGTAAAATGATATATAATTTATGTGGAGAAATTGTGAGGTTTTTTCTAAAAAGGGAGGCAAACATCTTTAACCTTAGCGTATTAATATATATGATTCCATTCAATAAAGCAACATGACCATTCCGATTTTGAAAATATTTACATTTGACAAATACGAATTGTGTGAGTTTTTGTATGTAATCTATCTATCATTATGTCAAACTCCTATGCTCAAAATTTGCCTACCTTATCCTAATGTCCTAAAATTCCTTCATTCGTCCATTGCTATTAATTAAGTGGAAGTTTAAAAATATAGAAAATAACGGGAAGTGTGATAGATGGAAAATAGTAGTGGTGCAAATGGCGTCTGTCATAAAGTCGAGAAACGGACGTTAAACGCATTGTTATTATTATTTATTATATTGACAGCTCAAACAGCCCGTGTACGGTTTGTCTGACTACTCGAACGGTTGACACTGACAGTGACTGCTCGAGCGGTTGACACTGACAGTGACTGCTCGAGCGGTTGACACTGACAGTGACTGTTCGAGCGGTTGACACTGACTGCTCGAGCGGTTGATACTGACTGCTCGAGCGGTTGATACTGACAGTGACTGCTCGAACGGTTCGTGTATGTTGTTCGACGATTAAACAGTTCAAGTTGTTCGTGTACGGCCGGCCTATGATGTTTTTTTAGCATTTTTGGTTGCGGAATGAAAAAATTGGTTTACGGACGATAGTTTTACGCGATAACGTATTCCGTAATACATAACCTAAATTTATATAATAATTATAATAATTCGAATCTATGATATTGCATCTTTCGCTTCAAATTTAGGTAAATTTTATTAAGTAGAATAATAAAACACTATAAAAAGTACACTATTATTATATAAAAAAACAACTATGGCATGTATCTCTATTGCGCATGCGCCGATTTTCCCCAAAAAATTTACAAAAATTTCTAGTAAAAATAGATAGAGTAAAAACCGTTTTAAAAAACTATATTATTATTATATAAAACATCATTATAAGAGATATATTCTTTTACGCATGCGCCGATGTTCCCCAAAAACAATAGGCCACTTCATATTTGCATATCAAACATCCTCCCAAAATTTGGTTTCAATCCGCTTATCCTTGGTGTCGGAATGATAAGAAATGTCAAAAGTGACGTTTGCAACTGTCAAAGTATTATGTTCTAATAATAATTAGTTATTCCAATAGTTAACTTAGAAGGCGTTGCATTTCACAAAATACTAATGTCAAAAAATTGAATTAAACATTAGAAATGCAGCCGTTTTCATGTTAAGACAAGACATACGTTATTTTCTAATTTCCATGTACGGCAAACAAAGACGACCGACCGCGTCGCGCCATGCATTAGACAACATTGCATTTATACAGCTATTTTTCTATATAAATTTGTATAAAAAAACTGTTTAGGCAAATTCTGTTATACGAAATCTATGTAAAATGTTCTCCTCTTTCGTTTAAGACTGGTTTCAAACCGATCTGATTTAAATTGAGCGAGAAATTAGCAAAAAGCACGCACAGGGTCAGGCGGAACGTTACGCGTTACGCGTTACGAACGTTAGGAACGTTACGTTACACTTTTTCGTGCATGCAGTCGGTGTTTTATCAATTTATAAGATTGGTGATTCATCAATTTATAAGACGTTATCACGTCAAAAAAAAAAATAAATTGCGACCGGCACGTTCGATGGTATTCACTACAATTTGACAAACGATTGTGCTAACGATGTGCTATTATTTAACAGCGGTAATCTATCACGAAAGTACAGCTTCATAACATAATGAAATATTTAGTTTTATATATCATCAATACACCTACGCGTATTGGAATTCGTTTTTTACAATTTAACTCTGAAAAATCATTACATACGTATTTTATACAAGGTGTCTCTGAAATAAAAAAACGGATGCGTGTACTTATATACGCGCGTTAGAAGTTAAGTCCGCTGCACACGAAGCTGGATTTGCCGCTAGGTTCCTTGCTAGATTTCAGTATTAATTTTCTTAATTGATATTCTGTGCTCGCTTCACACGAGACGTCTTTACAAGCTTGCTCTGCAAGTAGATTCGGTGCGCGCGCAGCAATAGAACGGTAACAAAAGTTCAAGTCGCCCACGTGACAAGATGCTTCCTGATTGGTTCTTGCTCATACCTAGCAGCGGACCTAGCAAGAAAAATAGCCCCTGTTCTAATTTTTAAATCTATCATATTGTGAGCTAGCAGGCGAGCCCGCAGTAACGTCATTTCTAGCTTCGTACCCAGCCTACAGCAGAAGTCCAAGCAGTATATAACATATCCTAAAAATAAGCAATTTTTTTCGGTGATATTAATATGTTTTAAACCAGAGTTACGCGATTATCCTATAAGAGCCTTATAATTATAAATTTTCTTAACTATTTACGAAACAGTTCTGAAATTTTGGGTAGAGATAGTAAGAAATAAGTTGATATACATAAGTTGAGATACCTTTTATACATCCTGTATCTAAGTATTTGCAATAAAAAAAGTGGCATGCGCACTGCATTTCGTTAAAAAAAATATTTCTGAGTGACAAAACTGCATCACGAAGTGCATCTAAACTGTGGTATATTAGGAAACTAAATTAAAAAAAAAAAAAAAATTTGAAAAGAAGTTTGACCCTGCAGGCCATCCCTGTAACTTCCCGCTATTTTCGAGTTCAAAACGCTCAAAAATATATAAAATATAGCAAGAAGTTTATTTTTTAGCTCTTCGAGCTCAAAAAAAAAAAACACTGTTACGAAATTTTCGTTCACGATATCTCATGAACAAATGAACCGATTTTGATGCGATTGGCGGCAGTCGACGCATTAACCTTAAAAAGTAATTTATTACAGAAAAATCGATCTCATAGGAATTTTACGAGCAATTTAAAAAAAACACTTTTTTACAAATTTTTCGTTCACGATATCTCGTGAACAAATAAGCCGATTTTGATGCGGTTTGCGGCGATCGACGCAGTTTTTTAATCTAAGAAAGTAAATCATTACAAAAAATCGGTTTGATAAGAATTTTACGAGTAATAATAAAAAATTACTTTTTTCCTAATTTTTCGTTCACGTTATCTCATGAACAAATGAACCAATTTTGATCTGGTTTGCGGCGATCGACGCAGTTTTTTTAGCCTAAGAAAGTAATTTATTACAAAAAAATCGATCTGATAACAATTTTTAGTCATTTTAAAAAAACACTTTTTTACGATTTTTTCGTTCACGGTATCTCGTGAACAAATGAACCGATTTTGATGCGGTTTGCGGAAATCGACGCAGTTTGTTAAGGAGAAGAGCTGATTAGATTTTGGAATTAATCGGGTTAGTAGTTTAGAAAATATTTCACAAAAACAAATTTTAAAAAACTTTTGAAACTTGTTTTTTTAAGATTTCTCAAAATTTTTTGGGCCGAATCGTTTCAAATTTTCAGGAAGTCTAAGTTCACCAAGATCACGTCAGATGCCGCAAACCGCGTTTCAGTCGGACACTCCGTTCAAAAGATATAAAAGGTTTACATACATACATACACACACACACACACCCCCACACGGACATCATCGCCAAAATAGTTTCAATAGCTTCCTAGGACCTCAAAACGTCGATATCTGGCGAAAACTCGATTTTCAAAAATCGGGGTGAAACCAATAACTTCCCGATTTTTGAAAAAAAATTTTTTTTTTTTTTTTTAAAGCGGGAAGTTAAAAATAATCCAAAATCGAGAAATGCCGGTATCGAGAGGTTTCGGACTACAATGGGGTCGGATTAGCGCGAGCCCATTGTATTGATCTTCTTCTTTTCAGGTGATAAATGTAATAATGTCAAATGTGAAGGGCTAAGTTATTAAGCCGCGTTTTAACAACAGGCCGTCTTGTAAGATTATCGCAAGCCAACGAACGAAAAGCTTTTAGTGTTCGAAGAGTCGTTTCATATTTTATATCGTTGTCTGTTCAGTGTTCTGCAATACCGACCGGGTGCGTTACACTTAATGGCTCTTGGCTATCGGTTTGGACGGGAACCTCATTTCCGGTTTAGATATAGGATCCCTAATAACAGGAGAGCTATCGAACAGTTTTGGGGTGGGTATTTAAGGCAGCTTGAAAATTTGTGTAGCACTTCTTTTGTATACTGTTGGGCAGGATATCCTCTATGTAATAATATATCATAGAAATTGTATATTTTTTATTGAGGAAATAAATAAATAAAATAAAAACACAAAATCGAAGGCCCTGACTGAAGGGTAGTGAATTATTAACTTATTTTTACGTAATTTCTCAAAAAATTAACAAAATTTAAAAGATGATAAAATAACGTTTGTTAAACAATCGACTCCAATGATCTAAGTTGCCGAGCGTCTGTAAAGGCCGCTGCAAACGAGGCTCGTTTTACTATTGCTTGCTAGATTTAACTACTAGTTTACAACCGTTGTTTTTCGTACATGGATTTTATGTGCTCACTTTACGCGAGACGTCTTTACAAGCTTGCTTTGTAGGTAGGTTCGGTGCGCGCGCAGTGATAGAACGCTAACAAATTGTCTCTGAACAGAGCACACACCATTGCACAGTGTTTTTTTCATGTCGCCCACTTGACAAGATATCGTTTCCTGATTGGTTCTTGCTTAGAACAAGCGGAGGACCTAGCAAGAAAAATAGCCCCTGTTCCATAATATATTTGACTATAGCGGTCCCGTCCGGTTTCACCCGGGTGTAAAAGAACGAATGGGGAAGGGAGGAACATGTGTACACACATCCATCTTGGTTTACCGAGATGAATGCAGTGCCCAAATTTCATGATGATCGGAGTTACCGTTCAAAAGTTTTTGTCGATAAAAAGCAGTATTTACCTATACTTTTTTCAACTAATAAATTTTTCTTTTAATTAATTAAATGTAATTAAAATAAATTTAAATGTAAGCATTAGAAGAAAGCAATGTAGAAAATAAAAAAAAAAATAAAAATACATTCGCCCAACGACCCTGATATTGACAGTCGCATCCTCTACCGATTGAGCCAGCCGGCGCTGTGCACTCACAACGCTAATATGAGTATATTTAGTTAGTGCATTTCACCTGAATAGAAGCTTATTTTTGAGATACATTTTGCAACATTTTTCATTAATGCCCCGCTCCTAATGGTCGTAGCGTGATATTATACAGCCTATAGCCTTCCTCGATAAATGGGCTATCCAACAATTTTTTTTTTCAATTTGAACCAGTAGTTTCTGAGATTAGCGCGTTCAAACAAACTCTTCAGTTTTATATATTAGTATAGATAACTTCTATATTGCTAGTGGCCGTAAGTGGAAGCGTGGTCCATGAAGTAAGACAGCAAAATGTTTTCTATCTCTTTCTTTTTACTTGACCCATTGTGCGCAAGTGTCTCGTCTGTAGTGGGGCAATTAGTAAGTGGAATAGAGCAAGTCACCTCCCTTTCACAGCTTAGTTTCATGTGCAAACTGACGCGCATCCATTCACGGACATGCGCATGAAACTCAGACTATAATAAGTGAGACAGACGTGGTGTTTAAGTCTTTCTCCCGATCTTTGCTAGCAATATAGAGTGTATTAAATATACGCTCTGTTCTAATTTTGTAAATCCATCTTGTGACCTCGCAGCCGACGCCATTTCCAGCCTCGCAGCCAGCAGAAGTTCTAGCCTCGCAGCCAGCAGAAGTCCCAGCCTCGTGTGCAGCGGTCTTAATTCAACGCATTGAAGCGTTCAAGTTTGACAAGTTTCACCGTAAATAGTAGAACCTGTCGAGTCTCGATCCTGTATAGGATTATTTAAGAGAGACGAGGAGATCGACGATGTCGGAGGGAGTGGGGGTGGGGGGAGTTGTGCTGCACGTGTGCCGCACACCAAGCTGTGTGTGACAGACGCGAATGGGGTAATGAGATAGCGGAACTAAACACAAGTGCAGCGGGGGGAAGGGGGGGTGGCGGCTTTGCGTCAGCTATATTGAGCTGAAAGTCTGCCGATGTCAGGTAAGGTTATAACGCGTGTCACTTCAGAAACTATTTCTTGTTGATCACTCACTTTTTATTTCCTGTTAGCCAACTTTTAATAAACGAAAACACTAAAACGAACTTAAAACTTTTTATCGTATTTCAGCGATAAAAATTCTATTATAAGATTTGAATTTCTCGTTTTATTTTTTTCTTGCCATTTTAACGCCGTTATTATTAGCGTATTTGATTCTATATTATGCGCGCGGAGGGAAATTTTAATTGCTTGTTGACGGTGTTTTCTCTTCCGGGGTAAAAACGGCATTTTTGAAATTTAGATGTTTCTAAAGTATTCAAGCATAACTGCATATTTAAATGTTTAACAAAACACATAAACGAAAGCGTACTTCTTTAACGTAACAGAAATAATAACGTTAACAGAAACAAAACTAATAGTTCTAAATAAAAAAATAAAAGACTAAGTAACAGAGAATATAGAAACTAAACACTAAATTATGTACACAAAATATTTACAACATAGGAACACAACACAAAGTTTATCAGCATACTTGTCTATTAACTATAACTCATTTATGTAAAACCAGATTTATATAATTGCACTCACTAAAGTTTATTTCAGTAACCCGAGTTTCTCTAGCTTTAGAGGTGCCGGAGTGGCCTTTCTCACTTATAGAGGTCTATAAAAATACAGCATATATGTAGCATTATTCGACATAGATGCTAAAAACAGAAAATAAAAAAATAATGCTACAAAAACAATGTTAGTTCAGCTATTTACCACTCATTCTTAAATTTCTTGGAACTATTAATACGCTTGACTATCGCTTATAGAGGGGACAGGCAAGTAGTAGTCTCAATTATAGAGGTCCGCGAGTGAAAAACATCTTTCTCTTATATAGAGGTTTCTGTTTCTCAGTTATAAGAGGTTTTAGAGGGTTACAAAGACGGTACCTAGCAATTACTCTCACTTAGAGAGTTTTCGCGCTTATCCAGTTCTCACTTACTCATTTTTGACTGTATATAAAACAAAGTCCCCCCGTCGCGTCTATCTGTCTGTCTGAACGCGATAAACTCAAGAACTACCGAACGGATTTTCATACGGTTTTAACTAATAGAAAGAGCGATAAACGAGGAAGGTTTCTGTACATATTTTGTACAAAATGACTGAACAATTATATAAACTGTATTCGTACGCTTAGGCGGCTAACGCGGGTCAAATCTTTAGAGATACACCAAAACAATGTCCTTTGGTAGTTCTGCTGTGTGTAGATGGGAAAGTCAATATAACATTTCTAGAACAGTTTTGCATCCGAGTGAAACCGGGACGGATTGCTAGTTAAAAAAATTGGTTGTCTGTAAAGTCGGTTTACGGACGATAGTTTTACGTGATAACGGATTCCGTAATACATAACCTAAACCTCCCAAAATTTGGTTTCAATCCGCTTATCCTTGGTGTCGGAATGATAAGAAATGTCAAAAGTGACGTTTGCAACTGTCAAAGTATTATGTTCTAATAATAATTAGTTATTCCAATACTTAACTTAGAAGGCGTTACATTTCACAAAATACTAATGTCAAAAAATTGAATTAAACATTAGAAATGCAGCCGTTTTCATGTTAAGACAAGACATACGTTATCTTCTAATTTCCATGTACGGCAAACAAAGACGACCGACCGCGTCGCGCCATGCATTAGACAACATTGCATTTATACAGCTATTTTTCTATATAAATTTGTATAAAAAAACTGTTTAGGCAAATTCTGTTATACGAAATCTATGTAAAATGTTCTCCTCTTTCGTTTAAGACTGGTTTCAAACCGATCTGATTTAAATTGAGCGAGAAATTAACAAAAAGCACGCACAGGGTCAGGCGGAACGTTACGCGTTACGCGTTACGAACGTTAGGAACGTTACGACCGTTACACTTTTTCGTGCATGCAGCCGGTGTTTTATCAATTTATAAGATTGGTGATTCATCAATTTATAAGACGTTATCACGTCAAAAATAAATAGATGGATGAATGTGGTGGGAGCGCCAGTTGTTCAATCACGGCGCCTCCACCACATGATTCTAAATTATTTAGTCTGTCTTTGGCACTATAAAAAAATGTTGAATTATGTGAATACGATATTTTTTTTTGACGTGATAACGTCTTATAAATTGATGAAACACCGGCTGCACGCACGAAAAAGTGTCACGTTCCGCCTGAGCCTGAGCGTGCAAGCGAGAGCGCGGTATAAGCGATAGAGAGGCACGATCGGCCCAAGCGTTGGCTTGTACGCAATTCTCTCTCTTATCGCGTGACGTCAGAGAGTTCATCAATGTTTCTTTATGACGTTATCACGTAAAACTATCGTCCGTAAACCGACTTTACAGACAACCATTTTTTTTAATTTAAATATAAAACGCTCAGCAACTAGGCCTATATGCGTAAACATAAGATCAATTAAAGGTAAGTATGATAATGTGAATACGATAATTAATTTATCGAATAAGATATCAGAAATTATCGTTTTGTATTTTAACATCTAGCGCAAACGGGATGTTGCGGAACTTCCGCATTAGCGGAAGCATAAGTGGATGTTTGTTACATCACTAATTAATGGGTGTGTTTGGCAGGGATGCCAGCTTGGGGGTTTTTCCTCTAAGTTTGAAGGGATAAAACGTAGAATGGGATTTTTTTAGGGCCCTAATATTTTTAGGGGTAATTTTAGGCGCGATCTATCGTAATACGATATACCGCGCTCGGTCTCCATAAATATTAAAATCAATTAATAGAAATAAAAACAATTTCAACGTAAAACAATGATTTTTTAGAGATATTTCAACTCGTGGTGGGGAGGAAAGATTTTTAGGAGTTGGAAACCCTAGTGTTTGATATTGTGCGCCAGTGTAAACACGTGTCGACACTTTTGACACTATTGCGTTTGTTACACAAAAGTGTAACCATGGTTTATGTACCGAACGTATACTTTTCAGTGCAAATTTCACTGAACAATAACATAACCAAACAAACCTAATGTTAGTTCAGTTTTCAGAAACACTCGATATATCGTTGTCGGCGTTGAAACAATAGACAGGCGTCGTTAACGCGAAAACAAATGATGGTGACAATATTGATGATGACGTATGTTAATTATTGTTGTAATGTTTTTTGTTTTCTCCGGTGATATTTAACGATTCATTTGGTTTCGTGATCGCCATACGCCAACGCTGGCAGCGGACGCGTCAATTTTATATATATCGTATGCGCGTAAGCCTTGCTAAGTACTTTGCCAAACGGCGAATGAAAATTAATTGCACGTGTTCAAATTAATTTCAAACGTTTTTCCTATTCATTGAACGATATTTTTATCGGCGATATATATTTTCAGCGGATAAACTCTACTCTTTTTATTGCCCGTTGTAATATTAAACAAGATTCGGCAATAGGAAAAACAGTCGAGCAAAAAGATGTTGGTTTAATACCTCATATTCACCGAATACTATTAAGGAGGTTGATGCGTTACAGTCCCAATCAAAAATAAGTAAATTCTAAATGGGAACCTTTCCATAATACATTTTTACAAAAGGTTATAAGTCGATATTACCAATAAATTATTATAAATATAAATTAATTATTTCAGTATTTTACTTAATGGACAACTTTTGAATTTTTCGTACAAAGTTAGGTTTGAAAAAATAAATTTATGTAAATATCTGCATTTTACATATTTTTTGCAGTAAATAATTAAAAAAAAGAAATAAGAAGTAATAAAAATTATAATAAATACATTAAAAAATTGAAAATTCAGTTAAAATTGTGAAGAATAAAAGTTCATAATCGAAAAGTGCTAAGGTTTAATAATTTTTTTTATTGGTTAAAAGTCTCCTAATTAAATTGGAAAAAATATTAAAATATGCGTAAGACATCGATGCTTTACATAGTTAGTTTTCGGAACTGCTGACAATATTTGGTTATTTACAAAAAATTAAAATGTACCGTTTGCATGCTAGGTTGACATATTTTCCATAAGACTACATGTAAAAGTTTTTTTTAATTTTTAACTTTATAAATCTCCTAATGGTTTTGGATTTTTTACAGAAAATTTTGTCATAAAAAATCTATTAAAAAAACTTTATTTCAGATTTTTTTCATTATCCTCGTAAAACGGCTCAACCTTCTTAAAGATAGCAGTTTCTAACCTTGGAACAAATTTATTCCTTCGAATAGAATTTACTATCAATTCACCAAGCAATATATCTGTTAGGATAGTTACTTATAGAATAAATATATACTACTGCACTATACTCCTTGCTCTTTTTGTTGATTATTTTGACGTTCACCCAAAAATCCGATCGATTGCGTTAGTGTAAACGTCAAAAAAAAACACTCACAAAATAATGTTTTATCCTAGCACGCAAAACTTTCACTAATAATGTTTTACAACTATATCACATATTCAATTTTTCTATAGTCCTTGCTAGATTTCACTACTAGTTTTGTAGCGCTGGTTTTATTAATCGCCATTATGTGCTCGCTTCACACGAGACGTCTTTACAAGCTTGCTCTGCAGGTAGATTCGGTAACAAAAAGTGCATGTTTATTGTCTCTGAACAGAACACACACTATGGCACAGTGCTTGCTTGCGGACGTTTGTTCAAGTCGCCCACGTGACAAGATACTGCTTCCTGATTGGTTCTTGCTCATACCTAGCAGTGGACCTAGCCCCTGTTCTAATTTTAATCTTGTGACGTCATTTCGCGCTTCGTACCCAGCCTATCGGCCACCGCAAGTCCAAGCAGTGTTTCTAGCAGCATTTACTTTCGTCTGAACTATTAATGCCACTCAATTTAGAGAAGATTTATTGAAAAAAAACATTTTAATGTTACTTACGGATCCTAAGACGCACCCAAAATTTGAGTTCATTTTTCTATGTCCGAAAAAATACGGTATAATACGCGCCACGAATCTAAAACGCTCGGAAGTTAGATGCGAAAGCGGGCTTGCGCTTGTACAGTCTGTTGAAAAACTACAAACTCCATCTCAACAAAACTAAAATAACAACTTGACAATAGCGTACTCGACTGTACTTTAAAGCAGGAAAGCGACAAGTGACAAAGGCATTGAGCGATCACGGCCAATAACCGACGCGCGCACGTTCCGTGCAGGTAGCTGGGAGGTGGTGGGAGTCTCAACGGCTCTAAAATGTGCCTTTGCGACGCTGTTTGTGACTAGCTTCCGAACCTTTTAGATCCGTGGCGCGTATTATATACTAGCGGTCCCGCCCGGTTTCACCCGGGTGTAAAAGAACGAATAGGGAAGGGAGGAACATGAGTATACATATTCATCTTAGTTTACCGAGATGAATGTTGTGTCCAAATTTCATGACGATCGGAGTTACCGTTCAAAAGTTTTTGTCGATAAAAAGCAGTATTTATACTTTTTTTAACTAATATTTTTTTTTTAATTAATTACATACAATTAAAATAAATATAAATGTAAGCCTTAGAAGAAAGCAATGTAGAAAATAAAAAAAAAAATAAAAATGTAGGGTTCGAACCCACGACCCTGATATTGACAGTCGTGTGCTCTACCGATTGAGCTAGCCGGCGTTGTATTCTGACAACGCTAATATGAGTATATTTAGTTAGTGCATTTCACCTGAATAGAAGCTTATTTTTGAGATACATTTTGCAACATTTTTCATTAATGCTCCGCTCCTAATGGTCGTAGCCTGATTTTATATAGCATATAGCCTTCCTCGATAAATGGGCTATCCAACAAAAAAAAATGTTTTTCAATTTGAACCAGTAGTTCCTGAGATTAGCGCGTTCAAACAAACAAACTCTTCAGCTTTATATATTAGTATAGATATCACTGATTCCACGCGGACGAAGTCAGCGGGTGAAAGCTAGTCAGAGCAAATAAACCGAATATATTTTGTCGGCGGTATGTTTCGCAACCCTGCAACGTATCTTTGTATGAGATCAAACAACAATACGGCCCACAATGGACACGGTATAGAGTACTTAAGATTTATTCACGCTTTTCAAAAATAAAACTATAAAAAGAATAAATCTTCGTGAAATGATGGAATTCTGTCGACGTTTCCATAAAACTAAATCCGTTTTATCAGGGCGCGCGTAGCGACCGTTGAATAAATAGAAGATTAATGTGAAAAAATATATTTATTGTGTACAGCAGAAAACAGCTCCTCACAACAATGGCACACAAAAAGGATTCTATTACAATGCAATGTCGTGTAAAATAAGACTGCCTCAGTATAGTATTGATGTGTTTGTCGCCTTTCACCTTTCCATGTTGTGTCAGCGGTCCTCAACAATAGTTATTGGCGTAACTAGTAGTCTAAGTCATTCATGGCGTGTCATGACTTAGCCTACAAGTTGCGCCCATAATTTTATTCAACAATTGCGCGTTATTCATGTTTTAATTATAATGAGATGTTGTAAATATCTATTTATTTCTTTATAAAAAAAACTGTCAATACTAACAGCACCAAACAGCACGATTCAATGTTTTGGTTTGAGGTTAGCCGGTTATGAATAAACTCCAAGTCGAAAACATTCGGCCTCTCAATTTTAGCCTCAATGGGTAACAACGGAGTTGTTGTTACCTACTATTTCGTTACGACTCAGAAAATAGTTACGTTTATTTTCATTACTCCACAATGGCCGAGCTAGTAGGAATCTTCATTGAGTTATGACAAGTAATTGTCACCAGTCGGTAAATGGCTATTTAGGGTTCGGTTTTAGGCATGATAAAACATGAATAACGCGCATGAGTTGAATAAAAATATTTAACAGCCCGAACAAGAACGGGGTTGACTCAGGTTATCCCCATAGTCAGAGTGCCCGTCGGCAAAAATTTTACTGACAAATACTCTCCCCAAACTTTGTATATGGCTTCATTAGGCCTAGTCTGACACCTATTTCCTCTATGACTTTTCTTGATTTTGGGGCGTTTTCACTCTATAAATTTTTCGAAAGATGTCGTTTTGACGACATGTAAAAATTTATAGATACTGTTTGTTTTTTTAATTGGATAGCTTAAAAACTTCAACCAAAACGCTAAAATAATGTTCTCTGACAAATATTGATATTTAACTAGTGTGACCTGTGCGAATTATTCGCACTAAATAAGTATAATAATTATCACTTTACAAAATTATTTTTTAAATATGATTGCAGGTATTCAATTCGTTTCTAATTTTGCACACTGCTTATAGCGTTCTTCTTTTTGTTGTATTACAATATGAAGCTCAGATGACAGATCGAAGAAATATTTTACTAAAATTGTCATATAGAGGCGCAAGTAGCAAAAGCGTTGAGCTAAGCCGTCAGATGCCATCATGCAGCATTGCTGTCACGTTGTTCAGAGTTGCTCGCTGTTTCAAAATTAAAGCCGTTAGATGGCAGCGTTGCTGTATTTTAATTAATTTACAAAAACAAAAGCAATAATACATTTTTCAGTTGTCGATGTCAGTGGAGCACGCAGTTATCTGTAAAATGATTTATAATTTATGTGAAGAAATTGTGTGGTTTTTTATAAAAAGGGAGGCAAACATCTTTAACCTTAGCGTATTAATATATTTGATTTAATTAATTTTTTTATAGTCGTTTTTTCGACATATTCGAGGTGTCAGACATTTTAAATGGTTCATATTATTTGTCAGAGAACATTATTTTAGCGTTTTGGTTGAAGTTTTTAAGCCATCCAATTAAAAAAAACAAACAGTATCTATAAATTTTTACGTCGTCAAAACGTTTCGGAAAACTTAGAGGGAAAACGCCCCAAAATCAAAAAAAAACATGGAGAAAATAGGTGTCAGACTAGGCCTAATGAAGCCATACACAAATTTTGGGGAGAGTATTTGAACGGTTCGCCTTCTGACGTCATTACGTTGATTGGTCAGACTGTACGAGGCAATATCTACTCTACTAACATTGTTTGTACGTCAAACAATAAACAGATAATATGTCGCCATATTGATTACGTCATAGGTAAACCTCCCCCCCTCTAAATGTCAGATTCCAATAGATGTTATGGTTTTACACTTCGCTGACACGCTGCCCCCGTTGTCGACAGTCGCTGAGAGTGTTCCCTCACTCCCTTCCCTCAAACCCTCAGTATGTTCTCACATGAAGTGCTGTGATCTCACAGCTACTCTACCTTGTAGTATGACGACAGCCAGGCGCAGAGCTCACCGTCAGATTTTTATGAAATACACAAAATCTGATTTAAGGCCCTCCCACACGAGGCTAGATTTGACTACTAGTTTTTTAGCGCTGCTTTTCATAATTGTTTTTATGTGCTCGCTTCACACGAGACATCTTTTCAAGCTTATTGTGGGGATAGATTTGGTGCGCACGCAGTGACAATTGTCTGTTGTCTCTAAACAGAATGTCGCCATGTTTGTTTGTGGGCGTTTGTTCATGTCGCTCACGTGACAAGATACTATTTCCTGATTGGTTCTAGCTCAGACCTAGCAATAAAACTAGCCCCTGTTCTAATTTTAAAATCTATCTTTAGGTTACGAGGCAAGTGTTCAACCTCGGCGCTAGCTTAGTTTGTATATGTTCTATAGCCAGTGTTATAGTGCCCGCGGTGAGAGTTGAAGCCAGGCACGTCATCAATAACATGGTAGTGAACGCCTACTTGCCCGCAGACAGTGGCGTGTGGAATAAATATCCATTTATAGCGGTAGAATAAAAAAAAAACACTCGACGCACATGGATCTCCGAAACAGCCAATAGCAAGCTAGAAGGCGGGGGCGCAATGCGTTCACGTCACTATGACGCGATGGCTTCATCTTTCGCCGCAGCTATTCACAGTACACGGCGTATACATTCATTGCAACGATTCTCGTGAATCGATTTTACCCTATCCTGCCAAAAAAAAAACACAATATCAGACGATCCCGAACGTAAACTCATCGACGGTCGGCTCTCAGACTATTTATATTACTGGAAGCGTGTTGTGTATATATTTTGAGCCTTATATGAACCAACATCCGGAGGCAATCGGTGTAAAAAGGGGATCTGGATTGGGGCACTGAACACAGCTGATAACGGATTATCAAACTTCACAAGTGCGCCAAGCCGAACGGCCGATATTTCCCTCGCGTCGACTAACATTTTCACAGCCGGTTCAAACTGTATAAGTTTAAACCCCATTCTTCATAAATAGTGTGTTATATGAAACATTTATTATTTGATGTAAGCTAAAACATTTAATTTCGGTTTCTTTTACACGACTTTCAGATTTAAATTTAGACTAGCTGTCACCCGCGACTTCGTCCGCGTGGAATTTATTTTTTTGCACGGAACATTAATTCTTTTCTAAAATGAAAGTTGTATCACCACGTCTTAAAAAGCCTCGCCGCCACTGGTGTACCTTGGTGGTCATGTAGAGAAACAGAGGCAAGATGGCAGCGGAGCGTATGAACTAGGAAGTAGTGTTCATGTTAAAAAACCTAAATTAATAAATGTGGTGAATTAAATAAAATTCGTGTTACAAACTTATTTTAATAAATGTGTTGAATTAAATAATATTCATGTTACAAACTTATTTTAATAAATATGTTGAATTAAATAATAATCATGTTACAAACTTATTTTAATAAATATGTTGAATTAAGTAATATTCATGTTACAAATTTATTTTAATAAATATGTTGAATTAAATAATATACATGTTACAAACTTACGTTAATAAATGTGTTGAATAAAATAATAGTAATTTTACAGAGTAGCCTAAAGGCCACTGCACACGAGGCTGGATTTGAAATAAAAATTTGCAAACTTACGAATTTAAAGGTTGATTTAGGCAGCACTACCCTTCAGCTAGGTCTTCGATTTTGTGTTCTTTCAGTGCCTCAAATACCTACCCAAAAATGTTTGATAGCTCTCGGACTATTAAACGCTGCAGTGCTGGAAATCTAACTAAACAAATGAGTATTGATTGCCGATAAGGAAGGGCCCATATATTATAACCGTGTTATTAGTGTATTTGAGGATCATGTTCAAATCGCTATTTACATAGCTCTAATGAATTAATAAATTACTATTACTACACATGGTGTACAGGCACATATACTATTGGTGTTGGTCTGATACCGGAATCTTGAAATTTGACCATTCGAGATCGCTTCCCCACAAAGACTTAATCCATTATAATATTATAAAGAGGTAAAGTTTGTAAGTTTGGATGTAGAAGGTAATCTCTGAAACTACTCATCCGATTTCAAAAATGTTTTCACCAATATTTAGAATAGACCTTCAGGATGGACATAGGCTATATATTATCGCGTTTAAAATATAATCGCTTTTTGTGGAGACCAATTTTGCAACGTAAGTCGACAAAAAACAGGTGGAAAATTCGAGTGAAGCCGGACCGGGCCGCTGGTATTATATAAATGAACCTAATTAGTTAAGACAATGTAGTGATGACAACATCCAATATGGCAGAGAAGCGCTCGTCTTTATCCAAATGCCGATAACACAATAACGACAATTATTAATGAACTTTATAAATCGTATACTAGTGTGACCTGTGCGAATTATTCGCACTAAATAAGTATAGGTAATAATTATCACTTTACAAAATTAATTTTTAAATATGGTTGCAGGTATTCAATTCGTTTCTAATTTTGCACACTGCTTATAACGTTCTTCTTTTTGTTGTATTACAATATGAAGCTCAGATGACAGATCGAAGAAATATTTTACTAAAATTGTCATATAGAGGCGTAAGTAGCAAAAGCGTTGAGCTAAGCCGTCAGATGGCATCATGCAGCATTGCTGTGACGTTGTTCAGCGTTGCCTGTCAGATGGCAGTATACAGTATTTACAATATGAAGGTCAGATGACAGTCGAAGTGTTGACGTTGTTTCAAAATTAAAGCCGTCAGATGGCAGACGTTGTTCACGTTGCTGTATTTTAATTAATGTACAAAAGCAAAAGCAATAATAAATTTTTTAGTTGTCGATGTCAGTAGAGCAAGCAATTATCTGTAAAATGATTTATAATTTATGTGAAGAAATTGTGTGGTTTTTTCTAAAAAGGGAGGCACACATCTTTAACCTTAACGTATTAATATATATGATTGTTGATAAAAATATATTTGTTTTATCAAATTTAACTGATAAAATATTGTATAAAAGCATTATCTACACCTAAGGTAAAATGTCGTATTTACCTACCGGTGTGAAATAATTTCATGACTTCTTACATAGTGTTACTTAATCATCTTTAAATATTCTTTACTTTTATATATTTAGATCATAGATCATATTTAGATCATAGATCATATTTAGATCATATATATATTCTATACTGAGCATAGGAATAAAATCGCAATCGAACTATTAGAGTGCAAACATATACTTCTGTCTTTTTTTAAGCCGTAAGCACTGGCGTATCCAGGAGGGCAAAACAAGCACGTGGGACCGGCTTAAGAAATTTCCAATTTGCCTCCTCCTGTGCCAAAAGAAGGGTACGCTTATGTTAACTTCATAGTAAAAAGATAAAGTTTTTGAAACAGAGATACTTTATTCAGATTGAATGCAAGTACATCAACCAATCCTATCATCGGAGAAATCATAGGGAATTACATCCAAGAAAGAGACGTAGATATATTTTCGATACGCTTTGTTGCGTTCACTCGCCGCACATTGAGTACATAGGCAATGATTCATATAGTTAATTAATAGATATATGATTTAGATGTACTATGTATATGTAATGGGATTTTCAGACCCAAGTTGTATTGAAAACTTTTTGTGATTCATTTCCTCCAGTTAGAAAGAATTTCATCGAAAGCCATTTTACCATGTATTTGGTGAGGGATCTTTTTTTAAAAAGCAACTACTATTGCCTTGCTTATTATTGGTGCCAGTGATATATGGCACACTATTGTTGCGCATTTTACCCCCACAATGATGCGCCTATGGAGTTTCTAGAAAAGTCTACAAAATGCTCGAAGGTCAACGGACAAACAATGAAAGCATGTAACGGACATCGGACCGTGAGAGGCTTCCACGCATGTAAAGACAAGCAACAATGAATGCAGGTAGCCAGCACCGGACATAGGACACCCGAACGCGTAGAGAGGACAGGAAATCTCTATTCGAAGTTTCTAGAACACAGACCGAAAGGCGGACAGAGTAAGTTAAAGTTCAGTCAGTTGCAGCGTGTTAACAGTGAGTGGACGTACAGTCGGTTACAGATAACTGTGTTACATAAATTGTGCTTGCTCTGGCATTACAACATAAATTCCGTTAATCAGTGGAAATAAATATAACTCTAGTGAGTGGTTTTACAATAAATAAATTATAGTGAATAGACAAGTGCGCTGATAAACTCTGTGTTGTGTGTTGTTAACACTTCTTTGTACATAATTGTTTTTTCTTACATTGTATAAAATAGAACTATTAGTTTTATTTCTGTTAACGTTATACGCTTTCGTGTGTGTGTTTTTACTGTTTGTTAAACAGTTAATATTGTAAATAAATAATTTCCGCCACAGACTACAGCAGTTTTGTTACACTATTTAGTCAATAATGTTATGGCACTGCGACCGGTGTTTTTATTACATAATCCTATTAATAATTTCCAATATTATACTAATAATATAATCGTATTGAATTGTGTAACGATAAGTGCAGGGCTAGCGTTTACCGGGTCACCAAATATGACCCCGTTATTAAGTTCTCTCCGAGGTCACCGAATAAACCCTTCCATCTATCGGACGTCAAGAGGTCAAAGGTCGTGTCTAGTTTTGTCTCGTAAACGTTTGCTTTTGCGGATGAATCGCAAAAAAAATATCACTCAATACAAAGAGTAAAAAGCCCGTCTATGCGTGAATCGTTACGCGAGACTAAAGTGACTACTTCTTACACGATTGATAACCAAAAAATAACGTGGCACATGGGGAATCGAACCCGCAACCTTCGAGTTATTTAAAGTATTGTAGAATGACAAGCTACTCAAATATTGATGAAGTGTAACTTTTGCTACCCAGAATAACAATTGAAATATACAGGGTGTCCCATTAAGAATGGGACATAGAACAACCGCACATTCTCCAATTCAAAATAAAACGATTAAGCGAAATATGCTTAGATAAAATGTTGCTCGTTTCCGAAATACAGGGTGTTGAAGTTGAAAACTGAAAAATTATTAATGTCCATAATTTTTTTAATACACCGTATAATTTTACTCAAATCGGCACACTTGTTAAATATCATAAAATGCACCTAACAATAAAAAAAATTAGTTCAGTACGCTCTACCAGTGGCGTACGGCAGGAGTAAGTAATGCTTGTACCCCTTCTAAATGTTACGCCGCTGTCTAAATTTTAATTTTGACTATAATTTTATTTTTTTTGATATTTTCTAAGTCAATAATGTACACTTGTTAGTTTGTTGTAAAGTCATTGGTTTTCGAAATATTCGCAGTTTTTTTAAGACAAAATTGTAAAAATGAATATTATTAATAATAATACAAATAAAAAGTACATGTCTATGTATCTTTAACTGCGAATATCTCGAAAACCAATGACTTTACAACAAACTAACAAGTGTACATTATTGACTTAGAAAATATCAAAAAAATTAAAATTATAGTCAAAATTAAAATTTAGACAGCGGCGTAACATTTAGAAGGGGTACAAGCATTACTTACTCCTGCCGTACGCCACTGGTAGAGCGAGTAACATTTTATCTAAGCATATTTCGCTTAATCGTTTTATTTTGAATTGGAGAATCTGCGGTTGTTCTATGTCCCATTCTTAATGGGACACCCTGTATATTAATTTTAAAAATACACGAAAAAGAATTAAAAAATAAAAAAGTGCATTTTTTTCATTTAGATTTTCGTTTTTGGCGACACGTTTGTTTGCAAATAACTCAACTTTGCTTTACAGGAACGAAACTAATTTAATTTTTGAAATTAAGCTTTTCATTTGACAGTACATAATATGTAGCACTATTAAACTTTCTATTGGTTTGTAAATAAAGCTATTCGACAAGGGAATTGAGCCTGTTTTAATTCGTTTTCGAGTTTACCCTAATCAAAAGCTGAATGGTTTTTAGAGGATTTCCAACGTGCACGGTACTTGCTTTAAGTAAAGCTTAGAACAATTGTATGTGGAATGTGGTTTAATTCATCACACAAAAACTCATAGCCGAAAATTATTCACCGCAGCGACAAGTCAGTCTATCGCAGAGGTTCCCAGACTTTTTTCTCATAGACCACTTTCAAAATTTAGCTGGTGCCGGTAGACCCCCTACAGATACATTTCTACCATATTCCCATAACTCGACAAAAGATGTAAAGATTAGATCTAACTATTATGGAAATTTGCGTTGCAGCTGAGTTCCAGCCAACAATGGTGAGTTTTCTAAATGAAATAAGTGAGAATTGATTGGTTAATTAATTAATTGATTGTGCTGTGAGTGGATGTCAAAAAAGTAAAGTTGGCCAATCAAAAAAGTGATTCCATCCAACTTTACTTTTTTGACATCCACTCACAGCACAAGGAACCAATCAATTCTCACTTATTTCATTTAGCTTTGTCAATTTTTAAGATATCTCTATACAGGGTGAGTCAGACCACCCGTACCGTTCGTTTTTTTTCGAAAACGGTTAGTCGTAGAGAGTTGTGTCAAAAATCTGCCTTATAAAAGCCCTAACGAAGAATCGAATGATGATATTTTTTCCCCCGGGAACGTCGGCTTCCCTATTAGTTTGCTCCAGAATGTTCAGAACTCCGAAATATTAAATGGCACGATAGGTCGAAAGTAGTATCGTTGAAAAGATCTTTAAAATATAAGCAAGTTTTGTAGGACATTTTTTTTTATTACTGCCACCCCTGTTAAGTAATATTCGTTTGAAATTATTAAATTAACATGTCATAATAACGAACTTAATTTTAAAAGTTGGCATTTAAAATCTAGTTCCCTAATTAAACAATAATGAATGTCACAATATTTTTTTAATAATCGCAATTCCTTTTTTTGTCGGAAAATACTTAGAGGTACCCATAGCATATCTAGAAGAGCTCATCAGTGTTTAGAAGTAAATGGAAAGCAGTTTAAACATTTATGGCATTTATGTAAATTTAATAATTTCAAACGAATATTACTTAACAGGGGTGGCAGTAACAAAAAAAAATGTCCTACAAAACTTGCTTATTTTTTAAAGATCTTTTCAACAATACCACTTTCGACCTATTGTGCCATTTAATATTCCGGAGTTCTGCACATTCTGGAGCAAACTAATAGAGAAGCCAACCTTTCCGGGGAAAAAATATCACCATTCGATTTTTCATTAGGGCTTTTAAAATACACATTTTTGACACAACTCTCTACGACTAACAGTTTTCGAAAAAAACGAACAGTACGGGTGGTCTGACTCACCCTGTATATAAAATTATTTTAATTTTGTTTTTGAATAATAAGAAAACGACTTTTCTGCAATATGCTCCTGTTCCATAGGTAAATGTTCTAAGTGCACCCGGTGTACGTAGAGTACATACGGTGTGCATAGTGTAGTACAACCGCCATTCAATTCCAGGGTGTAATGTTTCAGAAATTTGATTAACGACTGAAAATTGAAACACGTGCGCCTGTTTTGTATTGAGCCGAGGCGCCGCGCCCGTCGTTGAGACGAGATGCTGCGCTTCAAACGCAACCTGTCCCCAGGGATGTCCACACCGATTATGCTATGTAAGCCCTCGGCTAATCGACCGTTCGAAATCCCGGCTGGACCCAGACAAGTCGCGCCGATAACTGTACCAAAGTTCTGGCGATGCCCGATTATAAGAGGCGACCAACTTAAAACGAACAAGGCGATTATCGCGACCGCATTGTATCTGAAAACTTTCTTAGCAGCCCAAGCCGCTCGCTTATTGCCAATTTTAGAGCAGAGAAAAAGTGCCGTTGATATGATAGCTATTATTTATTGATAAAGTATATTGCATTTTATGTGGAACGATTTTCTGTGCTGTACACATGAGTTTTGTTGATGGTAGCTATAAGGAATTCATTAATGCATTACAGAAAATCGTTCCACTTAAAATGCAATGTATACATGAGTTTTGTTGATATGGTAGCTGCGGAACTCATTAATGTATTTTGTTTATTTATCAAGTATATTATTATGTATGTTGCATTTTAAGTGAAACGATTTTCTGTAGTGCATTCATGATTTCCATAGCTACCAAATAAATAACATATGGATGCATTCACGAAGTTTGTAACCAGGAGACCTAGGTTCCTATGCTTGCCGTGTTTCGAGACGGACCGTTTTCTGGCGCACGCGAGACGGCGCTGTTATCACTACCTGGGAAAACTTCGGTTCTTTCCGCCTGTTTTCGCCTAGTTACCAAAGTTGTTTTAACTTTACAGACACTACACACATGCAAGCCATGAACGTGTGTGCGTTACCCAGTTGCTGACGCCATATTGGTTCACGCGATAGATATCGGTCCACCGCTACGCTCAAGCTGGGTCTTCTGGTTACAGCCTTTGTGGATGCGTCTTAACTGAAATTCAATGTAGACGCTCGACAACATAGACAAAGTGTTACGTCACAAATGTTTTTTAAAAGTTAATTCATTTTGAAATTGTTTTCTGCATAAAGTAGTGTTGAAACAATAGAATGTTACGATGAAGGAAGGTTTTGGTTGAGGATCATAAATAAGCTTTACCAATGTTACGCTAGTGGCCAACGTATCGAAAAATTGTATAATTTTTTTTATGTTTTTGAAGTGAAAACTTCTTTAGCGGCGTTGTACACTTTTTTTGTAATGGGTAAAAAATGTTAAACTCGCATCAGATCGTCAGATATGCGTAAGACGGAAACTTTTATTTATACAACGTTAGACATCTAGCGTTGAAATATCGTACATAAAAATTGGTTGTCTGTAAAGTCGGTTTACGGACGATAGTTTTACGTGATAACGTATTCCGTAATACATAACCTAAACCTCCCAAAATTTGGTTTCAATCCGCTTATCCTTGGTGTCGGAATGATAAGAAATGTCAAAAGTGACGTTTGCAACTGTCAAAGTATTATGTTCTAATAATAATTAGTTATTCCAATACTTAACTTAGAAGGCGTTGCATTTCACAAAATACTAATGTCAAAAAATTGAATTAAACATTAGAAATGCAGCCGTTTTCATGTTAACACAAGACATACGTTAGTGAGGGGGAAAATATTTCAAGATTTATATTGTACTGATTTATATTGTATTGAAAACAAAAGAAATAAAAATTTATTATTATTATTCTAATTTCCATGTACGGCAAACAAAGACGACCGACCGCGTCGCGCCATGCATTAGACAACATTGCATTTATATTTTATACAGCTATTTTTCTATATAAATTTGTATAAAAAAACTGTTTAGGCAAATTCTGTTATACGAAATCTATGTAAAATGTTCTCCTCTTTCGTTTAAGACTGGTTTCAAACCGATCTGATTTAAATTGAGCGAGAAATTAGCAAAAAGCACGCACAGGGTCAGGCGGAACGTTACGCGTTAGGAACGTTACGCGTTAGGAACGTTACACTTTTTCGTACATGCAGCCGGTGTTTTATCAATTTATAAGATTGGTGATTCATCAATTTATAAGACGTTATCACGTCAAAAATGCAATCTATGATACAATTTTGATCGAAAATTCGTAAGAAGTTAATATTCAAGTTTTCACTTCCGCCGGCACTCCCGGAGTGCAACCCGTATTTTTTTTATAATAATAATAATAATAATAATAATAATAATAATAATAATAATACATATTTATTTGCATTGCCAAAAGAAAAAAACGTCACTTACATTTACTTACATCAAGTCACAAAGATCATAAGGCACAGATCTAAAGATGTTTAAACTCATAATAATAATGATCATGTATATTGTTAGAATAATTTACCACCTTTTAACCAGCTTGAAGCCCTGAAGATGAATTTAAATTTTTCGAAACGTTGCGGCCACTAGCATTGGTAAAGCTTATTTATGATCATCAACCAAAACGTTCCTTCATTGTTTTCTACGTTTCAAATTAGTGCAATTAAAAAGCTGCCAACATTGTTCATCCCTTTGACGAAAGGAATACTCATTCGTAAATGGAAATTATAATTAATGAATGAGAAAGGCTGTTAATTAAATACATCTAATACCTAAATAATTAAACAGAAATGTAAATATGTTTCGTCATCGACACAACACAACAAGCATTCCTCTATATACACGATTTTCAATTAATTCACAATAATCCTTTCAACTCTCAAAAAAAATCCAATAAAAAATGTTTCTGACGCAGACATGTAATACGCCGAGATCCCAGAGCCGCCAAACCTACGTAATTTTAATATACTGCTAAATTTTACTGAATGCTGTACGGTGCGATCGGCGAAAGAAGACCGGTGGGGAAAGGGCAAGAAGTCGCTGATGTGTTCCCAAATTATCGGAATTCATAGGCGACGCATGGCAAGGCATGCAAACAATGTATAGCTTTAAATTTTAAGGCATTATTTTGAGCCTTTAACTCGCACATTTTAATTACATTCGCTATGACCTCCCTAGCGCCACTTCTAACTGTTTTTCCATTTTTACTTTCCATTTTGATGATATTCAGACAACACCCCTCACCTTAGTCCGTGAACGCACACCTATGTACTGTCTGGTGTATGATTTTTTTGTACTGTTAGCAAGTGTCGCTGTATAGTTGTACAGCTACGGCAATAGTACAATTATCGCGATACGACAATTGTGAATCGTTTGGTCGACTGGACTCCCTTATTGCATAGAAGCGGTTCCAGGATCATTACCTTTTACTAATATAAAATACATGTGCGCTCTTCTGCAATAAGGTCATAGGACTACATTCCATAGACCGGTCTTCTTTTAAAAATCCAACAGTAATAATAAATGTTAGGATCCTCCTGTGCTCTGGACGGACTTCTTGGCATTTTGCCCGACCTGCCACCTTATTGTGACGCCACTGTCTGTTCCATAGCTACGATATGTTTTTTCTTCTTGTGTTTAAAGAATCAACAAATAACGTGTATAATACGCGCCACGAATCTAAAAGGCTCGAAAGTTAGATGCGAATGCGGGCTTGCGCTTGTACAGTCTGTTGAAAAACTACAAACTCACAACTCAACACAACTGAAATAACAATAACAACTTGACAATAGCGTACTCGACTGTAGTTTAAAGCAGGAAAGCGACAAGTGACAAAGGCAACGAGCGATCACGGCCAATCACCGACGAGCGCACGTTCCGTGTAGGTAACTGGGAGGTGGTGGGATTATCAACGGCTCTAAAATGTGCCTTTGCGACGCTGTTTGTGACTAACTTCCGAACCTTTTAGATCCGTGGCGCGTATTATAATGAATGTTTGGTACACTTTATAGCAAAGCACTCTCTAAACACGACTATAGTGTTCTATACAATTCTTTTTAGGGTTTTCCCCCAAGACTTTGGGTATTAGACGATTCTCTCACAATAACATTAGAGAATACCACATGAGAATAGGGTGAGGAAAAACCAATGTATATATACGCTGTATCCCAAAGGTTATAAGGTCACACGTGACTAGAAAAGAATAAAGGGCTCGGTATTATATTTTAAGAGAAAATGATTCCGGAAGATGCAGCCGGAAAGAGAGATATTTCATTTTTTTTTTGTGTGTGTGTGAATCCTCTTTCAATAAAAAGTACCGATAAGATCGAACTTAAATTTCTAACTTTTTGTTTTAAAATGTTTCCTACTATCACGAAGAATGTCTTATCGAAATATTTCCAAAATCAATTTATTTAAATACAGTGAATTTCACTTAAGACGATGCGTTACAGAAAATCATTCCACATAAAACCAATACGAACCTTCCTTGGGCGCCTATGTTGCATTATACAGATTGTATCAAATCAAAACAGTCCATAGAACATTCTGTGTATAAAACAGAGACGATATTATATAAAGCACTAAAGCAGTAAGTAAGAATGAGATAAATGATCGCTAATAGTTACTGTGGTTATACAATCTGATAGTATCGTCTTTGTTTTCTACAGTAAAAATCACAATTTTATCAAATGTCAGTATTCACTAGTGAAATTATTGATAAAAAAGATTTACAGTGTACGTAATTATTTATTTACGTAACCACAGTAACTATATATTAGCGATCATTTATCTCATTCTTACTTACTGCTTTAGATCTTTATATATCGTCTCTGTCTTACACACAGAATGTCCTATGGACCGTTTTGATTTGATACAATCTGTATACAGTAACTATGTAAACGCGTAAGGTGCACATAGGGAAATTAACATTGGAAAAAAATGACTGGATAAGAGTGAGCCTTGAAATCTTGTTTTTTAATTTGACAGATAATATTCTTTTGCAAAATGAATGTGTATACTACCGAAGAAAATATTCAAACGATTACAACATAATCGGACTTTTTTTATTAATGAAATACTTAAATATGGTGCGAGATCAAATATCTCCGCCTATTCGTGTTGGAACTAAAGACATTGGGTCACTGATTTACCAACGCGCATACGTCATACCAGTCAGACAATTTTTGAATGAAATGTTTCCAAACAGATGGAGTTGTTTTTTTGTTTTATTTTTGTACAAAAAAATTAAAATAATGATTTATAAGAGCTTTTTATTATTAAAAAAGCCAAGTAAAATAAAAATAAATCAAAATAAAATAGAAATCCTCAAGATTACCACGATAATTCAATAGAAATAACAATTAATGCAGTTGGCTAACTCTGATCCAAGTATTTTTTCCCAATGCTAATTTCCCTATGTGCACCTTACGCGTTTACATACTGTACGTACTTATATTTTTTATTTATTATATGTGTATATATTTTCTATAAATATATAAGCAAAGGAGACAGCAAAGCAGTCGTTGTCTTCGGCAAGGGCGTAGATATTTTATTTGTCTGGGGGGGGGGGGGTAAAGCAAAAAATTAAGATTTTTTTAAGTTTATTTTTAATATCACACAAGAATACTCACAAAGCAAGATGTCAAGCAAAATATTAATTTCCAAACAAATTTTACAATTTTTTTTTCAAGAAGTGTTTCTAAATTTTATTTTTTAGCCAGGTAGATATTCGTATTATTTTTAATTTAATTTTTTTATAATTATGATCCTGGGGGGGGTAATTACCCCCTTTACTCCCCCCATCCACGCCCTTGGTCTTCGGAAGCAGTTCCAATGTGGCAGAATATTCGTTGTTATATTATATTGTAACGGGACACCACTGGAGGCGACGGCAGTGCATTATTGCCAGTGTCGCGTAGACAACAATACTCGAATTGTTGTCGGAACCGCATAGACAACAGTACGCGTATTTAGTAAAAAATAAGTAAAAATAACTAAAAATAATAAATCAGCTATTTTATAGGAGTTATGTTTAAAAAATATAGTCTGTGTCTCAATTTTGTCGCTGATCTCTCGTTTTAACATAATGTCAATAAAATGATGCATTACAGTCTTGATACATAAACCTCCTTGAAACAGCTTTCAGCGTTTTCCGAAAATTACCGACTAATATAAAAAATATACAAAAATTAACGAGTCGATGGGAGAGTGTGCGATAAACTTCAGTCGCCTTGCGAAGTGTTTTAGGTTTTTTTTTATGTTGGTACGTCGTGTGCTCGGTGCAGGGTTTTTCATCATAAATAATCAGTCAGCGTGAAAAGGCAATGTGTCACACATTGTAACACACGGCGTAATACCATGACCTCGCATTCGGATACGAACTAAATAACCGCCATTTTTTATACCGACTGACTTTTCAAGTTATCGCTTATAGTCGCTGTTTATCGGTCCGGCTTCATCCGCGGGCAGATTTTGGTTTGGCAACAAATCTCAAGTCCTCATTTTTGTCCATGCTAAAATCAGAAACCGCAGAATCGATTAAAAAAAATTGAAAAGAAGTTTGAACCTGCAGGCCATCCCTGTAACTTCCCGCTATTTTCGAGTTCAAAACGCTCAAAAATATATAAAATATAGCAAGAAGTTTATTTTTTAGCTCTTCGAGCTCAAAAAAAAAACACTTTGTTACGAAATTTTCGTTCACGATATCTCATGAACAAATGAACCGATTTTGATGCGATTTGCGGCAATCGACGCAATTTTTTAACCTAAAAAAGTAATTTATTACAGAAAAATCGATCTCATAGGAATTTTACGAGCAATTTAAAAAAACACTTTTTTACGATTTTTCGTTCACGGTATCTCGTGCACAAATGAACCGATTTTGATTCGGTTTGCGGAAATCGACGCAGTTTGTTAAGGAGAAAAGCTGATTAGATTTTGGAATTAATCGGTTTAGTAGTTTAGAAAATATTTTACAAAAACAAATTTTTAAAAATTTTTGAAACTTGTTTTTTTTTAAGATTTCTCAAAATTTTTTGGGCCGAATCGTTTCAAATTTTCAGGAAGTCTAAGTTCACCAAGATCACGTCAGATGCCGCAAACCGCATTTCAGTCGGACACTCCGTTCAAAATATTTAAAAGATTTACATACATACATACACACACACACACATACAGCCCTACGGACATCATCGCCAAAATAGTTTCAATAGCTTCCTAGGACCTCAAAACGTCGAGATCTGGCGAAAACTCGATTTTCGAAAATGGGTGAAACCAATAACTTCTCGATTTTTGAAAAATTTTTTTTTTTTTTTTTTAAGCGGGAAGTTAAAAATGTCAGCCAATAGAGCGACAGAACCATTTCAACTACAAAAACATTTTACATATTACATGCCACTAGCTTTTGCTCGCGTCAAGTTTAATTTTGATTGATAAGTTTTAGTTTTAGCCTTTTAGTTTTTTAAATGGCTTTTGTAACACCACGCCTTAAAAAACCACGCCGCCACTGGTGTACCCTGGTGGTCATGTAGAGAAACAGAGGCAAGATGGCAACGGAGCGTATGAACTAGGAAGTAGTGTTCATGTTAAAAAACTTAAATTAATAAATGTGTTGAATTAAATAATATTCATGTTACAAACTTACTTTAATAAATGTATTAAATTAAATAATATTTATGTTACAAACTTACGTTAATACGGTTAATAAATATGTTGAATAAAATAATAATAATTGTTACACTTTTTAAAATTTGTTTGTTGTGCAATAAATCTTAAAACTGATTACATTCACGTAATCAACGTCCCGACAAACTTTAAAAATGACACCCGTGTTGATTTTTAGACTATTTTACCTCTTTTCACTCTCTGAAGGGGTTGTTTTTGAAAAGGCACGAGACGCGTGTTTATTTATTTGTTGACAGGAATAATTCTGCGCATTTACATCTTATATGATTACTCCATGCAAACTTTGAACCCCCGTTACACCCTTTTAGAGGTTGAATTATCAAAAATCCGTTATTATCGAATGCCTACGTCATAATAACTATCTGTGTGCCAAATTTCAGCCCAATCCGTACAGTGGTTTGAGCTGTGCGTTGATAGATCAGTCAGTCACGGTTTCCTTTTATATATTTAGATAAAACAGGAGTTTGAAGGAAAAAAGCAAACATTTTCTTCGACTTTTAGACGTATCGAAGTTCGACTTATCGAGGTAGCACTGTTTTTTCCAAACGGATCAGATTTTTTGTCTACCCGGTATGTGTATATAATTGTGAACTTAATTCGATTTGCTAACAATTTTCTTGAGTAAATATTTGCCGGCGCGCTCCATTTTCTTTTCGTTCGGCCGGCAGGACGACGGTGCTCTAGTGTATACACACACACACACACACACACACAAACAGGACATTGTCCGTTCGACCAGCTAAAGCCTCGCACACGTGGGCGACCCGAACACGTTTCTCTCTTGAGCACCAACCCGGATGTGATTTTTTTTAGGACACGAGTTCCTGTGTAATTAATCTAGTGTAGTGAATTTCATTTGTAATCCAATATAGACACGAGTTTTGTTGACACGGTAGCTATGAAGATCATTAATGCATTACAGAAAATCGTTCCACATAAGATGCAACATAGACCGGGCGTCCAAGGGAAGTTCATATGCACACACATCCAAACAAGCGCAATTTCTACATCTATTTAAAAATCCACCCTAGCACTGGCTATGCCTGTACTGTTGCATTCGCACATTTACAGAGCGCACACAGCACAGGCCACCGAGACACTAGTGAATTTTGCACGTACGGAGTTATCTTTGCTGAGTCATTTAATGTTGAATGACACACTGTAAGTGTAATAGTACTAAGCTTACAGTGACTTAAACCATTCACATTGACGTCGTTGACAAAGATTTAATATTGTAACAATAAACATTATTACTGTTAAGCTTTTATTATAGTTTATCCGAAATGCGAATAATAAGATCAGAATCATATTAAAATGAGCTCAGAGCTGAATGTGCGTGACTCCTGAGCATGTATGATGACAGTCCACACCTCTGCAGTCTGCACTCTTGTGTAGTGCGTACTGTCTAGTGTCGCTCCTTTGAACGACTCGTTCTGAGCGACTCTTTTTAGTGAGCGCAGCGCAAGGAGCCAGCTTCCAATAAAGAGTCATGTGGACACATCACTGCTATATTTTGATAGGCCCGCGCGTAGAATCTATTATAGTAGTTGGTTTTGTGGAAACCTTGTTTATTTTTACTCCTTTCGCGAGCTTGTTCTAGTCGGCTCTATAGCCTTTCCACTTCACGGCCGACGAGTGTTGGTACAGAAGATTAGATTTGTGTCGTGGGTCAGACTCAGTGAAAGGCCGTGGGACTCCCCAGACTGCCTCACACCAATCGACCACCTAACATCGCCGACCACCTGTCGGAAACACATTAGATTATGTCCCAGATGCTATTTGTGACGTCACTGGACATGAGAACTACGACTCACAGAGAATGCTGCAGTTTGAAACTAATAGACTTATGGCCGTCTTTTGAAAGGAAAAGTAGAGCAGTGTCGTTTTATGAAGAGAGAGACAATTGGGGGAGAGTCTGCGCAGAGGGTTCCTTTTTTCAATTTGAGGTACGGAACCCTAAAAAGTACGATGCAGCATACTGTCTACGCTTAATTGGTAATATACGAATCCGGACGAAGCCGGGCCGGGTCACTATACAATAATAAACTTTTAAGTGTTGTCCAGTAGACTTTTGTGCGGTCAGAGCTGGGGCTATAGTTATACAGCATTAAATTTTATATCGTAATAGACCTATGGCCATATTTTGAAAGGAAAAGTAGAGCAGTGTCGTTTTATAAAGAGAGAGACAATTGGGGAAGAGTCTGCGCAGAGGGTTCCTTTTTTCATTTTGAGGTACGGAACCCTAAAAAGTACGATGCAGCATACTGTCTACGCTTAATTGGTAATCTACGAATCCGGACGAAGCCGGGCCGGGTCACTATTCAATAATAAACTTTTAAGTGTTGTCCAGTAGACTTTTGTGCGGTCAGAGCTGGGGCTATAGTTATACAGCATTAAATTTTATTTCGTAATAGACTTATGGCCGTCTTTTGAAAGGAAAAGTAGAGCAGTGTCGTTTTATGAAGAGAGAGACAATTGGGGGAGAGTCTGCGCAGAGGGTTCCTTTTTTCAATTTGAGGTACGGAACCCTAAAAAGTACGATGCAGCATACTGTCTACGCTTAATTGGTAATATACGAATCCGGACGAAGCCGGGCCGGGTCACTATACAATAATAAACTTTTAAGTGTTGTCCAGTAGACTTTTGTGCGGTCAGAGCTGGGGCTATAGTTATACAGCATTAAATTTTATATCGTAATAGACCTATGGCCATATTTTGAAAGGAAAAGTAGAGCAGTGTCGTTTTATAAAGAGAGAGACAATTGGGGAAGAGTCTGCGCAGAGGGTTCCTTTTTTCATTTTGAGGTACGGAACCCTAAAAAGTACGATGCAGCATACTGTCTACGCTTAATTGGTAATCTACGAATCCGGACGAAGCCGGGCCGGGTCACTATTCAATAATAAACTTTTAAGTGTTGTCCAGTAGACTTTTGTGCGGTCAGAGCTGGGGCTATAGTTATACAGCATTAAATTTTATTTCGTAATAGACTTATGGCCGTCTTTTGAAAGGAAAAGTAGAGTAGTGTCGTTTTATGAAGAGAGTGACAATTGGTGAGCGGGAAAAGCGATCAGTGGCGGCGTGAAAGTATCTACCGTATTTGTCGGATTATAAGACGCACCTTTTTACTAGTGATGTGCCGGATATCCGTATCTGTATCCGTGGATATCCGAGGGAGAAGAAAGATCCGTATCCGTTAGTGTTTTTGGCGGATCTTTTACCTTATTAATTTTCAATTCATAGATGAAATTTTATATATATAGGTGATTAGGTAATAATGAAAAACTGTTAAATTCCATTCAGATTATTTTTTATTTTTTTAAATCGTATTTGGCACCTTTATATTGCAAACATTTATCGTAGTGAGTACCATACCAATAGTACATCACTCAAAGGTACTAAATCAACTATATCTTTATAATGAGATATTGCACATCGATCTTTGGAAAGAGACAATCTGTTATGAGAGTTAACTCTTAAAGAGGTCAATAACTTTTTCCCATAACAGATAGTCTCTGTCCAAAGGTCGATGTGCAAAATTTACCGCCGCGTACTCTAAGAAAGTTAAGATCCGTATCCGTATTCGCGGAACTTGAAACCAAACATCCGTATTCAGATCCATATCCGCGGATAGGTATACATTTTTAACGATCCGGCACATCACTACTTTTTACATAGAAAATTGACTCAAATTTTGGGTGCGTCTTATGGCCCGAAAGTAACATTAAAATATTTTTTCAATAAAGCGTAATAAACTTTTAGCAGTGTTGTCCAGTCGACTTTTGTGTGGTTAGAGCTGGGGCTATAGTTATACAGCATTAAATTTTATATCGTAACCGTTTTTATCACTTAAAACGTAACTCCCATTTGCATGGAAGCGGCCGTTATCTTTCTTAACTGGAGATTTGTTACGGTGTTATATAAAATGATAAACGACACAATTTAGCAGACTGTACACTATTATATTAACCCTTCGACTCCGGTATTTTGTACGTGCGAGTTGGTAAGCGTGGCGGTTTAAAGTGCAGAGGAGCGAATGAGATCGATATATTTATAACAGAACATCGGTTGTCCTTGTCTACAAGCGTTTTATCGTTTATAATTATCCGTGGCGCGATGTTCCCTTTGAACTCTGACACGTCTGTATTCTCCACGTCGACAGATATTATATAGTAGTTCAACCTGTGTGTGTACACACAGAGAGGCGCTGCAATCGTCTGCGATCTGACTAAACAAAGAAAAGATCGCGACCTAGTCAAGTAAACTATGGAGGATATAATATGTAATCAATTCATAGAGACATAATTAGTAAGGCTGTAACAAACCGTATGTATTCGTTACCGAGTAACGGATACATCGTCTGACTCGAAGTAACGAATCGTTACTTGCAAATTCATTTCGTTACTCGCATTTGTCAGTTCGACTCGTTTGATGCGGTTATACGTTATACGAACGAATTCATATCGTATCACGTATGCGACGCGCCTCGATGCGATGGTACATGCTTGATGCTGTTAGTACACGATTGTATGTCGTATGAAAAGTAACGAGTAACGTAACGATACGAAAGTAATGGGTACTGGTTCTTTAAGTAACGAATACATACGGGTACACAATTTCTCGTTACTTTTACAGCTCTAATAATTAGATACGCGGTAGCCAAGTTCAACAAAGAAAAAGATATATTTCTGTCTTTTTTTAAGCAGTACGCATAGGCAAAACAAGCACGAGGGACCCGGCTTAAGAAATTTTTAATTTGCCCCCTCCTAGGCGCTCATGTTAACGTCATAGAAAAAGACAAAGTATACAAGTACATCAACCAATCCTATCATCGGAGAAATCAGGGAATTGCATCGAAGAAAGAGACGCAGATATATTTTCGATACGCTTTGTCGCGTTCACTCACCGCACACTGAGTAGATATATGATTCATATAGTTATGGTTATATTAATAACTCAAAATTTATTTAACATATAGGTAAACACATGAAATTTGGTTTATTTATTAAAATCCCTGAGATTAACTAGAACCCAAAATTTCTTAAATTGACTCACTGACATATTATAGATCAAAAACCTAACCCACTTCCAGATGACCTAAACAGTTGTAAACATTTGAACGTTTTATGAGGGAATTAGCGCTCCCAGAAACTTGAGCTCGCGCCAGTCGGTTTGTGTATGCCGACTCGCAAATTCTCTAATACACACATTTATAGACGCTGATCAAGTATTTCAGTTGTTGAGCGTCTATAATTTACAATCAAGCTTCCGTCCTGTGTCCAAGACCCGACGCACTACTTTTTAATTTTTAAATAAATAAAACTGTCGACCAATTTTTTTCAGACTATATATTAACAAAAATAAAATTATAATTCAATATTACAAAAGATGGCGTTTCGATCCGGATTTGGATGTTTTTCAGAAATAATCTAAAAAATATAAAAATTAATTAGTATATATCTACTTATTTTATAATAGAATGAAGTTAATTAATTATCGAAAATTATGAAAAATTAATAACAAAAAAATTTTTAATAAGTAGATAGTCATGAATATCTATACTTATAGATAAAGAAACGAAAGAAAGAAAAAGCCAAATATTATTTCAAAAAAAAATTGTTTGTTATAAATTTTTCATAATTTTCGATAATTAATTAACTTCATTCTATTATAAAATAAGTATATATATACTTACTAATTAATTTTTATATTTTTTAGATTATTTCTGAAGAAGATCCAAATCCTGATCGGAACGTCATCTTTTTAATATTGATTTATAATTTTATTTTGACGTGATGACGTCTTATAAATTGATGAAATACCAGCTGCACACACGAAAAAGTGTACGTTCCGCCTGAGCCTGAGAGTGCAAGCGAGAGCGCGATATAAGCGATAGAGAGGCACGATCGGCAATGGCAATATGGCGCTAATAATAATTAATAAATGTCATTTTATTTTGTTAAAAATAACTGATCGCCGTCATTATGGATAAAATATGATATTATTCACAACGAATGGAAATGTATTGATCAATTGATAGTTTGTACACAAACGCAGCTACATTTTGTATCAAAAACAAATCTTGGGAGATATCTGCATTTCATAACAGCAGATAAATTATACGGTTTATTAACAAATATATAATATATATACATTCTTTTAAATGTCTTTTATAATTGCTTAAAAATATGTATTTTGCTTTGGTTGATCAAATTATTAGTCGGTAAAAATATAGTTTGACAACTACTAAAATTTAGGTTATGTATTATTAAATATGATATTCGAGCGGAATACGTTATCACGTAAAACTATCGTCCGTAAACCGACTTTACAGACAACCAATTTTTTTTATTGTCAATAGTCTGAAAAAAATTGGTCGACAATTATATTTATTTGAAGAGTTCTATTGACACGTTAATCAAAGATTTGACTTTTTAATTTTTATTTAGATGGATACTAATTTTTTAAAACGTCTTTATATATATAAACAATGCATTTTTCAGTCGTAGGGGAAACAATTCCTGTACAACTCGGGAACAGGAACAGGAAATGTTGATGCATATACAAGGAATAAGAGCGTCGGCTGTTAAAACAAACACACGTCGCCTTTGTGTGTATACGTTGACGCTAAAGTTACTTTAGTTTCGCATATATATAGAGAGATCCAGAACCCTTGTTATTACACGTTAATGACGATGCATCGATACGTGTATAATTTTATTAAAACCTATACGTCATGGTCTACATTATTATCGTTTATTTATCAAATTGTCAAATAGATGTCGAGTCGAAAAATAATAGTTTACTAAAGTGACCTGTGCGAATTATTCGCACAAAATAAGTATAATAATTATCACTTTACAAACTTATTTTTTAAATATGATTGCAGGTACTTAAATCCGTTTCTAATTTTGCACACTGCTTATAACGTTCTTCTTTTTGTTGTATTACAATATGAAGCTCAGATGACAGATCGAAGAAATATTTTACTAAAATTGTCACATAGAGGCGCAAGTAGCAAAAGCGTTGAGCTAAGCCGTCAGATGGCATCATGCAGCATTGCTGTGACGTTGTTCAGCGTTGCTCGCTGTTTCAAAATTAAAGCCGTCAGATGGCAGTATGCAGTATTGTGTCTGTTGTATTACAATATGAAGGTCAGATGACAGATCGAAGAAATATTTTACTAAAATTGTCATATAGAAGCGCAAGTAGCAAAAGCGTTGAGCTAAGCCGTCAGATGGCATCATGCAGCATTGCTGTGACGTTGTTCAGCGTTGCTCGCTGTTTCAAAATTACAGCCGTCAGATGGCAGTATGCAGTATTTACAACATGAAGATCAGATGACAGATCGAAGTGTTGACGTTGTTTCAAAATTAAAGCCGTCAGATGGCAGACGTTGTTCAGCGTTGCTGTTAATTAATTAATTTACAAAAACAAAAGCAATAATAATTTTTTTAGTTGTCGATGTCAGTAGAGCAAGCAATTATCTGTAAAATGATTTATAATTTATGTGAAGAAATTGTGTGTTTTTTTCTAAAAAGGGAGGCAAACATCTTAACCTTAACGTAAACGTCCCGGGCCCAATGTTGTACGCATGTTGGTAACAATTGATAAATGGCTTAACAACAAAAGCGACATTTACGGTTGCCACCGCCATTTTAGATGTCGACTTCGATCTAATCAACCAGTCAAAAACAACTCAAAAATTCCAGCCAATTGGACGACGGGACCATTCCAACTTAAAAAACGTTGACATTTGATTATAACAAAGAAAATAAAATTTCTGATATCGCGTGAGGTGACGCGAGTAATGGCTAGTATTCAATATGATATTCGCTATTCGTTGCCATGGTTACCTACACAATATGTTCCACGTCATGTAAAAATTAATCAAAGCATGCCTAGCTAGTTTATTTCTGTTAGATCTATAAAACAAAAGAGCAGCTGATTTTTTTATTTATTTTTAAAATACTTTCGAAACTATAAAGTTTAGAAAATAAAAATTTAAAACAAAACTTTCTTGAAAAAATAAATAGAATAATAAGCCGTTATGAAAAGTATACCATATACCGTTTTAGCATATATCTCTTCTGCGCATGCGCCGATTTTCCCCAAAAACAATAGGGCTCTTCATATTTGCATACCAAACATCCTCCCAAATTTTGGTTTCAATCCACTCATCCGTTTGACCTGTATCGAGCTCACAGACTAAAAGACGCACAGAGTTTTTCCAAAAATATGTTTGGTGGGTCTAGAAGCATGAAATTTTGCACAGGAGTTCCTTATATAACGAAGGATTTTTGAAAATGCATCCTCTAGGAGATCTGTAAATTAAAAAAAAAGACGGGTTGCACTCCGGGAGTGCCGGCAGAAGTGAAAACTTGAATATTAACGTCTTACGAATTTTCGATCAGGTCACGTGTCCTGACGCGAGTTTAACATTTTTTACCCATTACAAAAAAAGTGTACAACGCCGCTAAAGAAGGTTTCACTTCAAAAATGTCCAATGTTAGGTAATTTTGGATGATACTAAAAGTTGAAAAATCCGATAGTCAACAAAGAATGTAATAATACGGTGGAGCTGAAGGCTTCACAACTGATGGCGCAACTCTGTGAGGAAAGACCACATAAGACAGTGGAGGCAAAGGCTCCACTACTGATGTATAAAATATTGTTTCATCTCAGCGGCTAGTTCGATTGTAAGAAATCATTGGAATAACAATATTTCGTTTATTAAAATAATTCGATTATTCCTAGGCCTAGTTCTGAGGACATCATACAGACGGCTACATATATTATAGCGTAATGAATATAGTAGAATCTGGAAGGGCGGGGGGAAGGGGATTTTGTTTTGTGGGCCATCGGGTTCATCTATAGTGCATATAGTTGACACACGCTGTGATACAAGCTAATACACTCCACTTCACAACAGTGGGTCGTTCTCAACCACCCTCCACGACACGTAGCACATTTACCACACTGCCATCTACAGGGTAGTGCAATTAATTTTATACAGGGTGAGTCAGACCACCCGTATCAGTCGTTTTTTTCGAAAACGGTTAGTCGTAGAGAGTTGTGTCAAAAATCTGTATTATAAAAGCCCTAATGAAGAATCGAATGGTGATATTTTTTCCCCCCGGAAAGGTCGGCTTCCCTGTTAGTTTGCTCCGAAATGTTCAGAACTCCGGAATATTAAATGGCACGATAGGTCGAAAGTAGTATTGTTGAAAAGATCTTTAAAAAATAAGCAAGTTTTGTAGGACATTTTTTTTTGTTACTGCCACCCCTATTAAGTATTATTCGTTTGAAATTATTAAATTAACATGTAAGAATAACAAACTTAATTTTAAAAGTTGGCATTTAAAATCTAGTTACCTAATTAAACAATGTCACAAATGTTCAAACTGTCTTCAATTTACTTCTAAACACTGCAGAGCTCTTCTAGAATATGTTATGAGTACCTGGAAGTATTTTCCGACAAAAAAAAACAATTGCAATTATTGAAAACTTATTGTGACATTGTTTAATTAGGTAACTAGATTTTAAATGCCGACTTTTTTGTTATTCTGACATGTTAATTTAATAATTTCAAAGGAATATTACTTAACAGGGGTGGCAGTAACAAAAAAAAATGTCCCACAAAACTTGCTTATTTTTTAAAGATCTTTTCAACAATACTACTTTCGACCTATCGTGCCATTTAATATTCCGGAGTTCTGAACATTTCAGAGCATACTAACAGGGAAGCCGACCTTTCCGGGGGGAAAAAATATCACCATTCGATTCTTCATTAAGGCTTTTATAATACAGATTTTTGAGACAACTCTCTACGACTAACCGTTTTCGAAAAAAACGACTGATACGGGTGGTCTGACTCACCCTGTATGTACGCGATTCTACAATATCAAACAATGCACGTCAATTTTCGATAGAGATGCTGGCGTGTTTGTCGTAGTTTTCCGGTTATTTTCGGCTCGAAACGTGTTCAGGAATGTTTTTGATTGGACAGTACGATTCAAAAGTAACGTCAAACAGCAGTATAATACGCGCCACGAATCTAAAAGGCTCGGAAATTAGATACGAATGCGGGCTTGCGCTCGTACAGTCTGTTTAAAAACTACAAACTCGCAACTCAACAAAACTAACATAGCAATAACAACTTGACAATAGCGCACTCGACTGTACTTTAAAGCAGGAAAGCGACAAGTGACAAAGGCAACGAGCGATCACGGCCAATCACCGACGAGCGCACGTTCCGTGCAGGTAGCTGGGAGGTGGTGGGAGTCACAACGGCTCTAAAATGTGCCTTTGCGACGCTGTTTGTGACTAACTTCCAAACCTTTTGGATCCGTGGCGCGTATTATGCGTAGGTTGATTTTCGATGCAGGAGATCTTAATTTAAAGGATTTTCGTAGATGGTCGGGGATTTTCGGTCTGGTACGTAATTTGCCATTTTTTTTCGATCGGAGGATTTCTATATATGTAGCCCTCTCACTAGATATGTCGACTCATTAAAAAAATACAGTGTAACCTCTTTATAACGTCATTCGTTATAACGAAAAACTCCCTATAACGTAGAAATTTTTACAATTTGGTTGGTTTACCTTAAAGCCCATATATTAATACCCTCTTTATAGCGCAACTGCCATTCTCTATTACGAAGAAATATGTTCATATTTTGGCGTCAGCAAATATTTACAGACGTAAAGAGGACGATTCTGAACAATCAGCAACATTCAACAAGCACTTGATGCCGACAAACTTATCGAAAAATTCCTATTGTTTAATAAAGACGATTCCACCACATCCCAAGTCATGCATAAGATACTTAATAAAATACAAAACAAATATTGGCATAGCAAAAAACGTCAGCAAAGTGCTTGGAATAAACGAATTAGGTGAAATTTGGTTATTTTTCTTTCTTCCCTCCATATAACGAAAGCTCATTATAAAGAAAAGGGTCCAGTACGATAACACTATGCACCCAAATTTTGAAATTTTTTTTTTAAGTCATAGAAAACGCTAAAATTTGACGTTCAAAAAAAAAAAACTTTGCGGATTATTCACAAATTTCCTCAAAAATACGTGAAAAAAATGGAACTACTTTTCGTCTTTCACTGTCATTTTTTGAATCTAACCAATCAAAAATCACAAATACACGTCATAGCAACTGGTGTAGAATTATTATATAACTACCTCACTTTGTATGCAGCTTTCGATTGTGTTATTGAAGCAGGATCGTATTTAGATTCGCATACGCGTTTATCGTTCACCCCGGAATTGTGTTTTTAAAAACTCCATATTTGCCCCTTCCCGTTTCACTGCGAGACAATTCGCATACCCCTTTATCGTTCACCCCAGAATTACAATTCGCATACCCGTTTATCGTTCACCCCGGAATTGTTTTTTTAAAAATTCCACATTTGCCCCTTCCCGTTTCACTGCGAGACAATTCGCATACCCCTTTATCAAAAAAGCGATAGTTTTCAATCTCCATGAAAATGTGAGTTTTAAATTTAAAATTCGTTTTATAAATTAAAATTTCCAAATACGACTCTGCCCTGAACGTTCAATTGAATTTCATTCCAACCAATTGATATTTCTATCTTTGTTTATCATAGATACAGGTATATATAACTTTCTCTTTTCTTATCACTATATGAGACAAGATAGCGATCGCTATAGTAAATAATATACTCCAAATCAATTTACTATACCATATTTAATTTTTTTAAATTAATTTATAAAAATTAATTTTCCGCACTTAAAACGACCAATAACGCTGTTATATGTTATATAAAACAATAATAAATATTTCACACGTAGGCGAAACTGTTTTTCAAAAAATTCGCCTGAAGGATCTGTAGTCTGATTCTTTGTTTTTCATTTGGCGTTTACCAGAACCCTCTAGCTTTAAAAATAGCGTCGGGAGAGCGCGAACCGTTTTTAGGCGAGGGGAAAAGATTTGAGATGAAGGGTGCAGGGGGCATTTGCAGGGACGAATACTCTTAAATACTAATTTTGAAGGTATTAAAATTTCAAAACGTCTCAAGGATTTTTTTTTTGAAAATAAAATTTCGCTCGGTCAGGCCCCGCTACCTTTCAGCCAGGTATTCGATTTTGTATTTCAGACGTTACAAAAAAAGTGTTACGCAAATTTTCAACACGTCCACCCAAAAAATGTTTGATAGCTCTCCGACAACGTCCATTGGCTAAAAATGTTTGTCGGGACAAAAAAACTGGTAGGGGTGCAGCAACACTGGCATTAGCGTGTAAAAAGACGGCACGAGTTTTAATGTATGAGTCGTAATCACGGACTTAGCGGTCGAACCTTTTCTCACTTTATATTCAAATGGGTCTTATTCAACAATATCAATTAGACATGTATGTATGTAAATGCGTCGCAGGCTTTCAGTTGTTTTAAGGACGTAGTCCTATGTTCAGGCTCGTTTTCAACCGTTATTTCAGAATTTTTTTTTAATATCAAAATAATGTACGATGTTTTCAATTTTGTTACATGTTTTTACTGACATCGTAAACTAAGAAAAAACATTTTTTTTTGCTTAATTTTACGCCATTTTATAATTGTTTTTTTAACCTAAAGTAGACAACTTTAAATGGAGGTGGGTGGCTAGCGCGGGTGATAACGTAACTTGGAGTCATCTGAATTATAAAAATTAAATTGGTTATTGTTTCGTAGGCTTGCGGCTCTATCCCGTACTAGAAATAAACATTTTTCTTGATAAATAACAAAATGGCAAGTTTTAGAAAAAAAAACAACGAGAAAATCGTGATTTTTTCGTTGAAAATCGGTTAAAAAAAATAGAAATAATTTTTATAATTAAGTAATTCTAGTACCGGACGGAGCTATTGTTGTGTAGAATACCCTGTGCAAAACTGAAAGCAATCGGTTGTATACAATTGTTTCAATCACCCGCGCCGCTTAGAAAAACATAGTTTTGAGAAAAACGCGTTTAAAGTTTTAATTTCAGATTTCGTACAAGGGTAACGTGATAACAATTGAGAGGTAAGAGCAGGTAAAAGTCTTACCGTAAGACCGTTGCTGCTCTCGACTATATGCTGTAGCTTTGTAAATATTTTATATTTTGGTCTAAAATTTTTACAGTATTTTCTCAATATATTATACTTACTAAAAATGTAAAAAAATAAATTCGTTTTTCAAAACCCGAACACCAGACTACGTCCTTAAGGCTCCCGGCAAACGTTATGACATAGCATAAAGAATCGTAGTCAGTACCTTAAATTGCGCAGACGAGCTGCGTTGCTCGTGTTGGCTTGCAGAGCGATCAGACACGCCCATACTGTTTTCCTATTGGTGCATCTACATACTCGTCGCAGCGGTTATAAGACCACGAACAAGCAAGGTCGCATTTAGAAATAAGCCTATATTTTATTTTTAGTTAGTTTCACATCTCCCGGTGTCTGTCTGTCTGTCTGTCTGAAATCAAATCTTGCAAGTTAAATTTGATCCACTTCCCGGTTATCGATTGAGCTGAAATTTTGCATACGTACGTTACAGTTCCGATGACAATACAATATTATAATAACTATTTGACCGTTCCGACTTTCGTCCGGATGCAAATCGCATTTCAACTACTTCACGTTATCCGATTGAGTTGAAATTTTGCATACGTATTTAGTTCCGATGACAATACTAACTGACTGACCGGTCCGGTTTTGTCCGGTTGCAAAACGCACTTTTAATAAAGCACACTAAAAACTTCTTTTTTTTAGTGCATTTAAAAATGTTTCTTTACAATTAATTTACATTCAGATATCTGCCTCTGAGGTAACAGCGATATCAAAGTAACAGCGATTTTTAGCAACGATACCGATCACTTATCAATATTCTTTATTCTGTGGTTATGATTCACTTATTAAAAAAATAGTCTCCACGAAAAGCGTCTTTATTTTCAGGCAATAATACCTATACCTACCCATCCTGTAGGTCCGTTCAAAATATCGGTTAAAACATTTTTCAAATCGGATAAGTAGTTTCGGAGATTGCTTCCTGCATCCAAACTTACAAACTTAACTTCTTTACAATATTTGTATAGAATATAGATGGTATAATTTTTGGCGCCCAACGTGGGGCCAAATAATTATGTCAATAATAATTTACATTCATGTGCCACAATGTATGTTATTTGCTCCCCGAATGTACCTCTTTGTATTATAATATTAGTTTAGTAAAGACGTGACTATGCTAAAAACTATTCGTCGACGTATAAAACCAACGAAATGTGAAAGAAATGTACCGAATTATGTAACATCATATCGCGTCGGTAACCGACAGTGTGTATCAAACTGAAGCTTGCGCGCGAGCGTGACTGTCAGATGCGTGATTCAACCACAACTGATCTTTTCACTCGCAGTGATCACGACTCTCTTCATTCCATTTCTCTCAATTTACATGAATATTCATTTATATATATTATGTCTACGTAAAAGTGGGATACATGGTTTACATGGCCCCTTTTTTATTCATTGTAAATCGTAGACGATCGACAACTAAGGTCATTGGCGTCTATTAACATCGAATCATCTATATTAAAAATTTCATGGAAGGAGGACCTGATTGAAATCTATCAAGAATTACTCAACATAAAAAATGAGTGTGCTTTAGACCACACGACTGAAGTAAAACTTCTTTAGCTCCATCTATATGTATGTATTTTATTCACTTTAAACGTAGAATATTTAATGTATTGAACAATATAACAATTTATAAAATTGTTCAAGAACGAAATTAAATTACGAAATAATCAAGAAATCACCGTTCGCGTAACGCTAGCAAACGAAACGTAACTGGCTATGAGAGAAAGAAAATGTGCGCGCGCACCTCTTTCTCTTGCCCCTACAGTAATATTCGAAACGTAACTCTCTCTTTCTATCTTCACTAACTTATATTTTCCTCTCAACTTCCGTTCGCCTCGCCCGATCACACTTTTCGTAATGCTCTGATCACACTTTTCGTAACGCTCTGATCACACTTTTCGTAACGCTCTCGTCACGCATTCAACAGCTTACTCCCCAAGTCAAGCGTGAGTAAAGAAGTTACTTACAAAAAAAAAATTCACCTCATTATTTTCCGAGCTTTTGAAGCTGCAAACAAGGCTTTAGAACAATTGCCGAGCACGATACCCGCCCACTTTGATGCAGAAGTGTTTTTTATACCTCGGATTAAAATATTTGGTGTCTGTTCAACGTTTTTAAAATAATAAATTTCGCGCCTCTGCACTGAATACTAAACAAGTCTGTTACTCGAGTTTTTTGTGCGTCGACACGAAGCTATCAAACGTTATTTTTCATCATTTCTGCGGGGAAAAAAATGGCACCACTTGCGATAAAAGCATTGTCATTTGTGAAGACCTTTTAGAAAACATTATACCTACTAATCATCATATATATTAATACGTTAAGGTTAAAGAATGTTTGCCTCCCTTTTTAGAAAAAAACCACACAATTTTTCCACATAAATTATATATCATTTTACAGATAATTGCTTGCTCTACTGACATCGACAACTAAAAAATTTATTATTTCTTTCGTTTTTGTACATTAATTAAAATACAGCAACGCTGAACAACGTCTGCCATCTGACGGCTTTAATTTTGAAACAACGTCAACACTTCGACTGTCATTTGACCTTCATATTGTAAATACTGCATACACAATACTGCATACTGCCATCTGACGGATTTAATTTTGAAACAGCGAGCAACGCGGAACAACGTCACAGCAATGCTGCATGATGCCATCTGACGGCATAGCTCAACGCTTTTGCTACCTGCGCCTCTATATGACAATTTTAGTAAAATATTTCTTCGATCTGTTATCTGAGCTTCATAATATTGTAATACAACAAAAAGAAGAACGTTATAAGCAGTGTGCAAAATTAGCAACGAATTGAATACCTGCAATCATATTTAAAAAATAATTTTGTAAAGTGTAATTAGTATACTTATTTAGTACGAATAATTCGCACAGGTCACTCTAGTAAGTTCTTATATCACATTTAAAAAAACATAAATTTAAGCGAAATTCTAGTAATTAAATTTCGACCTGTCAACTAACGAAATTACTAAATATCGTCCTGTAACTAGTTTTCATCCTGTCATCTTTATTTTATCTTAAATACTAGCTGCTACCCGCGGCTCCGCACGCGATTGAGATGAAACAGCGACAACGGCTCCACCGCATTCTAGTACCGCTTTAAAAAACAATTTTTAAATACACTTTGACATTTTTGCCAGCAGTCTTTGCGTGCTATATAGGTATCTATATTACGTGTGAATTTTAAAATCGTTGTTCATTTTACCCTCTTGAGGGATGATTTTGCAAAACGAAAAAACTAAATTCGTAGTTCTTTACTTTTTACCAAAAGCCTAAATTTAAATTTTTGATATCTCTAATTTGAGAAATGATCGTTTCTCCATCAAAATTTGCATCCCCTATTTCACCCTTCAGAGTTGTTTTTTTAAACAAACAGTATCCTGTATCCTTCCTCTGGATGCAATCTATCTCCTTGTCAAATTTTATCGAAATCTGTTCAGCGGTTTACGCGTGAAAACGTAACAAACAAACAAACAACAAACCAATTCGAATTTATAATATTAATTAGAATTTTTTTGAGACAAATGGTACCCTATGTCCTTCCTCGGGACGTAATCTATCTCCTTGTCAAATTTTATCGAAATCTGTTCAGCGGTTTACGCGCGAAAGCGTAACAAACAAACAAACAACAAACAAATTCGCATTTCTAATATTAATTAGAATTTTTTTCAGACACTTAGTATCCTATGTCCTTCCTCTGGATGCAATCTATCTCCTTGTCAAATTTTATCGAAATCTGTTCAGCGGTTTACGCGTGAAAGCGTAACAAACAAACAAACAACAAACAAATTTGCATTTATAATATTAATTAGGGTTTTTTTTAGACAAATGATACCCTATGTCCTTCCTTGGGATGCAATCTATCTCCTTGTCAAATTTTATCGAAATCTGTTCAGCGGTTTACGCGTGAAAGCGTAACAAACAAACAAACAACAAACAAATTCGCGTTAATTATAATATTAGTTAGGATTACGTCAGATAATAGATCAGTATTTTAACAGTTGGAATGGTCTCATCGTCCAGTTGGCCAGAATTTTACACGCGTCTCTTTTACTGCTACATTTCAAAAACCAATCTACGATATTTAATCTCGGATTAAACGCAATGTTACAGGTTTTTTGTTTGATATCAAGTTCGGTTTAACCTTCTACACTGACCTGAATGCAATATTCAACGGGTTACAATACCTTAGAGACAGAGCTTGTCGACTAGAAACTATTAGTTCCAAACACCGACAATATCCCCTGAGCTTACGACAAAACTAATGATGTCAGAAAAATCACGTTTATGTAAGATCTGAGCGCCGAACAGCCCGGCCGTATTTAGACCATATGCAGTCAAACTTGAGTGAGTGAGAACTGGGTAATAGCGAGAAAACTCTCTAAGTGAGAGCAATTGCCAGGTACCGTCTGAAACCTCTATATAAGTGAGAAACAGAAACCTCTATAAGAGAAATAAGACATTTTTCACTCGTGAATCTCTATAACTGAGACTACTACTTGCCTGTACCTCTATAAACGATAGAGTCAAACGTACTAAATAGTTCCACTTTAAGAATCTATACTAATATATAAAGCTGAAGAGTTTGTTTGTTTGGTTGAACGTGCTAATCTCAGAAACTACAGGTTCGAATTGAAAAAAATTATTTGTTGGATAGCCCATTTATAGAGGAAGGCTATAGACTATATAATATCACGCTACGACCAATTGGAGCGGAATATCAATGAAAAATGTTGCAAGATGTATCTCAAAATTAGTCCGTCCGGCAAATATTATCAGGTGAAATGCCTTAACTAAATATTGCAATATTAGCGCGTAAAGTTTACAAGTCCGGATAACTCAGTCGATAGAGAGACTATTAATGGCAGGGTCTTGTCTCCCCAAGCTCAAGATAATTTACCATTTTCATTAACTTTATAATGAAAATAAATAAAGATTTTAATTTAGTACCTATGTGTTTTAGTTTTTCACTTAGTTTTGGCCCGCTAACACATCCTAAATCTTATAAATGGCCTTTTAGAAAAATCAGTCTGACACTCCTGATTTACACACTATAACGTCTTTGAAACAGAAGTATTATGAAATACAAACTTAAAGACAGCGAAATAATTGGAATCCGGCCGACTATTTTGGCTTTTTCTTTTGACGTGACGCTATTCCAGTTAATTAAATCATTGACTAAATACCATTACAAAACGGAAACAAGTATTTCGTTATTTTTAAAACATAGCTGCTTATATTTTGTAATTAACTAAAGAGTGAAAATCAATTAGTCTAATGGATTTTTTAATTTGACGTTATTTCTGTCGTAGGCGAATCAAGAGTAAAAACAAAAAATTTTTGTAAATTTCAAATAGCATTAAGTAAGTTGAAAATCGATCCTTCTAAGTCAGAGGTTCCCAAACTTTTTTGTCTCGTAGACCTCTTGCCATGTTTTTCGGTTTTGGGTAGACCCCCTGCTTATCTGATATTGATTTTTTGCAAATTCATTAATTTCAAAAGTATTTTTGACAACCGGTATAGTGCTACTCACTTTGAACGATTTTAATTTATAACGGTAGTGAAATGTTTAGTTTTATACATTTATTAATTAGATTCAAATTAAACGAATCAAATTAAAATTTACATTCTGTTACACAAAATAACTAAGCAAAAAATAAATGCTTTTAGTGTGAGGGATGAACCTGATGCTTTAATAATAAATTTTCAACATTTGGCATTAATTTAATTAGATTTTTTCTTAAATCTCTTCGGTTAACGATGCCCAGTTTGTTTCTTTTTATGTTAGGAGATTCACTATCGTTGGCCCCCATTTTCATTTCATAGAGCCCCAATTTTTTTCCCCGCTGACATGGACCCCTTGCAAGTTGTCGTCGACCCCTGGGGGTCGATATAGACCACTTTGGGAATCACTGTTCTAAGTAATATTTCAGTCGATGGAATATTCATTATATTTATAAACATAATTGATAGTTCACATGTGTAACAAACTTCAAGGTAACTTGTTTATCAAAATTACTAATCGCGCCTATATAGTTGTTTTTCATGTGCTTCAAATGATAACTGACAACTATAATTTATGGAAATTAAATCGCCTACGTTTGTTTACGCACTAGTGTTAAATTAATGATTTTACGACCGCTGTCCACTCATAATATATGATCTATCATAGCCCACGGAGTGTGGCGGCCAAATTCTCGCAAAGCATTCTGCTGCATTTTCCATTTCGAGCCCTTATCGAGCCCCCTCTATTAGCTACGTTACAGAACTGATTTTACCATTCCAACCCACAAGTGAGGAATGGTACTAGTTTAGGTCAAAATTCACTTTTCAAAAATTTTGCAATATCTATCCGTTTTGAGGTCCCCCGAATCCAAAAAACATATTTTTGGAAAAACTCTGTGCGTCTGTGAACACGATACAGGTCAAACGGATGAGCGGATGAAAACCAAATTTTGGGAGGATGTTTGGTATGCAAATAAGAAGAGCCCTATTGTTTTTGGGGAAAATCGGCGCATGCGCACAAGATATATATGCTATAACGTTGTTTTTTATATAATAATGGTATACTTTTCATAACGGCTTATTATTCTATTTATTTTTTCAAGAAAGTTTCGTTAAACTTTCTAAACTTTATAGTTTCGGAAATATTTTGAAAATAAAAAAATCAGCCGCTCTTTTGTTTTATGGATCTGCCAGAAATAAACTAGTTCGGCACGCTTTGATTAATTTTTACATGACGTGGAACATATTATGTAGGTAACCATGGCAACGAATAGTTAATATCATATTGAATACTAGCCATTACCCGCGTCACCTCACGCGATATCAGAAATTTTCTTTTCTTTATTATAATCAAATGTCAACATTTTTGAAGTTGGAATGGTCCTGTCGCCCAATTGCCTGGAATTTTTTTAGACAGGTTAATAAATAAAGAAGCAGTATTCCGAATTTCATACGTCCAAAAATCACGATGTTTAAATAACAGATTATGTAGTAGTTTTGGATCGGAAGTTTTTTAAATTTAAAAACAAACGTTATATCTCAAAGGTTCACGTAAATATTTTCGGAATTAATAAAAAAGTTTACACTGAAAAAATTGTACAGTGCGCTATTTCTATATCAAAGGCACACAGTTTTTTAACGATTTGATCACCGCCAAAGTCCCCAAGTGTGTTTTTGAGTGTACATAATATTGCAGTCACAGACACATGCCCCGCGGTCCCAAGACTATCGTCAATGTAAGAACAGAGTTAAGAACATGCATGATAACAGTGATCTCTCAATTAAGGTTTCTCCTGTAAATCGATATATTTTTTCCTAAAAATATCCACGTTACATCGATATGGAAAACCAAAAATCATTTTGACGTGATAACGTCTTATAAATTGATGAAACACCAGCTGCACGCACGAAAAAGTGTAACGTTCCTAACGTTCCGCCTGACCCTGTGCGTGCAAGCGAGAGCGCAGTATGCTTCGGCCCAAGTTTGACAGCTACTAAAATTTAGGTTATGTATTACGGAATACGTTATCACGTAAAACTATCGTCCGTAAACCGACTTTACAGACAACCAATTTTTTTATCTAGCGGTCCGGTTCGGCTAGATTTGTAGATTGCCGTCGTTTTTTCGTCGACTTACGTTACAAAATTGGTCTCCACGAAAAGCGGTTTAATTTTAACGCGATAATATATAGCCTACTAGCGGTCCGTCCCGGTTTCACCCGGGTGCGATAGATATAATTCAGCAAAATGTACTTCGTTTGCGGCTCGGTGTCTGAACTAATATCTTTGAGCAAATGTCAATAGATGTCGCTTACTTGGTACTAACATAGTTTTTTTTTGTCTGTTTCTGAACTAATAGCTTTGAGTAAATCTCACGTCACATGTTACTAAAACAGTTTTATTGAAAAAATACCGTAATTTTGTACAAAATATTTAATAAAAACTATCCTATAGCGTAAGTTGCACCAAGCAAGACACATTCTGACGGTTAATTCTAAATATTGGTAAAAAAAATTGAAATCGGATGAGTAGTTTCGGAGATTACCTCCTACATCCACACTTTACCTCTTTATATACAGTAGAATCCGAATAGTACGACTCCGTTTATAACGGCCAACCGCTTTTAACGACGTAAATGCAACCTCAAGTTTGATTTTCATAAAACATACTGCGAAAGTATATCCGTTTAGTACGACTCCGGTTAAAGCGATCAACCGCTTTCAGCGACTTAATTTATTAAAAGTTGTTCGGTTAGAATGACGCACATCTCAAAATGATTCATAATTTCAAGGGCAAATACTTGCATTATCTCGATACACCCACTCCCTTCCTTCCCAGATGCACGCTGTTTTATTCCCGAGTAAATTCCATAGTATTTTTTCCCCTTTTGATGAATCACTGCGTTAACTTCGTGTCAACGCACGTCAAAATGAGATATTATTATATAAAATTTCATGCCGTTTTGTGCGTCGTCCGGTTAGTACGGCGTAATATAGCCGGTCCCTTAACAGTCGCTTTATCCGGATTCTACTGTATTAGAAATCGTGTCCATCGATACAATTAATGTGAAAATTTAAAACAATAATAATTATTATTATTGTTTTAAATTTTCACATTAATTGTACTTGAAAAAGTCTAAATTTATAGACGAAACGTCGTACATTGAATAAAGAACTTTTTGTCCACAATCCTGCGATTCTTATTAATAATTTACCTCTTTATAATATTAGTATAGATGAAGTATGGCAAAATCTGTTCAGTATAGTGAATTCAATGAGATTTCACCGGATCGAAGCCAGGCCAGCCGGTTTTTGTACATCTAAACCTTCTTTAACAAATAAGCTATCGAATGGCAAAAACCGCATTCAAATCCGTTCAGTAGTCCTCGTGTTTTTAGCGAACACACAAACAGACAACTGTCTTTTAAACATATTAGTATCAGTATTGATATTCTTTGCTCCATGGTAGTGTTTGTAGTTCATGGAGTGTTGGGTAAGCTATAGCAAGCACTCGGCGAAGGAACTATGAAGAAATAAAGGTAAACACCACTTGAATACAGAGTTGTACAGTTCAACAAATTTAGGTCTGTTCTAGTAGCGATAACCACGGTGGTTATCGAGTGCTTAGCAAAATAAGCACTCTGGTTAATAAATGTTGTTTATTATTCTGCTAAACAAGTGACTACCCAAATCGCATATTAAATAAGTACCAGAGCTACCAAACATTTTTGGATAGGTGAAAATTTGTGTTAAGGCCGCTGCACACAAGGCTGTAAACACTGCTGGCCGGTAGGTTGGCTACGAGGCTTCAAATGACGTCACTGCCGGCTCGCCTGCTAGCTCACAAGATGGCTTTTAAAATTAGAACAGGGGCTATTTTTCTTGCTCTGAGCAAGAACCAATCAGGAAGCAGTGTCTTGTCACGTGGGCGACTTGAACGAACGCCCACAAAGCAAAATGGCGTCGGTCTCCTCAGACAACCGACACGCTTTGCTCTGTGTCTATTTGATAATAATATTATTTCCTTTTTTTGTTACGTCTTAGCCCATGCATTTCTCAAAATGGAAGAAAAAGGCAGTTCGCCATCTTGGGGCGTCGGCCATATTGGGTTTAGAAAGACGTCACATAGATTAGTGTGTTCTACTCGACAAAACCTTTCATTTAGATATCCGCGTCAAGGAAGTTGTAGAGAAACTGATAATCCGCCATCTTGTGGCGTCCGCCATATTGAATTTCGAACGATATTAGATACCCAGTGAGGGGGAAAATATTTTAAACTACTTACTGTAACAGAACAAAAATGAAATAGAAATTTATTATTATTATTATCCCATATTGCATGACATGACATCAAGTCACGGCCGAATCATTGTTTTGAAGACAGTGTTCGTGTTTTTGTCGAACTGTACAAGTCTACAGTTTACGAGCTTTAAAGCCGAAGCCCGATAACAAAAGAATGACCACAGGTCTACCAATACAAACGACTATTGTACGCTAGGGGAAAAGAAGGGTACGTAGGTATATTATGATCGGATTTAGCTCCTACCCGCAGTGTCCCGGCGTATCCCGGAAGAAGTGGCGTTGAATTTGTTCCTTGTTGAATTTACTTACAGCTCTGTAAGCACAAGGCGTAACATATATAGATTTTCAAAAAAATCTTCGCGTGTCCAACCATTATCATAAAATATCAATTCCTGCGCTGACGTTTGCCACGTTGCGTAAAACAATTCACTCGACCAAAAATACATTTTTTGCACGACCCGCTATAAAATATCTGCTTTTCATATGCCTGTATAGTGATCGTAAAATGACGCATTTAACACTAGTGCGTAAAGCAAGACGAAAGTAACTGCCTGCGTTAGCAAATACACTATATTGCCGGCAGGGTTTCGCACTGCGACCCGAGTTTTTCATTATATTTATCCGTGAAGAAGTTACTTATTTAACATTCTCATTGCATCTATATATAGGTATATATAAAATTCTCGTGTCACAATTTTGGCCGCGCTAATCTCCGAAACCACCGAACCGATTTAATGAAATTTTGTAAATGTGTCTTGCTTGGTGCAACTTACGCTATAGGATAGTTTTTATGAAATATTTTGTACAAAATTACGATGTTTTCTCAAAAAAACTGTTTTAGTAACATCTGATAGAATTCGCTTAAAGCTATTAGTTCAGAAGCAAATCTGGTAGAATTTGCTCAAAGCTATTAGTTCAGACGCCAGGCCGCAAACGAAATACATTTTGCAGAATTATATCTATCGCGCCCGGGTGAAACCGGGACGGACCGCTTGAATTTTTATAAAATAGGTAGTACCTGGTAGTACCTAGTTCAGTTCTTTGTAAACCAAATCTATTTTTTTACCTTGATATTTATATAGGTAAGTGTAGTCTGTAGGATATTCTTTTAATTAAAAAAATAGTAAAAGTGAAATGCTTTAACGTTTCAAACAGAACAGATTTTATTTACAAAAAAAATTGGTTGTCTGTAAAGTCGGTTTACGGACGATAGTTTTACGTGCTAACGTATTCCGTAATGCATAACCTAAATTTATATAATAATTATAATAATTCGAATCTATGATATTGCATGTTTCGATTCAAATTTAGGTTAATTTTATTTATTTAAATTACTCACCACCTATAATAATAATTGTTTTTTTTTTTAACTTTCTTTCTTTCGTATTTATTTTAAGTCTCAAAGATTAACTGTCATAATATTTTGAAAACAATTGTTTCATTGTTTATATAAAATTCCAAAACCTACTTACAATATTTAAGTATTTTCATACGTCAAAAAATTGATTTTTATAATGATAAAATTTGTATGAAAACGATTTTTTCGAGAGATGAGACCTAGCTAAAACGATTTTTTGCCCCCCAAAATCCCTTTTCAGTAAATATCATCCAAATCGTTAGGGCCGTTTTCGAGAAAAGCACGCACAAGGTCAGGCGGAACTATAGGAACGTTACACTTTTTCGTGCATGCAGCCGGTGTTTCATCAATTTATAAGATTGGTGATTCATCAATTTATAAGACGTTATCACGTCAAAAAGAACTTATACTATCAATACAATTACGTAATGCTTTTTGAACAAATGACAATTGCATAATATTTTATAATATTTCAAATACGGCACGCAGTCCTTTATCAGTTTAAAAATATGTTTTTACTGAAAAGAATAAAACAAAATATTTGATTTTCTGTATAAAAAAAAATATATAATACAGATTTATCCATTGTTGTTTCAAGAGGTAGGTGTCAAAACGGAAGTGTCTGTTTTCTTTCAATATTTTGAATAACGTATTCTTTTGTTAAAATTTTGTTTTGAGTAACAATAATATAATAACGTTTCAATAAAGGTCATAAGAAATCTATATCCATATTAATATTATTATAAAGAGAGACCTAATTTTGTGAGTTTATGTGTATGCGGAAAATAATCTCCGGAACCACTGCAGCTACGGAAATTATTAATGCATTGCAAAAAATCGTTCCACTTAAAATGCAACATACGCTGAAAAAGAATATACTTAATAAATAAAATGAATTGATGATAACAAATCTCATATGTATGGTGTTTCTTAAATGAAATTCGATGTATGTATTGTTTACATGTTTTACTTCAACAGCGCGCGTAAGGGTTACGCGCAAATTTTTTAACGAAGATCTCGCTAAGAATTATTTACTTTAAAAAGTTGCATTTTAGATATTTTTAACGTGTATATATAACCGTGCAAGCCGAGAGAGTAATAAGTCTATGAAATATGGTGGGGTACCGGGTATTATATTACCATCACCTCCACCACCAGTGCGTTAAAAGCTTGCAAGCTACCAGTGAGATTTATATATGCAAGGAATGTCATGAATTATTGGTACACCCGCTCATATACAGGCTGTCCTTGCAAATTTTACATCGTATTTATTATATTATGATAAGGATAAAGTTCCGATTAGGAGACACGCCCGATTTAGACCAAATTTTTTTTACGTAACCTCAATTTTTTTCAAGGAATTTTGACGAAAATACATCGTAAATTTTACAGTTTGTATAATTGCTCGATTATTTTGCACATACCGCTAAACTAGCGGTATGTGCTTTATTATCGCTTTGTGCGTCAGAGCTGACTTTCGTTCATATAAGAAGTTATATTTAAGTTAATTTCACACGAAATCCATTCAAATTGAAGCTTTTTGAAAAGAGGAGATTCTAATCTATAAAATAGAACCATTTTTAAATCAATTTGAGTTCATAAATACTATTAAAATTGTAATTGAAAATCACAAACAGCAGTTGTCGGTTGGTCTGTACGTATGTACGTACGTATGTACGTACGTATGTACGTACGTCACGACTCTACAGATCGCAATTTTGGTCGGATTGCTTTGGGTTATATTTTATTCACTTTGTTTACTATCAGACCAGAACCCTATTTAAATTCACTAAAATGTGTTCAGTAGTTTAATTTTTATAAACAGTTTTATTTTTTATTATTTTTGACAGCTAATATAGTTTAAAAACAATATAATAATTGCTATGAAAATATAGTGTAATCCATAAAACAAGTGCTACACTTGTATACCGTGATAACACCACTGCCCTATTAGGCAGCCGTGGCGTAATGGTTATGCCGTTGGATTCCCAAGGGCAAGGTCCTGGGTTCGATTCCTTACGGTATCATTGACTTTTTTGTTTTTTTTTTCTTTTTATTTTGTTTTATTTTATTCCACTTGATATTATTTATATATTATATTATGTATAGTTCTTAATTTTTTTTATTTTTGCAAACTTAAAAAAAAATATTTTTTCAATTTTTAATTATTTATTTCTTTAAATTTTTAAATCTTTTTAAATTTATTAAAAATATTTTTAATTGTTATTTTTTTATCATACAGTGGAAAACTTGCGGGATGTGCACTTTTGGTTTTGACAACTATTTTATTCTACAATGCTTTTCTTGTGGAGAAATGTGTGCGATTACAATCTAAATGTGGCACTTCACATGGCTATTTGTGTTCGCTATTGGGTGTTTGTTGTATTTGGCAAAATATATGACGTTGCAAATAGAGGCAAATACGACCATCCACACATGGCAGTCAAATAGCAAACACACAAACATTTGGCAGCAGAACGCAAGGTTCAAACATCCAGGAATTTTAGCACTGTTTCATTGTCCCAATTCATTTTCAATAGTAATTGTTCCAGTTCTCGCTCACAGCACAGACACAAAAATACTGCACGTCCGTACAGGTTCACGGCGCGTGCGCTTCTGAATATGCCCATTGTGTGGACGGTTTATTTGCCTATTTGACTCCTTTGATGTGCATCGAAAAACTGACAAGCGCACGGTAACGCGTATTTGGTATTGGCCTTGTTTGTCAAATAGGCAAATAAGGCCAACACTTTGTCAAATAGACTGTCCACACTTGGTAATTGTTTGCCAAATACACAAATACAAATAGCCATGATAAAGTCATGATTTTCTGACAATGTTTTCTGCAACCAACTAAGGCGTACATAAACCGTCTTTGCATGCGTAGGTCTGGTAAGAAAAGTGTTCATCCGTGACGTTTACTTTACTAATTGAATTTTTGCCGCACACTTTGGAGCGTGTATCCAACTTGAAATACCGCAAATATCTCAAATGCTATCAGCATATTTTTTCTAGGACGTACGTACAGCGTGCAATACACAAATTGGGTCATAAAAGTCAAGCTACCCTTCAAGCAATATATCATCAGGTTAAGATTATACTGCTTGATATTTGATATTAAATACATCTTAGAGTGTTCCATTACTTTATAATTAAATGCAAATATAACTTCAGAGCAAACGGAAATAGGCACTAATTGGCAGGAAATGACGCGTCATACGGTTTACCAAAAAAAGCGATCAGGTGCCTACTAATAATAATATTTATTCAACACGCGTGAGTAATATATAATTTTGGGGCCCTGCTAAATTCGGGAGAAATAATAAATTACTTCATGTTGACGCGTAGAGTGCTAATAATGAGCCGAAACTGTACGATAATGTATTACTGCATAGTTTCTGAACCGATAGGAACGCGGTAGCGCGCCGAAACTGTACGGTAATGAATTATTACTGCATAGTTTCTGGACCAATAGGAACGCGGTAGCGATTTGTATATAATGAAAACAACATCGCAATTCAGCGAAAGTCAGGGCCATCTTGTGTGCATCGAGGGCGGTGGGTACGTCAATCAATTAAGTGATTTATTATTTTTCTCTCTTTTATCAGGGCCCCGATTACATATTACTTGTGCTAGTTGAATAAAGTATTATGTGCGACCATTGATCGAAGGAGAATATTCCAATCGCGTGTTACCGAACTCGCTACGCTCGTGCGACAAATTTCACTCTCATGGAATCTTCTCCTGCTCTCACTAGTCGCACAATATACTATTATTTACAAACGCGTCAAAAAAATGCATTCTTAAAGTAGGTAATTCATTTACATTATTTGGTGCTATCTATAAATATAAATAAATAAAGTATATAAAAAGGAAACCGTGTCTGAATGACTGACTGACTGATCTACCAACGCACAGCTTAAACCACTGGACCGATTGGGCTGAAATTTAGCACACATATAGTTTATTATGACGTAGGCATTTGTTAAGAACAGATTTTTAGAAATTCAACCTCTAAAAGGGTGTCACGGGGGTTCAAAATGTGCATGTAGAAATCATATAAGAATGTAAATGCGCAGAATTACTCCTGTCAACAAATAAATAATCACGTGTTTCATGCTTTTTTCAAAAACAACCCCTTTGGAGGGTGAAAAGAGGTAAATAGTCTAAAAATCAACACGGGTGTCATTTGCAAAATTTGTCAGAACGTTGATCACGTGAATGCCATCGATTTTGATATTTATTAAGGGGGTCCACGTCCAGAAAGGAGTAACTATGCCAAATTATGGGAATGCATCTGTCTTTCGTCTCAATCGGGTGCGAAGCCGCGAGTAACGGCTAGTATAATATAATATAGTAGGATTCTCCTGTATCTCTATATATTATAGTAACGGATTACAAAATCCACATACTGCAAGAGTTGTTTTTTTAATGAATTATACAGACGTTAGCTCAATTAATACAAATAAATAAAACTAGAGTGACCTGTGCGAATTATTCGCACTAAATAAGTATAATAATCACTTTACAAAATTATTTTTTAAATATGATTGCAGGTATTCAATTCGTTTCTAATTTTGCACACTGCTTAAAACGTTCTTCTTTTTGTTGTATTACAATATGAAGCTCAGATGACAGATCGAAGAAATATTTTACTAAAATTGTCATATAGAGGCGCAAGTAGCAAAAGCGTTGAGCTAAGCCGTCAGATGGCATCATGCAGCATTGCTGTGACGTTGTTCAGCGTTGCTCGCTGTTTCAAAATTAAAGCCGTCATATGGCAGTATGCAGTATTGTGTCTGTTGTATTACAATATGAAGGTCAGATGACAGATCGGAGTGTTAACGTTGTTTCAAAATTAAAGCCGTCAGATGGCAGACGTTGTTCAGCGTTGCTGTATTTTAATTAATTTACAAAAACAAAAGCAATAATAAATTTTTTAGTTGTCGATGTAAGCAGAGCAAGCAATTATCTGTAAAATGATATATAATTTATGTGGAGAAATTGTGAGGTTTTTTCTAAAAAGGGAGGCAAACCTCTTTAACCTTAGCGTATTAATATATTATATGATCGTAAAGTAGTCTGCAATTGAACAAATTATACAATTTATGTAATATAAAAGCTTGTCGCGAGATCTTTCTGTGTAAAGAAACAAGAATACAATACGTAACTTGATCTTGACACAAGTAATTCTAAGGGAAAAAATGTATGTATTTCATAAAATTGTAACAATTATTATTATTTTATTCAGCATATTTATTAACGTAAGTTTATAACATGAATATTATTTAATTCAACATATTTATTAATTTAAGTTTTTCAACATGAACACTGCTTCCTAGTTCACACGCTCCGCTGCCATCTTGCCTCTGTTTCTCTACATGACCACCAGAATACACCAGTGGTGGCGTGGCTTTTTAAGACGTGGTATTACAACATAAATTTACTCAGAAAAAAACCCCGCGTCATGTTTTTATTCAAATAAATTGTAAAATGTAACGAATGGTTGGGTTTGATTTAATTTAAAGTTTATTTTCTTCTTTTTAGAGCAATGAAATGAAAGCTTGTTTTTAAAAATGTTTTTCTTGGCCTATTAATAAGTTTATTGAAAATCAATAGTTTAGATAAATTGAGAAGAAAATGAAGGGAAAAAAACTGAGCTTGTAAGTGTGAAAATAAACACGGGCCAAGACGGAAACGTAACGGTTCAAAGGAAAAAGTTTGCCTCGTTAAAGTTTACACTTTAGACGTTGCGCGTTGTATGGCACGGAGGAAACTCGCCCTTATAAATAACTTCGGGCGTTTTGCCGGGTCCGTCGTCTTATTTGTATAGGCTGAGATTATATATCGACTGATACCTTCGTTCAAAGAGAAAACTGACACCGGTTGATTAAAGAAATTTTTGTGAATTTCGATATATTATACAGGCTGTCCCATTAAGAATGGGACATAGAACAACCACAGATTCTCCAATTCAAAATAAAACGATTAAGCGAAATATGCCTAGATAAAATGTTACTCGTTTCCGAAATACAGGGTGTTGAAGTTGAAAACTGAAAAATTATTAATGTCCATAATTTTTTTAATACACCGTATAATTTTACTCAAATCGGCACACTTGTTAAATATCATAAAATGCACCTAACAATAAAAAAATTAGTTCAGTACGCTCTACCAGTGGCGTACGGCAGGAGTAAGTAATGCTTGTACCCCTTCTAAATGTTACGCCGCTGTCTAAATTTTAATTTTGACTATAATTTTAATTTTTTTGATATTTTCTAAGTCAATAATGTACACTTGTTAGTTTGTTGTAAAGTCATTGGTTTTCGAGATATTCGCAGTTTTTTTAAGACAAAATTGTAAAAATGAATATTATTAATAATAATACAAATAAAAAGTACATGTCTATCTATCTTTAACTGCGAATATCTCGAAAACCAATGACTTTACAACAAACTAACAAGTGTACATTATTGACTTAGAAAATATCAAAAAAATTAAAATTATAGTCAAAATTAAAATTTAGACAGCGGCGTAACATTTAGAAGGGGTACAAGCATTACTTACTCCTGCCGTACGCCACTGGTAGAGCGAGTAACATTTTATCTAAGCATATTTCGCTTAATCGTTTTATTTTGAATTGGAGAATCTGCGGTTGTTCTATGTCCCATTCTTAATGGGACACCCTGTATAAGTGCCAAATACCAAACTGCAATGCCATAATAACTAAAATAAATATAGTTTAAAAAAAAAAACTAAAAAACACGCTTTATATCGAACTAAAAAGTAAAAAATATTTTTTTTACAATAAGCTTAAAACAATAATGAATAAAAAATACAAGTATTATTGTGAAAAAAGCGTGGGGCGCTTTGTTCCACATTTTCGTACATCGAGCGCCCCACGCTTTTATCACAATAATACTTGTATTTTTTATTCATTATTGTTTTAAGCTTATTTTAAAAAATATATTTTTTACTTTTTAATTCGATATAAAGCGTATTTTTAATTTTTTTTAAACTATATTTATTTTCCACTTTTTAGTTCGATTTATTGTCAAAAATTTGCCGAAAAAAAACAATTTTTTTTTCGGCGTCAACGGGATTAGAACCCACGACCCGTGATTCCGAGAGTTGATGTCAGCGAAGACCCGTGCTTTAGACCGCACGGCTACCACCGTAGTTACAGTGCTGGCATAATAAACCAGTTGCTGTAGTCCAAAGGAAGGTTACAAACAAACATACATACATACATACAAACTTAACAAGTGAAGTTAATATAAAGCGTGTAAAAATTCAGGACTATTCCAAATCCAAAAACATTGACCTTTGATATATTATAAATCAGCGATCGGCAACCTTTTAGCAAGCAAGGGCCACATAGTGGCAAATTGAAATAAAGGCGGGCCGCACTTGTTCATAATTTTAATAATAGGTATTTGTGATATTAAAAATTCGAAAACTTTTTATTTGAATTTTATTAAAAAATTACTTCAAAATAGAACTACTGTTCTTTTACAAAAATTAGTGTGACGTTTGAGATTGTATTTGAATGGCTATTTGTTGTATGTTAGCTTCCAGGTTTGTAGTTGCAATTCGTAGAATAGCTCTCATAAGCTCATCTGTGAGGCGTGAAGCATATTTATTTTTTCTGTAATTGATAATCGAAAAGGTTTGTTCGCATAAGTAAGTATACTACCAAAAATTGTAATTAATTGCAGAGCAAACCTTTTCAATTCGTCAAAATTAGATGGCAAACTGACATAAAATTTAACAAGATCTTTGATTTCAAAGAAAGAGTTTTTGAGAGTATCATTACATTGGAGATCAATCACGTTCATTTATAAATGACTAAGTACATCCTCAATATCATAAGAAAAAGGATTTGTGAAAATTAATTTAATTATTTATTTATGTAGGTAGGTATACTTATAAGACTTTTATTTATAAAACAGTCACGGGCCGCAAGGTATAGACTCGCGGGCCGCGGATTGCCGACCCCTGGTATAAATAAATATAATAACATTTCTGATATCGCCGGACAGGCTGACAGGAGTTGAGAGTTAAACATAACAGCAATAACGACGTTTCAACTCAACCTCTAAAACAATAATAACTATGGCCCACCGTGTTTTATTTATTATATATCTAACGGATACTATTCTTCCTTGCGTTCTTTTTTCTTCTTCCTGTTCTTTTGTTTTATGACCGTTATTTGCGATGTTCTTTTCTAATATTTATTATTTGTTCACTTCTTTAAATTGATGAACTTCAGCCGATATCTTTTTTATTTATTTGTTTATTTTTTTTTTATATATTATACACAGATTTGTGAAGCTCTTTCTACCAGCGGCACTTTTATATTTGCAGCACAAATAATCTGTAAAAAAATAATAATTTATTTTTTTTATTTTTGTGGCTAATAGTCAAAAGCGCTTATGTTTAGTTTTTCATATTTTCGTACAATTTTCGGGCTTCTTTACGTCTACTTAATTAATTGCTTCGGTCTTACAACTGTCAAAAATCGTCAGCAAACTGACGACAAATCGCAAACCGCTGACGGGAAATTCGCGGTTCGCGGATTGTGGATTGATTTTTAACAGTAAGAACCAGGAGCTATCAAACATTTTGACGTGATAACGTCTTATAAATTGATGAATCACCAATCTTATAAATTGATAAAACACCGGCTGCATGCACGAAAAAGTGTAACGTTCCTCAATCCTAACGTTCCTAACGTTCGTAACGCGTAACGTTCCGCCTGACCCTGTGCGTGCTTTTTGCTAATTTCTCGTTCAATTTAAATCAGATCGGTTTGAAACCAGTCTTAAACGAAAGAGGAGAACATTTTACATAGATTTCGTATAACAGAATTTGCCTAAACAGTTTTTTTATACAAATTTATATAGAAAAATAGCTGTATAAATGCAATGTTGTCTAATGCATGGCGCGACGCGGTCGGTCGTCTTTGTTTGCCGTACATGGAAATTAGAAGATAACGTATGTCTTGTCTTAACATGAAAACGGCTGCATTTCTAATGTTTAATTCAATTTTTTGACATTAGTATTTTGTGAAATGCAACGCCTTCTAAGTTAAGTATTGGAATAACTAATTATTATTAGAACATAATACTTTGACAGTTGCAAACGTCACTTTTGACATTTCTTATCATTCCGACACCAAGGATAAGCGGATTGAAAGCAAATTTTGGGAGGTTTAGGTTATGTATTACGGAATACGTTATCACGTAAAACTATCGTCCGTAAACCGACTTTACACACAACCAATTTTTTGGTTAGGTGTTTGACGCAGCGTCAAAATTTGTCTAACACTTCTTTCGTGATTGAAATATGTGCTAGGTTTAGTTGAGGATACCCTTAAGGCCGCTGCACACGAGGCTAGAAACGCTGCTAGGAGTTCTGCTGGCCGGTTGGCTGGGTACGAAGCTGGAAGTGACGTCACTGCGGGTTCGCCTGCTAGCTCATAACATAGGTTTTAAAATTAGAACAGGGGCTATTTTCCTTGCCAGGCCCGCTGCTAGATATGATCAAGAACCATTCACGAAGCAGTATCTTGTCACGTGGGCGACTTGAACAAACGCCCACAAACCAAACATGGCGTCATTCTACTCAGAGTCAGACAACAGACACGTTTTGCTTTGCGTTTATATTTGAACTGTCACTGCGCGCGCACCAGATGTATACACAAAACGAGCTTGAAAAATAGTCTCGTGTGAAGCGAGCACTTAAGGCAGTTTGGTAGCCCAATGACCCTACATTTTTTAATATTTATTCAAAAGATTATAATTAAAGACACCTACAGAAAAAGAATCAATTTTTTTTACCACATCGTTTAAGAGATATAATTAAAGTTATGCAAAAATACACGAGCCGTTATGAGTGTCCTTGTTCAATAACTCCGGAAATTGAGGGTTTGTAAAAAATTGACAAACTTGACCCCACAAAAAAAACTTTTTAATGGATAGAACGATGTCTGAAATACACACTGCAAAAATTTCAGAATAATTTACCACGTACTTTTGATTTTATTAATTTTTTTAATACTGACATGTGGGGTCTATCTCTGTTGTTGTAAAGACAGTGACTAGTGACAGCTGAGTACTAATCAATTAATATTTTATAAATTACGTTACTATAATTATTTAATTATAATTCGCATTAAATTAAATCAAATACATTTTTATGTGAATTTCTATTAATTATTACAGCAATCAAGAAAACCAACGCTAGAAATCTAGCAGCATTTCTAGCCTCGTGTGCAGCGGCCTTTAAAAAGCAAAAATTCGACATAATCGGATTCGAAATAAACATAGACAAGAAAGTTTTTACATTTAATTTAAAAAAAGTCTAGTAAATAGCATTAAAATTCATTAAAATTAAGCAGTAGTTTCGTTCCAATTGTAAAACGTAACTTTGTTAATTAATTTTATTTTGTTGGCACAACTGTACGTGTACTTATACATAATACGCCTTGCAAAATAAGTATGTTTTTATTCTAGAAGTACGCTCTCGTAAAATAAGCAAAATATTCCAATGAACCAAAAGAAAGGAAACATGCGGCAAAATTTTTCTTAATTGGCTTGAATAAATTTTTTGGAACTTAAGAATAACCGATCAGGACTCTTGTTAACGACCGTTTTAGTCAACGGGTAACGGGCCGACGCGAAACGGTTACCTTTGAACACGATTCGCTAATATACGTGAGCGCGTCCATTGTTATCGATATCAGTTCTATACTTGAAGGGCGAAGAAGTGCAAGTGCGTTATGTCTTGCTTGTTTATTTTTGTCATTTTCTAAAGTCTTGTCCCAACACTGGCCTATTATGAACAAGGCTAATTAATAAATCCATATCAATATCAATTTTAAACTCCATATTCACAATGAGCATCACAAGGTAGGTATAGGTGAAAACGTGCGCGCACACCTGTCGTCGTCAACAGACTTCTATGAAATTACGTGGTCTACTGCATAGGACCGATCGCCGTCGCGCCGAGGGGCGACGTGCGGGTATCCGTTGAGTTTTGTTGCAACGGTTACATTCCCGTCGCGTCAACAAACACTCGCACTAACCTATTGAACACTACGCGTCGGCCCGTTATCCATTGTCGTATTATTAATAAATTAGGGCCACTAGTGACTTTATAAATGACTAGTCGCCCGAATTTGTAAATTTCCACGATTTTTTCGTCGACTTGCGTTGCCCAAAATTGGTTTCCACTAAAAGCGCATTTATTTTAACGCCTATGTCAGGGGTGACGAACCTTTCTACATCTACGTGCCAATTTTTTTCATGAAATTTTTTAATGACGTTTCATTGTGAAAAAGTTTTGCAGTAAAATTATTACTGGTTGAATTTTCGGCAACGCGGTTGGAGGAAAATTTTTTTACGGACCGCTGTTCGCAAGAGCGAAGTCTTAAATAAATAAATTCTGAACCGTTTTTGCGATAAATTTATTTTTCTAATTATTATTTCCCTGTATAAATATTTGTGGTTGCAAAACGCATCGAAATTTAACTTTTGTAATGAATTTGATGAAAATAATTATTCAAAGCGATTTTCGTGTTTGTTCATAGCATTTTTGCTCTTGGCAAACAAATATAAGCTTTAACAGATATCAATCTAAATTTAATTTGTGTTTTCATAGCAGATAAAAACTAGTTTTCAATAAAACGGAAAAAAATGTGAGCCGTCGTAATACAGGGAAGAGACATTACAGACTAGAAAAATTAGAGGAAAGCTGGATTTTGACATGAACTTTCCTTTCGTGGTTCTAAACCAGAGGTCCCCAAACTTTTTTGTCTCGTAGACCACTTGCCATATTTTTCGGTTTTGGGTAGACCCCCTGCTTATCTGATATTGATTTTTTGCAAATTCATTAATTTCAAATGTATTTTTGGCAACCGGTATAGTGCTACTCACTTTGAACGATTTAAACTTATAACAGTAGTGAAATGGAGTGTGAAATGTTTAGTTTTATACATTTATTAATTAGATTCAAATTAAATGAATCAAATTAAAATTTACTTTCTGTTACATAAAATAACTAAGCAAAAATAAATGCTTTTAGTGTGAGGGATGCACCTGATGCTTTAATAATAAATTTTCAACATTTAGCATCAATTTAGTTAGATTCGGAACCGTTTTTTGCGGTCATCGCTCGGACTAATATTATTAAAAGCTAATGCACCGTCGAAAAGAGATAACGCTTGTATTATCAAGCTATATACACAAACATTTTATTATGTAACTACTGCAAATGGGGGATTTACCCTGTCATTAATATTATCAAAACATATCAAGACTGACAGAAACTTGTGTACACAACGATCACATGGGATTGATTCAAACATTATAAAATTTGATCAATAAAAAACAGATATAGTAAAAAACTGGAGGTTCTAGACAGGGGCGGATCTAGATAGAGACTAATAGGGCCCCAAGTGTCAAAGGCCGACAAAAATTGATTTACTATCATCAGTGCCCATAAGCATCAATTATGGGCCCCATCTCTAAATGTTTAGTTTATGAAAAAATTCAAATTAATGGAAAAAAATTAAAAAGCATTGATTTTTAAGAAAAAAACTGAATTTTACAATCAATGCTCCCATTGAAAATTTGACTGTCTATAAAATCGGGCATTTTTATACAATTAATAGAAAAAAGTTTCAAAACTTTAAAACTAGAAAAATTGAACTAATTGTTATTTATTTTTAAATTTTATACTTCTAAAGACAGTTTTATGTCAGTAAATAAAATTTTTGAGAACATGATAAGAAGAAAGAAAAATTGTTGACACGGTTTAGTGAGGTACTTTTCATTTCTGATTAATTAACTAATTAATTAATTTACTTATAGGTTAATCCGGCACTGACTATCATAGATAATATTTAATATTAACAATAATCATCTTCATGGGAGAATTTTGACAATATTTTAAGAGAATAAATAGACCAGTAAAATGACGAATTCAGTTTCCACTAATTCGAAAATTAAAAGAACTTTTCCATGGTTACAATATTGAATTTTGACAAGAACAATTAAAAATCTGATGAAGCACAGTTTGTAACTCCTTTTTAACGTTTTACCATTCCAACCCACAAATGGGGAATGATACTAGTTAGGTCAAAACTCACTTTTCAAAAATTTTACAATATCTTTCCGTTTTGAGGTCCCCCGAATCCAACAAAAAAACATATTTTTGAAAAAACTCTGTGCGTCGGTTAGTCTATGAACACGATACAGGTCAAACGGATGAGCGGATTGAAACCAAATTTCGGGAGGATGTTTGGTATGCAAATATGAAAGCCCTATTGTTTTTGAAGAAAATCGGCTTATTATTCTTTTTATTTTTTCAAGAAAGTTTCGTTAAAATTTTTTTTTCTAAACTTTATAGTTTCGGAAATATTTTGAAAAAAATCAGCCGCTCTTTTGTTTTATGGATCTGTCAGAAATAAACTAGTTCGGCATGCTTTGATTAATTATTGACGTGGAACATATTGTGTACATAACCATGGCAACGAATAGCAAATATTACATTGTATACTAGCCATTACCCGCGTCACCGCACGCGATATCAGAAATTTCATTTTCTTTATTATAATCAAATGTCAACATTTTTGAAGTTGGAATGGTCCCGTCGCCCAATTGGATGGAATTTTTTAACAAGTCATCGCACAACGGTGCAATTTTGACAACTTTTTGCGATTTTGTGGAAATCTCTAGGGTCATCAATCATTTTCATTTTACAGGCCTATAAAGACATTTTTTTAGTAGAATTTTGACTTTTTTGTGTGAAAATATAATAATACCATAGTATTATTTGTTTAGCCAGGCTTATGAAGTAGGTATATTCTTTCCCAATGTATGTTGCATTTTGAGTGAAACGTTTTTCTGTAATGCATTAACGACTTCCGTAGATACCGTGTCAATATTTAAATGAAATTAACTCCATAACTGAAAAAGCCTGTAATACAACGAAATAGTTACTAGACCGAAAAAATTAGCAAATAGTTTTTTCATATCCAAAGTCTAAACAATTTTGTAACTCTGCAAACTTTTTATATACTTAATGTTTTTTTTTGTTTATTAAAGAGTTCTAATCAGACATCAATCAAAGATTTAAAAAAATAATTTATTTATTAAAAAAATCGATGTTTTAACATTGATATTGGCTACCTCAGAAATGCAATATTAACAAGTTAAATATTATAAATTCTATAAACGATTTTTGTATACCTATTTGATTGTAATTCGTAAAAATCATATGATCACTAGCGTACTGGCCTTTGTATCAAACTGGCGTGGGTTCAAATCCCACCTCCGCTAATGGCTGTTTTGTGATGTTTAACTTAAGGTAGTACGAGCGCCAAGGCAACTTTAAACAAAAGACTTGATTTTTTTTATATTTCGGTAGATGGATGATATGTTTTCATTGATTTCTCCAAAACTAGTCGGTGGAAATTAAAAAACAACTATTTAAATTAAAGTTAAAACCTTAATAAATTATTGAAAACAAAAAAAAACCGTTGTGCCCGACTAATTAAAAAGATATTTAATATCGGGCACAATGGGTTTTTTTATTTTCAATAATTTATTAAGGCTATAACTTTAATTTAAATAGTTTTTTTTTTAATTTCCACTAACTAGTTTTGGAGAAATCAATGAAAACATATCATCCATCTACCGTTTTACCATAAAGCCAATGTTAAATATGCCTACTTTTGAAGTCATTTATTTATTTAAAAAGTAGGGCAAACCCCCTAAAATTTTCAGAATTGGGTTAGACTTAGTTCAACTTCATATAAAAAAAAAATCAAGCCTTTTATTTAAAATTGCCTTGGTGCTCGTACTACCTTAATTTGATGTAGGTACTTAAAAGTTAATAACCCTAGTTATCGAATTAACAATAAAATTGACAATAATATAGCAAAACGAAAGTATTACCTTTAAAATCTTATCAAATTCCTCACAAAATGCACTGATTTCAAAATCAAAACGTCCGAAAGTTCTATTTCCCGAACAACAAACAAAAAAAAATCACACAAAAGTCAAAATTTCACACATTTTATTGAGAGAAAACCTAGCAATTTTTTTTTGTAATTGTTAAATTATTAATAAGTTGGTAATGAATTTATCCGCGACATTTCACGAGTGCAGCAAAGCGTCTGTATCGGGGAGTCGAATAGACGTGCGTCAGACTTCGCTGCTTCGCGAACACTGACGGTGATCGAACCGGCGACACGCAAGTAGAAGAGACTTCGAAAGAGAGGCTGATAGCGCGCAGCGCTCAAAATTTGCCGTTTACGGTTTTAAGGACATATCGCGTGGGATCGCCACAAACGACGAATATTTCATTTTGATACTAATATTGCGCTTCCACGGATTCTTTTATACAGTGCAATTCATTTAAGATGCAACACGCGTGCGTTTTGTCAATATGACAGCTACGTAAATCATTAATGCATTACAGAACGTAAGTAGTTATTTATTCGGTTCATTTGTTCTTTAGGTAACTATTCCTCCGAACAAATTCAATTCACCAACCATAATTATGTATATTGCAGATATAAATCTAATGTGTCTTACTTCCAGGGTATAAATATTTATTCGCCTGAAATAATAATGGTCGCCATATATATCGTAAATCCTACCTATAAACGTGGAGTATAATATCTACAGTTGCTCTTGTGAATTTATTTATCTGTTGTTTATTTACCTTTTGTGAAGTGAAGTTATTTATATTTATTTTTCATTGAAAAGACAAAAAACATTTTTTTCCCACGACACACAAATCGAAAAAGAGTTATACTGGGTTGAAAAAATTTATCCTGCAACCTTGTGCCCCCCTGAAAGATGCGAATAATGTTGTTTTGAGTTGTTTCTGACAACAGACGCGAGTCGCGTCGTGAGGAAGGAAAAGCAACACAAAATTGAGCTTGTTGAAAAGAGTCATTTTCTTTTGGATACAACGGAAATTAAAATGTCCAAGTGTGTAGACTTTCACGGTCGGTGTTGATCCAAATCTTCTTGGTTTCCGGGCTTGTATGCCGTGGTCCATTGGTATTACTACCTGACGGTAGACATTATCAAAGGCGATGTGATAACCGGCGAAGTTTCCTTCTGGGCTGTTCACATCCGTTTGTTAAAATTTATATTTAAAAAAAGATTCAAAGCTTTCTATAAAATTAGACCTAAATGCGATACAAACTAGGAAACAAAGTATTCAAATAAATAAATCAAATAAACAAAAAAATGCATCGCACTACGTTCCAAATTGCGTGTGTTTTTACAATCACAGAATAAGACACGTTGTGTTTATAAAAAGGAGACCCTAAAAGGCAAAAAATTTGAAGATTTTGATTTTACCTATAATAAGAAATTTAAAAAACACGATCGCGAAAATGTGATCCCGATTAAAATACAAAAAATATGTTGTAAGTGACAACTGGACACTGGTTTTGTTGTTTCTTTTTTGAACTTTCAAATCATTATTATTGATTTGTATATTTCATTCAAACAGTTTTCTTGAAAATATGAAACTTCTATCAGTGATCACTTTATCTGTCACGTGAGCTTCTAACAATTCTGGATGTCCAAAACCCCTAAAAGAATCAACTTTTTCAGGTAAATCACAATAAATATGGAGGGCTTTTGTTGACTCCAGCTCACTGTAAGAAGATAAATAAAATTTAAAAAAAGTCACTCACCAAAATTCTGCACTAGAGTTTCGTCAGCACCTGCAACAAACAAAAAAACATAATTAGCATATAAATATTTCGAAAATTCCTTTAAATAATACTTAAAGAAAAACAAAACTAAACGAAAAAACGAAAAATACATACTTGAGACGAAATCTTTGTAGCGCTCGTAGGTCCAGCACACGAAAGGTAAAAGTCGCGAACTACTGACTGTTATTTTATTGATTTAAACACTGCACTGGGTAATCGTTTTTATAAATTATTTTTAATAAATACGAGCTTAAAATCGCGATCACATTTCTTTAATTAACGTTTTTAACACTTCGAATGCACTGGTCAGTTCTGATTCATTTGGTCTGGTTGATCGTCTCGCTGTCCTGGAAATCCCGACATCAGAAGAAAAGCCTTTCGATTTAGTCATTGAAATGTTAATTCAACACTTACTCGCGCGATCGCGGAGCTGATGGCAAGTCCATTACACCAAAAACGAAGACACTCCTGCACTTTCTGTAAACGCGAGAGCCAGTAACCGGCGCCACGCACTATACCGACTCAAAAAGCGAAAAACGAAAAGATTTTATTAGTAGTACATAATAAAATAAAAAAATTTGTTGTTGAATCGCATGAAACGCACTTGCCCTAGCCTGCGTTTAAACAGCGAATAATAATTTTAAAAAATTGGTTGTCTTAAGGACGATAGTTTTACGTGATAGCGTCATAAAGAAACATTTATGACCTCTCTGACGTCACGCAAGAAGAGATAGAAATGCGTACAAGCCGACGCTTGGGCCGATCGCGCCTCTCTATCGCTTATACCGCGCTCTTGATTGCACGCTCAGACTCAGGCGGAACGTGACACTTTTTCGTGCGTGCAGCCGGTGTTTCATCAATTTATAAGACGTTATCACGTCAAAAATAATATTTCACATTTACCATAAAACTTCGAATTACGTTACGCAAGAACTTTAAAGACTGCAATGACCTGAAATATGTTGAGCGGCCCATAGACGCTCAATATTATTGCGCAATATTTGGATTTGTGCAATATAATTGAACGTGTGTAGACGAGATTGAAAGGTTGCGCAATATATTGTGTGATATTCAAAATTTTGAAAATATATTGCACACACGGGGAAATATTGTGCCGTCTGTTGTCAAGATTGCGCAATATCCCGTCAGTTGATCTCAAGTAGCGATCGTTTCAACAAGTCGTCTCAACTACGCCTCATCATGGGTGACAAGAAAGCCGAAAGACAATTTATTGTTGAATTTATCGAGGTGTATCGTGGCCTTCCGGCTCTGTGGGATGTGAAGTTCAAAGACTATAGTAATCGTGACAACATGATGACCGAAGTTCTGGTGGGGACTGTTTGCACAATGTGGCTGTACCCTCACAATAATTGAGCAATATATTGCACAACCTTCAATATTGCCTCCATACTGTACAATTTTTTGCACAAACCAAAATATTGTACAATAATATTGAGCGTCTATGGACCGCTTTAGGTAATAATAGCTTCGTGTGCAGAATGACGGAAATAATTATAAAAACTAATATATTTTAAATACGTGATTAAGTGGACGAAATAAAAAATATGCTATTTCAATTTGAAAAATATACCAAATATGAAAATATCAATGTATTATAACCACCTAAACAAAATTTAAATGCAATTTTTTTAGCTTTTAACAAAAAACAGAACGTTAGAATTTCAAACTTCAAATGTTAATATAATACCCAAACATCGATTAGTTTTGTAAATTAGTAACCACTTAGTCAAGTATCCCATGTATAGGTACAAACAAATATTATTATTAAATTCCGAAATGTCTAATATTTAAAAAAAACAATCGTAATCTGGGGGCACGGCAGTGCCCCCGTCAAGTCGAGCGCGAAGCAAACACTGCCGTACCATTCTTTACTGGAACCATTTCGCCGCATTTTCAGGCCCCTATTTGAGAACCTCTGGATAAGACCAGAACGCAGAAATTTTCGTCATCCAGTAAGCTATAATCACATACTTAAAATCCAAAATTTCAAGTCTGTAGGTCATTTAGTTCCGAAGTTAAGCGAAAGCAAAGTTTCGCATTTATGACACTCACTCACGCATGATCATCAAAATAGAACTAGTACTTCCCATAAACTTAGAGAGCTGAAATTTGGTACAGAGTTAGGGTTTAATGGCCACATAAAGGGAAAACTATAAAAACTAGGATAATCGAAGATTATGTAAATGTCCTCAGTTGAAAGAGAGAGTGCGGCAGAAATTCCAGAAAACCAGATATTTGTTTACTCAAATCAGCATTGCTTTGTATCATTAGTTACCATAGAGATAAGGAACTATTCTCTGTCTGAATTGCATACTTTCAAGGTTTACACACACATAAAGAAAAGAAAGATTTGTAATAATAAAAAAACTACTCTAAAAAGAAAAAAACTGTGTCATATAAGAAAATCTAATAAAATAAATCAATATGCCCACGTTTCTACAAAAAGAAGTGAAATCCCACCAAAAACATTCTGTAAAAAACTAGCCATGTCTCGATGGAGCTGCTTGTTTATCTCTAAAAAGTAATGAAATCTAGACAAAGTCGTGCCAAGTCTAAGGTTCCTTACTGCGATTTCTTGGCCGGTTCTTCTACCGATTCTGGCGACAGATTGGTGCAATGGTATCATGGAGCACCTGGTTTTGTACCCTTGTGTACCCTTCAACGGCCAAGTCACAAAAGAAATCGCAGTAAGGAACCTTACACTTGGCACGACTTTGTCTAGATTTCATTACTTTTTAGAGATAAACAAGCAGCTCCATAAAGACTTGGCTAGTTTTTTACAGACTGTTTTTGGTGGGATTTTAAAATTACGCGAAAAAATAATAATTTCCAGTAAAGATTTCACAAGCAGAAAACAACGAACCCTCCAACTGAATTTGTTTTGTTTCAAATCACTGTTTCAAAAAAGTTAATATAAAATAATTAATCTAATAATAATATAACAAATAACTCATCAATATAGTTGCATCAATTAGCACAATAGATATTAATTAGCAATTAATAGTTGAAAACAAACACAATACATTGAAATTATAATCATCAAACACTGACAGGTGAACGTTGGGACAATAGACTATCGGTAATGTCGTGCGCTGTATTTGGCGGTTCTCCGATTAGCTATAAATAATTGCATTGAAGTGTCAAAAATGCATTTTTTGTTTTCGCTCAAAAAATTATTTTTCGCATAATTTCGCGTTTTCAAAATATCAAACACTTGTCGACGACATGTTTAGTTACAAAATTCAAGTTTCGTATAATTGAAATCACTATTTTTTAACAATTAATTTTGAAAAAACCACGCGGTTATCAAATCGACTGCAAGTCACTTCTCTTCATGGCAAATTATGTGTTTTGTTTTCAGAGCCTTAACAAGGAGGAATGTTTTTTTTTGACGTGATAACGTCTTATAAATTGATGAATCACGTCAATATAAAAAGATGAAACACCGGCTGCATGCACGAAAAAGTGTAACGTTCCTAACGTTCCCCCTGACCCTGTGCGTGATTATTAAATATGATATTCGAGCGGAATACGTTATCACGTAAAACTATCGTCCGTAAACCGACTTTACAGACAACCAATTTTTTTTTTAATGTCTTTCTTATTCTACCAAATCGTACACAACATAAATAGTAAATAAATAATCAAAAGAAATAGTGTTTTTTAATAAAATTAAAAAGATTTCTATTTTTGGCAACGAATTAAAATCAATTATTTATGGATGATGTTAAAATAATAACATTTTATAAATATCTTACTTAATGATTCTACTTTTTAAATGTTTTTATTTTAGCACGTTTTTATATTTTATATTTATAGTGTTATAAACACATTATAGACAAATCATTTTAAATAAGTAAAGTTTTAAATAAATAAAATTTCAATTGTCTGGAAAATTAGTCGGAAATTTTATTTATTTAAATAATAAAAAGAGTTAACAATTCAAAATCGATGTTTCACCTACTTCCCGTTATCCGATTGAGTTGAAATTTTGAACACGTCTGTAGTTCCGATAACAAAACAATATTATGGTAACTAGTTGACCGGCCCGAATTCGTCCGGGTGCGAATCGAACTTTTAAATTTTAATCTACTTTCTGTTATTCGATTGACTTGAAATTTTGCACGCGTGTGTAGTTCCGCTGACAATAACAATATTACGGTAACTAGTTGGCCGGGCCGGCTTCGTCCGGGTACGAATAGGACTTTTAAATTTTTGCTCTGTTCTCGTTAACCGATTGATTTGAAATTTTGAACAGATGTGTAGCTTCGAATACAATATCGCATAATATTATGATTGACCGGCCCGGATTAGTCCGGGTACGAGTCGCATTTTTAAATAAATAATTACCCTACCCCCGGCTAGACGGTAAAAGAGTGTGTTGAACAATTGTTTAACGTCCCCCCACCCTCCCCTGTTCTGAGTCCTCATATACGGTAATAATCATCTATTTCAATAAAACAAAGTAAATTTTTATATACAACGTATATCGTGAAATGCATACTATATGTAGATATAAGGCGTAGGGTCCGCGGATCATTATTTAGGAAAGACTGTGTTTTAGATCAGGGGTGTGAGACTGATTTTTCTAAAGGGCCATTTATAAAATTTAGGATGCGTTAGCGGGCCAGACTCTAAATTGAAAATACGTGTGGCACTCGGGGACTGCCGCGGTAAAGCTATTGCAGATTCTTTTTAGGTCTTTAAGTTTTTCTTCTCTATAAAACGAAAATAGCTAGGTATAAATAATAAGGTATAAATAGTGTAATTACACACCAAAATAATTATTCATTCAAAAAATTTGAACAAAAAGAACGATATTAAGAGTTTGATCATAGAATTTCACGCGATGTACATTTATATAGATATAATATCATATATACTTTCTCTGCACATAACCTAAATAATTTAGGTTATTTTTATAGCAGTATTATTTATATAAATTCAAAAAAAAATCAAAAAAAAAATACTTCATTTGTGATAATAATAAAATGTATGTATATAGAGTACTCACTCATTTTCTTTCACTATTTTTTATCACTTTCTTCATTAATAAATGCACTTTGTTTATTCATATTTAAAACACTTTATACACAAATAAAGATAGAATCAGTTATGAGCAGTTAGCAGCTAGTCTAGTCGCACGCACACAAACATCGTGCCGAAGTCTGCCGAACTGAAACGACGTTAGACGATGCACGGCTTTCAAGGCCGCACCGCTGTGCCGGTCGGAATGGGGGGTGTTAGGTTTTTTTTCGTTACGGAATTTCTTGATTCGGTCGCCGCGCTCAAAGCCGGCGATAAAAGCTATGCAATAGCTTAAAACTAAAACACACACTCAATTAAAATCTTTATTTATTTAAAGGTAATAAAAAGTGTCCTAAATTATCTTGAGCTTGAGAATCCAAACACCTGAGGTCTCTTGATGTCAGGTGTCTAAAATCCTCACTGGATAGATTCTGGTCGCGGGCCGTAATGAGATGGCTTGAGGGCCGGGTGCGGCCCGCGGGCTGTATCTTTGACACCACTGTTCTAGATCATCCCACAGTGAATAACAACAATAGATGTTTACCAATTCTCGCTGTACAAAAGAAAGTTTCGCGGGCTTCGCTGTTGTGTTGTGTGCTGCCAACCTTCTATAAATGAATCAAATAGGTCGCGTGTTCGACATTCCACAATGGAATTTTAAAAAAAATTATCGAGAAAAAATAATTTTGTCTGTCGCTAAAAATTGTCCAATCGCATGATGGAAAAAGTCCGAATTGAAATAAGTTTTAGTACAAAAAAAAAATTGGTTGTCTGTAAAGTCGGTTTACGGACGATAGTTTTCCGTGATAACGTATTCCGCTCGAATATCATATTTAATAATACATAACCTAAATTTTAGTAGCTATATTTTTACCGACTCTATCGCTTATACTGAGCTCTCGCTTGCACGCTCAGGCTCAGGCGGAACTTGACACTTTTTCGTGCGTGCAGCTGGTGTTTCATCAATTTATAAGACGTTATCACGTCAAAAAAAATTATCGAGGAAAGATAATTTTGTCCATGGCTTCAAGAAATAATTGACGGAAAAAAAGTTCAAATTAAATATACAAAAACAAAAGAAAATTACCATCCAATATATTAAAAGTAGTCGGCTAAGAAGATAGTATTCTAATTTTTAGTATGCTAACTACGCAGGGGCACGTTCCCGAACCCAGACGAATGGGGACCCCAGAAAGGCCCTAGAAAGATTGAAATAATTCGAATTACCTATATTAAAAAAAAAAACTGAACGCCTTTCAACAACTTTTTTCTGTCCAAAAATCGTAGCCACAGTTAATACACGTAAATTAAAAAATTGTTTTTAGAAATCAGTGGAAACATACTTATAAATAAAATCGTAACTTAGTTTGCATAATTGTACAGTTTTAAAGATTCCTGGAGCGAATTTTCAGTTTTCATCATTTTTCGCTTGTTTATTTATCCGTATCTATACTGTTAATCTGACAATGTATGTATTGTTTACATGTTTTACTTCGTCCGCGCTTTCTTATATGATTAAGGTAAGTACTAGTTTCACTAAATTATTGACTTCGTCTTCTCTTTGTATTTGTTCATTGTTGAACAATCGGTATAATCTACTTACAAAAGATAATATATATGTTACCGTAAATAGCCGAAATCCGTTAATTATTGGGTTATCCATAAATTACGTCACAGGTTAAGGGGGGGGGGGGTAAAAAGTGTGACATCGTACGTGAATAAAATTTAAAAAACTCTAATCTGCAATTCTACCGAAAAACTTTAAAATATTACCAAATAAATCAAAACAGTGTAAGAAGTATGTAAGTTAGTAAAACTTATTTATTTATTAAACGGATATATTCCTCGTAGATTGGACTTTCTGCTTTTACGAAACCGTCTTCCATGATGCCAAATCAACAAAATACGGAACAGATGTCTAGAAAGGTGACAAAAGCTTAAAAGAACTTCAAAATAACACACAGCACACCATGAACGTAGCTAGTTTACAGACGAAGTGACGTCACGCCGAAATCCAACATGGCGAACGGCGTTTTAGACTTTTGAAGAACAGATTAAAAAATACAATTCTTAAAATGGAATTATAAAATTTATATATTGCGCATTATTAAAAATAGAAATCAACATTTCTCGTTTGCTTTTTACAAAATCTATCCAGGCTATGTATTATTAGATTTTTTCTTACATGGGGCAAAATAGCCTATTGCCTTGGAAAAGTGGTAAAACTGAAAATTGGAGTGAATATCCGAATTGAAATTTTAATTCCTAAAAAGAACGCAAATTCACAAATGGCCGTAGATAATTCGCATTCTTACTAGCAAGTAGGTAGGCGAAAAACGGATTTCGGCTTTTGACGGTAACATATACACACAACGTTTACATGCATTTGTGTGCGCGACAGCTGTGAGATACATGGCCCGAGCCACAGGTGGCATCGTGGTGAGGCGCCGCCCCAATCGCCCACGAGCGACACAGAGATAGGGCGTCGCGGCGCTAGTGTGGGCGCCTTGATAACAAGTGTCTGCGTAATCTAAAGCGTATTACGTAATACACATACAGTATATAGTCAATGATCTTCTATAGAGTTATGAGGATGTACAAATTTATGCATTATAAATAGGTATACATTATAAATATATTATTTGATCATTTAAAAGACTACGGAAAAACTACTATTACAGTGTAAACTCTTTATAACGTCCTTCGTTATAACGAAAAACTCCCTATAACGTCGAAATTTTTACGATTTGGTTGGTTTACCTTAAAACCTATACATTAATACCCTCCTTATAACGCAACAGCCATTCTCTATTACGAAGAAATATGTTCATATTTAGGCGTCAGCAAATGTTTGCAGACATAAAGAGGACCATTCTGAACCATCACCATCTATTCAACAAGCACTTGATGACGCCAAACTATAGGTACTATATGTGTTTGGAATAAATTAATTTTGTGAAAATTGGTTATTTTTCTTTCTTCCCTCCATATAACGAAAATTCTTTATAACGAAAAAAATGTTCGGTCCCTTAAAATTCGTTTTAAAGAGATTATACAGTACATTGAAGATTATTGTTAATTTGGTTGTTTTTCTTTCTTCACTCCATATAACGGTAACTCTCTATAACGATAAAAAATGCTCGGTCCCTTGAGTTTCGTTATAAAGAGTTTACACTGTATATAAAGGCCGCTGCACACGAGGCTAGAAACACTGCTTGGACTTCTGCTAGGCTAGGTACGAAGCTGGAAATGACGATACTGCGGGCTCGCCTGCTAGCTCACAAGATGGGTTTTAAAAGTAAGGTCGCTGCACACGAGGCTAGAAATGCTGCTAGGAGTTCTGCTAGCCGGTAGGCTGGGTACGAAGCTAGAAATGACGTCACTGCGGGCTGACCTGCTAGCTCACAAGATAGGTTTTAAAATTAGAACAAGGGCTATTTTCCCTGCGAGATTTGCTGCTAGGTATGAGCAAGAACCAATCAGGAAGCAGTATCTTGTCACGTGAGCACTTGAACAAACACCCAAAAACATGGTGTCGCATTCTGTTCAGAGTCAGACGACAGACACGTTTTGCTCTGTGTTTATATTCGAACTGTCACTGCGCGCGCACCAGATCTATCCACAAAACAAGCTTGAAAAATAGTCTTGTGTGAAGCGAGCACTTAACAGCAATTAAGAAAACCAGCGCTAGAAAACTAGTAGGCAAATCTAGCAAACAATCTAGCAGCGTTTCTAGCCTCGTGTGCAGCGGCCTTTAGAACAGGGGCTATTTTTCTTGCTAGGTCCTCTGCTAGGTATGAGCAAGAACCAATCAGGAAGCAGTGTCTTGTCACGTGGGCGACTTGAAATAGTAAAAGCATCCTCTATTCTAGAGAGGTTTGAGAGTGGTCCGTTTAGAGTAAAATTGACTTATTATTTTTAGTAGATATTAGAAAAGAAAAAATTCCAGTTTTTTACTTAAAAATAAAATGGATCAAAAACCGGTCTTATTGACCCCCCTCTTTTATGGACTTTCAAAATTGCGACTATTTTACATTGGTAAACGTTTAGTTGATGGCGATAGAAATCTAATAGAAAAAAATCTTTCAAATCCATACACTATAGCTGGGTTCCGAGGTATAAACCTAATTGCACTGGACTAATAAGGTATAGGTAAGTACTATGTTACTACTGTTACAATATTATAAAATCTATATATTTAAAACACAAGCCCTATTTCTCTAGCCAATCCGCCAGCAATCCCTACTCAACCGATTGACACATGTTTTTTTTAACTAAAGCCTTTAGTCCACAGATCTGTTATCACTAATTTTTTTTTGGTGAAATTTCTTTAAAAGGGCTTCTTTCAACCGATAATAGTAAAAAAGACGAGGGGGAAGCGGGGTGAAGAGGAACGTAAAGAGAGAAAATCCTTCGATGTTCACGAGACATGAGTGTGAGAGAAATGCAAATATGTACGTATGTCGGAGATTTTACAAATAGTTTGACAAGTCGACTTTGACAATTGAAGTGTATATTCAAATTAGTTAGTTTTTTAGCGCAAATATTCCAAATATTAATAGACAAATAAGTTTTATTTATTATTATCCAAACAATTTAAGAACGTGTAAGTTCATATTAATTTAATGCCAAAATAGAGTTTTTAAATATTACATGGACTGTACCAAGTCTAAAATTTGGTCTCAGATCAGAAAAAAATAGTGAAAATCGTAAATGTATCAAATGAGGTTAGATTTTCTAAAAATGCATTGTGACAGCTCTTGCGGGGTAACCATGACAACGATAAACAGATCTCATACATTTTCTTTGAATTTATAATCAATTAAATATAGAGACAACTTGATAGGTCAAGCTAAATCAAAAGAAACATAACTGTAAATAGAAACTAATGAGGAATAAAATTATTGTCTATACGTTTGTATCAAAATATCGACTTATGAAAACAATATGAAAATACATGCAAAAGGTTTTGCACGGGTACACTAGTATTGTTTAAAACATATTTCCATAGTATAATATGTGCAGCTTGGCTAATTAATAAAATTTAATGTAGTCATGAGAGTCTCAAAAAATCCAGTTACGGCCCTGATCATAACAGAAGTAGTGTTTTCCCCGAGCAACACCGGGTAAGTATGGCCAGTCGAGCTACGAAAAAAGGTATCTGTAACTATAAAAAAAACAGCATACCTCATTTTGCTACAGATTTCCAATATTTCCTTTGTAAAGTTGTTTTCCGCATTTAAGTTTTTTAAATTAGCAAAAAACAAATGCAACGGAAACACCTGCGAATCGTTTGAAACAAAACACACACGACACTAACACATTAAACTTTAAAGTGCGGTAGTTTTGAAGCTTGTGCCGCAGGCGATTATCGCAGTTGCAACACTGACAAAGTAACAATATAACGACTAAACATTTCCACCCGTAACTGATTTAATTTTACTAAAACATTTTGTAGAATTTGTTCACACGATGACCACACTTAAATCGGGATCTTTAGAGGTCGGTCAAGGTTATTTAACTGTATGAATGGGTACTAGAGTGACCTGTGCGAATTATTCGCACTAAATAAGTATAATAATTATCACTTTATAAAATTATTTTTTAAATATGCTTGCAGGTATTCAATTCGTTTCTAATTTTGCACACTGCATTATAACGTTCTTCTTTTTGTTGTATTACAATATGAAGCTCAGATGACAGATCGAAGAAATATTTTACTAAAATTGTCATATAGAGGCGCAAGTAGCAAAAGCGTTGAGCTAAGCCGTCAGATGGCATCATGCAGCATTGCTGTGACGTTGTACAGCGTTGCTCGCCGTTTCAAAATTAAAGCCGTCAGATGGCAGTATGCAGTATTATGTCTGTTGTATTACAATATGAAGGTCAGATGACAGATCGAAGTGTTGACGTTGTTTCAAAATTAAATACGTCAGATGGCAGACGTTGTTCAGCGTTGCTGTATTTTAATTAATTTACAAAAACAAAAGCAATAATAAATTTTTTAGTTGTCGATGTCAGTAGAGCAAGCAATTATCTGTAAAATGATATATAATTTATGTGGAGAAATTGTGAGGTTTTTTCTAAAAAGGGAGGCAAACATCTTTAACCTTAGCGTATATTAATACCTATACATATATGATATTAAGTGGCCTCTACACGATCAATTATATCCGTTATGAATAAAATTAGCATAAAATCCGTTCTTAAGTGTTACTTCGAGAAAGGTGTAACTATATGCCAAATAATGGAATCGCATCCGTGTTTCGTCTCAATCGCGTGCAAAGTCGCGGGTAACGGCTAGTGCATTACAATTTCTAACAAAGAGAGATCTAAGTAAGACGCCTTGACGCTTAAATAATTTATTAAAGGATCGGATCAATTGCGCGAGTAACGGCTAGCACAGTAGAACCTATTTAAGTCGAAAATTTCCAAAACTCGAAAAAATGTTTTGTTCCCTTCTCTTCAAGCCCCAAAACCTACATTACTCGAAATCTTAACCCTCTATAGGTCGAAATAATCAGTGGATCCCTTAAAGGCATTTCGGTACATATGTTTCCTCCATAACTCGAAAAAATAAATTGGACCTCTGTATCTCGAACATTGCAACTCAAAATTAGTTCAAATGAATCTTAATCTTTATATACAAGTCAAATATTTCCTTACAAAATGAGCCTAAATCGAATTCCTTTATAACTCGAATTTTTTGGCGTCTCCCTCGAGGTTCGACTTACAGAGGTTCTACTGTATAATAATAATAACTGCATATTGTGATAAAGTTGATCATAACAATAATGCATGTCAATTAGGTTTGTTTTCCATTAATATCAATTTTCACTTCGATTTAAACTTCGACTGTTTAATTTCCTGTTGCAACTGAAATATTATGCATTTTGAAATTGAACGTTTCGGTTTTCATATCCGTTCCGATTAGGATTTTGTACAGAGTGGAACAAAAAGTTTTGTTCGAAAGTCATGCCTTTTGAACAGTTTTAGCTTCTATCATTTTGCATATAATACGCGCCACGAATCTAAAAGCCTCGGAAGTTAGATGCGAATGCGGGCTTGCGCTTGTACAGTCTGTTGAAAAACTACAAACTCAATTAAACTAAAATAACAATAACAATATTTGTACCTTCTTTTTTTGTTTTGTTTTTCTATGTGCTAATGGCCGCGCAGTCGAAGCACACACTTTTGTTATGTTTATTGTATTTTTGATTTGATTTTTTTTCTATAAATAAAAAAACAATAACAACTTGACAATAGCGTACTCGACTGTGCTTTAAAGCAGGAAAGCGACAAGTGACAAAGGCAACGAGCGATCACGGCCAATCACCGACGATGCCTGCACATTTGACTACACAATCATTTTGATTTATTTTTAATTCACATAATTTGCACACAGCAACTGGACCGACATCCGTCTGGTCCGCCATATTGCTGTAATATTAGTGACTAGTGTTATATTGTATATTGTAGTTTGTGGTCAACAGTATTTGAAAAATAATGAAAACATTATAAACATGTATGTGATCCATAATTTAATTACCCTCCTCCTCATTCCTAGCCCCTGTTAGAAGGTACCCCGGTTTACCCTGCAGAACACACACAAATTGACTTTCCGATCATTCTCTAGTTGTACGATAGGTGGGCGACCTGTTTGCTATTTTGGAATTCCGTTAGTGTTCTGTTTATCCGATAATAGGCTCATCTCATATATTCCTCCTCTTCCATTGGCATCCAATCTTCTAAGCATTGTTTTTTTTTTTATCAATTTGTGTCCACGCGCAATCAAAAACAATTGATTTTCTTTCATAGCATATACAGAATGTTTCAAAAAATTATTTTGGATTATTTAAGGAGGTTGATCCGTTACAGTCCCAATCAAAAGTAAGTCGATTTATAAATGGGAACTTTTCCATAATAAATTTTTACAAAAGGTTATAAGTCGATGATACCAATAAATTATTGTCATAAAGGCATAAATAAATATTTTTTTAATATTAATTAATTATTCCAGTATTTTACTTAATGGATACACTTTTGAATTTTTTGTGCAAAGTTAGGTTAGAAAAAATAAATTTATATAAATATCTGTATTTTACATATTTTTTGCAGTAAATAATTGAAAAAAGAAATTAGAATTAATAATAATTAAAATTAAATCATTAAAAAGTTGAAAATTCAGTTAAAATTGTCAAGAATAAATGTCCATAATCGAAAAGTACTATGGTGTAATATTTTTTTTTTTATTAATTAAAAGTCTCCTAATTAAATTGAAAAAAATATTAAAATATGCGTAAGACATCGATGCTTTACATAGTTAGTTTTCGGCACTGCTGACATTATTTGGTTATTTGCAAAAAATTAAAATGTACCGTTTGCATGCTAGGTTGACATATTGTCCATAAAACTACATGTAAAAGTTTTAAAAAATTTTTTACTTTATAAATCTCCTAATTATTTTGAATTTTTTACAGAAAATTTTGTCATAAAAAAATCTATTAAAAAAATTTGAAAAGAAGTTTGACCCTGCAGGCCATCCCTGTAACTTCCCGCTATTTTCGAGTTCAAAACGCTCAAAAATATATAAAATATAGCAAGAAGTTTATTTTTTAGCTCTTCGAGCTCAAAAAAAAACCACTTTGTTACGAAATTTTCGTTCACTATATCTCATAAACAAATGAACCGATTTTGATGCGGTTTGCGTCGATCGACGCAGTTTTTTTAACCTAAGAAAGTAAATTATTACAAAAAAATCGATTTGATAAGAATTTTACGAGTAATTATAAAAAATTACTTTTTTCCTAATTTTTCGTTCACGTTATCTCATGAACAAATGAACCAATTTTGATCTGGTTTGCGGCGATCGACGCAGTTTTTTTAACCTAAGAAAGTAATTTATTACAAAAAAATCGATCTGATAACAATTATAAGAATCATTTTAAAAAAACACTTTTTTACGATTTTTTCGTTCACGGTATCTCGTGAACAAATGAACCGATTTTGATGCGGTTTGCGGAAATCGACGCAGTTTGTTAAGGAGAAGAGCTGATTAGATTTTGGAATTATTCGGTTTAGTAGTTTAGAAAATATTTTACAAAAACAAATTTTAAAAAATTTTTGAAACTTGTTTTTTTAAGATTTCTCAAAATTTTTTGGGCCGAATCGTTTCAAATTTTCAGGAAGTCTAAGTTCACCAAGATCACGTCAGATGCCGCAAACCGCGTTTCAGTCGGACACTCCGTTCAAAAGATATAAAAGGTTTACATACATACATACACACACACACACACACACACATACATACAGCCCTACGGACATCATCGCCAAAATAGTTTTAATAGCTTCCTAGGACCTCAAAACGTCGAGATCTGGCGAAAACTCGATTTTCGAAAATCGGGGTGAAACCAATAACTTCCCGATTTTTGAAAAAAAAAAATTTTTTTTTTTTTTTAAAGCGGGAAGTTAAAAATTTTATTTCAGATTTTTTTCATTATAAAATAAAACGGCTCAATCTCCTTAATCTAATCGATGGCTCACAATATGTCTTTTGTACTACTTACCGATGAATATTTTAATTGGATATTTAAAAAATGTAAAACTTCACAAATTGTTTATCGCAGTGTAAAATCTATACTAATATTATTAAGAGATACATTTTTAAGTTTGGTTGCAGGAGGTAATCTCCGAAACTACTCATCCGATTTCAAAATTTTTCTCACTAATTTTTAAAATGGATTTTCGGTATGGACATAGGCTATATATTTTTGCATAAAAAATAAAAGCGCTTTTCGTGGAAACCAATTTTGCAACGTGAGTCGACTAAAAAAAGGCAGCAATGTACAAATTCGGGCAAAGCCGAACCCGACCGCTAGTTATTAATATGTGCATACAAAAATTAAAATAATTTTTACAATACCCAACATACTTTATAAACATTCATTCTACCTATGTCGGGGGCATAATAATAATTTAATAAATTGAATTTATGTCAAGGCATAAAAAATAATAGATTAGCATTCACAAAATGGAAGGAGAATTGAACCTTTGCGAGTAAGAAAAAAAAGACTACACTTGGAGTCGGGGAATAACACGGAAGTTTGAAAATAAACTGGAGCAAACCCCCCTCAAATCCAACAAGTGGGGTGCGGCGCACATATAACCTAGTTATGACCTCTATCGTTCTCGCTTGTTTACTGCTTGCTCTACAGGTTTACCAACTGTTCCGCAAGAAACTCTAAACCGCTCGTTCAGGTCGGAAACGTATTAAGGCCGCAGCACGCGTATTTGGTTTTCAAAGGCGTAGACATGGCGTCGACAATCCTAGGATTATATTAATTAGGGTGACCAATCGTCCCGGATTTTCTGGGTCAGGCGTATTATGAAAAAGACCTTTTTTTCTCTTCAACTATCACAAGACAATAGTACATATATTACATCACAAGGGCCGAAAGTTCGCCTCGGGCTCATGACGCGCAGGGCCGAGATTTCAACTTTTAAGGCCCGTGTGGTGTATACGATTTTTCTTCATATCCGCTCGAAAGTACGTACTTTCGTCAGCAGGGACGAAAGATTGACATTTACTCCCAGTGTAACGATTCAAAACTTTTAGATTATAATGTACATAGTTTAGCGGTAATAATTAGAATTGGGTATTTACTGTACTTGTCTATTTGTTTTGTCACGGCGCGTGTCAATTTTGGTTTTGGCATGTTGAACGACGCCGTGAAATAAAGAAACAAAATATGTTTTTTTGTCTGAAAAAAGGCAATAGGTTTTAAAAGGTTGAAATAGAATGTATTAAAATAAGCTGTGAAAAAGTGCTGAAATATTTCCTTTAAACCACATCAGGGAGAATCTGGAGTACTTGGTGATCTACCGATCCAAATTTCTTTTTGCATGTATCGTTTAATTGATTATTTTTCATTTTGTCAATTCCAATCACATTAAGATATCAGAAATTTTCTGTGTGCACATTCTAAGATATCTTGTTCACAACAATTTTATAATAAAACATTCAAAATAAATATTTTAAATTGTTTACTAATTTTATTAAAATTTATTTATTTAATTGTCTGAATACTTAGCACAAATAGTTTAAATTATATTACGAGACGATTACGTGAGTACGGAAGCCGGGTTGGCTCATTGGTGACTAGTGGAGTAGTGGCACCGCACACGGCCACTTCCAACATGTTAACGCGTGCACGCGTTAACATGTGTCCGTGTGCGGGATAAATGCAGATTTCTGCCTTATCCGTGTGCGGGATAAATGCAGATTTATACCTTATCCTGGAACGGTAATCGAGCTATCTCTGTCTTTTAACTGTCAAATTCTGTGAGCAGCGTTACTTTTTGCATTGAGGTTAGGCGTAGCTGAAGTTTTGTTTATAGTGAAATAAAGTAATAAATAATTTCAAAGTAAACATTAGAAATGAGTTTATTGTTCATCACAGGTAATTTTACGGTAACATTTTCATTTTTAATTTTAACGAAACTCATTTCTAATGTTTACTTTGAAATTATTTATTACTTTATTTCACTATAAACAAAACTTCAGCTACGCCTAACCTCAATGCAAAAAGTAACGCTGCTCACAGAATTTGACAGTTAAAAGACAGAGATAGCTAGATTACCGTTCCAGGATAAGGTAGAAATCTGCATTTATCCCGCACACGGACACATGTTAACGAGTGCACGCGTTAACATGTTGGAAGTGGCCGTGTGCGGTGCCACTACTCCACTAGTCACCAATGAGCCAACCCGACTTCCGTACGTGAGCTTATCCGAAAAAGTCCAAAGCTAATCGTATCACCAGTGAGAACGGCGGGAGGAAAAAATTTCTCATGCGTATTTATACTCGTAACTAGGGTTACCGCTGTCATTTAATATAATAAATAACAGGGAGTAAATGTCAAACTTTCGTCCCTGCTATAAGGGACGAAAGTACGTACTTTCGATCGAGGTATGAAGAAAAGTATTTTAAATTAGGTCATTTTTTTTGGCTTAAGCTTTATTTTATAAAACATAAAAAAATATCGATTTTTTTGCTTCACCCACTTCAGAAAAAAAATATCTACGCCCTTGTTGGTTTTGACGCAGAAATCACTGCTGGGACTTGTGCTGACTGCGGGCTCGCGGGCAACCTAGCAGCCAAATCGGTCGCCAATCGTTAAGCCCAACGAAACGACATGTTTGAGGTGGTCATGTCTGGTATTGATAATAATTCTTCAATAAATAAAATTATCGACCAATTTTTCAGACTAACAAAAAATATAATTAATACATTAACGTTTCGATCCGGATTTGGACCTTCTTCAGAACTGATCTAAAAAATATAAAAAATAATTAGTATTTAATTCTAATTCGCTTTATATAAAATTTTTCAAAATTATTAAGTAGTATTGAAAAAAAAATATTTTGATACTACTTAATAATTTTGAAAAATCCGAATGGAAACGTTAATGTATTAATTATATTTTTTGTTAGTCTGAAAAATTGGTCGATAATTTTATTTATTAAAGAGTTCTAATCAGACGTTAATCAAAGATTTGAATATTGATAATAATTCCCCGCCTAAAATAAATTGACAAAACTAACACGATTCGGTTTCGTTAGTGAACCAACAGTACGCGCGACGGTGTATCGTTTATTATTGAAACAAGCGGCTATAATGGCGACCGAATACAGGGCTGTACTCAATGTTTTACTTTAGGCACTAGTGCAAAAATATGTCATTTTAGTGTCGCTATTTTATCGAAGGGTTTTTCAGTGGAGCTGTAAACCCATTTAAAAAACAAAAGAACGCGTCACCTTTACGCACAGTTGAGGTAAAACTGTTCCCAGCTCTCTGCGAACGGTAACAAGATCCGTCGCAGTCATGCGCAGTAAAACGAAGCTGTTTGTGTCGGTTTTGGAACACGTTTAAGCCACTGCGCATGACTGCGACGGATCTTGCTACCGTTCGCAGAGATGTTGCAACAGCGCTATATTGTTTAGTTTTAGAGGGTTAGATCTTCTCATATATCTATTAATTTAATTATATGAATCATTGCCTATCTACATGTGCGGTGAGTGAACGCAACAAAGCCTATCAAAAATATATCTGCGTCTCTTTCTTCGATGTAATTCCCTGATTTCTCCGATGATAGGATTGATTGATGTACTTGCATTCAATCTGAATAAAGTATCTCTGCGTTTCAAAAACTTTGTCTTTTTCTATGACGTTAACATGGGCGTACTCAGAGTTGGCCTAGGAGGGAGCAAATTAGAAATTTCTTAAGCCGGGTACCCCGTGCTTGTTTTGTCTTCCTGGATACGCCAGTGCTTACGGCGTAAAAAAAGACAGAAGTATATGTTTGCGTCCTAATTGGTTCGATTGCGATTTTATTCCTATGCTCAGTTTAGAATAAAAGTATATGGATAGACTGTACATTATAGACGCTCAACAACTGAGGTTAGATCCTCTTATAAACACAGAAACTCCATTTCAGTATGGTGTTTGTTAACAAGCCATCTCCGAATTGGGGGCTTGGGGCTAAGTGTGCCCTGACTGTGTTCATTAAAATAGCCTGAATTGGAGTCCCAGCTGCAAGTAGCTCCACTGATAGATTCACTCCTACTGAAGTATGCTAAACACGGGATTAAAACTCCCACGCAATGACGTTGTTCTTATACAGTTTCGAACAAAAAAAAATCGTGTGGCTTCAGCTTCTGTTGTACTTCAGTGTTTCCTGTAGAACTACGTTTGTTATAAAAAAGAGTTTAAAAACATTTTAATTATTTACATATTTTACTAGCGGTCCCGCCCGGTTTCACCCGGGTGCAAAAGAACGTATGGGGAGGAGAGGGACATGAGTACGCACGTTCATCTTAGTTTACCTAGATGAATGTTGTGTCCAAATGATGATCCGAGTTACCGTTCAAAAGTTTTTGTGGGAAGGACAAATTTTGAGTTACCTACATTTTTCATTGATGCTCCGCTCCTATTGGTCGTAGCGTGATATTATATAGTCTCTAGCCTTCCTCGATAAATGGACTATCAACAAAAAAAATCAATTCGAGCCAGTGGTTCCTGAGATTAGCGCGTTCAACCAAACAAACAAATAAACAAATTCTTCAGCTTTATATATTAATATAGATATACTAGTGGCCCGGTCCGGCTTCTCCTAGATTTGAATAAGTGAGAACTGGGTAAGCGAGAAAACTCTTCCTGCAAAGTTGGAAAAAAACGGAACAAATACAGTCGAAATGTATATATCAATATTTAAAAAAAAACTTCATAAATCATAAACATGTATTCATATTTAAAAAAAGCTGATTGGAAAGTTGGTAAATAAAAAAAATCTATAAATATTATTTGAAAATAAATAACTTCCACTCCAATGTCTCCTAAGGGTTGAATATCGATTGCAGTTTACATTATAGCAGTGTTGCCAAATTGCTACCGTAATAAGGCGCCAGATTTAAAATTAACTTAATATTAAACTTGAAGTTCGTGATAGTCACGTCGGCAAAAATTTTACTGACAAATACTCTCCCCAAACTTTGCATATGGCTTCATTAGGCCTAGTCTGACACCTATTTCCTCTATGACTGTTTTTGATTTTGGGGCGTTTTCCCTCTAAATTTTCCGAAACATATCGTTTTGACGACATGTAAAAATTTATAGATACTGTTTGTTTTTTTAATTGGGTAGCTTAAAAACTTCAACCAAAACGCTAAAATAATATTCTCTGACAAATAACATGAACCATTTAAAATGTGACACCTCGAATATGTTCGACATATTCGAGGTGTCAGACATTTTAAATGGTTCATATTATGAGCAGGTACGACAAAAATAACTGATGCCAAGCTTAGAGTACGCTAGTGCGTATGCTTGACTTAAGTGAAAGTGTCCTCAGTTAAGAGAGAGAAAACGCTGCAGAAAACCAGAATTTTGATTACTCAAATCAGCATTGCTCTACATAATTAGTTAATATAGAGCGATAAGGAACTTATGTTCTCTCTCTCTTAATTGCAGACACTTTCACTGCTCTCTCTATTGTAATATCTCTATGATAGAAACATTCAATTTGGCAATCGTGTATCGTGGCGCGGGTACCTATTAACGTGCTAACAGGCGATGCAGGACGAAAGAAAGGGAGAAAGTGGGATAGCAGGATGCGAGTGCTATTTAAGTAAACGTATTCCCAATGCATTATTACACGAACCCCAAACCTTTGCTGGCCCTAATTCCCTCACATGTAAGTATCCGAATTTATAGTACGAACTCTGTAAATACTAAATAAGGTGCAACCCGAATACTTATTTAGTAAGGAGCTGCTTTCGGTTGGTTGACGACAGAACGATTCAAACTTCAAATAAAATTAGAGTTTAAAAATACTTAAACACGTTTATATGGATTATAAAAAATACATAATAATATAATACAAAACACGATTCGAGTTTATTCCTTAGATATAATACGCGCCACGGATCTAAAAGGTTCGGAAGTTAGTCACAAATAGCGTCGCATACTCGTTGATACTCCCACCACCTCCCAGCTACCTGCACGGAACGTGCGCTCGTCGTTGATTGGCCGTGATCGCTCGTTGCCTTTGTCACTTGTCGCTTTCCTGCTTTAAAGTACAGTCGAGTACGCTATTGTCAAGTTGTTATTGTCATTTTAGTTTTGTTGAGTTGCGAGTTTGTAGTTTTCCAACAGACTGTACAAGCGCAAGCCCGCATTCGCATCTAACTTCCGAGCCTTTTAGATTCGTTGCGCGTACTATACGCTGTGTAATGTATTTCATGTCATTCTTTCGCACGTTAAATCCTATACAGATATACAGATTGTATCAAATCAAAACAGTCCATAGAACATTCTGTGTGTAAGACAGAGACGATATTATATAAAGAACTAAAACAGTAAGTAAGAATAAGATAAATGATCGCTAATAGTTACTGTGGTTATACAATCTTATAGTATCGTCTTTGTTTTCTACAGTAAAAATCACAATTTTATCAAATGTCAGTATTCACTAGTGAAATTATTGATAAAATGGCTATTTATACTGTTCGGGAAAAAATCCAAATAATTAAATGGTTTTATGGTGGTAATTCAAACGCCAACATAATAAATTTATTTGTAGTTGTTTTAATTGATAAATTGGTAAAAAGATTTACAGTGTACGTAATTATTTATTTACGTAACCACAGTAACTATATTAGCGATCATTTATCTCATTCTTAATTACTGCTTTAGATCTTTATATATCGTCTCTGTCTTACACACAGAATGTCCTATGGACCGTTTTGATTTGATACAATCTGTATAAGTTTGTCTCTTTTGAAGCGGACGAGGGTAACACCACACTTGAAGCGGTGGAGCGTAACGCCTCGCCAATTGATTTTACTACTCATAAAATTTCCGTACCGGGTAATATAACTCAAAATTGTTTCTTAAGGAGTATAAACTCCAAGAAACAGCCAAGTGCGTGTCGGACTCGCGCACCGATGGTTCCGTATAAACTTGCAGATATTTTTGTAAAAAATATAAAATAGACCAAATCCAAAAAAAAATTAAATTAATTAATTAGATCGTTTCGACCTAGATCAGGTCATCTTCAGATAGGAATGTAAATTAAAAAAAAAAATTGGTTGTCTGTAAAGTCGGTTTACGGACGATAGTTTTACGTGATAACGTATTCCGTAATACATAACCTAAATTTATATAATAACTATAATAATTCGAATCTATGATATTGCATCTTTTGCTTCAAATTTAGGTTAATTTTATTTATTAAAATTACTCACCACCTATAATATAATTGTTTTTTTTAACTTTCTTTCTTTCGTATTTATTTTAAGTCTCAAAGATTAACTGTCATAATATTTTGAAAACAATTGTTTCAATGTTTATATAAAATTCCAAAACCTACTTACAATATTTAAGTATTTTCATACGTCAAAAAATTGATTTTTTAGAATGATAAAATTTGTATGAAAACGATTTTTTCGAGAGATGAGACCTAGCCAAAACGATTTTTTGCCCCCCAAAATCCCTTTTCAGTTAATTTCATCCAAATCGTTAGGGCCGTTTTCGAGAAAAGCACGCACAGGGTCAGGCGGAACGTTAGGAACGCTAGGAACGTTACACTTTTTCGTGCATGCAGCCGGTGTTTTATCAATTTATAAGATTGGTGATTCATCAATTTATAAGACGTTATCACGTCAAAATTGATATTTAACTAAAAAACTACATTTCGTGTTTTTTATCGAAGTCAAATACCGACGGATAAAAACCTTGTAGATATGTAAATAGTTCGTCCATCCCGGGAATCGAGTCTCGATTCTCGAAGATTTTTCCCGCTTAGCCGTATGGAAAACTGTTGTCTCCATGCATCGACAAACGTCGCGGTCAGTTTGCCAACTAAGCGTGTAATTGCAATGAGTTCAGATGGCCTACTGAACTATATTGTACTTCGTGGGTATATTTGATAGCCTAGTTGTCGTACCGTGTTGTATGCGAGAGTTCTCATATTGTGCTGTATAAACACACCGGTAGCGGACGCTTGTTTTGTATTAGAACTGTTACTGTGTATGTGCGTAACATATTGCAGTGTCTTCCATTTGTAATCATTCGATGTAGGGTTCTATATTATACTTAATAGAAGAGATTTGTTGAGACTTCCGTTACTTTAAAAGTTTAAGAACCTCTGCTCTAGGGTCACGTTTCTACCCGCCTACAATAAATACTTAAAATAGGATTTTTTTCATTCTGAAATACGGAAACCTAAAATTAGTAAATATCATATATATTAATACGCTAAAGTTAAAGATGTTTGCCTCCCTTTTTAGAAAAAAAACCTCACAATTTCTCCACATAAATTATATATCATTTTACAGATAATTGCTTGCTCTACTGACATCGACAACTAAAAAATTTATTATTGCTTTTGTTTTTGTAAATTAATTAAAATACAACAACGCTGAACAACGTCTGCCATCTGACGGTTTTAATTTTGAAACAACGTCAACACTTCGATCTGTCATCTGACCTTCATATTGTAAATACTGCATACTGCCATCTGACGGCTTTAATTTTGAAACAGCGAGCAACGCTGAACAACGTCACAGCAATGCTGCATGATGCCATCTGACGGCTTAGCTCAACGCTTTTGCTACTTGCGCCTCTATATGACAATTTTAGTAAAATATTTCTTCGATTTGTCATCTGAGCTTCATATTGTAATACAACAAATGAGGAACGTTATAAGCAGTGTGCAAAATTAGAAACGAATTGAATACCTGCAATCATATTTAAAAAATAATTTTGTAAAGTGATAATTATTATACTTATTTAGTGCGAATAATTCGCACAGGTCACGCTAGTTAATAATAATAATTTAATTGCGTCTATGATGCGCCTAAACCTTACGCAATGTGGTCGCATTATACAAAGTCAATATAGACTTGGTGACGTCACGAAGTACAACGTAATATTATAAGCTCAACGTAAAATAATGCATGAATATAATACGTATATAATCTCTCAAGTCAATATGGTCTTTGTGACGTCATCGGCATCCTTTGAAATAAATTTAGACCGTTAATAAATTATTCTCGTCTGGCCGATTTTATTACAGAATTTCAAATTATCGAACTAGAAATCTATAACCAGTTTATAAATTACTGTCTCCTCCTACGCTGCTCAGCCAATGGAAAAATGCGTTTGACAAAGTTTAACCTTGAAATTATAAAGGTTTTTTTTCTGATTGATCTACGACTGCCACGAAATTAGAATGAAGAAATAATGTATATTAAATATAATGAAAATTTTAAATAATTATATAATCTAGCTACAGATGTAAAACACTTCAAAAATTCTCTGAAAATTTATTGGCTGGAAAACGCTTTTTATAACTTGACATTTTTAAAACTGTACTTTACAGTTACTTAAAATAATAGTATATTGTGCGACTAGTGAGAGAAGGAGAAGATTCCATGAGTGTGAAATTTGCCGCACGAGCGTAGCGAGTGCGGTAACACGCGAGTGGAATATTCTCCTTCGATCAATGGTCGCACATAATACTTTATTCAACTAGCAGTAATATGTAATATGTAATCGGGGCCCTGATAAAAGAGGAAAAAATAATAAATCACTTCATTGATTGACGTACCCACCGCCCTCGATCCACACAAGATGGCCCTGACTTTCGCTGAATTGCGATGCTGTTTTCATATTATATACAATCGCTACCGCGTTCCTATTGGTTCAGAAACTATGCATTAATAATTCATTACCGTACAGTTTCGGCTCGCTACCGCGTTTCTATTGGTCCAGAAACTATGCAGTAATACATTATCGTACAGTTTCGGCTCATTATTAGCACTCTACGCGTCAACATATGAAGTAATTTATATTTCTCTCGAATTTAACAGGGTCCCGAAATTATACATTACTCACGCGTGTTGAATAAAAGCTTATTATTATTATTATTATTATTATTATATTATATGTACAGTCAAACCTGAGTGAGAACTGGGTAAGCGAGAAAACTCTCTAAGTGAGAGTAATTGCCACATATCGTCTAAAAGCTCGAAAAGTGAGAAACAGAAACCTTTATAAGAGAAACATGTTTTTCACTCGTGGACCTCTATAACTGAGACTACTACTTGCCTGTACCTCTATAAGCGATAGTCGAACGTATTAATAGTTTCACGAAATTTAATAATGAGTCATTAATAGCTGAACTAACTAACATTGTTTTTATAGACCTCTATAAGTGAGAAATGCCACTCCTGTACCTCTATATAAGCTAGAAACTTGGGTTAGTGAAAAACCTCCATAAAGCGAAAAAGAGATCGCGGTCCCTTGAACTCTTGCTTATCCCAGGTTCGACTGTATATAAAAATTAAAATTTGTCTGCCCGGCAAAAACTTTTGAACGGTAATTCCCATCATCATGAAATTTGGACACAACGTTCATCTCGGGAAACTAAGATGAATGTACCCGGGTGAAACCGGACGGGACCGCTAATATGACATTTTTTTAATTTGTAGATTAAATATTTAACCCAATCAAATCCTTTCTTAGTGCTCACCTAGGTTGTATAAGGAACACCCGTGCAAAATTTCATACTTCTAGACCCAGTCAAACAGTGTTAAAATTTAGTTTATAGAAATCTTTGTGGATTTTTTTGTTTTTATAATAAATATTTTATTTTAGGTTTATTAATAATTAAATGTATTTTTATTCATCGAGTAAAAAGTTCAATATAAACACGCGACCTTCACAATCTTTATTAATTAATTATTTTATTAATTAATCGCTCTTAATTGATGGAAATTTACCAGGTTTGATAAAAAAAAATTAAAAATATGCATCATTAAATAGTTCAAATTCTGTTCATTTTTCTATTTACCAAATATAACAATTATAAAATTTTTCCACTGAGCTATTATTAAACAATATTATTCAATAATTATTTAATATTTTTAAAGTCTGATTTCATCGCTTTGACGAATTTTTATTATGCTGAACAAACTATAATAATAATTCTAATAATAATAGATAATAATAATAATCATAATAATAATAATAATAATAATAATAATAATAATAATAATAACAATGCGTTTAACGTCCATTTCTCGACTTTATGTCATAACAGAAGCTATTCGCGCCATTACTATTTTTCATCTATCACACTTCCCGTTATTTTCTACATTTTTAAACTTCCACCTTATTAATAGCAATGGTCGAATGGAGAAATTTTAGGACATTAGGATAAGGTAGGCCAATTTTGAGCACAGGAGTTTGACAGCTAATCGGCCATGGCCTTGAAGAACAATGATATTTATCTGAAATTATTGAGGGAAACCATGGAAAACCTAAACAAGATGGCCGGTACAGTAATTGCCGTTTCTCGGCGAGAGGCAGCAAAAAAAAGTCCCGGCCACATTTGTCCCCCCGCCGCGATTTGAACCCAGTGTCACCCGAATGCGAGTCTAGTGCAGGACGAACTTACGTTAAATTGAACAAAACTCTACGATCTGCGAAGCATCTTACATCACAAAAAGCAATAATAAAAATAATAATAATATAATCAGTAGATATAATTTTAAACAAATCTTTGATTAACGTCTGAATAGAACTCTTCAAATAAATAAAATTTATTTGAATAATTTTAAACAAGTTACATTGGACACATTTATACAATTTTTAGTAAAAATCAGTCGTTTTTTCAAGAAAAATAGTAATTTTAATACCCGTTGATGACATTTTTTATTTTAATTATTTTATACATAACAACAATACTGAGAAAACAGACAGCATTGATTCTCCGAAGATAAAGTTTGCCGAAACGTCAGACAATAAAATGCAATAAAAAAACCTTCAGTATTTGTTTAGTTCATCGATCCTATGCCACCAGGAATCATCCTTTAATCTTCCAAAAAGCAATAATGTTTTATACATTTTTTGAAATAGGTAGCATGTCGCTTTGCTGCCGTGTCGCTCTCGTCAGAAATGTTGCATTTGAAAACATGTAAATTAATAGAGGCAGTGTTTTGTCGCGTCACGTCGTCCTTGTGCGAATAACTGCATTTGAAATCACGTAAATTTCTGAAAGCAACATTTTAGACCGTTCAACAGGCAATATTATAAACAAAGCTCTATTGTTGCTAGGTGTTACGCTCGTATTGTCGACAATGCAACAACAATTGAAAAAAAAAAATAACTTACGTAAAATTTCTTATCAGTTCAATAACGACATTGTAACAATATCTTGTTGATTTTTTAACGTCATAAAATATTATCGGTTCGCTGATAGCAGGAAAGTCAACAAAACTAAAATATGCTATCGTCAATTCGCTACGCCCCCTTTTTTCGTCGATTCCAAAAACTGGCTTTTCAATCAATTGACTGATATTGTTAAAGCTGGGTGCACATCTTGGCTGAGACATTTAATGTTGAATGACACGCTGTAAGTGTAATAGTACTAAGCTTACAAGTGCCTTAAACCATCCACATTGACGTCGTTGACAAAGATAATAATATTGTTACAATAAACATTATTATTGTTAAGCTTTTATTATACTTTATAGTTTATCCGAAATACGAATAATAATATAAGATCAGAATCATATTAAAATGAGTGTGTGTATTGTGCTGTGCATTGTGCAATGCTACATGCCTCCTGAGCATGTATAATGACAGTTCACACCTCTGCAGAATGCACTCTTGCGTAGTGCGTACTGTCTAGTATTGTTCCTTTGAACGACTCGCTGTGAGCGACTTTTTTTAGTGAGCGGAGCGCACGGAGCCAGCTCCCAATAAAGAGTCATGTGGACATATCACTAGCCACTACTATATTATTGGCGGCGCCGTCAAAACATTGACATTAATGCGGGCGTAGCCGCGCGGGTATTTGCTAGTTAAGAAACGTAAAGTGTTTATTATTATTACCACAATAAAATACAATAGAACTACCGTTTCGAATAAGAGATGTCATAATAACATGGTGAATGCTATTAAGAGAAATTGCATTTGCTGTTGTTATTAATAGACCAAGAGCTACTGAAGTTTTTGGAAGCTGATTTGCGCATTGGAATAGTGACATATTTTATAGTGAAAATGACATTTTGCGTCACCAAGTCCAGTCATTTTTAAAGTCAATCAACCCCTGAATTCCGGTCGAAACACCCCGACAGACTGCTTTAAGCATCTCTTATCTCACCCTTTCGAAGCAGTCATTCGAGGTGTTTCGACCAGCATTTTGTTCTGCCTTTTTAAATACAGTTTAGAAACGGTCTATTTGAAATACTGCCAAAATGAGTGTACGTTTTCAATCCTACTAGTGCATATTTAGGGGTTGATTACCCCTAAAAACTATTGGACTTGATGACGTACATGTCATTAAACTACGTCACAAAGTGTGTCACTTCCATGCCTAAATCAGCTTCTAAAAAGTTCACTAGCTCTTGGACTATATGAATACCACTTTTATATAACATACCTACAATGTTGCGACGCCATACTATCTCTGATTAAGGATCAGGATCACATTACGACAGTCGTATTTCAATTATCTGAGCCTGGCATCAATATTGTTATTGTCAAATTGTTTAATGGCACGGAATACGTCGGCCAAGTTCTCGTAAAACGCACTGGGCAATATTTACACGAAGCGTTTCGAGCCCTTTTCGACCATGTCTAGCTACGAGCCTACTTAAATTATAGGACTGATTTTTTTCAGGATAGTTACGGTTACCATAAAGAAGCTGTATTCCAAATTTGATACGTCTAGGTGGAATGGTTTCCAAAATACGAGTGACCATAGATCATCATAATTCACAAGCGGCTAACCGGGTCTAGAAGGAATGCATCAACCGGTCGTCCGAAGACTACTCGCGTCCAGTCGGTGCTGGGATATGAATGTTATAATAGATTTAAGTAGGTATAATATTATATAACTATAAAATTTAGTCTAGATTATATTTGAGTAGAATATAGCTTTACAAAAAGTAAGTATTGAAATTCCACTATACCAAAATACATAAATGTGAAAAAGAGCCAAGTTCAATGCAGTGGGATTTAAAAGGATGCCAAGTTTTTACTTGGCAAGTTTTTGTTTCACCTATAGTCTTCTTATAAATAAATGACTCGTGTATAATATAAACTTGCTAAATGAAAACTTGGCACCCTCTTAGAGCTAACTTCTTTTTGTTTTATGGATCTGTCAGAAATAAACTAGTTAGGCATGCTTTGATTAATTTTTACATGACGTGGAACATATTATGTAGGTAATCATGGCAACGAATAGCAAATATCATATTAAATACTAGCCATTACCCGCGTCACCTCACGCGATATCAAAAATTTTCTTTTCTTTATTATAATCAAATATCAACATTGTTGAAGTTGGAATGATCCCGTCGCCCAATTGGCTGGAATTTTTTTGCACATACTGCAGGAACAATCTAATGTCTCTGTAAAATTTTTCATTATGCAACACATTAAGCTGTAGACACAGACCAACAAATATTTGATTAAAACAACTTCAAACTTGAAAACTTCTAACAAAACTTGATACGTTTATCAGTTGTAATTGTTCCATCTTTCAGAACTTTGAATGAATTATATCCGAGTGACGCTCGTGGTTTGTTCCAAAACTAAACTCTCTTCCGCGTTATGTGCGTCATGGAGATTTCCCTCAAGCGTCGAAGTTCTAAACTAATTTCAGGCGTCGCGAGGCTTCTGACACCAGTTGCGTCGGCGTATGTACTATATAGAGCGAAAATATCGATCAGGTTACAAAACGTTGTTTTCTAGAATCGTGTCACGTCACCGTTTTTATAAAGACCCGATTTTCATAGCCCTCACTCGACTCAATCCGAAGTTACACTTGACAAATGCCTGCCGGGCACCGCACAATTTTTTTTTGACCACCAACAATCAGCGTTACTTGAAATTAGTGTGAATTCATATTTTCATTTTATTATTTTATTTTTTACTAGTACTATTACAATTGGTACTTCCACCAGCTCTCGGATTAGAATCAGAGAATTGGGGGCTTGTCATGGACTATTTTCAAGCATTTGGCTGATTCTAAAATGGTGGAAACGTATTGATCTAGCTATTCTGCCTTTGTGGTGTAATTTTTTAGTTCGAAATTACGACGTTTCAAACCCGTAAAGTATGGCACGCTGTTTTACTATTTAATAGTAAAATATTTATCCAAAAATTATAAAAATATTTAACAATTTTAATTTCAGAAAAAAAATTTTGAGTGAATTTTTTTTATGTGCTGACATAATACAAATTATGTCATGACATAAAATTAAATGCTTATTACATAGAAAGAGATAGGAAAAACGACGAATTATAATTATGTCATGACATAAAAAGAATGTATTTTTATTATGTCATGACAGAATAATAATGAATTTTTATTATCTTGCGACATAAAAAGAATTATAAATACTTTTATGGCACGCCGTTTTACTATTTAATAGTAAAATATTTTTCCAAAAATTATAAAAATATTTAACAATTTTAATTTCAGAAAAAAAATTTTGATTGAATTTTTTTATGTGGTGACATAATAAAAAAAATACAATATTATTATGTCTTGACATAATAAAAATACATTATTTTTATGTCATGACATAATTATAATTCGTCGTTTTTCCAATCTCTTTCTATGTAATAAGCATTTAATTTTATGTCATGACATAATAATATTGTATTTTTATTACGTCACCACATAAAAAAAATCATTTTTTTCTGAAATTAAAATTGTTAAATATTTTTATAATTTTTGGAAAAATATTTTACTATTAAATAGTAAAACGGCGTGCCATAGTAAAATGACAAATTTCGGTGATCGGTATCCCTCGATTGAATTTGGCCTTTGATAGTCATGATCATTACAAGCATTGACAAATAAGTTTCATCTAAATCGGATCAGCGGTTCCTTAGATAAGCGATTCAGAATCTCGCAAGGTATAATAACTTCTGTATACAAAACAGTTAACACATGACCGAGTTTTTTTTTAAATTCAGATTATTAAAATGTGCATTCTAAACATTTATTAAATTCCACTGGCCTCATTTCTTAGCTGCATTTCATTCATTTATGCTGCAATTGCAAATCTTTGATAACAATTGATTCACAAAAACACAACGCTGCGTAATGCAAATGAGAGATTAATGATGTATATATTATACGAAAATTTGGTGAGACGAAAGTCACGTGGTCACAGAACTATAAAACTTGGAAACTGGCCTCATATACACGGCGTTATATGGGAAACAGGCAAAATCAATAAGAATACGTTAGAGATTCGTCGGCATTTAGCACAGAAAAGAATCTCTAACGAGATTCTTCGATACCGGTTCCATGGTTTATCTATAATTACAAACCCTCAGTTCCCAGTTGCTAATCCAAAAACTGGTTAAAGTGTCAATTGGATTTTCAATTTTAATGACTCGTTTGGTTGGGAGTGAAACCGTGCAAGAGCGGCGTGTTACGTTTCAATTGGCGCGACGCAATCCACGGGACGTGTTACGTTTCATTTACGCTTGCTGTGTGTGTATACGTTGGACAGCTGTGTGTGTGTGTTGGAGTGGCGAACATTTAATTTAGTTACTAGAATTTTGATTAAATTTATGTTCCACATCTGCCAGGCGTCCCACGACGGATCACATTTTTTTCCTAACTTTTTTATGGTAATTTAAAGATATCAGGGCAATGAAATATTGCTCGAAGTACAAATAAATAAATAAAGTTCAATATTCAAGGACATATTTTATTGATCGCGAAAATGATTATTTTGATTGCATTAAAGTCAAAGTTTAAAGACCGCAAATAATATACTAGAGGTGTCAAACTGGCGGTCCGCGGGTCGCTTGCAGTCGTCGACAAGTTTTTTTTTGTGCCACCCGCCATATCCATGTAGAAAAAAAAAACAAAATTAAAAAAAAATCAATGTTATAAGGAATCAGATTCCATCTAAAAATCTAAAATTATGTTTTCTTTTCACTGTTGAAAATACATGAGCCCGACTGCAAACGTATCAAAATAACTGATTTTTTTTTATTTAACATTTTTGAGTATTCACATTTGGTTTGTGCACACAAAAAATATTTGCTATTTTTAAATTTACACTGGAAAAAGTATGACCTTCTAGAAGCGTTTAATCTCTAGTTTAGCATATTTCACAGACGTAACCTTACAACGGCCGGACTAGAATGTTATGATCGATTTATATTGCCAGTAACGATAGCACCGTAAGCGTTTCGACTTAACGTATCGCACAAATTTTGTTAAGCCAAATATATAGGTATAAAATAATGTACGCATTTTTTTCGGATAAATGTTGGTATTCTTTTTTTTGGGTTGCGTAAGGATGCCAATTAGAAAGCATTTGAAGTGAAACTTATTTAGGCGCGGTAGAGCAAAATTGGCCCGGATCAGACGACAAGTGAAACGCTTCCCCTTCTCCGACTTCAATCGGCAATTGATAGGAAAGAGTGGGAGAATTGTTTCTATTCTTTCTTTGTCAGAACTAGTACTGTGCACATACGGAGCATTTCTTTAGTCAACAAATGCTAGGACCTAAGAAGTTTCACTTCTACCGCCTTATTTTACTTGCAATCATAGTCCTAAAAAAACAAAAATGTATGGTGATATCATTTTTGAAATACCTTAAAAAAACAAACTCCCCGCTCTCTGCAGTTTTCAGAATGTACCTACAAATGTATTTATAGTTACTAATAATATCGTAAGTCATGAAAGCAACAGATATTTACACATTAAAAACAATATACAGATTACAATCGTGACGTCAAAATTAAGGCCGTTTTGTGGAAGGTTTTTCTTTTTTTTTTTATTTATTGAAATTTGACAATAAATAACGTAGTTTATGACGATGTGTTTTTTTCGATTTGTTAAAATATCGCCCTTACGTTAACTTTACTGTAAGCTTACGTATACGTTTACGGGCTGTATTTAATTCACATAATTAGAAATTACAACGAGCTGTAATAACCACACCACTGATCTCAATGTAATGGATAACGCGCATGGCGCTAAACGTGTTTTATTATTATTTTTTATTATTCATGCCGGAAAAGTGGTATGCTGTTACGGTTGAAAAGTAGCTATTTTCATTTGCGTGCGGAAACTTTATTTGTCGCACTGAAATTATTGATTGCCGCACGCAAATTCAGAGAAAAAAACAAAATAATAACGGTGTTAATGTCAACGAAACAAACTATCATTATTGAAGCAGATTTGAGGTTAAAATTTTCGATTATGGACTTTTATTCTTGACAATTTTAACAATTTTAACTGAATTTTCAACTTTTTAATGATTTAATTTTAATTTTTATTACTTCTAATTTCTTTTTTTAATTCGTAATAAAATTTTAATTTAATTTAATTCGTAATAAAAAACGCGTAAGAAACTACCGTAGTCTCAATCGACCACTACTGTCGCAGCTGAAGTACACCGCGCTTCACTATCTGATGTACGGTAGAGCCTCTGTAAGTCGAACTGCAAGGAAGACGCTAAAAAATTCGAGTTATAAAGTTGTCACTTATGAAGGACTTAGCCGAATATTGTGAGGAAATATTTGATTTGTAGAGATTAAGAGTCATACTAACTAATTTGAGTTGCTGTGTTCGAGATACAGAGGTCAAATTTAATTTTTCGAGTTATGGAGGGAAATAATGTAGCGAAATGGCTACCTTAAAGACATTACGTATATAGAAATTACGTCACTGCGGGCTCGCCTGCTAGCTCATAAGATAGATTTTAAAATTAGAACAGAGGCTATTTTTCTTGCTAGGTCTTCTTCTCGCTCCGAGCAAGAACCAAATCAGGAAACAGTATCTTGTCACGAACAAACACCCACAAACCAACATGGCGGCATTCTTGAAGTCAGACAACAGGCACGTTTTGCTCTGTGTTTATATTTGGACTGTCCCTGCGCGCGCAACAGATCTGTCCACAAAGCAAGGTTGGAAAGACGTCTCGTGTGAAGCGAGAACATAAAAGCAATTAAGAAAACCAACGTTCGAAAACTAATAGTCAAATTTAGCAAAGAATCTAGCGGCAAATACAGCGGCCTTTATTATCATTTATTTTTTACTAGCGGTCCCGCCCGGTTTCACCCGAGTGCAAAAGAACGAATGGGGGGCGGGACATGAGTATATTCATCTTAGTTTACCTAGATGAATGTTGTGTTCAAATTTCATGATAATCGGATTTCATTGATGCTCCGCTCTTATTGGTCGTAGCGTGATATTATATAGTCTATAGCCTTCCTCGATAAATGGGCTATTCAACAAGAACAAAAAAATTCAATTCGAACCAGTAGTTCCTGAGATTAGCGCGTTCAACCAAACAAACAAACTCTTCAGCTTTATATATTAGATATAGATAGCGTCAAATAATCTAGTGTCGATCCACGATCCATTGCATCGAGGTCAGTGAACTAGACATATTAAGTCACCGTAAGCACGACTTCTGGTGGCGTGTGCGACGGCGTGGCCCCTTCACAGACAGCATTTGTTTCGCACCGGCCCGCAGTTACGGACGCGTTAAAAATCGGATATCCGTTACCATAACTTAACCGCAGCGTTAAAACGCCGATCTGTGATTTTGTTATTGTTGTTTTTTTGTTATCAGGTGAGAAACACTAGCAGTAGTGCACAGTTAGATGTAGTCTAGACGCTCGACAACACACGTCATAAGCGTCTCGAGTAGTGAAGTGATTTTTGCATTGACGTATCGCTTACCAGATTTAATGCATGGTTTAATTTGGTGTGTTATTTTGGAGTTGTGATACGAACTCGTGTGCGAGTCGAACCGGATTTGATGGATAACACTGATTAACTTCGAAAGTACAGTATGGAATCTTGTAAGACTCGCTTTCTGACTTCTGAGGCATTATTTTAGAGCTTATGCGCTATCTATCTGTATGTATAAAAATCCTGTGTCACAATTTTGGCCGCGCTAATCTCCAAAACCACTGAGCCGAATTTAATGAAATTTTGTAAATGTGTCTTCCTTCCAAAATTGCGGTGTTTTCTCAAAAAAAAAACTGTTTTAGTAACATGTAACGACATCTGATAGAATTTACTCAAAGCTATTAGTTAAGAAGCAAACCAAAAAATCTGTTTAGTACCAAGTAGTGACATCTGTTATTCGTTCAAAGCCATTAGTTCAGAAGCAAATCTAGGAGAATTTGTTTAAAGCTGTTAGTTCAGATGCCGGGCCGCAAGCGAAATACATTTTGCAGAATTATATCTATCGCACCCGGGTGAAACCGGGACGGACCGCTAGTAGTTTTAAATTTTATAAATAATTATAAGATAATAAGATGAGGAACACTAAATCGGTGACTAATAATTATATTTTTTATTTTTGCTGTCAGTATCTCGATTAACGGCTCAACACTACTTGTTGAAATTGATATTGATTATAAAAAGAAGTTGTATTTTTTTGACATCCCTGGCAGACCTCATATTGAGTATTTATTTGATAAATTTATACAGATTATAGAGAAGTATCAATTTTTTACAATGAGCCTTTTTCATGAAGTACGAAAAATCACTCACTAGTAGCGCTAGTAGTTCGGTAGGGACAAACACTGTCAAATCCCCATATAAACACACATTAAAGTGTACTTGAAAAAAAATGTTTTTAACAGAAGATGATGTTCCTGGAGCAAAACTAAAATTTGCAACTGTAAAAGATAACAATGTAGTAACATTAAAACGTTGGCTTGCGTGTCGTAATTTAAAAGTATCTGGAAAAAAAAATGAATTAATAGACAGGTTAGTATGCAGACTCTAGTAAAATATTAGCGATAAATTCAAACTGTAATAAGAGAAATTGAAAATAATTATGAAATTCAGATTTATTTCCAAATGAAATATGAATCAAAAATATATGGTAATAAAATAAAAATTAAATATAATAAATGAATATAATTTAATAAAAGATTGAGGTAATATCTCATTCTAATCAATGGTAATAAACTCTGAAAAATTTACTATTAATTTAATTAATTTTGAAAATAATTTCGATAACATATGTAAATGATGACTCTCAGTGATAAGTTTATCAGTTCAAATTTTTTTTTATTTCAGATTTATATTTTTAAATAATAAAATAATATCACGTAAATAACATTGGTTGGCATGTAAATATTTTATGTTTGTCCCTACTACTAGTGCTGCCTCTCGTGACACTTTCGCTGCACTATTCTCAGGAAAAAGGTTCATTGTCGTCGCCTGCCATACATTTTTGGCATACGTAGCAGACCTCATCTCAAACATTTTCCCATTTGATGGAATTTATACAGCTTAATAACAGAGAAGGATCAATTATTTACAATAATTATCATCCTATAGGACAGGTAGTTTTTAACCCAAAAATCTAAATCGAAGTAAATGTAACACCTAATACTGTATACAATACAAAGGTCAAAAACCATCTACAGCTGTATAAGAAAAAACTATTCACAGCTGATTTTTAAGTTTTGATCTGTACATAGAGTATAGTTGCCTTTCTGCTGTCACGCACTGTCATCTAACGAAATACTATGTAACTAAATTTCACCCTGTTATCTAGATGTCGCCCTTCAACCAACGCACACAAACGTAACGTCATCCTATAAACGTGTCGCCCCAATTGCACGGTTTTACTCCCAGTCCATATACTTTTATTCTATACTGAGCATAGGAATAAAATCGCAATCGAACCATTAGGGTGCAAACATATACTTCTGTCTTTTTTTACGCCGTAAGCACTGGCGTATCCAGGAGGGCAAAAAAGCACGGGGGACCCGGCTTAAGACATTTCTAATTTGCTCCTTCCTGGGCCAAAAGCTGAGTACGCCCATGTTAACGTCATAGAAAAAGACAAAGTTTTTGAAACAGAGATACCTTATTCAGATTGAATGCAAGTACATCAACCAATCCTATCATCGGAGAAATCAGGGAATTACATCGAAGAAAGAGACGCAGATATATTTTTGATACGCTTTGTTGCCTTCGCTCACCGCACATTGAGTAGATAGACAATGATTCATATAGTAAATTATTTAATATATGTCCCAGCCAAACGCGCCATTAGATGTTTCACATAAAAATATATAAAATGTAAATCCGCTTGAGGCATCGTAGATAAAAAGGATATACTGTAATACAAAATCAGTACAAATAGATAAATAAAATCGTGACTTTAGATGTTGGTTCAATTTCTTTAAGATACTACCTAAATCGAATTAATCATAATTTAAACAAAATGCATCGATTTTGGCAAAAGATAAGAATAGATTTCCCGGTATTTAATCAGCTATTGACAATGTTATCTGTCAAATACACGTATGGTCAATAGGATAAAGGTTTGGATCAGGTGAAAAAGTGCGCCGAGTTAATCTGAAAATTTGTAAAATTGTAATCTGCAAATACATTTTTGATTTTTTACACGAAACTATTAAACGTCATTGGCGTAGATACGGGGGCATGGCAAAGGGTAACAAGCACTCGAGGCTGCTCTGTATGCACGTAAGCACATACTGCCCTTTGAAAAAAAATCTGACATACATCAGCATAATACTAGAGGTAAGGATACCATACACAGTGAAAAGCACAGGCTTAGCCTATTTAAAAAAAGTCCGAAGTATGTTTGCGGTATTATTTATAATAAAGTACCTATTTTAATTAAGGATACTAAAACCTTAACAAATTTTAAAAATAAATTAAAATGTTTTTTATTATTGAAATGTTTTTATAGTGTTGATGAGTTTTTATCCTCTAAGTTTTAATGTGTATATGATTGTATTTTAAATGTTTTATTTTGTGTTTAATGACAATGTCAAATAGATTTTTTTGTAAATTCTCGACTGACAAAAATAAATATCAATATCACTATAGCCTCCAAATGAGCAATATTGTCAACTTACGAAAGATTATTCAGTAGGAGACACTATTGTCTCCAAACGAGTTAATGTTGAAATACAAAATCGTATTCGTTTAGAGGCAGTACTAACTTCTAGTGAATATGCCACAGGGACATCCTGTATATAATTGCAAGTAATGTAAAAAAATAGACGTACTTATACCGGAAATAAAAATGTGATTGAAATGTGATATAAGCCAAGGCTTTGTGCAGGATGTGGCTATTTTAAGCGAATCATTAAAATATGCATAAAATGATTGCTATGTGAAATAAACAAGTTTTCTGTAAATAGTTCACGCGGTTCCATAGAATTCGTCAATGAGAATATGCAATTGCTCAGTTTGATTTGATTTTGAAATTCTCTTAAATGCGACTAGTCATTCTATTTAAAAAAATTCCAGCCAACTGGGCGACTGGACCATTTCAACTCCAAAAATATTGACAATATTAATTTTACATAATCTATATACAGGCTGTCCCACGACATGACTGTCATAGCCTGGGACTGTGCTGCTGGGGTGATTTCAAGTCAAAAATGTCTAATGAACATATTATACCCGGAACGCTATCCTAACTGAGCTAGAAGCATTTGAAATTTTAGATAAGTACTAGTAGGAATTCTCTACTAATTTAAAAACCATTTAAAAATAAATCGCTTTATTGAATTAGTTGCTCAAAATGTCCACCCAGTTGCTGTATACATAGTCTAGCTCTTCTTAGAATTGAAGTGGTAGCTCTGCGAAGAGTCTCAGGATCAGCACGAATAAATACTAATGGTGATTCACAGCCACCTGGTCTTTTTAATAATAACAAAACCAACAGCCGAACCTATTACCTGCATTAGTGGGCTTAGTTATTTGAAAATTTCAAATGCTTCTAGCTCAGTTAGGATAGCGTTCCGGGTATATGTTCATTAGATATTTTTGACTTGAAATCACCCCAGCAACACAGTCCCAGGCTATGGCAGTCATGTCGTGAGACACCCTGTATACAGAGTGTTCAAAAAGTCTCGCAACGGCTGAATATCTCAAAGTTTTTTTAAAAAATGTTGTGAATGAAAGTTGCTTAACTCGTTATGTATTTTTCGGTCACAAAAATCCCTCCCAAGGCCCCGTGAGGGGGGGCAGGAGGTAACTCTGAAATTTTAAATGTCAACCGCATTTTTTTTTATTGCGTTCTTCGGGCAAAAAAGACATCTTTTGTCCCAAACTTTTTTTGTTCAAGCTACAGATCACCGAGTAAAATTGAACTATCGCTATTTATTCGCAGGAATAGCTACCTGAAGAACAAATGAACCGAATAAATAACTATACTTAGGTTCGGTGAATATGGCCATAAATGAAATAAAGTTTCTGGTAATGCGTTATATTAAGATCTTGTGATCCACTTTGTATAATAAAATGATTTATGATATTAATATAATAATTCAAGTTACTTATATTAGTTAGGTTTAAATAGACGCTAATGACCTCAGTTGTTGAGCGTCTATAATTTACAATTCAAGCTAGACTTAGAGAAGAACAGCTGCAATGTGTTTGTGTAGCGCAAAAATGATTCACGTGGCAAATAAAACAAAAAAGGAACAATAAAATTGCGGCTACCAAATATTTTTCGAATTATTAAAAATAATAATAATTGTTTAATGTCACGAGATATAATTTAGCCAAACAAAAGTATGGAAAAAAATAATGTTTTTTATAGACCGACAAATAATAACAACTGAAATAAAAATAATTTAATTATAATGCAATTGATAATATATTCAAAATAAAACACACAGATTCTTTGTTTATTTGCTTTTTTTATTTCTGATTTTACTGTTTAGACATACAATAGATATAATTTATAAAATAGACGCAACCCAAAGTAACAGTTCTGAAGGCCATAATATAAACGAGCTCATACCGTACAACAGTCTACTGGACAACACTACTAAAATTTTACATGTAAACTAGCTGTTAGAATAGCTGCGGCGAAAGATGAAGCCACCGCGTCATAGTGACGTGAACGCATTGCGCCCGCCTTCTAGCTTGCTATTGGCTGTTTCGGAGATCCATGTGTGTCGAGTGTTTATTTTTATTCTACCGCTATAAATGGATATGTCGAATTTATTCCACACGCCACTGTCTGCGGGCAAGTAGGCGCTCACTAGCATATTATTGATGACGTGCCTGGCTTCAACTCTCACCGCGGGCACTATACCTGCGACTTCCTCCGGATAGATTTTAGTTTTTTTGCTAAAATAAAAGTTGCTTCAAAAATTCAGAGATTAGGTATAGATTATTTTTATAACAGATAACTTTTAAAAACTACCACATCTTACCAAATATCACCAAGGGGGAGGGGTTCCAAATTTAAAAAAAAAACACCTCACTTAATTAATGGACATCCCCAAACTTAATGTGTGTAAATTTATAGTTATCTACACTACACACCTACTGACAATAAAATATGATTTAAAAAAATCGTATTAGTTTGCCAACGATGTGATTATTATCTTTCAAATTCACTACAGTTGACCCGCAGTAATCTGGCCTCTGTTTAATCCGGCACCCCTTATAATCCGACATGCCTATACCATGTAATTTGTTGGATTTTTTGACGTGATAACGTCTTATAAATTGATGAATCACCAATATTATAAATTGATAAAACACCGGCTGCATGTTCGAAAAAGTGTAACGTAACGTTCCTAACGTTCCGCCTGACCCTGTGCGTGCTTTTTGCTAATTTCTCGCTCAATTTAAATCAGATCGGTTTGAAACCAGTCTTAAACGAAAGAGGAGAACATTTTACATAGATTTCGTATAACAGAATTTGCCTAAACAGTTTTTTTATACAAATTTATATAGAAAAATATTTTATACAAATTTATATAGAAAAATAGCTGTATAAATGCATTGTTGTCTATTGCATGGCGCGCGCGCGACGCGGTCGGTTGTCTTTGTTTGCCGTACATGGAAATTAGAAGCAAACGTATGTCTTGTCTTAACATGAAAACAGCTGCATTTCTAATGTTTAATTCAATTTTTTGACATTAGTATTTTGTGAAATGCAACGCCTTCTAAGTTAAGTATTGGAATAACTAATTATTATTAGAACATAATACTTTGTGAGTTGCAAACGTCACTTTTGACATTTCTTATCATTCCGACACCAAGGATAAGCGGATTGAAACCAAATTTTGGGAGGTTTAGGTTATGTATTACGGAATACGTTATCACGTAAAACTATCGTCCGTAAACCGACTTTACAGACAACCATTTTTTTTTGAAAAGGAATTCCTTCCTTTTCAAAAAAAAATCCGGGCTGCAAGGGATCGGGTGGCGAGAAATTCGATCATCCGACACAGGCTTGCAAAACGTTTGTCGGATTACCGCGGGCCAACTGTAATAAAATTTTAGTAGTGTTGTCCAGTAGATGGTTGTACGGTGGACCTAAGACTAATAATAAATGCCTCAACATTTCCACTGCAGTAAAAAGGCCTTCTCCAGCTTCTTCCACCCGGATAGGCTCTCGGGTTTAAATAACCCTTTCTTATAGTGATATATTAAGGAACTCCTGCACAAAATTTCAACCCACTGGTTTAGACTGTGCGTTATTTGTCAATCAGTCAGTCAGTCAGTGTTATAGAGTTTTATATTTATGGGATGAATTTTCGAAAATCCTTTCTTAGTTATCATCTACGTTATATAAGGAACTCCTGTGCAGAATTTCATGCTTCTAGACACACCGGTTTAGACTGTGCGCTATCTGTCAGTCAATCAGTCAGTCAGTCTTACAGTTTTATTAAGTAGATGTCACACGAGTCGAGGAACACTATGTATAACATTTTAATCTTCATCAGATATGATTCTAAAAAATAAAAAAAAAATAATAATAGGGATACAATATTGGAAAAAAATTGAAAAATAGATGCATTAATAATTATTATTACTAATCTCCCCGCAATATTACACATATTTCGCAAATTTTCAAAAAAAAAAATGGCGGAACTACACAAATTAAACAGTTCCCAACCACTGCACAATGCTCTTAGCAATTTTTATCGTCCGTGAAGATAATTGTATAAAAATTGATTAATTTTAAAAAAAAACAATTTGGTATACATTAGTTCACATCCATTTTAAAATGAAAAAATTGGTTGTCTGTAAAGTCGGTTTACGGACGATAGTTTTACGTGATAACGTCATAAGGAAACATTGATGAAAAATTGCATACTTTTATGAGTTACACTTTTAGGAACGTTACACTTTTTCGTGCATGCAGCCGGTGTTTCATCAATTTATAAGACGTTATCACGTCAAAAAAATTGTTATATCTAATCCACAATCACAATTCAAAAACACTATTTTCGCTTTTTGTAGTTCGATTTCTTGAAATTCTAACGCGAAAACAAATCCAAACTGTTTATAAGTACGTAAAAACTATTGTTTAAATTTGATTGACAAAATATGTGATATAAACTAATTGAGAATAAAGATAATAATTATGACAATTAAAGTAATGCAAATCGTTTTAATTGACTAAATAACAACGCTTAAATAATTACTTATCATAAAGTATAAACAATATGATACCTCAGTACCTTATAAAGCTACTATCACATTTGAAAAGACAATTTCTCTCTTAGAAAAGACAGGTCAATTACGACTGTAATTCGCACGCGATTGAGACGAAACATAGTTACTCTTTTCTCGATGTAGACCCCCAAATAAATCTCAAAATTGATGACATACACGTGATCAACGTCCTAACTACCTTAAAAATGACACCCATGTTGATTTTTAGACTATTTACCTCTTTTCACCCTCTGAAGGGGTTGTTTTTGAAAAAGCATGAAACGCGTGTTTATTTATTTGTTGACAGGAGTAATCCTGCGCATTTTCGAATTGATACATCTTATATGATTTCTCCATGCAAATTTTGAAGCTCCGTTACACTCTTTTAGGGGTGGAATTTTCAAAAATCCGTTCTTAGCAGATGACAACGTCATTATAATTATGTGTGTGCTAAATTTCAGCCCAATACGTCCAGTGGTTTGAGCTGTGCGATGATAGATCAGTCAGTCAGTCAGTCAGTCACGGCTTCCTTTTTAGTGTATTTGCCATAATTATTGGCGTCGGTCGGATGTCGGGACAGCGACTATAGCGATCTATTGTAATACGGGCTTTATTTAAAACAACTGATAAGTAATACAATAATTTGTCACGAGAATGTGACTAGAATGTGATTATTAAGTCAAAGCAGTTGTTTAAACATATGTGAAACGTGTGCATGTTTGACGCCGTAACATTGAAAAAAAACCCATTCGTTTTTGAGTCCAAGATCGCAACTTAACCAAAATGAGTAAAGAAAAGGAGGTAGAGACTATTTCAAAAACAATCGATGAACGTTCGAGTATAACAGGTATTGTTTGTATTTTACGCTTGCACAAGTACGGCTTTTTCATCGTTTTCATACGCAAACGTCGCTGCCATGATCACGATGTTCAAAAGTTTCGGGCACTTTTTGACGCAATGCCTGACTCGCTACCGGTTTTTTAATAGAGTACAGCAGGTATATTGCATTTTAGAGACCCTTTTTTGAAGGATGTTCAATTTTGAGTTCTGCTGTTTGAAAATTAGCAAATGAGTCGGAGTCAATCTGGGGCCATTGAGATTTATTATTATCATATTGGCAATAATAAGCAAATCTCCGGCTTACGGTTTGTCTGGGGGATAACCATGGATCAGTTGACTCGAGTTTAACATCTCGTTCAGTCAGTGTTCTGCATTGCCTTCACGTAGTACTCTTTTCTTATAAATAATTGTTAACCGTTTTTGTTTGTTGCAATTTATATTTTGTAAATATTTTGTTTGCAGTAATAATAGTTCATTAAACACAGTGAAAATATTGATTTGTTCATTCATTAATTAACATTACATTTTTTCTGTGAATTATGGCAACAATAACCATCCAATTTGTAATATAATATTGTGTATCAAATTTAACATTTTTTAACTCCGTAACAACTAATAATTTACAAATAAAAATGGGTGTTTATGAAATTGAAACAGTTTCGAAAAAAATTGATGAGAAGTCCAAAAATGGTACGTAAAATATTTGAAACTTTTTTGGGATGCCTATAGTTCCAAATTACCGGTTATCTTCGGTCGGGACGAAACTTTGGGCAATTGTTGTCCTTAGAGGGACATGAGAACTCCCAAAATGCTCCATAACATTTTTATGGTGATTAAAAATTGTTACCACTTAAAGCCATTTACTCATAGAAATTTTGTTTAAACGGTGGGGGAGGGGGCAAAATATAAAATAGACATAATATCTATATTAGTGGAACTGCAACTTTCTCATGTCTGTCGGAAATCGGAATGTAGTCATTTCTACATAAAGTTGTATAACTTTACTCTAAATCGCATTTTATTTGTCACTTGTTAAGCCGGTTAAAATTGTAATTCCCTGCACGCAAAAACCTTGGCACTACATTTTTTATTCCAAATTAAGCGCTCATATCTTCTTCAATGTAATGATTATAAAACACTGATGACATTGCGATTGCCCTTTTGTTGAACATAAATATTATTTATTATAATTATAAATAGATTAAATTTATAAATGATTACACTATTTTTATGCTTGCACCCACATAAATATTTTTTTGATAACCCTGCATAAAGCAATCCACACATTGGGTTCATCAAGACAACATGCATGTGAATGATAATAGCAGTAGCGGAACTTGCCCCGGACATACACTTGCCCCATCTTAACTTCAACTTTTTACGGTTTCAGTTTTTTTTAAGGCTATCGACATACATCCAGAGCAGTCTCTGTCATCTAGAACAGGGGTGTCAGACTGATTTTTCTAAAGGACCATTTATAAGATTTAGGGTGTGTTAAAAACAAAAAAAACATACTATAATTTTAAAATCTTTATTTATTTAGTTTAAATCAATTTTCCTATAAAGGCAATAAAAACGGTAAATTATCTTGAGCTTGAGGATCCAGACACCTGAGGTTTCTTGTTTTTGATAAGCTCATTGATGTCAGATGTCTAAAATCCTCACTGGATAGATTCTGGTCGCGGGTCGTATCTTTGACATCACTGTTCTAGAATCTAGTTTCTAGAACATTCTATTGTACTCACACAAAAAGAAATTATTGTTCTTCATAGAAAAAGATCGCTTTTCAAGTTAAATTTTGAGCAAAATGCGTAGAAAAACATTTATTTTTCGAGCAGGATCGGTTTAAAATTCCACAATGCTTAATGTTCACAATCCAAGGTCATTGTCATTTTTTAACAATGCTTTCTGCAACTGAGCAATTAGTTCAAATAACTGTGATACTATATGATTTTAAGGAGGTTGATGCGTTACAGTCCCAATCAAAAGTAAGTCGAATTCTAAATGGGAACTTTTCCATAATAAATTTTTACAAATGGTTATAGGTCGATGATACTAATAAATTATTGTCATAAAGGCATAAATAAATTTTTTTTTTTAATATTAATTAATTATTTCAGTATTTTACTTAATGGACTAACTTTTGAATTTTTTGTACAAAGTTAGGTTAGAAAAAATAAATTTATGTAAATATCTGTATTTTACATATTTTTTGCAGTAAATAATTAAAAAAAGAAATTAGACATAATAAAAATTAAACATTAAATAGTTGAAAATTCAGTTAAAATTGTTGAAATTGTCAAGAATAAAAGTCCATAATCGAAAAGTGCTAAGGTTTAATATTTTTTTTATTGATTAAAAGTCTCCTAATTAAATTGGAAAAAATATTAAAATATGCGTAAGACATCGATGCTTTACATAGATAGTTTTCGGAACTGCTGACATTATTTGGTTATTTGCAAAAAATTAAAATGCACCGTTTGCATGCTAGGTTGACATATTTTCCATAAGACTACATGTAAAAGTTTTTTTTAATTTTTAACTTTATAAATCTCCTAATGATTTTGGATTTTTTACAGAAAATTTTGTCATAAAAAAATCTATTAAAAAAACTTTATTTCAGATTTTTTTCATTATCTTCGTAAAACGGCTCAACCTCATTAATTAATTGTCGAGAATCATTTTTGTATTTCATAACAACGCACCAAACGAAAGAATTAAAAACGCCACTGGAATATCAATAATTAATTATTATTCATTTAGTTATATTTTTCCTCCTTCGTATTTATTCTATTCTTTTCCTCGTTACGGGGAAATACCTTTACGCTGATGAAATAAAAGAAAGTCATAAGATTCACAACATTCACAAGTCGTTACAAAATATATTTTATGACCCGCCCGTGTAGATTAAATTTTGTTATCTCAAGACTTCTTTTACATAATATCATTGCGGGATTGTAGCTATGTATGAAACTACTCAACCGATTTCAAAAAATGTTTCACCAATATTAATTATAATCGACCTTCAGGATAAACGTAGGCTATACAATATGTAAACACGTAAGGTTCACATAGGGAAATTAACATTGGGAAAAAATGACTGGATCAGAGTGAGCCTTGAAATTTGGTTTTTCAATTTGACAGATAATATTCTTTTGCAAAATGAATGTGTATACTACCGAAGAAAATATTCAAATGATTACAACATAATCGGACTTTTTTTTATTAATGGGACATTAAATTCCCAAAAATACTTAAATATGGTGCGAGATCAAATATCTCCGCCTATTCGTGTTGAACCTAAAGACATCGGGTCACTGATTTTCCAACGCGCATACGTCATACCAGTCAGACAATTTTTGAATGAAATGTTTCCAAACAGATGGATTTGTTTTTTTGTTTTATTTTTGTACAAAAAAATTAAAATAATGATTTATAAGAGCTTTTTATTATTAAAAAAGCCAAGTAAAATAAAGATAAATCAAAATAAAATAGAAATCCTCAAGATTACCACGATAATTCAATAGAAATAACAATTAATGCAGTCATGGCTAACTCTGATCCAAGTATTTTTTTCCCAATGCTATTTTCCCTTACGCGTTTACATACTGTAGGTATATTATCGCGTTAAAATAAAGCGCTTTTCGTGGAGACCAATTTAGCAACGCAAGTCGACTTAAAAGCTATAAAACCTTACTCACTCGGTTCGCTTCTTCGATCTTCAATTTAGAAGCAATCTGATTGCACTCGGACGAATGCGGGCCTAAACTTTCCTCAAGAAATAAATTATCGAAAGATAAAAACGACATTCAGAACTGTTTAACACAGCGAATTAATTGCGAATTTCACCCGGGTGTAGCCGGACTGAACGGTTATTATTGACGCAGACCTTCCCAAAAAAATAAGCTGTCGATTGTATCTTGCAATGCTACTATGACTGTTAAACTCTCGTTTAAACATACCGTCACAGCTCATAACATAATACCTGAATTTACTTACGAGATACATAAACTTTTTACAATCTCCTGATGTAAATAAAATAATACAAGCACGACTTTGTTATTATTTGGCCTGATTTTGATCAAAGCTGGATAGTTTCCCGAAATATTAATTTTTGCCTTCTACTAACAACATTGTTCTGTTTTCTAGACGTATCCCGACGCGCATCTCAAGCGAACTATCGAACTATGGACGAGACAGAGGCAATGCAACAACAGGAGCGGGGATTCTCTCCAGACGGCACGCACGACGAGAAGGAACCCGCGCGGAAGAACGCTCGTTGGAGAGACCTCATCGCTTATTGGCTGTTCGGTTTAACCAATAACTATGGTTATGTGGTTATGCTAAGTGCGGCCCACGATATTCTTCAGCACGAGTTCAACTACTCGGTTAGTTATCGAGACATTGACTGCCCCGGATTTAGGGGGGGGGGGGTTTCAGGGGGCGCCAAAATCATAATATAATATGGTTGAAAACCGCACCCAATCTGTCCTTTTTCCGATTTACTCAAACTGCATGTTTTCTGACGGTTTCCCAACCATTATATATTTGTGTGTTTTTAATTTATTTCAAACGCTGGAAAGAGGGGGTGCCATTATCAAGTTTCCGCTCCGGTTCGAAAAAATTGTAGATCCGGAGCTATCTATCGGCTCTATGTTTTCTATCAGCAGACTTCCTGATTGGTGTTGGGTTCCCGACTGGAAGTTAGTTCAGGGAACCCTGATTATGATCAGATCCGGAAGAGATTTTCCGTAATACGGCCATTTGATCAGAATACAGTACTCCATCCATTGATCTAGCTGTCTGATCAAGAACTTATACCTTGATCCGGCTCTGTGATCAGTTTCTGATCAAAGTCCGTTGATCCAGTCATCTGTTTTTTTTTTGTTACCTAACAGAATATTAAATTATTAAATGTTAAGTAAATTAGGTGAAGGCCGATGATTATCAAATTGATTTCAATTAATTTCCGATTTATTTTTTATTTGCCATTTTTAATTTTCAAAAATTTTAGGGAGACACAAAGATGGCCGACGTAGAACGCGAGTGCAACACGATGTCAACCGGCGCCATTTTGCTAGCAGATATCTTACCAGCCCTAACCATCAAGCTTATTGCTCCATTTTTACCAACATTTGTACAGTATGTTTACTAAAAAATTTCAGTATAAAACAGTGTGGTCGTCCCGCTTTGTTCTGTAGCATCATCGGAGAAGTCATATCTAACCTAGAATATTGTAGTGTATTTCACTTCCTATGCCACGAGATATCTCAAAGTTGTATGCTTTATTTTGTGAGAAAACATAATTTAAAGTCGTCAATAATAATGACGTAATCTGACTAGTTACAGTGACGTCATAACATCGCTATTGGCTGGACTACTCGAATCAAATTACGATTTACGACGTAGAACGGAAAGTTACTGTCGAGTAGTTTTAATTTCGCGTAATATTATGATTTCTTCTGCCTTAATTTTATCATGAATGTAAAACTGACACCTTTGCTTGAGGTACAGTGTAAACTCCATTTAACGTCACTCGATATAACGACAAACTCTTTAAAACGTCGAAATTACTTAACTCTAGTTGGTTTACCTTGTTGCTCATACAATGATACACTCTAAATAACGACAACAATACGTCATCAATAAGCAATTAACGGTACTTGTTTGTTATTTTGTTGCTTTGTTGTCGGCATCATGCGTACCGAATATTCTAAGAAATTCGCTCTTTTGTTTGTTGGGATCATCTTTTATATGTTTAGCCCAACTGCTTATCGATAAGTTATTATATTCTTAGTTGCCCACAAATTGTGAACATGGCGAGTAAAAAAAAATCTTTGTGTATTGACGAAAAAGTTTTATTAATACGCGCAATAGAGGCGGAAGAAAAGATAAGTGTTGTTGGAAGACGCTTTGCGTTCGACCGTATCTGCAATATGGATTATTTCTTCTCTCCGTTTAACGATAACTCTCAATAACGCCACAAAGTGCGCAGTCCCTTGAGTGTCGCTATATAGAGTTTTCACTGTACTTAAAAAAATATAAATTTTAATTTAGCGGGACGACCCCATTATGATTTTTGATCATTTCACAGCTATCTGACATTTTCTGATTAATTTGTTTAAATAATATTTAGCGTTCGCGTATTGGTGTGTATCATCTGCGCCGCAAGCGGATTTCTCTTGGTGGCTTTCGCGCCCTATGAATGGGTAGCATTAAGCGGTGTTGTTGTCACATCCCTATCGTCAGGGCTTGGGGAAGTCACATTTCTCACCTACAGTTCACATTATCACAAGTAAGACATTTTAATTTTAATATTGTGTATGCGTTTGTTTCAGAGATCAGCATCCCGTTTTATTCCAGGTTATTTTTTAATCGTTTTTTTTATTGTTTCGCAAATAATTAAACTGGCCCCGTCGAAATTGTATATGTTTTCAGATAATTTCAATTTTTTTAAAACTATACAATAATTTTTTTTAGATCTTCTCGTTACAGACGACTAATTTCATTTAAAACGCAATATATACATGAGTTTTGTTGATACGGTAGCTATTTAAATTTTTTATGCATTATAGAAAATCGTTTCATATAAAATGCAACATAGGCTGGGTGCCCAAAAGTTCGTATGTATTTTATGTGAAACGACTTTCTATAACTTGATGTATATTGTATATATTGCGTCTTATTATACACCATTATTCTTCATAATTTATTAATGTTTTTTTATCCACCGTTAGGCATTGTCGTATCTAGGAATCCTGGTGCCTATAGCGAAAGGAAGATTTGAAACAGTGATTTACTATGTAATTAGTATAGCGCGACCAATTTTGTTTTATTTTACCGCACTAGTCCGTAATCAGTCACTTTTCCGCACTAGTACGTAATCAGTCACTTTACCGCACTAGTACGTAATCAATCACTTTACCGCACTAGTACGTAATCATCACTTTACCGCACTAGTGCGTAATCAGTCACTTTACCGCACTAGTGCGTAATGAGTCACTTTACGTACATGTAAAACAGTCGTTTTATAGGGGATGGTTCAAAAACGTTATTTTAAGATATTGAAGTGCCGTTTGAAATTTGCACTTTACTTCAGGCGCTCGTGTGCCATCTCCGCCCAAGAGATACGGCTTTGCGGTCAGAAAATATCTTTCAGGTCCTTTTTAGACGTCAGTTATCTAATCTTTCAGGTCGGTTCATATTTCAGACAGTCAAGTGGAAGGTGTATCTATCGCTTAAAATGAATTGAAACAATGCTGTAATGTAATAATTTCTTCTATTTATAGAAATGTGGTCTCGGCCTGGTCATCGGGGACAGGAGGCGCTGGGGTCATTGGATCTGTTTCGTACGCGGGTCTCAGAGCACTGGGTCTTGCCCCGGTCACTACTCTTCTAGTCATGCTTATTGTGCCAGTCATAATGGCCGCAGCGTAAGTACTTTATTTTTTGCCCGACTACCGGGCATGTTTAATTGTTAAAATGCTAATCAGAAATGGGCTCAGTTTTGGACTGTCTGCGAATAGAGACAGTTCTGCCCACGGTGGACACACAAGCCGACTGATACGAAAGCTCGGGCTCCCGGGCGTGCTAATTCCCATAAAACATTAGCATTTCATTGTTTTCCCTGAGACCTGAGCTGTTGAGCGTTTATAGTTCACAATCTCTCTCTCTCTGTTTTCCCTGAGAGCAGCGTGGTACATTCAAGATTGTTTATACTATCTTCATAATTATAATCTATACTAATATTATATAAAGCTGAAGAGTTTGTTTGTTTGTTTGGTTGAACGCGCTAATCTCAGGAACTACTGGTTTCAAGTGAAAAAATGTTTTTTGTTGGATTGCCCATTTATCGAGGAAGTCTATAGACTATATAATATCACGCTACGACCAATAGGAACGGAGCATCAATGAAAAATGTTGCAAAATGTATCTTAAAAACAGCTTCTATTCAGGTGAAATGCCGTAACTAGATATATCAATATTAGGTCGTACATTCACAAGCCCGGCTAGGTCAGTCAGTAGAGCATTCGACTGTTAATATCAAGGTCGTGGGTTCGAGCCCCACGTTGGGCGAATATATTTTTATTTTTTTTATTTTCCATATTGCTTTCTTCTAAGGCTTACATTTAAATTTATTTTAATTTAATTAAAAAGTATAAATACTGCTTTTTATCTACAAAAACTTTTAAACGGTAACTCCGATCATCATGAAATTTGGACACAACATTCATCTCGGTAAACGAAAATAAATGTGCGTACTTATGTCCCTTCTCCCCCATTCGTTCTTTTGCACCCGGATGGTACCGGACGGGACCGCTAGTATATTATATAAACAAAGTCCCCCGTCCGTGTCTGTCTGTCTGTTTAAACACGATAAACTCAAACACTACCGAACGGATTTTCGTACGGTTTTCACTAATAGAAAGAGCGATAAACGAGGAAGGTTTCTGTATATAATTTGTAAATATTTTGTGCAAAATGAGGCTGCTTTGTGAATAAAAACTGTTTTCGTATCACGTCGCGACATCACGTGGGCGGGCGCAAGCTCCTGCAAATGGCGCGTCACTGCAGCGCACCAGGCGGGAGCTAGCAGACACTGACATCAAGCGACATCAGCTCAAAGCTATTAGTTCGCACATTTTCGCGCTGTAGTCGTTTCTTAATGAAATAAAATGCAAAATTTTCCAATACCACCAAATGTATCTATCGCACCCGGGTGAAACCGGGCCGGGCCGCCAGTACACTATATTATGTTGTAAGGCAGGCATGTTTCGGACGTCTGAATCCGCAACCCAGAAAAATAATAAAAATTTGCATCTAATATCGACTTAATGATTTTAATCAAATTAACTTGCTACCCAAAAATATACAAATTGCTTGCGAAAATTTGTATAAAATCGATGCTAACAATTTTCGCCACGTGCAAATGATTAATAATAATCAACTGACTTGTAGATTATAGACGCTCGACAGCTTAGGTCATTAGTGTCAATGTAATATCAAACAGACATCTGTTTCAATCTCTTTCTTTAATTAATTCGATTCAATTGTCGTATGACAATGAAACAAATGACGTATCAGTTTTGATTAATAGAACGCCATTTTGTTTTTTAAATCACGCCACACTTCGTCTAGCTATTATATTTATTACGCAATTCAATTTAGCGAAATTAAAAACAAGATCGGTTAAGTTCAGAGTGCGCGATTTCCGTATCAAACGAATAAATGTATTTATATACTAATATATAAAGCTGAACAGTTTGTTTGGTTGTTTGGTTGAACGCGCTAATCTCAGGAGCTACTGGTTCGAATTGAAATTTTTGTTGGATAGTCCATTTATCGAGGAAGGCTATAGGCTATATAATAACACGCTACGACCAATAGGAGCGGAAAATCAATGAAAAATGTTGCAGAATGTCAGTCAACATTTTTCACCATATACTTACTTATATTCAGGTGAAATGCCTTAACTGAATATCCCAATATTAGCGCCGCATGTAGTGAAGCTCGGTTAGCTCAGTCGGTAGAGCGCGCGACTCTTAATCTCAGGGTCGTGGGTTCGAGCCCCACCTTGGACGAATATGTTTTTAATGTTTTTTTTTATTTTCTGCATTGCTTTTTTCTAAGGCTATCATTTAAATTTATTTTAGTTTTATTTATGACTAATTAAAATTAAATAAATCTAAATAATATCTCATTTGAAAACTATTTAACAGAAATAATTATTACTTAAGGAGGTTGAGCCGTTTTACGAAGATAATGAAAAAAATCTGAAATAAAGTTATTTTTAATACTTAGATTTTTTTATGACAAAATTTTCTGTAAAAAATACAAAATCATTAGGAGATTTATAAAGTTAAAAATTAAAAAAAAACTTTTACATGTAGTCTTATGGAAAATATGTCAACCTAGCATGCAAACGGTACATTTTAATTTTTTGCAAATAACCAAATAATGTCAGCAGTTCCGAAAACTATCTATGTAAAGCATCGATGTCTTACGCATATTTTAATATTTTTTCCATATTCATTAGGAGACTTTTGTCAAAAAAAAAAAAAAAAAAATATTAAACCTTAGCACTTTTCGATTATGGACTTTTATTCTTGTCAATTTTAACTGAATTTTCAACTATTTAATGATTTAATTTTAATTTTTATTATTTCTAATTTCTTTTTTTAATTATTTACTGCAAAAAATATGTAAAATACAGATATTTACATAAATTTATTTTTCTAACCTAACTTTGTACAAAAAATTCAAAAGTTAGTCCATTAAGTAAAATACTGAAATAATTTATTAATATTAAAAAAATTATTTATTTATGCCTTTATGACAATAATTTATTGGTATCATCGACTTATAACGTTTTGTAAAAGTTTATTATGGAAAAGTTCCCATTTAGAATTCGACTTACTTTTGATTGGAACTGTAACGCATCAACCTCCTTAAAAAAATATTTTTTCATCAAAAATGGAGATATGAGTTTAAAATAAGTAATAAAGCAGGGAACTGCCGAAAACTGAAAAAAATTTGGACTCAACATTCATCTCGGTAAATTAATTACCCCCTTTACCCCCCCTTATCTACGCCCTTGCCCCACCGTAGATAGAATATAGATAGATTCTGACTCCACTTTTCTGAATGCGTGATTTTAATAATCTTTCAGGTTCTGGCTGCTTCTGAAACATCCGGAGAAGTTGATTGGCCGAACGAGTGCGATAGTACACGAGGCGACCGACAGTCAAGACGATATTGTTGCCACACCGGGCAGGCAACCGATTCGCAACCGGCAATTTGCCGATACGTTTGGCGATAAGTTGCGCTACATGGTGCCTTTGCTCAAGTACATGGTACCTCTTGGACTCGTTTACTTATTTGAGTACTTCATCAATCAAGGACTGGTAAGATAATAATAATAATAATAATAATGATGAGTATTTGGAAAGAATTCCGTGGCATAAGGATCGAAAATGAAGCAATACTGAGACTTTTTTAAACTTGCATTTAATACTAACGTTTCGATACGTTTTGTATCATCTTCAGAGTATCGAAACGTTAGTATTAAATGCAAGTTTAAAAAAGTCTCAGTATTGCTTCATTTTCGATCCTTATGCCACGGAATTCTTTCCAAATACTCATCATTAACTTCAATGGATCACAGTTACTCTATTTATTGAATAGAGTCAATCTTCAAATAATAATAATAGTCTTTATTCAACACGCGTGAGTAATATATAATTTCGGGGCCCTGCTAAATTCGGAAGAAATAATAAATTACTTCATGTTGACGCGTAGAGTGCGAATAATGAGCCGAAGCTGTACGTTAATGTATTACTGCATAGTTTCTGGACCAATAGGAACGCGGTAGCGAGCCGAAACTGTACGGTAATGAATTATTACTGCATAGTTTCTGGACCAATAGGAACGCGGTAGCGATTCGTATATATGAAAACAGCATCGCAATTCAGCGAAAGTCAGGGCCATCTTGTGTGCATCGAGGGCGGTGGATACGTCAATCAATGAAGTGATTTATTACTTCTGCCTCTTTTATCAGGGCCCCGATTACATATTATTAGTCGTGCTAGTTGAATAAAGTATTATGTGCGACTGTTGGTCGAAGGAGAATATTCCACTCACGTGTTACCGCACTCGCTACGCTCGTGCGGCAAATTTCACGCTCGTGGAATCTTCTCCTTCTCTCACTAGTCGCACAATATACTATTATCGCTGAAGTAATTTTTGAGATTACCAGGTTAAAAAAATTCTGTCTGTCTGTCTGTATCTCAGAGTGGATTTTCTCAGAAACTGCATACGCTATCTACTTGCAATTTGGCATAGAAAGCTTGTGTGCCCGTACCTTTCCCAAAGGCGTAGATAATTTTTTTTTCTTTAAAGAAAAAAATCAATATTTTTTTAAGTTTTATTAATATCACACAAGAATACTCACGAAGGGAGGTGTCGAACAAAATATTAATTCTCAAACTAATTTTACAAAAATTCCTTTTCAAAAAATATTTCTAAATTTTATTTTTTAGACAGGTATTCGTATACTATTTTCAGTTTCATTTTTATATTATTATGTACCCCGTTTACCCCCCATATCTACGCCCTTGACCTAATGTATTCCCAATCAGAGAAAAACCTTTATTAATTTGAGGTTGAACATATTTCTCCATCGGATGAGTAGCGTCGGCGGAGACACTTTGAGTAAAAAATTGGCGATTGAAAATTTAAAAATACGTGTCTGAAAATAGATGGTGTTGAAAATACATATTTTCGACTGTATATTGTTTTTTCAAATGAATATTTTTATGCAAATCTGGTCGACAATTTTATTTACTTGAAGAATATTTTTATGCTTTTAAACCTATTATATTCCAAATACTAAAATGGCAGAATTTGTTTCTAGTTCGAACTGGTCAATTTCGAAGGAATCTGGTTGGACCACAGTTCACAATATCGTTGGCTTCAGGTCTTATATCAAGTTGGCGTCTTCATTTCAAGGTCATCTGTAAATATTGTCCAAATCAACCACATATGGGTACTGGCTGTACTTCAGGTAAAAAAAAAAACGCTCGATTTAAATAAAAATGCTTTTAATTTATTTTTATCACTATCGCGGCGGATGAGTTATCATTTATTCTACCGTGACGTATCCAAATAGCCAGAGTCACTACATACTAGGTTTTTTCCAAGCAGCCAGCAAACGGTAACGAAACCGTCACCCGCATGCGCAGTAGCTAAAACTAAACTGTTTGTGTCGGTTTGTGAACACGTTTTAGCTACTTCGCATGCGGGTGCCGATTCCGCTACCGTTTGCTGGCTGCTTGGAACAAACTTATTATAAAACAAAGTCCCACCGCCGCGCGGGTCACGCTAGGCTGCTTATCAGCCGCTGCTGATCAGCGGCGGACAGTAGCATCAGCAAGCAGCGGCGGGCAGCCCGGTCACACTACGGCTGCTACTCGCTATTCTACCGCGAGTAGTGGCTGCCAATCCGGTCACTACATCATCGAACATAAACCACGTGGTAAGTGATGGTTTACTCGCCTATATGATGCACTGCTTCGGTCAGACTGCGCTGCTCGCTGGTGATGGTGGGTGCGAGTGAGTCACGTGACCTGCTAGTCGCCGCTGCCTGGCTACCAAAATAGAACATGTCCAATTTCACCAGCCGCTGATAAATACTCGCCGGCTGGCGGCGCCAGCGGCGAATTTTATGCTCACACCAAGCTGATTGATGGCTGACAGTAGCGGCTTCCACAACTCGCGGCTGGCAACCCGCGCTTTACGTACTAACCTTGAAAACCAAAGTGACATATTTTATTTCTGTTTCAGTTAATCAACGTAGTCTTCTTTTCATTTGAAGTGGTATACTATTTCGTTCCCAGTATTTGGATCGTCTTTGTAATTACTTTATGGGAAGGATTATTGGGGGGCGGGGCGTACGTCAACACTTTCTACAAAATCAGTAAAGAGGTAAGAAGTTTTACTTTTATTAAAAGTGGTCAAACACGAATATTACTTCCACAAAGACTACTAGCGCCGCTAGCGAGCAATAGAGCGGAATTGAACTGACTTGTTATTATTGTGTGCATTTTTTCATGCTGACACAATTTAGTAAAGAACATAAACTTTAAAATATACATGCAGTAAAAAATAAAATTAATCGCAAAAGTTTATATTATTCTGCATAAATAAGAAGTTTCACCTTTTTTTGTCATGAATACGCCTTTAAAAAACTGTAACAGTACCGGGGGGCATGCATGAAAAGTCGAGCGCTTCGAAAAATAATAGACGACAATGTTTGAAAAAAACTAAAAACAAACTACGAGTAGAAATAATCGTTCCCGAGAGCGGTGGTGCCCGGCGGGCTTCTGAGCAGTATAACTTTGGATAGCGTTGAGCGCTGACTTCGAAAATGGTGTCATTCGAAAGCTAACAAGCTACGTAACGATCAGTGTTTACTTTGTTCATTCCACAATTCAAAATCGCGTCAAAATTGCGGTTTGGGTCCCCCGATATTATAAAAATTTTCACTTGTCCGTTTTTCCAATTTCTAGCGTGAACGATTAGCTTAAAGCCAACGCCGATTTTTAAATTCTGGGTGTATTTAATGGTGCGATCTTTTTTTTTTACAGGTCCCGCCGGAGAGAAGAGAATTTTCGATGGGCGTGACCAGTCTAGCTGATTCTCTAGGTATTGCCATTGCCGGTTGGTTGGCAATACCGGCGCACAATGCCCTTTGTCATTTACCAAAACCGACAAGGCCTAGTCTATCTTAATTTAGAACTAATCAATTTGTTATGTATTGTGTAAGTTTTAAGTCTTTACGTAGCGGAAACCGTCAAAACCTAGGAATTAAGGACATTTTGAAGGCCTACTAATTCCAATGATTTGGAAAAGACTGGATATTTCACGAATTTGAGATAATCGAAAAAATTGAGTGGAAAGAGCTGCGAGATCATAATATAATGCCCCCACTACACACGTGGCCAGCACCGCCACTCAAATAAGTGCCTATCATCGCCGCGATGATTGCCTAACCCTCCACACAATCGTGCCGGTCCGATTGTGTGTACGGGCGCACGATGCTGGCCACGCATTCCTTTGATGTACCGACAATCAACCGATTATAGGCGATTATGTCCACGCACCGACGAATATGCCCTCTACACAATCGTGAGTGCCTGTAAGTGGCGGTGCTGGCCACGTGTGTAGTGGAGGCATTAAACTGATTAAGTAACACTTTAAGATAAAGCGGTCCATAGACGCTCATTATTATTGCGCAATATTTTGGTTTGTGCAACTGCAATATAATTGACCGTATGTAGCAAAAAATAATTTTACTTTAAAATTAGACGATTACTAATTTTTGTACTACCTCCTATAAATGAGCTGCTTTACATGCATGCATACAGGCATGTAAAGTGACCCTTTTCGCACTAGTGTTGTAATAAAAAACAAAAGCGATCTAATTGTAATTTTCATAAAATTACCTATCAGCTAGAAGTATTTTTAATAGAAGTGGACTGGCAAAAACGTTAAAAACATACTGAATATTAAGTGAAAAGCAGCTATTTTTAGGAGGTACATGCAAAAAATACTGTATAATATATATCGTGCGTAATGATAATACGGCTCGTGTGACAGTTAAAATTTGCTAGCGCTCGTTTTTAATGTACTATCGTATATCTTTACGCAACTATATAACTGTTACGATACATTTTTTTTTATTTTTACAAAAAATAATTTTACTCTGAAATCAGACGGGAATGTACTTTAATCAAATTCAAGTTACGAAAATTGTAACCATTTTTTGGTAGTGATAGTACTTTTAATGATCATAACCTATATTTATATCTATTTATTGTAAAGTATTGTAATTAACTAAATTATACAACCATTTTTTTAAGACGAGACTTTAAAAAGTAGAGTCGTAAAAAGGGGGGAGGTGAGGGCTCCCCCTTCGCACGGCCCTGTCAAAAATTAATAAATTTCCTATTAGACCAAGAGCCGGTGAACAGTAAAAGTCTATTCTGGCAGTTTTTTTTTTAAATCAGTTCCCTTGTTCTGAAGATCTGTTGTTAATTATAGACGCTCAACATCAGAAAATATACGAACCGACTTATATGAGGTCGGGTTCCTGGGAGCGGTAATTTCCAAAAATGTCTTTTTGACACATCCTCAAAACAAAAGAACAACTGATTTTTTTTTATTTTCAAAATAGTTTCGGTTAATATACCCCGACGGCAGGGAACTATCAAAATTGACTTTCAGTGTTCAGCGGGTATACAAGATTCATTTTCACTTTTTGAAATGACTGCTCGAAATATGTTGCTGGCTCTTGGTCTATTAAGATTTAAAATTTACGCCACACTATAAAGTAAAAAAACGGTAGTTGCGCGTACGGTTGCGTGTAGTGACGCACCGCGGCTATTATTGGCACTAATCGAGAAATTAATTTTCATGTTACTTGCCAGAATAAAACTAAAAATAAGTCTATCATACGTTGGTGCAATTAGGTGTGTTTAGAGACACTGACTGAAAGGTAAGACGTCAAATTATTAAACAAAACATGTATAATAATATTATAAAGCTGTCAGTTCATTTTTCTGTGTGTATCTACTCTAATCTCGAAATCTGCTGGACCGATTTCGATCACATTTTTGCCATTCCAACTTCATAAGGCGAAATGGATACTTAGTTCAAAATTCGCCTTTCAAAATTTTATATTTTTTTCGTTTAGAAGTCCCCCAAATCTAAAAAACATATTTTTTGGAAAAAAATTGTTCATCTGTTTGTTTGTCTAACGGAAGAACCATGCCAACGAATAGCATATAATGTAATATCACCAAGTCTGTAACTAGGAGACCTAGCTTCCTATGCTTCGAGATGGACCGTTTTCTGGCGCACGCGAGATAGCGCTGTTATCACTACCCGGGAAAATTTCGGTTCTTTCCGCCTGTTTTCGCCAGACACTACACACGTGTAAGCCATGAACGTGTGTGCTGACGTCTGGATCTCCTGGTTACAGACTTCGTGTATATTATACAGGTGTCCCATTAAGAATGGGACATAGAACAACCGCAGATTCTCCAATTCAAAATAAAACGATTAAGCGAAATATGCTTAGATAAAATGTTACTCGTTTCCGAAATACGGGGTGTTGAATTTGAAAACTGAAAAATTATTAATGTCCATAATTTTTTTAATACACCGTATAATTTTACTCAAATCGGCACACTTGTTAAATATCATAAAATGCACCTAACAATAAAAAAATTAGTTCAGTACGCTCTACCAGTGGCGTACGGCAGGAGTAAGTAATGCTTGTACCCCTTCTAAATGTTATGCCGCTGTCTAAATTTTAATTTTGACTATAATTTTAATTTTTTTGATATTTTCTAAGTCAATAATGTATACTTGTTAGTTTGTTGTAAAGTCATTGGTTTTCGAGATATTCGCAGTTTTTTTAAGACAAAATTGTAAAAATGAATATCATTAATAATAATACAAATAAAAAGTACATGTCTATCTATCTTTAACTGCGAATATCTCGAAAACCAATGACTTTACAACAAACTAACAAGTGTACATTATTGACTTAGAAAATATCAAAAAAATTAAAATTATAGTCAAAATTAAAATTTAGACAGCGGCGTTACATTAAGAAGGGGTACAAGCATTACTTACTCCTGCCGTACGCCACTGGTAGAGCGAGTAACATTTTATTTAAGCATATTTCGCTTTATCGTTTTATTTTGAATTGGAGAATCTGCGGTTGTTCTATGTCCCATTTTTAATGGGACACCTGTATATCATAATATTTATTGGTAGCCGTTACCCGCGTCACCGCACGCCTTAACAAAAATTTTGTTTTATTTGTTATAATATGTCAAATGTTCATATTTTTAAAGTTGGAATAGTTCTGAGCCCAATTGGCAGAATTTTTTTGTGGTTAAACAGTATTTACAATAATAATTACTGCCTTGCAATTTTTTGCATACCCAGCAGACCTCATTCAATTGATGAAAAGACGTCCGGTATACAAAAAAAGAAAGACTGTGCGTATAGAAGTAAAACTGGTATAAGCATAAACAAAAAAAAGTACTAATGTCCCCGACCACCGTGATCGAACCCACGACCTTTAAGTTACGAGGCAAGTGTTCTACCTCGCGGCCACCTTAGCTCGTTTTATCCTACCGCGCTGAAAGAAGTTTTACTTTAAAAACTTGCAACACAGACGATGGTAATTCTAAATAATAATCGATGATACTTCTCTATAACCTATCAAATGGATAATTATCCGTGTGAAGTCTGCCACGTATGCAAAAAATGCAAGACAGACGATGATCATCGTAAATAATTGATACTTCTTTGCATACATTTTGTCAAGTAGTGTTGAGCCTTTTTCGAGATACGAACAACAAAAAATGAATTAGTCAGTGACCAATTTGATGTTTTTTTCATATCTGTTAAATTCAATGCTAAAATTTTTGAGATGTCTAGTAGACTTTTTTTATACGGTCAAAAACTTGGAATATGTCGTTTTTTTAAAGAATTTGTGGACAGAAACCTTGTTCCCAGTTCTATAATAACAAAATAATTTACATTATTTATTGTTTTAGACAATTCGAAATTATGATATTGTTAGTTTTTAAAACAGTATTATCGAAAATTCCTTCCCAAGTTCTATATTTTTTAGAACCTTTTTTAAATTAATATTTTAATAATGTTTATAAATTTCTACAATGGTTGTTAATTGTTTTATATAAATAAAATATTTTTTTATAAAATTTCCAGACAGTTTTATTGACTTACATAAAATTGCCGATAATAACAAAAGGGTGTTGCCTTATTCTGGGTTTAAATGTAACCCAAATTTTATCTATTGCTCCAAAATTATTTGTCCTTGAGGAACAGATATAATAATAATAATAATGCGTTTAACATCCGTTTCTCGACTTTATGTCATGACAGACGCCATTCGCACCATTACTATTTTCCATCTATCACACTTCCCGTTATTTTCTACATTTTTAAATTTCCACTTAATTAATTGCAATGGGCGAAAGAAGGGATTTTTTAGGACATTAGGATAAGGTAGGCAAATTTTGAGCATAGGAGTTTGACAGGTAATCTAGCAAGGCATCTAGCGGCAAAACCAGCCTCGTGTGCAGCGACTTTAATACAATGCAATACAGTGGGACCTGTTGAAGTTGAACCTCGATAAGTCTAAAACCTCAAAAACTCGAAAAAACGTTTTGTTCCCTTCCTTTCAAGCCGCAAAACCTTCATTACTCGAAATCTCAAGGTCAAGCCATTTCTTCTCTTCATAACTCGTTAAAATTAATTGGACTTCTGTATCTCGAACATAGCAACTCAAAATTGATTACAATGAATCTTAACTTCTACAAGTCGAAATCCTTCATAAGTCGAAAACTATAACTCGAATTTTTTGGCGTGTCCCTTGAAGTTAGATTTAGAGAGGTTCTACTGTATTAACTTTTCATATACAAATAAAAAGCTATAGTTTGCTATTATATTATGAAACATGCATTTTTGAAGTTGCATGCAATATTAAAAAAAATATTATTCGAACAAATCACTGTCGGGAGGTTCTTCGATTTACCAGCAGGTTGAGTAGGCTTGAGCGTAGGGCGGCAAATAAAAATTATTTAATTATACGTTTATAGTATGTACCTACGTTATTGTGAAAGTAGCATACAATGATACATTACCCGCTTTATTAGTCGTACGTGGTTAAGCTTCGATTAACTCAGAAATACAGCGTGTCCACAGAAGTTCTTTACAAATGGAATTTTTTGACGTGATAACGTCTTTTAAATTGATGAATCACCAATCTTATAAATTGATAAAACACCGGCTGCATGCACGAAAAAGTGTAACGTTCGTAACGTTCCGCCTGACCCTGTGCGTGCTTTTCTCGAAAACGGCCCTAACGATTTGGATGAAATTTACTGAAAAGGGATTTTGGGGGGCAAAAAATCGTTTTAGCTAGGTCTCATCTCTCGAAAAAATCGTTTTCTTACAAATTTTATCATTATAAAAATCAATTTTTTGACGTATGAAAATACTTAAATATTGTAAGTAGGTTTTGGAATTTTATATAAACAGTGAAACAATTGTTTTATAAATATTATTTCTGTGGAAAAGTTCTGCTTCGTCCAAAACCTCTAAAACTATTTTTTTTCGGCCTAAAGTTATACGAGGGAAATCAAAAAGTTTTATTTGACTAAAAATAAAAATTATCTGTGATATTCAAGATTTTCGTAAAATTAGTTACATAATCAAATTTAATTCAAAATAATAACATAACTAACTTCTAAGTAATTATTTATTCAGAATTATAAATCAGAATTCAACATATTCTCCATCTCTCTCCATACAAAGAACGGTTCTCCTTCAAAAATCCGTCACTGAATTTCGAATCATTGTAGAAGGAATTTGATGGATTTTTTACAGGCATTTTATTTTGACATTTAATACGTGCTATTCTTTTGTTTTCCTAGCCTACTACGGGCGATAATCTTTTTGATTTTCCTCGTAAAACTTTAGGCCGAAAAAAAATTTCTTTGATGTTTTAGAGGTTTTGGACGAAGCAGAACTTTTCCACAGAAAAAAATTTTTGCCCCAATAATTAATAAAAAAATATTCCATTTGTAAAGAACTTCCGTGGACACGCTGTATACCCAAAAACTATTTCTTGTGCAATTTCAACCAAATTGTTGGATTGTAAAAATAATCTATAAGAACTGACAATTGCTGAGGTAAGGGCGGCAAAAATTTAAAAGCCTATACTTGGGAAATGTGCAAATCCGCCACTGCCTTCGATAAGTAGTTCGAAGTTTTTACCTGAGTTCAATAAATATTATCTCAAACAAAGGACACCTTTTTCTAGGAAAGTCCGAAATTGTTGGTTCTTTCCGTTATAAATGTCGTCACAAACACGACCAGTAGCTAGTCATTATTTTTTCGGCTACCGTGCCATAATACCAAAATAAATTGTAAGTGGTTTAGTTACGAATACAAACAGCACAAGGAAATTCACTGACATCTGGCAAGTATCAAATCTATACTAATTTATAAAGCTGAAGGGTTTGTTTGTTTGGTTGAACGCGCTAATCTCAGGAACTACTGGTTCAAATTGAAAAACAATTTTTGTTAGATAGTCCATTTATCGAGGAAGGCTATATATAATATCACGCTACGACCAATAGGAGCGGAGCAATGAAAAATGTAACTCATTTGTCCGTTCGACGAAAACTTTTGAACGGTAACTCCGATAATCATGAAATTTGGACACAACATTCATCTCGGTAAACTAAGATGAACGTGCGTGCTCATGTCCCTCCCTTCCCCATTCGTTCTTTTGCACCCGGGTGAAACCGGGCGGGACCGCTAGTAGTTTTATAATTGTAATAAAATCAAAGATCGATAGATTGTAGATTATAGACGCTCAAAAGCTGAGGTTATCACCGTCTTTGTTGTGTATTATAGAATCGACTAACACAAGAGCTCGAGTTCCTGGGAGCACTAATCCCCATAAAACGATGGAATGCTAACTACATTCTAATGTTTCCCCTGAGGGTATAAAAAAATCAGATAAAATGTGTGGTTCGTGGTATATTGAAAAATTACGTGATATACATATTTAGTGCAGCGTTACAGTAGCTAGATACTACTTTTCGTGTTATAAGCAGGTAAAAAAGACAATATATTTATTAAATTTAAAATTAGTCTAGGAAAAATAGAGGCAAAATGCATAAAGAGAATTTTGGGGAAAATTGTCGAGGCTGGCCCCCTTTACTAACATACTAAAACTTCCACACTTCAGCCGCTTTGCTTGATTTTTTATGAGGGAGAAACTACTCCATTATATTTGTCAGTTTTAAAACAAACAAGGTTATAATCAATTTTAAAGTTGATAAAATTTCGAACAGAATGACGTAATTAACAAAAAATATCTTGAACGGTTTCTGAGCCATAGCTCGCGGAAAAATCATTTCACGAAGTCGCCTTGGAAATGCAGAGCTAAAACGTTAATGTCTTTTTCAACCGCTGATTGAAAACACGTATTTATAAAGAAAAGGAACGTTCTAAACTAAAGAATTCTTTTTAACCGACGAAAAACAAAAACGGAGGAGGTTCTCAATTCGACGCGTATTTTTTTTTTTTTTTTTTTTATTTTTTTTTTTTTTTTTATTTTTTTTTTTTTTTATTTATGTATGACCACGCATAACTTTTTACAGAGTAGTCCGATTTTGAAAATTATTTTTTTGTTTGAAAGGGTATACCCCGAAGTTGGTCCCATATAAATTTGGTAGAAAAAATCCAACCCTAAGGGTAGGAAAACAGGGGATGATTGATTGTTCACTCACTGATTGTAATGTATGACCACACATAACTTTTTACAGAGTGGTCCAATTTTGATAATTATTTTTTTATTGGATAGGGTATACCTCGAGGTTCGTCTCATATAAATTTGGAAAAAAAATCCTACCCTAAGAGTGGGAAAATAGGGGTGATTTATTGTTCACTCACAGATTTTCATGCTGAGTTGTGTATATTACAATTATAAATTATATAGCCACAAAAAATTATTAAATAAAAACTTTTTAACAAAAAAATTAAACCGCCGAAAAACTGAAAAGCAAAAAATAATAAATCTTTTTATTTAACTAAGTTCTATCTAAGTAGTTGAACGTATGTGACAGTCTAGTATATCTAAGTAATTTTGAGTCGGCGTCAAACCATCAATGAACAAAGATCACTAAAAGAAATAACCAAATCAAATTAACAATGATACGTGAAATCTCCAGCGATAAACATTAACAATTCTAAACATGCGCTCTCCACACGACCACTCGCAAAGACGTGTGCCCTCAGTGTGCCCGTTAGGGCTGCTCTGTCGCTGATATTAACTTCGTGAACGCTCAGAGATTTCCGGCGAAGGATTGTTGACGCCGACTCAAAATTACTTAGATATACTAGACTGTCACATACGTTCAACTACTTAGATAGAACTTAGTTAAATAAAAAGATTTATTATTTTTTGCTTTTCAGTTTTTCGGCGGTTTAATTTTTTTGTTAAAAAGTTTTTTTCTTGTTCTTTTTTTAGCTCCGACAGACGACAGTTTTTATTGTACATCACTCAGGGGCCATTTAAGTATTACGTAAGCAGAATTTTAGTAATTTTTGACTCCCCACCTCCCCCTTGTTAGCAAAAGTGAGCCAAGCTCTTACCCCCCTTCTATGCTTACGTAGATATAAACATTAGTCCCTTTTCAGTAACCCTTTTTTGAAGGAGATTACATTTTTTTTTAGATGAGTTTAGTTACAGTAAGTAATTATTATTATAATATATTATAGAGTAGCTACTGTTTGCTACAATTGTTAAGAAACACCCATTGTTACAACGCTATCAACATAAAAAATTAGTTTATATAAACTAATTTTTCTATGTTGATAGCGTTGTAACAATGGGTGTTTCTTAACAATTGTAGAAAACAGTAGCTACTCTATAATATATTACATTTTTTAAAAAAGATTTTTTTTTGGAATCCGGGAACATGCTTTTTTCGAGCATAGACAAGAAGGGTTCCCAACTTGCCATATCATAACCAATTAAATTTTGCAGAAAAATCAGAAAAAGTAAATAAATAAATCGCACGTTGAAAACAAAAGTGGCATTATGTAAAAAATTACATTTTACAGTAGAGCATTTTTTAGTTTAAATATTATTGTTTTGTCCTAAAAAAGTTACTATTAAAATACTGCTTATAGAGATTCTTTTGTTAATAATGAGACAATTTATTATTGTTTTAATTTATTTTTTGACCACAATGTTAAAAATAAAGTTATTAAAAAAAACCTTTTTACAATAATTTTTTGTTTAGTGTCATTGTTGTCATAACCTATAATCAGTAAATTGGAGACTTCAACTGCAAAAAGTGTCACTAAACAAAATATGTCATTTTATGTATTTACTTACTTGCATTAATTTTTGTAGCAACTGTAATCGCAATAAACTGTCGTTTAACAAAATGTGTCACTTTTTCACTTACAGCGACGTACGTACCTACCAAACAACTACTTTGACACAATCAAAATAGTGTCGTTATATCAGTCATGACCATGGGCAATTCTTTCAAAATATAAAGTGACACTAGCTCAGTCTAGCGGAAGTAAGTGGGTTTATGAGCAAACGAAAATTTTCGTATAGTGACACTCTTGCAGTAAAACATGAATCTTGCAAAAAGTGAAAAGTCAACTTTTTTATATAATGTCACTATTGTTTTCAACGTGCGAAATATTGCTGACGTAATCACTACCTAGACGCCCCCATTCCCCATGTCATCAAAAATAAGCTAAGCAAAGACCCCCTCCCCCTCTTTGGTGCTTACGTAATAGTTGAATGGCCCCTCATCAGCTAATTCCAAATACAAAATAATCTTTTTTAAAATCATTCAAGAACTGACAATGTCTAAATAATATGAGTTTTTTTCCTATACAACATATTATTTGTATTGACATAAAATAACTGCATTCTTTAACACACAAAAAAAAACAATTCAAACACAAAAAGCAAATAATGCTTTTTATCTAAGAACAATTTGGAGTATGTAATCTAAAATACATATTTAATAGCTAGATACTATAAATTATGTGGTGAAATAGGTAGAGAAACAATATTTGCAATTAACATTTTAACAAAGCGTGCTTTGACTTTGTGAAAATGTGTTGAACATTTTTTCAATCAGAAAAAATAACGTTAATTTCACCGCAGCCTCTACGACTTGTGCTACTCCTAATCTATATCTATACTAATATATTGCTGAGGAATTTGTTTGTTTGTATGTTTGGTTGAACGCGCTAATCTCATGAATTGGTTCGAATTGAAAACTTTTGGCTATCCCCATTTATCGAGGATAGCTATAGCATTAATGAAAAATGTTGCAAAATATAACAATTTGTCCGTCCGACAAAAACTTTTGAACGGTAACTCCGATCATCATGAAATTTGGACACAACATTCATCTCGGTAAACTAAGATGAACGTGCGTACTGCGTACTCATGTCCCTCCCCCCATTCGTTATTTTGCACCCGGGTGAAATCGGACGGGACCGCTGATCTCTTATATCACTCGATCCATTACCCTCGTTCCTTGCATTAGCTTATGCAGTCTGTGGACTGGGTGATTGATATAATTTTCTGGACTCATTCTATACATTGTTCATGTCTTCTACGATCCAAACCCTCGCATTCATACAGAATATGATACGCTGTATCCGTCTCCTTATTGCACTTTAAGTCCCCGTTAAACAGTTCGATTCTTTGGAGGTGTCCTTTCAGGGCAGAGTGTCCTGTCAGCAGGCCTACCACAAGATGAAGATTGTTCCTACTAAGTTGTTCTTCATTCAAAAACTTTATATAACAAACTTCCTGATAATTATCGCACTATTACCACGAGTGCTTTCAAGAAAAAAATTAAGGATTTACTTCTCTCACATGGATTCTATTCTATCAACGAATTTATTAACTTTAAATTTTAATTTACTTGTACTGACATGTCAGATGAAATTTGTAATTTCGGTAATTATACACTTTCGCGGTCACCTGGTTTTTTGGCTCTAGAAAATCGAAAAATCATCCGATTTCGATGAATTTTTTTTTAAAATCTTCGTTTTTATGTCGGATTTATGGAAAAAAATACGAAAATTGAAAAAATCAATATTTCTCACAGTTTCATGACTTTAAATGCAAAAAAAATTGACTTTCTACATATAATCCTTTATAACTGTTTCTGACGTCGTGGAATCAAGTTCGTATATTTTTTTTCGCAATCTACATAAAAAAATGAATATTTTGAAAAAAATAATTTTCAAAAAAGTTAATTTTTCGGTATTTTACAGCCTAAAATGTATTCTATTTCACATTCTAAATCACATTTACACGAATGTTCCAATTTATGCATTTTGATAAAAAAAATTTCAAAACAATTCCGGGGTGAACGATAAACGGGTATGCGAATTGTAATTCCGGGGTGAACGATAAACGGGTATGCGAATTGTAATTCCGGGGTGAACGATAAACGGGTATGCGAATTGTCTCGCAGTGAAACGGGATGGGGCAAATGTGGAGTTTTTAAAAAAACAATTCCGGGGTGAACGATAAACGGGTATGCGAATTGTAATTCCGGGGTGAACGATAAAGGGGTATGCGAATTGTCTCGCAGTGAAACGGGAAGGGGCAAATGTGGAGTTTTTAAAAAAACAATTCCGGGGTGAACGATAAACGGGTATGCGAATTGTAATTCCGGGGTGAACGATAAACGGGTATGCGAATTGTAATTCCGGGGTGAACGATAAAGGGGTATGCGAATTGTAATTCCGGGGTGAACGATAAAGGGGTATGCGAATTGTCTCGCAGTGAAACGGGAAGGGGCAAATGTGGAGTTTTTAAAAAAACAATTCCGGGGTGAACGATAAACGGGTATGCGAATTGTAATTCCGGGGTGAACGATAAACGGGTATGCAAATTGTAATTCCGGGGTGAACGATAAAGGGGTATGCAAATTGTAATTCCGGGGTGAACGATAAAGGGGTATGCGAATTGTCTCGCAGTGAAACGGGAAGGGGCAAATGTGGAGTTTTTAAAAAAACAATTCCGGGGTGAACGATAAACGGGTATGCGAATTGTAATTCCGGGGTGAACTAATTTTGTTCATAAATCCGCCGTAAAATGGAACTTTTTGAGACCGAGATCATTGAAATCCATCTATTTTTCGATTTTCTAGAGCCAAAAAACCGGGTGACCGTGAAAGTGTATAATTATACCGTAATTTCCAATTGACAATAAAAATCTATTCTATTCTATTCTATTCATCTTTCGGGATGGCCCTTTGATAAAAGCCTTGCCATGTTGTTGCAGCCCGGAAATTTGATTTCAGTATGTCTTATGCTGATTTTTGAAACGCCAAATTAAAATGTGTATAAAACTCTACGCTTTGAGTATGGAAGTCCTTCTGAATTTCACTGAAAATCAGTTTGGAGGTCGTTTTGTTGATTTTTTATGCATGGAGAGTATTATACTTTTTTGTTTGTATGACTCACATACAAACAACGCAAAAGTTACCGCATAATTCATCTAATCTTTAAAAAACAGCTGCGTTTACACGTCACCTTAAAACCACGTCAAAATAAGGTGACACAAATATTTTAGAAAGAAATTATTCAAATAATCTGTCATTGTTCTTTTCCTCGCAATAATCTTCTTCAAATATACAGATTTTTAGGTTAAATACAGGGATCCCAATTCTAATATTCAAATGAAATAAGTTAGAAAAAAAATGTTGATTGCAATAAATTACAACTAATTCATTTGAGATTTAAATAAGACTAGCACCACGGTCCGGCTTTGCCCGAATTTGTCAACGTTTTTTCGGAATTAATATTTTTTTAGACTTCAAGACCTACTTGTTATAGTGTAAGAGAGTTCGGAAGAAAAAAAGTGGGAGAGTTTTGGGAAGACAAATTAAATATTAATTATTACCGGCCCGGTCTGACTTCGCCCGAATTTATAGATTGCCACCGTTTTTTCGTCGACTTATATTGTATTGCAAAATTTGTCGCCACAAAAAGCGCTGATAATATATAGCCTATATCCATCCTAAAGGTCCATTTTAAATATTGGTGAAAAAATGTTTAAATCGGATCAGTAGTTTCGGAGATTACCTCCTACATTCAAATTTACAAACTTTACCTCTTTATAAATATCAGTATAAATTTATGTAAACATAGTCATTTTGAGTGTTGATTTTTAGGGTTATAATTAAAATTAGAGTATATAACACTCAAAAAATAAAAACTTTTTAACAAAAAAATTAAACCGCCGAAAAACTGAAAAGCAAAAAATAATAAATCTTTTTATTTAACTAAGTTCTATCTAAGTAGTTGAACGTATGTGACAGTCTAGTATATCTAAGTAATTTTGAGTCGGCGTCAACAATCCTTCGCCGGAAATCTCTGAGCGTTCACGAAGTTAATGTCAGCGACAGAGCAACCCGAACGGGTACACTGAGGGCACACGTCTTTGCGAGTGGTCGTGTGGAGAGCGCATGTTTGGAATGTTAATGTTTATCGCTGGAGATTTCACGTATCATTGTTAATTTGATTTGGTTATTTCTTTTAGTGATCTTTGTTCATTGATGGTTTGACGCCGACTCAAAATTACTTAGATATACTATACTGTCACATACGTTCAACTACTTAGATAGAACTTAGTTAAATAAAAAGATTTATTATTTTTTGCTTTTCAGTTTTTCGGCGGTTTAATTTTTTTGTTAAAAAGTCTTTATTTTATAATTTTTTGTGGCTATATAATTTAGAATTGTAATACACAAAGCATGAAAATCTGTGAGTGAACTATAAATCACCCCTATTTTCCCACCCTTAGGGTAGGAGTTTTTTTACCAAATTTATATGAGACGAGCCTCGAGGTATACCCTATCCAATAAAAAAATAATTATCAAAATTGGACCACTCTGTAAAAAGTTATGTGTGGTCATACATTATAATCAGTGAGTGAACAATCAATCATCCCCTGTTTTCCTACTCTTAGGGTTGGAATTTTTTTACCAAATTTATATGGGACCAACTTCGGGGTATACCCTTTCAAACAAAAAAATAATTATCAAAATCGGACTACTCTGTAAAAAGTTATGCGTGGTCATACATAAATAAAAAAAAAAAAAACAAAAAAAAAAAATTTTACGCGTCGAATTGAGAACCTCCTCCGTTTTTGTTTTTCGTCGGTTAAAAATACACTCTTTTATAGCAATTTGAACTAAAAAGTAATAGATTTAAATTGATTTTGTTTTTGCTCAACCTTTAGGTACAAATACCTAAAGCGATGAATATAATTTATAACAGTTGATATAGCATCACAGGCTGTTTTTTTTAGTTTAATGTTAATTTTTTGCCAATCACTTTATTCTGATTTTAAGCTTATTCAGAAAAATTATATTATATCGAGTTAGGGGATATTTTTTACTTTTTACTTCACATTGCTGAAGGAGTGTTTTCTTCTTGAATTTTTCTAAACTCAAATTTTTGCCTTTAACCATATATTTAATAATTTACTATATGAATCATTGTCTATCTACTCAATGTATGGTGAGCGAAGGCAACAAACCGTATCGAAAATATATCTGCGTCTCTTTCTTCGATGTAATTCCTTGTTTTCTCCGATGATAGGATTGGTTGATGCACTTGCATTCAATCTGAATAAAGTATCTCTGTTTCAAAAACTTTGTCTTTTCCTATGACGTTAACATGGGCGTACCCAGCTTTTGGCCCAGGAGTATTAATTAGTAATTTCTTAAGCCGGGTCCCCCGTGCTTGTTTTGCCCTCCTGGATACGCCAGTGCTACGGCGGTAAAAAAAGACAGAAGTATATGTTTGCACCCCTAATGGTTCGATTGCGATTTTATTCCTATGCTCAGTATAGAATAAAAGTATATGCCTTTAACCCTTTACAACCAACGACACTCTTTTTGCTTTTGATTATTTAGGGACCAAAGAACTAAGAAAAATTAATAAAAAAAAATTATGTTCCTCTGCTTAACCGTGAAAATAACCCGCACGAAATAACCGCGCGATGCAGGTTGAGTTATGTTTCGCGGCAAAAAAAAATTGTTGATAGTCGCGCCCCTATTGGTTTGTAACATGTTCTACGGCGACGTTCGAAAATTGTCCACCGTTGCAACCTGCAGGCAGCGTCGGTGGCCTAAATTTCATTATTTTATATTTGTTATCTAATGGTAACACGAATTATGAAAGATGTTTCAAATTATTATTCGTTTTTGAGCTAATTCTAGTTTTTTTTTTATGATTGAGGGCGGTCTAAAATTGGCATTGTGAGCAGACTTTCTTTTCTTTTAATAAATATATTTTTACTTTAAATTCAAATATCTAATTTAATTATCGAAGAGTTCGTTCACTTAATTTTTTTTTTGTGTGTTCCCTGCGGTTAATTCGGGCCCAACCTTCGCTTCCTCTATCCTACCATCCTTAGCCGCAAATCACGTTTTCCTGTATTTTTTTTTTTAACTTAACATCCCACCAAAAAAAAAGAAATCATATCTATCCTCGTAACAGGTTGTAAAGGGTTAATCACAAAAACCGAGTTGTGTCTATAATTTTGAAAGTGTACATTGTGGCAGACGTCAACTCATAATCAGTAAATATACACAAATCCCAAAGACGACAGATCTTGGCCCACAAAAAAAATAAACTAATCAGTAATCCCGTTAAGATTTTATTCAAATATTAAAATGGGAAGTTTAAACAAACAAGTCGAAAATCTTTAAGAAAATAAAACATTTTGTTATTTCAAATATATAGCTACTTTTCGCCTGCGATATCCGTAATCAGTCAAGTGCAGTGAGCGGCTAGTAACTAAATACGCTAATGACGTCAGTTGTTTAGCGTCTATAATACAATCTACAACTAGTTAAGTAGAAAATGCCTGTATAGAACCGTAAATAATAAAAGTTAACTGAAACAAAGATGATGAAGACCATGGATAAAAAACCGGAAAAGTTGGAGCAGGATAAGGAAACGCTTTCAATTTGGAGAATTTATGCCGCTTTCTATGTACTAGCCGTGTTCAACAGTCTTGGAGGCGGGGTCATGTTATCAGCAGCTCATGACATTTTACACGATCCTTCGGCCACTACCCACTACGTAAACGAGGTAAGATCACCAAAAAACGCTAAGTTTCTCCGTCTGTCGGCCTGTTTGTTTGCTTATATCTCAAGTGAATCGATTTATCTTTGTATGGGCAGTATCTTCGGTAAGACTTGAATAATACACTTGCCAAAATTTCAATTTTTTTCGATTAAAACTTTCGGAATATAATTGGAGCGGAAGAAGCAATTTTTAAGCAAATATTTTATTTAGTATTGTTTTCTGTTGGTCAGTAGGTTTATTAGACACCCCATTCGATGAGGTTGATTTTTTTTTCATAACCGATTTGTTCCTACATTATTATCCATAATTCTGCCGTAAAAAGGCAAAAGGCAGTAAGTGGCCAACTTATGAATTTGAGTAAATCAAGATTTACTAAAAATGTATTGATCGTCCAGAATTTTAGATTATGGAAACCAAAACATGGGGGAAACATTTTTTAAAGACAATAAAATTATTGCTGCAGCACTTACTGCTGTTGTTGGTTTCAGTATGAATTCATTTTTCAACAAATGTCACTTACTGCCCTTTGCCTTTTTAGGGCAGAATTATCCAAATTATTTCCACATATCCAAACTACACCATTGCGTCATAACAAGCTTTAATAATTGTTCAAATAAATAAAATTGTCGACCAATTTTTTTCAGACGATATATTAACAAAAATAAAATTATAATATTACAAAAGATTTTTCATAATTTTTGATAATTAATTAACTTCTGCATTCTATTATAAAATAAGTAGATTATACTAATTAATTTTTTATATTTTTAAATTATTTCTGAAGAAAATCTACATTCAGATCGATTTGTCATCTTTTGTAATATTGATTTATAATTTTATTTTTGTCAATATATAGCTTGAAAAAAATTGGTCGACAATTTTATTTATTTGAAGAGTTCTATTCAGACGTTAATCAAAGATTTTAAGCTTTAATTGTGCCAAAGGACCCCGCTCAAACCTTATGGGATTTGGTTCTCGGTTAAACTGATCAAAAATGGTTTTATTTTATAGTTTAAAGGTCTCTAAGAAAAAGTGTCCTAAAAACCAATAGATTTTTAGCTACATATATGTTTAGCGAGATTTTAGATATAGGGATATCCACTGAATCAACAATCTTAAAAAAATCCTAAGCTCTAGAAATATGTTTTAGAATTCGCTGAATCCGAATATGACATTATTATTTTATACAGGGTGACGCCTTCTAACATTATCTAGTTTTCGACTATTTTTCTATTTCTAAAACAAAAGCACAAAAGTTGAACATGGAAATGTTTGTGAATTCAATGGATATCCCTATATCTAAAATCTCGCTAAACATATCTCTGTAGCTAAAAATCTATTGGTTTTTGACGTGATAACGTCTTATAAATTGATGAAACACCAGCTGCACGCACGAAAAAGTGTAACGTTCCGCCTGACCCTGTGCGTGCAAGCGAAAGCGCAGTATAAGCGATAGAGAAGCACGATCGGCCCAAGTTTGACAGCTACTAAAATTTAGGTTATGTATTATTAAATATGATATTCGAGCGGAATACGTTATCACGTAAAACTATCGTCCGTAAGCCGACTTTACAGACAACCAATTTTAGATTATTTTTCTTAGTGACCTTTAAACTATAAAATAAAACCATTTTCGATCAATTTAACCGAGAACCAAATCCCATAAGGTTTGTGCGGAGTCCTTTCAAGCCTCTTGATTGTACCGTTTGGTTCTAGGAGATTGTGATAAACAGATGAACGAACGGAAACCGAAGTGTTCCGTTTTCCGAAATTTGGTACGGAACTCTAAAAAATGTAACTAAAGAACATTCTAAAGTGTTATACACGCTAACAGAAATCGTTTTTTTATTTTCTATGTTATGTCAAATATCTCTATTTTTGAATTTGAATTTCTATTGCTCCATTTGGCTGAACTTTTTTTAAAGACAAATTTTGCGATATTCAACAGAAAAATTTCATTTCCAGATAAATTATTTCAACGAAACAAAGCGCGATTGCAACACAGTATCGGCGGGGGCTGTTTTAGTCGCGACGTCTGTGCCCGCAATTTTTACAGTTTTTATAGCTGCATTTCTTCCACTTTATGTACAGTAAGTATCAGCTTTACCTAACACGCTAGTCGTCACAAAAAAAATGCAAGAGTTTTTGAAAAACTTTAATATTAACTCATGACAGACGCTCATGATCTCGCTTGTCGAGCGTCTATAATCTACAATCTTTCATCTAAATATATAAAAGGAAACCGTGACGGACTGACTGATCTATCAACGCACAGCTCAAACCACTGGAAATTTGTCACACCAATAGTTATTATGACGTAGGCATCCGCTAAGAATAGATTTTTGAAAATTCAACCCCTGAAAGGGTGTAACGGAGGTTCAAAATTCGCATGGGAAATCATATGAGATAGATGTATCAATTCTAAAATGCGCAGGATTACTCCTGTCAACAAATAAATAAACACGTGTTTCATGCTTTTCAAAAACAACCCCTGCAGAGGGTGAAAAGAGGTTAATAGTCTAAAAATCAACATGGGTGTCATTTTCAAAGGTTTGTCGGGGCGTTGATCGCGTAAATGTTTTCAGTTTTGAAATTTATTATGGGAGTCTACGTCGAGAAAGGGGTAACTATGCATCCGTGTTTGGTCTCAATCGCATGTGAAGCCGCGGGTAACGGCTAGTGAGCCAATAAAACATCAGAACAATCAATAATTCTCATAATAAAGCTGTTTTTAAAGCATATTTTCAACCATATTTCACATACTCCGTAGTCTGACTGTCTTTATACATTAGATATCGTTGAAGACATGAACCTTCACTGTAGCGAGAGCTACTTTATAAGTGTGAATATAACATAGTAGTAATATTATAAAGAGCCTAAAGAGGTGATTTTTGTAGTTCGGATGTAGAAGGTAATCTCCGAAACCATTCATCCGATCTCCAAATGTTTTCACCAATATTTAGAATGTACCTTCAAGTCGACAAAAAAACGGTGACAATTTACAAATTCTGGCAAAGCCGAACCTGCAGACAGCAATTAATATTGCATTTGTCTTCCCAAACCTCTTGCACTTTTTTTCTTCCGAACGCTCTTAAAAAACTTTCTAAAAAAATATTATTTCCGTTTCCAGTGTACGAATATTTCTGGTTACATTGTTTAACATTGCATCATTTGGTCTTGTTGGCCTTGAGACCCAAATTTGGATGGGTCTTTTGGGCGTCGCTTGCAACGCGTTTGCAGGGAACCTTGGAGAAGTGACATTTCTATCGTACATTTCGCAATATGACAAGTAAGTAGAAAACAAATAGTCTGTGTACTTTACACTACACACTACAGAAATAAAACTCGTTTAATAATTGTGAAAGAAAAGTACAACAAACAAATATAGTGGCTCCAACGCAAAAACTACACACTACAGAAGTAAACTGATATATACTTACTAGTAAAAATGTAATAATGATTACGAGGCAGCCACTATACCTCTCAACCATCATAGCGCTACGTACGGTCGGTTTTTATACTATACAGTCTATACTATGCGATTTCATCGCACGATTTTGCCTTACAGTGCCAAAAGAAGTCTTACTTAAAAATAAATATAGTTTAAAAAAAACTAAAAAACACGCTTTATATCGAACTAAAAAGTAAAATATATTTTTGTTAAAATAAGCTTAAAATAATAATGAATAAAAAATACAAGTACGTATTATTGTAAAAAAAGCGTGGGGCGCTCGATGTTCGAAAATGTGTAACAAAGCGCCCCACGCTTTTTTCACAATAATGCTTGTATTTTTTATTCATTATTGTTTTAAGTTTATTTTAAAAAAAATATTTTTTACTTTTTAGTTCGATTTAAAGCGTGTTTTTTAGTTTTTTTTTTAAACTATATTTATTTTCCACTTTTTAGTTCGATTTATTGTCAAAAGTTTGCCGAAAAAAAAACAAATTTTTTATTTCGGCGTGGACGGGATTAGAACCCACGACCGGTGAATCCGAGAGTTGACGTCAGCGAAGACCCGCGCCTTAGACCGCTCGGCCAACGATTGCTCTTACAATAGTGGCATAACATACTAACAGTAATAAACCACTTGCTTAGTCCAAACGAAAGTTACAAACAAACACATACGCATACATACATACATGCATACATACATACATACATACATACATACATACATACATACATACATACATACATACATTCAAACTTACAAGTGAAGTTAATATAAAGCGTGTAAAAAAAGTCCTTTTGTACCCGGGTGAAGCCGGACGGGACCGCTAGTATTATTATAATGAGATTCAATTTCCAGAAGCGTTTTGTCAACGTGGTCAGCAGGAAGAGGCGCTTCAGGTCTTCTAGGCGCTTTTACACTGGCCGCTCTCACATCGGTTGGCATGACGCCGAACAAAGCCATCCTGTGTATGCTCGTGGCCCCCATTATCGTGGCTTTCACGTAAGTAGAAAAGAGATGAGGAATTTTTTTGAGTTACCCACTATCGTAATTATTGACAATCAGCTTTGTCATAGTACGACACTGCGTAAAGCGAAAGAGGCAGTGGGACGTACACACTACTTTTCTCAAATTTCACACACATCTATATTATATAGATGTGTGTGAAACGGAACGTGCACTCGTCGGTGATTGTCCGTGATCGCTCGTTGCCTTTGTCACTTGTCGCTTTCCTGCTTTAAACTACAGTCGAGCACGCTATTGTCAAGTTTTTATTGTCATTTTAGTTTTGTTGAGTTGCGAGTTTGTAGTTTTTCAACAGACTGTACAAACGCAAGCCCGCATTCGCATCTAACTTCCGAGCCTTTTAGACTTAATCTAAATCACACATTAAGTATCTTAAAACTCATCTGATTTTAGCTGTCAATCAATATTTCTTTTTATACATTATGTGTATTAGTGACTTGTGCATGCAATTGTATGTACAATATGTACAATTACATGGATATGCATTAGGGTGTCCCACGATAGCCTGGGACTGTGTTGCTGGGGTGATTTCAAGTCAAAAATGTCTAATGAACATATACCCGGAACGCTATCCTAACTGAGCTAGAAGCATTTGAAATTTTAGATAAGTAGTAGTAGGAATTCCCTACTAATTTAAAAACCATTTAAAAAGAAATCGCTTTATTGAATTAGTTGCTCAAAATGTCCACCCAGTTGCTGTATAGTCTAGCTCTTCTTAGAATTGATGTGGTAGCTCTGCGAAGAGTCTCAGGATCAGCACGAATAAATACTAATGGTGATTCACAGTCACCTGGTCTTTTTAATAATAACAAAACCAACAGCCGAACCTAATACCTGCATTAGTGGGCTTACTGATTTAAAATTTCAAATGCTTCTAGCTCAGTTAGGATAGCGTTCCGGGTATATGTTCATTAAACATTTTTGACTTGAAATCACCTCAGCAACACTGTTCCAGGCTATGGCAGTCATGTCGTGGAACTGCCACTTAAAATCAAAATTTGTCCGTCCGACAAAAACTTTTGAACGGTAACTCCTAATATCATAAAATTAATCTCAACTAAGATGAATGTGCGTACTCACCCCCCCCCCCACATTCGTTCTTTTGCACCCGGGTGAAACGCGCCGCTACTACATTGATAAAACACATAAGTGTGGGGGGGAATCCCACACTGATGTATCTCCTGGCTAGATAAACTGGGAAAGGGTATACTTTTTTAGTTTTAGAAATATGGATTTCTCAGTCTAGACACACAAAAAACTAATGAATTTTATTTTATGATTAACGAAAATCATAATTTTGCAGATTTTGGATAGTTTTAGAAAAGCCAAAAAAACCTGACGACTGTCTACACTCAGTGGAAGTCTACACGATTTCAAAAGAGAGCTTCGTAAATAAATTGGCCGAGTCGAAAGAAGCTGCCGTGAAAACTCCAGAAAGCAAACCCGAGAGTGAATTGATGTTAAAAATAAAAGCAATTCCAACTTTTCTAAAATATATGCTGCCCATGGGACTGGTCCACTTTTTCCAGTTTTTTATCAATCAGGGCCTTGTAAGTATCTTCCGAATAATTTCGTAAAACTACTCATAGCTGAGAGCCAATTAACTTTTTTGCGAAGGAGTTTGAAGAAAGCTGGAACTTTCTAGAACGATAACTACCTTCTCACAACTCTCGAAAAAGGGTCGGTCTGGGGACCTAAAAAATTACCGGGAAAATTGTCCAACGAGACCGTGAAACTAAGAAGAAAAAATCCGGGCCGGTCCACCGGTATTCCCTGATCCCAGACCGAAGCTGAAAGTGAAAATGTTTATATCTAGCTTTACCCATGATAAAAATTAGCTCTGGAATGATTTGACTGTTAACAAATATGCTTTAAATAATGAGAAATATTAACTGTTTGGATATGTCAATGTTGAACAATTGGTAACTTATTGTTTGAAAATATTTTGTTACAATTTAACAATGGCTGTTTCTTAACAATTGTTAGGTATCCTACTGTTGTTTTTAATTTTCTTAAAAATGCGACATTAATATATATGATTTTGGAACAGACTGAATTAGTGGAATTCGACAACATTTGGTTAGACCATAGTGCCCAGTATCGTTGGAATCAAGTGATGTACAGGATTGGTTTCTTTGCGGCAACATCAACCGGCCAATTATTCAACATTAAAAAACTTTGGATCCTGGTACTATTACAGGTAAGAAAGAAAGAGAGAGAAAGAAAGATTGTAGATTATAGACGGTCGATAAATCATGCATCGATGGAGCCAGATCGCTTATTGAAGCCAACAAGTTTAATTTTTTTATTTATTTATTTATTCTTTTCAATGTGTAGTAAGACAAAACAAAACTAAGTCCAAAACTCATTAGCAAAACAAGGAAAGCATACTAAGGCAATGCTCAAATTGGCTTCAATAACACTTGCGTTCACTTTGAAGCAGTGTCCTTTAGAAATGTGATCCAAGGTCAAATCCTGATTCGAAACTTCAAGTCTTTTCTTCGTGATCAGCTAGTTCAAAATTTTATTTTATTGTAATAGCTTTGAAATTCAAGGGATACTTTTACCAGTTCACGGATTAAAAACTGAGAAATGGGGGCTTGTTATAGATGATCAATGACACACCATTGCTACAAGTTCGGTTATTAATTACAGTGTAAACTCCATTTAACGTCACTTGATATAACGACAAACTCCTTAAAACGTCGAAATTACTTAACTCTAGTTGGTTTACCGTGTTGCTCATACATTGATACACTCTAAATAACGACACGCCCACTCTAAATAACGACTACAATACGTCATCATTAAGCAATAAACAGTACTGGTTTGTTATTTTGTTGCTTTGTTGTCGGGGTCATGCGTACCGAAGATTCTAAGAAAATCGTTCTTTTGTTTGTTGGAATTATCTTTCATATGTTTAGCTTAGCTAGTATGAATGTTTGTTGGTCAGTTGTAAATTGTATATATTATTATGAGTAAATACAAAATATTATTGGGGTATTTCTTCTCTCCATTTAACGACAGCTCTCAATAACGCCACAAAATGCACAGTCCCTTGAGAGTTTGCACGTATTCTCAAGTCCGAGAATTGAACTGGGAAGAACAATAAGTTTTTCAAAAAAACAAATCCAGATGATTATATCAGAGCCCAAAACTTTGTATACCAAATCTTCTTCGTTTCTGAGCTTGTAGGTTACGATTCATTGGAATTTTTACCTGACGTTTCGTTTACAACTGCGGCAGACATTTTTCAAAGACGCCGTGTCTCGACTTGCGTTCTCCGCTCGGTCGTACCAACCACGGGAGTACGGACTACGACCGAGCAGAAAACACACTCATGTTTTAAACATCGCAACACTTACTTGTTAGTTGCTTTTGAAAATGTCTACTGCAGTTGTAGACGAAACGTCAGGTAGAAATACCAATGAACCACGGCCTACCAGTTCGGAAACCAAAAAGAATTGGAACAGCGTCGAACTTGAAAGCCTACACAGGTGGATTAATCTTTATGTATATTTTTTTCTAGTTTGTAAACCTGCTTCTGTTCACGTCTGAAGTTCTGCTATACATTGCTCCAAATGTATGGTTGATATTTGCGGCCACCCTGTGGGAAGGCATTATTAGTGGAGCGGCATATGTCAACATTTACAAATGTATCAACAGCGAAGTAAGTAGCAAAGTCTAAATTCAAATCAAAATTCACATTTCTTATATAGATCAGAGCTAGCGACGTTTTCGTCACGTATAAATAGACAGTTTTGTGACTGCCTGGCAGACATTTAGATCCGACTAAATGATCTGGCTTATTTATTTCTGATTTTTATTAAACACTAAATTTGAAGGTATTAAAATTTCAAAAAACTGTCTTTGCAAATAAAATTTCGCAAAGTTAAAATGATTCCACGACTTTTTATCACCCGACAAAATATTCTACCAGCAAAACTGGTGTAGAATTACTGTATTACTATCTCACTTTGTATACACGACTCCATAACTGTTTTTAAAGAACTCCACCCAAACGCCTTCCCCAAAAAACGCCATCGCATCGACCCAATCCCGTAATTGTTTTTATGCCGGGGGATATTTTCCCCGTAGGATATTCAGTCAAGATGATATTTTGTCGGGAGATATTATGTCGGGGGATATTTTGTCGGAGGATCAAAACGTGCATTATCGTTAAGATTGTATACAGTTTGGCTTGGTTCTACTACCCTTCAGACAGATTTTCGATTTTGTGTTTAGACATTACAAAATAGGTGTGACGCAAATTTTCACGCTCTCTCAAAAATGTTTGATAGCTCTCCTACTATAAGAACAATACGATTAACCACGCTCCCGATTTATTTCAGGTTCCGGCTGACAAAAGGGAGGTTTGCATCGGCTTAACAACGATGTTCTGCTCGTTGGGTGTGGCTATCGCAGGCTTTCTATCAATGCCGGTACACAACATGTTGTGCCAACTTGCAAAACCGGACCGATTATTTGTTTTTTGAAAGAAACAGCTATCTACTATAATTTTTAAGATCATCAACAGCTATTAAAAATAAATTAAAAACTCCAATTTATACTTAACCAGCTCTCGACCTATTTTTCCGGGAAGCTGGGGGCTTGAAATCGTGCAGCCATTGAAACGTCATAGAAGATGATTTCTTTAGACGATTAGTGTTAAAATACCTTAGTAAAAGTGGTACAATAAACACAGGAAAATCATTAAAATTCTTATTCTATTAATGAATTAATTGGCAAAATGCTAATTTATGAGAAATTTCCATACAATTTTTATTGAGGTATTTTTAATACTAGTTTTCTAAGCAAAAGAGATAGATAGATTGTTAATTATAGACGCTCAACAGTTGAGGTCATCAGCGTCTATATGTGTATATCAGAGAATCTACGACCCAATATACACAAACCGACTGGTACGAGTTCGGGTCCCTGGGAGTGCTAATTCCCATAAAACACTGTAATGGTAACAACATTCCAATGTTTCTCCTAAAGGGCAAAGCAAAAGAGAACTTAGAGTTTTTGGTATCGAAGGCGTAGCGAAGAAACCTGGACGAAAATAGTTACATTATGATAAGAAGGATAATGATGAGTATTTGGAAAGAATTCCGTGGCATAAGGATCGATCCTTATGCCACGGAATTCTTTCCAAATACTCATCATTACCTTCAACGGATCACAGTTACTCTATTTATTGAATAGAGTCAATCTTCATATAAGAAGGATAACTTTAAAAATGCTGAAAAAATTATTTTGACATTTTTAGATATTCAATTTTTTATACGTAGAATCGCAAACGAGACTGTCCTTATTGATCAATACGACGTCCCGCGGCACAATGTGGCATATTAGTAGTTACAGTAATCTAATAAGTACTAATAATTATAGTGAATCATGGAAGTAAGGTATAATATTTACTTACATACTTCAAACTTCCAAAACGACATTACATTAATTAAGTATTAAACTGGTCCGTTGCATTCATGTCTTGCTATTATGTTAGTTCCTTGTGCCGCATGACGTCATTCGCACTGAAAACGCGAAGAATTGTGAATTTTAAGCTTTGGAGTAGGATAACTTTGTTGTTTTTAAAGATTTTATAAAAAATTATTCGACAATAATTTTGTAATTTTTTAGGACTATGTTGAAACATAAAAAAATATTGGAAACTTCTTTATTCAGTAGTTTCCGAGAGATACTGATTATAACTTAAAATTTAAAAATCGCAATTATTCAAGCTATATCTACTAGTTTTAAGTAAGATAGGGTTTAGTCATAATTTATTCAAAAACTGATATTGAAAAATATGTGATAATAATATTTGCATAAATGTCTTTACAAATGTACATATATTTATTTTAGAGTATTGTAATCGTTAGTTTCTTATAAATAAATTATTTATTTTATTAATGCATTGATTAATTCCATATACAGTAGAACCTCTTTAAGTCGAAAACCTCCAAAATTCGAAAAAATGTCTTGTTCCCTTCCCTTCGAGCCCCAAAACCTCCATTACTCGAAATCTCAACTCTCTATAGGTCGAAATAATCAGTGAGCCATTATCAGGACGAGTCAAAACTTTGTCGCTATTGCCATATTCACCAAATTTGATAAATTTATACTTGCTCAAGTTAAGTTTGAGACTATTTTCATCAAACCAGTTTTTAATATTAGAGACTGAACAGTCAATGTTATCTAAAAGATTAACTTTGCTTTCGCTGTCATAAATAGCTGCCACATCATCGGCAAACAATATTACATTGTCTTTGATACACTTCGGTAAATCGTTGATGTAAATTAGAAAAAGCAATGGACCAAGTATCGATCCTTGTGGAACTCCTCGCGAGTTACTTAGATGACATGAGCCATTTTGGTACACATATGTTTCCCCCATTGTTATATATTTGATTTCCAATTGTGAATCTGGCTTTATTATTATAGTTATTATGTAAAATATAGTTATTAGTTGAATAATATCTTTATAGAATTCTAGATATAAAACTGAATGTTTAATTTAATTGTAAAAAAAAGAGAATAAAATTTGAGTTGAAATTAAAAGGTTTTTGATTGATAATTAAAAAAAAGATATAACACCCCATAACTCGATAAAATAAATTGGACCTCTGTATCTCAAACATAGCAACTCAAAACTAGTTAGAATGACTTAACCTCTACAAGTCGAATATTTCCTTGCAAAAGTGAGTGTTCCGGTATTTTTAATATGAAATCTTGATGCGCCCAAATTGTATAATGGTATACGTTTACAAGTCTCTTATCTGGGTCGAAATATTGTTAGGGCTAGTATAATTCGTGGCAAGTCTAAAGGAGACAGTGTTTTAATACCATGAATACCAATTATGCCAACGGATTTGCTTTTTCAATTTAAAAGATTACAATTTCCATTAAAAATCACTTTCGGAATAACTATAAACAAAGGCCAGGGGAAAAACTTAAAGTAGTTGGTATTCATTCAGAAAAAAACATGTTTTACGCACGGTCCACAATCAACATAATCTTTATGTTTTTGAAAAAGACGATAAAACAACAAAGCATTGTTTATAACGCCGTCTTGCTTGACTTTACGAGTTTTTTAATCAATTGTACACACTGATTCCACGCGGACGAAGTCGCGGATAAAAGCTAGTTAAATAATATGCTGCGAATCGATGCAGCAAACACCGCGACTAGTACCATTGTTTCGTTGAAGATGGCCAGTCTGCATAAAGTGTTAATTTGTCAACTTTTTAATTCTTGTAAAATTCAAGGCAACAACAATTTCGTGTTGCCAACTTTTTTTTATTGCGTGCTGATCTTTAGCAATCAGACTCGCCAACATTAACGAAACAAAAAAAAATAATTTAATTTGTTTAATAATTTAGCTCCATGCTTAGATATTATGACCACAGAACTGACCTTGAATTATATGCATTAGACTACGGAAAAAAACTTTATGAGCAAACTGCTGCAGGTTGATTAAAAAAAAAACAAGTAAAATATTTTAACAAATAAAACTGGTCCAAATTTTCTTGGTTTCCGGGCTTGTGGTAGCGGAGGAAGTGTCCTTCCTGACCTGTAAGCAGCCTAGAAGGACACGTCGCCCACTATACCACATCGCCTTTGATAATGTCTACCGCAGTTGTAGACGAAACGTCAGGTAGAAATACCAATGAAGCACGGCATACAAGCCCGGAAACCAAGAAGATTTGGATCAACACCGGCCGTGAAAGCCTGCACACTTGGATAAATAAAACTGGGCTTAAGATTAATTAAATTTTTTGCCCAATCTCAGACCATATAAAAATCTACTGGACAGGACCAAATGTCAATGACATGAAATAATTCAAATAACGCATTTACTTGTACAGTAGAATTACTTTTAAATTAACTTCCATTTAACGAAAATATTTGACACGAAGAAAAATGTTTGCTCGTTGAGCAGATTTCAGTAAATCAGATATCTATTATCTAATATTAAAAACTTTTTATTTACAAAAGTAATTAAAGTGCCAACTTTTCTGTGTTATTATTATTACTAACTTGCGGTCTGTCCCGGTTTCGCCCGAGTGCGATAGATATAATTCTGTAAAATTGTATTTCGTTTGCGGCCCTGCGTCTGAACTAATAGCTTTGAGCAAATTCTACCAGATTTGCTTCTGAACTAACAGCTTTGAGCAAAATCTTACAGATGTCGCTACTTGGCACTAAAACAGATTTTCTTTGCTACTGAACTAATAGCTTTGAGTAAATTCTAACAGGTGTCGTTACGTATTACTAAAACAGTTTTTTTTTGAGAAAACGCCGCAATTTTGTACAAAATATTTAATAAAAAGACGGGTTGCACTCCGGGAGTGCCGGCAGAAGTGAAAACTTGAATATTAACGTCTTACGAATTTTCGATCAGGTCACGTGTCCTGACGCGAGTTTAACATTTTTTATCCATTACAAAAAAGTGTACCTACAAAAGTTTTCGTCTTACGAATTTTCGATCAGGTCACGTGTCCTGACGCGAGTTTAACATTTTTTACCCATTACAAAAAAGTACAAAAGTTTTCGTCTTTTAATTTTCGATCAGGTCTTACGCATTTTCGATCAGGTCTTACGAATTTTCGATCTGACGCGAGTTTAACATTTTTTACCCATTACAAAAAAAGTGTACAAAAGTTTTCGTCTTACGAATTTTCGATCAGGTCTTACGCATTTTCGATCAGGTCTTACGCATTTTCGATCAGGTCTTACGAATTTTCGATCTGACGCGAGTTTAACATTTTTTACCCATTACAAAAAAAGTGTACAAAAGTTTTCGTCTTACGAATTTTCGATCAGGTCTTACGCATTTTCGATCAGGTCTTACGCATTTTCGATCAGGTCTTACGAATTTTCGATCTGACGCGAGTTTAACATTTTTTACCCATTACAAAAAAAGTGTACAAAAGTTTTCGTCTTACGAAAGCAAGACACATTTACAAAATTTCATTAAAATCGGTTCAGTGGATTCGGAGATTAGCGCAGCCAAAATTGTGACACGAGAATTAGATAACCAATACTAGCCGTCCGGCCCGGATCTTTGCTGGAATTTGTAGATTGCCACCGTTTTTTCGTCGACTTACGTTACAAAATTGGTCTCCACGAAAAGAGCTATTCTTTTAAGAAAGCTTATGTCCACCTCGAAGGTCCATTCTAAATATTGGTGAAAAAATTTTTGAAATCGAATGAGTAGTTTCCGAGATTACCTCCTACATCCATAGCTACGAACTTTACCTTTTTATAATATTAGTATAGATTCATCAAACTGGGCCGCTTTTTGCGTTACAAAATATGACGTACACTATTATTTTTTTTATTATTGTCAGGTACATTTAAATCCCATAAAGTATATTTTTTAGTCATTACCCAATAATGGAACAAAATTAGTCACTCATAACAAAAAGATTATTATAGCATTTTTTATTACTTAGGTACCGCATATTTCACATTTATTGTTCACGCAAAGGTTTTTAAATTACAGAGGTTGCATCGTTCCATCTGACCAGTGTACGCGCGGAAATGACGTCAGCTGGCAGCCCGTTTATATTTTTATCAAAATCATTTTAATGACAATCTCAAAAATGTCATTTTTATTTAACTAGAACTATGTAAATCTCAAACTTTGAGCCGTCGTGAGACGCCTGGCAGATGTGGAACGTAAATTTAAGAGAAATTCTAATAACCAAATTTCGCCCTGCAACTAAATTTCGCCCTGTCACCTAGTTGTCGCCTTTAACAAAAGTCAAGTTATAATCCAACGCATATTGTGTATAACCAGTAACTAAATTTCGGCCTGTTATTTAGATGTCGCCTTCAACTAAAGCCGTGATTAGTCCAACGCACACAAACGTATCGTCCTCCCGTAAAACGTCGTCCCAACCAAACGCGCCATCAGATGTATTACATCAAAAATTCAATTTATATAATTTAGATAATAGGTCTACAACAAAATATCTTTGACATTCGTTAAATGCTGCCATTAAAGATTATAAACAACAAACGTTGCCACGCAAGCAATTGAAAGGTCCGCCGTATGACGTCATCATCCCACAACAGCTCAACGGAACGAGGCAACATCTGTTTACACAGCACTGTTTTCATTGATAGCTCACATAATATTATATCCTTGACATTGAAAATTTCCAGCGGCATTTGATAGCTATTTCCGTATCTTTTGTAATATCATCCAAGCATAGACGGATTTACCAATAGACCAGGGTTGCAAATAATGCATTATTCGGGATTATAATATTTTTTATTCAATTTAGGGATGTATGCGGGATATGTAAATTACCGAGGGATGAATGAATTTTTTCCAGTTTATTTCTTAATATCTCTGCAATAAGTAGGTACCTACTAAATAGTTACAAGAATTAATTATTATTTCGAAATTAACGAGTTCTCATGGACAAATCGCGTAATCACTGTTTAATACCGGTAAAACACTTAGTAATAATAATAATATATCTTTATTGTCTAGCCCAAAAAGAAAAAAGAGGATACAATACGTCATACAAAGAAAAGAATATCACCGAGACAAGTTCGTAATTTTTAAGATATGTTAGTCACATATTAGTCAAGGTCAGGGGTCGGGCTTTTTGAGGTTTTCGCATTTTTCTGCCAAAGCGACAATCTAGAATCCCCCATCCGTTTTCCAGGTCGCTGAACACGATGATGACGGTTCCACAATTTTTTTTTCTCGGCGTAATCCCTTTAAATTGGCCTCCCTTATTTCCGCCCCTTGGAAAAAAATTTTGAACACAACAATTTTGTAGAAAAATTAATTCTCTACAAAAAATCTTTTTTGTTTTTTTTTCTGTAAATGTGATACTTCAAGAATTACAGGCCTTCAAAGATGATCATTTATGGAAATACTATTCTAGATTGGCGCTCTGGCGAAATGAGGTACCTCTTCCGACTTCTGACCTCCACTATACTGCCCTAAAAAGGCAAAGGGCAGTAAGTGACATTTGTTGACAAAATGAGTTCATACTGAAGCCAACGACAGCAGTAAGTGCTGCAGCAATAATTTTATTGTCTTTAAAAAATGTTTCCCCCATGTTTTGGTTTCCATAATCTAAAATTCTGGACGGTCATTTTTAGTAAATCTTGATTTACTCAAATGCATAAGTTGGTATCACTTACTGCCTTTTGCCTTTTTACGGCAGTATATCTAAGAAGCTCTGTTCAAAATTTCATTTATTGTCACCAATGAAAATCACTATAGTCAGATAATCACATTATCTAAGTACATCATTTTTAAAGCGGTATATAATTCTGTTTCAATTACATTGGAACGTACGACACCTATGGATTTTTTTTTTGAAATAATAAGTTTCAGAAAAACTCCCAAAAAATAAATGGTGTCATTACCTTTTTTGCAATCTAGAATCCAAAAAAGTACAACGATTCTATTTCCTAAATTTCTATTTTTATTTTTATGTATATATAGTGAATTCGTTTAACAGAGGTTCCACTGTACTTTAAAAAAACGCATCATCGATACTTGAAAGAGTGGCTTGGTTTTGACGTAGGTCAAGGATGCGACACGTGTCTCTTATATTTACACGCGGAATAAAATTATTTGGCAAGCTAAAAATTTCGAAATCGTTAAAAAATTTAAGCTTACTAAAAATATAACATGATGAGACAAAATGGGAGAATAGCCAATGACGTGTAGTCGAAACGTTTTTAAATAGAACAATAAAATACATTGTTGTTCCAATAAAAATAAAAGTTAAAAATACTTAAACCCGACTACGTAAAAGAAGAAAGCAGACTTACAATATGAAAAGTATATAAAAAATATTAAATCAATAGCGTTTACTGGCTTTGTTTTGTCGATTTAGAAAAAAAATTAGCACTTGCGGGGAAAAATAAATAATTAGAATAGTCAAGAAAATACCAGATGTGTTTGACGCAACGTCGTTAGTAATCGAATAAGTATTCTGTGATTACTCGATTAAAAACATGAGTCGTAGTACCAAGCACTGCTGGCAATATAAAGCGCTGTGTTATAAAAGCCAAGTGAAAACTTGACACTTTCTTAAAAGTATTAATAGACGATCGAGCTTAGTACGGACCGGACAGCGGATATGGTCCGCCCGGTACCAAATCTGCTCGTCTAGACAGTATGTCTCTGTTCGATAGTATGCACATCGTACTTGGTCCGGTTCGTACTTATATCCGTGCGTGTGTATACAAGTACGATTGAACTTGATACATATAACCGTATAACGACGTCATTGTAATTCAAAACGTTGTGCAACATGACAGAAATTTTGATAGATACGTTATATTGTAACAGAGAAGCGCGTAACAACGCTCTAGAAATTCTTCGGGAGTGTTATTCAAAATATGATCTTCACTATCTAGCGATTTTATTAACTTCATATGACTGAATTCATCGCGATCTTTCAAATAGAATTTTGCCCACTCCTTTCTTTTCTTCCTTGTTGTTCGTGGCGGCATTAACGTTGCCGCTAGAACAATCGCAATTTTCGCACGCTTAATCGGAGGCACGATGTTCACGACCTGTGTACACAAGGAGACTGACAGATTCGGTCGTCTGTTGTAACCAGCGAACTTGACCCACCGTACCATGTCCGCTCCCGGCCCGTACCATGTTCGATCGTCTATTAATACTATAAATCTCGCTTTAAAGCCGGTAAACCTACTTGTTTTTTGTATCGAACGTGGCCCTTTTTTCACATTTGTTTTTGGTAGGATTTCTATATTTTTTTAAGTTATATTCTTTATTCTACTTGGAATGAATATTATTTAGATACATAATATTATAGTTATATACCATACTTCGTTATATAAAAGTTATACACCATACTTAATTATATTACATCGACTAGACGCGAATAGTCTTCAGACGACCGGTTGATGCACTCGGCGCCGGCTAGACGCTTGTGAATTATGATGATTTATCAGTCAGACAATGAATGCCCGCAAAATCGTTGTTTTCGGACACTCGTACCTTGGAAACTATTCCACTTAGACGCATGATTTTTGGAAGACTATTTTTTTACGGTTACCTCAACCCCCCTGAAAAATATCAGCCCTGTAACTAACCTAGGAGATAGCAAGGGGGGTCGAAAAGGGCTCGAAATGCATCGTGCGCTCTATTTCATAGTAAATCAAGGGAACAACAAGGTTGCTCTCTATCTTTGTCATACTACTTTTGTGTATGTCTTCCTTGTTGCACACGCTAATTGTCTATGTTCTCGATTTTGTAATGCATCCTGTATAAAAACGTAATTCTTTTGAAAAACTAACAGTGCATTTAGAAAAGTAGAATTAAGGAAACACCAGATGTGTCTGACGTTAGTAATTTCATTAATATTTTGTTTACTTAATTAATAACTGTAAATCAGTGGCGTAGCTCAACCCAATTTAGAAACATATTATTTCGGCACAAAACTTCCGTATTTATTATTTATACAAAAAAATCACAAGTTGAGCAGGATATCCTCTATGTAACAATATATCATACTAGCGTGACCTGTGCGAATTATTCGCACTAAATAAGTATAATAATTATCACTTCACAAAATTATTTTTTAAATATGATTGCAGGTATTCAATTCGTTTCTAATTTTGCACACTGCTTATAACGTTCTTCTTTTTGTTGTAAAAGAAATATTTTACTAAAATTGTCATATAGAGGCGCAAGTAGCAAAAGCGTTGTTCAGCGTTGCCCGTCAGATGGCAGTATGCAGTATTTACAATATTAAGGTCAGATGACAGATCGAAGTGTTAACGTTACACCGTCAGATGGCAGACGTTGTTCAGAGTTTAATTAATTTAATTAATTTACAAAAACAATAGCAATAATACATTTTTTAGTTGTCGATGTCAGTAGAGCAAGCAATTATCTGTAAAATGATATATAATTTATGTGGAGAAATTGTGTGGTTTTTTCTAAAAAGGGAGGCAAAAATCTTAAACCTTAGCGTATTAATATATATGATTATAACTTTCTTTATATATCTATCTATGTACCTAATTTCGCTGACAGAAAAAAATATGATTATGTTTCCCATTTTATTAACTTCTTATGGAGGGCGTTCAATTTTAAAATGTTTTTATTTTTTACGTTTTAATGGCTTTTTTAATCATGTCTTTTTCACACCCTTTAATAAAAATAGCTGCTGAAAATGGCGCATTTAACACTAGTGCCGTAAAGCTGTCTAAAGTAAAATAAACGTAGTCGTACTACCATTTCCATAGTAGCCGCATGAGAATACAACGCAGCCTAAAATTAGATATGAATTTGCCCAAAATTGAACTGTCAAAAATTTTGAAAATCAAGTGAAAATCAGCTCTTTTATATGGGGTACGTGCAAAAAAATACTATACACTATATCCCGTGCCTGATACAAGTCATATGACTTGAAGCTCGCTGACACTCGTTTTTAACATATTGACACATTCGTAATATTATATCAGTCGTCGCGCACAAAGTTATACATAACCTACAAATTTATGTGTTGACGACTACATCCCTGTCGTCAACAATGGCAGTGACAGACGCATGGTCAAGGCGTTATTACAACAATCACTGATTAGTGATCGTGATTTATATTACTCAGTATTTATACGTGTATCTACGGTCACAAGGAAAAACGGTTTATGGTGATTTTTTAATGTGAAACATCTAGTGGCGCGTTTGGCTGGGAGTAAAACAGTGCAATTAGGGCGCGAAACTGTTCTGGGCGAATGTTACGTTTTTCAGTGACCACCGTTAGTGACGGCGCGTAACGCTTACTCTGTTGGATCGTAATATGGTTTTTGTTGATGGCGACATCTAATTGAGAAAAGTAAAGTAAATACAATTAAACGACTTATTTGACGTTCTTTTGTTAAAGATATCAGGTACAAAAAATTTTCACGACAGTAATGACAAAGTTACAGCCCCCTCAAAGGTTCATTTTAAATATTGGTGAAAAAAATTTGAAATCGGATGAGTAGTTTCGGAGATCACCTCCTTTATTCAAACTTACGAACTTTACCTCTTTATAATAATCTATACTAATATATAAATTGTTTGAACGCGCTAATCTCAGAAACTACTGGTTCGAATTGAAAATTTTTTTCTTGTTGGATAGCCCATTTATCGAGGAAGGCTATAAGTTATATAATATTACGCTACGACTAATTGGAGCGGATCATAAATGAAATATGTTGCAAGATGTGTCTCAAAATTAGTCCGTCCGACAAATATTATCAGGTGAAATACTGCAATATACTGCGTCAAGGTACAAGCCCGGATAGCTCAGTCGGTAGAGTGTAAGACTCTTAATGCCAGGGTCTAGGGTTCAAACCCCACGTCGGCGAAAATATATTTATTTTTTTTTTTATTTTCTACATTGCTTACTTCTAAAGTTTACAATTCAATTTTTTAAAATTTTATTACGACTAATTAAAATTAAATAAATCTAATTAATAGCTCATTTGAAAATTGTTACAACTATATAGGCACCTATACCTATATAAAAATAATTTTCCTACAGTGTTTTCAAGTAAATATTTATTATATTAAAAGTAATTTATTATGTACTTAAAAAAAAGTATAAATACTGCTTTTTAACGACAAAAACTTTTGAACGGTAACGCCGATCATTATGAAGTTTGGACACAACATTCATCTCGGTAAACTAAGATGAATGTGCGTACTCATGTCCCTTCCTTCCCCATTCGTTCTTTTGCACCCGGGTGAAACCGGGCGGGACCGCTAGTACTATATAAAAAGACGTCGGAACTCTCTTATCTTATTTTCCTAGAAAAAAATCGCCTAATTAAATATCATAAATAGACATCAAAACTAGAACTCCCCTTAATTTACAAAAAAAAATCTGGAATAGAACACTTTGTTTTGTGACCATAGATATCTTATTCATAGTATCAAAGTAAGTACTTAGGTACATAATATTGAGATCTATCGTACTATTTCAGAACACAGGTTCTTATGTTGACAGAGCGCTGCTATCTACCAGCCCCCAGTCACTGTTGACCACTTAGTGAATTGTTGTTGTTTGAACAACAATAGATAATCACACAAAAAGGAGACTGCGCCGGTTTAGTTTTGAGTTTGTGTTCGAATTTTGAGTTTGTGCTGAACAACGACTCAACGGAAAATTGTAAGTTTTTTGTGTTTCTTACAAATTATTATTAAAATCAGTTCTGATATTATAAAATATTTTTAACTAAATTTTGAGTGATTTTTTGAAAATATTTTGTGTTCTCGGAGATTAAATCGCGGTGTCGACTTTTGTTTTTAATCGAGCAATTAACGCTGACTATTAAAAAATAATTTAGGTATATTAATCCATCGTGATAATGATAATAATAAAAAAAATCGCAGGTATGTGGACAAAAATATATTAGATATAGCTTTATTAAATTGTACGACTTTTCGTGTTTATATTTAGATTTTTTTGAGTATTGCAAAATAAATAACAATAATAATAAAAATCAAATTTAATTTTGCAGTACTTTAAAAAAGTCTAAATATACAGATTGGCCAGTAATTGTTCGTATTCCTTTCGGGAGAAGAAACTATGACTAATTTTGGAATAACTTTATTACTTGGGGTTCCGAAATGCGTCATTTTTTTATGATAATGCTTCAGTGAAGAATTTTTATTTTATTTTTTTTTTTATTTATTGTAACACACAACATAAAATCTAACAGTAAATTTAGTGTTTTTACACGCTTTATTATTAACTTCACTTGTAAGTTTGTATGTATGTATGTTTGTTTGTAACCTCCGTTTGGACTACAGCAAGTGATTTATTAATGTAGTATAATATGCCAGCACTGTAACTACAGTGGGTAGCCGTGCGGTCTAAAGCACGGGTCTTCGCGGACGTCAACTCTCGGAATCACGGGTCGTGGGTTCTAATCCCGTCCACGCCGAAAGAAAAATTGTTTTTTTTGGCAATAAATCGAACTAAAAAGTGGAAAATAAATATAGTTTAAAAAAACTAAAAAACACGCTTTATATCAAACTAAAAAGTGCAAAATAAATATAGTTTAAAAAAAACTAAAAAACACGCTTTATAAAATAAGTAAAAAGTAAAAAATATTTTTTTTAAATAAGCTTAAAACAATAATGAATAAAAAATACTAGTATTATTGTGAAAAAAGCGTGGGGCGCTCGATGTACGAAATGTGGAACAAAGCGCCCCACGCTTTTTTCACAATAATACTAGTATTTTCTATTCAATATTGCTTTAAGCTTATTTAAAAAAAAATATTTTTTACTTTTTAGTTCGATATAAAGCGTGTTTTTTTAGTTTTTTTTAAACTATATTTATTTTTTTAGCTTTAAAAAGGTTGGCTAATTAGTAATCAGATCATGAAAAAATTTTGGCCAAAAAGTGAGAATGTTTTTATTTTTTTTAATTGTTAACTCCCAAAGTTTGGATTTTTGTAAAAAGAAAACCGAAGTAGATTGTCTCGAAAATGACGCATTTCCGAGGCAAAATCATTCCAAATTAGTCATAATTTCTTCTCTCGAGAGGAATACGAGCAATTACCGGTCAAAATAAATAAATCCGTCTAATATATCCTGTTCACATACCTGCGATTTTTTTCTTAAATAATTACACGACAAGAGAGACACGTTTCGTTAGCCATGTTAGCATCATCAGTGTTTTGGAACTTAGCGGTTATTATTTTATATGGCATCATTTCGGTGTTCGTCTATCCGTCTGTCACAAAAGATTTTCTCTGTACTTTTTAAAGCAAAAATTTGATATTTAGATATTTGGGCGGCAAATGAAAATTTAATTCATTTTCCATTATACGCTGAGTCTTTTACGATTTAAAATTTTTGGCAACTGTTTGCACTCTCGAAGTGAAAATTGCGGAATTTACAAATTCACATTTAATCAGTGTGTATTTTTATACGAAATATTTTTTCTTCCCACCTCAACTAAGCGAATTATTGGATTCATTTTCAAATATTTTTTTCGAGATTTTAATAGGGAAACAGTATCGCTTCATCAACATTGTTGTTAATTCATATTTAATATTGTTGTCGTTATAATAACGGAAAAAATGGAATATTCTATCTGTACAAAATGTATATTTCTATTGTCAACATTATACCCACAGAGATTTTTTAGTGTTGCCTCACACTAACATTAATAGAGCCCTGAAGAAATTCAAATTGTAGTCGAAACGTTTGTAATATAAGCGACACGGCCCGGCTTTGTCCTAATTTATAGATTGCGTCGTTTTTTTCGTCGACTTACTTTGCGAAATTGGTCTCCGCGATAAGTGATTTTATTTTAACGCGATAATTTATATAGCCTCTGTCCCATTCTGAAGATCCATTCTAAATATTGTTGAAGAAATTTTTGAAATCAGATGAGTAGTTTCGGAAATTATCTCCTATACATCCAAATTTACAAAATTTACCTCTTTGTAAAATTTGTATAGGTATATAAAATTTATTGTTTAAAGAGAATTCTTTTACAAGGGGAGGCTTTATATTGATCATTATCACTTAATTCTATAAGGGGCCGTTCGTTCACTACATGGACTCAAAATATAGGGGAAGAGTTCGGCAAAATTTCATCAAATTTAAATGGGGTCAACTTATAACAGAAAACATTTTGGATTCTCCTCGTATTTCACAGAAAAAATGTATTTAGTGATATAAAGCAAAATAAATGGGCATATCAAATAATTTTGATTATTAAAAAACCTTACCAAATCTCACCTAAGGAAAGAGGGATCCAAAATTTAGAAAAAAAAAACCTGACGTAATTGATGGACATCCCTTAAACGCAAATGTAAATCTATGCTATGATATTATATAAAGCTGGAGAGTTTGTTTGTTTGTTTGATTGAACGCGCTAATTTCAGGAACTACTGACTCGATATGTTTTTTTTTTGTTGGATAGTCCATTTTATCGAGGAAGACTATAGGCTATATAATATCACGCTACGACCAATAGGAGCGGAGCATTAATGAAAAATGTAACTCCGATCATCATGAAATTTGTTCACAAGATTCATCTCAGTAAACTTAGATGAACGTGTGTACTCAAGTCCCTCCCCCCCGCATTCGTTCTTTTGCACCCGGGTGAAACCAGGCGGGACCGCTAGTGTAATATTTAAACATAAAATTAACACATAAAAATTAACAAACGTAAAATTAAAAGATAACAATTTACAAACATAAAAAATTTACAAATAAAAATTAACAAACGTGAAATTAACAATAGGTAGATATAAAAAAAACAAAAAAACAAATATAAAATTGACAAACGTAACTCATTGTTACCTATTCACTTGATAACCACCGTAGTTATCGTTAGCAGAATAATTCTGATTGTACGGACCCAATGTTTTCATTTTTCTCCGTTATTATATCATCTTTAAATTGATGTTAACAAGAAAAGTTTATAAATCAATTATAAACCTAGCTTAAGGTTGATTTCTTGTCGTTGAAATATGAAAATCAAATCCAGGAACGGATTTTTAAAATATCATAATTTTTATTCTTTGGCAGACAATATTACAAACACGTTTTTAGGCTGCGTTTTTTACCAAACCATTTAATAAAATGAGCAATATCCTTTATGTTATGTTTTTAAAGCAATGTTTCAGAACCCAGCTATGCCATCAAGAAATTTAACAAAAATGGGCGATTGAATCACATCACTAGCTTCTCAAAAACAATTTTTAACGTGAGTATACAATACTACTATTGTACATTGTGATGTAACTCCGCGACATTATCTGCTTAATTAAAACTTTAACACTGACAGACAGCGCACAGCCTAAACCGGTGGGTCTAGAACAGGGGTGAGCAAATCTTTTGATTGTCGGGCCACATTGCGGATGAATATTTAACCGCGGGCCAAACAATTCTTTTTCATAATTTTAAGTATATCTTTTTGACGTGATAACGTCTTATAAATTGATGAAACACCGGCTGCATGCACCAAAAAGTGTAACGTTCCGAAAAGTGTCACGTTCCGCCTGACCCTGTGCGTGCAAGCGAGAGCGCAGTATAAGCGATAGAGAGTCGGTAAAAATATAGTTTGACAGCTACTAAAATTTAGGTTATGTATTATTAAATATGATATTCGAGCGGAATACGTTATCACGTAAAACTATCGTCCGTAAACCGACTTTGCAGACAACCAATTTTATTTTTGAAATATTTTTGCTTTTAAAATTATTTATAAAATGCTTCGCGGGCCGGAGAAAATTCTACAGCGGGCCGGATTTTCCGTTATTAACGATTCGATTTCATGTTATTAACAAATCAGCCCTAGGTAGAAATTGTAATAAATTACCTTTTGATTTTATAACCTGGCAATTTGTAATTTATGGTAATAACGATGGTATTCCCAAATTATCGTTTGGGTTTTATGACCCGGAAATTTAATGATCTTCACCTAAGATAATAGCTTGGGTTTGGACAGAGAGCTCTTGAGTCTCGGGGCCTCTGATTGGTTGTCACGGAGATACCTGTTAAAATTGAAATTGGGGACACAAGGTCTTTCGACAGACTTAATCGATTTAAACGAAATTTTGTCTACATGTTGGATATCATCTCCGCACGAAGCCTATTTAAAATGGGCCTAATCGGGCCATTTTAAGGGTCGTATTTAAAGGTTGAAAAAAGTTTTTGGGTCAAAAAATACCGTTAAAATTCTCAGAATCATTTCAAATTTGAAATTTAACCCTTTAGTATACATTAAAATGTGTTGCTATAATTTAAACAAAATCGGCCGAACAGGACCGGACTTACACATTTTAAGACAACTAGTTTGTGGATATGAAGCAATGAATTTTCTGACTGAAGGGTGTTTTTGATTGGATTGGATTGACAACAATATTGCAATTATGAAAAAGCGTATGATTTTAAGAGGTGTATTAAAGGGTTATTTTGACGTGATAACGTCTTATAAATTGATGAATCACCAATCTTATAAATTGATGAAACACCGGCTGCATGCACGAAAAAGTGTAACGTTCCTAACGTTCCGCCTGACCCTGTGCGTGCTTTTCTCGAAAACGGCCCTAACGATTTGGATGAAATTTACTGAAAAGGGATTTTGGGGGGCAAAAAATCGTTTTAGCTAGGTCTCATCTCTCGAAAAAATCGTTTTCATACAAATTTTATCATTATAAAAATCAATTTTTTGACGTATGAAAATACTTAAATATTGTAAGTAGGTTTTGGAATTTTATATAAACAATGAAACAATTGTTTTCAAAATATTATGACAGTTAATCTTTGCGACTTAAAATAAATACGAAAGAAAGAAAGTTAAAAAAAACAATTATTATTATAGGTGGTGAGTAATTTTAATAAATAACTAAATTTGAAGCGAAAGATGCAATATCATAGATTCGAATTATTATATGTAGAAGATAGGAGAAATAGAACATAAATTACGTATTACGGAATACGTTATCACGTAAAACTATTGTCCGTAAACCGACTTTACAGACAACCAATTTTTTTTAATTAATTGCTCGTATCAGTTTTTGAGCCACTGCGCAAGACTGTGAGCTCCTGCGCAAGACGGTGACAGTTCTGTGTCCGTTCTCTGGCTGCTTGGAACATAAGCTGTTGCCTCCGTGTAAGTGACGTAGCAAGGAATAAATATTTTTGTTAGCGAACAAATTTTCATGTTTAAACGATCATAACTTTGTTTCTATTACACGTACACAAAAATAGAAAAAATTGAATCGATTCGTTATTTGATAAGCTTCATTTTTGTTATTTTTAGTATTTTGATAGAACGCATAGTTTTTGAGTTATTCGTGAAATACCGCTCGAAAATGTCCATATTTCAATGAAAAATCGAAATTTTCAATCGCATAGCTATAACTCAATAAATATCGATCCAAATAAATAACTGCATAGGACATTTTTTGCTTAAAATTCAATAATGTATCGATTCCTGGGGTTACTTTTGCCAAAAAAAATTTCACTCCCAAGGTGAAATCACACATTGGCATTATATATAACTTTTGTTCTTTGAGCTACCCCCTACTTACTGCGAAAGTTTTATTAAAATCGGTGCTGTTTCTTAGAATTCGTGGGTGAAAACCGTTGGCGTTTGGGTTTAGCACTGCGACCCGAGTTTTTTTTTCTTACTTTGAGCAACTTTACTCGTTTACGTTAATGATATGATTAAATTGCAACTAAGTATACGTTACGTTTACATAATATAAACGCACATTAAGTCATTATTATATATTAACACAAAGACAATCTTAGAGGAGGGTAATTTGTGATAGAATTAGAATAAAAAAAAGCATGCAATATCGTTTTCACAGTATAGTATGTACTTCAAGGCAACTACATAAAGAAAAAAAACGATATGAGTTGAACATTGAAAATGCTAAATAAGGAAGCGGTATATTGTTTTAATATTGCAAATCGAAAATGGCGTACAAATATTTCCTTATAGATTTTATTTCTACATGCGTCAAGAAAAATGCTCGCGTAACAATTTTTGAATGCCGTTTATTTTGACCTTGATTTAATAAATTTTTGCAATCGTAGCGCGCGGAGTGCGCCGGCCAAAGCACTCTACCTATATATTTACTCGAAACATTTCGAGTCACCCTATATTTCCGAGGCTAGTTGCGTTACAAAACTGATTTTTTTCAGCGGGGTTAAAATTACTATAAAAAAGTTGTGTACCAAATTTCATACGTCTAAGTGGAATAGTTTCCAAGATAAAAAATCACGATTTTGGGCACTCACTGATCGATAAACCATAATTTACATTCTTAGGTGTGTCTTGGGGAGGGTGCAATTGGTCAAAAATTTCTGCCGCTGGTATTTCCCGGCCATTTGGCTCTAACAGAACCTAAAACCAAAGCGGCAGAATTTTTTTATAATTCTAACCTCTTTTACCATCTGAACATTTTTACCCCCCTTATCTTAAAATGGGTTCAGATTCCGGCTGTGTGCACGAAGCCCACTAGCGCCGCTAGTGGGTAATAGAGAATGATTGAACTCACTTTTTATGGAAATCGCGACATGTTTCTATGGTGATAAGTCAAAAACTTTAGTTGGCCATGATGTGTCCAAAAAAATGTAATACGAAAAACTGATGTTAGTTTTATATAGGTATCATAAAATTCAGATTGTAAACTATTATATAAATAGCATAACATAAAAGGTATGTGAGAATTATTTGACGTGCAATATATAAATAAATAATTTGTTTACACTGACAGCGAAACGTCAAATTATAGCGCCAATGGTCTTTATTTTACTTAATTGCCATCAGCGCAACAGCCCAAAACACATCAAGCATTTCCAGAACGCTTAGTTGCCTATGTTTTCTTTGTAATTAAAAAACTTCATAAAATTATAACTATTTTCACTTTTAATAAACATTGCTCACTGACATACGGAAAATTTGAGGTTGAAGTTTCCCCTAGTGCTCAACACAAACGTTCGCATCGAAAAATTTGTAACTCCGCCTCCTTGCACATATTTCATATAAGAAAAAATGCTCTAAATTACTTAAATAGTTTATGTACCAAGCGGCAGAAGGTTGGGACAACGTGGTTTTTTTGCGCGTCAGCTCACTAACTAAAAGACTGTATCCGAACAGAACTTGACCCGAGCGAAGCCGGGTTCGTAGCTTGTAGTCATATAGCTTGCTTGTATTACAACAAAATATGCACGCAATTAGTACTAATAGAGGCTAATAACCTTAAGATGATTTAATGTGCGTGTTTATCGGCGTTAACCGAACTAGCTGCCGAAGAATACGAAAAAAAAAACGATTCACTAAATTTGCTTCTATCCATATCGTACTTAGTCCGTCCCTGTTCGTTTATTTCACTTAAATCGATCGTGACTCATTTGTGATTATATGAAAAATTATAATTCTTTTTCCAGAAATCATCATACTTAGTTTTATTTACAAACAAACAAATCTGTGATAACAATTTATACAAACAAAATGGCGAAGTCAAAACTGGACATTAAAACTGATTACATAGAAGATTCACCGCCAATTAAAACAAGATGGCGCACACTAATCGCTTGGTTTATACTAGGACTGTGCAATAATTTCGGATTTTCGGTTATGTTGACAGCGGCGCACGACATCCTCGATTTGCAGGTACTTAAGAAGTTTCACTTCTAACGCGCGAGAGTCCTACGCGTGATTTTTTTTTAATATCATATAAGGTGTAATTGTTGTCGTGCATTAGTGTAAAAAGTGTTATCACTCTTGACACTATTGCCTTTGTTATACAAAAGTGGCAGGAAATCGAGGGGGAAGAAGATGGGTGTCATTTTTTTTTCATTTGGTGGAAGTGCCCTCAACCACATGTCTTTTATCTCGATTTACTTATTGTTCTTTGGGTCAAAGAAAATAATCAAATCTTTGATTAACGTCTGATTAGAACTCTTCAATAAATAAAATTATCGACCAATTTTCCAGACATAACAAAAAAATATTAATACATTAAGAAGGTCCAAATCCGGATCGAAACGTTAATGTATTAATTATATTTTTTTGTTAATATATTGTCTGAAAAATTGGTCGATAATTTTTTTTGTCAAAGAAAATAACTTTTGTACCAAGCATAAACAAACAAAATGCGATAGCTCAGCCTATGCGAGGCAGAAACATGAAACGTGGCGGTGGGATAAAATTCAGAACCAAACAGCGGTACAGGATTGCGTCAAATAAAAAAATGTTGGGTACAAAAGTCATTTTCTTTAACCCAAAGAACAAAAATCCGAGATAAATAATATACGTTCCTATTAAAAAAGTTGAGGTGACTTTGATATCTCGAAGGCAACTCCACCAAATGAAAAAAAAAAAACACACACCGTCTTCTCCCCCGTCGATTCTCCCTTCAACTTTTGATCGAAACTCTTCCGCATCGAAATAAAACGATGTTCGGTATTTAAAATTAAATTATGTTAACTTCTTTCAGTTATTGAAATTAATCTAATTTTGACTTTTTTCGTAGGGAAAACATAATTCGACGACAGCCTTAAAACTAGAACACAATATGACAGTACGGGATTGCAATCAGTTATCGACTGGAACCATTTTACTGGCAGATACTATTCCTGGTCTGTTTATAAAAATGGTGTTGCCATTTTTGCCATTCATTGTAAAGTTAGTATCAATACACAAATAAAAAGCTATAGTTTGGTATTATAATATGAAACATCCATTGTTGACGTTCAATATTAGAAAAAAAATATTATTCAAACAATATCAGCGTCGTGACTATTGCGACAGCCGAATTATCATTTATTCTACAATGATAATCAACCATAGCATCTTTCCATATCAAGCGAGAGATAATATTTACCTTAGGTAAACTTATTAGACTATTGCAATTCAAATCTCACATAATGTAAAGTTTTGTTTGAATTTTTTGTATGTATTTGAAAAAGTCTAAATCTATAGACGAAACGTGGTATAGTAAATATATCTAATTTTTGTCCACAATCCTGCGATTATTATTATCTCGATGGACACGATATCAAATATTATGTTTTGTTTGAACTTTGGAATTAATCTTTTTAATTTTCAGTTTACGAATTGGTGCCACTGTATTTTTATCAGCGTCGGGATTTTTAATGGTCGCATTTTCGTCCGAACTGTGGATGGCGATTTTTGGCGTTATTTTAACCTCATTCGCGTCTGGAATTGGAGAAGCTACGCTCCTATCCTATACTTCTTTGTATGATAAGTAAGTAACAACATTTTTGAAATTAAATATTTTAAGAGTACCAACAAATAATAATGTTATATGGAACATTGTTTCAACTCAATCGCGTTGATTGGGAACCGAGATATGGACTACTCTATCTGGCGGCGAAACTTACTAACTAACATGTAAGAAACAAGTATATGAATCGTAGTGTCAATGAATACTGTTTATCGTGATTTTTTTACAATAATAATAATAAAAAACGTTGATTTATTAATAAATGACTTATTATGGAACCTGCGAAGTTTTCACCTCGTGCAAACAAATAAAAAGTTAGTAAAAGGTTGTAATAGTACTGAAAACTTAATTTATTAATTGGATAGTTATTATTATTAAATAACATTAAGAATTTTAATAGAAAAAAAAGTTGAAAATACATTTTGACAGATGACTATTTTTAGGTTGGAAACTTACCTGTTGCACTAAAGTAATGTTTCAATAAATGTTTGCAACGTTCATCAACACTGCATTGATATAATATCTCTATTTACCACTTTTATTTCTTGTGGATTACTCTTTAAATCGAAAGTTTGTAAACAAAAAGCATTAAAATTCACCTTACTTGAAGGTTCTGTTTCAATTGAATTTTTGCCTAATTTTATGATATGGTCGGCATATACGTTCCCCTTCAAGGAAATTTCTTTTCCGCTGATTTGTATCAGCCCAATAACCAATTACATAATATTATGCTGACACTTATCATTCCATTGCACTTAAAAAAAATTAACAATTGCACTGTTTACTATATAGTAACCATAGTAACTATAGAAAATGATACTCCATCGTCGCCATGTTTTTAAAGCTCCACCCATTTGACGAACCCCAATAGCTCTTGGACTATATATCAAAGGACGTACTTTTGTCTACGAGTGTATCTCCAAAACGTACTTGAATAATTATAACATTTCATTTGCAGGAACGTATTGGCTATGCTGTCGTCCGGAAACGGGGCAGCAGGCTTGCTGGGGGCATTCACGACGAGCGCAATGACATCTATTGGCATCAGTCCAGTAACAACTTTACTTATTATGACATCAATTCCAATCACGTTAGGCCTTACGTAAGTCCAAAAATTGACATTTGGTGCAAACTTCAACTAAAGGCCCCTGCACATGAGGCTGGTTTTGCCGCTGGCGCGCTGGCTATGAGAATGATAATGACGCATATTGCAGTCACAAGACGAATTTCAAAATTTCTCGTGCTTGTTTGTCTGCTTGTTTTGAGCGTGAACCAATCAAGAAACAGTATCTTGTCACGTGGGCGTACATAACGTCCACAAACAAACATGGTGTCGTAGTGTGTGTTCTGTTCAGAGACAATAAACGTTCACTTTTGTTAGCGTTCGAACTGTCACTGCCCCCAACTTTAATACACACATCGTGTGAAGCGAACACATAAAAACCATCACAGCACGCTTTAAAACTAGCAGCCAAATCTAGCAAGGCAAAACCAGCCTTTAAATAGTAAATTTAAAATATGAATTAGCGCTAACCTGTCGATGTCTTTTAAAAACATTTAATATTTTGAAAACAATTACTCAACACATTTATTTAGAAAGATAATGATCTCAAATCTCTAGAAACGTTCGAACTATAATTAACTTTATCTTTTTACCGACGCTAATGAGCTATTAGCGCTCCCCGTTGGCTATTGTCTATCTATTTAATTTGTAATTAAATACCGGTTCTCACGCTATGACAAATACACGTGAATATATGGAATCATTAGAAAAAGCATAAATTTCCACAAAATCATATTTTATGTTGTAATAACGAAGCCTGTAACCAGGAGACAGAGTTCGAGCGTAGCGGTGGACCGATATCTGTCGCATGAACCAATATGGCGTCAGCTACTGGGTAACGCACACACGTTCACGGCTTATATGTGTGTAGTGTCTGTGAAATTAAACAACTTTGATAACTATAGCGAAAACAGGCGGAAAGACCCGAAGTTTTCCCAGGTAGTGATAACAGCGCCAGAAAGCGGTCCGTCTCGAAACACGGCAAGCGTAAGAAGCTAGGTCTCCTGGTTACAGACTGCGTGGTTGTAATATTTAAACAACGCAAATCATTCTTACGTTTGATATCGTAAATTATAGACGCTCAACAATACAGATGTCATAAGCATCTGGGATTTGTAAGCATGCGAGAAATTTCCGACTTGCATTAATAAAAAAGTTCAGCTAACTGGATACCGTCCCATTTTTTACCTATCGAATAAGGCGTGACGTCATTTATCTGCAGTCTACGTACAAACACCAAGAAGGCTTATCTATCGAAGTAAATTCGTTAGTAAGCTACTGATTTTATTATTTCAGGATTAGGAAATGTTTATGTGGAATTTGTTACCGTGAGAAAATGCTACGTATACACACAGTACGCACTGCGCATGCGGGTAGAGTGCGTATGCGACGCTTTGACAGAGAGAGTAGGAACGATTCTCCCACTCTTTCCTCTCAACTGACAGTTGAAGTCGGAGAAGGGGGAGCGTTTCGTTTTTCGTCTAATCTGTGTTAATTTACTCCCCTAGCGCACCTAAAAAAAGTTTGATTGCAAACAATAATGCACGCACCTCATTTAAGGACGTAGTCCTATGTTCAGGCTCGTTTTCAACCGTTATTTCAGAATTTTTTTTAATATCAAAATAATGTACGATGTTTTCAATTTTGTTACATGTTTTAACTGACATCGTAAACTAAGAAAAAACAATTTTTTTGCTTAATTTTACGCCATTTTATAATTGTTTTTTTAACCTAAAGTAGACAACTTTAAATGGAGGTAGGTGGGTTGCGCGGGTGATAACGTCACTTGGAGTCAACTGAATTATAAAAATTAAATTGGTTATTGTTTCGTAGGCTTGTGACTCTATCCCGTACTAGAAATAAACATTTTTATTGATAAATAACAAAATGGCGGGTTTTAGAAAAAAAAAACAACGAGAAAATCGTGATTTTTTCGTTGAAAATCGGTTAAAAAAAATAGAAATAATTTTTATAATTAAGTAATTCTAGTACCGGACGGAGCTATTGTTGTGTAGAATACCCTGTACAAAACTGAAAGCAATCGGTTGTATACAATTGTTTCAATCACCCGCGCCGCTTAGAAAAACGTAGTTTTGAGAAAAACGCGTTTAAAGTTTTAATTTCAGATTTCTTACAAAAAAATAAAAATGAATATTTACACTAATCAGCTATGCCTGGTGTATATTAAATCTTCCGTTTCTTCAAAGGCATCATTTTCTGCTAATTTGTTTGCTCTACTCTGCGAGAGTATAAGGGTAACGTGATAACAATTGAGAGGTAAGAGCAGGTAAGAGTCTTACCGTAAGACCGTTGCTGCTCTCGACTATGTGCTATAGCTTTGTAAATATTTAATATTTCGGTCTAAAATTTTTACAGTATTTTCTCAATACATTATACTTACTAAAAATGTAAAAAAAATAAATTCGTTTTTCAAAACCCGAACAGCAGACTACGTCCTTAAGGATCACAATCTACTATAAATTGATTGTAGAGTCAATTTAACTAACAAAATGATTATCCTTCAGGTTTTGGTTGCTTCTTCCTGACCCTGACAGCAAAACGGATTCGTCAAATCTAAAAGCGATCGAAAACAACGACCGACCGGCTATTTCTACGATATCGAGCAGCTGCGAGGTACGCGGTGACGAGAACTCGACGAATAAGGACCCAAAACGTAAAAAAATTAAATTGAATGAAGCCATAAAAGCCATGCTTGCCAGTTTGAAGCAACGGATTGCCATCGTCCCCAAACTGCTCAAATACGTCATTCCGCTTGGGTCTGTCTATTTTTGCCAATATTTCATCAACCAAGGATTGGTCAGTATATTAAGTTTTCTATTTTATTGACGTGATAACGTCTTATAAATTGATGAAACACCGGCTGCACGCACGAAAAAGTGTCACGTTCCGCCTGAGCCTGAGCGTGCAAGCGAGAGCGCGGTATACGCGATAGAGAGGCACGATCGGCCCAAGCGTCGGCTTGTACGCATTTCTCTCTCTTCTCGCGTGACGTCAGAGAGTTCATCAATGTTTCTTTATGACGTTATCACGTAAAACGATCGTCCGTAAACCGACTTTACAGACAACCGATTTTTTTTAGAAAAGTTCTGCCCGAAAATATTTCGTACTTTAATAATGCATTTAACGTCCGTTTCTCGACTTTGTGTCATAAGAAACGCCATTCGCACCATTACTATTTTCCATCTATCACACTTCCCGTTATTTTCTACATTTAGAACTTCAACTTGCAATAGTAATGGGCGAATGAAGGAATTTTTTAATAAATTAGGATAAGGTAGGCAAGTTTTGAGCATAGGAGTTTGATAGGTAATCGGGCATGGCCTTGAATAAGGAACCATCTCGATATTTATTTGGAATTATTGAGAGAAACCGTGGAAAAATCTCCATAAGATGGCCGGTACAGGAATTACCGTTTCTCGGCGAGAGGCAGTAGGAAAAACTCCCAGCCACATCTGCCTCCGTTGGGATTCGAACCCGGTACCTCTGGAATGCGATAAATTATCTAAAGTCAGTTTTGGATGCTTGAACGGCCTTAGACGTTTGTATGAAAAATAGTTTTATTTGTATGCGAGGCTTAGCTTTTAACGGATAAAACATAGTCTAACTTTTTAGTTCTATAAACGCGTACCAAATTTCAGTGAATTAGGGATTTAAGAGAAAATAATCAAATAGCTTAATTAAAAGCAAGGTGACCTGACACTTATTTTTTACTATTTGAATTGTCAACAATTTTTTAATTAAGCATTGTTAATATTGATTGTTAGTAAACACTGTTAATTGATTGATTGCTTATCATTGTTCGTTTCATATTAATTAGTCATGAAGAAAAATTGAATTTAATCGTTATAATAGCCAATCAAAATGTTAATTAACTATTCAGGCGTAGATACCTGTAGAGTAATAGTCCGCTGATGCCCTCAATTGTTTAGCGTCTATAATCTACAAACTCTCTCTCTCTCTCTTCGGTTGTCATCAATGCTATTCGCTCTATAATTAATTTTTACTATTTTTACTAAATAGAAAAGCCGGACTCGGGATTCTATTGAGCCCTAAAAACCGGACTATCTTTATTAATACAAAAAAACTGGGTATTTCTAGTTTTTATACTAATCAATCATAGTTTAAATTACAAAATTAACCGGGCATTACAACTAAAAACAACCAATTAACAGAGAAGTTTTATTAAATAAATAAATACTATGTGCTACATTCTTTCTGAATGACACAAACTGTTATCTGTTATAATAATTTCTCTGAATTAAAAAGTTGACGTGATATTGTCATTGAACCCCCCTCCCTTTAAATGAGATTTAAATCCCCCCCCCCCTTTGAGCGTCCCCTAACAAGAGCAAAGCAGCAAGCAAAAGCTATAATAAAATAACCGCTAACTACTTACTTTTCAGACAATTATTTAGTGAAACAATAATGTGATTAACAATAACTTTATTTTTTAAAGACGGAGCTCGTCGAATTCGACATCGTCTGGTTGAACCACAGCTCCCAGTACAGATGGCTTCAAGTTGCCTACAGAATAGGCACATTTCTATCACAGTCCGCCGTCAGATTTATACAAATCAACCAATTGTGGGTGCTTCTATTTTTACAGGTAATAATAATGAATCTATGAGATTCTATTTAAGCCCTAAAAATTGCACTTGAATGGATCTGTCTGTGTGCGTACACACGTCCGAGCTGTACAGGTCGCAATTCTCGGCGGATCGACGTAAATTTGCTGCTTGGACTTCTGTTGGCCGGCAGGCTGGGAACGAGGCTGGCAATTACGTCACTGCGGACTCGCCTGCTAGCTCGCAAGATAGATTTTAAAATCAGAACAGGGGCTATTTTTCTCGCTAGATCCTCTGCATGCTCTGAGAAAACAGTATCTTGTCACGTGGGCCTACAAACCAACATGGCGTCATTCTGCTCAGAAACAACAAACAAGTTTTGCTCTGTGTTTATTTATTATATAGATAGATAGATATTTGAACTGTCACTGCGCGTGCACCAGATCCGCCCACAAAACAAGCTTGAAAAGACGTCTCGTGTGAAGCTAATACAAAAAAGCAATTAAGAAGACCAGCGCTAGAAAACTGGTAGTCAAATATATATTAGATATCGTGTCCATCGAGATTAAAATATATTACTAATATATAAAGCTGAAGAGTTTGTTTGTTTGTTTGTTTGAACGCGCTAATCTCAGGAACTACTGGTTCAAATTGAAAAAAAAAATTTGTTAGATAGCCCATTTATCGAGGAAGGCTATCGGCTATATAATATTACGCTACGACCATTAGGAGCGGAGCTTTAATAAAAAATCTCAAAAATAAGCTTCTATTCATGTGAAATGCACTAACAAGATATACTCATATTAGCGGTGCGAGAACGCAACCTCAGGTGGATCAATTAGTTGAGCATGAAACTGTCAATATCAGGGTCGTGGGTTCGAGCCCCACTTTGGGCGAATATATTTTTATTTCTTTTTTATTTTTTACATTGCTTTCCTCTAAGGCTTACATTTAAATTTATTTTAATTTTATTTAATTAACTAGCGGACCCGGCGAACTTCGTACCGCCTAACAGTATAATATATATATATAGCGGCCCTGTACGTGCTTCGCTACGTATAAAGTGAAATAATAAAACAATTTAATTGGAACATCTATCTATCTATTTTATTTATTTTAAAATATACATGGACGTATATGTGTGTATGTCGAGCACTCTGGCTGAGCCGTCGTGCCCGGTGCAAAAGAACGAATGGGGAAGGAAGAAAAAAAAATTAGGGGTGGACTACCCCTAACATTTAGGGGGATGAAAAATAGATGTTGGCGAAGTGACACCTGTAGACATCTGGCGGGGATAACTAATTAAATGACGATTGATCAGTTTTCGACCGGAGAGGAAAAATGATTAAATTACTAAAATGGCTATTAAAAAATAAGGGTTGATCGTAGAAGGGTGAAAATTGAGGATTGTATGTATTTTTGTATGTTGTATCATAAAAAAATAGAAATTAAAAATTTTGTCTAAAAAATAAAAAAAAAATTTAGGGGTGGACTACCCCTAACATTTAGGGGGATGAAAAATAGATGTTGGTCGATTCTCATAGATACCGGATAAGCACAAAAAATTTCATCAAAATCGGTCAAGCCGTTTCGGAGGAGTATGGCAACAAAAACTGTGACACGAGAATTTTATATATTAGATTTAAAAAAAAATATTAGTTAAACGATGTTTAAATACTGCTTTTTATCGACAAAAACTTTTGAACGGTAACTCCGATCATCATGAAATTTGGACACAACATTCATCTCGATAAACTAAGATGAATGTGTGTACTCATGTTCCTCCCTTCCCCATTCGTTCTTTTACACCCGGGTGAAACCGGACGGGACCGCTATAATTAATAAGAAAAATCGCAGGATTGTGGGCAAAAGGTTAGTACATTCATAAATCTAACTTTTTGTCCACAATCCCGCGATTTTTCTTATTAACTAGTAGTCAAATCTAGCGGTTAATCCAGTCTCGTGTGCAGCGGCCTTTAATGCATATTTTATTCGCTTTGTTTATTGTCAATAGGTATAGAACCCTATCAAAATTAATTAAAACTTAACGACGTGTAGAATTTCGTTGTCCCCCGCGTTTGTTATTTGATAATGACCTTAGATTGTGATAAAGTAATAACAGTTTTTATCCATTTTTTTATCTAATGTTGTCATAGAAAAAGATTGCATATCAAGATAAATTTTTATCAATATGCATATAAAAATTCAGGTATATGTTACGCTCAAAGATCGAAAACGCTCAGTGAGCGGAAAAATAGCTCACAACGCGTTGTGGTCACAGTAAAACATCCTTTTGGCGAAATTCGTGTTATGGCTCTAATGAAAACGCGCACGACGCGTTGTGGCAATCACAGAAAGACCAAATAGCGAAATTCGTGTCGTGGCTGACATGCTATTCGATCTCAACGCGTTGTGGCAATGAAGAAAAGCCATGACGCGTATGGAATATTATTTGATTACGACGCACACTACTTTCCTGTATTTTTTCATCATTGTCCATGTTTCTTGATTCTTCTATAACGTCAGTAATAACTTTCACGTTTAAATTCTGTAATTTGTTTAACTGTTCGTCATTTTCTATATTCTTCTCGTTGTTTTGAACATCATTTCATTTTGATCTTAGAATAGTAAATTTAGTCAAGTGATCTTGATAATTCATAATACATTTATAATCTTTTTCTGGTTCAGACTGCATATCGATTAAATCAACTTGACGAATAGCATGTCAGCCACGACACGAATTTTGCTATTTGGTCTTTCTGTGATTGCCACAACGCGTCGTGCGCGTTTTCATGAGAGCCATAACACGAATTTCGCAATGTGGATGTTTTACTGTGACCACAAAACGTTGTTAGCTATTTTTCCGCTCACTGAGCGTTTTCGATCTTTGAGCGTAACATATACACAGTTTACTAAATTATTTTTGCGTGCTTTTCTTGTGTTGAAATATGTGCGCTCACAATCTACTAAAAACCGCTGCACACGAAGCTGGATTTTCCGCTAGATTCTTTGCTAGATTTCACTACTAGTTTTCTAGCATTGGTTTTCTTGATTACTATATTATGTGCTCGCTTCACACGAGACGTCTTTACAAGCTTGCTCTGCAAGTAGATTCGGTGCGCGCGCAGTGACAGTTAGAACGGTAGCAAAAGTGCATGTTTATTGTCTCTCAACAGAACACACACTATGGCATCTCTGCTATGACTCAGTGTTTGTTTGTGGGCGTGACAAGATGCTGCTTCCTGATTGGTACTTGCACAGAACAAGCAGCGGACCTAGCAAGAAAAATAGCCCCTGTTCTAATTTTAAAATCTATCTTGTGAACTAGCAGGCGAGGCCGCAGTGACGTCATTTCAAGCCTCGTACCCAGCCTGCCGGCCAGCAGAAATCCCAGAAGTGTTTCTAGCCTCTAGCCCAATGGTTGAAATTCGACCGTAAAGCGTATTTCATTGAGGCTCTTTTGTTATTATATTGATTTCTCCTGAATCGATTTTACACATCGTGATGTAACATATATTGTGCACTTCCCCTAATTAAAACGAAGAGAGCTATGTATGTTTCACCACAATGTGTGCGAATTAACACACTCAAATCGGTACCTCAAACTTTTTCCTTGCCTAATGAGAATTGAATGAAACTAAATTTTTCAATATTAATTCGAATCTAATTTTTTTATGACTCATTACAGCTGTTGAACGTAGCACTTTTTACTACTGAAGTTCTGCGATATTTCATTCCGAGTATATGGATCGTCTTTGCGTTATCCTTCTGGGAAGGACTAATAGGTGGCTCCACTTACGTGAACACATATAACAGGATATCGAGAGAGGTCAGTCAAACAAAAATTTTTAATAACAGTATAGGTTAGCTTTGCTAGAATTGTTTAGAAACAATCATTGGAAATTAAAAAAAATTAAAATTTTCAAACACTGTCACCGTCGGAATTCAAACCCGAATCTTTCCACTATCGCGACGGCATGCGTTATCAATTAACAGTTTATCCATATCATTCGAGATATAATTTTTATCTTAGATTTTATAGCGCATTAAATATAATATATGTTACGGTTAATACAAGAAAGTAGTTAATTCGCGAATTAATCGGCTAATTACCCGAATTAACCAATCCTTGACGTTGGTTAATTCGGGTATTAGCCGGTTAATTCGCGAATAAACTACTTTCTTGTATTAACCGTAACATATACATAAATAAAAAAATATTCTTATTACCTAAGATATATAATTACAGTAGAACAAGTCGAACCTCGATAATTCGAAAACCTCCAAAACTCGAAAAAATATTTTGTTCCCTTCCCTTCAAGCCCCCAAACCGCCATTCCTCGAAATCTCAACCCTCTATAGGTCGAAATAATCACGGTACATATTTTCCCTCCATAACTCGAAAAAATAAACTGGACCTCTGTATATCTCGAACATCACATTTCAAAATTAGTTAGCATCAATCTTAGCCTCTACAAGTCGAATATTTCCTTACAAAATCCGCCTAAGCCAAAATCCTTCATAAGTCGAAAACCCTATAACTTGAATTTTGGGCGTCTCCCTTGAAGTTCTACTGTATTAACTTTTCATATACAAATAAAAAGCTATAGTTTGCTATTCTATTTTGAAACATGCATTGTTGAAGTTACAATGCAATATTAAAAAAAAAATATTCGAGCAAATCATTGTCGGGATTCAAACCCACTATCGCGGCAAGTGAGTTACCGTTTCCTGTACATATCTAAACAATCAACTTTCGAATAATAAAACATGTTTGCAACAGTATTCACATCCTCTGAGAGCTAATTTCAGATTAAACTAAATGATAACTCAACCGCCGCGATAGTGGTGACATTGTTTGAAGAATACATTTTTCACAATATTTCATTGCAATAGGTATTACAATGGGTAATTCTTGTGTCGCTATCAATTAAATTAAGGTTTCAAAATTGTAAATTAATTTTTGATCAGGTGGAGTCGTCTGACAGACTGTTTTCGCTGAGCGCGGCGAGTTTTTTCGATTCGATGGGAACCACAATCGCCGGTTTCGTCGCAATGCCGGTTCACAACGCCCTCTGCCTGTTGCCAAAACCGAATCGGCATGCTTACGTCACCACATGATACTAAAACCATTATTATTTTAAGGTTTTAAGGACAATTTATTTTTAAGGAAATTTTAACAGTATTTTTAATGTTAAGTAATTTTAACTGAGTAGTACAATTTGTATATTTAAAAATAAATTAATAATATTAAAAAAATTTAATAATTGCAAGTTTAAAATTATTGTCCTGCTTCCGGAAACAATACAAAATCTATATTAATACTAGCGGCCCTGTACGTGCTTCGCTACGTATAAAGTGAAATAATAAAACAATTTAATTGGAACATCTATCTATCTATCTATCTATTTTATTAATTGCTAGCTATTTTAAAATATACATGGGCGTATATGTGTGTATGTCGAGCACTCCGGCTGCGCCGTCGTGCTCGATACCTTAACCTCAGCAACACGTGGTGGTTATGCTATTGAATTGTAGCTTATATGAAACGTTGCGCCATCTATTGAATATTCACTCAATCCAGTCAACAGGTATCGCCATCTGTTAGAATCCTTTGGAGCTGAGCACTTCGGCTGCGCCGTCGTGCTCGATACCTTAACCTCAGCAACACGTGGTGGTTATGCTATTGAATTGTAGCTGATATGAAGCGTTGCGCCATCTATTGAATATTCACTCAATCCAGTCAACAGATAATTATGACTGTCAAGGAATAGACAAATAATTTGCAATAAAATAATATTGCGACTATAAATTGAAATGTAAGCTATCCTATCTTTCAAGTTGGGTCGAATTGCACACGGTGTGCAAATCAAATTTAAAATCGGTTCAGTAGTTTAGGAGTTCATCGCGGACAAACATGTGACACGTAATTTTTATATATAAAGATTATAGAGAGGTTAAGTTTTGAAGTTTGGATGTAGGAGGGTAATCTCCGAAACTACTCATCCGATTTCAAAAATTATTTCACCAATATTTAGAATGGACCTTCAGGGTAGACATAGGCTATATACTATCGCGTTAAAATAAAAGCGCTTTTCGTGGAGACCAATTTTGCAGCGTAAGTCGACGAAAAATCGGTGGCAATCTACAAATTCGGGCGAAGCCCGACCAGGCTATGCCAGTATAATATAAAATTTATTAGCGTTTTCAAGAAGTATTTCCATTTTTTTTTTAGCCAGGTATTTATTTTCGATTTCATTTTTTTGTTATTATGACCGGGGGGGATTACCCCCTTTACTACCCCCCCATTTACGTCCTTGGTGTTTACAAACAAATCGCAACAGATTTAATGTTTTTTTTTTAACTCAGGGGACCTCAAGAGGTTGTCAAATATTTTTTTTATGTTTGTTTCGATGGAATTAACTAATTTAAAATAATTGTTCAGAATGCTTACGGATGGGCTCCATTTTTAAAATCTGATCAGTCTTTTAGTGAGTTCAAATAAGGAGTAAAATAAAAATTTTAATGTAAATAGCTCGTTAATTAAATTAAGTGCTAATTAGCAAATCATCTTTTGCCACGAAAAACGTAAAAACACACTAATTTCAAAACATATTAGTATGATTTAAATCCCGTGATAATAGCATCAAAACTCAAAAGTTAAAAACACCAAAATGAGATAAAAGATACTTATTTTATACAATATTTATTTAAGCAACAAACACTGCAAATAAAAATACCGTAGAAAATGTAATTGTTATTTAAAAATAGCGCAAAAGTATTCAGTTAATACGGTGTGAAATTTTTTTTGTCACTCTCTAAATACAATTTCAAGCGTACACAATGAAAAATTTGATTTATTCACGGTGTTTCCAACCTACGTTTAAAATCGCAATTTCGAAATTATGAAAATCTTAGAGTGAATTAAATTTATAAATGTTGGTAATCAAAGCTCAAGAAGTACGGAAATGGCGCAGCATGCTATCCTTTTGGGTTCTTGGTTTTTGCAACAATGTTGGTTTTGCTGCCATGCTGGCGGCGGCCAAAGATATTACTGAAATTGACGACGCCGACGCAAGTATCGTAATTGTAAGTAAATCAAATTGATTTAAAGCGGCCTATACACTAGCAATATTATTGCGCAATAATATTGCACAAAAAATTGAAACGTCACTAGACTTTCAATATTATCGTGCAATAATATTGCGCAAAAAAGGAAGCATTGCACAATATATTGAGCATATCAAAATCGGTTTGATATTTATTGTGCAATCTAAAAAAAGTTACAGTCTGTGGTTAATATTGCACAATAATAACCAGTTGTAATTGACAAACGCTGGATTGGAAGAATGGCGGCTCGCAGATGGGTGTACTTTTTCGCAATAGCGGGGGTTACCATTTTTAAAAGTTCATAAAATGTTGAAGCGTCCATTCGGAGAAAGTTGCAAAAATCTTTTGGTTCGCTTATTTTCAGGTCACTTAGCAAATTTTTGTGGGTGTACCTATCTCTTTTTTATACGCTTTATATTAGTTTGGGTTGTAAATATGTATGTATGTATGTAACTAACTCCGTAACGGAATCTTTGAGCATAATTTTCACCAATTTCCCGAAGTCTGATTAATTTGAAACTTTGCATACGTATCAAGGACCGATGACAATGCAATAATTTGATAACAGTTTCCCATTATCCTTATTAGGACCCCCAGGATTAATAAATTCTTTTATAGATCCTCTGTAGTAAACGCTTTATTTTCACCAATTTCCCGAAGTCTGATTAATTTGAAACTTTGCATACGTATCAAGGACCGATGACAATGCAATAATTTGATAACAGTTTCCCATTATCCTTATTAGGACCCCCAGGATTAATAAATTCTTTTATAGATCCTCAGATTAATTTGAAACTTTGCATACGTATCAAGGACCGATGACAATGCAATAATTTGATAACAGTTTCCCATTATCCTTATTAGGACCCCCAGGATTAATAAATTCTTTTATAGATCCTCAAACTAAAAAGTGAAAAATAAAATATAGTTTAAAAAAAACTAAAAAACACGCTTTATATCGCACTAAAAAGTAAAAAATAATTGTTTTAAAATAAGCTTAAAAAGCGTTGGGCGCTCGATGTACGAAAATGTGGAACAAAGCGCCCCACGCTTTTTAAGCTTATTTTAAAACAATTATTTTTTACTTTTTAGTGCGATATAAAGCGTGTTTTTTAGTTTTTTTTAAACTATATTTTATTTATACCACTCTTTCATCCATTTACGCTTTTTCTTGGTGTTTTTTCGCAAGCATAAAGCATGTTCACTGATCAGGACTTTTCAGAGATAAATATTGTGCAATTTAATTCTGCTGTATAGGGCAAATTCCAATTTTTGCGCAATAATATTGACAATCTAGTATAAAACTCAGTGTTTGTACAATATTATTGTGCAATAATATCATAATAATGTTTATTGTGCAATATTAACCACATACTGTAACTTTTTTTAGATTGCACAATAAATATCAAACCGTTTTTGATATACTCAATATATTGCGCAATGTTTCAATATCATTCATTGACTGTCAATAATATTGTGCAATCTAAAATATTGCGCAACAATATTGCTAGTGTATAGGCCGCTTAATTCATCTCGGTAAACTAAGATGAACGTGCGTACTTATGTTCCTCTCCCCCATTCGTTCTTTTGCACCCGGGTGAAACCGGGCGGGACCGCTATAGTTAATACATATATCTTTTTGTATAATTTCTATTAAAATTTAAAAAAAAATAATTTCCAGTGGGCGCTGAGTAATATTTTTTTCAGGAAAGGGGACGGCAGGCCAAACAAGTTTGGAAACCACTGATCTAGATAAAGTAACTAGACAAAACCGGACGCGTATGAAACAAATCGCTGTAAACCTTAACAAAAAACCTGATTTTGGAAATTGCTTTTCAGAATTCCGTTACCAATTCCAGTACAAATACAAGAGACTGCAATGATCTGTCGACCGGTACCGTTCTGATAGCTGATATTTTCCCATCCCTGATTATAAAGCTATTCATGCTTTTTTTACCATATCACTTAAAGTAAGTAAAGAGTTTAACAGCCCGAAATTACGTGCTTGTAATTAAATCGACAAATCACGTAAGTCGGGATATGAATTAAAATTGTAGCCTTGTAGAAGCACATGTCAACCTACCAGTAACGTCTTATCCGCACTCACGTATAATAGACAGTTTTATAACCGCCTGGAATACATTTAGACCCGACTAAAGGATCTGGCTTATTTATTTTGTATTTTATTAAATACTAAATTTGAAGATATTAAAATTTCAAAATGCCTCAAGGACTTTATTTCACAAAGTTCAAAATTCACAGCTTATACTAATGCCCGTACTCTCAACCATCGACCACTTTTTTATGGTTCTAATGTGGTCGGAAACGTGTGAGTTAAGCCTTAACTTTACTTTTTTTCAGTTATCGAATGTCATCAACGATAATTTTGTCGATAATTGGTTATTTGCTGGTGGGTTTGTCAGCATCTGTGTGGATAGCCATCCTAGGAGTAATTGTTATGTCCATAGCTTTTGGAATCGGTGAAAATACTTTACTTTCACATTCTTCCCTTTATAACGACAGGTAAATCTTTAAACACGATTTTTATTAATTACTAGCGATTCGTCCCGGTTTCACCCGGGTGCGATAAATATAATTCTGCAAAATGCATTTCTATAATAGATTTGCTTCTGAACTAAAAGTTTTGAGCGAATTCTATCAGATGTAGCTACTTGATATTAAAATAGTTTTTTTTTGTTTGCTTCTGAACTAATAGCTTTGAGTAAATTCTGTCAGATGTCGCTACATGTTACTAAAATAGGTTTTTTTAGAAAATACCGTAAATTTGTACAAAACATTTAATAAAAACTATCCTATAGCGTAAGTTACACTAAGTAAGACACATTCACAAAATTTCAATAAATTCAGTGGTTTCGGAGATTAGCGCGGCCAAAATTGTGACACGAGAATTTTTTATACATAATATATAGATATATAGATTTACAATTATTATCAACATCTACTTTCGAAATGTTTTTGATATCAAACATGGCGCGTTCGGCTGGAACTAAAACCGTGCAATTGGCGCGACACATTTATGGGATGACGTTACGTTTGTGTGCATTGAAGTAAACATGGATTTAGTCGAAGGCGATCTCTATATAACAGGGTTTTTAATTACGAGGGTTTTTATTAACTAAAAACTTATTTTGAATCTCAAAATATTTGTTTTTATCAAAACAGGAAAGTTCTGTCGATGTTATCGTCGGGAAATGGAGCTGCTGGATTGGTTGGCACGTTTGCGATTTCGGCCATGACAGCTCTGGGAATAAGTTCCAACACCTGTATGATCATCATGACTTCCTTGCCTGTTTCCATGATCGTTACGTAAGCAAAAAAGAATTTTATATAGTCAAGCGTCTATATTGTTGGTAATCTCTGAATCAAGAATTATTTATTTTAAATTTCACTGAACCAACACGACAAATGTATCAAAGCAAAAGTACATACTACAGCGAAGCAAAAAGGAGGGTTATGATTTTGACCGGAATGTATGTGGGTATGTATGTTCCCTCGTAACTTCTAAACTACTTATCATAATTTGACAAATGAGGTATCGCTGGAAGCGTTTTGATCTTTCGGTGGTTATAGCCTATGTGACGACACATTCAATTAAATATGGCGTCCTCTAAACTCTAGAGGACATAAAGTCATAAACTAAAAAATTGAATTTTAGAATGGAAACATGCAATTTTATGTTCAATGAAATTTGAAAAACTGTTTCGGTCAAAACTTACGTATTTAATATAAAAATCCGAATCTTCAAAAAAATATGAGGGTTCCCATTTACCTTTTTTAAGTTACCCCCCTTCTCCCCTCAGGTGATCAGATGGCGGTGCCGAATTTGGTACCATTAAAAAGCTTTTATAAAAATTAATTGATACGTATTTTTTCTTTTCCCGTTTATCGATGAACTTTCATAGATATTAGGGTGGTACGGGTAATGTAAGACACCCTGTATAATCTACTTAATTATGTAAATTAACTGAATGCACTGTAATACTGTATCATTTTTATATATAATGTACTATTATTGAATTCTGCATATTCTCTTTTCTTTATTTTTTATCTCTTATTTGTATACGCTTATTTAAGACTTTCTTTATATTTCTTTATATTTGTTATAGTGTAATCTGTTATTTACCTGTTGATTACTATAATAATAAATAAATAAACAATTTGCACCAATATATGATGCATTTACAGTCCCAATCAAAAATAAGTCGAATTCTAAATGGGAACTTTTCCATAATAAATTTTTACAAAAGGTTATAAGTCGATGATACCAATATATTATTGTCATAAAGGCATAAATAAATATTTTTTTTAATTATAATTAATTATTTCAGTATTTTACTTAATGGACTAACTTTTGAAGTTTATGTACAAAGTTAGGTTAAAAAAATAAATTTATGTAAATATCTGTATTTTACATATTTTTTGTAGTAAATAATTAAAAAAATTAATTAGAAGTAATAAAAATTAAAATTAAATCATTAAAAAGTTGAAAATTCAGTTAAAATTGTTAAATCTGTCAAGAATAAAAGTCCATAATCGAAAAGTGCTAAGGTTTAATAATTTTTTTTATTGATTAAAAGTCTCCTAATTAAATTGGAAAAAATATTAAAATATGCGTAAGACATCGATGCTTTACATAGTTAGTTTTCGGTACTGCTGACATTATTTGGTTATTTGCAAAAATATAAAATGGACAGTTTACATGGTAGGTTGACATATTTTCCATAAGACTACATGTAAAAGTTTTTTTTAATTTTTAACTTTATAAATCTCCTAATGATTTTGAATTTTTTACAGAAAATTTTGTCATAATAAAATCTATTAAAAAAACTTTAAATCAGATTTTTTTCATTATCTTCGTAAAACGGCTCAACCTCCTTAAGAATAATCCTTGCAAGGTTAAAGAACTGTTCTTAAATTTGTTTCTAGCTTTTGGTTTATCTTGGAGAGTCCCGAAAAATCGGGTGGTACTAATGACGTCACGCTGGAACAGCCGGCAAGCAACGATGTCCTCACGGAATCGAAATCAAAAGAAGAACCAATCGCAAGCGATAAGCAACGTGAAAATATTTTTTCAGGCCTAAAAACTCAATTGCGCGCCATGCTATTCACATTGTACTATTCTCTTCCGCTGGGATTTATTTATGTCCTACAGTATCTAATCAACCAAGGCTTGGTAAGTCATCTCATATATACAGGATGGTTTTTAAGTTGATTCTTTTTCTAACTTAGTACCATTCTCCACTTATGGTGTTGGAATGGTAATAATTACACGTAATATTGTAATTACAATTCACAAAATTTTAACAGGAATAGTATATTGTGCGACTAGTGAGAGAAGGAGAACATTCCATGAGCGTGAAATTTGCCGCACAAGCGTAGCGAGTGCGGTAACACGTGAGTGGAACATTCTCCTGCGATCAATAGTGGCACATAATACTTTATTCAACTAACGCGAGTAATAATATGTAATCGGGGCCCTGATAAAAGAGGGAGAAATAATAAATCATTTCATTGATTGACGTACCCACCGCCCTTGATGCACACAAAATGGCCCTGACTTTCGCTGAATTGCGATGCCGTTTTCATATATACAAATCGCTACCGCGTTCCTATTGGTCCAGAAACTATGCAGTAATATATTACTGCATCGCAATTCAGCGAAAGTCAGGGCCATCTTGTGTGCATCGAGGGCGGTGGGTACGTCAATCAATGAAGTGATTTATTATTTTTCCCTCTTTTATCAGGGCCCCGATTACATATTATTCGTGCTAGTTGAATAAAGTATTATGTCCGACTGTTGATCGAAGGAGAATATTCCACTCGCGTGTTACCGCACTCGCTACGCTCGTGCGGCAAATTTCTCGCTCATGGAATCTTCCCCTTCTCTCACTAGTCGCACAATATACTATTATTTTAATTATTTGTAGATGGAATTAGTGCAGTTTGACAACATTTTTCTGGATCACACGGCTCAATACAGATGGCTGCAAGTAGCGTACAGAATCGGTACTTTTCTATCACAAACAATCGCCATTCCCTTTAATTATCGTTGCATATGGATATTTGCTTTGTTACAGGTACGATTTTTTATCTAAGCGCACCCTCTATATTATAAAAATAATGCATCGTAATATCTAACTACAGTAGAACCCCTTTGCCGTCTTCCTTGAAGTTAGACTTACAAAGGTTCTACTGTATATATTATCGATGTAACTTACACTTTACTTAAAATAAAAAAAAATTAAAAAAAAATAAAAATATATGAGAAATATATTATATATAATATACAGCGTGTCCACGGAAGTTCTTTACAAATAGAATTTTTTTTTGTTAATTATTGAAGCAAAAATTTTTTTCTGTGGAAAAGTTCTGCTTTGTCCAAAACCTCTAAAACGCCAAAGAAAATATTCTTCGGCCTAAAGTTATACGATGGAAATCAAAAAGTTTTATTTGACTAAAAATAAAAATTATTTGTGATATTCAAGATTTTCGTAAAATTAGTTACATAATCAAATTTAATTCAAAATAATAACATAACTATAACTTCTAAGTAATTATTTATTCAGAATTATAAATCAGAATTCAACATATCCTCCATCTCTCTCCATACAAAGAACGGTTCTCCTTCCAAAATCTGTCACTGAATTTTGAATCATTGTAGAAGGAATTTGATGGATTTTTTCGGTGATAATCCTTTCCAATTGATCAATATCTTGAAAAGGTCTTTCAGAGTATCTACACCATTTTCTTTAGATAGCCCCAGAGGAAATTTATCTAGGGGTGTCAAATCGGGTGATCTGGCTGGCCAAGGGTTTGCAGAATATCTTCCAATGCAGCTTGTCTGTACAATTAACACTAATTCTATTTTTTCTTGTAAACTTAATTTTACAGGCATTTTATTTTCAATTACTTGACATTTAATACGTGCCATTCTTTTGTTTTCCAAGCCTACTACAGGCGAAAATCTTGAATATCACAGATAATTTTTGTTTTTAGTAAAATAAAACTTTTTGATTTCCCTCGTATAACTTTAGGCCGAAAAAAATTTTCTTTGGTGTTTTAGAGGTTTTGGACGAAGCAGAACTTTTCCACAGAAAAAAATTTTTGCTCCAATAATTAATAAAAAAAAATTCCATTTGTAAAGAACTTCCGTGGACACGCTGTATAAATATCAAGTGGAAATAAAATGGAGTAGAAAACAATTTTTCTAATGATATTGGCGGGAATCGAACCCGAGACCCTGCCATTACTGGCCTTACGTCTTAACCGCTTGGACACCGGGCGGTCATAGTATATCGCTATTATTGTCGTATATGGGTGATACGAAAAATTGGTAAGACGAAAAGTCACGTGGTCACAGAACTATAAAACTTGGAAACTGGCCTCATATACACGGCGTTATATGGGAGAGAGGCAAAATCAATGTATAAGAATCTGTTAGAGATGTACGGAATTTAGCACAGAAGAGAATTTTTAACGAGATTCTCCGATTCGAGGAGGATGTTGAGGTTTTCCGGATTTGGTTTCTTTTTTTTAATAGTGTCATTTTTGCGCAATTGCGTTTTTTCGTTGTTTTTATTTTCTTTTCTTTTAATAATACATATTTATCTACCTAGTTTACACAACAAAAAAAATCTTGAAAAACTTGTAAATACTTAAAAAATACTTCCAAACTATTGATTTTAATGCTAATCGGTTCGGTGGTTTTGGAAATTGAGGTCGTTCTGGCAAAATTATTCGGATAAACAATTTGGGAACATTGAAGTCGTAGCTCTTACAATTTTGATTTAAATGTTTTTACGCAGGAATCTTATAAATTTTGTTGCGATATTTTCAGGTTATCAACTTGGTACTATTTACAACTGAAGCAATCTATTTTTTCACTCCAACTATTTGGTTAGTTCTAGGCGTTGCATTTTGGGAGGGACTCGTGGGTGGTTCATCGTATATCACAACTTTTTCAGAAATAAACACAAAGGTTTTTATGCATTTATTTTTTTTCCGTAATAGTAGATTGTGTATAGGGTTGCCTGGTCGCCAAACCAAATAGCCGGACAGACCAGCCGGTTTGGCCGGACATTTTGGTAAAAAGGCCGGACAGCCAACATTATTGAGGATTTTGTCTCAGTATTAATAGGTACGACAAAAAATTATATGTAAAATTAAGCTTTTTTGATTATTACCATGAGTCTTGTTAAATTCTATTGAAATATAAATAACATCGAATGCCAAATCAGTTCAAGTACTTTATTACTAATCGGCCAAAGTCATCAGTCAAAATTAAATTCTAGATCAACATTTTAAATTCTTCTTAAATACTAATGAAATGCAATTGCACAAATAAGTCTTATGTACCTTCTATTCAATGCTTGTTTTTTTTTTCATTTTATAATTTGTTTGTAGGTTCCTTCCGACAAAAAACAATTTACAATGGAGGCAGCAAGTTTCTTCCTTTCTATGGGCGTGACGATATCCGGTTTCGCAGCCATGCCGGTTCATAACGCATTATGTCTGTTACCTAAACCGAGCAGAAGATCGATATTATAAGATTTTCATTTTGATTTTTTTTAAACATTTTTTCAAAGACAATTATGTATTAATATAATAAATAAATGATAACTAACCTAGTATTTTATTAGGTATGGCGCCAATACAGAGTGATTTTTAACTTGATTCTACATTTGAACAGCGTGTAGAAATCAAATAGACGAAAAAATATTTTAAAAGTAACTTTTTTATCAAAACTCAAAAATAACAGACAAACAGCCGTTCAAAGTTTAATTAATTTTTTTTTAATTCAAAAGCCCGGTTAATGATAACACGAATCGGAAATGCATCCCAAATAATTCGCGGAAGGCCATTATCGCTATTACAAGCATGTACAAGTTCGAACAATTTCTGTGATACTTGATAACATAACATATTTCCATAGTGGCATAACATAGCTCCAGAACTGACCTCAAAACTTGATAAAATTTAATAAAACCTTGAAAGCCCGTTTCTCTTTTATCTTTGAGTTTTGATAAAAAATTACTTGAAATATTTGTTCGTCTATTTGATTTCTACACGCTGTTAAAAAAAGAATCAACTTAAAATTCACTCTGTATATTAATTTTCTTAAAAACAATAGAACTCTTCCTATTATCATGTCAAAAATCCTACCAAAATTTGTTTCTGATTCGCTCAGCCGTTTGACCTGTATTGTGCTCAACCAAACTTAAGCTTAGGTTTCCTAAGATAACGGTACCGTAACATAGCGGTCGTAATATGACGGTGAATGACGTCACAAAAAACGTGTGCGTAGAAATAAATGGATGCCGATGTTTTACATAGCGGTCGTAATATGACGGTGAATGACGTCACAAAACACGTGTGCATAGAAGTAAATGGATGCCGATTTTTTACGTTGCGACGGTGACGCCGCTATCGAGAAAACCTCACGAAGTTATTTCTATGCGCACGTTTTTTGTGACGTAATTCACCGTCATATTACGATCGCTATGCTACGGTACCGTTATCTTAGAAAACCAAGACTCGACAGACGAACAAACCTATTGCAAAAATATGTTTTGATCAAAAATATTTGGCATTCCTCACTTTGAAATGGTAAAAAAATAGACAACATACGGTATGTTATGAAATATTAAAAATAATAATTAAATATTTATTTTAGCTAGCAAACAAAACAAAAAATACCTACGAGATTAAAATATTGTTAGCGTAATGTTTGATTTAAAGTGCTAGGTCGTGACAATGATACGAAACTAATAAACCATTTGATAAAGATTTATTTATAAAAGCGTAAATATTGAAAACTACATGTTGCGAAATCTATAATTATATTATTATAAAGAGGTAAAGTTTGTAAGTTTGGAATTTGGATGTAGGAGTTAATCTCCGAAACTACTCATCCGATTTCGAAAATTTTTTCACCAACATTTAGAATGAACCTTTAGGATGGACATAGGCTATATATTCTCGCGTTGAAATAAAAGCGCTATTCGCGGAGACTAATTTTGCCAACGTAAGCCGACGAAAAAACGGTGGCAATCCACAAATTCGGGCGAAGCCGGACCGCATCGCTAGTGTTTTTTTTATAAATGCGAAATACCGATGCAAAGATAAAAATCAAAACATGCATGAGTTTTCGTTTTGTGTTATACGGATCGTTCAAAAGGCCACGCTCACTCGTCCACCATAAGCCTGCACGACCTGCACGATGTCGCACACTAGTATAAGCCAGCAAATTTTAGTGCAGGTAGACATTTTGTAGTTTTATCACTGCAAATTAATTAATGACAACGACCACCAGCACACTAGATCGGTCCAGCACGGGCAGACAAGACATTGCAGGCGATCGACTGACGGCCGTTGCTGGCTGCTAGTCTTATGTGCGCTACTCCTTTAAATAACATGGATACCTTCACGAACAGGCTTTTTCGCTTCGTGATTTGCAGGTCGTGCAGGCGTATGCTTGACAAGTGTGCGCTGTATTTTTTTTTTATTTTATAAAATAGTACGTACACATTATTAAATGTTTATTTTCATACATTTAAACAGTTGAATTAGTTCCCTATTAAACGGTAGAATCGATTTTCGAATCTAATGATCCGTTTTTAATACACGCTCGATTTTAATAAACCGACGTTCGCTTGCTATGGATATTTCAAGGTCGATAAGTATATAATATAATATGAACGAAGCGAACGTACCTATCGAAAGTTTGTGTTTGTAGTGGCTCAGCAATTGAGTGCAAGGGCGTAGATATTTTAATTGCCTGGAGGGGTAAAGCAAAGAAATCAATATATTTTTAAGTTTTTACTTCCCGCTATTAAAAAAAAAAAGTTTCAAAAATTTTTAAAAATTTGTTTTTGTAAAATATTTTCTAAACTACTAAACCGATTAATTCCAAAATCTAATCAGCTCTTCTCCTTAACAAACTGCGTCGATTTCCGCAAACCGCATCAAAATCGGTTCATTTGTTCACGAGAAACCGTGAACGAAAAAATCGTAAAAAAGTGTTTTTTTTTAAATGACTCTTAAAATTGTTATCAGATCGATTTTTTTGTAATAAATTACTTTCTTAGGCTAAAAAAACTGCGTCGATCGCCGCAAACCAGATCAAAATTGGTTCATTTGTTCATGAGATAACGTGAACGAAAAATTAGGAAAAAAGTAATTTTTTAAAATTACTCGTAAAATTCTTATCAAATGGATTTTTTTGTAATAATTTACTTTCTTAGGTTAAAAAAACTGCGTCCATCGCCGCAAACCGCATCAAAATCGGCTCATTTGTTCACGAGATATCGTGAACGAAAAATTTGTAAAAAAGTGTTTTTTTTTTAATTACTCGCAAAATTCCTATGAGATCGATTTTTCTGTAATAAATTACTTTTTTAGGTTAAAAAATTGCGTCGACTGCCGCAAATCGCATCAAAATCGGTTCATTTGTTCATGAGATACCGTGAACGAAATTTTCGTAACAAAGTGTTTTTTTTTGAGCTCGAAGAGCTAAAAAATAAACTTCTTGCTATATTTTATATATTTTTGAGCGTTTTGAACTCGAAAATAGCGGGAAGTTACAAGGATGGCCTGCACGGTCAAACTTCTTTTCAAATTTTTTTTTTAATATCACAAAAGAATAGGTACTCACAAAGGAAGATGTCAAGCAAAATAATAATTTCCAAAATAATTTTACAAATGTTTTTTCAAGAAGTGTTTCTAAGTTTTATTTTTTAGCCAGGTATTCGTATTATTTTCAATTTTACTTTTTTATAATTTGTTATGATCCTGGGGGGGGGGGTAATTACCCCCTTACCCCCTCCTTATCTACGCCCTTGATTGAGTAACATTCGCTGTAGCTTAGGTCAGTGTTCGTCCCGACATCGAAAAGAAAAAACCGGCCAAGTGCGGGTTGGACTCGAGCACCGAGGGCTCCGTAGAAACTTGTGTAGGTATGTAAATAGTTCATCCATCACGGAAATCGAGTCTCGATGATTTTTTCCGCTTAGCCCCATACGTCGACAAACGTCGCGGTCAGTTTGCCAACTAAGCGTGTGATTGCAATGAGTTCAGAGGAACTACTGAAATGTATTGTATAACTGATAGCCTAGTTGTCGTACCGTGTTGTATGCGAGAGTTCTCCTTCTCATATTGTGCTGTATAAACGCATAGCTAGCGGACGCTTGTTTTGTATTAGAACTTTTACTGTGACGTGCGTATAGCATGTTGTTGCGGTTTAAAAACATTATTTTTTTTGTGATGTAACTACAATACGGTTTTAAGATTTTTCCCTTTACGTGTACTATAAGACACTGCTTCTTTCCAAATTTCATTATTCTCAGTCAACGAGAATAGGTTTTGATTCCCAAGAGTCTTGACAGACAGACGGACGGACAACAAAGTGATCCTATAAGGGTTCCTTTTGAGGTACGGAACCCTAAAAAGGAAACACCAAGATTAAAATTTAAATGCCTACATTGGAGCAGAAATAGAATAGAATAGTTGGCAAAACCAAAAGTACACATCCCGCAAGTTTTCCACTGTATGATAAAAAAATAACAATTAAAAAATATTTTTAATAAATTTAAAAAGATTTAAAAATTTAAAGAAATAAATAATTAAAAATTGAAAAAATATTTTTTTTAAGTTTGCAAAAATAAAAAAAATTAAGAACTATACATAATATAATATATAATTAATATCAAGTGGAATAAAATAAAACAAAATAAAAAGAAAAAAAAAGAAAAAAATCAATGATCTCGTAAGGAATCGAACCCAGGACCTTGCCCTTGGGGATCTAACGGCATAACCATTACGCCACGGCGGCCTAATACGTGTAGTGGTGTTATCACAGTATAGAAGTGTAGCACTTGTTTTATGGATTACATTATATTTACACAGCAATTATTATATTGTTTTTAAACTATTAGCTGTCAAAAATAATAAAAAATAAAACTGTTTATAAAAATTAAACTACTGAACACATTTTAGTGAATTTAAATAGGGTTCTGGTCTGATAGTAAACAAAGTGAATAAAATATAACCCAAGGCAATCCGACCAAAATTGCGATCTGTAGAATCGTGACGTACGTACATACGTACATACGTACATACGTACAGACCAACCGACAACTGCTGTTTGTGATTTTCAATTACAATTTTAATAGTATTTATGAACTCGAATTGATTTAAAAATGGTTCTGTTTTATAGATTAGAATCTCCTCTTTTCAAAAAGCTTCAATTTGAATGGATTTCGTGTGAAATTAACTTAGATATAACTTCTTATATGAACGAAAGTCAGCTCTGACGCACAAAGCGATAATAAAGCACATACCGCTAGTTTAGCGGTATGTGCAATAGAATAGAATAGAACTTTATTATGGCGGAGTTCAGTCGAAACTGATCTTCTACTCAACCATTTAACATCACAAAAATCATAAATAATAGATAGGTACATATAAATGAAATAACAATAACATCAAAATTGAAAAATTGACATTGTGTATATATAAATCAAGTTTTCCTACATTTATTCCGACATCGGATCGGAAGAAATACGAATCGAAGATAGATGGTGTAAGGCAGATAGTGACGTCTCAAAGACATTTTTCGCATCGATAGTATTTTTGAGCATGCGCAGACGTCACTTCCGTCGACATCATTTTCCGTGACCCAAAATTTCTGCATAGATGTCCAGAGTTTTTTTTTTTAAAGTTCACTTGAACGACTCTAGATCTGCCCTCGTTCTAATTCGAATCAAGTACTTTCCGTATTATTATTATTTTATCTATTTATATAAAACAAAACAACTGTTAAAACATTGTTTAAAAATGTTTATTGCTAATATCGTGTTACTTGTAAACCGATCAGAATCTTCATAGTTTTATTTATTTGAAAAGATAAAACAAATGCGAAAAGGAAACAATTGTTTCGTTCAATAATTGTCAATATTTTTAACTTCCTATAAACAAATGCAACTAAAGTATTATTTGAAATGAATCAGTTAACAGTCTTATACGATTTTCTAGAAGAATACGTTCAAAGTTAAACTCATCAAAACAATAATTAATAAATAAATAATGGTGTGAATCGCGAACATTCGGAGGAAGTGCAACTTCTTATACGCGAAGCTCGAAAGCACACAACAGTAAAAATTCAGTTCGTTTAAAGGAACCACGCAGTTTATACTACACATTGCGGAAGTGAAACTCGATTGCGCATAAACTACACACGTCGGGCAAACAGCGATCTCGAAGCCGAGTTTGCAAGTGGACAGAGCTGGCGACAACTATATAAACGCGGTACAGCAAGCAGTGATTTCAGTCGGCGATCTGGAACGAAGAGGGCCGAAATGTATGAATTTTATATAAATCGGTTCAGTCGTTTTTTACTGACATTAAACAGGAGATTTTTTTAGAATTTTTTTTTGACGTGATAACGTCTTATAAATTGATGAATCACCAATCTTATAAATTGATAAAACACCGACTGCATGCACGAAAAAGTGTAACGTAACGTTCCTAACGTTCCTAACGCGTAACGTTCCGCCTGACCCTGTGCGTGCTTTTTGCTAATTTCTCGCTCAATTTAAATCAGATCGGTTTGAAACCAGTCTTAAACGAAAGAGGAGAACATTTTACATAGATTTCGTATAACAGAATTTGCCTAAACAGTTTTTTTATACAAATTTATATAGAAAAATAGCTGTATAAATGCAATGTTGTCTAATGCATGGCGCGACGCGGTCGGTCGTCTTTGTTTGCCGTACATGGAAATTAGAAAATAACGTATGTCTTGTCTTAACATGAAAACGGCTGCATTTCTAATGTTTAATTCAATTTTTTGACATTAGTATTTTGTGAAATGCAACGCCTTCTAAGTTAAGTATTGGAATAACTAATTATTATTAGAACATAATATTTTGACAGTTGCAAACGTCACTTTTGACATTTCTTATCATTCCGACACCAAGGATAAGCGGATTGAAACCAAATTTTGGGAGGATGTTTGATATGCAAATATGAAGTGGCCTATTGTTTTTGGGGAACATCGGCGCATGCGTAAAAGAATATATCTCTTATAATGATGTTTTATATAATAATAATAATATAGTTTTTAAAACGGTTTTTACTCTATCTATTTTTACTAGAAATTTTTGTAAATTTTTTGGGGAAAATCGGCGCATGCGCAAAAGAGATACATGCCATAGTTGTTTTTTATATAATAATAGTGTACTTTTTATAGTGTTTTATTATTCTACTTAATAAAATTTACCTAAATTTGAAGCGAAAGATGCAATATCATAGATTCGAATTATTATAATTATTATATAAATTTAGGTTATGTATTACGGAATACGTTATCACGTAAAACTATCGTCCGTAAACCGACTTTACAGACAACAAATTTTTTTTTTGAGATAAGGGCTTTGGCAGCAAGATATAAAATAAGTTACTGTAAATAACGAGGATTTTTTTTTAGTATGTTACCCACATATCTCCAGAATTTATGCATTAATTTTGATGGATGTTTTATATATTTTAATAAGATGGGGTGGTCTCGCATACATTTTATTTAAATCGATTCAGCCGTATTTTATTAGTTTAGTTAAATCTTTGGTTAACGTCTGATTAGAACTCTTCAATAAATAAAATTATCGACCAATTTTTCAGACAAATATGTTAACAAAAAATATATAAATTCAATACATTAACGTTTCGGTTCGGATTTGGAGCTTCTTCAGAACTGATCTAAAAAATATAAAAATTAATTAATAATTAGTTTCTAATTGGTTTTTGATAAAAATTCGCTTCGAGTTTTTAATTATCAAATATTGAAAAAATAATAACCTTAATATATTTGTCTGAAAAATTGGTCGATAATTTTATTTATTATTAGTTTAGTATTTGACTATTGGGGAAGAACGGGATTAATAATGAGCAAATTACGTATTTCGCAGTCACCAAAAAGTAAAAAATTAAAAACTTTAAAAAAATTGAACCTCGTTCAAAACGGATCACCAAAAAGTGTAAAACAACAAAGTTTTGAAGTCGGCGCCTTAACACTTACTTAGGTATATAAAATTGATGTCGGCCACAATATTTCATTATTTTACTTTTTTTAGTGACCTGTTTCAAAGGAGGTTCAATTAGAGTTTCTTCCAAAACAATCGAGATTACCGCTTGCGATGCCGCGGGTAAACGCTAGTATTTAACATGTAAAAACATGGGAATTCTCCCCAAACAAAAAGATTATTTTCATTGTAAAAACAAATTAATTTTAAAATAAATTATTATACCAAATGATGATAAAAGATTGTCTAGTACTTCTCCCCAAACAAAAAACGTAATTATAGTAAGTAGGGGAGATGCTTTAAAAACAACAATAATTGTTGATGCATCCGATTATAATAATTTGAAAATCGCAACAGTAAAGTGTCAAATCGTTCAGCGAGGAAAATATGTCGGAAAACAATTCGAAAAAGGTGCGGCAATGGCGCAACGTGATTGCCTTTTGGCTTCTTGGATTTTATAACAACGTTGGCTTTTCTTCCATGCTGGCGGCTGCGAAGGACATTATTGCAATCGACGAAAATCAAATCGTAAGTACAAATTATTTAAGATACATTTTGGTCTTTAGTCTTTCGTATCCAAAATTGGTGACAGTTGAAATCGCTGCCTTCGTTTACACCTCGTCGAAAATATACTTTATTACGCTCTAGATATACAACCAAAGTAGCGAGCATGCCTCTGTATTTGTGTCATCTATATATATATACCAGGTGAGGCAAAAGTCCCGGAACGGTTGAATATCTCGCATACTAAGCATCATATAAAAAAAAAAAAATACGTGTCAAATATTTTTCGCAAAACTATTTTTTGATACCACACATGACCCCACCCCCCACCCAGTTGGTGGGGGGAGGGGCAACTTTAAAATTTTAAATAGGAACCCCTATGTTTTATTGCAGATTCGGATTCTACGGGAAAAATTACATACAATTGTATGTAATTTTTTTTTTTTATTTTAATAATACTATCAATACAACAAATTAAATTCACCCTTCACTAAATAAATCCATATCTACAAACTAACGTTTTCATAAAATTTTTAAGTCTGGTCCTGTCGGGCCGATTTTAATAAAATTTTGGTAGCACATTTTAATCATTACTAAAGGGTTAAATTTCAATTTTGAAACGATTCGGAGAAATTTTTCGGTATTTTCGGGACCAAAAATATTTTTCAACCCCTAAAACCCACGGGAAAAATTACATCAATTGTATGTAATTTTTCCCGTAGAATCCGAATCTGCAATAAAAAATAGGGGTTCCTATTTAAAATTTTAAAGTTGCCCCTCCCCCCACCAACTGGGTGGGGGGTGGGGAGTCATGTGTGGTATCAAAAAATAGTTTTGAGAAAAATATTTGACACGTATTTTTTTTTTTTGATATGATGCGTAGTATGCGAGATATTCAACCGTTCCGGGACTTTTGCCTCACCCAGTATATATAAAACAAAGTCCCTCCGCCTCGTCTGTCTGTCTGTCTGAACGCGATAAACTCAAAAACTACCGAACGGATTTTGATACGGTTTTCACTTATAGAAAAGAGCGATCAACGAGGAAAGTTTCTGTATATAATTTGTAAATATTTTGTACAAAATGGCTGAACTAGGACGGCGTTTTGTCAAAAAAAAAAAAAACTATTTTCGTACACTTACATGGCTAACGCTGGCCAAATCTTTAGAGATGGTACATCAAAACAATGTACTTTGATAGTTCTGCTGTATAGATGGGAAGGTCAATATAATATTTTCAGAACAGTTTTGCACCCGGGTGAAACCGGGACGAGCCGCTAGTTAAAAAATATTTTTAGTTTATTTGTCTTTTAAATACAAATATTTATACTATTTATATCCACTCTGAATAAAATTGTAGCGTATTTGATTAGGAAAATGTACTTACATAACAATATCTTAAAAATAGATTATTTTGGATTATTTCATGCAAAACTTCAATATATGGGTTTGAGCAGGACCGTAACGATCTTTTTTAGGGCCCTGAGCAAGACCTCATCATCGGAGGCCTCAGCTGTTGAACGTCTGTAATTTACAATTCATTATTTCTTAATCAATTGAAAATCCAATTATTTTTTAATTAGAACAAAATTATTGTTCTGAATTTTTTCCAGTTCAGAATAGCTATATATGAATATGATTATGTTCGGCTTCGAATCCCGGCGAGGGCAGATGTAACTAGGACTTTTTCCTACTGCCTCTCGCCGAGAAACGGTAATTCCTGTACCGGCCATCTTGTTGGAGTATTCCATGGTTTCCCTCAATAATTCCAGATAAATATCGAGATGGTTCCTTATTCAAGGCCATGGCCGATTACCTCCGATTACTCCTATGCTCAAAATTTGCCTACCTTATCCTTAATTTTCTAAAATTCCTTCATTCGCCCATTGCTCTTAATTAAGTTGAAGTTTAAAAATTGTAGAAAATAGCGGGAAGTGTGGTAGAAAAAAAATAGTAATGGTGCGAATGGCGTCTGTTATGACATAAAGTCGAGAAACGGACGTTAAACGCATTATTATCATTATTTTTTAATAATCAATTGAAAATCCAGTTGATACTTTTATACCAATTTTCGAATTAGAACAAAATTGTTGTTCTGAATTTTTTCCAGTTCAGAATAGCGATATATACGACTATGTTTTGAATTTGCTCATTGTTAATTATATTATTTCAGGGTCCTTTGGCAAATTCAACTCAAAATATTAGAGACTGTAATTTTCTATCGACTGGCACTATCTTAATAGCTGATGTCTTACCGTCAGTTTTGATAAAATCAGTTATAATTTTTTTACCGTATCAAATACAGTAAGTAACCGTTTTAAACGGTTTTGTGCCAAAAAGCAGATGCGCCTGTTTCTATGATTTTCCATTGTTGTGAACGAATTCCACGAAAAAATCCATCCATCTTTCGGGTCGTTTTCAGAAAAGACACAAAAAAAAATTGGTTGTCTGTAAAGTCGGTTTACGGACGATAGTTTTACGTGATAACGTATTCCGTAATACATAACCTAAATTTATATAATAATTATAATAATTCGAATCTATGATATTGCATCTTTTGCTTCAAATTTAGGTTAATTTTATTTATTAAAATTACTCACCACCATAATATAATTGTTTTTAACTTTCTTTCTTTCGTATTTATTTTAAGTCTCAAAGATTAACTGTCATAATATTTTGAAAACAATTGTTTCATTGTTTATGTAAAATTCCAAAACCTACTTACAATATTTAAGTATTTTCATACGTCAAAAAATTGATTTTTATAATGATAAAATTTGTATGAAAACGATTTTTTCGACAGATGAGACCTAGCTAAAACGATTTTTTGCCCCCCAAAATCCCTTTTCAGTAAATTTCATCCAAATCGTTAGGGCCGTTTTCGAGAAAAGCACGCACAGGGTCAGGCGGAACGTTAGGAACGCTAGGAACGCTAGGAACGTTAGGAACGTTACACTTTTTCGTGCATGCAGCCGGTGTTTTATCAATTTATAAGATTGGTGATTCATCAATTTATAAGACGTTATCACGTCAAAAATAACAAGTACCCAAAAAAGATAAAGCACAAGACTTTTAGAAGAGAACTCGTAGAATTTGAAAAAGTACCATACTGCTTTTGGCACGAAACCATTATATTTAATAATAAAAAGCCAACCAAATACATGTCAGAGAATATTAGTTTGGGTATCTCGTTTGTAATGAACGGTCTTGTTACGAGGACTGACATAGTGTTGACACGAGCGATTTAGCGAGACTATTACAAGTCACAAGAGCGATAATATAATTACAAGCAAGATCCATACTACATTTTTTACACCTACCTCCTATTAAATAGCTGATTTTCACTTCATAATAACTACATATTGTAACAATTATTAATAATTTATTCAACATATTTATTAGCGTAAGTTTGTAACATGAATATTATTTAACTCAACATGTTTATTAACGTAATTTTGTAATATGAATATTATTTAATTCAGCATATTTATTAATTTAATTGTTTAAGCAATCTGTCTATACCATTTTATATTGAGAAAATTTCTTGGGAACAATAGACTTCTAATGCAGTGTGATTAATTAAAACATTTTATTTGCCAACGTTTCGACTAAATCTAGTCTTTATTAATTTAAGTTAACATGAACACTACTTTCTAGTTCATACGCTCCGCTGCCATCTCTCCTCTGTTTTTCTAAATGACCACCAGAGTACACCAGTGGCGGCGTGGCTTTTTAAGACGTGGTGTTACAATATTCTACTTTGCTTCTCTGTCACTCATATAAAGATTTAAATAGCAATTGACAGAGATATAACTATTGGATTGGTAATATTGCATACCTTTACCTACTTCACGCACTAGTGCGACAACAGGTCGTTTTAACTACCGCTATACACGCATGAAAAGCAGCTATTTTATAGGAGGTCATGCGAAAACTATATTTTTCATTTTATAATATTTTTTTGCAGTTGTCGTATTCTAGCAACAGTTGTGCTTTCCGCAATCGGTTTTTTAGTGGTCGGACTGTCAACAAGTCTACAGATGGCTCTCTTAGGAGTGGTTTCAACATCACTATCTTTTGGTATCGGAGAAAACACTATGCTTTCGTATTCTTCTTTCTATAATGACAAGTAAGAACTGTCAAGCTATCACATCCACTTATCATCAACATCATCATCATCATCATCATCATCACCATCATCGGCAACAGCAGCAGCATCATCATCATTATCAATACTACAGTCATTTGGAAAATTGACATAGACGCTGATGATTTCAGCTGTTGTGCGTCAATAATCTACAATCTATCTGAGAAATTGACCGATCGCTCCCAGCTTCGACTTGCGAAGATCTTTTCCCCACATCATCTAACCAGCTGTGTTTAGTGTAGTGTTTCTATGATGAATCTTGAAATTTTACAACCCAACCGAAAATTCTACTTCTTAAATTTTTCACGGAAAACGGAACGGTACTCAAACCGCTCCAAGCGAGTTCGGCTCAGACTTGACCTTAAAACGATTGCCTAATATCATGCGTCACACGCAGTTGTTTAGCATCTATAATTTACAGTTCAAACTTCATTTTGGTTAATGCTTTGTGTAAGATTTCAGCCAGTCATCTAGAAACTTTTGGAACACTCGTTAGAAAAAATATTTGCTTACTGAATTTTGGTGCTTTCTTTAGAGACATTACATCCATGGTGTGGTCAGGAAATGGGGCAGCTGGTTTACTGGGAACATTTGCCATATCTCTGATGACGACTTTTGGATTAAGTCCTAGCACTTGTATGCTGACGATGCTCACCATTCCGATTTGTATGGCGGTTACGTAAGCAAAAAAAACTTCTTAAATTCCTCATCAAGAAGGCAAGGCTTCACAGCTAACTTTCGTTTTAGATTTTGGCTAGTTTTGGGTAAACCAGAGAAACCGGTCAATAATAATGATAGATCGATGGAGGAACAAAATGATTCCAACAAAAAAATCGATTCATCTATGATAGCTGAACAAAACAAAACGTCGCCAAGCAAACGAAACATTTACGAAAATCTCAAAGAAAAATTATCGATCGTGCCATTTACTTTAAAATATGCATTTCCTGTTGGCATGATATATTTCCTGCAATATTTAATTAACCAGGGATTGGTACGTACTTAACTTTGGAAATACATCGAATATGTGCCATTTTCTGGTAATTCTGTAATTTAGATAATATAGCAAGACGTTATAAATATTCTGTTCGTTTGTAACTCAATAACTACTGACTCGATATACCTGCGTTTTTTTATTAACTGGCTACGTTTATTAATGGTTAGGTAACGTAGAGAATTAACATTGATAATTTTACTGACAAAAGTCGACAAAAAACAGGTCTAGTAGAAGCTTTCTTAATATTGCGATGTACGGAACAGTTAGCCCCACGTTGGGCGCCAATTGTATCTGTCTATAGATTGGTATTACGCTAGGTAACATAGGGTAATTTTACTGAAACACATCTACAAAAAACAGGGCGATAAAAAGCTATCTAAACCATTAGAGATATTTCAATGTAGAAAGATTAGTTGGTGTTAAACAGATAATCTACAACAAACGTGTTTAATCTGGAGATTAAATTAAATAAATGAATGCCAAAGTTAGAACCGATTTTTCACTTTAAAGACGACATTTTGGCAAGTTCCACCGCAATTATTTCTGATACAGGCAGTCATCACAAATATATATAGCTAAGCACCATACAACATCTTATGAAAAATCTCCAATCTATGCAGGATCTTATCTTTTTAATAATTTACCAAGCCATATAAGCCAAAGTTCTAACATTAGACGATTTGAAACAGAGCTCAAAAAGTACCTCACTACAAATTGTTTTTATAGTATAAATGAATATTTAAATTGTTAGACTTTAATTTGATTTTAATTTGACTATTCACATCTATACTTAGTATAGCTAGGTGAAATATTAATATTATTATTATTATTTTTACAAAATCTCCGTAGCTAATACACGTCCATTCTTGCGAAGTAATGAGTTATATCTAAAACTTGATGGTTCTATAAAAAAATAGAAGATACGATCTTTAGTGTATTTCTCAGTAAGTTGGTTTGTTTTTTTTAAGATGGAGCTGGTCGAGTTTGATGACAATTTGTTGGATCACACCGCCCAATATAGATGGCTACAAGTAGCGTACAGAGTTGGTAATTTTATTTCGCAATCGATCACGAAAACATTTAGTTATCGTATGGTATGGGTCATGATTTCGCTACAAGTAAGCTTAATATTATTCTTTTATTACTCCCTAGAAAATACCTGCTTTAAGCGGCCCATAGACGCTCAATATTATTTTGGGTTGCACAATATTTTGACGGCGGTCCCTAGACGGTCAATATTATTGTACAATATTTTGGTTTGTGCAAAAAATTGTACCGGTATCGAGTCGATATTGAAGGTTGTGCAATATATTGCTCAATTGCGAGCACAGACGGTACAGCCACATTGTGCAAACAGTCCCCACCAGAACCTCAGTCATCATGTTGTCACGATTACATATAGTCTTTGGACTTCACATCTCACAGAGCCGGAAGACCACGATACACCTCGATAAATTCAACAATAAATTGTCTTTCGGCTTTCTTGTCACTCATGATGAGGCGTAGTTGAGACGACTTGTTGAAACGACCGCTACTTGTGATCAACTGACGGGATATTGAGCAATCTTGACAACAGACGGCACAATATTTGTGCAATATATTTTCAAGATTTTGAAAATCACACAATATATTGCGCAACCTTTCAATCTCGTGTACACACGGTCTATTATATTGCACAAACTCAAATAGTGCGCAAAAATATTGAGCGTCTATAGGCTGCTTTAGATGCCTGTATACAGGCACTAGTGCGGTAAAGTAAAACAAAATTGGACAAAGTAAATTGTGCGAGTACTCCTTATTGTTCACGATAGCTGAGTGGGCAATAGACAACTTATTGCACTTGTTGCCACATTACCTATACCATTATTTAGGCCTTGTAACTATGCCAAATTTCAGCTCGATACCTTTATTCAGTTCAAAGGAATTCGACTGTGACAGACAAAAGGACGGACGGACAAACGAGTATTTGCATATAAAAATTCAATTTTAATTTTTTATTGAGGTACGGAACTCTAAAAAGATGCAAATATAATAATAATAATTTTATTTCAATAATATAATACAAATAATATATAAATTGCTAAGCTGTATAAAGAGTTAAATCTAAGTATATTACGATGTATAAAAAAAAACATTTTTTTTCAGGTTTTCAATCTAATATTGTTCACCACCGAAACTCTTTTCTTTTACACACCGAGTATTTGGTTTGTGTTGGCCGTTGCATTCTGGGAAGGTCTTGTTGGTGGTGCGGTTTGCATAAATATATTTGCACATATAAATACAAAGGTTGGATATTTTCTGTTTCTTTTTCTTTTTTTTTTTCAAAAATTCGCGAACATTAAATTATTCATTGCATGTACAGAGCCTAGTAGCCTCAAAGGATAGATAATTTTTAGGTTTTTTTATGGCAATCGGCACTTTATATCTTATGAAACCAACAATAATCTTATGTCTGCTATCAAAAAATAACTATTTCATTAAAAATAAAGGTATAAAATGCATTATAAGTAATATAACAAAAAAAAAAGACGGGTTGCACTCCGGGAGTGCCGGCAGAAGTGAAAACTTGAATAAATAATCAGACGTTAATCAAAGATTTGAAAACTTGAATATTAACGTCTTACAAATTTTCGATCAAAATGGTTTGTATCATAGATTGCATTTTTATGTAAGTACGATATTTCAACGCTAGATGTCTAACGTTGTATAAAAAATAAAATGGTTTGTATCATAGATTGCATTTTTATGTACGATATTTCAACGCTAGATGTCTAACGTTGTATAAAAAAAAGTACTCGTCTTACGAATTTTCGATCAGGTCACGTGTCCCTGACGCGAGTTTAACATTTTTTACCCATTACAAAAAAAGTGTACAACGCCGATAAAGAAGTTTTCACTTCAAAAACAACAACTATTATATATTGTTGCTGAACTTAAATATCCCTTTCAGGTGTGTACCTATTATATTGTCACATATACATAGTAACATAACCTGTCATGTTTTAAGTCAAAATGTTCCGTTTTTCGCCACCATTGGCGCTGTAAGTCATGCACATTACACATATCGAATCTATGAGAAAAATTACCACGCCATGCATCGTTTTCTTTTTTGAGTTATAAACTGAAATATTTTGGGTATGAATAATTATAATTAATCGATTAGGGAACACAACCTGAAAAAGGTGTCGAATCGTTGACTCAAGCGCCTCCCAGCACAACCAGTTTTGTTATTTTAAATAACATTCTGTATTTTTTTTTCGACGAATTCTGAAAACGGACTTTATTTTTTTATAACAAAGTACAGGGTACAGTGAGTGGTTTTTAAGAACCCATTTCAGACTTGAATACAGTATAGATGCTAAATATAGCTCAGCAAGAGTTTTGGAAAATTGAGTAGCATAGAATTTTGAATGTAAAATAGATGTTATTTTTTAATGTGTTATACGTGTTTTTTGCAGGTTCCGTCGGACAAAAAACTGTTTACCATGGAAATCTCAAGTTTTTTCGATTCCATGGGTATAACAATAGCCGGTTTCGCTGCAATGCCACTTCATGCTGCCCTTTGCTCGCTTCCAAAACCAGACAGAAAATATATTTTTTAACAGTTGATTATAATTTAGTTTTTATTTATTAACACAAAACTCTTTTATCACGTTATAATAAACACTATTATATTTTTTATTTCGTATAAAATTATTATTATTACCTAATTATTTGGGGTTAATTGATATTTTCAACTAAAATAAGTACAACTAGTGCCTACTTTCACCAGCTCTCGGATTAGTACCTGGAAACTGAGGGCTTGTAATAGAGTAACCAATAATTTAAAGTTATAGAAATGTTTTGCCGAAAGGTATAATGCATACAAAATATTCCGTTTTTTTTTAATAAATTGTTACGCTCCTTTGTCAACAAAATAAATTAATGTAGATAGGTAGTTTAAATTTAAATTAATCGCAATTTATAATTAGACAAGTCATCTGTTTGTAGCACGCAATGAGTACTTATTTATTTTCTAGTAAATAATACAAGGTGTACCAAAGTTTCCCCTACGCGAAATTCACAGAACGCGTCTAAATAAAATTTTACTTCAACAGACAAAAATGATTTCCCCGATTATTTTTCGCAAACTATATTTTCAATTTAGAAACACGCAAAACTTAGTTTTTTTTTATTGTTATATATTATCTTCGCTGAAGATCTATTTAATAAATTCTTTATTATTATTATTATATAATTATACAGTATGTAAACACGTAAGGTGCACATAGGGAAATAATATTAGCATTGGGAAAAAATACTTAGATCAGAGTTAGTCATGACTGCATTAATTGTTATTTCTATTGAATTATCGTGGTAATCTTGAGGATTTCTATTTTATTATGATTTATTTTTATTTTACTTGGCTTTTTTAATAATAAAAAGCTCTTATAAATCATTATTTTAATTTTTTTGTACAAAAATAAAACAAAAAAAAAACTCCATCTGTTTGGAAACATTTCATTCAAAAATTGTCTGACTGGTATGACGTTTGCGCGTTGGTAAATCAGTGACCTAATGTCTTTAGGTTCAACACGAATAGGCGGAGATATTTGATCTCGCACCATATTTAAGTATTTTTGAGAATTTAATGTCCCATTAATAAAAAAAGTCCGATTATGTTGTAATCATTTGAATATTTTCTTCGGTAGTATACACATTCATTTTGCAAAAGAATATTATCTGTCGAATTGAAAAACAAGATTTCAAGGCTCACTCTGATCCAGTCATTTTTTCCCAATGTTAATTTCCCTATGTGCACCTTACGTGTTTACATAGTGTAGATATAGATAAATAAACACGTAAAAAATGATGACAATTCAAAATTCGCTTCGGAAATCTTTAAAAGTGGTAGGTACAATTATTACAAACCAAGTTATTTATTTTTTTGTATTAATTCAACCAACTTCTGGATCTATAATCATTAATCTATATCAAAAGAAGGATTACTTTGTTGTCTGTCTGTCTGTCAAGACTCTTGGGAATCAAAACTTATAGGGTAGGTACTTCCCGTTAACCTGGAATCATGAAATTTGGAAAGAAGCAATGTCTTATAGCACCGTAAATTTATAGTTACATCACAAAAAAAATGTTTTTAAACCGCATCAAAATGCTACGCACGTAAAAGTTCCAATACAAAACAAGCGTCCGCTACCGGTGCGTTTATACAGCACGAGTGACAATACAGCTCAGTAGTCTATCTGAGCCCATTTGAATTACACGCTTCGTTGGCAAACTGACCGCGACGTTTGTTGCGTACGGGGCTAAGCGGGAAAAATCGAGACTCGATTCCCGTGATGGGCGAACTATTTACATATCTACAAATTTGTACGGAATCCTCGATGCGCGAGTCCGACTCGCACTTGGCCGGCTTTTTATAAACATTTTTACGCGTATTTACGAACATATGTATGTTTTTGTTGTTATAATGAGTAGAACTTTTTTGTTACATCCTATATAATATCAGTTACTTTGTCGGTTAAAGAAAGTGGAATTTTTGTATTCAATTATCCGCTGTTACGCTGAGTTATTGACAGTTGATTGTAAAATAAAAGCTCACTCATTTTTCTCTTCAAGTCATGTGAAACAGGTATCATCCGTGAAATTAAAATCTACTTCATATATTTTGTGACATTTTGACAATAGTTCCGACACGATGAAGAACAAACATTAAAAATCATTTCTAATCGTTCAATTATGAAATTATACTAATAATGACAGTGTCTTAAATACCGGGGCGGTAAATTATTTCGGATACTGCACGTTAAATTAAAAAACAAAAAAACACGTGTCCAGTATTTTTACAAGATCTATTCAGTGACACTAAGTTAGACCCCCCCTCCTGGAGGCGGGGGTGGGGGTTACTTTAGAATTTTAAATGGGTACCCCCAATTTTTATTACAGAGTTGTATTCTAGGTTGAAAAATTAAACACTTTTGTCTGAAAAATTTTTTCGAGTCCTGACTATATCTCCTTAAGGAGGTTGAGACGTTTTACGAAGATAATGAAAAAAATCTGGAATAAAGTTTTTTTAATAGATTTTTTTATGACAAAATTTTCTGTAAAAAATCCAAAATCATTAGGAGATTTATGAAGTTAAAAATTTAAAAAAACTTTTACATGTAGTCTTATGGAAAATATGTCAACCTAGCATGCAAACGGTACATTTTAATTTTTTGCCAATAACCAAATAATGTCAGCAGTTCCGAAAACTAACTATATAAAGCATCGATGTCTTACGCATATTTTAATATTTTTTCCAATTTGTTAGACTTTTAACCAATAAAAAAAATTATTAAACCTTAGCACTTTTCGATTATGGACTTTTATTCTTTACAATTTTAACAATTTTAAGTGAATTTTCAACTTTTTAATGATTAAATTTCAATTTTTATTACTTCTAATTTCTTTTTTTAATTATTTACTGCAAAAAATATGTAAAATACAGATATTTACATAAATTTATTTGTTTTAACCTAACTTTGTACAAAAAATTCAAAAGCTAGTCTATTAAGTAAAATACTGAAATAATTAATTAATATTACAAAAAATTATTTATTTATGCCTTTATGACAATAATTTATTGGTATCATCGACTTATAACCCTTTGTAAAAATGTATTATGGACAAGTTCCCATTTAGAATTCGACTTACTTTTGATTGGGACTGTAACGCATCAACCTTCTTAACTAGGTATAAAAATATCGATATTTGAAGGTTTCATTTAATTATTATTAGTTGAGTTATTTGAAAAATGCTCATTTGACATAATGTTATAAGAGAATGAAAAATGGCGGACGGTAGACGGTGCTGCCGTCACGCACCCGCGGTCATTAAGCGTCTATTCAATGATTGGACATTGAAATTATTAAATATTCTATAGTACGAAGTAAAAGTAATGTAGGTCAAATCTATAAAATAGAAATTGATACTTCGAATCAAAATGTAACAACAATTTAACAACAATCATTAAAATTGTTTAACATCTTCACGTTTCTCATAATTTTCTTTTAATTTACATTATTCTTCAGGTTCACAAAACACAGAAAATAAAAAACAACACTTTTTTATAACGTATTGCACACGCACGTTTATTATACATAATTTATAAATTTATGACACTTAAAAGTATTCAACAATTTAATAACTATTACTTCTAAAGTACAGTACAACCTCGATAAGTCGAACTACGCGAAAAGTTCAAAAAAATATGCCCAAAACCTTTACAAACTCGATGTATATGAACTTTTTCTATCCCGAACTAATCATGGCTTACCTAGGCAGGGCTATAATAAGACAAGGACACGTGTCCGGGGTCCATACGAAAGTGGGGCCCTAAAATCGCAATGTATTTAAAAAAAACTGTACGTTTTTCAACAAGAAAAATACACGCAAATTTAAATTCGCAGAAATCAGTGGAAACATAGCTAGCTAAATTTTTTTTAGCTCCCTCCAAAATTTGTTTATCTGGTTGGTTGGTATTATTTTGGGGAAATAAGTGGTTTTATTTACTTCATAAAATTTAGTGTAGGGAGTTCAAAAAAGGGTCCCAAAAAATCTAGTTACGGTCCTGTCCCCAGGTGATATTTTCGGTATTGCAACCTCTCGTCTTGTAACCTACGTAACTACTTGTGTAAGACGAAGTCCATTCCATCGTAGGCTCTATAATTCGAAATGGGAAGCATTTTTTTTTATGCTCTGTCATTTAAAAAAACACAATCCATGCACAAAGCCTTTACGAGTCGAACAGTTTACCAGCAATATATCCAAACACTCGATAAGCCGAATTTTATAGCGTTTCCCCTGAAGTTCGATTTATCCAGGTTGTACTGCAATTATATATACACATATTAAATCAATGCAAAATACAATATTTTCATGTCTCTGAAACAAGCTTGTTTAAAATAAGTTTAAACTACACACTACAGAAGTGGAACTTCTAAACGCAAATAACACCTTTTAACATTGCGACTATAATGACGCGGTTTTTTCGTTAGCTGTTCAAGCATAAGAACCCAATTCACTCTATCGTGCGTTGTTTCACTTTAAAAAAATTAACCAAAACTTGTAGAGGTTTATTTTTTTTAAATTACTGTCAAATAATAACCGAGTGTTACTGTGATCATTTTTACATATTAACATTATTAATACTAAATAAATGAATATTTTTTGTTTACAAAAAACTGGCAAATACTAATCAAAAACAATATACAAATACCTATAATACATATATCTGTTAATTATTATACAATTAAAACAAAAATAAGTGATCCTCAAAAAAATTATTACAATGATAAACTTGAAGCTTTCAGCGTAACAAAAATAACTGATAAATTCAAGTTTACATTGTAAATGTTTTTTTTTCTTTGGGGGGGGGGTATAATACTAAGGGCTTCTGATGAGTGATGGCCCGAAAATCAACATAACGAATATATTTGAAAGTAACGATTAATACTGATATTTTATTCAAATCGGCGTAGTAGTTCCCTGGTACTTGACATCAATTATTAACATCTTTCGTGCAGGAATTGTGTGAATATTTTTCTTTCAATTTTATTGAGTGAAACTTCTTTAGGCGCGGTAGGGCAAATTAGCCCAGATCAGTCGAAAAATGAAACGCTTCCCCTTCTCCGACTTCAACCGGCAGTTAAAAAGAGAAAGTGGGAGAATCGTTTCTACTCTGTCTGTCAAATGCGCAGTGAGTATACTGCGTGTATACGTAGCATTTTCTGTAACCCGAGAAGCCTGTAACCAGGAGACCCAGCTCGAGCGTAGCGGTGGACCGATATCTGTCGCATGAAACAAAAAGTCACTGGGTAACGCACATACAGTCACGGTTTATGTGTGTAGTGGCAACTATTGCGAAAACAGGCGGAAAGAACCGAAGTTTTCCCAAGTAGCGATAACAGCGCCATCTCGCGTGCGCCAGAAAACGGTCCGTCTCGAAACACGGCAAGCATTTCCTGGTTACAGGCTTCATGCTGTAACCATGGTGATAAATTCCACATAACCATTTCCTGATCGTTAAATTATAAAATCGTAAACAAATGCCAGAACCTAAGAAGTTTCAAATCTTTGATTAAAGGTCTGAATAGAACTCTTCAAATAAATAAAATTGTCGACCAATTTTTTTCAGACCATATATTGACAAAAATTATATAAAAATATAAATCAAAATAACAAAGGATGACGTTTCGATCCGGATTTGGATCTTCTTCAGAAAAATCTAAAAATTATTAGTATTAGTTATTTAAATCATCGTGCATTTTATTAGATAGGTAATATTAAATAACTAATACTAATAATTTTTAGATTTTTCTGAAGAAGGTCCAAATCCGGATCGAAACGTCATCCTTTGTTTATATAATTTTTGTCACTATATGGTCTGAAAAAAATTGGTCGACAATTTTATTTATTCTAAGAAGTTTCACTTCTAACGCGCGAGTACCACACGCATTTTTTAGGTATAGATGCAGATAATGAAGCGAACGATTTCACAGCAGAAATATTTCATTTCACTTTAACTGAATTCAACCTGAACTTCGTACATATATTTTAAGGTTAGAATAATCATCGATGTAATTTAAAACTTTTACTTTTTAAAATAAACAAATGATTTCATGGTTTGAGAATAAACAAATTACTGTGTCTTTTAAATTAATACATTTTCTACGAACACATTGTCTTGTTCGCTAATTAAAATTCTATTGTAGCAATTTCTATTTCAAATTCAAATAAACCGCCAATTCTAGTTACATTTAGTTGACAGTTACATTTAGTACTAAAAAGAAAGTAAGGTGGCGGCAGTGTTACACAATTGGAACACAGTGCGACACATGGCGACATAGAGTTCAGTTCGTCGGTCTAAAAAACCCGCGCAATGATGCAATATTCTTTTTATTAAATATTTTAAAATCACAAAACTTATTTTATTTATGAAAGGCCAACATTAACTACCTACAGTTAAATTCAGGTGTGGGGTTACACAGTGGAGTTACGAGTACAGTACACAGTTCACGACGAAAAAATTTGGTGAAGGTTAAGTAATGTGGTGAAGTATTTGCACGTGGCGAATACGGGTGTAACGCGCTTATACAGGTGGTATATGCGTGTGAAGATAAAACGAAACATTTGGTGAGCTAATTATTTACTTTGTGTGAAAATTACAAAAAATTAACAATGGCAAGTGAACATGACGAACAAAACATAACAACAGAAGAACCGACATTGCAAGAAATCATTGAATCAACAATTAGAGCGGTATTTTCAACAACGAATGTCGTTCCGCAACCACAGATTCAGTTGTCACATAACGATATCGCGAATCAAATTCCGGTGTTTTGCGAAAAAGAAGACGACGATATAGTACTTTGGCTTAAGAAAGTGGATGAAATTAAAAGTGCATACAACATACCAGACGCCATCATTAAGGTGTTAGCAACAAAGCAGTTAAGGGGAAGAGCTCGAGAATATTATGATTTTACAGAAGGAACTACACAATTTACATGGAGCGAGCTTAAAGAAAACCTCAAGCTTATATTTGGCACATACGAAAGCCATGTGTCACTAATGAAGAAAATGGAAAGTCGAAGGTGGAAAACAGGTGAAACATTCTCCGCTTATTTCTTTGAGAAGATAAAATTAATAAATAGACTGAACATTGAAGAACAAGACGCCGTGAATTATGTAATACAGGGTATAGATAATTACGTACTCCGAACGCATGCATTAGCAGCCAAATACACGACGTTGCCCCAGGTCCTAGAAGCTATGAAATTGATGTCCGAAAACAAACCTAATAGAAGTCAAGCGAAGCCGAATTCAGATTCACAAGCTACCGTAGCTAGAAGAACGGATACCAGTCCGCGAGCGTCGACGTCAGGTCAAACAACTATCCGGTGTTACAATTGCAACACATTAGGTCACATTAGTAGCAGCTGTCCGAAGCCGATACGTCCAAGAGGTTCGTGTTACAAGTGTGGCATTCATGGTCACATCGCCAAGGACTGCAGAAGCACCAGTGGTCAAACAGAGAAGCCATCGTCCACAACGGCTTTAGTCGTCAAACAACCAGTCGTGGAGAAGCCAGTCGTAAAAAACGCTAAGTATTTCATTCCTATTATGGTGAATGATGTTTTGATTGACGCATTTTTAGATTCAGGAAGTTCCCTTAGTATTGTTAAGGAATCAGTATATATGAAATATTTTTCGAATTATAAATTATTTGATATTCATAAAAACTTAACCTTTAGAGGAATTAATAACTCCAAATTGAATGTATTGTCGTATGTTAAAGCAAATTTATTACTGCAGAAAACGAATCAATTACTAATGTGTGAGCTAGCAGTTGTGCCAGATGACACAATGTCATATGATATCATATTAGGTCAAAATTTCATGACGTTACCAGGTATGAAAATAACATTTACTGATACGATTGATATCAATTACGAACCAATTTCGAAGCTAACCGAGTTAGTCCAAAATGAGCCTGAAAACTTCTTATTAAACATTCAGTTAGAGCCCGATGAAGATAATAGCAAATTTGACTTAGTTCGTCAACGAACCAACAACGATTTGAATTTTTCTATTTCGAGTCAAGTAGTAGAATTAATTAGGAACTATCAGAAAAAATACCTACAACCGACTAAACCAACTGTTGATTATGAAATGAAAATTGTTTTGAAACATGAAATACCATTTAACTTCTCCCCCAGAAGATTATCATGGTCTGAAAAAATTGAACTTAGAAAAATTACCGATGACTTATTAGTTAGAGGTATTATTCGAGACAGTATGTCACCATACGCTAGTCAGATTGTGTTAGTTACGAAGAGAAATAAATCCCTACGTTTATGTATTGACTATCGAGAATTAAACAAGTTAACAATAAAAGAACATTTCCCACTTCCGGTAATAGAAGATCACTTAGATCGACTTAAAGATAAAGAATATTATACCTTATTAGATTTAAAATCAGGTTTCCACCATATCAAATTAGCTGAAACCAGTATTAAGTATACGAGTTTTGTGACACCCGACTCACAATACGAATGGACTAGACTACCATTTGGATTGGTAAACGGTCCAGCAAACTTCCAAAGATACATAAATTCAATATTTTCTGAACTTATTAGAACAGGTGCCCTTTTGACTTACATGGATGATCTACTCATCGCAACTTATGACATAAACGAAAATTTATCTGTTTTGAATCAAGTATTGGATTTATTAGCACAGAACAATTTAGAATTGCGCATTGACAAATGTTACTTTTTGTATAGAAAAATTAAATATTTGGGATATCAGGTCAGTAGTAACGGCATTGAAGTATCCGATGAACATATAGAAGCGATCAAAAACTACCCGATGCCCCGAAATGCAAAACAAGTTCATCAATTTCTAGGGTTAACCAGTTATTTAAGAAGATTCATAAAAGATTATGCAATTATTTCAAAACCATTGTATTACCTTATCCGTAAAAATGTCGAATTTAGCTTTGGCCCAAACCAATTAGAGGCATTCGAGACTTTGAAAGGAAAACTTATTGAACCGCCAGTTTTAGCAATTTATTCACCCAGTGCATATACTGAATTACATTCAGATGCCAGTTCGATAGGTTATGGAGGTATTCTTATGCAACGACAGGAAGATAGCAAGTTACGACCAATTTTTTATTTTAGCAAGCGAACAACTGAAGCCGAATCACGTTATCATAGTTTTGAGCTTGAAACTCTCGCGATCATTTATGCTTTAGAAAGATTTCGAATTTATTTGCTTGGAATTAAATTCATTATAGTCACAGATTGTAATTCTCTAAAATTAGCCTTATCGAAACGAGATATAAACCCCCGAATAGCGCGTTGGGCTTTAACGTTACAGAACTACGATTACGAAATGGTACATCGAAAAGGGAATGACATGAAACATGTAGATGCAATTAGCAGGATTATTATGTTAGTAGAACCAATAACAATAGAAAAGGAACTAATTTATAAGCAATTAAAAGATCCAATTATTCAAAAAATTTCAAGTGAATTAGAAAAACAAGAATCCCCCGTGTATGAGCAACGAAATGGAATAGTTTATAAAAAATTTAGATCCACCATTTTATTTTATGTCCCCCAATCTATGGAACAGCAAACCATTAGAGCATGTCATGACGATATAGGACATGTAGGTGTTGATAAAACAGTAGAACTAATATTAAGAGTGTATTGGTTCCCAAAACTTCGTTCAAAAGTAAAGGAGTATATCAATAACTGTTTGAAATGTATAATCTATTCCGCAAAGTCAGAAAATCGGAAGGCGTACTTCAATTGGTAGATAAAGGAACCAAACCCTTCGTCACGATACACATTGACCATTTCGGTCCCCTAGAAAAGACAAAGATAACAGGCTATCGTCATATTCTTGTTATTATAGATGCATTTACCAAATTTTGCATATTGTATCCAGTAAAAAATACTACTAGTAAAGAAAGCATAAATCGATTGAAAGATTACATTTTCCATTTTGGTCTAGTCGAAGTCATTATTAGCGACCGAGGTACTAGTTTCACATCCACATTGTTTAACGAGTATGTGAGAAATAACAATATTAAGCATGTAAAAGTGTCCACTGCTTCACCGCAATCAAACGGACAGGTGGAACGAATAAATAGGTTTCTGAAGTCATTGTTAGCAAAATTAGGAGAACCAAACAAATGGGATACTGTTTTACGTCAAGCACAGTTTGTAATAAACAACACCTATAACCGTTCTATTAAGACTACCCCTAGTAAGTTATTATTTGGAATCGATCAACGAGGTTATTTTGATGACGAATTAAGGGATTATTTTACAACAATTCAAACAATTGATACGGATATTGACCAAATGAGAAAAGATGCTTCTGAACAAAATCTAAAATTGCAGAATTATAATAAAATGCGTTATGATAAACTTCATAAACCACCAATTCAGTTTAAAGAAGGTGATTATGTAATGATTAAAAATGTTATAACAGAACCAAACGTAAATCATAAACTATTGCCGAAGTATAAAGGCCCTTTTGTTATTACAAAAGTTTTAGACAGAGATAGATATGTCGTTAGTGATATAGAAGGTTTTCAATTAACACAAAAGAAATATACGGGCATTTTAGGCCCAGATCGTTTAAAATTGTGGATTCGTGACCTTCCGTCAAAAGAATCAGATACAGACGAAAGCAATGATGATTTATAAGAACCACAATTTAAGTTATTTATGTAGAAAAGAATGAGTTACCATTTATTTTCGATTTAATAATAGTATCATACTATAAGGAGGAAAATCTCTATTTATGTTAATTATGTGAACAATTTACTATAAGTAACTTTTTGTAATATTTTAGAATTATTGTTTAAGTTCAATGAAATGTATGTTATTTTGTAAAACTTTGTATTTATGCGGAAATCGGTCGAGACGACCTCTATGTCAGAAATGGCCGAAACTGTAGCAATTTCTATTTCAAATTCAAATAAACCGCCAATTCTAGTTACATTTAGTTGACAGTTACATTTAGTACTAAAAAGAAAGTAAGGTGGCGGCAGTGTTACACAATTGGAACACAGTGCGACACATGGCGACATAGAGTTCAGTTCGTCGGTCTAAAAAACCCGCGCAATGATGCAATATTCTTTTTATTAAATATTTTAAAATCACAAAACTTATTTTATTTATGAAAGGCCAACATTAACTACCTACACTATCAACAATGTACAATAATTTATTTAGAATAATGCACCTTGCATTTTTTATTATTTTCTGCTTTCGCAATACGAATTACGATCAAATCACTTAACTACGTTTTTAGAAGTATTTATAAAAATATAAAATATTAAGTAAGACTAGCATTATAATAAATTAAAAGTATCTTAGATGCTTCGATATACAGTAGAACCTCTTTAAGTCGAACCTTGATAAGTCGAAACTTTAGTTTTTTTATTGTCCTTAAGGACGTAGTCCTATGTTCAGGCTCGTTTTCAACCGTTATTTCAGAATTTTTGTTTTAATAACAAAATAATGTACAATAATTTCTATTTTGTTACATGTTTTTACTGACATCGTAAGCTAAGAAAAAAAAAATTTTTTCTTAATTTTACGCCATTTTATAACTGTTTTTTTAACCTAAAGTAGATAACTTTAAATGGATAGCGCGGGTGATAACGTCACTTGGAGTCATCTGAATTATAAAAATGAAATTGATTATATTGTTTCGTAGGCTTGTGGCTCTATCAGCAAAATTAAAAGCAATCGGTTGTATACAATTGTTTCAATCACCCGCGCCGCTTAGAAAAACGTAGTTTTGAGAAAAACGCGTTTAAAGTTTTAATTTCAGATTTCTTACAAAAAAATAAAAATGAATATTTACACTAATCAGCTATGCCTGATGTATAGTAAACCTTCCGTTTCTTCAAAGGCATCGTTTTCTGCTAATTTTTTTGCTCTACTCTGCGAGAGTATAAAGGTTACGTGATAACAATTGAGAGGTAAGAGCAGGTAAGAGTCTTACCGTAAGACCGTTGCTGCTCTCGACTATATGCTATAGCTTTGTAAATATTTAATATTTCGGTCTAAAATTTTTACAGTATTTTCTTAATATACTATACCTACTTACTAAAAATGTAAAAAAAAATAAATTCGATTTTCCGAAACCCGAACACCAGACTACGTCCTTAATTCACGAAATCATCATAAAAACGTTAAAATGAAAAAAAATCTTCCGGGCCCAGTGTTTCCTGTTTACCTACTTCTAATTAACACAAAGACGCCAATTTAATTGTATCTTGTCACGCCTTGATAGTTTAATAATAGACAATAAGCAAATAAAAATTACGTGTGCGTCTTATCAAAATTGGCACTGTTTTTTTAAAAGGTCAGTGAACTTAAAGAAAGTCTTTTCTTTTCATCTCTCCAGACTTGAAAGCGTTACTGGGTGCTCTCCATTTAGTGGCACAAAAATCGACTTGTTGTCTACGTCCTGATTGGCAGATGAATCGGTTTGAATTAACCAATCCAGAAGGACTTTAAGAGTTTTCACGAATTGTTTTTTCATTAAGGTGACTGTTTACCAGCTGTTCAACATGACCCTTTATTGGAAGATTAAAGGATGAATCCTGGTAGCATAGGATCAATGAACTAAGCAAATACTGAAGGTTTTTTATTGCAAACTTTATGTCATCTCCGAAGAATCTAGAAGATTTATATATAAAAAGTTTTAAATTATTGTTGTTAAAGTTGTTATTGTTAAAGTTATTGTTGTTATTGTTAAAGTTTATTTACCAACCCACCTCTATTTTACGAACATTTGGATGTTGGAAACATACCTAGCTAAAAATATTTTAGCTCCCTTCACAATTTGTGGTTCTGGTTGTAGTGCTGGTTCAAACCATTATTTTGAGAAAATCAGTAAAATTTAGTGAAGGGTTGCCTAGTGACGAGGTCTTGCCCAGGGCCCCAAAAAAAGCTAAAAGTATGTATCAATATTCCCGTATGACCTTGAGCCAGACGAAAACGGAAAAAATTCATTGTTGAACAGGCTAAATATCTCAGTATTGTTAAAATACTTGCAAAGCGTACACTGTAAAATATAAATAAGACTTCTCGTAATTCGAAATTGCATGTTGTACTGTAAAGAAATATCACTTTTTTTATCCAATTTTTAGTACAAAAACATGCATTTTGTTGAAATTTTCAAGCAACAATCCAAGTTTGGTGAATCCTAACATTTTAACCCCAGCTAATAAAAAACATAGTAAATTGCCTTTTGCGATTACTTTTTCGAGAGCATTTTTTACAATCTGAGTGAACAGTCACTTTAAATCAACAAGAGTGAGTTCCGTTTAATTTAGGTCTCTCTCACTTACATACGGAAACTCTTCTTACGAGAAGAATGTGTCCACATAAAAAATGGGGACAAAATACGTCTCGACACAAAAATGTAGGTAAGTTAATCAAATGGTCAGCATTTTTATGCCAAAATCCATAAAAAAACTTATGACATCAAAGCAAGTCGGGTAAATGGAAAGCATCCATAAAAGAAAACATTGACTTCATCATCTCAGACGAGAACTCATAATTGATCAACAAATTCCTCTGGCGGTTCTGCAAAAGAATGAACTTTCTTCGAAGGCGCGTGATACGAATCAAAGAGCGAATCGAAAGGTGCTCCGTAACTCGCCGCTGGAAGATCGAGTCCCGGTGGAGCGTGTTGGGCATCCGGGATTCCGTAATTATTAGATATTGCGCCCGAACTAAAACTGCCGTGCGAATCGAACGAAGGGGCGCTGTAATCGGAAGATGGCGCATTGTAATTGGAAGACGGCGCATGCGAAAAACTCGACGTGTGCGCTTCGAAAGCTAGCGACGAAGAAACTGGAGATCCGTAGCTAGTCGACGGTGGTCCGTGACTCGAGGAAGCCGGTGCGCCATAACCGGACGATGGAGCCGGTGCCCCGTAACTCGAAGCTGGGGCGTCGTAACTAGACGAAGGTGCACCGTAACTCGACGACGGAGCCGGTGCTCCGTAACTCGACGAAGGACCCGAGGATCCGTGGCCGGAGGGTGCACCGTAACTCGAAGACGGAGCCGGGGCTCCGTAACTCGATGAAGGTGCGCCGTAACTCGAAGACGGAGCTGGGGCTCCGTAACTCGACGAAGGACCTGAGGAACCGTGGCCGGAGGGTGCGCCGTAACTCGAAGACGGAGCCGGGGCTCCGTAACTCGATGAAGGTGCGCCGTAACTCGAAGACGGAGCTGGGGCTCCGTAACTCGATGAAGGTGCGCCGTAACTCGAAGACGGAGCTGGGGCTCCGTAACTAGATGAAGGTGCTTCGTAACTTGATGAAGGACCAGACGGACCGTGGCCAGAGGGTGCGCCATAACTTGACGACGGAGCCGGAGCTCCATAACTTGACGATGGAGCTGGTGCTCCGTAGCTTGATGACGGAGCTGGCGCTCCGTAACTTGAGGAAGGTGCGCCGTAACTTGACGACGGAGCTGGGGCTCCGTAGCTTGATGAAGGTGCGCCATAACTTGACGATGGAGCTGGGGCTCCGTAGCTTGATGAAGGTGCACCATAACTCGATGACGGAGCTGGAGCTCCATAACTTGATGAAGGACCTGAGGAGCCGTGGCCAGAGGGTGCACCATAACTTGACGACGGAGCTGGGGCTCCGTAGCTTGATGAAGGTGCACCGTAACTTGACGACGGAGCTGGGGCTCCGTAGCTTGATGAAGGTGCGCCATAACTTGACGACGGAGCTGGGGCTCCGTAACTTGAAGAAGGACCTGAGGAACCGTGACCAGATGGCGCCCCATAACTTGACGACGGAGCAGGAGCACCATAACTAGAAGATGGTGGAGCTCCATAACTCGATGATGGAGCTGGAGCTCCATAACTGGACGATGGGGCACCATAACTTGATGAAGGAATATCAAAAGACGATGAACTGAAACTTGGTGCTCCATAACTTGAAGAAGGTGGACCATAAGAACTAGACGGAGGACCATGACTTGACGGCGGCGGTCCGTATGAATCAGACGGTGGCCCGTAACTGGATGAAGGCGGCGGTCCATATTTCGGTTTAGGTGGAGGACCGTATTTTGGTTTAGGCGGTCCATATTTTGGTTTCGGAGGGCCATAAACAGGCTTTGGCGGTCCATATTTTGGTTTCGGTGGACCGTAAACAGGCTTAGGAGGCCCATAAACAGGTTTTGGCGGTCCATATTTTGGTTTCGGTGGACCGTAAACTGGCTTAGGAGGGCCATAAACTGGTTTTGGAGGACCGTATGATGATTTTGGAGGACCGTAAGATGATTTCGGAGGACCGAACGATGACTTTGACGGTCTAAATTTCGATTTTGGAGGCGTTATGTATGAATCAGCGGGCGGCGCTGAATAAGAATCGAATACTGGTGGTTCTCCACTGGCAACATTTATATTGACAATAAATATACCAGCGACCACTGCAACCTGCAAAAATAAAAAATTCTGAGCCCCAATTATGTAATTGAATCATTCGTTTTGTTTTTAAAATTACTGAAAATATTTTTAAAAAAAGAATGTCCCATGACATGACTGCCATAGCCTGGGACTGTGTTGCTGGGGTGATTTCAAATAAAAAATGTCTAATGAACATATACCCGGAACGCTATCCTAACTGAGCTAGAAGCATTTAAAATTTTAGATAAGTACTAGTAGGAATTCCCTACTAATTTAAAAACCATTTAAAAAGAAATCGCTTTATTGAATTAGTTGCTCAAAATGTCCACCCAGTTGCTGTATACATTGTCTATCTCTTCTTAGAATTGAAGTGGCAGCTCTGCGAAGAGTTTCAGGATCAGCACGAATAAATACTAATGGTGATTCACAGCCACCTGGTCTTTTTAATAATAACAAAACCAACAGCCAAACCTAATTCCTTCATTAGTGGGCTTACTTATTTAAAACTTCAAATGCTTCTAGCTCAGTTAGGATAGCGTTCCGGGTAATATGTTCATTAGACATTTTTGACTTGAAATCACCCCAGCAACACAGTCCCAGGCTATGGCAGTCATGTCGAGGGACACTCTGTATAAAATAGGCTCCCGAATTTTTACAACGTGTATAGTACCTATTCATAAAAAAACATAACTAACAGGAAACATAGGCCCTTAAAATAGCTCAGATGAAATTGTTTTTTCTTCCTATTATTGTTTTTAATTTCTACTATAAATTCGGAATTTTTACACATTTTTAAAGATATTCTTTGTTTAAATCGATATCGGTAACAGTTTTCTAGTAAATTGGGCTTAAAAATTACAATATCTTAAAAATTATAATTGGTAGAAGATTAAATTATAATTTTTAAAGATTTTCAAACCCATATAAAAATTTGTACGCTAATGATCTCAGCTGTTGACCGTCTATAATCTACAATCTATCTGTTTATTAAAAATTGAATGAATTATTATTAACTATTATAAAAAAAAATTATCTAATAAATTATTATTAAACACCGCGCACACTAATTCTCAAGCATAAAAACCAGCACAGTTCGTGAAGGTATACCAATGTTATTTAACAAAGTAACGCCCATTAGCCCATCATCTGCAACCAGCAACGACCATCAGTCTGTCTAATCCCGTGCTGGACCTATCTAGTGTGCTAATGATGTGTCGGTTTCATTAATTAATTTGCATTGATAAAACTACTTGAAAACTGCAAAATGTCTACAAAACCTGCACTAAAATTTGCTGGTTTGTGCTGGTCTAGTATGCGTCATCGTGCAGGTTGCAGGTTTGTACCGTGCTGGTTGTGCAAGTTGATGCTCGACAAGTGTGCGCGGTCTTTAATAGTCGAATTTTTTTAAAAATCTAATCAAATTAAAAAAACACGAAAAAAGACACACCTTCTTTTTATATTTTTTTAACTATTTTTCACTATCAGCTAAGGTTATATGGGGTAGCTCCAATTAATTTTTTCAATTTTATTTTATTTTATTTATTTATTCCTCAAAACATGTTACAAAGTTTTAAATATTGTAAATAAGGATTTCCTGCCCAACTTGGTGACTGCCAGCAGGAGATCAAAATAAGTATAGAAAAATAACTTACCACAAAAAACGATTTTAAATCCATGTTGTTTTTTAAATATCACTCAACCAATTATAAAAAAAAAAAAACACTTTCATATACAAGAAAACAAGAAACAATATTTATGCACCGAACAAAACAACAACCTCATATTTCTTGTACCGCTAATTAATAATAATTATTTTCGTGCCATCTGTCGCGCGGCGCCTTCGGGGGTCAATTCGTTCACTTTCAGTCCGTCAACGCAGGCAAGTCGACCGCACAACACTCAACGCTAACTGCGATCTTTCACGTGTTCGCTCATCGCTTTTATAAACAAAACATTGTATAGTTATATAGTAGGTATTTCCTCAACGGTAGTTCAAATATCATCTTCTTACCACTTTCCCTCTCTGTATAGCAATGTCATGCACCGACGACAACGGAGCATTGAGGAAGAAAAGAAGAAGAAGCACGCCCAGAGATCACAAATTAATTCTTTTGTAACCGTAATCTATACAAATTCATGTAATCCACGTGCATATTTGAACGTCAATTGGACATAGATGTTTAAACTTGAATTAATATAATTTCAAACTTTTTAAGACGACAAGGCCGTAGGCAGGGGGAGGTGTTTTGGGGGTTCAACACCCCCCTCCCCCGAAATTACTTAGCAACCCACCATTTTATACACGCTCACTAAATTATATTCGACTCTTTTTTTGGATCTGTGATACTATGGGTACTTATTATGGATATACGCTTAGAGTTTCACAAATCCGACACTATTAAAAACTAGGAGGTGCCGGATTATTAGAATGTTCGGATTGTTGGATTGTATAGAAAAATTCATAATACAGTGTAATCTCACTAATCCGGTACTATTAAATTATTGGAATGTTCGGATTACTGGATTATAGTGAAAAAGTCATAGGTAATGAATAAAATAAAGCATTTCATAGAGAGAATAAATGTATGTAATGTATTAAATTAACATCATGTAGGTATATATGAAGGTGCCGGATTATTGGACGTGCCGATCTATCGAAGTTCCGGATTAGTGAGATTATACTGTATACAGGGTGTCCCATTAAGAATGGGACATAGAACAACCGCAGATTCTCCAATTCAAAATAAAACGATTAAGCGAAATATGCTTAGATAAATTTAATGTTACTCGTTTCCGAAATACGGGGTGTTGAAGTTGAAAACTGAAAAATTATTAATGTCCATAATTTTTTTAATACACCGTATAATTTTACTCAAATCGGCACACTTGTTAAATATCATAAAATGCACCTAACAATAAAAAAATTAGTTCAGTACGCTCTACCAGTGGCGTACGGCAGGAGTAAGTAATGCTTGTACCCCTTCTAAATATTACGCCGCTGTCTAAATTTTAATTTTGACTATAATTTTAATTTTTTTGATATTTTCTAAATCAATAATGTAGGTACACTTGTTAGTTTGTTGTAAAGTCATTGGTTTTCGAGATATTCGCAGTTTTTTTAAGACAAAATTGTAAAAATGAATATTATTAATAATAATACAAATAAAAAGTACATGTCTATTGTCTATCTATCTTTAACTGCGAATATCTCGAAAACCAATGACTTTACAACAAACTAACAAGTGTACATTATTGACTTAGAAAATATCAAAAAAATTAAAATTATAGTCAAAATTAAAATTTAGACAACGGCGTAACATTTAGAAGGGGTACAAGCATTACTTACTCCTGCCGTACGCCACTGGTAGAGCGAGTAACATTTTATCTAAGCATATTTCGCTTAATCGTTTTACTTTGAATTGGAGAATCTGCGGGTTCTATGTCCCATTCTTAATGGGACACCCTGTATATAAATAAAATAAGGCATTTTATAAAAAGATGAGGGAGGCGTGAGCGGAGGGTGGCGGATTACTGGACGTACCGAACTACTGAAGTGCCGGATTAGTGAGACTCTATTGTATTAAGAAAGAAGTTGACATTCATTTCTTAATGATTTGAGATATATCCCTCACACAAGATTGTGTAAGCAAGGAAATGAATCCATTTTTTTCTTTCTAACAAATTCTAAAATAACACTAAATATTGACCGTTGTCTTCTGGGTAATACCTATTGCCATTTACGCAATTGAATTTTTCAATTAAAGACGAAAATATTAAAACAATTAAATATTACACAAAATAAGGAAGTCGGAAGATTCTTCGATCATTAAAATTGAATCAGATTTAAAACAGAAAGTGTAGTAGTTTCAAGAATGAAAGGTTTCATTAGAAATTAGAACATTCCATTATGGTAATTTGCAAGAAATTAAATAATACAAAAAAATGACGAATTTGTTGACTTTTTTATATAGAATAAGAAATTAACAGATGTTACAAACAAATAAAATATGCGCTCTGTAAAACATCGATCGTAAATCATAGTCATGCAAATGATATACGACCTGATGATTGATAATAAATTATAGATGTTTTCCGATCATTGAAATGCATCAATTCATTATACGCATTATACTGTTCGAGAGTATTAGTGATGTAACGAATGTTGCGCTCTTTAGACATTAATGTCTGTCGGCCATAGGGCCGAACAGGACTTACCTAAGGCCCTGGGTCTCCAAGTATAAAGGGTCCATAAAAATTGATCGATTATCATTTTTTAATACTTTTTCAGTAACGTACCGTATAGTAAAAAAAAGACGGGTTGCACTCCGGGAGTGCCGACAGAAGTAAAAACTTGAATATTAAAACCTTAATTTTTTGCATTTATAAATTTATAAATTTATAAATCCTTCATAAGTAAAAAACGCTAGGTATAACTCGAATTTTTTGGCGTCTCCCTTGAGGTTCTACTGTATAGATATGATTTTTTTCTGATGTTAATATTTTTCGAATACGTAGGTACGTCAAAATTTATTCACGAATGCGAATGTTCGCTACATCACGACAAAGAGATATCAACTCTAGGTAAAACAGGGAACCTCTTGTTTCAAATACAATACGTAATAATTTTCATCAAGAAAAATGTTTGACATTCTATTTAAAAGTGAAAATTATTAGCGATTATTTATTATAGAAAATAAATATACCTATATATATTGATTATTATTAATAATTATATTATTTGCTTATTGTTATAACTATATACATCTGTTGTGAAAACAGTGAAATCGCTACAAAATCAAAAGGCCACGCCTGTTTGTGTATAAACGCGATAAAATTTTCAACCGATTTTCACACGGCTTTCAAGAATAAATAGAAAAAATATTTAAAACCCTCTATCTCAGGCCTGGGCAAATGGCGGCCCACAGCACAATTTTGTCCAGCCCGCCAAGCATTTTATAAATTTTAGAAAAATAGTAAAGAAATAGCAAGGGCCAGAAAAGACGAAAAAAGGACCTAAGGAGTTTTTTTTCTCTCCAAATGCGGAAATAGAATGTGAGGATCTTTTTGTTTTTTTTTTTTTGCTCTCCAAATGCGGAAATAGAATAACAAAGGCTCACTACAGATTGGACGAGTTTTTATAGTTAATTGTTTTGTGTTGACGCTATTTATGTACATTTGTACCAACAAAATAAAGATCTTTATCTATCTATCTATCTATGAGGACCTTTTTTGCTCTGAAAATTTTTGGCTCGCGGTCAAATTTTCATCAGCTATGTGGCCCGGCGATCAAAAGATTTGCCCGCCCCTGCTCTATCTATTTAACAAAAGATGTGTATCGTTGTTCACTTTTTTTGTAATTAGCGATTTGCGAGTTTGAGGCGTCTAATTTAATATTAAAGTGATTAGCGATTTTTCCGTTTAGACACACAATATTAAACAACCATTGTTTACAAAAAGTAATTATCAAAAACGTTCCGCATAAATAAATATCACTTTTAGAGAAGTCGTGCTTCCGAAAGTAAGGAAAAAAAGAGTGCGTCGCAAAACTCGGAGAGAGTGTAACTTCTTATGCAATACTCAACCCTTCAGGGCAGTGGTGTTGTGCTAATTTTTTTTTACCGGAACGCTCCCAAATTTGACGACGACGGAGGGGGGGGGTTGAAAAGAGGTAAAAAGCTGTAACTGAAATACATTAACATTATTTTTTTCATTGTTTGGAATTTTTCTATTTGTTGGCACTTTGTTACAAATTTTTTCAATTGTTATGTCGATTTGAGAAAAAAAAACAAATTACGTTAATAAAATCCTAAAGTAAGATTTACATTATTTTTTTCATTGTTTGGAATTCTCGTTATCAGAAATCATCTTCAGAAATCATCTTTAGTTCCGGAACGCGTTCCTGTCCAAAAAGGAAGTACCGGAACGACGTTCCGGACCGTTCCGGCTCGACAACACCACTGCTTCAGGGGAAACATTGGAATGTAGTTAGTATGTTTTTTGGGAATTAGCGCTCCCAGGAACCCAAGCTCGCGGTAGCGTAACAATAGGGTGGCATAACGGGCAAAATGCCACGGGCCTCTGGCCTGAGAAGGTCCCCGGCGTTAGGACAGGAGGAACCTAACATTTATTACAAAATTTGGTAAAAAATAATAATTTAGTATTTAATCAATTATATTAATTATACAAATATCTACTTTATTTCGTGATTTATAAAGATGAAACTACAACGTGAAGCTTTTTTATGTTAAGGGAGGGCCCCATCCAATGAGTTTTCCATGGGCCTCAGGTGATATAGTTACTAGTGATGTGCCGGATCGTTAAAAATATATATCCGCGGATACGGATCTGAATACGGATATTTGGTTTCAAGTTCCGCGGATACGGATACGGATCTTAACTTTCTTAGAGTACGCGGCGGTAAATATTGCACATCGACCTTTGGAAAGAGACTATCTGTTATGGGAAAAAGTTATTGACCTCTTTAAGAGTTAACTCTCATAACAGATTGTCTCTTTCCAAAGATCGATGTGAAATATCTCATTATAAAGATAGTTTTTTAGTACCTTTGAGTTATGTACTATTGGTATGGTACTCACTACGATAAATGTTTGCAATAGTTACGCCACTCATGGGCAAAGCCAGCCTCGTGTGATATATCATTTGTCATCCGGTGCCGTGGTTACACCGTTATAACATTGAAATTTTAACGCAAACGTTGAACGGCTCGAGTGGCGTAAGAAGTTGCACTTAAAAAAACTAAACAATACCCGTATAACGAGAATATGAATATCATTATAAACACTTATTTAAATTTTAAAGTGTTCGGCAAGCAAAGCTAAATGAATGTCAAACATGTTTCAACGAAGAACTTTTTCTTTCTTGACAAATAAACAGGTATTTTTGGTGTCGGTATAAGAATATACAAAACTATAATACACGCCACGGATCTAAAAAGTTCGGAAGCTAGTCACAAACAGCGTCGCAAGGCACATTTTAGAGCCGTTGATACTCTCACCACCTCCCAGCTACCTGCACGGAACGTGCGCTCGTCGATGATTGGCCGTGATCGCTCGTTGCCTTTGTCACTTGTCGCTTTCCTGCTTTAAAGTACAGTCGAGTACGCTATTGTCAAGTTGTTATAGCTATTTCAGTTTTATTGAGTTGCGAGTTTGTAGTTTTTCAACAGACTGTACAAGCACAAGCCCGCATTCGCATCTAACTTCCGAGCCTTTTAGATTCGTGGCGCGTATTATACTAGCGGACCCGATAGGCAGACGACGGTCCTGCCACAGACCTCGCTGGCAAATTATATTTCTTGAAATATAGTATACTAGCGGTCCCGCCCCGGTTTCACCCGGGTGCAAAAGAACGAATGGGGGGAGGGATATAAGTACGTATGTTCATCTTAGAGATGAATGTTGTGTACAAATTTCATGACGATCGGAGTTACCGTTCAAAAGTTTTTGTCGGACGGACAAATTTTGAATTACATTTTGCAACATTTTTCATTGATGCTCCGCTACTATTGGTCGTAGCGTGATATTATATAGCCTATAGCCTTCCTCTATAAATGGGCTATCCAACAAAAAAAATGTTTTTCGATTCGAACCAATAGTTCCTGAGATTAGCGCGTTCAAACAAACAAACTGTTCAGCTTTATATTATATTAGTATAGATTATTCACCACAAGGGCTGAAAGTTTGATATCTTGCACTGCGCGCCATAATACCCGAGGCAAAGCCGAGGGCATCATGATGCGCAGTGCAGGGATATCAAACTTTCGACCAGTGTGGTGTATACTATTTTTCTTCATACCTCGCTTATTAAATACAATAATTAATTAATTACTTACTAATTACATAAAAACACAGATAAATAAAAACACGAATTACAGCTGTTCGCGACTATTAGCTAAATTGTAATAGGGTTGCTATGGAAACGACATCTAAACAACAGTAATTGATAGGGTGTTTTTTTCTTTACTGCCGCCCGAACGTACGAACTTCCCGCATCAGCGCGTGTAATTCCACCAATGCGTAAATGTTAGATTTCCTTACTAACAATTGATGCCGAAAGTATGTACTTTCGATCGAGGTGTGAAGAAAAATCTTTTATTAAGTACTAGCGGTCCCGCCCGGTTTCATCCGGGTGTAAAAAGAACGAATGGGAAAGGGAGGAACATGAGTACGCACATTCATCTTAGTTTACCGAGATGAATGTTGTGTCCAAATTTCATGATTATCGGAGTTACCGTTCAAAAGTTTTTGTCGATAAAAAGCAGTATTTATACTTTTTTTAACTAATAATTTTTTTTTAATTAAATAAATTTAAATGTAAGTCTTAGAAGAAAGCAATGTAGAAAATAAAAAAAAAAGAAAATATATTCGCCCAACGTAGGGCTCGAACCCACGACCCTGATATTGACAGTCGTGTGCTCTACCGATTGAGCTAGCCGGCGTTGTATTCTGGCAACGCTTATATGAGTATATTTAGTTAGTGTATTTCACCTGAATAGAAGCTTATTTTTGAGATACATCTTGCAACATTTTTCATTAATGGTCCGCTCCTAATGGCCGTAGCCTGATTTTATATAGCCTATAGCCTTCCTCGATGAATGGGCTATCCAACAAAAAAATTTTCAATTTGAACCAGTAGTTCCTGAGATTAGCGCGTTCAAACAAACAAACAAACTCTTCAACTTTATATATTAGTATAGATAGATAATTGATATATCTACCTCAAATACCTACATTATTGTAATTTGATAACGAAGAACAAAATTGAGAAAAGTACTCAAACAAAAATGATTAAGCTAAATTATGATCAACATTAACTAAATAAATTAAATTTAAAACACAAAAATTGATTTCGATGTATCATCAATTCAACTTCTATAGTTGTATAAAAATTCAACACGCTATAACTTATTACAAGCGAATATTTCTCTACGCTATAAGTACTTTCTTTATATTATATTGTGCCACTTGCAGCGTTTGATACACAAAAAACACTTTCATCTTTTCCTTTAATTATATTTTTTTTTGACATCTTAATATGTTGTCTAATGCGCCGTCTGCATTCTAAAAGCCATTGTTCTCAATTATAAAGCAGTAGATCGCGGTAGAATTCCTCAAATAAGAGCTAGGAACCAGCTGCCATGCGCAGGGAATACGGATATAATATGATTATTATTCTTTAAAGAGTTACGCTACTCATTCTATTTTCGAAACTAAAAAGTTCAAAAAAAATCTTTTTACACGCTTTATGTATGTATGTATGTATGTATGTATGTATGTATGTATGTATGTATGTATGTATGTATGTATGTATGTATGTATGTATGTATGTATGTATGTTTGTAATCTCGTTTGGACTACAGCAAGTGGTTTATTACTGTTAGTATATTATGCCACTACTGTAAGAGCGATCGTTGACCGAGCGGTCTAAGACGCTACTCTTCGCTGACGTCACCTCTCGGACTTACCGGTCGTAGATTCTAATACCGTCCACACCGAAATAAAAAAATTGTTTTTTTTCGGCAAATTTTTGACAATAAATCGAACTAAAAAGTGGAAAATAAATATAGTTTAAAAAAAACTTAAAAACACGCTTTATATCAAACTAAAAAGTGAAAAATAAATATAGTTTAAAAAAAACTAAAAAACACGCTTTATATCAAACTAAAAAGTGAAAAATAAATATAGTTTAAAAAAAACTAAAAAACACGCTTTATATCGAACTAAAAAGTAAAAAATATTTTTTTAAAATAAGCTTAAAACAATAATGAATAAAAAATACTAGTATTATTGTGAAAAAAGCGTGGGGCGCTTTGTTCCACATTTTCGTACATCGAGCGCCCCACGCTTTTTCACAATAATTAGTATTTTTTATTCATTATTGTTTTAAGCTTATTTTAAATATTTTTTACTTTTTAGTTCAATATAAAGCGTGTTTTTTAGTTTTTTTTTAACTATATTTATTTTGTCGTGGCTAAATGTTTTCTAAAAACAAAAGCCAAAAAAACCTATAAAAAAAAAAAAAAACTATATTTATTATAGAAAACTTTCTTGCAAAAACTGAATATAATGATGAACCGTTACGAAAAGTATACCGTTATAATATAAAAAATCAACGTTATATAGCATATAACTCTTCTGCGCATGCGCCGATTTTTTTCAAAAACAATAGGGCTTTTCATATATTTGCAAATCAAACAGCCTCCCAAAATGTGGTTTCAATCCGCTCATCCGTTTGACCTGTATCGTGTTCACAGACAATCGCACAGACTAGCCAAAATTATCTTTTTTGGATTCAGAGAACCTCCAAACGAAACACGATAATAAATTCTCTTTTGCGCACGTCTCCCAAAACAACAGCGTTCTCCCTATTTACATATTGAAGACGTTACCAAAATTTGGCTTCGATTCGATCAGCCGTTTGATGAAGTTGGAATGTTAAGACCGCTGCACATGAGGCTAGAAACACTGCTGGGACTTCTGCGGCAAGCTGGCTACGAGGCTTGAAATGACGTAACTGCGGGCTCGCCTGCTAGCTCACAAGATAGATTTTAAAATTAGAACAGGGGCTATTTTTCTTGCTAGGTCCGCTACTCGCTCTGAGCAAAAACCAATCCAGGAAACAGTATCTTGTCACGTGAACAAACGCCCACAAACCAACATGACGTCATTCTACTCAGAGTCAGACAATAAACACGTTTAGCTCTGTATTTATATTTGAACTGTAACTGCGCGCGCAGAAGAACCGTCCACAAAACAAGCTTGAAAAGACGTCTCGTGTGAGGCGAACACATAAAAGCAATCGAGAAAACCAGCGATAGAAACTAGTCGCAAGGAATCTATAGCGGTAAATCCAGCCTCGTGTGCAGTGGCCTTTAAATCTGAAAAAGCACATCCTTCCAAACAGTGGCGACTCTGTGCAAACGGAGCTTTAGGTTGTCGTCAATCGGTGTGAACGCGCCTAAACCGGTTAGCATGGGAACACGTTGACAACGATCTAACAACGACATCACATTCTACGTGACTTACGATCATAAAATTAGAAGTGCTCAGTTTATACACCTTCTCCAAATTAAATACGAATTTGTCGAAGACACACTGCAGTGAAAAAAAAGTGGTGCGTCCGTTCGTGGATACACGACGGAAGCTATGTTCCTTACACAATTTTTTATGAATTTTTAAAATTTACGTAGGTATACGTTACGCATAAAGGCAGTAATGACGCTTTGACAGAGAGAGTAGAAATGATTCTCCGACTCTTTCTTCTCAACTGTCGTTTGAAGTCAGAGAAGGGGAAACGTTTCACTTTTTGTCTGACCAGGCCAATTATTTACCCTACCACATATAAAGAAGTTTCACTTCAAAAATTGTCAATATACTTAAAAAAAATTGGGATTTAAACCTGAGAGGCTTGACATAATATTACCTATCTAATAGTTTGTAAGCAAACGTCGAAGCGACCACGACTTCGATTGACGACCTTTAAACAGCTATACAAAATGCGGTTATAATCTTAAATCTTGACAACCCGACGCGTATATCACCCCTTTACAGGTAGAATAGACCGATTTGAAAACCATATAAAAGCAACGATGTATAAGTCGCTCGCTCGTTTGTTTTTTCCCAGCTGACTCCCTATTATAAAGAATGTGTTCCGAAAATAACCCAGTATACTGGCCAGTACTAATGACGTCATGATTCCGACGCCATAATTGTACTGGTGAAACAGGTGTGACGTAGCATAAATATGTGTGTGCATCAGACTTTGTGGATTTTTTTATTTCATTATTTGCAAGAATGTCTTGTCAACAAAGGTAACAATTACTTTTGGTGGACGAGGAAAATAATAATACGTCAACGCGCCGGCCAGTATATTCGGAACGAATCAACAGTATGGCGTCGATTCATGACGTCATTAGCACTGGCCATTATACTGGGTTATATTTTGGAGCACACCCTATATAACATTATTGTATTATAACCTAATATTTTTTGACATTAAGAAAAATCCAATTTTATATATTTGTGTAGATTCTGTACTCAAATAAAAATAGTGGCTTTGAACAGCCTGTAAAAATCTTTTGTTTATTAACGTAAGTAATGAAATGAAATGCGTTGTGATGACTTATGACATCAAAAATCAAAAGACCGCGCACATAAAAATGTATTCTCATAGATATTATATTGTTTATGTTGTTCTTTAACCATTTACACCACGATTTGTTCAGTTTTCAAAAAATCAAAAACATTAAAATTAACGTTTAAGTAGACCAATAGTTCGCTATTGTTGTGTATATGTAAAACACACATTATTTTTTGTCAATATATTTGGTCTGAGAAAAATTGGTCGACAATTTTATTTATTTGAAGAGTTCTATTCAGACGTTAATCAAAGATTTGACACATTGTTACAGTTACAATGCGATATAAGAAAATTTTATTTTCAAACAATCTCCTTGTCGGGACTCAAACTAGAAACTTCCACTATTGCGGCGGATGCGTTATCAATTACTCTACAATGACATATACGAACAATCATTCTCATAATAAAGTATATTCTTTGCAACTGTATTTCAAAACCATATTTGTATTGTTGTCGTTATGTGATTAAAAGATGATATAATAAGCGTATACAACATATTTATTTTTAGTGCCAACGTTTCATCTACAATTATAGACCTCTTCAGGGCTCAAAATGTAATTTTTTGCACATTCGTTCTTTTCATCACTAATCAGTTTTTTGACGTGATAACGTCTTATAAATTGATGAATCACCAATCTTATAAATTGATAAAACACCGGCTGCATGTACGAAAAAGTGTAACGTTCCTAACGGTCGTAACGTTCCTAACGTAACGTTCCTAACGCGTAACGTTCCGCCTGACCCTGTGCGTGCTTTTTGCTAATTTCTCGCTCAATTTAAATCAGATCGGTTTGAAACCAGTCTTAAACGAAAGAGGAGAACATTTTACATAGATTTCGTATAACAGAATTTGCCTAAACAGTTTTTTTATACAAATTTATATAGAAAAATAGCTGTATAAAATATAAATTCAATGTTGTCTAATGCATGCCGCGACGCGGTCGGTCGTCTTTGTTTGCCGTACATGGAAATTAGAATATAACGTATGTCTTGTCTTAACATGAAAACGGCTGCATTTCTAATGTTTAATTCAATTTTTTGACATTAGTATTGTGTGAAATGCAACGCCTTCTAAGTTAAGTATTGGAATAACTAATTATTATTAGAACATAATACTTTGACAGTTGCAAACGTCACTTTTGACATTTCTTATCATTCCGACACCAAGGATAAGCGGATTGAAACCAAATTTTGGGAGGTTTAGGTTATGTATTACGGAATACGTTATCACGTAAAACTATCGTCCGTAAACCGACTTTACAGACAACCAATTTTTTTTTCAATTAACGGGAGTCGGTTTGTCACTGCGATTGTACTATCACCCGATTCAATATTCTCGTTCCTTGTACTAGCATCATTAATCAGTTACGTTTTACTGCTTGTATTTCAACTACTCCGAGAGCTATTTTTTTACATTAGGCATCGTCGAATATGAACCTTGTCAAAGATGACATTTTCACAAGTCGAAAACTCTATAACTCGAATTTTTCTCCCTAGAAGTTCGACTTACAGAAGTTCTACTGTAGCAGAAAACCCGAGTGGTACGTCGACTACGTCTTTCAAGCAAACCCCGCTTTAAAGGGTTAAGCGAGGCAATAAAATTCTTTGCTTCCGGTAATGTAGGATGATGAAAAAAAAATGAAATCGTGTACAAATAAAATACGATAGACTACAATAAACAGATGCACGTGATAAGGCGTAATCGGTTTGTTTGATAACGGCGGAAGAAAGTGAAATCTGTTTACGGATAAGAGAAGAGACTAAGTACTTGAAATGCCAAAGTACGTAGTACCTATTGTAATATTATTGACTCATCTCGCACAAGCAGTCAATTACCGAATATAAGTAAGTACTATGTCTATGTCATTTGCGATACGTTTGTCTTTGATCCTGAAGGTTTAGAATGGCAGAAGATTTATTTGGTTGAGGAACAATTATTGGTTTCTTTTTCTACCGTGAAGTTGCATGCGATATCTTGAGCAATTCGATCAAGGATATCTAGAATAGCACGAAGAGCTCAAGCTATATAATACGCGCCACGAATCTAAAAGGCTCGGAAGTTGGATGCGAATGCGGGCTTGCGCTTGTACAGTCTGTTGAAAAACTACAAACTCGCAACTCGACAAAACTAAAATAACAATAACAACTTGACAATAGCGTACTCGACTGTACTTTAAAGCAGGAAAGCGACAAGTGACATAGGCAACGAGCGATCACGGCCAATCACCGACGAGCGAACGTTCCGTGCAGGTAGCTGGGAGGTGGTGGGAGTATCGACGGCTCTAAAATGTGCCTTTGCGGCGCTGTTTGTTACTAACTACCGAACCTTTTAGATCCGTGGCGCGTATTATACTCTGGTAAAGCTTATTTTTCAATTGTTCCTCAAACAAATAAATCTCTTTCAATACATAAAATGGAACAAAACTTCTACTAACGAAAGCTTAGGTTACTTTTTACGAAAAAGAACACTTGCTGTATAAATCAGAAGCTCTCAAATCTTTTTTAAAAGAGGGAACTACAATTTTTTTTATAGGTAAAAAATCAATCGTAAATTTGACTCTATTCAATAAATAGAGTAACTGTGATCCATTGAAGTTAATGATAGAGTATTTGGAAAGAATTCCGTGGCATAAGGATCGAAAATGAAGCAATACTGAATTTTTTTTTAAACTTGCATTTAATATTAAATGCAAGTTTAAAAAAATTTTCAATATTGCTTCATTTTCGATCCTTATGCCACGGAATTCTTTCCAAATACTCTATCATAAAAAATCTATCTATTGAAGTTACCACAGAACAGTAATTATTGTTCTGTGGTAGTTACAATCGATGATGTAGGTACTAAACAAATAATTATGATCACTTTATAAATAAACCCCCACGATTTTATTTGAGTTTAATCAAAGCTTACAAAAAATCGTGACACGCATTAAGTAGAAAACTTTCATTTGTTTGAGATTGGAAATCATATTTAGCTTTCGACTGTCTTCTTCGACCATAAAATAACTATAAATGTCCACCACGATTTTATTTTAGTTCAATCAGTTGCATTATGGTCGAAGAAGACGGTCGAAAGCTAAATATGATTTCCAATCACAAACAAATGAAAGTTTTTCACTGAGATTCGGCCGTAATTCATTAAATTTTCAAATTTGAACGTTATCGAGGTTCTTTTGTCATTAAATGGATTTCTCCTGAATCGATTTTACCTCTGTTAATTAGTACACATCGTGATAAAACACACATATTGCACTTCCCCTTAGTAAAACAAAGAGAACGATGTATGTTTCATCACAATGTGTGCAAATTAACGCACTCAAATCGGAACCACACTCTTATACACATAGATTATATCACTACACTCTTTATACAACAGACATTCTTTTCTTACTCAATCTAAGCCTACATGATATAAGGTAATGTTTACCTATTGGTATTTGATCTTCCTAAATTTGAAATTAATTGCTAGTTATTTTCACATTAAATGATACTTTGTCAGACTCTGCTCTTTGCGATTAAAGAATTCTCAACAGGATTAAATTTTAAGGAAATTTCCACGGAATTCTTGAAGTAAAACTTCTTATGCGCGACTTGAGAGTAACTCACATCTTTTTTCGGGCAGAAGTAACGTTTTCACGCAGTTTCCGGTATTTAAAGGCGTAGACTGACAGCATAAGAGGTTACTCTTTAAAAATCAAATAAAGAAAAACAAAATATCGAAGCGAAGGATACCTAAATGCGTTTTGTAAAACTAAACAAAAGAGAGACATCTAAAATAGTAAATGTTAAAAAACCCCCAACCAGGAGGGCTGGTTGCAATAAGATACAAGCTATATTATACAGTATGTAAACGCGTAAGGTGCACATAGGGAAATTAGCATTGGGAAAAAATACTTGGATCAGAGTTAGCCATGACTGCATTAATTGTTATTTCTATTGAATTATCGTGGTAATCTTGAGGATTTCTATTTTATTTTGATTTATTTTTATTTTACTTGGCTTTTTTAATAATAAAAAGCTCTTATAAATGATTATTTTAATTTTTTTGTACAAAAATAGAACAAAAAAACAACTCCATCTGTTTGGAAATATTTCATTCAAAAATTGTCTGACTGGTATGACGTATGCGCGTTGGTAAATTAGTGACCCAATGTCTTTAGGTTCAACACAAATAGGCGGAGATATTTGATCTCGCACCATATTTTAGTATTTTTGGGAATTTAATGTCCCATTAATAAAAAAGTTCGATTATGCTGTAATCATTTGAATATTTTCTTCGGTAGTATACACATTCATTTTGCAAAAGAATATTATCTGTCAAATTGAAAAACAAGATTTCGAGGCTCACTCTGATCCAGTCATTTTTTCCCAATGTTAATTTCCCTATGTGCACCTTACGTGTTTACATACTGTATATTCTATTTTTGATAACAATTTTTGAAAATATGTATGCCCTTGACTATAAAATAGGTATACAAAAATATCTTATATCTATAATATATAATCAAAGGTGTAAGCAGAAAAAAAAAACCAGAGCAAGGATCTTATTTTGGATGGGGTATATTTTGTAAAATACGTTGGCCATATATGGCCAACGTATTTTACAAAATATTATTTTCATAACTATAACTTCAAAAATAATAAAATCATCTTACTTTTCATTAATATTTAAAATATTTTTTGATCGTAGTTTCGCTGTAAGATTTTTCCCTACAAAAGAAATTAATTTAAATTCTACGGAAATATCCACGGCTTTTTTGAAGTAAAACTTCTTTAGAAGCGACTTGAATCGGTGAAAAATGGGATAATACTCAAGAGCTGTCGAAAATTTTCTAGGCTTGGCAACATTGAGGTAAACAATAGACTGTCGATTTGCAAATCCACGTAAAATCAATTTGCCACTAATGTGTTTTTAATTTAGTATTCAGAAACTGTTACATTGCAATGAAAGTTACCGTTTCTAAAACTTTCTGCTGAAGATCGTATACTTTTTTGTCGATACAGGAAAATTATATCAAAGGTCAAATTTCAGAGCAAAACTGTTAATTGTGAAATTTTATTATTGATGGTATTCAGAGGCGTAACTAGACAGGAGCAACAGGAGCACATGCCCGGGATCAAGATGGGAGGGGGGCCCAAAAAGGCGTTACAAAAATTGTATGTCTTTCAACAACTTTTTGGGAACCTCCTCGAAAATAGTTGGTCACCTGCCCCCTCACTACTACTGCCCTAATAGTCAGAGTGCCCGTCGGCAAAAATTTTACTGACACTTACTCTCCCCAAAATTTGTATATGGCTTCATTAGGCCTAGTCTGACACCTATTTCCTCTATGACTTTTCTTGATTTTGGGGCGTTTTCCCTCTAAATTTTCCGAAACCATTTAAAATGTCTTACGCCTCGAATATGTCGAACATATTCGAGGTGTCAGACATTTTAAATGGTTCATGTTATTTGTCAGAGAACATTATTTTAGCGTTTTGGTTGAATTATTTAAGCTATCCAATTAAAAAAACAAACAGTATCTATAAATTTTTACATGTCGTCAAACGACATCTTTCGGACAATTTAGAGGGAAAACGCCCCGAAATCAAGAAAAGTCATAGAGGAAATAGGTGTCACACTAGGCCTAATGAACCCATATACTACAAAGTTTGATTTTGGGGCGTTTTCCTTCTAAATTTTCGAAAGATGTCGTTTTGACGACATGTAAAAATTTATAGATACCTATACTGTTTGTTTTTTTAATTGGATAGCTTAAAAACTTCAACCAAAACGCTAAAATAAATAAAAAACATGAACCATTTAAAATGTCTGACACCTCGAATATGTCGAACATAGCTTCTATTCGCGCCTAAAAATATAACCAATCCTTTAGTATTTATCCAAGGAGGTATATAATTTTGTTGACCGACAATTTCAAACTCGTAAAAATATGTAAACAGTTTTAAAACAATTTCATATTCATAAAAAAATTGATAAAACCTTTTTACGAGGCACAGAATAACTGTTTATTACTTTTTTTTTTGTTAATGAAACTTTCGATATTTCCGCACCTTAGAATAAAAATGGCGACTTCTATTGATTGAAAGTGTTTGTTTGTGAATGATTTGAATATCTGTAAGTACTCCTGCGGCATTATTAGTTCATCTATAAGCAAATCTCACTTTTCTCCACTGTTTGTTTAAAAAATAGCGTAACACCGGCTTAGAAATAATAGCCGATTTATTATGTAAAACAGTTTTTATATAATTTACATAATATGCTAATATATAGGTGAAAAATACGTGTTGAGTTTCTATTTGTTTCATTTTTAACGTTTGTCCGTTAATGACCATAAAATAAACAGCGTCTCATTAGAACCCACCTAATAAGGAAAAAATCTTAAATTTGCACTAGAGTTGAGTAGTTCCGACTAAATTTCGGATTGAACGATTCCGGAGCTCAAAAGAACTAGTAAAACTAGAAATTTTAATTTTGAAACGACTTATTTCGATATTATTAGGCCCAAAAACATCTCCAACCCCTAAATACCATCCTTTCATTGACCCCTTTCATTGACCCCTTTCATTGACTTCGTCCAATGATGGATTCTAATGTGTGGACCAAATTTCATTTAAATCGATTAAAGAGGTTGAGCCGTTTTACGAAGATAATGAAAAAAATCTGAAATAAAGTTTTTTTGATAAATTTTTTTTATGACAAAATTTTCTGTAAAAAATCCAAAATCATTAGGAGATTTATAAAGTTAGAAATTAAAAAAAACTTTTACATGTAGTCTTATGGAAAATATGTCAACCTACCATGCAAAGGTACATTTTATTTTTTTGCAAATAACCAAATAATGTCAACAGTTCCGAAAACTAACTATGTAAAGCATCGATGTCTCACGCATATTTTAATATTTTTTCCAATTAGGAGACTTTTAATTATTAAAAAAATTATTAAACTTTAGCACTTTTCGATTATGGACTTTTATTCTTGACAATTTTAACAATTTTAACTGAATTTTCAGCTTTTTAATGATTTAATTTTAATTTTTATTACTTCTAATTTCTATTTTTTAATTATTTACTGCAAAAAATATGTAAAATACAGATATTTACATAAATTTATTTTTTCTAACCTAACTTTGTACAAAAAATTCAAAAGTTAGTCCATTAAGTAAAATACTGAAATAATTAATTAATATTAAAAAAAATTATAAATTTATGCCTTTATGACAATAATTTATTAGTATCATCGACTTATAGCCTTTTGTAAAAATTTATTATGGAAAAGTTCCCATTTAGAATTTGACTTACTTTTGATTGGAACTGTAACGCATCAACCTCCTTAAGTCGAGAGTTATCGTGCTATCATTTTCAAAAACGGTGTCAAAATGTTCAGGGGGCTATGAAACGATCCCAGGTCCCGCTATCCGACCGACACCAATAGTGTATGCGCCATACGACAACTAAAACGGAAAAATTTTATAGTTATACTAGCACGTCAATTATTATTATAATGCATTATTTTAATAACGATCAACGCGCTACCGCATTTTTATTATTTCGCTGTTCAATTGTTTTTGTCTCGGTGCAGCGAACAAACGAACGTCGTCTATACAAAACAAATGAATGTCATCTACCTTCATATAATAATTGTTTCCATGTGCATAATATTGTAGCACTGCAACACAAAATCCAAATGTGCAACACACACTCCTTCTATTGTTAGTATATATGTTTTACTTTTTATAAACATTTTTATGATATTATAAATATGTCGGATGTAGGTATTTATAGACAGTGTTTTCTTTACTATGTCGCGGAGACACTTTCTCTGTAAGCTAAATAAGATGACACTAAAATGTAAATATGCATCTCTTAAATGCACTTTTATTCAATACTAGCCGCTACCCGCGGCTCCGCATGCGATTTAGACGAAACACGGATGCATACCCATTATTGATGATATGCATACCCATAATTGATGACATTCACGTAATCAACGTCCCGACAAATCTTGAAAATGACACCCATGTTGATTTTACTATTTACCTCTTTTCACCCTCCGAAGAGGTTGTTTTTGAAAAAGCATGAAACACGTGTTTATTTATTTGTTGACAGGAGTAATCCTGCGCATTTTCGAATTGATAAATCTGTCTTATATGATTTTGAACCCCCGTTACACCCTTTTAAGGGTTGATTTTCAAAAATCCGTTCTTAGCGGATGCCTACGTCATAATAACTATCTGTGTGCCAAATTTCAGCCCAATCCGTTCAGTGGTTTGAGCTGAGCGATGATAGATCACTCAGTCACGGTTTCCTTTTATATGCCTACTTTCAAGGAAAAATGTTTAGTTTCAGCTTGTATAAATGGTTCGCGTGTCGTCGGATTGTCAACACAACATAAAAGTGTAATGTTTATTCGTGATTTTAGTTTTTTATGGTTTGCACAATTTAATAATTAATTTTATTACACAAAATTATTTGCTTTCAGAAAATAAATATTCAACAAACAGCACTTAATAAAAATAAAGTAATTTAACAATTTTCTTATTCATGTACAATTAACTGACTGTAAATAATAATTCCGGCTTTTGGTGCGTAAAGAGATCTGCAGTTCATTACTGAGGATGCGCATTTTGTTTTTAAGCCCCTACCAGTTCTCAAATTCAAATTATATTATCAAGTTAACTCCGTTATCTATATAGTCTGCACTGTCATTGTCAGAAAATCTGATTTGAGAATGACCTTCGATTGTTTATTATATTTTTTATTCCATTGATTATTATAATTATTATCTTTATATATAAAAATTACGTGTCACATGTTTGTCCGCGATGAACTCCTAAACTACTGAACCGATTTTAAATTTGATTTGCACACCGTGTGCAATTCGACCCAACTTGAAAGATAGAATAGCTTACATTTCAATTTATAGTCGCAATATTATTTTATTGCAAATTATTTGTCTATTCCTTGACAGTCATAATTATCTGTTGACTGGATTGAGTGAATATTTAATAGATGGCGCAACGTTTCATATAAGCTACAATTCAATAGCATAACCACCACGTGCTGCTGAGGTTAAGGTATCGAGCACGACGGCGCAGCCGGAGTGCTCAGCTCCAAAGGATTCTAACAGATGGCGATACCTGTTGACTGGATTGAGTGAATATTCAATAGATGGCGCAACGTTTCATATAAGCTACAATTCAATAGCATGACCACCACGCGTTGCTGAGGTTAAGGTATCGAGCACGACGGCGCAGCCGGAGTGCTCGAATATATATAGATATTATCGCGTTAAAATAAAAACGCTTTTCGTGGAGACCAACTTTGCAACGGTGGAAATCTACAAATTCGAGCGAAGCCGAACCGGGCCGCTAGTTAATAATAAATTACAGATTTTCAGATGCTTGGACAGTTTAAATAATAAGATATTAATTTTTCAAATTTTTTGCTACGTTTCGTTGATATTTTTCAACTTCTTCAGAAGAAATTCGTCTTATATATTTTTCGTACTCATGGTGAAGCTCGAAATCCATCCCACGTCTGAGTACTTAAAGTGCCTCAAACATTTCCTTATTTGCAAGAGGATGTGGAATTGTATTTTCCTCTATTTGCTCTTGCGTCATCATCTTCGGGTTATATGTTTGATGAGGCCATCATCTATACTTTTATCAACTCCTTGAACTCATCTTGTGGCAAATCGACAAAAGTTTCTTCCTCTTGCTCTTAATTTTTTTATTTTCGTGCAAATACTTTGTTGTTTTTTTTTCTTTTGATAACAATTAACAATAACTGAATTTTTGATCACATTAACAGCAGGCGCGGTCCGAAGGGAGGGGTCACAGGGGACATGACCCCCCCCCCAAATCTAAGATCAAATTGAAAAATCTCAAAAATTTGCCAAATAATAAAAGGAAAATTTTAGCTATCCCCCAACAGCGATAAATGTATAGTTTGCTGACATCTAGCGGTGTTTTTATGAACTACGTAGTATGTACGAATTACGATGTCGGCCAAAATAACTTGGATAATTTTTTATTAGTGTAGTGAGTGAGCCCCTCCAAAATTTCAGGCTGCGACCGCGCTTGATTAACAGGTATATTTAAAGAAGTACAAGCGTTCTTGTATCTGGCAATCTTGATAACAATAACCGAAGAGAAAGATGCATGTTTCATCAGAATGTGTGCGAATTAACACACCCAAATCAGTACCTTCCCGGAATCCCGAATTTACATATATAGATATCGACAGTTTTTAGGTATCTCAAATGAAAACACTATATTTATATTTTCGGTTAACTATATTTTTCTTAACTGTATTTTATAATGTAAAACATTTCTACAGATAGTCCGTAGTCATAGAGGTCATTCCAGTAATCTTAGAGAGAGAGAGAGATTGTGAATTATAGACGCTCAACAGCTGAGGTCATCAGCGTCTCCAGTAATCTCAAAAAAGTGAAATTTGGTATGCAGGCGGAGTTTAATATACAGTTAATATACATTCTAAATAGTGGTTTTAGAGATTAGCCCCTACACCCAAACTTAAAACTACCTCTATAATAGGTATTAGTACAAAGTTATAATAAACCATGAAAATTTGGCATATTTTTAGATCTCAATTCTTTTTTGTACAGAGCATGGCACATTTATTTTTTTAGTGAAATATCAACGCGACACTTGCCTACATTTTTGACATGAAATATTTTTGTTGGGATTGCAAAGAACTGAAACAATCAGACGAAAATTTGGTTTGTAAATGTTACCCAGAGAATGTTACCTTGCAGATGCTACTATCTAGCGGCGGAAAGCTAAGGAGTTACGTAAATGTTTGTAGCGTTGGTAAGTATAAAGCTTGACTTACACTATAGAAGCATTTGTGCAATTTTTGAACTCGTTTCAAATAAATAATGTCCAGGTTTATTTTTGTATATTACTCAAAATACAAACAACAAAAACGATTGAGCTAATTATATTTGATTGTCCTACCATCAAAATGTAAAGAAAATTGATTTTCCATATGGCGATTGTGATATCTGGAAAAATTCCATTTTAAGCGTTTAGAAAAATGATTTTGTAATATAGTAATGATTATGCAATATGCATACCAATTTTTATTCTTTATCTTAGCGTTGAACGTTGCAGTCGTCTTTTATCTTATTATGGTGTTTCAAAGGCCACTAGAATCACTGCTGGAACTTATGCTTGCTGACGCGCTGGCTACGGGAATTAAAATGATATCACTGCGGACTCGCGTGCGAGGTCACAAGATGCATTTCAAAATTAGAACCGGAACTATTTTCCGTGCTAGTTTGTCTACTTGTTTTGAGCAAGAACCAATCAGGAAACAGGATCTTGTCACGTAAGCGACATGGACAAACGTTTACAAACAAACACGACTTCACAGGGTGTGTTCTGTTCAGAGACAATAAACGTCCACTTTTGTTAACGTTCGAACTGTCACTGCGCTCGCACCAAATCTATCTAAAAAGCAAGCTTCAATACAAGCATCTTGTGAAGCGAACACATAAAAGCCATCACCAAAACCAGTGCTACAGCACGATTGAAACCTAGCAAGGAATCGCGACAAAACCAACCTCATTTACAGCGACATAACCTGACTTGAACCATATCTATATATACTTAATATATAAAGCTGAAGAGTTTGTTTGTTTGTTTGAACGCGCTAATCTCAGGAACTACTGGTTCAAATTGAATATTTTTTTTTTTTTTTGGATAGCCCATTTACCGAGGAAGGCTATAGGCTATATAATATTACGCTACGACGATTAGGAGCAGAGCTTTAATGAAAAATGTTGCAAAAAGTATCTCAAAATTAAGCTTCTATTCATGTGAAATGCACTAACTAGATATACTCATATTAGTGATGAAAGAACCCAACATCAGGTAGATCAATCGGTAGCGCATACGACTGTCAATATCAGGGTCGTGGGTTCGAGCCCCACGTTGGGTGAATATATTTTTATTTTTTTTTTTTTATTTTTTACATTGCTTTCTTCTAAGGCTTACATTTAAATTTATTTTAATTTTATTTAATTCATTTAAAAAAATGATTAGTTAAAAAAAGTTTAAATACTGCTCTTTATCGACAAAAACTTTTGAACGGTAACTCCGATCATCATGAAATTTGTACACAACATTCATCTCGGTAAACTAAGATGAATGTGTGTACTCATGTCCCTTCCTTCCCCATTCGTTCTTTTGCACCCGGGTGAAACCGGGCGGGACCGCTAGTTAAGTATATGGGTTGAACTGTTAGGTGTGAGTCCAGCTTAATGTGTTAGGTTGGTAGTAACTTGTAGAGCTCTTGGCAAGTTGACAATTTCATTGCATTAAAGTGAATAAAAAGTCAGTGGAAATGGCGAAGAAAACTTATGATCTATTATTTAAATTATTATTAATTGGTGATTCAGGAGTAGGTAAAACTTGTATATTGTTTAGATTTTCAGACGATGCTTTCACAACGACGTTTATATCAACTATAGGTACGTATTTTCAATATTTTATCTTAACGCCTTAATCAAATGCGTAATAAAATCCAGAATAAATTCCAGTTAGCCAGCTATAAAAAATAAATTCTTTTGAAGGATTAAAGTCCAACTTTTAAATTACCAGTTTATTTGTCAACAACCAAAAGATTTTATTTCTTTTGACAACTGTATTAATGTGTCAATATCAATCCTTTGCAGACATATTTTGAGATGAAGTTTTTAATGGATGAGTAATTCAAATTTAATTACATTACAATTAAAATTTGGAGCATGACCATTTATAGCGTTAAATGCTTACTAAGAAGTTATAATTGAATGTTGCTTTGTAATATGATTGCCTTCGGATCTTTATATTTAACTTTTTCTTTCAGGAATTGATTTCAAAATAAAAACCGTAGAACTAAGAGGCAAAAAAATTAAACTTCAAATATGGGATACCGCCGGACAGGAGAGGTTTCACACAATAACCACGTCGTATTACCGCGGCGCAATGGGCATTATGCTAGTTTATGATATTACCAATGAAAAGAGTTTTGAAAATATTGTCAAGTGGCTACGAAATATTGATGAGGTATGACTCATTTTTTTATATTTTGTGTAGGTTTACTTGTTCATAATAATAATTGGATCTGTACAAACTATAGCAGTGTAGATTATGTACGCTCGACAACTGAGATAATTAGCGTGTCAGCTAGTTATTTCTGTAGGACTGCGTCTTTTAAAAAGTTAGAAAGTATACTTGTAATCAGTGACGTAACAATCACGATGGGCAAAATGTCACAAGCCGAAGGGAGCCTCTGCAGGAGGATGCTAACATTTAGTAAAATTTGCCACGGGGCTCAAACGGTACAGTTACGCTACTGTTTGTAATTTCTTTTGACCCGTTCGTACCCGCTTTTTCGAGGCTATTCAAGATTTGTTAAAACTATTGAGTTTCAACGCAATATCAGCAATTTAAACGTTACCTTTAATTTTAGAATTGAATATTTTATAGTACACTAGCGGTCCCGCCCGGATTCACCCGGGTGCAAAAGAATGAATGGGGAAGGAAGGGACATGAGTACACACATTCATCTTAGTTTACCGAGATGAATGTTGTGTCCAAATTTCATGATGATCCGAGTTACCGTTCAAAAGTTTTTGTCGATAAAGAGCAGTATTTAAACTTTTTTTAACTAATAATTTTTTTTAAATGATTTAAATAAAATTAAAATAAATTTAAATGTAAGCCTTCGAAGAAAGCAATGTAAAAAATAAAAAAAAAAATAAAAATATATTCACCCAACGTGGGGCTCGAACCCACGACCCTGATATTGACAGTCGCATGCTCTACCGATTGAGCCACCTGAGGTTGTATTCTCACAACGCTAATATGAGTATATCTAGTTAGTGCATTTCACATGAATAGAAGCTTATTTTTGAGATACTTTTTGCAACATTTTTCATTAAAGCTCCGCTCCTAATGGTCGTAGCGTAATATTATATAGCCTATAGCCTTCCTCGGTAAATGGGCTATCCAACAAAAAAAATTTTATTCAATTTGAACCAGTAGTTCCTGAGATTAGCGCGTTCAAACAAACAAACAAACTCTTCAGCTTTATATATTAGTATAGATTTGATTCAGATCTACTATAATATAATACACATAAATGAAAGAATGTTGTCAAAATTATTTTTGTTTCTTTTGCAGCACGCAAATGAAGATGTAGAGAAAATGATTTTAGGAAACAAGTGCGACATGGAAGATAAGCGAACAGTCAGCAGAGAAAAGGGAGAAGCAGTAAGTGTCTTGTTCAGTTTTAAATTGTTTTTACGTAACTATTTTGGAATTTATTGCCTTATAGACGGAGAGCTGGCTACGGAGAAAATGGGTGACTCGGTGCAGAGCTGAAAATTTGCAGAATAATAAGAGATAGTACACGTAAGCAGGGAAAAAATTGCCAGAAGGCTAGGCGGAAGATAAAGAGCCGCCAGAAGGCGCTAATGTTGCGAAAAATCAGTGCACTTCTGGCAATTTCTATACTTATTCTGTAATTCAAAACTAGATTATATATTATTATACATTATATAGTTATAAGGGCATACTGAAAATTCAAACATGATATAATAATTACATTCGACAAATATTCAAAATTATTAATGACATTTTGATAGAAATAAAATTAATCGTCATATATTTTCATTAATAAAATTACGTTGTTATAACAACGTAATTTTATTAATTTATTTAATTTTATTTCTATCAAAATGACATTAATAATTATGAATATTTGTCGAATGCAATTATTATAATATCATGTTTGAATTTTCAGTATGCCCTTATAACTATATAATGTATAATATAGGTATAATCTAGTTTTGAATTACAGAATAAGTATAGAAATTGCCAGAAGTGCACTGATTTTTCGCAACATTAGCGCCTTCTGGCGGCTCTTTATCTTCCGCCTAGCCTTCTGGCAATTTTGTCCCTACTTGTACTATCTCCTATTATTCTGCAAATTTTCAGCTCTGCACCGAGTCACCCATTTTCTCCGTAGCTAGTTCTTAGTCCATTACTAAGAGTGCGGTTTTGATTCAGAACTAATTTGATTTTTAATAGCGAAATAACTGAAAATCCAGTGGCGTAACAATAGGGTGGCAGGACAGGCAAAATTCCCAGGTGGGGAGCTCTGTGAGCACAGGAGGAATCTAATATTTATTATTACAACACCTGGTAAAATAGTATAGTTACGCCACTGTAAAAATCATAATTTTCAGTAAACATATTATTCATTCGGTATTCTATGAATCAGCCATTAAATTCGCCCACTCTGTTCGGCGCTTTTTTGTCACTTCCGTTTTTTAAGATTTCGTACTTATCTACTTATAAAATCGAGTATCTTCAATTAGAAATGACGCAAAAATTATCTTAAGCATGAAAATGCATTCCCCAATCAGGAACAATACTCAAACATTAAAATCTGTTTTGTGTTGCTTTTATTAATTAAACTTGCAAAATCAAACATGTGCCCCATTTTCTCTACTTTGACTACGCTGACGACTCAACACCAGGAAAACAGTGTGTTTGATATTTGATAACAGGACAAATTATTATTTTTCCTGATAAAAAATTGTATTGAGCTTTTAAAGAAAGATTAGAAATAATGTAGTTTTATTAGACTTATTCCAAATGAACTACATGTCGACTGGGAGTCCCCAAAAAAATGCCTGTCTCGGTGGTGTTCAAGAGTTGACCCTCTTTCCATAAGCAGCCTTTTTATCAAGTATTTAACTTCTATCCTGTTCCCGTGTGGTAAGCCGAAATTTCCGTGCTTTAATACTAAAATAATTTGCAATTTTTACACAAATTATATGAAACTAGCGGTCCCGCCCGGTTTCACCCGAGTGCAGACGAACGAATGGAGGGGAGGGACATGAGCACGCACGTTCATCTTAGTTTATCGAGATGAATGTTGTGTCCAAATTTCATGATGATCAGATTTACCGTTCAAAAGTTTTGGTCGGACGGACAAATTTTGAGTTACATTTTGCAACATTTTTCATTGATGCTCCGCTCCTATTGGTCGTAGCGTGATATTATATAGCCTATAGCCTTCCTCGATAAACGGGTTATCCAACAAAAAACCATTTTTCAATTCGAACCAATAGTTCCTGAGATAAGCGCGTTCAAACAAACAAACTCTTCAGCTTCATATATTAGTATAAATAAAAAGTGTATCAAAGGATTGAGTTATTGAACGCAACTAGGAAATAGCGACAAATATAGGATGAAATCACGTCCTTTTAAATTAACACGTTGACTGTCACGGAATTTTTCACGATTCCGGTCTACAAAGCTAATTTGATTTAATCATGTTATATTGTTAAAAACTAAATGTTTTCTTTTCTGTTCATTTAAAGCAAATTTGATTTTTTTTTCTCTTTCCTGAGGCCATATATTCATACTTACACTGTTATGCTACGAATTTCCTCGTAGCTGTACAAATATGGCAAGTAATGAAGGGACGAGATAACTCGTAGCAGGCGTCCTGGGCAAGTAAACAACCTGCGAGATATCTCGTAGTTGCCAGTCAATGTGTTAAATCATTAATAGCCGTCCTGTTCTAAAATCGAATTATGCAACTTCTTTTCTTTTGCTCTAAAACTGACAATTTTTCCAGCTATTTTTAAATAACCTAACTGTTTTCTAAACGCTTTGCAACGCTATTGAACTATGCACCTCACTCGGGAAAAAGTTGATTCATGTCTTTAGAAAATATTTGGGATGGTTTTACGCTCTCATAACGAGGCAACGACCGGGCAACGCCTGGTAATCGTGGCTAGTTCTTGTAATAAATTACCCGCTCTATCTTTATTAATAGAATCGTTTAAATCACATAAAGGAGGCTATTATTTTCAATTGAATAATTTGCACTGTTAAAATATTTTAACATATTATACTAAATAGTCATAGACAAATATCAGTGTTTAAGATCATGAATATAAAGAATTCATCATCTCTTTATGAATTGTGCTTTTTGTGCCCAACCGATTTTAATTGCAATCGTATGAGTCAACAAAATGTGACCTTTTATTATGGATAGTTTTAACTGTACTCAAACAAATTAAATATGTTTAGTCATTTGGTGCTTTGAAGTGGAATAATTGTTTGTTTATTCCGAACGGAAAACTTTATTTTGTAAAAAAAAAAAACCAAATTAACATCAGCCTTAGACTTTTGAACGTAAAAACGAAACAGTTTCAGGATTTTTGTAGCTAATAAAATCCGACTTTGGATGTCTTTTCGGCTCTGGTCTAGTATCTGGCTGCACGATTTGACGGGTGGAAAGGGGTGTAGAGGATAGAAAAGGGTTGTAGAAGCATCCTCTTAAATTGTGGAGGTGCGGAAATGTCTATATTTTGCAAAATAAATAAATAAACTTTTCAACGTAACACAGTGAGTATGAGTGTGTTCCAAAACAACACCAACGCTTTTTGACAACTTAAATGTAACCTTAGACATTGTATAAAGGGGTATGCGAATTGTCTCGCAGTCAGGGCCCTCGCGCCCTATAGTGCGATGTGTGCGATGCACGCGGGCGGCAAATGGCCTAGTTGTGTTATGTTTTTTGTACTGTATAGAAAAAATATATAACTGATATTATATCAATTTTATTTGCATACTCAAGCCTGCGTGACAAACTCTTACGAGTAGTTATTTATTTTTTAATGAAATTCGAATTCGAAATATTTCGCGCGTAGTTTTCGATTCGATAATTAGTTCACATCAGCGCGTAGACAGGGCGCCCCTATCGGGAGACTCCCGCGTGTGTTTATATCTTGAATTTTCTTGGCGATTCCTATCTTGAATTTTCTTGGCGATTCCTGCAAGAGTGCGAGTGAAGTAAAGTATTTTTCAATCAACAAATACTTTTTACTAATTGATAAACTAATGATTATTTTGACTTAATGAATTTTCTCAGCTCAGCGGTGAAACTAAATTTTTCTCTCATTCATAAGTACGACAGGAGAAGAACGCCGTGAAAAATCGCACGGAGTAAACTGTTTTTGTAGAGAACAGTTTACTCCGCGGAGTGATTTTTTTAACGTGAAGAGAGAATTTTTGAAGTTCACTCTGTACGGAGTGAATTTTGAAAATTCACTGTTTAATGTGTTTCATTTTAATTGAATATATTTCAGAATCAAATTTAGCTCCATGTTTCAATGATTGTGTTTCGTTTTTGTGGCTTGTGCTCGACTTTTTTAAAATCATTTTTGCTTAAAAATTATTTCATCCCGCTTTTGTCCTGATTAAAAATTTGACTCGTTTTTACTTTTATCCTATCATTTGTAAAGTATCTTTCAGTGTTACATTTTTCACATTTTTATTTGTTTTAAAAAATTAATTATCTTATTAGTATTTTTACCTGTCCAAATCGTTTTGTAATGACGATGTGAAGTAATAAAACAAAAAAACCTTCGGGTGCACAATTTCGGCAACTTAAGAAAATTAGGCAAGAAGAAAAAAACAAAATGTCTGATTCTATGAAGAAGTATTTGCAAAAAGACAACGAAACAAAGTTTCTATTAATTGCACTTACAGTATTAGTTATTTAGGATTTTTAACGTTTTTCAATTTGACATATCGTCTAGTGAGTTTATCCCCAATAAGGGGCGTCAATTATGAATCCGCACGCGGGCGTCGTGAGGCCTTACGAGGGCCCTGCTCGCAGTGAAACGGGAAGGGGCAAATGTTGAGTTAAAAAAAAAAAAACAATTTCGGGGTGAACGATAACGGGGTATGCGAATTAGATAGTTAATTGTTTGAATAGAACTGCGTTTTCTAATTGAATAAAGAAGATTTTAACGTACAGTCTTGCACATAACCAGTAACCACAATATGTGACATTAGGCCTATACTTTTATAACGTTACATTGAAAAGTTTGTTTATTTACTTTGCAAAATATAGAGATTTCCGCACCTCCACAATTTAAGGGGATGCTTCTACAACCCTTTTCTATCCTCTACACCCCTTTCCACCCCTCAAATCGTGCAGCCAGATACTAGACCGCAACCGTCTTTTCAACCGATTATACCTCACGTAATTCCTGTACCGACCATCTTGTTGAGGTTTTCCACGGTTTCCCTCAATAATTCCAGTTAAATATCGAGATGGTTCCTTATTCAAGGCCATGGCCGGTTACCTGTCAAACTCCTATGCTCAAAATTTGCGTACCTTATGCTTAATTTCCAAAAAATTCTTTCATTCGCCCATTGCTATTAATTAAGTTGAAGTTTAAAAATTGTAGAAAATACGGGAAGTGTGGTATAAAAAAAATAGTAATGGTGCGAATGGCGTCTGTTATGGCATAAAGTTGAGAAACAGGCGTTAAACACATTATTATTATTATTTCCGAGTTTCTTGTCCCTACTTCTTACGCAAAGTGTTTCCTCCGACGCTACTCTGCCAGTGGAAATATACGCTGTAAAACATTTAACTACAAATTAATAAAACTTTTTTCTGATTGTGTGTCACGAAGAAGTTGAAAATACATAAGTCGATTAGTCCCGACAGGTTGAATTCTACTATACAGTAATACCCCGTCATACACGAATCCGGAGTTATAATACGCGCCATGGATCTAAAAGGTTCGGAGGTTAGTCACCAACAGCGTCGCAAAGGCACATTTTAGAGCCGTTGTGACTCCCACCACCTCCCAGCTACCTGCACGGAACGTGCGCTCGTCGGTGATTGGCCGTGATCGTTCGTTGTCTTTGTCACTTGTCGCTTTCCTGCTTTAAAGTACAATCGAGTACGCTATTGTCAAGTTGTTTTTGTTATTTTAGTTTTGTTGAGTTGCGAGTTTGTAGCTTTTCAACAGACTGTACAAGCGCAAGCCCGCATTCGCATCTAACTTCCAAGCCTTTGAGATTCGAGGCGCGTATTTTTTTAAATGTTGTCTTCTATTCGTCTTTTGTTCATTGAAGACTTGTTTCTTTGGACCCAGTTTAAGTAGAAGACCAAATGACGGTTTGAAACTAAGTTCAATTGAAATAGTTGAGAAATTTGGATCGGTTTCTTACAGATCGCAAGAGAGCACGGAATTCGTTTCATGGAAACGTCGGCAAAAGCGAACATAAATATAGAGAGAGCGTTCAATCAATTAGCCGAAGCTATTCTGGACAAAACGGCCGGCCGAGAAGCCGGCGACGCGTCGAGATCCGATCGCGTCACCGTCAACCCCAAACCACCTAGCGGCAATACACGCTCATGCTGCTAGACTTTTTAGGATACTTTTGCTTAAAATTATTTTTCACCTCTATATAAAAGTCTGCAACAATACAGATATTTTGTTCGCCACGGATTTCAAAACAAACAATTAAAAATAAATACATTTTAATTGTTGTATTTTGTTCTCAAAAACTGTTTCTTTTTTTTTTCAAAATGGCGATTTGTTGTGATGGTGAAACATAACGGTTTTTGTACTTTTCTTAACGAAATATTATATTGTATAAAAACTTAGAAAAAATATTATTCACGAATGAAGATAGCTGTTTGAAAGTTTGCGACCGCGACGCTAGACAACGATCTATTGTGTCACGTGACAAAGTCGCTAATCTCGATAGAATTTTTTTTTTCGATGGAGTACTCTCGTTAGGATCGTCCTGGTCAGCGATTTTCTTACCCTGTATCGTCTGTTTCGATTCCGTCGTAAAACACAGACCGTGACGAACCTAGCGGAGGTAAAATGTACTCCAAACGGCGGGGCATCTCGTCAGTTTCCGGACAGTGTCTCCTAAGTTTTTCACCATCCATTTTGAGACGTTATGTCGCGTCACGTTGTGTTCCGTCGCGGTCTCAAATTTAAAAAAAAAGTTACTTTTTAGCTTTCTACATCATAAGTCCCTCAATGCTTTTTACACTAGTTGAATGAAAATTATGTATGCTTGCAAAAACCAGGCGCTTTTTTAAAAGATTTTTGTTCGTTAGCTGACAATATTTTATACGTTTGCTTCTCGTGTTTTTAGCTTTAATTTCTGAAATTACTGTTAACAAAATCGCCATTCTTTAAATGCAAGTTGCGTAAGCGACAATGTTTTAAGTGACGGCAAAATTTTAACGGGCATATAAATCTAGACTTAATCCCTATTTAGGAGAGATCCTAGTCAGTGTATATTGAATATTTTGGTACTTAGATTATTACCCCACTCATTTTATACTGATACTTTTAACCACTTTTTTTATACGTCAGATGGCACCAGTGGCGAGTAAGGTATGTGTCAAACTTTTGAATATTAACGGTTTTAGTCAGTCTTATATTTGAAAAAGTACTTTTTTTATTGCGTCTGTCGAATACATAAACCCAAATTTAGCCCTTCAACGACGTATATATAAACAAACAGGCAAAATCAATGTATAAGAATACGTTAGAGATTCGTCGGCATTTAGCACAGAAAAGAATCTCTAACGAGATTCTTCGATAACAACATTTGACTGACAGATACCTCGCTAGCTACGGAAAACAATGTGGTAGCCGTTGTTAAATAGCTTTCTAAAAAAATGTTTTATGTGTGAAATAGTTTTTAATGAACACTTTTAGAAATAAATATTATTTGTTCTTATAAAATACAATCCCGAATATGTGACTGTTATTTGTGATTAACGATAGGTTCCACAACAATCAGAGAAATCTTGCAATCTTTTAAAATCAATTTGTAAATCCTCAAATAAAATAGTTTTCTGTCGTGTAATTAACAATTGAATAATACAAATTTGTTTTTTCAGAATGTGTGTTGTTTTTTTTGTTTCTTTTTGAATTGATTGTGAAGTGTACTTTATATCTCGTTAATTTGTTAAGGATATTTTGATATTCTGAAAAAAATTGCTTATTTGTTGTCTAAATTATACTGTAACAACGAATAAAATGTCTTGTAACAAGTAAAGAATAAAAAAATTAAGATGTCGTATTTTGTTACGTTTTGGGATTTAACGCTGACATCTGGTGGTAGAAAATGACAGTATAGCAGGATGTGTCAGTCCCGCCTCAGTGTCGATATTCGACATTTGACAATACTGCAAAAAGTGTTATCCGGTTGGCCACGCCCTCATGTCAAATCCCAGTTGATCAGAGTATGTTTTTACCAGTTTTAAATATCGGTATTTTTGATTTAAGTATTAAAGTCGAAAAATTACGTAATTTCAGAACATTTTTTATTAATATAGTGAAGTGCAATAAATTATCGTATACAGTAGAGTTCCAATAATATGAACTATTCACCTAAAAATTATTTCCATTTAATGTATAAAATAGTCAATGACGCCGCGCGCGGCCAGGCTAAAAATTATTGTCATTCCTACGATGAAACTTTGGTGAGATGTTTTGCGCGCAATCGCGAAGTTTTCTGGCCAAAAACACATCAATGTGTAATATAAACATTGCGTTTTAAAGTGGTACAGTAATACGGTAGAGCCGAAAGCTCCACTACTGTTGTCGCTGTAGAGCGGGGTCCAGCTCCGCAAATCAACACTGTAATACGGTGGAACCAAAGGCTTCATTGCTCTTGGCGACTGTAATACGGTGGAGCTGAAGGTTCCACTACTGTTGTCGCTGTAGAGCGGGCTCCAGCTCCGCAAATCAACAATGTACAATACGGTGAAGCCAAAGGCTCCGTTACTCTTGGCGACTGTAATACGGTGGAGCTGAAGGTTCCACTACTGTTGTCGCTCTGGAGCGGGGTCCAGCTCCGAAAATCAACACTGTAATACGGTGAAACCAAAGGCTTCATTACTCTTGGCGACTGTAATACGGTGGAGCTGAAGGTTCCAATATCTAACCCGATATTCACATTTTGGGGATGTTCAAGTTATGAAGACTCTACTGTATCAACTTGTTTTCCAGTGATAATTTACATGACATGAATATTTTTTGCACATCCTTCTATAAAATAGCTGCGCTTATCATGCCTGTATAATATAGCGGTCGTATAAAAATGACACATTCAACACTAGTGGTGTAAAGTTACGTCAATAAACGTAGCTGTAGTTCCACTTCCATAGTATATCATAGTCTAAAGGCCGCTGCACACGAGGCTAGAAACGCTGCTAGGAGTTCTGCTAGCCGGTAGGCTGGGTACGAAGCTGCGGGCTCACCTACTAGCTCAGAAGATAGGTTTTAAAATTAGATCAGGGGCTATTTTCCCTGCGAGATTTGCTGCTAGGTGTGAACAAGAACCAATCAAGAAGCAGTATCCTGTCACGCGGGCACTTGAACAAACGCCCACATGACGTCGTTCTGCCAGACAACAGACACGTTTTGTTCTGTGTTTATATTCTGTCACTGCGCGCGCATCAGATCTATCCACAAAACAAGCTTGAAAAATAGTCTCGTGTGAAGCGAGCACTTAACGGCAACCAAGAAAACCGGCGCTAGAAAACTAGTAAGCAAATCTGGCAAATCTCGTGTGCAGTGGCCTTAACCGCATGAGAATACAACGCAGCCTGCAATCAGAAGTGATCTTGCTCAAAATTGAACTGTAACAAATATTTAAGCTATTTTCATAGGAGGTACGTGCAAGAAATGTAGTATGTATCTTGTTCGTAATAAAATTATGGACACCCTTGTTTTAATATAATGTCACTTTCTCGTCAAAATATCTTTCATTCACGAACAAGGTACGTAGGTACTACTATTATGATTATCTAATCCACTTTGATGTTAGTTCTACAAAAATACATTTATGATGACACGAAATATACACTTTTTTTTGATAACTGAAGCGAATTTATAAAAAAAAAAGATTTTGCGTGAAGCCCGCACGACTGAAGTGAAAACTTCTGTGACGATCGTAATCTATGTGAACTAATTTATGTAACACGGCGTTATATGGGAGACAGGCAAAATCAATGTATAAGAATACGTTAGAGATTCGTCGGCATTTAGCACAGAAAAGAATCTCTAACGAGATTCTTCGATTTTAAAACAAAACATGGCGTCGTCGTCAAAGTCTGATTCATGCCAAAATCAACATATTAACCACTTCTGACTACTGTACAGGGGCGGATTTGATACCTTGGCTGCCCTAGACCTACGGAAGATTGCCGCCCTCCCTACTCCCTGCAAATGACCTTTTTTTTAACAGCCCAGCTTAAAAAATTTTGTCGTGTGCACAATTGAAGAGCAAAAAAAAAAACGAATTATCTTTTTTTTAACAACCTAACTTCTTGACAAATTTTATCGTTCGGCGCTAAACTCGGCTCCACCGAGTTTACCCGAACAAGCGTTTCACCTCGGAACCTGCCCAGGAAAAAGTGTGCACAATACGCCTACCGAAGTTTTCATTTCAAAAACTATCAAGGAGAAACCACGAATATTGTCGAATTTCCATATTATGTAAGTTACTTTTCTGTTGTGCATTTGTTTCGTATTGTATCGTTTAATGCAAGACTTAAGGTTATACGCCCGATAGAGCAATGTATAGATAATACGCTGAAATTTTAATATGTTAATTATGGATATCTCATACATCCAACTGCATTTTTTAAAAAACATTGACCGTCTAGTTTTCAAGTTATTAATTATTAAAAATGCGATTTTTAACACAATGATATATGAGAAGACTGACCGGAAGTGTATATAAAAATAAGATTAAACCAAATTGGCTATAGACAAATTTTTAAAAAACTGATTATTCGAAAGTTTGACTCATTTAGATAACGTAAAAATTAAAAAAACTATACTTTCCCGTGCAGTTTTGGAGAAATATTAATTAAAAATTTTCGAAACAACTCTCCAAATCTCTATTTTCTAGATTTGAATTATGTCACCATGAAAACCAGATTACACGAAAAGTTTTTCATAAATTTTGTTTTTATTAAATAATTTTTTTGACGTAGCTAATAACTAAAACTTGAAAATTGGATATTATCTCATTTACCGTGTATTAAAAACTGCATTTAGTATCCAATAACTCAAAAACTATACGTCTAACGGTTCAAAGGTTTTTAAAACCAAAACGTAAGATAAAATCATTCGTGTACACTGGACTTAATTAAATATACTGCTAAAGTCACGACTTTATGATATTATGTCAGATGTTTAAATATTATTTCTTAAATATTAAAAAATAAAGCTATGATCAACAGGATATAATATTTCCATAAGAAATAATAAATTTACCAAGTCATATAACATTTTTTTGTTACAACAAAATACGGACGCAGTTTTTACTAATACGGTCGAGAGCATATAACCTTAAGCCGCTTTCCCACGGCGTGATTTTTGTAAAGGCTTGCACGAATTTCGACGAACACGAGTCGCCCCTAACGTGGGGCTGCCCGGTGGCGTAACAATAGGGTGGCAGGAGGATCCTAACATTTATTATAACAGCACGGACCTCAAACGGTATAGTTACGTACGCCACTGGAATTGTCGCGTCTAAACCCGAAGATCGACGGATTGCATAAGTTCTGTTTGAAATCGGAACGCAAATGCCGTTGCCATGGAAACGCGCGCGTGAAGATCGATTTCGACTAGCCAATCACGCCATGGGAAAGCGACTTTAAAAAAAAAACGAACTGTTGTAATATTGGTTGTTTTTGCGTATATATACAATAAACAATTTACCATTTAATTTTATAAATTTGTATGTTAGATGTCGAATAATAAAATATAAATATAGGCTTTATTTGCAAATGTAGTTAGTTACAAAAAAAAAACAAATTCTATAGGTGTATTTTATAAATATAAACTATAAAAAAAATATTTGTTGCCAGTTGTAATCAATTATTTGATTCGTTTTGACCTTAATCCTAGACTATCACATTGGGGTCCTGTGGACCCCGGCACAAATCGGTAAATCGAATAAAAATTTACTCGTCGATTTTGAACGAGAATGTTTTTGGATCGGCCAAACTTCGATCGACTAAATACATTTGGGACGATCAATATTATTTGTAGATGACTTATTTTAGCCACAGTACCAACCAGGAACATCACTCTCGGCGGAAACTTTGATAGTTTTATTCTTCGCGTAAGCCTTCGCCATGTTTTTGAAAACGCATAAACTGATCACGAAGTCTGTAACCAGGAGACCTAGCTTCCTATGCTTGCCGTGTTTCGAGACGGACCGTTTTCTGGCGCACGCGAGATGGCGCTCTTATCACTACCTGGGAAAACTTCGGTTCTTTCCGCCTGTTTTTGCCATAGTTCGTCGTGTTCACATGCTTCACAGACATTACGCACATGTAAGCCATGGACGTGTGTGCGTTACCCAGTAACTGACGCCATGTTGCTTCATGCGACACACGTGGATCCACCGCTACGCTCGAACTGGGTCTCCTGGTTATTGATACAGTAGATATGGAAAACAGTAATGCGTTACAGAAAATCGTATGAACCGGTCTATGTTGCATTTTATATGGAACGAGTTTCTGTGATGCATTACTGTTTTCCGTAGCTTACATGTCATAAAATTCACTGTATATTACGACTTCAATGAAAATATGATGAACAAAGACAGCAAAAAATATAGGTCCGTCTCTTTTTTCAAAGTAATTCCCCTGGTCATTGCGACCTTGGAATATACATCTCTTTCCATATTAAAAGTTTAATGTCTTTATGTAAGACAGTAGCCAATCAGAACAAACGAACAGTTACCACAAAAAAGAAGCAAATATATATATGATTGCAATCGTGCTGTATACGCTACTGCTGCGTTGCACTACTACACGCGTAACTTGCGTCTGATTGGCGGCTCCCTTGGCGATGCGCGAGAGATCGGCGCGAACCGACGATTTCGCTGGAGTGGAACTACTGGTTGTACTGTGTTTTAGCTTTTAGTGTTTGAATAGCAATGATTATTTACATGTTATAAAAATAAAAAAAAGAATATGTATATAAAATTAATAAATAAACAAAAACAAACTTTAAAAGAGCATAATTGTGTAACTATATAGTGCAAAAGAGTGTATGTCGTATTTTTGGTATTTTTTAATAGCCGTGAGATCTTAGATGCAGAGTTATTATTCCATGTTCTTGATGTAAATTTTTAAAGTGAAACTTTTATTCTATCGCCCCGAATTTTTCTGGCCGTCTGTTGCATGTCGCATTACAGGCGGCCGCGGAGTAGGGGTAAAGTGAAAGTTCGGAGTAGGCGCTCGGTAGAGCAGCCAAGGCCAATATGGCGGCGCCCATGGTTAGCATCAGCTGACCGTGTAGTATGTATAACACATAGTCAGTCTGTCATGCGGGCAAGTGCTGTGCAGTGTTTACATGTTTTTATTCGTGTATTCATGTGAATATTGTTGTTTATAATTAATCGTGATAGATAAGTGTCTACAATCCAATAAAAGTTTCACTTGCGTCGTGGTTTCTTAAAACCACACAACTTTTTTTTAAATTAAACTTTATTTTTATTTCTTTAAGACAACCCAATAAACTAGTTATTTTTTTTTATTAAATTGAAAATCCAATTGGTATTTTACTAGATCTCCGGTTAGAATCCGGGAACTTGAGGCTCGTAATTTATTTTATCAAGAATCTGACATAAACTAATTTGCCTTGTCACAGCATTTTTATTAAATGTTGATACAGTGTTAAACATTAAAATATAAATATTGTAAACCATCGCTTTTTAATAAAACAAATTGTATCTATTATGTTGTCAATTATTTTATCTTTTTTTTTTCATTCTAAAGGAGGTACTTCAGGATTTTCTTCAAACTCGCGTTTCTTAAATTTCAGTGATTTATTCTTTTCTATAATCTTGCTAAAATCCATTTTGTCGTCGATGGGCCCGATTTCCAGCATTTCACGCCTGTGAAAAAAGAAAATAAGTAAAAACTATTTTTTTTATCATGTCAGCTCTCTCCAAGAGGCAAGACGGCGAGGAGTTTTGGGTGTATTTTTCGGGCACAGGCGAGATTATTGTTGGAATCGTTTCGTTTTAGGGTGTAGTTCAACCCCCTAAGTTTGCTTACAAATTGTTGGTGTGCTTGATTTTATAATTAACAATTAGTGACGAAAATAGTGTTTTTTTCTCTATTTCCTTTAATATCTCCGTTCCTCTTGACTTTTAGTATAGCATATGCATTGAGAAAGTTGTTCCTTATGAAATTTCCTAAAAAATGAGCACTGACAGAGGTCGCTAAGTGCAATTGTTAACTTGCAAATAGCCCCGAAAATTAAAAAAACACGTTTTTTTCACTATTTTTTTACTAAAAAATGACCGCACATAGATGGCTGAAAATTTTCAAAAATGATGTCTATGTTGACCCAATCATGCATGAATAATTTTGGCGTCATCGCTCAATTACTTCTCGAGTAATTAACGATCACTTTTTTTTTGTTTCCTAAATTGCAAATTGCGCCATTTTTTTCACAAACGGGTTTCGCTGGTCGGACCAAGCCAGAAAAATCTTTAGTATCCCGTTGGAATTTTTGGAAAAAATTAATTCTAACCGATTTTATAATGATTTCTTTAGCGATATCAATTTTAGACAAACTATAACTTTTCCAATATTCAATCGTTATAAAATCGGTTAGAATTAATTTTTTCCAAAAATTCCAACGGGATAATCTCGCCTGTGCCCGAATAATGCACTTTTAAATGTTTTTACCTCCTCGCCGTCTAGCCTACAAGTTGAAAAATATAATTTAAAATAACCTATCAGACTTCTCGAAACAAACTTCTTCGGTCACAATTCGTTCATCTTTCGAAACTTCTGGAATCGCAGTGTTCATTTTATGACCAACTATAGTTTTTTGGTTTATTTTAGGCATTTTTATAAGCAGATGACCTGTAGTTTGCGATCTTTGTACGCAACTTTTTTCAGTTGAAACTTCTTCGGGTAATTGTAACTGAAATACTTTTCCTTTTATCACCGCTCGAACATAGTTTGGTTCTATGTCGACTTGAATCAACGACGTGTCTAAAAATCTGAGAATATAACAATTATTATTATTTTATTCAACCTATTTATTAACGTAAGTTTGCAACATGAATATTATTTAATTCAACATATTTATTAACGTAAGTTTGTTACATGTATGTTATTTAATTCAACACATTTATTAATTTAAGTTTTTGACGTGATAACGTCTTATAAATTGATGAAACACCAGCTGCACGCACGAAAAAGTGTAACGTTCCGCCTGACCCTGTGCGTGCAAGCGAGAGCGCAGTAGGCTTCGGCCCAAGTTTGACAGCTACTAAAATTTAGGTTATGTATTACGGAATACGTTATCACGTAAAACTATCGTCCGTAAACCGACTTTACCGACAACCAATTTTTTTTAACATGAACACTACTTCCTAGTTCATACGCTCCGCTGCCATCTTGCCTCTGTTTCTCTACCAGGGTACACGTGGTGTTACAAGAATAATTTCGTATACAAAGTTTTTTTTTAATCGGTTTAGCCGTTTTGGATGTACGCTGGATACAAAAAGCGAGATCACAGACAAAGCGGATACATAGGCACTTTAGCTTACGCTATTCGCGCCTAGAAAATTGGGACGCCTGGCAACTATGTGAAACACAAATTTAAGCGAAATTCTGGTAACTAAATGTCGCCCTGTCAACTAACGTCATTCTAGTGACTAAATATCGCCCTGTAATCCTACAGTTTTTCTACTTTTACTATATAATTGCGTATCATCCATTTTTGTTGCCATTCGAACCATCTACAAAACCAGCTTAAAACACGCATCGTGTGAAACCAATACAAACAAACCATCACAAAATCGAGTGCCTCAGCACGCTAATGGAACCTAGCAGCAAAATCAAGCAACAAATCTAAAGGCAAAACCAGCCTCGTATGCAGATTTTTACGTACTTATAAACAGCGATTTCTAAAACATAAATATTGGGATTGTCGTCGCTAAATCGAAACTTCAATTTGGCTTGATTAATATTCCAAGGTCGTCCTTCAGCCGTAAATAATTTTGGAGGTCCCTTCTTTTCACCTGTAGCCAAACTAACTGTATGAGGTTGGTTTTTTTGTCGTTGAGTCTTTTCGGCTATTAACAATCTGGTTTCGGGCGCGTGTTCAGTTGTTTGTTCCCAAAATCTAAAAGAACAATAGATATACTGTGTAGTGATATGTCGCTCCTGAGCGAGTCGTTCATAATGAACGACTCCTTTCTCGGAGCGGAGTGAGTCGCTCTTTTTTTTGTGAACGACTCACTCCGAGCGCCATTGCTCTGTGCTGAGCTGTTCTGTACTGTTGCATTCGCACATTTACAGAGCGCACACGGCACAGGCCACAGAGACACTAGTGAGCTTTGCAGGTACGGAGTTATCTTTGCTGAGTCATTTAATGTTGAATGACACTCTGTAAGTGCAATAGTACTAAGCTTACAGTGACTTAAACCATTCACATTGACGTCGTTGACAAAGATATAATATTGTAACAGTAAACATTATTGTTGTTAAGCTTGTATTATACTGTATAGTTCATCCGAAATGCGAATAATATAAGATCAGAATCATACTAAAATGAGCTCAGAGCTGAGTGTGTATTGTGCTGTGCAATGCTACGTGACTACTGAGCATGCGTGATGACAGTTCACACCTCTGCAGTCTGCACACTTGTGTAGTGCGTACTGACTATTTTTAGTGAGCAAATTAGCTCTCATTGGTACAGAAAAAAATCGCGCTGAATCCATTCCGACCACTCTCACCTCCGTATCTTTCTTCGTTTAGAAGTTATGGCGGTTTTAAGGTTATCTAAAACTTATTTAGGTCGGTTTTGAGCTGCATTAGTACAAATAAGCATCTATCACTATCATATGCTAGAAGTGTTCACTGAATCCATCTCATTCAGTCAACAGCTTTGACGGCTTGACGCGGCGGTACGTATGTCGTACATACATGATACAAGGCTTATGGCAGTAGTGACTAGTGTTACCGTGTATATTAGAGTTTGTAGTCAACAGTATTTGAAAAACATTATAAACACGGATGTGATTCATAATTTTATTAGCCCCCATATCATTCTTAAACCCGTATTAGAAGGACCTCCGGTTGGCCCTGCTGAACACCCGTTTAACAAGTAACGATTTAGGATATGAAAATATAGTGACGTCATTATTTCGAACAACTTGCCTTTGATTTGCCTCTTCATCGTCAATTGTTTCGTATTCCCTTTCCATCCATTTCTCTAATCTTTCTTTTTGCTCCTTTCTTTTCACGGCATATTCTTTCTGTTGTTCTATAATTTCTTCAGTTAATTCGTCGTAGTTTTGCAGTGCTTTCAAGCGTTCGGTTCGAGTAATTTCAGTTCCGTCCAAGGAATCAAGCTGAAGCAATGTACCAACCACATACTCTCTGTATCCTTTATAATCACAACACGGATTTCCTGAAAAAAAAAAGTTTCAAACTACATTGCCTCCTTTCAGTGGGGGGGGGGGGGTGCAAATGTAGCCCATTTTCAGAGTTGTCTGGCGTTTATACTTTTGAAAACCTGCCTCGCAGTTTGTTTAGCACACAGTTGACCCGCGGTAATCCAACAAACGTTTTGCAAGACGGTGAGTATACTAGCTGCGGCGAAAGATGAAGCCACCGCGTCATAGTGACGTGAACGCTTTGCGCCCGCCTTCTAGCTATTGGCTGTTTCGGAGATCCATGCGCGTCGAGTGTTTATTTTTATTCTACCGCTACAAATAGATGTTTCGAATTTATTCCACACGCCACTGTCTGCGTGCAAGTAGGCGTTCACTACCATATTATTGATGACGTGTCTGGCTTCAACTCTCACCGCGGGCACTTTACCTTGTAATCCAACAAATTACATACACTGTAAAAAATGGTACTACATATTATAGACATGTCGGATTATAGGGGGTGCCGGATTAACGCGGGTCAACAGTATCACTAAACCATAAGTAATCTAGATTTTCTATCACTACCTATTATAAAACAAAGTCCCTCCGCCGCGTCTGTCTGTCTGCCTGAACGCGATAAACTCAAAAAACTGCCGAACCGATTTTCATACGGTTTTCACCAATGGACGGAGTGATTCAACAGAAAGGCTTTCATTAATGCTTTGTGTAAAGTGGTTGAAATATGACGACGATTGTTGAAGATGTCGGAAAAAATCAAGCCGACTGGGTTTGTTACTTTAAAACTCGACAACAACTGTACCGATTTGAATGGTAAAAGCATATTACCTGTCATAAAAAGTGATCGAAGATGAATGTTCGACTTCAAAGTTTGAAGACTAGTTAATTCCCCGATAAAATTTAACGTTAGATCCAACTTATTCAAAGATTCACAGGCCTCCAAGTTTTCCACGCGTTCTATAATATTCAAGGCCAAATTTAAATATTCTAATTTCTTTAATTTGTGCAGATTTTCTGTAAAAATAAACGAAAAAGTGCTATGAATTTATGTCAATTGCATGGTACTTTATGCAGATATATGTTCAAATTTTTAGACATAGATATTTTAAAGTAGCTCTCGCTCGGGTGACGGCTCATATTCTACGAAATTAGTTCTCGGTGTATGTGGAATACAGCTACAAATATTATGAGAATAATTGATTGTTCTCGTCATTGCAGACTAATCCGCCGCGATAGTAGAAGCTTCGGGTTTAAGCAGCGTCAGTCTGTCCTTAGGGAATACCGGTCGGGTTTTTTTTCTTTTACTCGTAGAGGCGTTTGGCAATTTTCCCGGTAATTTTTTAGGTCACAGACCGATCCTGGATTTAAGTTCCGACAATAACATTGGAAATTATTTGTTTCTTATAATTATGGCATTGTGTAACAATGTGCATAGGCGTAGCAACGATTTTATCTTAGGGAGGGCCAAATTTTCAACTCTACCTACTAAGTATTACCAGCTGCTAACTTATACATAACTGTTCCTAGAAGCGAAATCGATCAACACGACTTCCTGGAGAAATTTCACGACAAAGAAAACGTAGATTATTGTAGATTTATCTTGTTATTTGTACGTGAACAATTAATAATAATAGCAAACACTGTGCTATAAAATAATTTGTTATGTACGTTCCGTAATTAAAATTTGATATCATGATGAGATTGGCAATCGTAATTAATAATTTATTGTTCTTTCGCGATCTCGAATCGCCTCAAACATTGAGCACTCATGTCTCATATCAAATAAAAATACTACTTTATCACCTCTAGTCTAAGAATTTGAGCACCTCATTTGGTTGGTGAAATGTACCGATTTTAGCAATAAGATTGCCTTGCAACAGCAATATTTGAAGATTTCTACACCAATGTTGAAGATGTTCAATTCTTTCGACGTCCTCCTGATGCAGTGACAGCTCTTCGAGTGTTCCGATCTCGCACTCATTGTGTTCAGATTTTCTACGGACAAGTTCTTCGGTAACTGTAAACGCAAGTCAGCTTTGCTGAAAACTTATTTCATACTTTTATTGTCAGCAATGTTTCTTTAAAAAATTGTACTTACTTCGAACCATTGCGTCGTCAACATCCAAATATTTAGTACGACTGTCAATGAATATTGATCAAACTTGGTTACCATAGAAACGGTTAAATCTACTGCCTGTAGTTGGCCGGCCATTTAATAAATTCACCAACGAGTAATTGAAAAATTCACCTTAGCTGTGCTCCAGAAGCATTGTCAACAAATTTGATTTAAAAAGTTTAGATTGTGATCATTATAATTACAGTTTTTATACATGCAGGAGCAGTCTAATGTCATTGTCAAACTGTCTGTCATGTAGAACATTAGATTGTACTCGCACAAAAACAAATTACTAATCCACACGGAAAAAGATCGCTTTTGATGCCAAATTACTTTTCGAGCAAGATCGATTCAAAATTGTGCAATGATTTTCTTATGAAGTATGATCACAATCTAAGATCTAGAAAATGAATGTGAGTAACCTTTTACACGCGATTAACGTAAAACTTATTTTAATTTGTTCTTACCACTCTCACTTTTTGGCAAACATTCAGTCACAAATTAAATCACTCGTAAATTAAATAACGTTGCCTGTGCTTATTGGTTTTCGTCCGTAGCTATGTTTTATCTTTCATTCAAGATGGTTGTAGAGATGCCGCCATCCGTCAAGCGCGATACCTTTAAATATCGGAAACCGATCACAAAATTGGTTTGCGTCCATAGCTACGTGTCATCTTTCGTTCAAGATGCTTTCTACGATGCCGCCATCTGTCGGTCGACGCCTTTAAATAGCGGAAACTGCGTAAACACGTTACTTCCGTCCGAAAAAAGATCTGAGTTACTCTCAAGTCATGCCTAAAAAAGTCTTACTGCAATAAAATGTGGAGCGAAATCATTATTAAAAAAAGTGTAAGCATGAGAAGAAAAAAAAACGATATATACAATTATTTTATTTTTTTAATGAAAGGTTCTAAATTAAAAATATCATATTAATAAACAAAATCATAATTATTTTAACAAAAACAATATTTTTACATGCATTATACATTAATTCATTACATTACACTAATGGCTGTAGGTATTTATAAATATTATTCGGATCGCATTTTGACGACAATATCAGTGAAGTTTCAAAAATCATAGCTGTGCATAAAAAAGTTGCCATTTGAAATGAATATTAAAAAATAATTGTTTTTTTACACATATTTAAGATTAACTTAGTAAAATCACGAAGTGCTATGCTGTGAACATACCACGAAGTCTGTAACCAGGAGACCTGGCTTCCTATGCTTGCCGTGCGAGATGGCGCTGTTATCACTACCCGGGAAAACTTCGGTTCTTTCCGCCTGCTGTCGCTATAGTTGCCAAAGTTGTTTAACTTCATAGACACTACACGCATGTATGCCGTAAACGTGTGTGCGTTACCCAGTAGCTGACGCCATATTGGTTCTAAATGCGACAGTTATCGGTTCGCCGCTGCGCTCGAGCTGGGGTCATACGCACGTAAAATCAGGGGGGGATAAATAAATTATGATTATGTAAAAAGCTAATTTTGGCCAAGATAAATAAACGAGGATCCCTGTAATAACTAAAATATAAATGACTTCAAACAGTTCAGCTCCAGAATCCTAAATCTGGACCGGAATTGGTTCGAATATTATTTGTTTACTATTTCCGAAAAATTCAGTGTACAGCGAACAGACCGAGAGGAATCCTATGGGAAGTGTGTTCCACTAAAAATTCAGGGCACAAAAGTTTCGTAGCAAACCGGATTTTGGTAAATTTTTGACGTTCCCAGGGGCCTAGATTAATTTGCAATTAAAATTGTTAACAAACAGAACATAACGCCATTTTGTACTTTGAACTTAATTCTTCCTATTTTATGCATAACTCTAATTATTTCACTATGCAGGGTCGGTTTTAGGTTAAATGAATTGATTTGGCCTAACTGAACGTATTTACAAAGAGAGTACAGCTATATTTAAAAAAAATGGAAAAAATCAAGTTTAATCAAGGGGTAGGACTTAAAAAAATAAAATCTCAGATAATCTGAGATTTTTTATTACGGACTATTCCATATGGCAATGTAACTCCAGAAAGTCTCAATAAAATGATTCAAATTGGATCTTGAAATTGTTAAGTTCGGCCCTGATCATATGACGATCGACGTATGCAGTGCCGTAGCTAGCCCTTTACGCCCCCAGTGCGAATTTCTGTAACTGCGCCTTTGAAAACCCGAAACTTAGTACTGGTTCGGTCATTTTTCCGCCCCTCCACGGTTTGCGCCCTGTGCTTGGGCACTGCCCTAGTTACGACACTGGATTTATGTCAAAATAAATTATACGTCAATCCAGGGGAGCGCTAAAATGATCCAAGTTCGACCCTGCATTCACCAAAACCGACACAGACTGTAAAAACTGATTATTGTCGTGAAAGGATATTCTAAAAAAAAATTTTTTTTTTAGATCTGAATAAGTTTTATAAGTGTTTTAAATCTAATTGGTTATTATTTAGACTAACGACTAGTTCCTGGTAAATTTTTATATACAAATATTTCTTAAATATCATATTTCAGTCTCTCACTGATTACATGGAAAATTTGCACTCAATTATTTTATTGCACATTTTTTTTTTTAAATGCAGTAACCAGATTTTATAATAAATTTTTTATATCCTTTTTGGCACTATGAATTAGACTAATTAATTATTATATTTAAATTTATAGATAGATGTTACTTTGGCACATTTCTTTGTAACTCGTTTTTCAGATTATTTTTTTCAGTACGTATTTTTTAAATTATGTTATGTCCGTATACAAAATTTTTGATTTCAGATTTGATCTTCTCTTTTTGTGTTTTAAGACACTTTTAGTAATCAAATTCTCTTCAAAATTCGGATTATTAATACTCAGATTGTTTCGAATTTGAATACTGGTAAAAAACATTTTTTTTCATGCTATGACAAACAGTTTCTATGTCCAGTTGCATTTGATTTAAAGTGTAGGTCCAACACTTTAACCGTAGACTAGTTAACTCAGTCCTTGAATGAATAATTTAATACCGATTTGTTTAAATTTTTTTTAATACATTAAGGCCGTATTCAGGCACAGTTTTTTTTAAACCAAACTATCATTTTCAAAAATAGATCCTAAAACCAATTATCTATTTGAAGCAGCCCCGGGATAAGCAGACGAGGATGTCTACTACAATTTTGAATTGTTTCGACGCGGGACAACTCGTGAAAAATTATAAAAAACTGTTCCCAGTACACTCTCTGTTAAAATTGAGCACGCTGAAAAACATCGGAAAGTCTTACAGGAAGACGCGTTGAAGCAATATCTACATTCATCGGTGCCCATGGCAAGAATCTGATTTCGCGCTCTCCCGGGTTTGCGCCGCTGATATTTATAAAATGTTTATTTGTTTGACGAGGCTGTCTCAAATAGATACGCGGCCTTCGATCAGAAAGTTAGCTTGGATATCAAAAATCAGTGCAGACCCGTTATTAATTTTATTAGACGTAAGCCAACAGATTTTCTTTTAATACTGATACATATTATGATGAAGCATTTGTTGAGAGGGTGCCGTTGGTGTTTGGGGCGGCGGGGGCGGCGTCTGTTGGTACGCCTGATGCTGCACTCAGCTAATATCATGATATTGGTGATATTGCTGCTCAGCTTGCTGGGGACCGTTGTTCGGTGGCGATTGATGATGATAGGCAACCATCATGTTGTGATCTTGACTGGAACTGTCACCGCCCATACTGATTTGAAGCTGCTGTTGACTGTTTGCGTCGTTCGATGATTGTTGGTGCTGTTGAACGGGTTCTGTTTCGTATTTGCCGCGCTTGAAACGACCGTACAGTGATGAATACGGAAGATTATAATGGATTGCGGCCTGATTTATCGACATCTGACCAACTCTGCCAATAGAAAAGACATTTAAACTCTCGACTCCGAAACACAACGAGTAGAAGATGACTTCTGACCAGGGGCGGATCGAGGGAGGTGCAGCCCTCCCCCTTTAATTAATGTTTGGTTTAAAATAATATTGTAAGGTGCTTTTGAGGCACTTAAAATAGCCTAAAAGGAAGTTTTTTTCTTCCCTCCGCTGCACAGCAAACATTCCATAATCTAAAAAAGGTTAAACAATCCGGAAATTAATCAATGAGTTACCTGACTGCTTCTAATGCTTCCCCCATGGCATCTTCCGACCAAGGTGTTGGATTTGATCGGGATAACTCAATGCCTTCTCGTTTACAGCGTCCGTACAATGTTCCGGTGGGAATTCCGAATTCAGTGGAGGCTCTCTGAACAGACGTTTGACCAGAACGGATTGATTCCAGGGCTCTTTCTAAATCTTCCGGCGACCAAGTTGTTGGAGCTGCATTGAACGGTGCTGCTAATCTGATACCTTCACGACGAGCTATCTTATATAAGGTACTGCTCGGTATTCCTAGAAAAACAGTTTTTATTTGTTTTTTGTCGAAATGCTATTCCGAAATGTCGACAAAACTACAACTTACCATACGCTTTACTGGCTTTATTAGCCGATATTGTGCCAGTTCGTAAAGCTTCCAAAGCTGAATTCAAACTATCTTCTGTCCAAGATTTTGTTGGACCTTCCTTTTTAGGGGTGTCTATTCCCAGTCTATGAGCTCGCTGCCAAAGTGTTGTTGACGGTATTCCATACGTGGCAGATGCCTAGGTAAAACAATTTTTTATTTAAAACTAGTCTGTCTTCACTAAACAGTTAATGTTCATTAAAAATTATAAATTAACCCCATTATTTATTGAATGTCACTATAAAATTTTGCTCAGCTATCCCCAAACCCAAATATACTCGAATCATTTCGAACCTTTGTTAGACTCATGTTATGATTTCTCAATGCATCCAGTGCAAGTTCCATATCTTCCTGACTCCAAGTTTTTGGCCCTCCGCCTCCTGTACCCGTATGACTACCATGTCCTCCGCCGTTTGATATATGACCATGCATCGAATGACCATTGGTTTTTAGCCCTTGTTCGGAATTCAAATCTGAAAAACCGATACAATAATTAAGACAATCCACAAACCCAATTGATATTCATCCAAACTTCAATTTACCAGTATGCGATGAGCTCGGAATAAGTCCGAGAAGTTCGGGCGTTATCATCATTGTATGATGCATTTGTTGCGATGTGCTGCTTCCAAGATGTGAATGTTGGGATAAATCGTCACCATCGATTGATCCGCCTCCCATAGAACTACCAGCGCGATTATCTCCGGCCCCAGATAGTCTACTGTCGATATCGTTAGCGTCAACTGAACGTAATGTTTCAAATTTTACTTTCACATCGCCGTGACTTGAACTCGTCTCTGTAACACAATCACCAGAGTTAACAGTAAATCATCAGCGTATTTAAAATAAGAAACGGCCATAACAAGTACATTCTTCTAGTTTGACATACCTGACAAATCGTGGTGAGTCGTACAATGAGATGGTTCGCATTGTAAGATGTCTGAAGGTCGAACTGGGGTCGCAGCAGGGGCTGGTGGTTCCGGAGGAAGTTCTACTTCACCGACGTCGCCTACGACTACATGCTGTAAAAAAGAAATAATTTCAAGACTTATTAAACATTGTGTACTGTTGAAGATGATTTTTATTATTTAGAATAAATGAAATGTTGATTTTTTATGGTGGGGGTATTTTAGTATTAACACACGCACCTGAGACGGTATCAATCCATGGCCAGTCATATTCAAAGGCTGCTGAACGCTGTTATCGCTGAGAGCCGGCGATATAACACCGTCTCTATCGCACCTCTGACCGTTAAAAGTTCCCGTGGCGTCACGTCCGCCAAATACGCAACCTTTCGTGTCCTCCGTACTACCAGACTGTTGGTCTTCTTGTAAAATCACCACCGGCATTGTTGCGTTCTTGTCAACATCGTCGTCTTCGTTCTCTTCACTTGTATTTATCGACTTGGCTGTTTTATCAATTGTTTCGTTATTCAACTCTTCGTCATTGTTGATCGATTGTTCTCTATTGTTGCTATAAATGCGGTACTTGCTCGTGTTCGGTATTAATTTGTACTTTTTTGATGACGTTGGCAAGTTTGATTGAAGAGATGGTCTTTTGTATTTGTTTGTGAACAGTCGACGCGTAGCTGAGGGTAATATTTCAGCGGCACCGTGGTGAAAACCAAACGGATAATTGTCAGTGTTATTGTTGCATATTGTACTATTGTCGGAAACTTCGCACAGTCCTTTGATTTTTAATTGGTCGGCCGTTTTTAGTAAAGACTGTAACAAACAAATGCCACACTGTAACAAACACTACACTAATGCAACATTCTTTTCTTGCTGGAACTACCCTTTAAAGCTAGTTTTTACGGTATTTTGTCAAGCTGTGCTGAAATTAGAGCAAGCGATCAGTGATAACTTCAAAAATAAAAGCGTGCCAAAATTGTCTTCTAAGGATTCGACAAAGCTTATCAAAATTGTCAAAGCGGCAGACCGGGAACTTTAAACAAACAATTTAGTTGCTTGATTTCGCCTTCCAGCAACCAAATTGCACAGAGTTACCGATTTGATGTAGGTAATTAAAATAAAATTCGTCAATTCAGATGATTCAACAAAGCTTATCAAAATTGGAAAAATTGACCAAGAACCAGTTTAATTGCTTGGGTTTTATTTTAGTTGCACTTAGATTGATTTAAACTATAAAGCAACTAAATCTGTGTTGTTATGACTTCTTATGATTCAGCAAAGCTTAGCGAAATTTAGTACACTAAAAAGTTCAACAAGCAACTTAATCGCTTGATTTCATTTTCCTTCAAGTAAAAGTCAGAGCAGACTAGGCGCAGTCAATGTAATTGCTACCTTTTATTTTCCGGCAAATTAAGTTGCAGTTGGTTCTGAAGTTTCAAAATTTATCTCCTAGCAATTAAGTTGCACAACAATACTGTTAAGACTTCTGAAGACTCAGCAAAGCTTACCGAAAATTGTTAACGCAGACCAACAGTTTCAAGCAAGCAATTTAATCACCTAATTTCAACTAGTGATGCCACGAATAGTGATTTTGCCGAATACCGAACACCGAATATTCGGCCATGTTCTCGGTCAAAGCGCCGAATATTCGGCGGCCGAATGTTCGGCAAACTATGTGTACATTTCGCGGGTGACAGGTTACGACTTGTCCCATTACGGAGTGTGCGGTAGCAACTGGTAGCAACGCCGCGGGCGTATTTGTTTCATTTGCGCAACTAGACCGTGTCACGACACGCATTATTTGTTCATTGTTACATCCAATTGTGTTATTAATAGTCCTTATTACTAAAAAATATCACTGTTTGTTCACCAAAAGCTTTACAAAATAATACTATTTAAGAAAAAAATCGCATATTTTTGAGTAATATGTGCGTTTTTCCTCATGATTTGATATTCGGTATTCGGCCGAATAGTACGCAACATTCGGCCGAATACCGAATATTAAAAAAAGCAGCCGAATAGGCCGAATACCGAATAGTAGCCGAATATTCGTGGCATCTCTAATTTCAACTAGCAACCAAATTGCATTGAGTTACTGAGTGATTCGAAACTTACAGTGTCTAAATTGATCTGCAACATTTTCCTACAATAATTGTTAAAGGCCGAACGCATTACACTCTAGAGTCTAAATAAAAAAGTGCTTGGATTGCGTTAATTATTCTGAACGATCACGTGTGCGTCGTTCTCATCCACGCCCATTGCCAGCGACCCTATTCCGGTCCCTTTACATACACACGCACACAGACAGACGCGCGTCGGGACGCCTGCAGCAGGACGACATCGTCGCGCTTCGTCTCGTCTCACTCCTGCCGACGTACGAGCCGTCTGTGCGTCTCGCTCGCTCTTATATGCATGCGAGCGAAGATGATCAATACGCACAGAAAGTTGCCCTGGACTTCTCTTCGTGAGTAATGCGCGCAGAAAAGGAATAATTGAGTTATATATTAATACAACGCAGATATACATATATATACGTTTATTTAATTTGAATAAGGTCCGATTTAAAATGAGAAGAAAAACTTGAAAGCAGAATATTTCAATTGTTCGGGTTTGTTTGTTTCAACGATCGATTTTTTGTCTTAGCGTTTACGAACTATAAACTAGAATGTCAATTGAATTTTCAAAAAAATAATATTCGTACTAGGCTTAGATTACTTTAACTGCTGGTGGTCTTATAAGCTGCGGGTAGTAACCATTTATAAGCAACGGTATAAAAAAATTAACTTAAAATCTTGACGTACCGATAGGCCTAACCGCCATTCATTTACTGAGCCTGGTATAATTTTTACAACAAAAATGAATGAAACGCTGTTGTTTGACGAAATTACATCATGTGTATTTGACTTAAGGCCCCCATATGGCATACACCTCGTTCTTTTTTGGCAGTTTTAACCGCACGAGTAAAACTGTACGGGTAAACACGAACAACGACCATGTCCACACACTAGGCGTTGTTTCGTTCAATTTTTCTGAAGTCGTGGCATCATCTGATTTGCTTTGATGGATCCTACAACGTTACAGAGTCGAACAAAACCCGTCCTTTTTAACTGCGTCGTCACACACACGGGCCGACTTGAACGACACGTTTAAAACGGACGGTTTAAATCAAGCAGAAACAGATATTTTTGAACGCCGGTAAGAAGGACGGTTTTTGGCCACACACCGACCGTTTTACCCGTACAGTTTTGCCCGTGCGGTTAAAACTGCCAAAAAAGAACGTGGTGTATGGGGGCCTTAAGACAAAATTAAACCAGGTCCAGCTTCGCCCGAATTTGTAGATTGCCACCGTTTTTTTGTCAACTTACATTGCATGATCGCCACGAAAAGCGCTTTTATTTTAACGCGATAACATATACCCTACGTCCATCCTGAAGATTCGTTGTAAATATTGGTAAAAAAATAAGTAGTTTCGGAGATTCCTACATTCAAACTTACAAACTTTATCTTTTTATAATATTAGTATAGATATGTGACAATAAAGAGTTTTGCTGTTCTTGATTATTTCGTTATCCAGGCGAAGCCAAGTTGATCATTTTTTGCGATCTTCTAAAGTTATAAGATTCCGGTTCTCCGGGCATTTCTCCGGTTTTAACCGGGTCTGCATGTACCGGTAATGTACCGAGATATTTAACATTGTCTACTACAACGATGTATTCTGCTAGCTTAGGGAACCATACTATCTGCCCATTGCAACACTGTGCAAGACCTGTCATCACTTACTTTAAAATTCCGGAATCGAAGGAGCAATATTCAAGCCCAGGACCTGGGTCCTCGTGAAAAGACAGTCCGTAAATTTGAAATGAATCTCTTGATTCCCAAGGATTAGAGTCTAAGGCGATTTGATAGTACCTCGTTGTTTATTATTCGGAACCCAAAGGAATGATGAGACCTCTGCGCCGAACTGTAATAAGGGAAACATTGATTTAGAAGCATTATGGAGGCTAGGTTAGCTTCCCTCATACTTTTCTAAATCAATGTTTACCTGTCAAAAACCCCCTTAGGAGAGTTCGGCGCATTTCTCACCAAAGGTCTCACCATTCCTTTGGGTTCCGAATTGTTGACATGCATTTCCGAGCAGTTCTAGAAGTCAGTAAGTTCTTTCAAGGTTATATCTCTCCAAAGTCATTAATTCCTAAAGTACAGACGACATATATCTGTGAAGATTACAGACGCTCGACAGCTGAGGGAATTAGCAGTTCGGAAGTTTGCCTTGTGTGTACGTGGTTTTAATATAGACAGAACAACTGGTGAAACTTCTTAATTACTCGTAAGCAATTACCAATCGATGAGTTACGCAAGAAATAATGGAGAGGAGATCTGACGGCAATTCGGAAGATTGAAACGTGTGTAATAAGTTTTAATGTAGACAGAACGACTGGTGAAACTTCTTAATTACTCGTAGGCAATTATCAATCGACGAGTTACGTAAGAAATAAAGAAGGCATTCGGAAGATTGCGACGTGTGTAATATAGACATAATAACTGGTGAAACTTCTTAATTACTCGTAGGCAATTACCAATCGACAAGACGTAAAAAATAAAGAAGGGATTCGGAAGATTGCGACATGAGTAATATAGGCTGATGAAACTTCTTAATTACTCGTAAGCAAGTACCCATCGGCGAGTTACGCAAGAAATGGAGAGATAAGTGATAATGTGACGGCTATTTGCATCTTCTCATGACATATGAAAATCCCAGCAAGCACATGTGCCATGCTTTGGTGTTCTGTATACTATGCATTCGGCATTTATTTGTCATACTCACTTTCATCCTTATACAAGGTCCTTTATATAGGTAATAGTATAGAGATCATACATACATACATACATACACATAACAGTACTGTACATACATTGCTACTTCCTGTTTCTCCTTCGCCATATTCGTAACAAATTCTACTACCTTTTCCGGTTACATCGACCCCGGACTAAAAAGCTCACACTGGCACAAGCTTTCCCAAAGCTCGTCTTCGCACCCACACATTCCAAGCATGCCCACAGGCCACAGCGCTCGTAGCAGCGGATGACAAAATGTTTTCTTATGAATGAAATTTTGTCAAATTATTTCTTAATGTACAGGGTGTCCCACGACATGACTGCCATAGCCTGGGACTGTGTTGCTGGGGTGATTTCAAGTCAAAAATGTCTAATGAACATATTATCCGGAACGCTATCCTAACTGAGCTAGAGGCATTTGAAATTTTAAATAAGTAAGTCCACTAATGCAGGTGTAAGAAGACCAGGTAGCTGTGAATCACCATTAGTATTTATTCGTGCTGATCCTGAGACTCTTCGCAGAGCTGCCACTTCAATTCTAAGAAGAGCAAGACTATGTATACAGCAACCGGGTGGACATTTTGAGCAACTAATTCAATAAAGCGATTTATTTTTAAATGGTTTTTAATTAGTAGGGAATTCCTACTACTACTTATCTAAAATTTCAAATGCTTCTAGCTCAGTTAGGATAGCGTTCCGGGTATATGTTCATTAGACATTTTTGACTTGAAATCACTTCAGCAACACAGTCCCAGGCTATGGCAGTCATTTCGTGGGACACCCTAAACTTCAATACGGTTTATTAAATCGCTTAAAAAATCGCGCATTCATAGTTTAATACTTATAAAACACTTAGTAATATCAAAGAGAAATAATTGCAATTTTTAGAAGAAGCTCTCTTCTTTTTAGTGTATTTGCCATAAGGCACTTACACTATTGGCGTCGGTCGGATGGCGGGACCTAGGGGTCGGACCAAAATTTCTCGACGTTTCATAGCCTCCTAAGAAGTTTGGCACCATTTTTGGAAAAGTCTGTTTATATATGTATATATATATATATTTATATATATATATATATATATATATATATATATATATATATATATATATATATATGTACGGGCTATAACTTTCGAAAGAGTTAATTGATTTTAACGAAATTTGGACCACATGTTGGAAGCCATCACCGCACGAAGCCTATTTAAAATGGGCCTAATCGGGCCATGTTAAGGGTGGTATTTAGGGGTTGAAAACAGTTTTCGGGCCCAAAAATACCGAAAAATTTCTCCTAATCGTTTCAAAATTGAAATTTAACCCTTTAGTAATTATTAAAATGTGCTGCTAAAATTTTAATAAAATCGGCCCGACAGGACCGGACTTACAAATTTTATGAAAACGCAAGTTTAGTGATATGGATTTACATACTGAATGGTGTATATAATTTGGTACAGCTGTTGAATTGATATTAATATTGAAATTAAGTAAAAAAATGTCGTTTTAAGGGGAGTATTAAGGGTTATTTTTTTTATTTTGCCCAAAAACAAAGCTAAGTTCATATAATAGAGCCACACTGCCTATAAAAGCAAATACACTATATTGTCGGCAGGGTTTCGCACTGCGACCCGAGTTTTTTATCTATTATCAACGATGAAAATAATCAGAGAAAAAAATATTGCTGAAAAGTATCAACATATAGGTATAGAGTTTTGTAAACATTTTTACCATAACTACCGCTCGTTTTTCACAACTAACCAATGAAATTGAAAGTTTTAATGGTCAAATGAGACGCTCTCACGATATTTTCCATGTTTATATATTTACGTATAATATATACAGTGTAAACTCCATTTAACGTCACTCGATATAACGACAAACTCCTTAAAACGTCGAAATTACTTCACTCTAGTTGGTTTACCTTGTTGCTCATACAATGATACACTCTAAATAACGACACACCCACTCTAAATAACGACAACAATACGCCACCATTAAGCAATAAACAGTACTTGTTTGTTATTTTGTTGCTTTGTTGTCGGCATCATGCGTACCGGAGATTCTAAGAAATTCGTTCTTTTGTTTGTTGGAATTATCTTTCATATGTTTAGCTTAGCTAGTATGAATGTTTGTTGGTCAGTTGTAATTTTTAAATAATTATTATGAGTAAATACATATTATGGTAAAAAAATATTAATGGATTATTGCTTCGCTCCGTTTAACGACAACTCTCAATAACGTCACAAACTGCACAGCCCCTTGAGTGTCGCTATGTGGAGTTTACACTGTATATTTAAACTTGCAAAAAATTCATTATCAGATATTATATAATAAGTCGATGAACTTTTATACAGTCCACTGGTTTAGAACCGCTGATAACAACTAAAGACGAAATCGCCGACCTTCAAATCCAGAAATTGTGCTGAATTTAATTCGTATATATTTTTGAAATACCAGGCAATTTATTTTTTAAAATTTGAATAAATTAAAAGAGCTAATTTTTAATTCATTTTATATAATATTTATATCGCAAAAAATAATGAATAAGCAATATTATTAGAAAAATATTTTTCGTTAATTATTCCATTCAACAATACTTTGGTCGATTTTGACGAAATTTTCGATTGATTTATTTTATACAAATACATTTCTCAGTATTTTTAAAATCAGTTTTTTGCACCAATAACACTTCAGTCCAAAAATGATATAATATATTTTAATGAGGTTATTCTTTAATAAATTACTATCAAGAACTTAATGAAAAATCTATTATTTAAGAGTGTAATAAAAAAACGGCTAGATGTAACCTTAATTAAAGCAAAATTAAAGATTTAATATGTATTTTAGTTTTACAAAAATACATTTTTAAATTAAATAATTGAAAGCACACAAGAAGCAATCTTCTCAAATAGTTCCAGAAAAAAAATAATGACCTCGAATCGTATTCATGCAGCGTTCTGTGCTTTATTGATTAGTTTTAATACAGACTTTAATTACATTCAGATGTTTTCTTTCTCTGCGATGCTCCATTATTTCCGCGCATTCCAATTGTTTTAGATTTTATATCTGCCATATTTCTTTAAACATATAAAAACATTTAAATATACTAACATAATTGTTATCATTCATGCTAAAACATCGATAAAAAACATACTCACTCGTAAAAAACGGCAACGTTCTCATCGAATAGTCAATTTAAAAACAAGAACGATCCCCGGAAAAAAAAATTAAACACACATTTTTTTTCCTTGCACGCACTTTGACACCGTCATCGAGAAAACAGTTGAACGTCACGACAGCATTTTGTTTTATTTTGACGTTCGTAAAAACAAACGAAAAGCGAACTTAAAAACCATATGTGTGTTTGTATAGATAAGCGAATATAATAAAAAAGAGGACGCGGAAAGAAAAACGAAAAACACGATCGGAGCAATAAACGGGCGAAAGTACAAAACGTCCAAAGAGATCGAGTCGCGGCGCTCGTTGTTAGAGAGGAACGAAGAAGAGATGTGTAAAAGGGATATAAAAAGGACGTGACCTTCGACCCTATACGTACAGTTGTTCGTAGCGGCTCGTAGCTGTTCGCATACACTTCACAACGCCTACGAAACTCGCTCTCTCTCTCTCTTTCTCGCTTCCACTGGCGTCCTGCAAATGTCGCCTTCACGAGACACGTACCGCCTCCGCTGCCCCCGCTGAAGCCTGATTCTCTCTGTATATACATAGAAAAACTAAAACGCTTCGAAAGAAAAATAAACTTTTCCGATTGCGGAAAAAAATTTAATTCGTTCGGGATGTAGGAAGTTTCAGAACCGCGATGTAAATAAATTGTTATTTGTCACCTGATTTTTAATCTATGAAAAAGGTTACAAAAAATTAAAGAAAAATAAATACGAAAAAAATTGGTTGTCTGTAAAGTCGGTTTACGGACGATAGTTTTACGTGATAACGTATTCCGTAATACATAACCTAAATTTATATAATAATTATAATAATTCGAATCTATGATATTGCATCTTTCGCTTCAAATTTAGGTTAATTTTATGTATTTAAATTACTCACCAATTATAATATAATTGTTTTTTTTAACTTTCTTTCTTTCGTATTTATTTTAAGTCTCAAAGATTAACTGTCATAATATTTTGAAAACAATTGTTTCACTGTTTATATAAAATTCCAAAACCTACTTACAATATTTAAGTATTTTCATACGTCAAAAAATTGATTTTTATAATGATAAAATTTGTATGAAAACGATTTTTTCGAGAGATGAGACCTAGCTAAAACGATTTTTTGCCCCCCAAAATCCCTTTTCGGTAAATTTTATCCAAATCGTTAGGGCCGTTTTCGAGAAAAGCACGCACAGGGTCAGGCGGAACGTTAGGAACGTTACACTTTTTCGTGCATGCAGCCGGTGTTTTATCAATTTATAAGATTGGTGATTCATCAATTTATAAGACGTTATCACGTCAAAAAAAAACTCGCGACTTCCCCGGAATTTTCAAGAGATAAATGTATAAGCATTCAGAATCGAACGACAGCTAATCAAAGCTTTAAGTTGAGCTTAGCGTCACTTCCGTGACACAACAATTTAGTGTAAAGCAAACCAGGTCGAGCTGGGTGTGGTTTTTCGCGAAAATAGGTCGCACAGGCGGGCACTTTCGCGGAGAAGCTCCTAGAATACCAAACCACAGTTGTGCCACAATAATCATTTTTTTTAAATAGATACCTATTTTGTCTAGGACCTATAGGCTATACCTACGGGCTTATATAAATAATTTTATAGCTTGCAGTAAAAAAATATTTTTAACAAAAAAATTGAACCGACTTCACACTAAAAAGTAAAAAATAATTGCGTATTGAAATGTTTTGGAGTCGGTGTAGTTCTCGGAATAGATTTCATTTTGGCTGACACCGACTCCAAAACATTTCAATACGCAATTATTTTTCACTAAAGTCGGTTCAATTTTTTTGTTAAAAATATTTTATTTTTCCCTTTTTAGTGTTAATCTAACACTAAAAATCGGTGAGCATACATAAAAAACATTATGCGTGCCTTTGAAATTTGTGAGTTTCCGTCGATTTCTCCGGATTCCACCATCAGATCCTGACTTGGTTCCGATGGGACCACCTCTGAGATGCACTCTTTCGAATAAAAAAAAAAAATTGAAAATCGGTCCATAATTGACGGAGAAATCGGTGAACATACATAAAAAAAAATATATAATATACAGACTCCTCCTTTCTGTTGAAGTCGGTTAAAAAGTATAAGTTATACAACGAGTTTCAGTTAAGACGCAACAGAAGCAAGAAATCATTAATGCATTAGAATAGCTGCGGCGAAAGATGAAGCCACCGCGTCATAGTGACGTGAACGCATTGCGCCCGCCTTCTAGCTTGCTATTGGCTGTTTCGGAGACCCATGTGCGTCGAGTGTTCATTTTTATTCTACCGCTATAAATGAATATGTCAAATTTATTCCACACGCCACTGTCTGCAGGCAAGTAGGCGTTCACTACCATATTAATGATGACGTACCTGGCTTCAACTATCACCGCGGGCACTATACTGAAAATCGTGCCACTTAAAATGCAACATACACTGAAAAGGAATATTATACTAAATAAATAAAATGCATTAATGATTTCCATAGCTACCATATCAACTATGTCGAGTGTATTCCAGCGTTTCCAGGGTTCTTCTATTATTAAATTATTTATTACTAAAAAGCAATGAAGCGATTTTGCTAGGCTATCTTTTCAACAAACAAAAAAGAGACCGTGTATTTTGCACTACACACTATAGAAATAAAGTTGGTATCATTGTAAAAAAAATGAAATAATAATAATAGCAGCGACCGCCAGGATCGAACCTACAACCTTTAGGTTGCGAGGCAGCCACTATACCTCGCCACCACCCTAGCCGATTTTTTATAGTATACGGTGTACGTATATTGCAACGTTTCGTTACATTTTCAATCTCATGAATCTAATTTACAATACCGTGATTTTACTTTAAAAAATAGATAGTACTGCAAACTTACATTCTAGACTCTACAATCCTGGACAGATTCGATTGCATCTTTTCATAAATCAAACAATTTTGCATAATTAACTGTGCTCCATTTTGAAAAGACACATAGCTATTGAATGACTACATTTGAGCGCTAATAAAACGACCGGAAATAAAAACACGGAAGCATTTTGCTGAAACGATAATGCACGAGAACAGCCACGCCTGACATGGTGCAGGAAAATGGCACACGCACGATGCTGTCGAGAGACTCGACCCGTGACGGATTGTGTGGCTGGGTCGTTGTACCGTGCCTAGGAAATGTCCGTCATGCGAAGCGTAGCTCTGTTCGGTAAAGTTCGGTAAGTATCGAACAACAGTGTCTAAACAAAATCATATGCTTTTACAATTCCAACTCCACAAATGGAAAGTGGTATTAATTTAGGTCAAAATGAATTTTTCAAATTTTTTCAATATTTTCCCGTTTTGAGGGCTCCCGAGTTCAAAAAATATAGTCTGTTTATTTGTAAATACGATAGAGATCAAACGGATGAGCGGATTGAAACCAAATTTTGGGAAAATGTTTGATATGCAAATACGAAGAGACCTATTGTTATTGGGGAAAATCGGCGCCTGCGCAGCAGAGTTATATGTTATAACGTTATTTTTTTTAATATAATAATAGTATTATGGTTTATTATTCTATTTATTTTTACAAGAAAGCTTTGTAAAATTTTTTTGTTTCTAAACTTTATAGCTTCGATATTATTTTGAAAATTAAAAAAAATCAGCTGTTGTTTTGCTCTGATTATCTCAAAAAGGAATTACATGTAATACGCAACCGTGCAAACGAATAGCATATATCACAATATTTAATACTAGTCGTTACCCGTGTCACCGCACGCATTAACAGAAATTTTATTTTCTTAATTATATATCAAATGTAACTATTTTCGAAACTGGAAGGGTCCTATCGCCCAATTGACTGGAATCTTTTTTAAGAAAAAAAAAATTGGTTGTCTGTAAAGTCGGTTTACGGACGATAGTTTTACGTGATAACGTATTCCGTAATACATAACCTAAATTCTACATATAATAATTATAATAATTCGAATCTATGATATTGCATCTTTCGCTTCAAATTTAGGTTAATTTTATTTATTAAAATTACTCACCACCTATAATAAAAATTGTTTTTTTTTAACTTTCTTTCTTTCGTATTTATTTTAAGTCTCAAAGAATAATTGTCATAATATTTTGAAAACAATTGTTTCATTGTTTATATAAAATTCCAAAACCTACTTACAATATTTAAGTATTTTCATACGTCAAAAAATTGATTTTTATAATGATAAAATTTGTATGAAAACGATTTTTTTCGAGAGATGAGACCTAGCTAAAACGATTTTTTGCCCCCCAAAATCCCTTTTCAGTAAATTTCATCCAAATCGCTAGGCCGTTTTCGAGAAAAGCACGCACAGGGTCAGGCGGAACGTTAGGAACGTTACACTTTTTCGTGCATGCAGCCGGTGTTTTATCAATTTATAAGATTGGTGATTCATCATTTTATAAGACGTTATCACTTCAAAAATAATTTTTAAAATATTTACGTACACAAAAAAACAAAACAAATAACACAAACAGCTAAAGCTTGGTATTACAATTTCGAAAATATCTTGACAGATCTCTTATAGGGTTTGAAAATAGCCTAGTGTAATGCCATTGCTTTTATCACTCTATAATACAAGCCCACAGTTCCAAGTTTCTGATCCGAGAACTCGTAAAAGTATCAATTAAATATATTATTAAAAATGAGCATAATAAATTGGCAATATGAATTGTCGCTGGGACCAAAACTAACATTGGCAGTTGGAGATCTTAAAAAAAAAGGAAATTGAGTTCAATAATCCAAATTTATCAAATGGAGATTATTTTAATGGCCTGAATTCAGATCACGAATGAAACGAATCGTTTTCATTTTTACATATTTCTGCGAATGTCGTAGCACGTAGCAGGAATAATACAAGCTTTTATAAAAACATCGACCACTCTCTCCTTCAGGATCGTGCTTCCGACTGGAGATGGCTGTTTATATTATTGTGTTATGTGCGAATCTAGAGTACGGCATTCCTAGCATTGCCGATCACCGTTCACCCTGGTTCAAAATGTAGGAAAAACGTTCGTATATAAAAGACCGGGAGCTACTGAACTTTTTAGAAGCTGATTTAAACATGGAAATCTATACTAATACTAGCGGCCCTGTACGTGCTTCGCTACGTATAAAGTGAAATAATAAAACAATTTAATTGGAACATCTATCTATCTATTTTATTTATTTTAAAATATACATTGACGTATATGTGTGTATGTCGAGCACTCCGGCTGCGCCGTCGTGCCCGGTGCAAAAGAACGAATGGGGAAGGAAGAAAAAAAATTTAGGGGTGGACTACCCCTAACATTTAGGGGGATGAAAAATAGATGTTGGCGAAGTGACACCTGTAGACATCTGGCGGGGATAACTAATTAAATGACGATTGATCAGTTTTCGACCAGAGAGGAAAAATGATTAAATTACTAAAATGGCTATTAAAAAATAAGGGTTGAACGTAGAAGGGTGAAAATTGAGGATTGTATGTATTTTTGTATGTTGTATCATAAAAAAATAGAAATTAAAAATTTTGTCTAAAAAATAAAAAAAAAAATTTAGGGGTGGACTACCCCTAACATTTAGGGGGATGAAAAATAGATGTTGGTCGATTCTCATAGATACCGGATAAGCACAAAAAATTTCATCAAAATCGGTCAAGCCGTTTCGGAGGAGTATGGCAACGAAAACTGTGACACGAGAATTTTATATATTAGATATAAAGCAGAAGAGTTTGTTTGTTTGTTTGTTTGAACGCGCTAATCTCAGGAACTACTGGTTCGAATTGAAAAACATTTTTTTTGTTGGATAGCCCATTTATCGAGGAAGGCTATAGGCTATATAATATCACGTTACGACTAATAGGAGCGGAAAATCAATGAAAAATGTTGCAGAATGTCAGTCAACATTTTTCACCATATACTTATATTCAGGTGAAATGCCGTAACAGAATATCCCAATATTAGCGAAGCATCTACCGAATCTCGGTTAGCTAAGTCGGTAGCGCGCTCGACTCTTAATCTCAGGGTCGTGGGTTCGAGTCCCACCTTGGACGAATATGTTTTTAATGTTTTTTTTTATTTTCTACATTGCTTTTTTCTAAGGCTATCATTTAAATTTATTTTAGTTTTATTTACGACTAATTAAAATTAAATAAATCTAAATAATAGCTCATTTGAAAACTATTACAGTACCTATATACAGATTGTATCAAATCAAAACGGTCCATAGGACATTCTGTGTGTAAGACAGAGACGATATATAAAGATCTAAAGCAGTAAGTAAGAATGAGATAAATGATCGCTAATATAGTTACTGTAGTTACGTAAATAAATAATTACGTACACTGTAAATCTTTTTACCAATTTATCAATTAAAACAACTACAAATAAATCTATTATGTTGTCGGTTGAATTACCACTATAAAACCATTTAAATATTTGTATTTTTTCCCGAACAGTATAAATAGCCATTTTATCAATAATTTCACTAGTGAATACTGACATTTAATAAAATTGTGATTTTTACTGTAGAAAACAAAGACGATACTATCAGATTGTATAACCACAGTAACTATTAGCGATCATTTATCTCATTCTTACTTACTGCTTTAGTGCTTTATATAATATGGTCTCTGTCTTACACACAGAATGTTCTATGGACTGTTTTGATTTGATACAATCTGTATATAAATAATTTTCCTACAGTGTTTTCAATTAAATATTTATTATATTTTATTAATTATACAGTAATTATTGATTTAAAAGAAATAATTATTACTTAAAAAAAATATTTTCATCAAAAATGGAGGTTTGAGTTTAAAATAAGTAATAAAGCAGGGAACTGCCGAAAACTGCAAAACATTTGGACCCAACATTCATCTCGGTAAACTAAGATGAATGTGCGTACTCATGTCCCTTCCTTCCCCATTCGTTCTTTTGCACCCGGGTGAAACCGGACGGGACCGCTATACTTTATAAATTTATAATGTAGTTTGATCAGTTCAAACAATACAAATGACATTTTGCGTCACCAAGTCCAGTCGTTTTTAGGGGTAACCAACCCCTAAATATGCACTAGTAAACTGCTTTGAACATCCCTTACCAAACCCCTTCAAGACAGTCTGTCGGGGTGTTCCGACCGGAATTTTGTTCTGTCTTTTTAAATGCAGTATTTGAAATACTGTGAAAATTTCAGCCTTGCCACAATGAGTCGACGATTTCAACCCTACTAGTGCATATTTAGGGGATGATTATAAAAAACCACACCATCGAGTTGTGCTTCTGGTTATTTATTTATTTTTGTGCTAAGATCATTGTCAAATAAATTTTGATGTGAAACATCAAATGGCGCGTTCGGTTGGGAGTAGAACCGTGCAATTGGCGCGACATTTTTATGGGACGGCGTCTGTGTGCGTTGGAATAAACGTAGCTTTGGTTGAAGGCGACATCTAGATAACAGGGCGTAATTTAGTTAGTAGTTTAGTTATAATACGCGTCAGAAAGTTCGGAAGTTAGTCACAAACAGCGTCGCAAAGGCACATTTTAGAGCCGTTGATACTCCCACCACCTCCCAGCTACCTGCACGGAACGTGCGCTCGTCGGTGATTGGCCGTGTTCGCTCGTTGCCTTTGTCACTTGTCGCTTTCCTGCTTTAAAGTACAGTCGAGTACGCTATTGACAAGCAGTTAATGCTGTATTAGTTGCGAGTTTGTAGTTTTTCAACAGACTGTACAAGCGCAAGTCCGCATTCGCATCTAACTTCCGAGCCTTTTAGATTCGTGGCGCGTATTATACTAGTATTTCGTTAAATAACAGCGCGTGATGCTTGCTTTGTGCATGCGTTGGATTATAACTTGGCTTTTGTTAAAAGCGACAGGACAAAATTTAGTTACAGGGCGATATTTAGTTACTAGAATTTTGGTAGTTGACAAGGCGAAATGTAGTTTCTAGAATAGGTCATATGCATGTATTTTTTTTATATTTTTAATAGATTATTTAGTCAACCATAATACGGAAAAAAATTGCTTATCATTTAAAAATGTAATATTATCATAAGAAAAAAAATATTAAATTTCACATTCAAAATTAGACAGTTTAAACAATCGGCCATGTTGGCGGGCTTATGTGACGTCATGATATACGATGCATGCCAACCTTGATGTCAAATTGTTAATGTTCTAAATGAAGTTTATTTGTTGTTTTCTCTGAATACTGACATAATCTTACTGTGAGACGACACAGTCGTCATGGAAACTGTTGTTGATATATACTCTGACGTCACGCTGCGTTTTGAATATTCGAAAATAGCGCATATTTTCTACATTTCTTTTTTATTATTTGTATTTTGACGTGATAACGTCTTATAAATTGATGAATCACCAATCTTATAAATTGATAAAACACCGACTGCATGTACGAAAAAGTGTAACGTAACGTTCCTAACGTTCCTAACGCGTAACGTTCCGCCTGACCCTGTGCGTGCTTTTTGCTAATTTCTCGCTCAATTTAAATCAGATCGGTTTGAAACCAGTCTTAAACGAAAGAGGAGAACATTTTACATAGATTTCGCATAACAGAATTTGCCTAAACAGTTTTTTTATACAAATTTATATAGAAAAATATTTTATACAAATTTATATAGAAAAATAGCTGTATAAATGCAATGTTGTCTAATGCATGGCGCGACGCGGTCGGTTGTCTTTGTTTGCCGTACATGGAAATTAGAAGCAAACGTATGTCTTGTCTTAACATGAAAACGGCTGCATTTCTAATGTTTAATTCAATTTTTTGACATTAGTATTTTGTGAAATGCAACGCCTTCTAAGTTAAGTATTGGAATAACTAATTATTATTAGAACATAATACTTTGACAGTTGCAAACGTCACTTTTGACATTTCTTATCATTCCGACACCAAGGATAAGCGGATTGAAACCAAATTTTGGGAGGTTTAGGTTATGTATTACGGAATACGTTATCACGTAAAACTATCGTCCGTAAACCGACTTTACAGACAACCAATTTTTTTTTTCAGTGATTAGATTAATAAAATATCCATTACGATAGAATCAGGAACTAAAATATATTTCGAAATAAAAATTTAAACCAATTTTGAGTCTCATGCATATGACCTATTGCGCTTAAATTTGTTTCACGATTTTGTTCCAAGATGGCTCCACATATTTCTTTGACAGTATTTCTTCAACGCAGCGCCAAAATAAAAGCCAACCTTCAAAAAGTGCGTAAGAAATAAATGGATCGGCGAGCTGAGTCTTTTCTAGCGCTACTAAAAAAAAAAGTCCACGACTGCGTAGTTTTACTGTTTTATTTAACGGCGCAAGTGTAGAAAAAGATAAAGATGTAGTTGAAAAACACAGTCGAGACTATAAATTCCTGTATCTGTCTTTGTTCAACGCGCACCCGTGACGCTGAACGCGCCTGAAGGGGGGAACTCTCGTGCCTCAGGGACTGACTGCGTGTGCCGATTGATTTTTATTATCCTATGTGCTGCCGCCGCCACTCCGCGCTAACTGCGAGACGATTGTTGTACTCAATCACATTTAATAAATCCACTCGCCGAAGATTCTCCGTTCGAAGCCTCTACATGTTTTTATCGATTCCACCATTTTATAACTCAAACATTTTGACGATGAGGAATGTGCATGTCACCTTTTTATTAACCGACGAAAAACAAAAACGGAGGAGGTTCTCAATTCGACGCGTATATTTTTTTTTTTTGTTTTTTTTTTTTTATTTATGTATGACCACGCATAACTTTTTACAGAGTAGTCCGATTTGGATAATTATTTTTTTATTGGATAGGGTATACCTCGAGGTTCGTCTCATATAAATTTGGAAAAAAAACTCCTACCCTAAAGGTGGGAAAATAGGGGTGATTTATAGTTCACTCACAGATTTTCATGCTGAGTTGTGTATTACATTATTATAAATTATATAGCCACAAAAAATTATAAAATAAAAACTTTTTAACAAAAAAATTAAACCGCCGAAAAACTGAAAAGCAAAAAATAATAAATCTTTTTATTTAACTAAGTTCTATCTAAGTAGTTGAACGTATGTGACAGTCTAGTATATCTAAGTAATTTTGAGTCGGCGTCAAACCATCAATGAACAAAGATCACTAAAAGAAATAACCAAATCAAATTAACAATGATACGTGAAATCTCCAGCGATAAACATTAACATTCCAAACATGCGCTCTCCACACGACCACTCAGAAAGACGTGTGCCCTCAGTGTGCCCGTTCGGGTTGCTCTGTCGCTGACATTAACTTCGTGAACGCTCAGAGATTTCCGGCAAAGGATTGTTGACGCCGACTCAAAATTACTTAGATATACTAGACTATCACATACGTTCAACTACTTAGATAGAACTTAGTTAAATAAAAAGATTTATTATTTTTTGCTTTTCAGTTTTTTTACATCACTTGGTTCTGATTTCAAAGAGCACAGAAATCTATTTTGCAATATCTATATATATAAAATTCCCGTGTCACAATTTTGGCCGCGGTAATCTCCAAAACCACTGAACAGATTTTAATGAAATTTTGTAAATGTGTCTGGCTTGCTGCAACTTGGGCTACAGGATGGTTTTTATTAAATTTTTTGTACAAAATTACGGTATTTTCTCAAAAAACCTTTTTGTTTGCTTTTGAGCCACATAGCGCCATCTATCTGTTAAAACTCGCAATTGCTCAATGGTATTATTAATTCTACGTCACATAATAAACACAGAAGCAAACACACAACTGTTTAAGTAACAATTAGCGACATCTGTACATCGACACTAAACCTCAATCATTCTGTCATCTAACAGAAAAACCGCAGGTAGTGATAGCAGCGCCAGAAAACGGTCCATTTCGAAACACAGCATGCATAGGAAACTAGGTTTCCTGATTAAAGAGTTCCTGATTTAGAAATTGGCTCAAAGCTATTAGTTCAATAGCAAATCTAATAGCTACAATTAATTCCACGTCACATGTGTTTCATAGATAAACAATACGACGTAAAAACAACGCATGTGTTTAGTTTTTTGTGTATCATTGTTTTACCGAGTCCGCTATAGTTCTATTAAAAAAGTCCGATACCTCATAATAATGTCAATGTTTAATAGGTAAACCACAAATCCGGGCGAAGCCGGACCGGGCCGCTAGTTTATGTATATAAGCCCGAGGACAGTGTGAGTGTGGTGTAGTGGCCTTTGGATTGTACTGTCGTTGGTTCGAATCCCACCTCTACTCATGGATATTTTGTGATGTCGTTTAGACCCAACTTTGATATTTAATGATACGGGCCAGATACCAGATGGTCGAGTCACCCCCTAAGTGATATTCTCTTGGATATGTGCATATATGATCTATATATGTCATATATCTATTAATTAACTATATGAATCATTGCCTATCTACTCAATGTGCGGTGAGTGAACGCAACAAAGCGTATCGAAAATATGTCTGCGTCTCTTTCTTCGATGTAATTCCCTGATTTCTCCGATGATAGGATTGGTTGATGTACTTGCATTCAATCTGAATAAAGTATCTCTGTTTCAAAAACTTTGTCTTCTTCTATGACGTTAACATGGGCGCACCCAACTTTTGGCCCAGGAGGGGGCAAAATAGAAATTTCTTAAGCCGGATCCCCCGTGCTTGTTTTGCCTCCCTGGATACGCCAGTGCTTACGGCGTTAAAAAAGACAGAAGTATATGTTTGCACCCTAATAGTTCGATTGCGATTTTATTCCTATGCTCTGTATAGAATAAAAGTATTATGATATATGTGGACATATACAATACACCTTTTTATATAAAGAAACGTGTAAGCCCCACTCGAAAAAAGGAGTGTTTGCGGTCTTTTTGTTTAATTTTTCTTATTAGGAAGGCAATTAGTGTTAAAACAGCTTCTTCACAAATTAGCATCGACCATTGGTCAACAAATTTAATGTCAGAATAGGAAATAAGATAACTTTTTTCCGATCTCACCACACCCGTAAGTCTATAGACAGGCAGAAAAATTTCATTGTTTTACCATTTTTTAGTACAATTCCGTAAAAAAGGTTTCGCTGCAAAGAAGTCTACGCAATTTTTTTAGTGAGACCTAAATTTCCGATAAAATATTTTTACCACGCAAATACAACAATATCTGTCGACCATTTTGATTAGGTACAATGTTTCTTTAATTAGAATATTGCTCAACGATGTAACGATATCAAATAATAATTAGTAAAATGATTCAGTTTTTGATGCAGAACGAATCGGTTAGCCAATGCTGTGTAATCGCTGTTTTACTGTACTTAAGTTTTACAAAGCATCTTTTGTTTTGTAAGTTCAGCCGCTAGAATCTAGATGACACTAGTCGTCATATTTTCCGCTGGCCGCACCCAAGGTAGTTGATATTTCTACAAGGAAAGCTCGGTTACTGTTTTGCAATGACGTCGGCGCCCCCCGACCAACCTGGTACTATTGTTTGCCCTTGGGCTAAACCAAGAGTATTGATTTGTTGAACCATAAAGCCTCCTGCGATCTGCAGATGGCTCTACTGGTACCGCTTCTTCAGCACTTTCTAAACGCGTAGTACCAACTTTTCAATGCAGGCGGCACAGGCGTCAGTTTTTGCAACCAGTTGTTTTGAATTTGTTTTTCTTTCGACAAATAAGAATTTAAACAAATAACCATACGTCGTGACTCATTTAAAATTTTTAATGTAAATACATAATAATAAGCTTATGTTTCTGGAAAATTTTGTGAATGGGTAAAAACAGTTATGGTATCTTTTTCTCGGAATTTTGCTGTGCCTTTTTTTTTGTTCGGTAATCGTAGCCTCCTCGAAACCCACACCAAACGAGCGTTCAGAAAAACGAACAGGTTTCACTTATGCTGTTATTTAACTTTAACTGTTTATAACTTCTTTAAATGTCAGTATGTGATACAAAAATAGTGTCGGGAGTCATTAATAATCATATATCTATTAATTAACTACCTATATGAATCATTGCCTATCTACTCAATGTGCGGTGAGTGAACGCAACAAAGCGTATCGAAAATATATCTGCGTCGCTTTCTTCGATGTAATTCCCTATGATTTCTCCGATGATAGGATTGGTTGATGTACTTGCATTCAATCTGAATAAAGTAGATATCTCTGTTTCAAAAACTTTGTCTTTTTCTATGACGTTAACATGGGCGTACCCAGCTTTTGGCCCAGGAGGGGGCAAATTAGAAATGTCTTAAGTCGGGTCCCCCGTGCTTGTTTTGCCCTCATGGATACGTCAGTGCTTACGGCGTAAAAAAAGACAGAAGTATATGTTTGTACCCTAATAGTTCGATTGCGATTTTATTCCTATGCTCAGTATAGAATAAAAGTATATGTTAATGATATTATTTTTTTCAAGTTACGTCTAAACTCTTTTTTGGATACTATTTAAGACCGCCTGGAGACTTCTGAATCCCCCACCGAAAAGGTCTTGTTTCGTAACTATCAAACAGTAACTGTAGTAAAAAAAAGTAGTTCAAACTTCAACATTTTTTAGCTAGAAAGTATCGACGTCCGCTTAAAAATATTCTAGCGTTTCGCGAGCAATATGATGTCAATGTCGTTGTTATTAGTAATTAGACTATTTACAAGCCCCCAGTTCCCTTGAATTTTAAATATATTATTAAAAAATAATATATTCAAAATACGAATTAATTAATACCAATATTATAAAGAGGTAAAGTTCTTAAGTTTGGATGTAGGAGGTTATCTCCGAAACTACTCATCCGATTTCAAAAATTTTTTCACCAAAATTTAGAACGGACCTTCGTAGGCTATATATTATCGCGTTAAAATAAAAGCGCTTTTCGTTGCGACTAATTTTGCAACGGAGGTACATTATTCGACGAAAAAATAGATATGGCAATCTATACAAATTCGGGCGAAGCCGGACCGGCCCGCTAGTGCTTAAATAAAGACTTTTTAACCCTTTCTCGATCAGGAGGTTGAACCAATTGAATCGTGTTGCATCAAAGTATGTGTAAGATTTAAGAGTAGTAGTGTGTACGTGAAATCTTCCTTTGCGTCCGCTTGATTTAAACGAATTTGATTCAAAATTCCCTTGTTATTTTTAATATCTTATTTTTTATAAATGGTATACGTCATAGACCGTACCCACTCTCGTCTCGTAATGCTCCGCCTAACTCTAGAGTAGGAATTCAAGGTCAACCGGAAAAGGGTTAGACGCTCGTTAGAATATAACGATGAAAAACAAAAGAGAAACAGTAAACAATTGAAGCTATTGAAGTATCTCCCGTCTCGTAATGCTCCGCCTAACTCCAGAGTAGGGATTCAAGGTCAACCGGAAAAGGGTTAAACGCTCGTTAGAATATAACGATGAAAAACAAAAGAGAAACAGTAAACAATTGAAGCTACTGAAGTATAATGATTATTTTCTTTAAATGGTAATAAAATTTAGTTCAATCGTAAATGTTATAAAAATAACTATTTTGTCACGCTTTTGTGAGTTTTTGCACATCTGTGATCACAAGTGCGTGACTTGGCAACAATTTAGCCGAAAACAAGTAGATGTTGCGGAGTGTACGATGCATGAGAAAATAATACCTAAATAATATTGTTTTTATAACAGTAAACAGTTAATATTTAATTATGTACAGCATTGATAAAACGACGATAACAAAGGCCCATATTGAATGGTTTATTTCAACAAAATTCCAGCCAATTGGGCGACGCGACGATTCCAACAATCTTGACGTAACAGACGCACAGATTTTATCCAAAAAATTGGTTGTCTGTAAAGTCGGTTTACGGACGATAGTTTTACGTGATAACGTATTCCGTAATACATAACCTAAATTCTACATATAATAATTATAATAATTCGAATCTATGATATTGCATCTTTCGCTTCAAATTTAGGTTAATTTTATGTATTAAAATACTCACCACCTATAATAATAATTGTTTTTTTTTTAACTTTCTTTCTTTCGTATTTATTTTAAGTCTCAAAGATTAATTGTCATAATATTTTGAAAACAATTGTTTCACTGTTTATATAAAATTCCAAAACCTACTTACAATATTTAAGTATTTTCATACGTCAAAAAATTGATTTTTATAATGATAAAATTTGTATGAAAACGATTTTTTCGAGAGATGAGACCTAGCTAAAACGATTTTTTGCCCCCCAAAATCCCTTTTCAGTAAATTTCATCCAAATCGTTAGGGCCGTTTTCGAGAAAATCACGCACAGGGTCAGGCGGAACGTTAGGAACGTTACACTTTTTCGTGCATGCAGCCGGTGTTTCATCAATTTATAAGATTGGTGATTCATCAATTTATAAGACGTTATCACGTCAAAATTGTGTTTTTTGGATTCGGGGGACTTCAAAACGAAAAGATATTGTAAAATTTTGATCTTAATAGTAGGTACCAATCCACATTTATAAGTTGGAATAGTAAAAGTTCTTTTTAGCGATGGAAATTATCAAAATAGGCCCACGATCACTTAGGAAATGGTAAAGCTGATTTAAAGTTTCAGGTGAGCTGAACTCAATTCTGAGGTGAGCTTCCGCTACCAATGGCCAGCGTGCTCAATAGCGACAAAACAGTTAAGCGTATATTTCCGATAGTGAACTGACGTATACAAGGTGTCCCATTTTAAACGGGCCGCAGAATTTTACAGGTGTGGAAGAAAAAGTTCTGATTAAGAACTGTTTACTATCGAGAGGACAACGTAGTACCGGAACTGCCACGGCCGAGATAGAAACCACAACTTTGTTTTTTTTTAATGGAAACCTCATATTATATCTAATAAACTTTATATATATATATTTCTTCAATAAATAAAAATATCGACCAATTTTTCAGACAATATATTAACAAACAATATAAAATTAAAACATTAACGTTTCAATTAATTTTGAAAAATTCTATAAAAAGCGAATTATATTTAAATATTAATTATTTTTATATTTTTTAGATAAATTCTGAAGAAGGGCCAAATCCGGATTGAAACGTTAATGTATTAATTTTATATTGTTTGTTAATATATTGTCTGAAAAATTGGTCGATAATTTTATTTATTGAAGAGTTCTAATCAGACGTTAATCAAAGATTTGTATATATATTTCTTCTGTCCGTGTGTATGTCACTGAACTCCTCCTAAACGGCTGGACCGATTTTGATGAAATTTGTTGTGTGTGTTCAAGGGGATTCGAGAATGGTTTAGATTCACAATTTGGTCCATTGTAAAATGTTTTTTTAATTAATTTTTTATTTGTAAGTAGTTGTTGATTTTGGAATGTTTTACATTGGATCCGGCAGACTGCGCTACCATCGTAGTATCGAACATTCAAAATTATTCTATTTTAATTTTAGTTTGTCCCGACAGTTGGTGCTGCGATCAAATTGAGAAAAATATTTCGTATTGTTGAAATTCCCGAGTGGAACCGGGAGGGACCGCTAGTTAACTATATGAATCATTTTCTATCTATCTACTCAATGTGCGGTAAGTGAAGGCAACAAAGCGTATCGAAAATATAACTGCGTCTCTTTCTTCGATGTAATTCCCCGATTTCTCCGATGATAGGATTGGTCGGCAGCCATGACTGCACATATCTTTATGTAATCATAGTCAAAACAGAGCAGTCAATCGTATCTCTGTTTCAAAAACTTTATCTTTTTCTACGACGTTAAGCCCATCAGAGCCAACGAGCTCTTACGACTTAAAAAAAGACAGAAATATACCTTTGCACCCTAATGGTTCGATCAATTTTATTCCTTCGCTCGGTATAGAATAAAAGTCCATATTTTGTTGGCTCATTACAAAGAGGAGACGGAATCCTTTCGGATCATATTTTGCTCCAGCTCATTTTCGACGTGAAACATCTATCGGCGCTCCTTGGCAGTAAAACTGTCTCGCATGCCATGACGGCACACGGCACGACGCTCTCTTATTCCGTCATGCCCCCTCTACTCCACCGCTCTCGACTTCCTTGTGTGTGCGCGCGCCAATAAAAAACGCGAGTTTTCGTTAAAAAAAAAATAAAAACAAAGTTGTGACTGCTATTTCGACCGTGGCGCCACCTGTGACATGTTGGGTTCCGGCTCTACGTTGCATTGTAAGTATCCGTATCCGTATCCGCGGATATCCGAGGGAGAAGAAAGATCCGTATCCGTATCTGTTAGTTTTTGGCGGATATTTTACGGATCTTTTACCTTATTAATTTTTAATTCATAGATGAAATTTTATACTATATAGGTGATTAGGTAATAATGAAAAACTGTTAAATTCCATTCAGATTATTTTTTATTTCTTAAAATCGTATTTGGCACCTTTATATTGCAAACATTTATCATAGTGAGTACCATACTAATAGTACATAACTCAAAGGTACTAAATCAACTATCTTTATAATGAGATATTGCACATCGATCTTTGGAAAGAGACAATCTGTTATGAGAGTTAACTCTTAAAGAAGTCAATAACTTTTTCCCATAACAGATAGTCTCTTTCCAAAGGTCGATGTGCAATATTTACCGCCGCGTATTCTAAGAAAGTTAAGATCCGCATCCGTATCCGCGGATCTTGAAACCAAATATCCGTATTCAGATCCGTAACCGCGGATATACATTTTTAACGATCCGGCACATCACTAATTGTAAGCAACTTTTACTCAAACTTTTTCTCCCACGCGCTGTCTCAATTCTGAGACAGAAGGACGACCTCTTTAAAATGGGACACCCGTTTATTTGTATTAAAGTGCGATTTTCTATCCCACTTACGTAACTCGTTCCACTGTTTATGATACACATGAAATGATACGAAGAAAGTAGGTTCAGGCATAAAACATTTTAGAAACAGTCGACTACAATATATATACAGTGTGGTTCAGAACGATGTGCTAAGTAATAAAAAGAATTCGCAGGTATGTGCACAAAAAATATAAAATAGATCTATTTTATGTACAGCGTTTCGTTTATTGGCCGGGTGCAAAGTATAGAGTGGAAACAACTGAATGTATCGCTACGAGAGCTGTGGACTAAATGAGCAATAAATCATGCAACGGTTATAGAGTACGATTTCATGTGGTCGTCAGATATCGTTTTCGCCGCACTCCCTGCCGTATCGTTTTATAAACGAAGCTTCGCGGTTTAAAACAATAATAACAAGGCAGTTCAATCCCGCTCCATTGCCCGCTAGCGACGCTAGTAGTCTCCGTGGAAGTAAACGTCGAATCATTTTTTTTTAAACAATAATTATACTCAATTTGTTTTTATATAAAAATGTCGATAATTAAAGTTTTCGTTTAATTATTATTAGTTACTTGAAAAATGCTCATTTGACACAATGTTATAAGAGCCTAGACGGTAGGCGGTGTTGCCGTCACGCACCCAGCGAATACAGTAGAACTCATGTATAATATTCAACTTATCGGGATTAATCGACTTTTGTATTTTCAACTCCTACTTCATCCTCACTTAGTGGCAGTCCAATAAAAAAAAAACATGAGTGCGCGATTGAAATAAAACTTCTTTAATATTAATTAGTATTAATATTTATTTCTATAATATATATTAATTTTGCTATAAATATAATTATGTGTTTCGTCGACCTCCACAAAATTGGTTTGCGTCCGTACCTTTCGTTCAAGATGGTTTCTACAGATGGGTTTAGATGCCGCCATCTGTGAATTATCCTTATTATGTACTACAGTATCCGAAACTGCGTAACGAAGACTATAAGACTTTACTGAACGTTTACTTCCGTCCGAAAAAGCATCTGAGTTACTTTCAAGTCGCGCCTAAAGAAGTTTTACTTCAAAAACCTTTATTAGTTTGAGGTTAAACGGCAAACGTATTTTTCCATTTGTTGAGTAGCGTAGGTGGAGACACTCTGCGTGAGAAGTAGGAACTAAAAACTTGATAAATACGTAAGTAAAATCGGTTGAAAATACATGAGTTCGACTGCAGTTAAGAACCAACTTGTAAAATGGAACGGAATCATTTTATGCTCGCGTAGTCACCAGGTTACGGATGTGCTACGGTGCCAACGGACAACAGTGCTTATGGAAGAATCTTAACTCTATAATATATTAGTGTGAGATCCGGTATTAGTTATTTAATAATGACAAAGATTATATGTTATACATTGATAAATCGCACATGGGTTGTCTAGCTAAATCGCGTACCGATGCTGTTAAATTAAATAAATTCTAATTAACTGTTTTGGATCAACTTCCCCGATTTGTTAATCATAAAAATCAAGCCTAAGATGAGAGAATATGACACAAATAATATGTTAACAAAACAAACTCAAACACAACTATTTACAAGGTATGTTTATGTGAATGATCTATATTTATGTATAGAATCAATGGTATATTCAAATTCCTTGTGTCGCATTCTCTCATCTTTGGCTCAATTTTAATGATTAATCGGAGAAGTTGATCCAAAAAAGGTAATTATAATTTTTTTAATTAACAATATCAGTATACGCGATTTAGCTAGGCAACCCATGTGTAATTTGTCAAATGTATATATTATCTAACATTATAATCTTTGTTCACTTTGATTAACGTCTGATTAGAACTCTTCAATAAATAAAATTATTGACCACTTTTTCAGACAAATATATTAACAAAAAAAACAGTTGTGTGGTTTTAAGAAACCACGACGCAAGTGAAACTTTTATTGGATTGTAGGCGTTGGATTGTAGACACTTATCCATCACGATTAATTATAAACAACAATATTCACGTGAATACACGAATAAAAACATGTAAACACTGTACAGCACTTGCCCGCATGACAGACTGACTATGTGTTATACATACTACACGGTCAGCTGATGCTAACCATGGGCGCCGCCATATTGGCCTTGGCTGCTCTACCGAGCGCCTACTCCGAACGCCTTTCAATTTACCCCTACACCGCGGCCGCCTGTAATGCGACATGCAACAGACGGCCAGAAAATTTCGGGGCGATAGAATAAAAGTTATACTTTAAAAATAATTATTAATACATTAACGTTTAATCTTTGTCATCATCAAATAACAGACAGTAGTCTCGAACCTACAGATTTTTTGATATTTCTACCGAAATGGACTCTGTTCTACCGAAATACCGAAATGCAATGATTTTTCCACGATTTCAGAAAATACATGGAAATTCTCCTGATTTTTCTACCGATCTCACAATTTTGTGTTGGCAACCCTTTTCATTTACGTTTAATAACAAATGTGAATTTTCATACGGTATAGTGCGTACTACTATTTAATAACTTTAAAGAATAGCTTCTCTTGCTACATTGTTGAAACACCCATTGTTACATGTCTATATTAGAAAAATTTATTTCTCAAACAATGTCACCATCGGGATACGAACCCCGAATCTTTCCACTATCGCGGCGGACTGAGTTACATTACTCCACAGTGACACAGTAAGGTCAATTCATCATTCCAATATATAGCCATTTGTAACTCAGTCCGCCGCGATAGTGGAAAGATTCGGGGTTCGTATCCCGATGGTGACATTGTTTGAGAAATAAATTTTTCTAATATAGACATGTAACAATGGGTGTTTCAACAATGTAGCAACAGAAGCTATTCTTTAAAGTTTACGTTTAATGTTACGGGGAATCACCTTACAGCAAGTATGAATGAGCAGAGTTATTGCGGATTGGTCCATATATTTCGGGGAATACCCTTGACATGAATTAATATTATGAAAACAAAACAGAGAAATAGGCTGTCTACTGAGTCAATCACTAGCCTACTGCATTCAAAACGACTTTTCATGGATGCTAATAATTGTTATGACTTAGAAATTAATTTAAAAATGACTGCAGCTATGGCCAAAGAATATTGGTACGATCCGAAACATTATGAAAAATAATTTAATTTGTTAGATTTCCGTTTTTGGTGTGCAATTGTGCAACTTGTTTAACTTTCAAAATCTCTAAATACCTACGCTGATTTTTACGTTATTATTTTTTATGTTGTGAGTAGATTTTTATGTTAAACCTCATATTTTATTTTTATGTTATATTATATTATAATAATAAGTGGATTTTTTTGTTAAATAAACGAATTTGATTGAAAATTGTATATTTTTTTCATATACCGATTTTAGGTACAAATTAGTTGGCAACGATTGGCAACGATTTCGCTCATTGACGTTCGAGACCACTGATAACAGATGAGGGTATATATTTCTAATAGCGAATCTTAGACTATATAGATTGTGTTGTAGTGTTTAGAGGACCATAGTCTTTTCTTTTTCTTTTCTTTGTAATTTCATTTACCTGCAGTTCAGCTTGGGAGACGTCGATCTCGCCGCGGTATACGAACTCGATGATGAACTTGAGATCGGCGAAGCATACATCCGCTGGCATTATTATTGTCGGATGTGGACACGGATTCTCCAACAACAGCTTTTGGAAATACGATGAGCATGCTGACAACACCACCTGTGCATCATCAACAGTAACAATATAATATTACGTCCTCTTAAGCTGGTTTGTGTACACATGGCAACCTACTTGAAGATAACCCAATCAAAGCCTACATCATCTATATGTTACGGTCAATGTCCGGAATCCGGGCAGTATAGACAATGCCCGGGCAGTGTCGACAATGCCCAGGCAATGTCCGAAATCGGACAAGGTTCAAAAAATAGATTTTTTATAAACATGAAACGCTGACATTTGATTGTATCTTTATCATGATAAGTTATCATTAACCCTTTATGGAATTTTTATCACTGATATTAACTATTGAAGAATATATTTTTCAGCTTTCTATTACAATTATTGATGATTGAAACCACGGATAATTTATTTCCACACATTTTAATTATTTTAATAATATAGAAAAGCAGTGCTTATATACAGGGTGTCCCATTAAGAATGGGACATAGAACAACCGCAGATTCTCCAATTCAAAATAAAACGATTAAGCGAAATATGCTTAGATAAAATGCTACTCGTTTCCGAAATACAAGGTGTTGAAGTTGAAAACTGAAAAATTATTAATGTCCATAACTTTTTTAATACACCGTATAATTTTACTCAAATCGGCACACTTGTTAAATATCATAAAATGCACCTAACAATAAAAAAATTAGTTCAGTACGCTCTACCAGTGGCGTACGGCAGGAGTAAGTAATGCTTGTACCCCTTCTAAATGTTACGCCGCTGTCTAAATTTTAATTTTGACTATAATTTTAATTTTTTTGATTTTTTTATGTCAATAATGTACACTTGTTAGTTTGTTGTAAAGTCATTGGTTTTCGAGATATTCGCAGTTTTTTTAAGACAAAATTGTAAAAATGAATATTATTAATAATTATACAAATAAAAAGTACATCTACTCGTATCTATCTTTAACTGCGAATATCTCGAAAACCAATGACTTTACAACAAACTAACAAGTGTACATTATTGACTTAAAAATATCAAAAAAATTAAAATTATAGTCAAAATTAAAATTTAGACAGCGGCGTAACATTTAGAAGGGGTACAAGCATTACTTACTCCTGCCGTACGCCACTGGTAAAGCGAGTAACATTTTATCTAAGTATATTTCGCTTAATCGTTTTATTTTGAATTGGAGAATCTGCGGTTGTTCTATGTCCCATTCTTAATGGGACACCCTATATATTTTTTTATATAATATGAGCATTAAACAATATATCCTCGAACCTTGTCCGATTTCGGACATTGCCTGATGTGGCTCGGGCATTGTCGACATTGCCCGGATTCCGGACATTGACCATAACATATATACGTCCATCTGTCTGTCTGAACGCGATAAACTCAAAAACTACCGAACTCATTTTCATACGGTTTTCACTAATAGAAAGAGCGATAAACACACTTCAACCTACAGTTTTTAAAACCGTCTGACTAAATAATCCGGCTTACAGTATCTCTGTATATTATAGGCAACAGTCAACTCCCGATTATCCCTGTAAAATGTCAAATAATTAATTTCACTTCAAATTATAGACATGTTAAAACTAGTACAGTTCTCAAAAAAAAAATCAATTCGGATTAAACATATAAAAGCTATCAAGCCTAAACATTTTTTTTACGTGAGTGTACATACTATAAAATATAAAATTTATCATTTGTTTTCAAAAGACGTAGGCCTACGGAGAACACTGCTGCACAGGAGAAGGCACCCGATGTTTATTTTGCATGAAATTTTGTAACCACTAATAATTATGAAAATAAATCTATTAAACTTGTCAGTCTGTTTTTCTAACACCCTGTATATTGAAAATGTCAATCCATACATTATTTCAAAAAAGCTTACATAATAGTGAATGATACATAATCAAGAGGTCTAGTAGCAATGCAATTTATATAGTAGGCAAAAATCACAATTATTAACTGTAAACAAATTTTAAAAAATATTTTAGGCAATGTTTATAGACTTTATAGTCATTGTTGTGTATGAAAGACACATTGTTACAGTTACAATGGAAACATTAATTTTCAAACAATGTCACTGTCGGGACTCTAACCCGAAACTTCCACTATCGCGGCGGGTGAGTTATCATTTACTGCACAATGACATATGCGAACAATTAAGGTGTTTATAGAATTTGATTTATTGTTGTAACAACATTGTTGCTATGAAAACAAACAGAAGATCATCGAAAAACGTCTTGTATTTAAAAAAAAAATATTTGTCATTTTGTTTCGAAAATGGTATTATGTGGCTATTTTATGCGGTGATTATGTAAAATATACTGACCTTGTGAGCTTTGAGAGACAAATCGTTGCAGGCTAATGTTACGTCGACAAAAGCCTCGTTCTGTAACAATTGATGAAACACTGACGTCATATTTGTCTGATAATTGTTCCATCGCAAGCAGTAATGTTGGCCGTTGGTCGACATCATTTTGTTTCTGATGTTGTACTCCGCGCTGCTCTTGGATTTCGAAAATGAATCGCATGGACTTAGTTTGAGATTTAGATCATTGAGATTAACTTCTGAGACTATCTCTCGCGGGTTTGATCTGAAAACAAAACACAAATAATGAGATTTATAAAAATTTAAAATTATTTTTTGTAAATTTTTAATGTTAAAAAATGTGTACGCTTTTATTTGAATAAGTACTAAAATAAATTACATTTATAACCCTCATTAATTAAAAAAATAATAAATTAATAGGATCAAAGTGACCTACTATAAAATTTATCTCAATTTAGTGATGCTTCAAAAAAAATCTAAATGACAGATTTAATTCACAAAACACAACAAAAAATTATAAAATAAAATAGTTTTTATTACATTTTCCTTCGCACCATTTTCGTTTTTCAATTGGTAACAAAAAATCCAACAGTTTGTATTAAAACACAATTTGCCAGCACCGTTTCGTTTTCGAAGAAAAATTAGAATAACTGTTGATAATATTATGCTTTATTTGTTTTGTTCATATTTCTTTATTTATTACCTCAACGTAAAACAAAATCAATAAAAATAAACATTCTAATCGAGTTGGCTACAAAAAATCTATGACAAAAATTCACCAAATAGATTTTTCATTCTGTTTGTTGTTTTTTTATATGTTTTTCCGACTTATTATTAATTACGAACAAATCTTTAATGGCTGCAAGATCGATAAATGTTCCAAATTATATTCCAAAGTTCATAATAATAATTATTTTTTTAGAACGGTCGTTTAAATGGAGCGTAAATGTTCGAAGAAAGAAAGTAACCATAGAAAATAGACTTCATCTTGATTTTTACGTATAATCAGGTACTTTGCACTTTACAAATCGACCCCCGCGGTACACACTTTGCAACTACACAAAATATCTTGTTTTTCTCATTTATGTTATTTCTTGCGTTTTCCAGTTTCATGTTCATATATAAAATATTATTTAGTTTATGCCTAATAATAATTGTTAAGGCTTATCTTTTCTATGTTATCATTATAACTTGATAAAACTAAGTTCGCTTTTATTATTTGTTATTCACATTCATTTCTCTCTATCTCATTCATTCTTCATGCATATTTATCGGCCTCTCTCTCTCATCTTCACGTTTGTAGACATACAGAATGACACGAAATATCCTTTTCTAATTTTTCCAATTTGAAGAAAACATTTCCAAAATTTAAAAAAATTGGATGTTCTGCAGGGCCAACAGCCGTGTTTATGATGTTTAAATTATTAATTTCTTTCAAGCACTGTTGACAACAAACAACAATATACACAGTAACACTAGTCACTACTGCCATAAGCCGTGTGTCGTGTATCGTGTACGACCTACATACGTACCGCCGAGTCAAAGCTGTCAAATTTTATGTCGATTGAATGACAGTGAGAAATGCTTCTTTATACTAATGTGCTGACGGTAAATGCAGCTCAAAGCCGATCTAAATAATGCACTATAACTTGTGGGCCAGGAGTTGCACGGTGTGCACCGGGGGTTATCTGATGATGACGTTTCATGTGCTGCTTCGGAGCGCAGAACAACATCTACCACACAGAACACCTTTTGTGGTCTGCCAGTGCGGCTTTTAAACTTTAGCGTTGATTGTGTAACATTTACACTATTTCTTAACATTAAATATTGGTTAATAAAATTATGAAGTATCCAAGATTTTAGCTGTTCTGTAGCTATGCAGCGTTCGTAGAGGAACAGTCACTGATAAACACTGTAAAGGTCTTTAAAAACTAGTTCTCAAAGAAGGAATTGTTAAAAAAATATAATTTTCTGATGTTTTTTTCGACGTTAAGTACATCTACTGATTTAAGTAATTAAAAACGCTAAGATCTGTATTAAAACTAGTGATGTGCCAGATATCCGTATCCGCGGATATCCGAGGGAGAAGAAAGATCCGTATCCGTATGCGTTAGTTTTTGGCGGATCTTTTACCTTATTCATTTTCAATTCATAGATGATATTTTTTATATATAGATATAGGTGATTAGGTAATAATGAAAAACTGTAAAATTCCATTCAGATTATTTTTTATTTCTTAAAATCGTATTTAGCACCTTTATATTGCAAACATTTATCGTAGTGAGTACCATACCAATAGTACGTAACTCAAAGATACTAAAAAACTATCTTTATAATGAGATATTGCACATCGATCTTTGGAAAGAGACAATCTGTTATGAGAGTTAACTCTTAAAGAGGTCAATAACTTTTTCCCATAACAGATAGTCTCTTTCCAAAGGTCGATGTGCAATATTTACCGCCGCGTACTTTAAGAAAGTTAAGATCCGTATCCGCGGAACTTGAAACCAAATATCCGTATTCAGATCCGTATTCGCGGATATACATTTTTAACGATCCGGCACATCACTAATTAGAACACAAAACTATTTCTCAAAGAAAGAGTTCTTAAAATCAGATTTTTTAATTTTTCAATCGAAATTAAAAGGGTGAAATTCAAACTAATTATTTCCCAAGGAAAAATTGTTAGGTTAAGAATTGTATTTACGAAAAGATGGTGAATTTATTTGAAACGCCTATATTAAACGATAATATATTTTCTTTTAACTGTTTGTGTGTGTATAATCTTGTTTTCACTTACTATCCTATAAAATTTTATCAGTATATATAACGTACTTATTTTATTACGCAGTGAGAACACACATAGAAAAAAAAAAATAATATTGTATAGATAAAGAGCTAACATTCAAAAGTGCAGTAACTTAAAATTGAAAAATGCCAACAATAAATCTCTATAGACCTTCGTCGAAACAAACATATCGTCATTGGTTCTGTAATACCTTTTATGTGGAAAAAGCAAAATTTGCAGGAAAGGCCAAAAAGTGGTTATTTCATCAATGGATGGTAAGAACTAGCAATTTCAGAGGTATATTACTAATTCATACTTATCTTCACTATACGTGTTTAATTAAGACGAAGTATTTTCTTAAAAGATATTTAACGTTAATTTCGGATTTATTGGCACATGGAAAGAATTATTTGAAACAACTTTTTACATAAAAGTTACTTCCCCTTGTTGGTTACTGTAAAATTAATTTGGAGGTATTACTAGTGTATAGAGCTCCGTTTCTTGAATATTTTCATTTAAAAAACGTAAAATCTGCCAATTATGCACATAAGAGCTATTACAGAACCAACGACGATATAATAATCGATTAATTCCGTCCATTTCTTCCAACTTTTATTATCTATGCCCTACACAGCAAACAGTCAAATTCATTATACTAGTGGTCGACATTCGATCGTAATTCATTAAATATTAAGCACCCCAAGCGTTCGGAAGTTTAAATCGTATTTGGCACTCAAGCATGATTTTTGAAAAAAAACGGAATTACGAATTTTTAAGTCGAATGTAAAATCGGTCCTTCTAAATGGATCTGAAACCTGTAAGTGACGAAAGTCATAACAACTAAACTGCAAATCTTTATAAACAAATGTCTCAGTCCTCAAGGTGAAATGGTACGAACACTTCTCAAACAACGAGCTTTGGAAACGTGCATGTCTTGAACAAATCTGTGTAACTATAAAACGTAGGAAATGGAATTGGATAGGACACATGCTACGAAAGACTGATGACGACATAGGGAAGAGAGTCTTGGATTGGAACCCACAGGGATACTGAAAAAGAGGAAGACCAAAAATATCCTGGAGAAGAACTGTTCGTGAAGAAGTTATAGAACAAGGAACTACCTGGCTTCAAGTCAAAAATATGGCACAAGATAGGTCTAGATTCAAAATTTTCGTAGAGCCATTCTGAACGTTATTGTTATACGGATTTCTCTTGAATCATATATATTGTGCACTTGTCCTCATTAAAACGAAGAGAACGACGTATGTTTCATCACGATGTGTGCGAATTAACACACTCAAATCGGTACCGCACTCTTTTTTTCAATTCCTGTATCAATTTGGACAGTATACAGGGTGAGTCAGACCACCCGTATCAGTCGTTTTTTTCGAAAACGGTTAGTCGTAGAGAGTTGTGTCAAAAATCTGTATTATAAAAGCCCTAATGAAGAATCGAATGGTTATATTTTTTTCCCCCGGAAAGGTCGACATCCCTGTCAGTTTGCTCCGGAATGTTCAGAACTCCGGAATGTTAAATGGCACGATAGGTCGAAAGTGGTATTGTTGAAAAGTTTGTTATTCTGACATGTTAATTTAATAATTTCAAACGAATATTACTTAACAGGTGTGGCAGTAACAAAAAAAAATGTCCTACAAAACTTTCATATTTTTTAAAGATCTTTTCAACAATACCACTTTCGACCTATCGTGCCATTTAACATTCCGGAGTTCTGAACATTCCGGAGCAAACTGACAGGGAAGCCGACCTTTCCGGGAGAAAAAAATATAACCATTCGATTCTTCATTAGGGCTTTTATAATACAGATTTTTGACACAACTCTCTACGACTAACCGTTTTCGAAAAAAACGACTGATACGGGTGGTCTGACTCACCCTGTATACGCTCGAAACAAAAATAGAGTTGTCGGCCATGTTGGATTAACTCGCTTCGAAACTTCATTTTATATTTATTCTTTTATATTTATTTATTTTATTTATTTATTTATTTTATTTATTTATTTATTTTATTTATATTTATATATATTTATTTTATATTGATTTATATTATATTCTTTTATATTAATTATTCTTTAAAATTTCATTAAAATTCAACAGATACGCCGCTGCTTTGTACATATTATATCTGTTAAATTCAGGAATTAAAGTTCAGTAGACTTTTGTACGGTGGAAGCTTCAACTAGCATGATATTTTTTGAAGTTTTTTATCAACTGTAGCTGTGCTATGTGTGTAGATAAATTGCCTGGTATTATTTATATAAAAGATTTAGTTGTAAAAATGTATAGCAAATAAAGCGTAGTGAAAGGCATAAAGCAAAGAAGAACGCAGAAATACATAAAACGTTGAGACGTTGGAAGGAGGATACAAAAGAATATAAAAAGTACAAGAAGAGAGGAGAGACGGGAAAGCAGAGAGAAGAGAGAAAAATCAATAGAGAGGATATGAGAAAAAGACGCAAAGAATAGAAAAAAAAAACGTAAGAAAAGAACGTAAAAGAATTCTGCTTAGTTGCAGATATATTTATTTGGTATAGTCTGTACAACTACACACGCTGTTTTCAAAGTTTTATTTATTTTATTTTCTAGTTTTTAGTACATCATGTACAAACATGATGTACTAAAAACTAGAAAATATTATTATGAGTCATCATAGATTGCGTATTAATAGGGTGGAAGAACGGGCAAAATGCCACGGATCCCTGGCCTGACATAGGGAGCTTCTGGTATCCTATCCAGCTTGACGTCAATCTAGATGGTACTCCCCTTGAAAAAGGATTTTTTAAACCGATTTAAGGCCGCTGCACACGATGCTGATATTGTCGCTAGATTCGTTGCTTGATTTCGCTGTTAACTTCCAAGCGTACCGTGGCGCTTGTTTTCATGTGTTGGCTTCACATGATGCGCGTTTTCAAAATACCTAACTTAAATTGATTTTTGACGTGTAACGTCTTATAAATTGATGAATCACCAATATTATAAATTGATAAAACACCGGCTGCATGTACGAAAAAGTGTAACGCGTAACGCATAACGCGTAACGTTCCGCCTGACCCTGTGCGTGCTTTTTGCTAATTTCTCGCTCAATTTAAATCAGATCGGTTTGAAACCAGTCTTAAACGAAAGAGGAGAACATTTTACATAGATTTCGTATAACAGAATTTGCCTAAACAGTTTTTTTATACAAATTTATATAGAAAAATATTTTATACAAATTTATATAGAAAAATAGCTGTATAAATGCAATGTTGTGTAATGCATGGCGCGACGCGGTCGGTTGTCTTTGTTTGCCGTACATGGAAATTAGAAGCAAACGTATGTCTTGTCTTAACATGAAAACGGCTGCATTTCTAATGTTTAATTCAATTTTTTGACATAGTATATTGTGAAATGCAACGCCTTCTAAGTTAAGTATTGGAATAACTAATTATTATTAGAACATAATACTTTGTAAGTTGCAAACGTCACTTTTGACATTTCTTATCATTCCGACACCAAGGATAAGCGGATTGAAACCAAATTTTGGGAGGTTTAGGTTATATGTATTACGGAATACGTTATCACGTAAAACTATCGTCCGTAAACCGACTTTACAGACAACCAATTTTTTACCAAATTTTGCAATAAATGTTAGAGGTCCCTCCTAAGTTAGGTATTTAACTCAAGAACATACACGAATTATACAAAGTTATTGGCGTAACTAGTAGTGTAAGTCATTCATGACCTGTCATGACTTAGCCTACAAGTTGCGCCCATAATTTTATTCAACAATTGCGCGTTATTCATGTTTTAATTATAATGAGATGTTGTAAATATCTATTTATTAAAAAAACTGTCAATACTAACAGCACCTAACAGCACGATTCAATGTTTTGGTTTGAGGTTAGCCGGTTATGAATAAACTCCATGTCGAAAACATTCGGCCTCTCAATTTTAGCCTCAATGGGTAACAACGGAGTTGTTGTTACCTACTATTTCGTTACGACTCAGAAAATAGTTACGTTTATTTTCATTACTCCACAATGGCCGATCTAGTAGGAATCTTCATTGAGTTATGACAAGTAATTGTCACCAGTCGGTAAATGGCTATTTAGGGTTCGGTTTTTAGGCATGATAAAACATGAATAACGCGCATGAGTTGAATAAATATCTACTTTACTTCGTGATTTATAAAGCTGAAACTACAACGTGTAGCTTTTTTATATTAAGGGAGGGCCCCATCCGATGAATTTGCCACGGGCCTCAGGTGGTATAGTTACGATACTTGTCACCAATTATTGATTAAACTAAAATAAAATCGTGGGCGCATTTATAGTTATATTATTTATTTATTTATTTAAAACAATAAACACAACGGAACAGAAAGTTCCAAACAGTGTACAAAATAAACAAAAGCAAGATAATAATCCTAATTGCAAGACGACAATCACAGTAAATGATTCATTAATTGTTTTAATGTAGCACAAAAAACGTCAATATTTAATTCGTTGGCAGCACTGCACATATTAAACAGAGGGGAGTTAGCCATTTGGTCGAAGAAGACAGTCGAAAGCTAAACATGATTTCCAATCTCAAACAAATGAAAGTTTTCGACTAAATGCGGCCCTCTCATGATGACTCATAATTATTTTCTAGTTTTAAAGTGAAACTTTTATTCTATCGCCCCGAATTTTTCTGGCCGTCTGTTGCATGTCGCATTACAGGCGGCCGCGGAGTAGGGGTAAAGTGAAAGGCGTTCGGAGTAGGCGCTCGGTAGAGCAGCCAAGGCAAATATGGCGGCGCCCATGGTTAGCATCAGCTGACCGTGTAGTATGTATAACACATAGTCAGTCTGTCATGCGGGCAAGTGCTGTACCTACAGTGTTTACATGTTTTTATTCGTGTATTCATGTGAATATTGTTGTTTATAATTAATCGTGATGGATAAGTGTCTACAATCCAACGCCTACAATCCAATAAAAGTTTCACTTGCGTCGTGGTTTCTTAAAACCACACAACTGTTTTTTTAGTGCACCATCGATTGTACAATTTTAATTTAAATGAATGCGTATTGTTATGCAATAATCTTCAAAATTCGAACTAAAATCAGAACAACGTTCAAATCCCTGACTCTGATGAAATAATAATAAAAAGGTTTTAAGACCGAGAAGAAATCTGAGAGAGATAGACACAACCAAAGAAAGAAAAGAGTTTTTTCTTTATTGTTGATATAAAATGATATTTGCGAAGAAAAAGGAACGACATATAAAAGAAAGTACAAAAACCGCGGACGGGTGACAAGCCGGGTTACAGACAAGCTAAAGAAAAAAATCCTTTTGTTTAGTGCAGATTTATTAAGAACTAGTTGCTCGTTACGGCTTTAGGTCACCCAAATAAGTATCTATGTTTTCGCTTACTGCTCATTATCATTTTCTCGTAGAGAAGTCTGTAACCAGGAGACCCAGCTCGAGCGTAGCGGTGGATCTATATCTGTCGCATGAACCAATATGGCGTCAGTTACTGGGTAACGCACACACGTTCATGGCTTACATGTGTGTAGTGTCTGTGAAGTTAAACAACTTTGATAACTATAGCGAAAACAGGCGGAAAGAACCGAAGTTTTCCCGGGTAGTGATAGCAGCGCCATCTCGCGTCTCAAAACACAGCAAGCATAGGAAAGTATTGGTACTGCGCCCAAATAGCCCTATCTGTTGGTGGCATTAAAAAAATTTGTACCGTTACCCACTTTGCTGAGTGGCAGTAATGAAATTACCATAAGCGATTTTGCCATAGATAAAAGTTGAGTGGAGAACATGGCTGTAGAAGAAGTTCAGATTGTGCTTAGATTGTCTGCAAATTTCGTGCAGAGAAGCGTTTATTGGCGTCAGTCGACTGTAAGATTACGCTATTTGAAATATGGAAAGCGTCCTAGATTTGCGATTAAAAAGATCGGTTTTTAAGCGGTCACACTTTGCTATTTATACAGTGCATTTCATTTAAGACCCAACAAACACGAATTTTGTTGATATTGCAGAGCTACGGAAATATTAATGCACTGGCTTTGCCCGAATTTGTAGTTGCATTGCCACCGTTCTTTCGTCGTCTTACGTTGCAAAATCGATCTCTACGAAAAGCACTCTTTTTAACGCGATAATATATAGCCTATGTTCATCCTGAAGGTCCATTTTAAATATTGGTGAAAAATTTTTCGAAATCGGATGACCTCCTGCATCCAAACTTTACCTCTTTATAATATTAGAACAGATTACAGAAAATCTTTCACATAAAAAGCAACATAGTCCGAGCACCTTTAAAAATCGTCCAATCGATCCATGATTGGAACCATGTCTATCTCTCATTTCCACTCGCGTCTCACCCGGAGTTAAATATTTTCGTCGTTAATTGTCGACCTTGAAGTTTGGTTGATGGAAAATCCGGACTTTAAGTTATGTACATCAATTAAATATATATATCTCGCCTGTGGACTGGTAAATAGTTTTGAGAATTATCATTAATCAAAAACTTGTGCAAATATTTATAAATTATAGCAAAGTTACTGTATTGCTTCAATATTGAGAGAATCCATCATTGCTTACATTAGCTACAGTGAAATTCACGTAAAAGATAAAGCAAATATATTTTAATTGATGTTTAAAGGGTTCCTTATCCAAAATGTGAAATCCTGTCTGTTACAGGCGCGAATACAGGATTTCGTGTGGGGGAAGGAAGGTGCGGGGCCATTGTTGTGTGATTTAATACCTACATTCCAGAAAATTCGATTTAAAGAAAAGAAAAATAGTTATCCATGTAATACTTCGATCGTGAGTCAGAGGGGGGGGGGCGAATCCGCGCCTGATCTGTCACTTCCTTCTGACTCCCAAACTATAAGTGCTACACTTTTTCTCCAGAATAAATTTTCCCAACTTTTCACAGTTTTCCAGATGATTTTTTAGTTTTTTTCCAACGACATCGCCTCAAAACAGATAAAACCACATCTCCGCTGCCGCTGCACATGAGAATAGAAACACTGCTAGGAGTTCTGCTGTCCGGTAGGCTGGGTACGAAGCTGGAAATGACGTCACTGCGAACTGGCCTGCTAGCTCAAAAGATAGGTTTTAAATTTAGAACAGGGGCTATTTTTCCTGCCAGATTTGCTGTTAGGAAGCAGTATCTTGTCAATGGGGCACTTGAACAAACGCCCACAAACCAACATGGTGACACGTTTTCCTCTGTGTTTATATTCGAACTGTCACTGCGCGCGCACCAGATCTATCCACAAAACAAGCTTGAAAAATAGTCTCGTGTGAAGCGAGCACTTAACAGCAATTAAGAAAACCAGCGCTAGAGAACTAGTAGGCAAATCTAGCAAGGAATCTAGTAGCGTTTCTAGCCTCGTGTGCAGCGGCCATAAATGTTCGGAATGCTTACAAAATACGACAGGAAGAACGAAGACAGAGCGATGTTGGAAAAAGAAAAGACGAGCACAAATTTGCAGACGTCAGTTGGGCAACAGCTCTGAGATCCAGACAAAGAACTTGGCTGTATGGCACCAAACCAACTTATAATAGTATATATAACACAATTTATATACATATATATAACCAACGGCGGTTGGCGGACCACATTGCCCCAGCAGATGGTGGACACCGGGCTCGGCTGAACCCGCCAAACATTTTATGTATTCTCAAATTGTATATACCAATGGGATCCTGTATTTTATATCTTTATTCGCGGCTTCGCTCGCTTTTGTCAACAAGAAACCTTGTTTATCATCGACTGTCTATTTAAGGAGGTTGGGTACTTGTGCGGGGGACGTGGTGCAGGAAAAAATATGCTTATACTGTTATACACAAGCCTCCTAAGTTTATATATTTTGCCATTTACTTATTGAGAATTTATGTAAAACTAACTAAATCGGGATCTTTGTGTTTTATTTAAATTGGTTTCTCATTATTAGTACAGGGAATAGTTATAGTTTTTTTCCTATTAACTTTGAAAAAGTATATTTCATAGCATAGTTATTGACGTGATAACGTCTTATAAATTGATGAATCACCAATCTTATAAATTGATAAAACACCGGATGCATGCACGAAAAAGTGTAATGTTCGTAAATCCTAACGTTCGTAACGCGTAACGCGTAACGTTCCGCCTGACCCTGTGCGTGCTTTTTGCTAATTTCTCGCTCAATTTAAATCAGATCGGTTTGAAACCAGTCTTAAACGAAAGAGGAGAACATTTTACATAGCTTTCGTATAACAGAATTTGCCTAAACAGTTTTTTTATACAAATTTATATAGAAAAATAGATGTATAAATGCAATGTTGTCTAATGCATGACGCGACGCGGTCGGTCGTCTTTGTTTGCCGTACATGGAAATTAGAAGATAACGTATGTCTTGTCTTAACATGAAAACGGCTGCATTTCTAATGTTTAATTCAATTTTTTGACATTAGTATTTTGTGAAATGCAACGCCTTCTAAGTTAACTATTGGAATAACTAATTATTATTAGAACATAATACTTTGACAGTTGCAAACGTCACTTTTGACATTTCTTATCATTCCGACACCAAGGATAAGCGGATTGAAACCAAATTTTGGGAGGATGTTTGATATGCAAATATGAAGTGGCCTATTGTTTTTGGGGAACATCGGCGCATGCGTAAAAGAATATATCTCTTATAATGATGTTTTATATAATAATAATATAGTTTTTAAAACGGTTTTTACTCTATCTATTTTTACTAGAAATTTTTGTAAATTTTTTGGGGAAAATCGGCGCATGCGCAAAAGAGATACATGCCATAGTTGTTTTTTATATAATAATAGTGTACTTTTAATAAAATTTACCTAAATTTGAAGCGAATGATGCAATATCATAGATTCGAACTATTATAATTATTATATAAATTTAGGTAATGTATTACGGAATACGTTATCACGTAAAACTATCGTCCGTAAACCGACTTTACAGACAACCAATTTTTATATCCTGTTATTTCCTATTAACTTTAAAAAGTATTAAAATCTTTGATTAACGTCTGATTAGAACTCTTCAATAAATAAAATTAATAAAAAATTGTTTGTTATTATTTTTTCATTATTTTGATATTCATAATAATTTTGAAATATTCTATAAAAAGCGAATTAGATTTTAAATATTAATTATTTTTAGATCAATTCTGAAGAAGGTCCAAATCCGGATTGAAACGTTAATGTATTAATTTTATATTTTTTTGTTAATATATTGTCTGAAAAATTGGTAGATAATTTTATTTTTTGAAAAAGTATATTTTATAGCATAGTTATTTTTGAAATGAATCCTATCATGACTTATATTTTATGAGTTTTCTGTTGATTTATGGCACTATTTCATTGACCGCCATTTGACTACGTGTATTAAAGAGAGAGAGAGAGATTGTAAATTATAGACGCTTAACAGCTGAGGTCATCAGCGTCTATGGGTGTATTAAAAATACATATTGTATTTTATTTTTTCAACAATGAGACTGTCCATAATGTCCAAAATTTGAGACATGACGTATATCGCTGAGAAGAACATATATTTTTGAAATTTTAATCATTTTGGATTTTTGACCCAACCTCCTTAATAAAACTATAAAACAACGCACAGCCTAAAACAGTGGTTCTAGAAACATGAAATTTTGCACCGGAGTTCCTTATATAACGTAGATGAGCACTAAAAAAAGATTTTTTGAAAATTCATCCCCTAAGGTGGTAAATCTACTTAATTAAATCACTAACACTGACTGATTGACGGACAATGTATATCCTGTCGGTGGGTCTAGACTCTAGAAGCATGAAATTTTGCACAGGAGTATATAGATAAGCTCTAAGAAAGTATTTTTAAAAATTCATCTGCTGAGAGTCTTAAGGTTATACGCTCTCGACCGTATTAGTAAAAACTGCGTCCGTATTTTGTTGTAACAAAAAAATGTTATATGACTTGGTAAATTTATTATTTCTTATGGAAATATTATATCCTGTTGATCATAGCTCTATTTTTTAATATTTAAGAAATAATATTTAAACATCTGATATAATATCATAAAGTCGTGACTTTAGCAGTATATTTAATTAAGTCCAGTGTACACGAATGATTTTATCTTACGTTTTGGTTTTAAAAACCTTTGAACCGTTAGACGTATAGTTTTTGAGTTATTGGATATTAAATGCAGTTTTTAATACACGGTAAATGAGATAATATCCAATTTTCAAGTTTTAGTTATTAGCTACTTCAAAAAAATTATTTAATAAAAACAAAATTTATGAAAAACTTTTCGTGTAATCTGGTTTTCATGGTGACATAATTCAAATCTAGAAAATAGAGATTTTGAGAGTTGTTTCGAAAATTTTTAATTAATATTTCTCCAAAACTGCACGGGAAAGTATAGTTTTTTTTAATTTTTACGTTATCTAAAAGAGTCAAACTTTCGAATAATCAGTTTTTTAAAAATTTGTCTATAGCCAATTTGGTTTAATCTTATTTTTATATACACTTCTCATATATCATTGTGTTAAAAATCGCATTTTTAATAATTAATAACTTGAAAACTAGACGGTCAATGTTTTTTAAAAAATGCAGTTGAATGTATGAGATATCCATAATTAACATAATATTAAAATTTCAGCGTATTATCTATACATTGCTCTATCGGGCGTATAACCTTAAATGAGGTTTGTTTATTTGGTAGCTATGGAAATCATTAATCCCTTGGACGCCCGGTCTATGCAGATGCCGCATTTTTCTGTAATTCGGAACCCAAATGGTGACACCTCTGGTGAGAAATGCACAGAACTGTCCTAAAGGGGGTTTTTGACAGGTAAACATTGATTTAGAAAATGATGGAGGATAGATTAGCCTCCATCATTCTTTTCTAAATCAATGTTTACCTTATGCCTCCATAGTTTACCTGTCAAAAACCCCCCTTAGGACAGTTCGGCGCAGAGGTCTCACCATTCCTTTGGGTTCCGAATGCATTAATGACTTTCGTAGCTACCATATCAACAAAACTCATGCAATATGTTGCGTCTTAAGTGCAATTAACTGTAATACGACTGTTAGATTGATACGGGCTTCAATTTTTCTTATATTCTTGTGGCGTTATTACGAGCTTATAGCTGATACAAGAGCCCGCATGGCATGATTGTGTTACCCACGGCCGTGATCCACTTCCGCTCACATCAGCTGACACGCTTTTTGTTCTTTCCATGTGTGTGCTGTAGCACACACAATCATAGTCATGAATATGATTCTATGGTTTCATATTATTATTATAAAATAGAGAGAGAGAGAGACATAAGGCAGATCCGGTGAACGCAAGTCGTTAGCTCTATTAGTCTAAGATCCCGATTTGGCTCGATCTTCACCCATCGAGATTTCTAATGAAATTTGAATTTTGATAATACAATGTATAGCTCATTCTCATTTTGTCGTAGCGTATAATAAAACCACGCAGTCTTGTAACCAGGAGACCCAATTCGAGCGTAGCGCTGGACCGACATCTGTCGCATGAACCAATATGGCGTCAGCTACTGGGTAACGCAGATACGTTCATGGCTTACAAAGTTAAACGACTTTGGTAACTATAGCAAAAACAGGCGGAAAGAACCAAAGTTTTCCCAGGTAGTGACAATAGCGCAGCGTTGCCAGACGTCCCGATTTTGGCGGGACGTCCCGATTTTTAAATCAAAATTAAATGTCCCGCGCGGGACAGGCTCAGTCCCGCTTTTCGGAGATAGCTCGGGGATAACTTTAAAAGAAGTTAAATCTTTACAGAAATATCATGAATAAGTAATTCTTATAAATAATTATTCTCTTATTGTAAGTTGCAATATTTTGTAACACTCACTCCACAGACTATTGTTTAAAACGCCATATTTTTCTAATGAATAAAACTTTTTTGATTTTAATTTCTGTTTTTTTTTTCTTTATTCTGAAGACGAATAAGACTCAACTATTTAACGATAGGGTAAAACTGATTTAAAATATTATATTTTTATTAAAATACATTTTCTATGGCTATTTTTGCTATCTATTGTCACGTAAACGTAATTTTAATTCAAATGAAAAGATAAATAGGTATTTGAAAACTTCTGATTATATACGTTTTTTTACTATGTCCCGCTTTCGACGAAAGAATCCCGCTGTTTTCACTCAAAGAGTTCCAAAATCCCGACTTGGCAAAAAAAAAACTGGCAACGCTGCAATAGCGCCAGAAAATGGTCAGTCTCAAAATACAGCAAGCATAGGAAGCTAGGTTTCCTAGTTACAGACTTCGTAATTATAATATTTGTTATTCGTTGCCATGGTTACCAACGTATAATATGTTCCACGTGTTCGCAATAAAATTATTATCTACATTTTCATATATTGTCGTTGGTTCTGTAATACCTCTTATGTGCAAAAAGCAAAGCCGGAAAGGCCAAAAAGTGGTTATTTCAGCAATGGATGGTAAGAATTAGCAATTTCAGAGGTATATTACTAATTCATACTTATCTTCACTATACGTGTTTAATTAAGACGAAGTATTTTCTTAAAAAATATTTAACGTTAATTTCGGGTTTATTGGCACATGGGAGGACTTATTTGATACAACTTTTCACATAAGAGTTACTTCCCCTTGTTGGCTACTGTAAAATTAATTTGGAGGTATTACTAGTGTATAAAGCTCCGTTTCCTGAATCTTTTCATCTAAAAAACGTAAAATCTGCCAATTATTACAGAACCAACGACGATATGACAATATAAAAAACCCTATAACTACGAAATACTAATTCGGAGGTGCCTGTCTACCTGGTTTTATGTCAGGAATCAAAATGTCGACCAAATTTTGGCATTTTATATACCTATTTTACTTCCGATTGGTAATCAGAAAACTCGATAACTACATATTAGAAATAAAATTAACAATTTTATTTTTGACGTGATAACGTCTTATAAATTGATGAATCACCAATCTTATAAATTGATAAAACACCGGCTGCATGCACGAAAAAGTGTAACGTTTCTAAATCCTAACGTTCCTAACGCGTAACGTTCCGCCTGACCCTGTGCGTGCTTTTTGCTAATTTCTCGCTCAATTTAAATCAGATCGGTTTGAAACCAGTCTTAAACGAAAGAGGAGAACATTTTACATAGATTTCGTATAACAGAATTTGCCTAAACAGTTTTTTTATACAAATTTATATAGAAAAATAGCTGTATAAATGCAATGTTGTCTAATGCATGGCGCGACGCGGTCGGTCGTCTTTGTTTGCCGTACATGGAAATTAGAAGATAACGTATGTCTTGTCTTAACATGAAAACGGCTGCATTTCTAATGTTTAATTCAATTTTTTGACATTAGTATTTTGTGAAATGCAACGCCTTCTAAGTTAAGTATTGGAATAACTAATTATTATTAGAACATAATACTTTGACAGTTGCAAACGTCACTTTTGACATTTCTTATCATTCCGACACCAAGGATAAGCGGATTGAAACCAAATTTTGGGAGGTTTAGGTTATGTATTACGGAATACGTTATCACGTAAAACTATCGTCCGTAAACCGACTTTACAGACAACCAATTTTTTTTTATTAAAAATAGCTGTGCCAAGAAATTGAAATGCAACCAAATCAATTTTTCTTTGTCAATACATTATATTATCAAAACCCGAATTTCATTAGAAAACTCGATGGATGAAGATCGAGCCAAATTGGGATCTTGTACTACAAAGCGACTCGAATGTTCGCAATTTGTGAGTACTGGAAATTCATGCCCGTGTCGTTTGGTCGATACAATGTGCCACTTTTGTGCTGCCGAGTCCTCGTTTCGCTTGTAGGTGAACGAGTATCTTGTGCTGCAGATTGTTATGTAGATTGTACATACAGTTTAGGTTTTTGTTAATGCCCAGCACAGAGTGTATCCGCGTCGACCCAAAAGTTAATTTGCATTTTTTTTTTCACCAATCGAATCCGACTATTCCTTCCCCTGGACACAAAGTATCTTTTATACACATTTTCTTATACCTCAATTTGTGCAATAACAGGAGATATATAAATAAACTAGCGGTTCGTCCCGGTTTCATAATTCTGCAAAATGTATTTCGTTTGTGGCCCGGCGTCTGAACTAATTTCGAGCAAATTCTACCAGATTTGCTTCTGAACTAATAGCTTTGACCGAATTCTATCAGATGTCGCTACTTGGTACTAAAACAGTTTTTTCTTGTTTGCTTTTGAACTAGCAGGTTTGAGTAAATTCTATCAGATGTCGTTATTTATTACTAAAACAGTTTTTTTTGAGAAAGCACCGTAATGTTGTACAAAATATTTAATAAAAACTATTCTCTATACTTAAATTGCACTAAGCAAGACACATTTATAACATTTCATTTCCGAGATTAACGCGGCCAAAATTGCGACACAGAAATTTTATATATATAGATGTAGATTAAGCACAGTGTTTGCTATTGTTGTTGTATGAAACATAGTTATTGTTACAGTTTGCTATATAAGAAAAATTTACTTTCCAAACACAGCCTTCATGTTATTCTTGTGGTTTTTATTGTGATATTTCATGTCCACATCAAAATCTACCTGCCCGAAGCCGGTGTTGAAAAGCTGGTATTTTTATAAAGATCCGATCGACCCCCAGAATCAAAAGCACTCTGCTTATGTTTTCTACCTGTGATAGTACAGCACTGTCTATAAGAGTCAATGTTTGGGCCGTTTTGCGTCAATTAATGCTATTTGTTGGGACATATTCCAAAACGAACTTTTATAATCCAGCAACAGTGAAAGTTCAATATATGGAATGTTCTGTCGACCTTGAGACATGGAAATATTTTGGCATAATTTGTAATTATGTATTATCACGCCATATATAACATATTCGGAAAAGATAATAAGTTAATACCTTTATTCAAAATACCTACCTACCTAGTTGGAATTTCTATATTATAAAACAGCACTGGGCAGTCTCGGCTCTTTGAGCTCCTAGGAGCTCTACAGGTAGCTCCCATAAGCGAGTGTAAGAATGAGTGACTTTTATGGCTTGTCTCACTTGGGGTCGTAAATTTACCTGTACGTAACGAACAATAAAAACCTTTGGAGCAACAGAGATTGCTGGTCTTTGGTTGTCCAGCGCACTTTTTCTTAGGATTCTATTAATCCTTGTACTTTATACACTTTCAATTAAAATTTGCGGACATTGAAGCTTTTCAGTTATTTCGGGGACATTACCTACAAATTTGCTAAATTATTTGAAATCATTTCCCCTCGTTACAGAACACTTCAGATACTTCGCTAAAGAAGTATCACTTCAAAAAAATGCATGTAAATAGGATCAGTGGTTCTCGACTTATAAGCGTACAAACGGACAGAGAGACTATTTTGACTCAGAGCTGTTCGGAAAATGCTTTCGGCATATTAAAATCTTCGATCATAAACACTATTCGGAAATTCTAGGCAGTGAATAATGCACAATACAATATAACCGGCACAGTTTTTATGCAAGGGGAAAATCTTACGTTTTACATTGCCGTTCCAAACTGGTTACTAACTAGTTATTTAGTCATCTGATTATTTCCGAACTGAAACATGGCTCGTTTGTGGGTAAACTGTTTTTCTAAGAAATCTCTTTCCGCGACTTATAATATAACTTTTTACCTGTTACTATGCAAGAACGTTTTCCAAAAACTCGTCATCAATATCGGGTTCAACGTTTCTACAGTGAAACCTGTATTTTTAAGACCAACCGTAATTCTGTTTTCGTGCATTATTCGCTATACTGTCATTCTAACCTACAAATCGAACGTTCAAATATTATCTAACGTTTCTCACAACGAAGGTTGCTATGATCAGCGTTACTATTGTTATCAAGTGGTAGTAGGATATTGACACAGTGGTATGTAGGATGGTTATTATAAATAGCGAGAAGAAAAATTTCTGTGTTTTGAAATCGGATGAGTAGTTTAGAAGATTACCCTCCGCATATACACAAACTTTTTCTTTATAATATATTCAAACCTGGGTAAGTGCAGAGAACTGGGTAAGCGAGAAAACTCTTTAAGTGAGAGTAATAATTGTAGGTATCGCCTTTGTAACCCTTTAAAACCTCTACTTATAAGTGAGAAAGAGAAACTTCTGTAAGAGAAAGACGTTTTTCACTTATATGAACTTCTATAACTGAGACTACTACTTGCCTGCACGTCTATAAGTGATAGTCGAACGTATATTAATAGTTCCACGAAATTTAAAAATCTATACTAATATATAAAGCTGAAGAGTTTGTTTGTTTGTTTGAACGCGCTAATCTCAGGATTACTACTGGTTCAAATTGAAACATTTTTGAAGTGAAAACTTCTTTAGCGGCGTTGTACACTTTTTTTGTAATGGGTAAAAAATGTTAAACTCGCGTCAGGGTCACGTGTCCTGATCGAAAATGCGTAAGACGAAAACTTTTATTTATACAACGTTAGACATCTAGCGTTGAAATATCGTACCTACATAAAAATGCAATCTATGATACAAACCATTTTGATCGAAAATTCGTAAGACGAAAACTTTTATTTATACAACGTTATACATCTAGCGTTGAAATATCGTACATAAAAATGCAATCTATGATACAAACCATTTTGATCGAAAATTCGTAAGACGTTAATCTTCAAGTTTTCACTTCTGCCGGCACTCCCGGAGTGCAACCCGTCTTTTTTTTTTGTTGGATAGCCCATTTATCGAGGAAGGCTATAGGCTATATAATATCACGCTACGACCATTAGGAGCGGAGCATTAATGAAAAATGTTGCAAAATGTATCTCAAAAATAAGCTTCTAATCAGGTGAAATGCACAATATACTCCTATTAGCGTTGTGAGGAAACAACCCCGGCTGGCTCAATCGGTAGAGCATGCGACTGTCAATATCAGGGTCGTGGGTTCGAGCCCCACGTTGGGCGAATATATTTTTATTTTCTACATTGCTTTCTTCCAAGGCTTACATTTAAATTTATTTTAATTTTATTTAATTAATTAAAAAAAAATTATTAGTTAAAAAAAGTATAAATACTGCTTTTTATCGACAAAAACTTTTGAACGGTAACTCCGATCATCATGAAATTTGGACACAACATTCATCTCGGTAAACTAAGATGAATGCGTGTACTCATGTTCCTCCCTTCCCCATTCGTTCTTTTACACCCGGGTGAAACCGGACGGGAACGCTAGTGAGTCATAAATAGCTGAACTAACTAATATTGTTTTTGTATCATTGTTTTTTTTTTAGCATCAATGTCGAATAATACATACATGTTTATCACTACATATTTGCTGTATTTTTATAGACCTCTATAAGTGAGAAAGGCCACTCCTGTACCTCTATAAGCTAGAATCTCGATTTAGTGAAAAACCTCCATAAAGCGGTCCCTTGAACTTTTGCTTATCCATGAGGTTCGACTGTATAAGTATAGATTTTTTCTCTTGGGTCCGTTTTTAAAATGTTACGATTTTGGACGTTTCGTGTCCGGCTCTTTAAAAACGCGATTCCACCGTAGCTCGTTGATATTTGCGTGTGAAGCCGTGGACCGTTGCCTGGGTTACCGTGCCTAGCTACGACTAGGGGCCCTTTCTAATAATAACCTTGGCCATACATTTACAACACTGAACGAGCGGACCTCTCTCAGCGATTATTGACAACAGACTAGGTTTTTTTTTGGGGGAGAGGGGGTCTGCAGCTCGTCGTTAAACCGCTCTGAGTATTTTGTCGGTTGTAAAAAGCACGAGGGGTTCTTGTTTGGGTTGGATCTGAACAGCTGTCGTTATAACCAGGCGTGTACTCCGCCAAAACAGTTGACTGTCTTCATTACTAAGCATAGGAATAAAATCGCTATCGAACCTTTAGGGTGCAAACATATACTTCTGTCTTTTTTTACGCCGTAAGCACTGGCGTATCCAGGAGGGCAAAACAAGCACGGGGGACCCGGCTTAAGAAATTTCTAATTTGCTCCCTCCTGGACCAAAAGCTGGGTACGCCCATGTTAACGTCATAGAAAAAGACAAAGTTTTTGAAACAGAGATACTTCATTCAGATTGAATGCAAGTACATCAACCAAACCTATCATCGGAGAAATCAGGGAATTACATCGAAGAAAGAGATGCAGATATATTTTCGATACGCTTTGTTGCGTTCACTTACCGCACATTGAGTAGATAGACAATTATTCATATATCTACTAAATTATTAAATATATGACTGTCTTCATAAAAATAGGCGCGCACAAATAGCGTGATACTAAAAATGGGGGCTCGAGAATAGCTGAGCGTGTAGCGATGGCGGTAATTATACACTTTCACGGTCACCTGGTTTTTTGGCTCTAGAAAATCGAAAAATAGATGGATTTCAATGATCTCGGTCTCAAAAAGTTCCATTTTACGGCGGATTTATGAAAAAAATTAGTTCACCCCGGAATTACAATTCGCATACCCGTTTATCGTTCACCCCGGAATTGTTTTTTTAAAAACTCCACATTTGCCCCTTCCCGTTTCACTGCGAGACAATTCGCATACCCCTTTATCGTTCACTCCGGAATTACAATTCGCATACCCGTTTATCGTTCACCCCGAAATTACAATTCGCATACCCGTTTATCGTTCACCCCGGAATTGACGTCAGAAACAGTTATAAAGAATTATATGTAGAAAGTCAATTTTTTTTTTGCATTTAAAGTCATGAAACTGTGAGAAATATTGATTTTTTCAATTTTCGTATTTTTTTCCATAAATCCGCCATAAAAACGAAGATTTAAAAAAAAAATTCATCGAAATCGGATGATTTTTCGATTTTCTAGAGCCAAAAAACCAGGTGACCGCGAAAGTGTATAATAACCGCGATGGCGTTTCCATGACTCCTGTATTACAAGCCCCCAGTCCCCAGGTACTACAAGAGAAAGAGCGAGAAAGCTTGCTGATTGTAGACGCTCAACAATTGAGGAAATTTTAAGTGGCTCCTGACTTGCATTAATTTGTTATTTCACGTAATAATGTTGTTATTATGAATTTGAGATTTTATTAAGAAAATCATGTTTATCTAATGTTATTTTTACTAGTCTATATATTGATAACAGCGTTTCCCTTGTCGCTGTGGTTTGATAAGAAATAAATGGAATAACAAACTCAATAGAATTTGTTATCATTTACTTGTAGAAAAACGCATAATGTTTGTCTTGTGAGAGAAGTCGAGCTTTTTTCGTGATATTTATTTTTCTCAGGACTGCATTAGGCATTAATAATTGTTTCGTCATCAAATTACACTAAAATTCAATATTCATTTATGGTTTCTACACCAACTTTCTATAAATTTTTCTCTCTACCTTGCGTATAATAATCGCCACGGATCTAAAAGGTTCGGAAGTTAGTCACAACCAGCGTCGCAAAGGCACCTTTTAGAGCCGTTGTGACTCCCACCACCTTCCAGCTACCTGCACGGAACGTGCGCTCGTCGGTGATTGCCCGTGATCGCCCGTTGCCTTTGTCACTTGCCTCTTTCCTGCTTTAAAGTACAGTCGAGTACGCTATTGTCAAGTTGTTATCGCTATTTTAGTTTTGTTGAGTTGCGAGTTTGTAGTTTTTCAACAGACTGTACAAGCACAAGCCCGCATTCGCATCTAACTTCCGAGCCTTTTAGATTCGAGGCGCGTATTATACGTAGCTAACGGACTTTTTGCAAAAATATTTTTTTTTGGAAACGCGGGACTTCAAAATTACTAGTTTTTGAAAAGTAAATTTTAGATCTAAATTAGTACCATTCTAAGCTTGTGGACTTGGAATGGTAAAAGCTGTTTGTGGGCTCAATTCTTTTGTTCTAAATTGCAATAACCACGGCGTCAATGTCTCTAGTTGTCGAGCGTCCATAATCTACAATCTAATTTGCCAACAATAATGGAAAATAAAAATGTAGCTCAAAAATGTAAGAAATAACAGACGCAATACATGAGTTCTGTTGATCTGATAGCTATAAAACTCATTAATAAATTACAGAAAATCGTTCTACATAAAATGCAACATAAAGACCGGGCGCCCAAGGAAGGTTCGTATACATTTTCTGTAATGCATTAATGATTTCCATAGCTGCCATATCAACAAAAATCATGTATACCTAGTAACTGTAGTAATGTAATCATTTAAATTTTTGTTGATATGGCAGCTATGGATATCATTAATGCACTACAGAAAATTGAAAATGTACACAAACCTCCCTTGGGCGCCCGGTCAATGTTGCATTTTATGTGAAACGATTTTCTTCCATCGCTACCATATTAACAACACTCATGTATATATTGCGTCTTAAGTGTTATTCACGCTGTATATGCTGTAGAGCCGTTCCTGTGAATGGAAACCCTATATACCCCCGATACCCAAGTAGGTCTTCTCAAAGGAGGGACAGATTATCATGTAGGTATATAAGTATAGCCATGGGGCATTTAGGCGTAGCATTACGACAGTCTTTTTTTCCCGTTAACATTAAAAAGCCCCTCGGTGTTCGCAGACGGTGCAGTTGTCGCTTCACATGTTTGCTTCGTTGCAGATGATTCATATTTAACTCCCGTTTCAAAATCACCCCATTTAAAAATTACAACAAAATATATGTACAGTCAAACCTGGATAAGCAAGAGTTCAAGGGACCGCGATCTTTTTTTCGCTTATGCAATTGCGGATTTACAGATTTGCCGCCTCTGAATTTTGATACCTTAGTCCACAATCATATCAATTACATTTTCTATCAATAAAATTCCAACTTTATGATTTGTGCTCCATCATCCTCGTTACATCAACTTTTTCCGTATGGTTAGCAGGGCTGCCAGATTTCTCTCCTCAGAAATCCGTCGGTAAGGCGAAAAGTGGTGAGGGAAGTGGTCTGAAAAATCCGTTTCCATCCGTTCGCCCGGTTCACCCATTAATGCAATGAGTGTGAGAGAGATAGAGAGTAAAGTGAAGTATGCGGTACCATAAACGACACATCGACGTGTTTCCACCTTCATTATGGGCTTTATTATTAACATTATTAAATGAATTTCGTATAAGACGTTGAATTTACTTTTACTTACAAACAGACTTTAAATTGAATAGAAATGATTCATTTTTTCACATCCAATGAATCGATTATTTCGTAGATTTTACACATTTTTATGAAATAAAAATATTATATTAACTGTTAGAATGTTGCGATAGTAACAAACGCGGCAGTACAATCAGTTAAATCCTCAATGTGTTCCGTAAATCCGTGTAACTCGAAACACTTGACTCCAGTTGTGTGAAAAAAACGCATCAGACAAAGATAGCGAGTCGATATTCATCGATATAGGTGTGTGTTTCGCGAACACATTGTTTCATGCACTCTCTTATCTTTTTCTACCCAAATAGAGAGAGGAGTAGGACAGAGGTAGTGAAAGAAACGTGCTCAGATATGCTCGAATGTGCTAAAAATACCCGAATGTCCCCAAATTATCGATTATCGAGTGAAGTTTGAATTTATATGTAGTAAAAAAGGTAAAAAATTCGGAAAAGTTAGAAAATCCGTTAAATCCGTTCAGATCATGAAATCCGTTCCATTATCCGTTCAAATTTATTTCTACTCGAAAAATCCGTTTGGAATGGAAAAATCCGTTCATCTGGCAGCCCTGCTCCCAATAAAGAGTCATGTGGACACTAGCACACAAAGTGAAGAGTCGAGCCAGCCGATTGTAAAACTATACCCTTGTAACGCTCGCTGCTATGGCAACGAATTACGTCAGGCGCCCGCTAAAAGGCATGTCTACAGAGAATAGTTGAACGGTACAACGTTGTATTCCTTCACCCAGTGGCCCAGGCTTGCTTGCATGCAATCGACTGGTGTGGTGTTTGGTGTGCTTAATATTTCGTTCGCGTTCGGTAATCGGCACCTATAAAATTGCAAATATGAATCCTATCAACGACGTCATATGCAATTTGATACAGACACCGTTTTCTCAATGGAAAGACGATGATAAAAAAGATCTCCTCGAGTATGGTCGGCCAACCGTTTCTCTTTCCGTTAGCGTCAAGAAGGAGATCAAAAAAACCAACAAGTCGTATATTATAAAATTTAAAAACGCCTGGTTTTCTGAATACAAGTGGCTGTGCAGCAGTCCATATTTAGAGAGAGTGTTTTGTTGGCCTTGTTTGCTTTTTTGCAAAAAAAACAACGTTTGGACCAAAGATGGATATTCCGATTTTATAAATATAAGTCGATCGTTTCATAAGCACGAAGATTCCGGCCAACATCTCAAGTGTCAGTTGCAGTTAAGAATGTTTGAAAAAAATAGACATATTAATACGGTGACAGGTGCTCTCACTGAAAACGCAAGTCTAATGAAAGTGAAATTTAACGAAAAAGTGCGCCTAAACCGATTTTTAATGCAGCTTGCAATCGACGCAGTTGCATATTTAGGCAGACAAGGATTCATCTGTCCCTCGCATGGACATTTCAGGGAAGCGATGTCTTTGTTAATAGCAAACAGTCCTCCACAAATTGAAAGTCACTATTCGAAAATAAAAAGTGTATTCAATAACGAAACCATACTGAACGAAGTTATCGAATGTATCTTGGAATATATGCAAGATCATATTAAATCTGAAGTGAAGAATACATTATTTTTTTCCGTTCAAGTTGAAGATGCAACAAACATTACCCAATTATCTCAGTGCTCTGTTATAATACGGTACGTCAATTCCGAAGCAGTTTTAGTTGAGCGTTTTTTGGGTTTTCACGACGTAAGTTCCAGCAGGACGTCTGGAAATGTTTTTGACCTAATTGACGGACTTCTAACCGATTATAACTACGAGTACAAATTGGTCGCACAGTGCTACGATGGGGCAAGCGTAATACCAGGATATTTAAATGCACTTCAGAAAGCAATAAAAGATAAAGCACCACAGGCAGTGTTAGTGCATTCTTTAGCCCTACGTTTGAACTTCGTACTCCAACAATGCTGTGAGCAAATTACGAGGTGCCGTGTTTTTTTTGCAAATATTGAAGGATTTCTTTCATTTTTCAATCATTCGACTAAAAGAACGCATGCAAGACGTTTACGAATGGGTGTGGCCACTTGCTGGTCTTCTAATTCGAATGTTTTCAGCGGGATTATTGAAGACTGGAATAACTTAAAAAGTTTTTTTGAAGTTTTGATGATCGATAAAGAATCGGATAAGGAAACTGTCCGACTTTCGTCGGGTTTTCTAAATCAGATGAATAATTTCGAGTTTACGTTTTTGGTTGTCGTGTTTAACGACATTTTCAATTTAACCGATGTTCTATCCGACATTCTGCGGGACAAAAAATTTGAAATTGAGTGTTGCCTGTTAAAAATAAATAGTACAAGAGAAATAATACGGGACAAAAGAAATGATTATTTTTTCCAAAAAGTCTTTGAAAAGGCCAAAGAAATTACTCCTGTGTCTCAAAAAATGACTGCAAGACATACATATGAAGAGATTTTAAAAAACTATAGACATTTATTTTATGAAATTCTGGACATTATTTCAATGCAAATGGAGGTCAGATTTCAGGATATCGAAAAACTACAGTTTTTGGAGATTGTAAATACGTCAAATTTTTTGAGATATCTAGTTGATTTTCCTAACGCTGCGTTGGCCGATTTACAGAAAACATACCCGCAAATATTTAAGAAACAGAATCGTTTAAAAAATGAACTATTATTGTTTTATAGCGAAGAGACGTACCGAAAAATGCCTATAGAAAAACTACTTTTGATACTTCAAGAAAATAAGGAAACTTTTCAAGAAACTTATAAATTGTTCTCCTTAGTTTTGACGATACCTTCGGTGGTAAGAAGCCATTCTTGTCTGAAAAGAATAAAAACTTACACAAAGAAACAAATATCACAAGTAAAACTTTCTCCTTTGGCGAATATATCTATCCAAAAGGAGCTTTTAGAAGATCTTTTGAAGAAAAAACCCTTTTATGAAGACATCATTGATAAGTTTGCTGCCCTAGACAACAGAACGATCGAATTAATATATAAAACCTAATAACCTATGCTTTTTTTTAATTTTTGAAAATAGTTCATAGTCAGGGGGGAAGTCCTTAAATAAAAACACTCTGAAATGCGATCAAATCCAGTATTCGAGGCTATTTGGCCACATCTAATATGATAGATAGATATTACTTTATTTAAATTAGTGGCCCGGTCCGGCTTTACCCGAATTTGTAGGTTGCCACCGTTTTTTCGTTGACTTACGTTGCAAATCTTCACGAAAAGCGCTTTTATTTTAACGCGATAATACAGGATGTCCCATTAAGAATGGGACATAGAACAACCGCAGATTCTCCAATTCAAAATAAAACGATTAAGCGAAATATGCTTAGATAAAATGTTACTCGCTCTACCAGTGCCGTACGGCAGGAGTAAGTAATGCTTGTACCCCTTCTAAATGTTACGCCGCTGTCTAAATTTTAATTTTGACTATAATTTTATTTTTTTTGATATTTTCTAAGTCAATAATGTACACTTGTTAGTTTGTTGTAAAGTCATTGGTTTTCGAGATATTCGCAGTTAAAGATAGATAGACATGTACTTTTTATTTGTATTATTATTATTAATAATATTCATTTTTACAATTTTGTCTTAAAAAAACTGCGAATATCTCGAAAACCAATGACTTTACAACAAACTAACAAGTGTACATTATTGACTTAGAAAATATCAAAAAAATTAAAATTATAGACAAAATTAAAATTTAGACAGCGGCGTAACATTTAGAAGGGGTACAAGCATTACTTACTCCTGCCGTACGCCACTGGTAGAGGGTACTGAACTAATTTTTTTATTGTTAGGTGCATTTTATGATATTTAACATGTGTGCCGATTTGAGTAAAATTATACGGTGTATTAAAAAAATTATGGACATTAATAATTTTTCAGTTTTCAACTTCAACACCCCGTATTTCGGAAACGAGTAACATTTTATCTAAGCATATTTCGCTTAATCGTTTTATTTTGAATTGGAGAATCTGCGGTTGTTCTATGTCCCATTCTTAATGGGACACCCTGTATATATCCGAGGACGACACGTCGCGATGGGGCGGTGCGGGTGAGACGCGAGTGGAAATGGCTGAGAGATAGACATGGTACTCAATCATGGATCGATTGAACGATTTTTGAAGGGTTTATATAATAAAATAATTATTTTTTGCGTATGGAACTGGAGAGCCGCAACTTTACATCAAAAGAGCCGCAGGTTGCCGACCCCTGGTATAGATTATCCTCACGACTTTTCATATCCCTTTACAACCGGCGATTTTTTTTTTTGTTTTTGATTATTTAGAGACCAAAGAACCTATAAAAATTAATAAAAAATTGTGTATCCCAGCTTAACTGTCAAAAAATAACACGCACAAAATAACCGTGCGAAGCCGGTTGCGTTCACAAAAATTAATGTTTTGCGGCAAAAGAAAAATTTGTCGATAGTCACGCCCGTATAGAATCGGTTGTAAAGGGAATCGTTACTATTCTGAATTCTTCATTTGTACTTTAAAAGCAAGAAAACCTTGAGAATTTTACAATCTATCTTAATTTTATTTTTATCAATGACCAGCCCACTTTAGATACGAGTGTTTTGGGAATGAAGTATTTACAAATTAAAACCCCGACACAAAAAAACGTTAATATAATTTGGAAACATAAAAAAAGGCATCTTATCAAAGTGATTAATTTACGCGGTGTCAAGGATTATCGTTTCACGGTATTTTGTTTCTATAGCATTCTCTTAATCGAAGCAGCGAACTTCTTTAAAGAATAAGTAATGAAACGAACATTTAGACAAAAATATAGTTGGAATTGAATGGCCCTTGCTCGCATTAATGCTGGATTTGACAGCTGAGGAAAATTGCAAAAGTTGCTTATGCCAAAAATATCATAAATATTTCTTTGTCATCCGTTCCCAAGCAGTCAAAATGTCCTTCAAGGGAGGATACATCATTATCCCTTATTCTTTTTTACTGTTCTCCATACATACCTGTTTCCTTCGGCAATCGTCAGCCCCTGTTATTTGGAGGGTAAAGACGTCTACTTTTGTAGTGTATTGGAATTTTGTTTTATGATGCGTGGCTTCGGACTTGTTCGGTCAAAATAGACGACGGTCGGTTTTTAATATTTTTAATTTTGCAGGAATATATGGTAGTTAATAAACCATTACTTTTTCGTTTTAAATTGAAAAAAAAATGTCTTATAATAGGGTTACCAGACGTTTCGGTTTTCCGGGACATGTCCCGTTTTCGCCCTCCTGTCCCGGTGTCCCGGATTTTTTTCAAAATCTATGCAAATGTCCCGGATTGATGTGTTATGAACAAATAAACATACTGACCACTATAATTAAGTCTCTTTTTTCACTATATTTCTATCCTCAAATTATTCAAAATCGTGTTCGTCTCATATTAAATTACACGATTTCGATAGATATCGATTGTGGATTGACACACACAGCACACTTCAGATGTTTCATCAATTTTTGTGTGAAGAAGGGTTTTTTAAAGTTATTATTAGGGTCGGAGGATTTTTCGTTCCTGACAGTTGCTCGGTACTGAGATAGAAGTGTAAAAACTGGGAACTGATAGATAGGAATAAAAAAAAGTATTTTTTTTACAACAAATTTTTTTAGATTTCAGAAATTTCAAAAATATTTTTTCATTCTTCAATTATCAATAGGGGGGGGGTGGCTGTAAAATGTCCCGTTTTTTCATTCAGACCATCTGGTAACCCTACTTATAATATCAAAAGCCGTCGACACATATTCTTGCCCCTTAGTTTTAAATTGTAGATCAATAAGGTCCAAATGAATTTGTGAAATCCAGCTAACCAATTTTTTTAACATGAAACACTATCTTACAAATTGCTGCAATAAGAATTTGTACATAGTACACTATCGGCGAAAATTATGAAAACGAATTAAAAAAACCCGAATTTCTTTATTGACTAAAAAAGCTACAGGCAAAGATGTAGCCAGGAAAAACTTATGTAAATTTTCTAAAACAATATAAGTAATGATAGTCATTATAAAATTTTTCTTTATAATTTAATGATATTGTTAATAACATATTATCATATTGCAATATATCTCTTTTTGCTGATGACACTAAATTATTCAAAGCTATTGAAACTCCGGAAGATATGATGCTGTTACGTTTGGATATCGCCTCCTTTGAAGAATGGTGTAGTTTAAATGGAATGGAATGCAATGCAAAAAAATGCTTTACGATTAGATTCGGAAGAAGTCATCTCATCCAGTCAATGGATTATTATATTAATAATAGCCCTCTTAAAAGAGTAGAATATATCAAAGATTTAGGAGTGATATTTGATTCCAAAATGTCATTTAAGTATCATATAGAGCACCTTGATATTAAAATACGCAAAAAAATTTACTTTATAAAAAGATTTTCATTTTTATTCAAATCTATTCTCACTTTTCGTACATTATATTACTCATTTATTTTTTCAAAACTTATGTACGCTTCAACTGTTTGGAGACCTCGTGAGAAAGGTCTAATTAAAAAGATTGAGTCATTAAATACTTTGTACCTTAGATACGCTTCGTTTAAAACGGGTAATGCTTTGCACTATACGGACCATGACTTTTCTTCGATTTATAAATTGTTTAATATTAGTACTTTGGAATCAGCCAGAGATAGAGCAGACATATTATATTTTGCCTTTAAGATCTTTTCTGGTTTGATTGATTGTTCAGAATTATTGTATAGATTTAGTTTATATATTCCTCCTAGAAGTCTCAGGTCGAATAATTATTATTTTCTGATTCCAACATTGCGTGATGGTCAAAAAAAGAGTGTAGTGCATAGATTATCTGAACTGTGCAATGTTAATGCTATCTGGTTGGATTTATATTGTTCATCCATTTTTAAAGTTAAAAGCAAATCAAAGAATTTACTAAAATATGAATAAACTTTTGTATTATTTTTTTAGTATTTTTGTAATACTCCTTATTTAATTACTTATATTTTAATTTTTTTATTATATTTTTTAAGCTACACAAATATTTCAAATTTATATTTTTGTATGGGGCTTGCCCTGTTGAAACAACAATAAACAATAATTTTTACTGTTAATTTTGATGCTAGATTAATTAACGAAGGTATTTTTATACTTTTGCGCGGTAGTGTATTGACTTCGGAGACCTATAGATGAACTTGAAATGTTGGCTACAGTTCATTCCATGGTATTACACCGCTTTATGCGCTGAAAAAATGTTGGGGCCGAATTGAGAAATTCCGTAAAAATTATTTAGCACATAGCATACTACCTACAAACACCAGCTTTAGAGATTATCTATAGTTGGGATCGACTTTTAGGTAAAACGACTGGACTCATGAATATTTTACTGCCGGAAACAATTCTTGAAACTACCCAATTCTCCCCTAACTTAGCAATTAGGCTTACCTACCTGTGTGTCATTCTTTTGGTTTCTAATGTTTTTCAGTTAAAAAGCTTTTATGTATCTTTTTTTATAGTACCTACGTATTTTATGTGCTTTTAAAATTGATTTTTTTCCTTTAGAGAATTTTAAAAATATATTATTATGATGTAAGCTTTTAGATCTCAACTATAATTTGTACAATATTATGTTCGAAGATGAAAGTTTATTATTGTTATGTCATTGTAATTAATAAACAAATTGTGTTTTATATCTTTATCGACTCGTTTGTCTTTGTCTTTCACGTTTTGTTGCAGCTTTAAGTATATTGCCCTCAAAAGGCAAAGGGCAGTAAGTGACATTTGTTGAAAAATGAGTTCATACTGAAACCAACGACAGCAGTAAGTGCTGCAGCAATAATTTTATTGTCTTTAAAAAATGTTTTGGTTTCCATAATCTAAAATTCTGGACGGTCAATACATTTTTAGTAAATCTTGATTTACTCAAATTCATAAGTTGGTCACTTACTGCCTTTTGCCTTTTTTCGGCAGTATAGTGGTCCGGTTCGACTTCTTAAGTTAGCCCGAGTTTGTAGATTGTCATCGTTTTTTTCGTCCACTAACGTTGCAAAATGGGTCTCCACGAAAAGCGCTTTTATTTTAACGCAATAATATAATAGCCTATATACATCCGGAAGGTTTATTCTAAATAGTGGTGAAAGAATTTTTCAAATAGGTGCAGTGGTTCCGGAGATTACCTTCCACATACACACAAACTCACAAAATTCGCACTCTCTCTTTTATAATAAAGTATAGATTTTCTTAAGTGATTAGAAGAAGATAGATAGATATTGTAGGCTATAGATACTTGATAACAGAGATTATAAGCGTTTATAATAGAGAAATTACAATTTTTTTTAGGACACAAATTAATTAACAGTCGAAATATATCAGAATTAGGTTATTTTGTTGACTACCGCCAAAATAAAAATTTGAAATAATCAGTAAACAAAGAAAGCTTAAAAGCATCTTTTAACAAATAAGTTGTATTTCATCAGGAGCGATCATTGTAGACATTAGCTTCCAAAGTTTAATTTGAAATTACTTTAAAGACATCTGGGAAATGCGGCGTCTTATTAAGTTGTCTGATACCTATTTACATTGGTAGCGAAAGCGCTTTTAAATACCTACATACGCACATGCGTATAAGTGTTAAGAATGTGCGTGTGAAGGGAAACGGCGCCAAAACACGCAGGCTGATTTCAAACTTTAAACTTTGATTGAAATCTTGAAATCTAAAACATGCCGGCAACAATGGATCATGCTAAGAACATCTATTACATAAATGGCATTCAGCAACTGAAAAAATCATACAAGTATTTTATGTATGTGCATTTTTAAAGAAAAATCGCATCTCAAAGTGAAAAAATATTTGTGAAATATTCTTACCTTGCTTAGAAGGTAAAAATAATCCGATTTAAAAAAAAAGATATTTTATTTTACATTGTACACTGACAATAATGGAAAATTAAGAGTGGAAAAATGAAAAATCAAAGTGGAAATTTTCTATGCACATGCACAAAATAGACTCCTAAACACATTCGAAAGCGCGGCGATAGGAAAACAGACTGTCCGATTAGGACAGTCTTGCTCGCTATTTTGTTGTGGCCTAACTTCGTTCTCTTCTCGCCCTTCTCTCCACTAAGCGCCGCTCTTTTGAGTTTTCACCGCCAATTCTCTCTTATCTTCCTTTTCCCTCATTACTTTGGAAAGGTGAAACCGCTTTAAACGGAATTCTGTCGATGCTCCGCCTATACCCGGTACACTCTCAAATCCAGTCGTTGCATAGGTGGATGCAATGTGAACCCCGGTATATCGCAGTAGGCGAATTGCTTGTCGGAGTGTATTTGCTAACCTAGTCGGATGCTCAGTTCACGAAAATTGATACACTGCGCCGCTTCGGTTTGCGTCAACAGAATTCCGTTTGTGCAGTTCACCTTTCCGTGTACTCGGCCAGCCGTTCACTGCGTCCCCGTCTGAGGCTCAGAAAGAACATAACAGTGCATTTGTGAAGTAAGAGTACGTGCTAGATTGTTAATTAAAAAATTTAGTTAAGGAAAAATTGTGATATTTTCAAGACTGTGCCAATTAAGGTATGTATTTAGTTTGTTGACACATTGTGAACTATATATTATGCATTTTGAGTGAACAGTTACTGTGCAATTTGAAAATTAGAAAAATTTCTTGGTGTGGCCATGTCTGAAACATGTCGTTTTTAGTGGGACAGTGAATTTTCTGGTTTAATGGTTTTTTCGGGTTGCGTGTATTGATTTTGGAGAAAAAGTCCACCGGCTGATTCAAAACCGGCTTTATGCAAGTGCGATTTTTGGGATTTTTTCGGGTTTATGAAAATATCTGAGAAATTCAGCCATTTTGTTGGCTGGGCCAACCAATGGAAAAGCAGCCATTTTGGCTCGTTGATCGACTTGGTTGAGGTCCCTTGCGGGACAGTGACGTACTCCCCTCCCCACTGTCCCCCGTTTAGGCCAACCAGCCGCCATTTCCCGACTCTAGTTTTGCGGGCAGACCAGCTATCATCCTGCACTGCCCTTGTTCAAGCTTAGCAGTGACGCCATTAAGTTCGCTTAAAATTTTCTCCTAATTTTTACTAAGTTCTTTCGGTGATAAAAAGCTAAATTGTGATATTAATTAGTCAACGAATGTATACCAAGGTGATTGTTTATTATTGTTTTTAAATTTAATGACATTTTCGTGATTTTTATCCGATCTTTAAAAAATGGGTCTTGGACTACGCCCTAATTAGTGTACACGTTTACTACGTCTTTGAATTTTATCGATTTTATTTCGGAATTTCGAATTGTTTTTTTTTCAATACAGCGGACAAATGTTATTCAATTTCCAAATTTTATTTTTGATATTTTTAGATTTTTTCTTAAATTTTGAATTTTATTTTTTTTTTTTTCAGAAATAAGAAATATGGATGACGACCAACAGTTCTGCCTACGATGGAACAACCATCAGTCTACCTTGATCTCTGTAATAGACACACTTCTAGTAAAAGAGACCTTAGTGGATTGCACGCTGGCAGCAGAGGGCAAGTACCTGAAAGCTCATAAAGTAGTTCTCTGCGCGTGTAGTCCATATTTCGAGGTAAATATTCGCAATTTTATTTTTTACTATAATCTTCGATTAACGCCTGATCAGAACTCTTCCATAAATAATTTTTTCAGACAATAATGTTGTCTGAAAAACTGGTCGTTAATTTTATTTATTGAATAATTAATTTTACTCACCCATTTCCCACATTGCGCCTCTTAAACCATACCAAATTTTATGAGATCGTTTTGTTTGTTTGAAAATACGGTGACTGTATTTTTGTGTTCGTTTGTTCCAGGCTTTATTGTCACAACAATTTGATAAACATCCAATAATTATATTAAAAGATGTAAAGTTCCAAGAGCTCAAGGCGATGATGGATTATATGTACAGGGGGGAGGTCAACATATCTCAGGACCAATTAGCAGCTCTGCTGAAAGCAGCGGAGTCATTACAAATTAAAGGTCTTTCCGACAATAGAAAAAGCGACGAGCCTCCGCGTAAAAGGGAGGCATTAGCACCGCCCGTAGCCAAATCGCCACCTCCTCCCGCTCCGTCGTTACCACATGTCAAAGGTCTCACGATCGAACAGAAAAGACAGACGAAACAGTTAGAGTCTGAAGAATTAAACAATCTGTCGAGGGAAGGCTCACAGTCGCCGATCCCTCGAAAGCGAAAGAAACCGAGGCGCAGAGCTAGTCAAGATGACGGTACGGTGATAGATAATCACGACGCGTCGAATTCGTCGGAAGCAACGGCTCTCAGCAACATTCCATTGGCTTCGGCGGCTACTTCAATACCGGTAGCGTCGACGTCGCAATCAAAACCCACCGATAACGTGCCTGCCATAGAATCAATAGAAAGTATCGCTTCGTCTAGGTCAAATAAAAATAATATCGTCGCGTCGCCGGCAAGAAGTGCCGACGCCGAAATGTCCTCCTCGTCACAAGTTCCTGTCGTCAAAGAAAAACTAGAACCACATTCTGAATTAATGTTAGAACCAAAGGCTGAATATATCGACGAAGATTTAAACGACGACAGTGTAGAGGACTTGACGCTAGACGATGACGACATGAACGAAATGGGACTAGAACACGCGAGGCCGGGACCAAGTCACGGCGGACAGGGCGAAGGATCAGGACAAGGTCAGTATTCGTCACGAAAGACTTTTCGATCTCGTCGTCGATTCTCCGTAACGAGTTTTCTCTAATCGCGTTTTGTTTTTTTTTTGTCGTTTGCAGGATTTGGACCATGGCACATGTCGGCTGACCGATCACAGGACGAAGTTTTTATGGCGGCCCAGGAAGCTGTCGGAGCACATCGTGATTCACAAGGTAAGGGAAATGTTCCCAGCTTCAATCAAGGCGGCGGGTATTCCCATGGCGGTAAGCTTTTTTATTGCGTTTCATCTTTAAATCTCTCGACCTCTTTCGATCGACGTCACTTTGTTTCTGAAAAGAAATACGACCGCGACTATCGCAGTCGCGTCGCCGCGTAAGAAATTTGCGCGAACACCGTTCGTCGGCAATTTTAAATACGATACGAACATACAATTATTAACGCAATTGGAAAGAATCGCTTCGGAGTCCCGATCGTTTATTTTTCCGGTTTGATGTGATAAAAAATCGACCTTATTTTTTATTTTGTTCAGTCTCTGATTTTTTGGTTTGTTTATTATTGTTTTGAACACGTTTATTCGTTTTATTTGAATTTATTTTTGCACACACTCGCCGAAAGCCGAAACTGTTAAGTGCTCCGAAAAAACCAAGATTGACCGGGCTATAAAATCGCGATTCGGGTACGGTTGCTAAAAAAAAATAATTTCCACAGTTGATATTTTAATGTTAATTTGTTTTCCCCTCTCTCCCCGTCACTATGTCCATCTAACGTATGGACCGACGCGGGACAAAGCTTCGGAATGAAACAGAAGACTTCGAAACTCCAAGACGTAGCCCCCCCCCCTCCCCTCAGTTTTGTCCGCGTTTTACAATAATTCATTTCGCCCAGAACTTGTTTAGTTTAAATGTCATAATTCGTTTTTCGGAATTTTAAGGAACATCTAATCTTTCATCTACTTTTTTACGACCTAATTTTTTATTAATATAGTTTGGGTTGCTTATAAATCTCGTTCAAATTGATTTCGCACAAAGCTAGATAATAGAAATTTATTGCCTTCAAAGCCGAATAATGAGTTGATTCGGTTCAAAGCCGGATAACTGAAGTTGATTCGGTTCGAACCCGGACAATTTACCCGATGTACATACGTTTTTTTTTTAGGAATGTTGCCAGCGGACATCTAACTAATTTAATGATTTTAGGTTATAAATGTTGTTAGCGTATTTTTTTTTTCAAGTACAGTCTCTGATAGAAACGTTCGCTTCGAGTTTAGATGCATTTTTTCCAGGTGGAATAGAGACGAACGATTGACCAATTTAAGGATCCGATTTGTTTTTTAATATTTTAGAGTGCATTTTAAATTTGAAACATTTGTCGTGCGGTTATAATATTTGCAATAACGATTTTGCAACTTCAACACGAGTTTACTGTAGTTTAAAATTAAATCAGAATAATTTTAACAAATCAAGCTTTTTTTTTTGTTGACCGGAAAATACATAAAGTTTTATCGTTATGTAACGTTTTGTGGTACAGTTTCATTTAAATATTGCTTAGCAATGAATTTTCGCGGTTTGTTGAAATTTTATATGATAGGTGCGATCTTCGTGGGATTATTTGAACAAAGGTAGGGTAGGGGAGAGAGGAAGTGGGTCAAAAACGCCCTGATCGAATTTACACCAACGATTTTTTTTTAAGATCTTGTTGGTTACTTTTGATCTCGAACGCTTGATCCAAGTTTCAATCAGAGACTGGCTAGAAATGTCAAAATTTTAAATCGAGTTTTTGTTCGAATCGGTGTTGAAATTGAATTTCGTTCTAAGAAAATGGCTGGCCATCGATTTTGAACAGACGTGGTTTTTTTTGCTGTCGCGGTGTTTTAAAATTCGTGAAACAATTTTAAATTCAATCGTGTATCAATAAAAAACAGCTCTGCTTCAAAATTGATAGGCAGGACAGTCATTTTTTAAGTTTGGAATTACTCATTTTAACAGTGCTTTGACAAAACTTCCCAGCTTAAAAACAGTTCCATGTTTTTTTTTTGTAATTTCTGAAAATTAGTGTTGCTCAAATGATACAAAATTTATTATTTTGTTTTTGCTGAAAGTTGAAAATGAATTTGTCTTTCTTTTTTTGTTTCTACACATCTGTCATTTTTGTCACATCTACCGGGTTTAGTTGTAAGAAATGAAATACTTAGTTAACATTTAAGACTTATTTTGGGTAGTATTTTTTTTACAATTGCGATATAAACGTTCAAATTTTTGGAAAAACTGGCCAACAATTCATTTTTTAACACATACTTTTAACGACTTTATCTGCGTATATTTTAAATTCAAATCATACCTACACATTTTTGTTCAGTCAATTTTAGAATTGACGATGTTTCGAAATATTTAAATAGCTGCTTTGATCATCATTTTTTAGCAAATTAAACTAACTTTATTGAAATCAGTACAATGAAAGTATACATTTTTTTTTTTTTTTTTTGAAAAACATGCTACCCAATAATAGAGTAGTTTGTAGATTATTTTTGATATACACATATTTATCTAAAACGGTTTTTGTTGGCCTTCTATTTTTACATTTGTACTATTTGTTTGTGATTGTTTTCTTTTTTTTTCTTTTTTTTTTCGTCATTTCATATAGCGCATGCCTTTTATTTTTATATGTAAAAAAGTGTTGTTCTTGTATTTCTTCTATTTTAGCTAGGTATATATTGTTGAATATATATTTAAAAAAGCTAAAAAAAAAAACGACGAACAAAGAAATTATGAAAAAAAAAAAGAATCTAATACTCCCTGACAAGGAGTTTTGGATTAAAAAAAAGCGACGTAACCGAAAAAAAAATCGACACCAATGCAAAAATTGCTTTGGTCACAAAAAAAATCCAATACATTTTTATGTTTTGGATTAAAAAAAAATGCAAGTTTATGTAAAATAAATTTGCACAACGGCCACGTAAGTATGAAGGTAACTTGGTAAAATTTCGTTTTCGAAATGCGCGCGTCACATTTTTTTTGAGCGAATTTTTTGCACGAACTTTTCAAATTTTTCGGTTTGGCCGAAAGTTTGTCAAACGCAAAACATTCGTCGAAAAATATGAAAATTGTAGCAAACTTCTACTTTTCGGTAGAATTTTGTGAGGTAAAACAGTAGCCTATTGGCACAGTATTTTTGTATTGTGCCACTAGGCGAGGTAAAAATAGTTTTTAAGGTTTTTCAATCGATTGTCGTGAACCACGGAGTCGAATTATTTGGTCGAAATTGTAACGTCGGCTTTTGAACAATGCGAAAGTTGACGTTTTTCTTTTTTGACCAAAAATCGTCTCAAATGCAATATTTTTGTGTTCTTTTTTTCAGATGTTGATAAATTTTTTAACTTTGGTAAACAAATGTAGCTGGGTACAGCGGTTCCGCTGTATTCCAGTGAGGTATGATTAAATTTTTTTAGAGCAGGCTTTCTAGAATTCACGTAGCCAAGCTGTTGTTTGGCGAGGTATTTTTTAAAATGGTTTTTAGCTGTGTAGCTAAGCGTACTTTTTTTACGTTTAGCGAGGTAAAAAATGTAGCTAAAGTCACTGTTCCAGTGATTTTAGCGAGGTAATTAGGCACTTAAAATTCTGTAGTCAAGTACGATTTTTTTTGTCGCACTTGGCGAGGTAAAACATTAAGCAAACAATTATTGTTAGGCGCTTTTGAAAGATTTTGGTCGAACGTGGCCACACGTTTGACAAGGTAAGAAAGGTTTCTTTTTTTGTTTTTTAACGCAGAACATCTTGCCGTTAGGCTTTTGTATAACGCGTCTTTGTAGCCTGAACGCGATTACGTGTTCAGGTGAGGTAACGGTATTTTGAAACTGTTTTAAAGTTCACTGGTCTGATTGCTGTAATTAGTCACGGTGAAGGAAATATACACTTGATGTAAAATTTTGAGTTCTTAATTTTCGGATCTGTTCTGTAATTTCGCTCGGTATTTTGTTAATTATGCCGCGGAAAATTTAGGACACCTTTTCCACTGTTCTTTTTGGAAATGTCGACGCCTTCTGTAAATTTTTATTCATAGAAAAGCGTTGATGTTTTTATAAAAGCTGTGAAAAACTTTGCTTAGAATTTTTCGTTTGTCGAATATTATTTTATACTTCGAAAAATTATAGAACAGATGTTTGATTTCGGTTCTAAACGACTTTTTTTATTGTAAAAAATTGACGGTAACTTTCAAGCGGGTAAAACTTGCGCTACAAACGCTGTATTTGAATTTTTATTATTTTAAATGTTTGAAAATCGTTTTTTGATACATTTTGAGTAGCTAAATAATCGGCTTAGTAAGTTGTATAGTTTTTTTTTTCAATTCAGTTTTATTTTTATTTTTTTTTTGAGAATTTATTGTTCAAAGAAAATTTAACTATAACTTCTCAACAAAAATCCCGAAAATACGGATTTTCTTGAGCTAGTGCTTATTTTTTCTACGAACAATCAATTTTCATTAATAGAAAATTTGTTGGGTATAATGAAAATATATTTCAATTTTATGCATATTTATTTATAAAATCTAAACAGCTACTGGTTTATCAATGAATTAATTATTTCCAGGTGGCATTATGATGAAATACGTGAATATCAAATATGAACTTTTAACTTTGTTTTTTTAAAAGTAATATTTGTAATTTTCGTATTTTTTTTTTCGTTTACTTTAGGAAAACGGGATACCAGGTAAAGAACCAATGTTTGCTAATTCGTTACAACGGTCAATGTTTCAACACTTCCGATGTTTTATTCAGGGCCGTAATTAGCAAATAGTTCTGTTATCTCCATTACGAAATTGTTTTACTCAATGGATATAGAGGAATCATTTGCTGTAAGTCCTGAAGAAACCATTATTGGTGTTTTTGTAAGATGTTGACCATTTTAAAAATTTAGCAAATATCATTTTGCCTCCTCTCACCTAAAGTAAATTTTTTCTACGTCAATATGCCATTTGAAGATACCAATAATTTATCGATAAAACAGATGGTGGATTTATATTTCATAATTCAAAAATATGTGTAATTTTCAGAGTTCATATTTTCATTATGAATGTAGTTTTCTGTTATCTGAAAAATGCTTGAATATTATACGGCTTGATAGATTATTTTAGTTACGAAATGCGCAAACATCGAATTTTCTACATTTTGTTCAAATAAAATTTTAAATACCAGTCGTTTGCCATCGTTTTCTACTCGGTTTTCTACATTCACCTCGAATGTTTTCTCTTTTTTTGTATGTTTCCCCCCCAACTTCATCATAAACTAATATCTGCATTGAGCATTAAGTTTTCGATGGTTATTTTGGCGATTTCTCAAAAATAAAAACGTTTAAAATAATCATAGCCAGAATGCTCAATTTGGGATTAGTGTTACACTTTTTGACTTTTTCAGGTAACTTTGAAATTCAAACTGATTTTTTTTGTTTGTTACTTTCCAACTTTTTTATATTTACATGTTGATGCGATATTTCGCGTAAATATATAAATTCGAAAAAAATTGGAAATTTCAAACTGATTTTTTTTCGTATCTAAATTTTTGTTAAGAGGCGTCATACACTAATTTACAGGTGGAATTCCCATTTTTTCTCGTGAAATATTTGAAAAATTAAAAACCAAAAACGCGTAAATGGTACTTCCGATTCAAGTCGCGATTAAATTTTAATCTGACTGCATAAATCGAATAATATTTATTCGGTTTATGGGTATTTTTTTTTTGTACTTTCCCTAAAAAGTTATCGTGTCAGCTGAACAATTTTATTTAAAATGGTTTAGTTGACGGGATATTTATTTTTCTATGGAGAGTTATCCGTCAAAAAAATTTGATCCGGTTTTTATCGAAAATACCATTTAATGCAGTGACAAGAGTTTTTCAAAAATTTCACTTCGAGAAAAAAAAGGACACACACTTCTAAGTTCGTGTATGGTGAGCTCAACTTTTTTTTTGAAAAATAACCTTAGACGCTAAAAAATTTCTGATAAATTTTTAACAGAAATTTATCATTTTAAAGCGCTTTGGTTGTATTCGAAGAAAGGAATAACGAGGCTAAATCACATTTCAGGATTCAAGTTTTCTTTGATTTTTCCGGTGAATTTATGAACAAAAACATCCTGTACATTTTTTTCCTTTTTTGGAGGCACATTTTATACAGATATATTTTTGTTCAAAATCGTTTACCAAAAATCTTTATTTTATGTTCAAAGGTTCGTATTTTTTTTAAGCAAATGAAAAAACTAGCAAAGGTATCTTTGTACATATTTACTCCTTTTTAGAGCAAAATTTGTACACGTGTTTTTGTTGGTTTCAAATCGTTTACTAAAAATCTCGAATCTTTGTTATTTCAGAAATACATTTTTATTTTTCTAGAAAATTGAAGGCTACCAAATTTATCCTGTATTTTTTTTTTAATTTACAGGCGTATTTTTGCTAGTCCAAATTGTTTACTAGAAAATGTTGATACTTTATTGTTTTTTATGTTTTCAATGAGTTTTCTAGCAAACCAACGGCTGACGGGCATTCTGTGTATTTTTTCTCCTTTTTGTAGGAAAAACTATGCAGGTGTGTTCGTTGGCTTGAAATTTTCACTTAAAATTAACATACTCCCGTTTTTATTTCAAAATACAATTCTAACTTTTCTAGCAAATCAGCGACTTACAAAAATCTCCTATACCTTTTCCCCTCCTTTTGGGGGGAAAAATTAATAGAGGTGCATTTTTGTTTGTTCGAAATTGACTAGAAATTTTAAGTTTGTGTTTTTCGACGATTCGAACGATTTATGTTTCTAGAAAATTAACTATCAAATTCATCATGACTTTTTTTTTTTTAAACTTCGAGATGCATTTGGTAATTTCAGCTTTCTAGAAATGTTAGTTGATTATTTAACTTCCCTAATTTTTTTCTAGTAAATTTAAGACCTGACAAAAGTATCCTGTGCAATTTTCTCTCAGTTTGTGGAACGAAATTTACAGAGACCATTTTTGTTAGTTCGAAATCATTTACTAGAAATGTTTACAATTTTGCGATCTTTTGATTCGCGTTGAAATGTGAATGAATTAAGATGCGATTTTTAGATGAATGGAAACGAATGAATGGGAATTTGTATTTTCTCTTTTTTTGTTTGAAATAGTCACACAAATGACTGTTTCGAATGAATGGGAAAAAGTGCAATTGCTTGTCTGAGAATGCAGATTGCAATTTTCTTCAACGAAGATCATTGTTTTTTAACGCGAGCTACTTGAATCAATATGCGACCCGCATTTGATTTTTTTCGCTATTAAAACAATAGTTTTTCTTTGAACCGACTTAATTTTTCTTTGCTTGTTTTTAAGTTCATATTTGAAGTCTAGACATTGAGAAATGAGAATGACTTATTTGTTTAAATGCGCTCTTTTGGCTTGAAGCAATGTAAACGAAACGATTTGTTACGTTTAAGATTGTTGCAATAACTAAAAAGTGGCATTTAATGTAGTAACTTGCCGAATTTTTCAAAGTCTTTTGATTTTAATTGTTAATTTGATGCATAAATTTTCTTTAGCTGTGTATTTTAATTCACTTTGAAAATAATCTCGCGACTTCGGAAAATGCAGATTCAGTGAGTTAACTTTTTTTTGTAACAATACAAACGAAACAATGTTTTGTTTGTAGATTGGTACGACTAAAATAGTTACTAATTGGACTACATTTTCCGTAGTCGTTCGTTTCGTTAAATACACAACTAGTTTCTCGAATATCTTCGTTTTGAAACATAGAATTCAGTTTATTAGCTTGTTCGCAAGTTTTGTTGTTTCAACGTCGTTGAAATAAAACGCGATTTTAGCGAGCTGTGACGAAAACATTTGCCAGTTTATCGATCCGACTTTCTTTCGTTTCAATACAACCGGCTTTTGTTTCTTGGGTGGCTCGCTAACCTCGCTTTTATTTATCGTCCTGCTGAAGCTCCTTTAAATTTTTACATAAACTGCACTTGAAATTATTTATATCTACTCAACTATTTCTAATTATTTAACACGGACGCCGTTTCTTTTTTAATCAAGTTAAAAATTAAATGGCCGAGTGTTACTTAATTTCGACGAAATATTATTGGAATTATTTAACCCTGTTGACGCCGTTTAATTTTTGCGAATTTAAATTGGCCAGGAGTTACTTAATTTCGAAAAACATCTTATCGTAGTTTTATCGCGGCCGTTTTTTTCGCGTTCAAATTAATCAAATTTTTTTCAGGATAAAAAAAAAATACGAACCGTAAATGTACAGCAATGTGCTTTTGCGTGTTTCGAATTGATGGCTCCGAGAGAGTGACTTTGGGTCACAGAAACGGTAAAAACTGTAAATTAATTTTTACAGTTATTTGGTACCGCAAAATGAGCGGTGTTTTTTATTTTAATTGGTAAGTACGCTTCGGGCATCTGTATCGGTGCCACGAACCATCTTTTTTTAATAATTGTTTTTTAGAGTTAAGTTAGTTTGTAAGAAGACATCGCATCGCGTTGTGTGAAGTTTCGATTTTAAGCGATAACCGCCTAACGTTGTGACAGTGCAAAAAGAATTTGTTTCTTTTTGCAGTGTTGGCTTCTATCGTTCATTGTTGTAATTTTTTGTAACACGTTGCGATGCGGGCGATTAAAAACATTATTTTTTCAGTTTTTCGGGCGCGAAATTTAATTTCAAGGGGGATGAAATGCCAGGTTTTTGGGTACCTACGTCTCAGAAACCCGACATTAATCAACTTCAGAAATTGATTTTGTGTACCCAAAAAACCAAAAATGGAACTTTAACGCAAGCATTTCGATTTTTTTTGTGTGTTTTTTTCTTAAAAATATGCAATTCAAATCGGCTTGTTTGTGAAACCGGGTTTTGAAATGTTTTTAATCGTTTGTTATTTTTTAAGATTCTCAAAATCCGTTTTTAAATAACAATTGCCATTTGTTCAAACGATGCCCTCCCCCCACGAATACTATGAACAATTTGAACCCGTCTTAAATTTTAAAACAATCAGAATCGTAATAATCCAATCGATATGTCACCATTTACCCATCCCTAAGATCCTTTTCACGTGTGGGGTTTTATTTTGAAATGGGGTCAATTTTAAATAAGATTTTTTTTTAATATTCGACTAAAAATTTTACAACTGAATATTAATATTCGGTTATAAAATTTTTACTCGAATAGATTTTTTTCCCTTTAAATTCAGTGAATTTTAATTACATAAAATGTTTTTTTTTTTCGGATTTAAAACCAAACGGGGTTTATTTTAAAAGCTGTTTCGGTCGACCCTTGCCTTCTTAGCTCATGTGTTTCGTCGTTACATAATTTATCAAACCATAGCGCACTTCATTTTTTGTTCGTCCGTGCATCTGTCTCGACTGCTTGGAAAATCATCGGGTCGCATTTTTTTGATAAACTACGAAATTCAATCTCACTTTTCAAGTGCGATACATTTTTCGGCAAAATGCAAAATCGATTCGTAACTTTCCGCGATCGATTTTCCAATTGCCGTCTGTCGTATCGTGTTTTGGAAGCATTCGGTCGAATTTCGTAATTTATTCGAATTCGCAACTGCTGTGTGACTGAATTTTTGCGAATGAATGAAACATTTTTTTTTGTATTTGCGTGAGCATTGCAGTCTCTCGCTATTGCTTATGTATACAGGGTGGAACATTTGTGTTGTCAAAATTGGTGCGCGGTGTGTTTTGAAAAATACGATTTTGAACTTTCGAAACGCGAGTGTTGTCATTCCCGTGCTAAAGATTATTATTGTTCGATGCTTTTTCCATTGAAGGTACATTTTCTTTAGCGCGGCGAGTGCAGTATTTGTTTGATGATAAATTTACCAAACAAATATAAATTCACTATAATTACAAATATTAAGTTTATTTGGTAAAATCAGATGAACTAAATGTTTGTTGAATCTATTTAAAAACTTTTCTCTATAATTTTTTTTAACTACAAATAAATTGTTTCGTTTTCTGTATAGTTCCAACATTTCTAGAATAATACAGAAAACGTACAATTAACTTTTTTTTTGTAGTTCAGAGCAAGTTTTTACGATAGATTTAAAATGCGTTTAGAAAGTTTATGCTTAAAACAGATCAGCCCATTTTTTGATTGGTCGCTTTTCGTTACATTCTGTATATTAAAAAATGGTATTTGTATTTGGTATTCAAATAGTCTTAAAAAAAAAACAAAAGAATAGTGTTGTCAAATAAATGAAGGCGCAACATGCGACGCTTTTGTTTATTTTGACGTGTTCTTTTCGTAATCTCGATGCCATCTAAAAACGTGCTCTGTTTTTGGTACAGTATTCCAAGAACCGAGCATGCTTGAATTTGGTTTTTGACTTGACGTAGATATTACCTTGGTAACATTTAGGTTATGTCAAATACCGACCTGCCGCTGCTCCCCGAATTTTTGGATATCGAATACTTTTGCCCGGTAGTCAGTTGTCCTGCTTTGACGTGCAAATACAAATTTTAGGAGGCCAACAGGCATATGATTTTTGTAAAAGTCTTGATCTTTTTAAGGTTACCAACTTTTTTGAGATCATATGCTATCCAAAGCCCCCTTAGATAAAATATGGCGAGTGTATTTACATCAACTGTTTTTCTTCGGCGCAAACTTTCGTTTTTCTGGGAAATTTTCACTCGGCGTTCTGAGTTGAAATTTAACAGGAAAACTGCATGTTTAGAGTTTTTGGCTATTGAAGTTGAAATTTTCTGTAATCTTGTTTAATATATGATCTACGATGGTGTTTATTAATTTACTGATTTTTGCATTTTTAAATTGCGAATTTGAAAAAAAATGCGAACATCAGCAATGTATTTAAACAGCTGAAAAATGTGTTTGGTTTTTATGTTTCGCAAATTTCTTTCAGAAATGTAATAACCAATCACCACCAAATCGATATTTACAGCAGATTTTGAACGACACTCGAAAATTAAAAATTGTTCAGAATTAACCCGAACAACGCAGTACAAATATCTAATAAACTTAGTTATTAAATATTTATACTGTTACGTAATTTTTAATTTTTTGGCGGTACTTTTAAAATCTGTCCAACTCGCTAAATATTTTTTGGGCGTAAATTTGATACAATCCACAGAATTAAAACATAAGTGTGTTGTTTTTATACATTGCCCAAAATATTTTTAAAAAACATTTGTCCATTTTTAAGAAGACAGTTTCTTCAAAAATGTCCAACTGGATTTTAAAAATATTCTATATTGGTGTATAAAAATGTGGCTTCTAAAGTTATTAATTCTTTAATCAACGTGTATTGAATTTATGTTAAAAAATATTGCGAAACTACTTTTATCAATTCGTCATTTTCACTTCAATGGCCAAAAAAAGTCGAGAAAATCGGTCGATAATGCCGAGAAAGAGAGAGAGAGAAAACATGTCGAGTGGACGAAACCGTTTAATTTTCCAGCATTGGAATGGACACACGGACTGTTAATAACCCCGGTCGGCGGCGGTGGTAAAATGGCTGCGCACTCGACGCCGTCCGCGTACCACCAACAGCAGGAACACGTTTGTCCGCGGTGCTCTCGCAAATACAGTGTTCTGTACACGCTCGAGCGTCACTTGCGCTACGAATGCGGGGTCGAGAAACAGTTTGCTTGCGGGGTTTGTCACAAACGTTTTTCTAGAAGGGACATACTTCGCACCCACGAAAGAAAATATAAACACGAAACTGAACAGTAATCGAAAAAAAAAGAAACGCGTGCGATGGTCGCAAGTTGCGTTCGTCAGCTGTTTTTTTTTTGAACGTCGCTTACTTGTTTTCGAAAAACAGTTGTGAATCGCCGCTGTCGCGCAGTTGTTTTATGATTGACTCGGTGTCGATTTTTGAGCTGTTTTTTTGGAAACTGGTTTCTGTGAGTAATGAAATCTGCAAGCGCCGTTAAGAATTGTTCTGAGTCGATAATGTCGACAGTCGTCAGTCGATTTTTGCGACTGGCTCGACTGTTGTCAGCGTCGAAGTAACGGCTCTGGCGGAATTTCATTTCTCCCCGAGAAACAAAAGCCGGTGAGCGTTGTTCTTAAAACAGTTGTTGAAATGCCAATTTCGTGCAGCTTTTTGAGTCGCTTTAAGATTCAATTTTCAAAGAATTATTGTCCCGTATGGACCAGGTTATTTGCAGCGAAATTTTGCAAATAATTTAGTTTGCGGGCAAACATTTTTTTTGAATTAAATCGTAAAGTTGACTTGCGTTTTAATCTTGAAAATAACTTGTTTTGAAGTTATTTTCAAGATGTTAATTTTCGGAACGTCGAGTTTCGTATTAATAGTATTAATATTCAACAAAAAAATAAAGCTAGTCGTTTTGTTCCCATCGGATTTTCAGTGTTTTCAAAATGTGTTCGCAGGAATCTACCGATTTCTGTTTGTACTTTTTTGAAAATGCAGATGGGAATGTTTTGTAAATAAAAATAACAGGGTGGTGTTTCATATAAGGGTATTAAAATTATAGAACCCAGTTTTTGGGTTCATTGTTATAATTTATTTAGTTTGGGGTTTGTTTTTGTAGAGACGAAATATTTATTTCAGTAAGTTTAAAATATGAAAATAAATATTTTAAATAACTAATTTGTGCAACTAAAAAATCATCAGCGCCTGGAGAACCACACACAAACACAACACCAAAAACGTTTCGGCAAAAATCAACGTTTTTTCAATGTTTTTATAGTATCTGCAGTACTTCGGAATGTTGTTGAAACGATTGATTTTTGCCAAATACACATTTTCTTAAGTAAGCAGGCTAATTAGCTGATTTGAATGAAAATCAGCTGATTAGACTGGGTGGCGGTGGGACCTTACTTATATTTTTTTTTTTAAACAGTACATCAAAAATTAAGCTAACCTAGTAAAAATCATAATATTTCGGTTGAAAAATTGTTCTGGAATATTGTGGAAATGATTTTTAGGTAGTTCGGCTTGAATTTTCTGTGCGCTGTTTAAATAAAATATCAGTAAAAAAAAAACAATACATTTTCAATACACAGAAGGAAAAGTAGAATAGTTAAGCATGTCAAAAAAAACTTTCATTTTCCTGCGTTTTATTTTTTTTTTTCTTGCTATCTTTTTTTTTGGCTTTCTCTTTTCCCTACTTTTATTTCTTTAACTATCGACCCGAAGCAAGAAGTCATCCAACAGCAGGGAGAAGTCGTCTGGATCCATCGCAATCATTCGACAGATGAACATCGTGGGGACCCACTTGGCAACTCCATCTGACTTAAAAGGTGTGTATATTTTTTTAAATATTATTCTCTGTTTTTGGTTGCGATTTCAAAGTACTTTTTTAGCGTTGGACAACTTGCTTTTTTATTGCAATTCAGAGTTAAGAAAGTACTTTGAAAAGAGACGATACAAAGTCGTTACCAGAAATCGATACCATTTTTGTTTGTCAAAACTTATTCAATTCGTATTTTCAAGTAACTAATTTTCTGAATTTGCACTTTTTTTGTTTTAAAAAAGTAAAATTTCACTTTGAAATTTTGTACTGAAAGTTTCTAAATATAAAGTTTAAAGATCTAAAAGATTTTTTTTTTTTGAACGTAAAAATATGTAATCTCTAAAGTCATTTTTCTCTTCTTTACAGATTCGAAACTCCAACAGCTCCAACGAAGATTTTGATACATTTTTTTTTATTGAAAATACAGTTTTATATTTGTGAATCGTAAACGAAAAAAAAAAATAAAATCAATTAACATCATAACGTGTTATGTTTGATGAAAGTCAAAACAAAATAATTGGACACTCATCTTCATAAAAGTAAAAAATGCGAAAAGAAATTTCTTGTCGAACGTTTTCAAAATAACGATGCGTATCCAAGTATTTTATCAATTTTGAAATTATCCAACCAATTCCATCCGTTATCATTTTTGGGGTTAATTTTTAATTTTACTTCTTTATTCATTTTTTTTAAATGTACTTTTTTGAACATTTGCATGAGTTTTGAGTTAAAATTTTCTGATATCATTTTGCTTGGCAATATTCAAAACTTGATTTAAAAACGAAAGCAATTTAAAAAAAAGTATTTTTTTTTCTAAAACTTGGGTGCACCTTTTTTAGGCGCCTTTGAAGAAGAGTTCATCTTTAAAACTAAGCCATGCAAAAAATTGATTCGAAATCTGACTCCCGGTCTGACGATCGAATCTGTGACGTCAGTGGCCATACCAATCTCTAATATCCCAGGGGAGGATTGTCAGTACGGTATTAAAACGTGCGATCTCGTAAATAGCGCCTCTGAAAGCACGACCTCTTCTTCGGCCGCACCTAGTGCGAGCGGTGTCACAGCCGCCATTTTGGAAGAAGCGGGAGAATATAAATATCGATGCAATAGGTGCGGCAGGTCCTATATCAATAAATCTAGATTGAATCGACATTTGCAGTACGAGTGCGGCGAGGCCAGAAAACGTTTGGCGTGTCAAGTTTGCGGCAAAAAATTCAGTAGGCCGGACAATCTGAGGGATCACGAAAGGATTCATTTTTATAGGGAAAACGCATTGCCGTCTTATTTCCCTCTGCCCAAGTCGGGTCCGGTTTGATAACTTACGGGCTTTTCTTTCAATTTTTTTTGGTGCAGGACGAAAATTTTCGCGAAACTTTAAAATTTGAAAAATGCTGTTTCGTCGAAACGTTAATTTCTTGAATTATTTTCGGGCTTTTTTTGCGAGGATTCAGCTAAGGTCCCGAGAATTTGGAAGCAGCAGTTTCAATTTATTACTGTAAAATATAAGTGTAAATTATTTATTATTTTTACGTCCAAATTTTGAAAATCAAAAATTGTCTTGCTTTAAATGCGTGACGTCACTTGGCTGCGCTGTTTCTTCAAAAGTGCGTTGGTCATATTTTTTTCTGGAACCTTGGGACGCTCAGCTTTTATCAAATTTTTAGTTTTGTTTAAAACGACAAATTTTCGTTCTGTATAACAATTTAAAGAAACCCATTTGAAAATTGCGTTTTTTAATAAAAAGTGACTGGGTTCAAATCCCAGTATATTTGCCTCCGAGAGTGTTTTCTAGTCATGTTGAAAGAGTAAATAATTAGAGAGAAAAAATGTATATTTGTAGACAATTAGCCATTACACAATCCTATCAAAAAAATAAAACAAATAAGGATCAAATTCAAAGCTTTTTTTATTTCGTCTGTGGAGTTACGACACCTGTAAGCATAAAGTTGTATTATTGAAGGTAAGTAAAGGAAGCTTAATTTGTGTAAAAGTAGGCTTGCCGTACTTCCGGGTTTTCAGATTTTAAAAATATTCGAGCTTACCAAAATATAAACATAACGATTTGACGAAATCAAAAATTCAATGTCAAAAATGAATTCATGGAAAAACTTTTTTTGTAATGCAAAAATTGTAACTAAAATTCAAGTTTCTCTTTAACTTTTTTAATTTTAAACGTCGTCGAAAAGTTGTGGCAGGCCTACGCGAAATGTTCAAATATTTAAGAACAAACAATAGATTAAGATAGCCGAGATTGAGGTTACAAATCACCCGATTGTCTTCTAAAGAATTAGTGAAAGTGTCAATTGCTTTGTATAAAATTAACTTTGAAATATGAACTGGTAGTAGACCCAGATAATAATAATAATATTAATCTATTGGTGGAATGTAAAGTTTTTCACTTGACAAAACCTATTTTATAAATTTGTGAACGTTTTTTACGTGAAAATGATATAGCAAAGATGTTCTGGTAGACGGTTATGACCTCAGTTGTCGAGCGTCTGTAATCTGCAATGCTTAAAACAGTTCTGCTTCAATAAAGAAAGTAAAGAGAAGCCAATTAAATTGTTCAGTTCCTAAAAAAAAATCTGTGAGTTGTCGAGCGTCTGTAATTTACAATATCGATCACCTGTTCATATAGTGAAAAAAGTAGCATTTTGGAACATTATGTTGGAGTCAACGACCTCTTGGCACTTTTAGATCAATCAGGTTAATATTGTAAGCATAATGGAATAGTAATTTTAATATAAAAAAATAGGTTCAGCCGTTTAAAACTGTTTGAAAAAAGCATGAAATAATATAGGGACGCCTTAAGCTATTCAGCCTATTTTACTAATGATAACCACGGTTATTATCAAGTGCCTAGCAAAAAATAATCATTTGTGGATTACAACTTTTGTTTTTTGTTTTGCTAAGCAAAGTGACTATCTAAGTAGCATTGTTAAACATTCGCGATAACAGTGCTTATAAATTTTGTAATTAGTGCAGGGCATAGTGGCGCATTCGTTTGCAAATTTCGTTTGGTTCGTAATTTTTTTTTTTATGTTCAGGAGGCTCTCCTGATTATAACAGTGTAACATGACACTCAATATCTGTTGCCGTTATTGTTTAAACAACGAAAAATTGAAAATATTGCAAAATAAGTTTTTTTGCAATAAATAATTTTTTTATATATTTTTCAGACTATTTTGAATCGAAAAAGTCCTTACACTCATTATCGTATCTTCAACCGGTGAATTTTTATGAATTTTTAAAAATTAAAAATCGTTGTAAATCGTGATTTTCTTGAATTAAATAGTACACCTGAAAAAAAAATACCGTGATTTCTATTTTTTTATTAAATATTTAAACTTTAATAAAAAAAATGGCGTAATCAGATTTCAAATATTTTATTAATTATTATGTTTATTATTCATAATAACAATATGCTCTTTACGCGCATGCACTTTAAGGATAGTAGTATTGTCATCTCACTCCCAGTCCTATGCATGACATTAGTAAGAGAGAGGCAGATGGTACGCTTCGACAAATTATTGCATATTGTTATTATGAATAATAAACATAATAATTAATAAAATATTTGAAATCTGATTACGATTTTTAATTTTTAAAAAAATTCATAAAAATTCACCGGTTGAAGATACGATAATGAGTGTAAGGACTTTTTCGATTCAAAATAGTCTGAAAAATATATAAAATAATTATTTATTGCAAAAAAACTTATTTTGCAATATTTTCAATTTTTCGTTGTTTAAACAATAACGGCAACAGATATTGAGTGTCATGTTACACTGTTATGATCAGGAGAGCCTCCTGGACATTTAAAAAAAAAATTAAGAACCAAACGAATTTTGCAAACGAATGCGCCACTATGCTCTGCTCTAAATCACTGTGGTTTCGTAAGAACAGCAATATAGAGTAGAATATGGGCGTTATTTTGATGTTGCGCTTTATAAAAACCAGACAAAAACACATAAAACAAAACATTTGGTTTCGTGCTGACAACGCCAATAAGTGAATTTGTTTTGTAATCGTTCTGTAATTACAATCTTCAGTATTCTAAGCGGCTGTTTTTTTGTCTGCTTCACATTGTTTCATTGCTTTGCCGCTCTATTAGCGAACCGCACTAAAATGATGGAACTAATAAAATTTTAATGCCTTGCGAGTTACGGTAGCTTTATGATAGTGTTCAATAAATAAAATTATCGACCTATTTTTCAGACAATATATTAACAAAAAATAATATAATTAATACATTATTAAGAAGGTCCAAATCCGGATTGAAACGTTAATGTATTAATTATATTATTTTTTGTTAATATATTGTCTGAAAAATTGGTCGATAATTTTATATTTATTGAAGAGTTCTAATCAGACGTTAATCAAAGTTTTGTTTATGATAGTGTGCTTTTGAATGTGCTATGATAGATGCCGATGACCTCAGTTGTTTAGCGTCTATAATAATTAATCTACAATCTCTCTGAATCTGGTAGGAAAATAAGTGGAATTGATTTTTTGTCCGTTAAATTAATAATTGATGATGTATAAATGCGGTAGTTCGTATTTTCTAGAAAAGTTCTTTTGTGAGTAATACAGGCTGCGCCAAAAATACTTATCTTGAAATGTTAATAAGAAATCGTAAATTTTTGTGAAGTAGTATTTTTGATTGGTTACTCTTATGAATATACAGTGTGTTCACCGAAAGTGGTAATTGAATAATTCGTGTATCCTAGATACAAGAGAAAAGTTTAAATAGTTTTTTGTTCAACTCGAAATTTTCTATTGGAAAATGCAAGTGTACCAATTTTACATGCATTTCTGTTTCAAATAGCAATATATTTATTTACACTTTCGAAATATCAATTTTTTCCTCTATAAATTCATATAAAATTTTCATAAGAAAATATTTGAGAAAAGCGATATCAATTTCTTAATAAAATATAGCTACAGATACGCTTTATCATTGATTGTTCTGTCATTTGCAGACTTACCCGCCGCGATAGTGGAAGTTTCGGACTTAAGTCCCGACAGTGACATTACAGTAGTCTCTCACTAATCCGGCACTTCAATAGTCCGGCACCCTCCGCTCACGCACCCCCTCACCCCTCCCTACTGTTATCATGAAATGCTTTATTTTATTTACATATTATGAATTTTTCTCTACAATCCAATAATCCGTCACCTCCTAGTTTTTAATGCCGGATTAATGCGACTCCTACTGTATTTCGAATATAAAATTAATGCATTATGCGTGTTTCATACAACAACAATAGTAAACTATGTGCTATTTTGTATGTTATATTTATTGCTAAAAATATCACTTCCGCATTCAGCAGCTACGGGTCCGCATCTGCAGATGTCGGTAAAACCAACGTCTGTATCGTCTCTGGCACTAAAATAAATACAAATAAATAAGTTCATAAACAAAAAAAAAAAAATATACAGTGTGTCTCATAATATTAAGGTTAGAACAAGACATTGTAGGAGGTAATCTCCGAAACTACTCATCGGTTTTCAAAATGTTTTTCGCCGATAAATAGAACCGGACCTTCAGGATGGACGTAGGTCATATATTATTGCGTAAAAATAAAAGCGCTTTTCGTGGAGAACAATTTCGCCAACGTGAATCGCCGAAAAAACGGTGGCAAAATCTACAAATTCGGACGAAGCCGAACCGGGTCGCTAGTTTAAATCGGAAGTCCAATTGATACAAGTTCTGGGAAAAGAACCACCCGAAGGTTTGTAATGTCGTGACAGGCGTCCCTACTTTCTCGACTCAAAAAGTGACACCAGCAAACATTTTTAACTATCCAATCTTATTTTATACTTTTCTTCCAGAATACATAAAACATGAGTTAGTAATGCTGGGCTTCAGTAAAAAAGGTATTCGAGTCCGCAAGAGATGTAGGAGGTGCTACCAACAACGCAAAACGCAGTTCAACCGAGATTATGCGCAACGAAAGACCCCCTACGTTGTCCACTATTGTCCTGCCTGCCCTAGCGAACCGGCTTATTGCAAGGAATGTTTCTGCGTACTCCACGGAATTTCTTCTTACGGACATTTTACTCAAGTAGCGTCGTTCTAAAAAAAGAAAAAAACACTCGCGCGTTAAGCTACGTTTATACTAGAGATTTATTTCATGATAGAAATCTCAACCATCGGAGATATTTTTCTTGATGTGTTTATACTATGACATAAATGTGAATGAATAAATTGCTTGACAGTCTGGTTGAGAAAAAATGTCGATATAAGTGTAGCATTGTGTTTAGACAAGAGCTAGAACAATATGTCGACACTTTACTCTCCACATGTCCACAGTTTTGATCATCATGCCTTGCACTAATCACCAGGTGGCTGCAATAATAATTTTATTATTGCACGGAAAAAAAAGAAAGAAAAGGAAAGTTTGGGTGCGAAATTGGTTGTTGAGAAGAAGTGCTTACTCACAGTTATGCAATGAATTGAAAATTGAAGACCCAATACAATTACAAAATTTTGCAAGAATGTCTTCAACGGATCTCGACGAATTAGTAAATCTAGTTGGGCCATTGATTGAACTTCCGTACGGGTCCACTCTTTTTTTTCCGACATTTCGTTCACGTATTTGCATACATACAATCACAAAATATCTCGAGAGATCCTAGAAAATGTAGACGGCTGTTCAACTTTTGATATTTATGTCCGAGACTAATTGATTCTTGTTTCAGCAGCGTTTACATTTACTACATTTTATGTCAAGTAATATATCTCAGCTTTGTGAATAAATCTCCGATAGCTTATGTCAGCAAGGTTTACACTGAAATATACTTATTACAGAGAGAAATGTAGCGAAATAAATCAGAAGTGACAAGTGATCCCAGACCCGTCAGACCTGCGTCATTTCAGTACTGCTAAGATTTTAATCAGTGAATGTACAATATTTTGTTTAAAACGTATGTCAATTTGCTAGCTTGAAAGCGGGGGCATTTTAGAGATAACTTACCGGTACGTACGGAGGGAGTTGAACGAGTTTCCTCCCAACTGCCGGATGAAGTTGGAGAAGGGAAAGCTTTTAACTTTTTGTCTGATTCGAGGCAATTTGCTCTACAGCGCCTAAGAAGGTTTCACTTAAAAAAAAATCGATTTAATAGTCACACCAGTCATGAAAGCATTACAGTCCTGATTTTTTATGCAAACTAGAACCTAAGTTGGAAATGTAGGAACTGTTGAAGCGCTATAATTTATTGGGAAAAAATATTGTGTCCAATAGATGGCGCTGCCCGTTTAATTCGATACAGTTCTGCTTGATTTTTGACGCTATATTCTGTATGTTCAATGTTCATTTTTACGAAAAAGAAGGGTTATAATTTTTAGTAGTTTAATTTAAACCATCGGTGCGCAGTGTATGTCACCAGAATTTTGCTAATTTATATTTCAAGATGACCAAATAATTAATTTAATTAGTAGAAATAAAAAAATCGAAATCGTTTCTCGTTATCTAAAACCAGTAATTGAACTCTGAAGACAGGTATTTCGGAGTATCTATTTAAGGAAAAGACGAATTCTCCCTCCCAGATTTCCTATTTTTCTGATCTACGTACCTGAGCCAGAAGGGTGCGATCTACCCCCGCATCCCTCGCGGTGACCAACTGCTCAGCCATGTTTAGTAAAAACGTCCGGCAAAAGTCCGACAACGCCTCGAAATTTCCTGAAGGAGAGGTTTCCTTGAAAAAAGTTTCGTACAAAAGTTTGACATTTCTCTTCGGAGAATCATAATCCGTGAGAAAAAATGTCCATTTAAAATATTAGATTCATCCCCACCCCCTGAGAGGGTGAGTTTTGTGTGGAAACAATTTCACCCTTCCAAGTTGAGCAACTTTTGTTCGAAACTTTCTTCACGAAAACCTACCCTTCAAGAAATTTCCAAATGTTGCCGGATATAATAAAGACCTATCCTATTAAAATCGATTCAGCATTTAAACAAACTGACAGACAAAAATTCTAGAATTGGGTAATTGGGACACGAACGAAGTTTTGAATAATTATTACTAGTTATACCCGCGGCTGCGCTCGCGTATGTTGTGAACAAGCTGCTGAGCTATTTTTGACTGGATCAGTACGAAGAGGAAAATGTAAGAATCCTTGTTGCCTGCGTTGGTTTTCAATGTGCCGCTCGACTAAATAGGCGCGTGCTATGACTGCTTCTTGATGACTGTAACTGTCGTGGCGATGAAATGAATTTTTGAAAATAATAAATGCGCATATCTTGTGATTTAGTCAGCCGATTGCGATGAAATAAAAACTAAATGTTACTTCATACACTTTTCTAAAAACTCCATCCGAATTGGTTCAGCGGTTTTCATAAACTACTGATTTTTAAGTCGTATTCGTTAGTAAAATAGGGACATTTGAACTTCTACTGTTGTGCGTAGATAGTTAGGACGTCAGTTGTCGGGCGTCTATAATATAAAATCTCTCTCTGCACTGTAATTGTACATAACTGGACACGAATCCTGCACGAAACTGTCAAATTACGATTTAATTTATATTGTATTGATTCTCAATAAATTTGTTTTAAATGAAATATTCACCAGTATTTATAATTTTACAAATAAAAAATATAGTTTAAAAAAAACTAAAAAACACGCTTTATATCGCACTAAAAAGTAAAAAATAATTGTTTTAAAATAAGCTTAAAAAGCGTGGGGCGCTTTGTTCCACATTTTCGTACATCGAGCGCCCAACGCTTTTTAAGCTTATTTTAAAACAATTATTTTTTACTTTTTAGTGCGATATAAAGCGTGTTTTTTAGTTTTTTTTAAACTATATTTTATTTTTCACTTTTTAGTTTGAGGATCTATAAAAGAATTTATTAATCCTGGGGGTCCTAATAAGGATAATGGGAAACTGTTATCAAATTATTGCATTGTCATCGGTCCTTGATACGTATGCAAAGTTTCAAATTAATCTGAGGATCTATAAAAGAATTTATTAATCCTGGGGGTCCTAATAAGGATAATGGGAAACTGTTATCAAATTATTGCATTGTCATCGGTCCTTGATACGTATGCAAAGTTTCAAATTAATCAGACTTCGGGAAATTGGTGAAAATAAAGCGTTTACTACAGAGGATCTATAAAAGAATTTATTAATCCTGGGGGTCCTAATAAGGATAATGGGAAACTGTTATCAAATTATTGCATTGTCATCGGTCCTTGATACGTATGCAAAGTTTCAAATTAATCAGACTTCGGGAAATTGGTGAAAATTATGCTCAAAGATTCCGTTACGGAGTTAGTTACATACATACATACATATTTACAACCCAAACTAATATAAAGCGTATAAAAAAGGCCATATTATGCTCGTTACGACTGACATTTTGCGGATTGTTCAGTATTTCAAAGTCAAATAGATTCGACGTTATGAAATTTCAGGTAAGATTTATCATAACGTTTAATAATAAATGTATACGTGCTATTGTTTTTGTTTTGTTCGTTTGTTTTTATGGTGTGATTTTCATTTTTCAACTGTTTAACACCACTGATCTCCATTTAATGGACGGCGAATGGTAGCCATTGTGTGAAGCCACGTCGATAATAATTTTTTGGCAGACGACATTTTTTATCGATTTTATATAATGTCTAGGTGTGCCATTTTTAGGCGACTTTTTTTTTCAACAAAAAAACTGGCTGAAAACCTTCGAAAATGTGAAAAAAAAAAGTCACACCAAAGATGAGTTCTTAATATTAATATTAAGAGGTGCCTGTTCCGAATTTTCCATCTAAATAACATAGGAAAAAAATCATTTTTTTTTGCTTATTTTTGTAGTTGAACGCTCTACAAAAAATCTCCAATATATTTTTTCATAGAGTTAACCCTACTGAAGATATTTGAACTTAAAGTTCGAAATATATGAAATTATGACTTTTAGTTTATTAGATTAATACTGATGACTTTTTTATGTCTTAAAAATTAATTTTAATCTGAAAATAAAAATCAGGAAATAAAAAAAAGATTTACGTCTTAGATAATATTTTATTCGATTAACGGTTAAACAAAAGGTATTTATGAATTGGGTTCAAGAAAAGCGTTATTTTTTAAATTAAAAAAAATCTTCTCAACTGTAAGTATATGGAAATTTTGAGACTTAATAGAAATTATAAAGTCCGATCAAAAGTAAATGATGTAACTATATTTGTTTTATTGTTAAACTACAAAAATAAGCAAAAAAAATGATTGTTTTCCTATGTTATTTAGATGGAAAATTCGGAACAGGCACCTCTTAATATTAATATTAAGAACTCATCTTTGGTGTGACTTTTTTTTTCACATTTTCGAAGGTTTTCAGCCAGTTTTTTTGTTGAAAAAAAAGTCGCCTAAAAATGGCACACCCTAATAATGTCGCTATTTTATTATCTCCATTATTGCATCTATCCTACGTTATGCCGCTTCTAAAGGTCGCTGCACACGAGACTGGTTTTGCCGCTGGATTTATTGCTGGAACTTGGACTATAAACAAACAAACTCTTCAGCTTATATTATATTAATATAGATTTTTAACGACTAGAGTAATTAACCTCAATCACTTACGTAGTCAAACACTATTTGGTAAATATAACCTATATAGAATCATCAGAGAGAAATTGACACTCTTCCTACGGTGGCGCCATCTTAATTTCACTCTTTTTGACGGACGCTTTTCATACACAGAGACTGTTCTCCTTATCCTCTACCCTTCACACCAGAGACAAGAAACGCCCGCTTTTGCTACCGTTCGAACTGTCATTGCGCGCGCACCAAAATCATCTGCAAATCCAACTTCCAAACCACGCGTCGAGTGAAGCCACAGGACGCTCGAAACCTAGTTGTGAATCTAGCTGTAAAAAAAATAATTATCAAAATCGGACTACTCTGTAAAAAGTTATGCGTGGTCATACATAAATAAAATTAGTCCGCCATCTTTAGAAGTCCGCCATATTGGATTTAGAGTGACGTCATACAGCTAACCATGCATTGTCATTCAAACTAAACGTGTATACAAATTTTCATCTCAATCGGTTGATGATATCTGCTTCAAAATTACCAAAGGCATTTCTGCCATCTTTAGAAGTCCGCCATATTGGATTTAGAGTGACGTCACACAGCTAACCATGCATTGTCATTCAAACTAAACGTGTATACAAATTTTCATCTCAATCGGTTGATGATATCTGCTTCAAAATTACCGAAGGCATTCTAGTCGCTCACTTAGTAACGTTAGGAACGTTACACTTTTTCGTGCATGCAGCCGGTGTTTCATCTTTTTATTTTGACGTGATTCATCAATTTATAAGACGTTATCACGTCAAAAAAAAAATATACGCGTCGACTTGAGAACCTCCTCCGTTTTTGTTTTTCGTCGGTTAAAAATAAGCCTCTCGTGTGCGGCGACCTTAAGAGACTCCGCAACTTTATGCTCTATCTTTCAGTTAAACAGATCAGTGGTTTACACAGAGTGACAGCTACATGTTTTGTTTTTAACCGACAACCGAAAAAAAGAAAAGCCGCTATTCTACAAGTGTATTTTTTTTTACTGCTGTGTAAACTTCGCTGACGGACCTCAGTTGTTGAGCGTCTATAATCTGCAGTTGCATTTTTCAATCGACTGGAAAGTTTCAATTTCCTCTTCAGCTCTATACTTCGATTTTAACTTTGGTTTTAATTTTGAAACTCGGTAAATGGAAAATTGTGAAATCGATATTAATCTTAAATTTCTGGGCGTTGTGTCGCCCGATCGTTTCTGCAGATGGCAACGCTTTCAATTAGGATCCGGGTCCAAAAGTGGGGTGCTACGTGTTTGGGGATGTGCGTCTGCTTGTGAAGTCACATTTTTTGAGCGGCTCGACCGATTTTGATGCGGTTTTCTTTTTGCGTGAAAATTACAGTCGAACCTGGATAAACATGAGTTCAAGGCACCGCGATCTCTTTTTCGCTTATGGAGGTTTTTCACTAACCCGAGTTTCTAGCTTACAGGAGTGGGCCTTTCTCACTTATAGAGGTCTATAAAAATTGGTTGTCTGTAAAGTCGGTTTACGGACGATAGTTTTACGTGATAACGTCGTAAAGAAACATTGATGAACTCGCTGACGTCACGCGAGAAGCGAGAGAAATGCGCACAAGCCGACGCTTAGGCCGATCGTGCCTCTCTATCGCTTATACCGCGCTCTCGCTTGCACGCTCAGGCTCAGGCGGAACGTGACACTTTTTCGTGCGTGCAGCCGGTGTTTCATCAATTTATAAGACGTTATCACGTCAAAACTATACAAAAACAATGTTAGTTAGTTCAGCTATTTATGACGCATTCTTAAATTTCGTGGAACTATTAAATACGCTCGACAATCGCTTATAGAGGTACAGGCAGGCAGTAGTCCGTTATAGAGTGAAAAAGGTTTTTCTCATATAGAGGTTTCTTATAGAGATTTTAGAGGGTTACAAAGACGGTACCTGGCCATTACTCTCACTTGGAGAGTTTTCTCGCTTACCCAGTTCTCACTTACTCAGGTTTGACTGTATATCACGGATTTTTTTTATTTTCATAGCAAATTACATTCAAAAATGCATTTCTTGTGTTCTGTTTTGTAATAGTTATTGGCGTAACTAGTAGTCTAAGTCATTCATCGCGCTGACAGGTCATGACTTAGCCTACAAGTTACGCCCATAATTTTATTCAACAATTGCGCGTTATTCATGTTTTATTTATTGTTATTAATGAGATGTTGTAAATATCTATTTATTTCTTTATAAAAAAAACTGTCAATACTAACAGCACCAAACAGCACGATTCAATGTTTTGGTTTGAGGTTAGCCGGTTATGAATAAACTCCATGTCGAAAACATTCGGCCTCTCAATTTTAGCCTCAATGGGTAACAACGAATTTGTTGTTACCTACTATTTCGTTACGACTCAGAAAATAGTTACGTTTATTTTCATTACTCCACAATGGCCGAGCTAGTATAAATCTTCATTGAGTTATGACAAGTAATTGTCACCAGTCGGTAAATGGCTATTTAGGGTTCGGTTTTTAGGCATGATAAAACATGAATAACGCGCATGAGTTGAATAAATAACATTAACGCGGATTTGTTTTTTTGTGTTGTGTTCCGGTATTTCTTTTTGTAGTTAATGGTGTACTCTGTGACGTCATGTGTTTTGGTTTCGTCGTGTTTTGTTTCTGTCCTTCCATTCTTCGTGTTTTGTCTGTTTTGTTTTTGTTTTTTTTTTGTAGTGTGTGTTTTGTTTGTTTTCGTTGCTCTTCTGTACGGCGCGCGATGGCCGCCAAAAGCGTCAACACAACAGGTTGACCTGTTTGTCTTGTGCAGATGACACGATGGAGGAAGGTGCGTCGCCGTCGTCGCGGTGCGAGCGCTCGGCGTACAGGTGGCTGTCGTTTGGCGCGACGACATCGACGACCGGCCGCTACCAGGTGCGGCTCTATTGCTGCGAGGCGTGCGGCCGCCGCTACAAGCATCGCGGCAATCTGCGGCGACACAAGAACTACGAGTGCGGCAAGAGTGCCAGTTTCGAATGTCCGCACTGCGCCAAGAGATTCCATCAACATTCGAACTTGAAGCGGCACGTCGACTCGCAACACGCCCGATTAATAGTGGCCGGCGAATATTGATGAAGCGTTTCTCGATTATGATTTGCTTTTCGTTTTGATTGAGCGCCCACGTCATCCGAAAACGCGACTCTCTTCCGAAGTTTCTGCGTTCTCGAGAAAGGACCCCGCACAAACGTTATGGGATTTGGTTCTTGGTTAAATTGATTGAAAATTGTTTTATTTTATGGTTTAAAGGTCACTAAGAAAAAGTGTTTATGGGCGCATAGCCCAAAAACCAATTGATTTCCAGATACAGATATGTTTAGCGAGATTTTAGATATAGTCAGAGTGCCCGTCGGCAAAAATTTTATTGATACATACTCTCCCCAAACTTTGTATATGGTTTCATTAGGCCTAGTCTGACACCTATTTCCTCTATGACTTTTCTTGATTTTGGGGCGTTTTCTCTCTAAACTTTCCGAAAGATGTCGTTTTGACGACATGTAAAAATTTATAGGTACTGTTTGTTTTTTTAATTGGATAGCTTAAAAACTTCAACCAAAATAATGTTCTCTGACAAATAATATGATTCATTTTAAATGTCTGACACCTAGAATATGTCAACCATATTCGAGGTGTCAGACATTTTAAATGGTTCATGTTATTTGTCAGAGAACATTAATTTAGCGTTCTGGTTTTTAAGCTATCCAATTAAAAAATCAAATAGTATCTATAAATTTTTACATGTCGTCAAAACGACATCTTTCGGAAAGTTTAGAGACAAAACGCCCCAAAATCAAGAAAAGTCATAGAGGAAATAGGTGTCAGACTAGGCCTAATGAAACCATACCTATACAAAGTTTGGGGAGAGTATGTATCAATAAAATTTTTGCCGACGGGCACTCTGACTAATATAGGGATATCCATTGAATTCACAATCTTAAAAAATCCTAAGCTCTAGAAATATGTTTTCGAGTGTGCTGAATTCGAATATGACATTATAGGGTGACACCTTCCAACATTTCCATAGTTATCGACTATTTTTCTATTTCTAAAAACAAAAGCACAAAAGTTGAACATGGAACATGTTTGTGAATTCAATGGATATCCCTAAATCTAAAATCTCGCTAAACATATCTGTAACTAAAAATCTATTGGTTTTTAGACTATGCGCCCGTGGACACTTTGTCTTAGCGATCTTTAAACTATAAAATAAAACCATTTTCGATCAATTTAATCGAGATCCAAATCCCATAAGGTTTGTGCGGGGTCCTTTGTACTTCGGTCGGGATGAGTATTCGAAATCGATTTTTTAACTTTCGATGTCGTTGTTTCACAACCGATAAGATTCAATTTTGTGGAAAAAAAATCTTACTGAAAACTTTTATATAAGTTTATTTCATTTTTATAATGAGAATGTAAGATCGAAAGAACAACGCTGTACAAGTCCCAATTTCGTTTAGTTTAAGAGTTATGACGGTTTAAAATGTACAAAAATATTTAATGTGTTAAAACGGACATATCTCCGAAACTAAAGCGGATACAGGGTTACGAATGGTCGGAATAGATTCCACAAGCTTTTTTCTTTAAATATACTTAAAGCGTTGCAAATATGTTTTTAGAAAACTGCTGATGGATCATCGAATTACATATTTGGTTACAGGCATCGAAAACCGATGTTTTTTGAACTGATCATTCGATGTTTTTGACATCGATATTTACATATCATTCGGTACTCATCCCGACCTCAGGCCCGGACTAAAAAGTCAGTCTGGAACATCCCGCTCATTTTATGTCATGCGTTATAGGTATTGCGTTTATCTATGGCATCGACTCCAATGGGATAGTAATTTGATTGCATAACTGCAGTTTTGGATGACTGGTTGTGTCGAGGCATTTAGAGGGGCGTTTGGGACTGACCTGAAAGAATGTCGGATAATTCCTATTTTCACAGTCCAGTCCTTTAATTTAGTCGGAATTAACATCGAAAATCAATCCGATTTTAATTGTGTTGATATTCAGTCCAGTTACTTGAAAACACTTATCTGGTTTCGTTGGGATTTGAAGAGAGAAGCTGTTCGTTTTGGTGGATTCTCTATTTTGTTTCGTTGCTGTTTTTTTTTCTATAGAGAGATTTTTTTGACACTTTTGTTTTAATGGAGATTATTTTTTTACGAAGAACGATTCCAAAAACATTGATAATTTTGCTTAATAGTTTTTTTAACGCAATGAAGATTTTTCGTTTATAAAGCTGACTAAAAGATTATAAATAAGTTAAATTGTCGGTATTAATTTAATGTTTAAGTGTATTTTGTAAAAATGTAGGTACAAAGTAATTTTACATACGTTTCTAGTGATAAACTTTTTGGTAAAAATTTCTTTACTGTTACTATTTTCTATTTATAAATATCTCGTTTTCTGAGATATTAAAGTAGAAGCTTTTTTGTTATGCAGAATGATTTATTAACTATTTATTTATTGCATATTAGAGATGCTCGACAACAAAGGATTGATTAACTCACTGACAAGCTATGAGAGATGAAAGCTTACGGCGTTTATCTTTATCGGTAACAAAACACGAAACGAACGTAACGAAACCCGACGCACGAGTCATTGTTGTGTTCCTTTGTTTCTTGAGCTGTGATTTGGTCGGGCGGGACACTCGAACGGCAGTGTGTTTATATTTACTTTAAAGTTAATATAGGATAGTCGCAAAGGTCTTGTCTGCCGTTCTAAGATTAACACGACACAAGTTATGGTTTTGTTTCATTATACGTTTGTTTCTTGAGTTGTGATTGGTTCGTAGAGAGGACCGAACGGCAGTTTATAAATATCTACGTCGTATTGAAAGTTGATATAGGAGATAGTCGCAACGGTATTGCCTGCCGTTCTGTGATAATCTGGTTAAACGCAATCAACTAATTTTTTAACTGGTTAACGTTTTGGTTAGGTTTCGTTAATGTCTCTAAATAAAAATTATATGAACATTAATATAGTTCTGTTTCACCTATTTCCGGGAAGAAACATGGAAACGTTCGCTGTTTTTAACTACTGGTTAGTATAACATTTCTTGCCTTTTTTCTTTATTTAATTAGGTAAGCTTTTATCAATCAAACTTGTCAGTGAGTTAAAAAAGCGACCGGTATAATGCGAACTGTTAAACAAAAGTCAACCTCAAGAATGTCGATGTGTTTTTATTTTGAAGGACAATTAGTTTCGTTTAGAAGTTGGTATTTTGTTACATTTTTCTATAAATAAACAATAGAAAAAAAATTCGGTCTGTAGACTTGAATTCCTAGTCGTTGATAGAGCTATTTATTTTTTATGTTAACATTTTTTTTTTTCTTTAAATACGTTTATAAATGAGATTATTGAAAAATTGTGCCATATTTTTGCCAAAGATGATTGTTATTTCTTCTAAAACTTTATGAGTTTGTAAGGAAGTCTTACAAGTTATATAATTAGGAATAATAAAATAAGCTAAATTTTTACGTTGTATTCTTCAATGCATTGTTAGAAAATCTGGAATAACGATACCTGTTCCCGGATTTTAACCGAGAATTGGTGAAAGTATCAATTCGAAATGTCAATTTATTATTTAAAATTAGTAAATTTATACTTTGTTTAAAACCTTACGTTTTGACTGCGTAATGAAAATTATTAAATTAAACTGAATTTTGATAAAGTGCTGTTTCGAAGAGAAGTATAAAAATATAGTATAATACGCGCCACGGATCTAAAATATTCGGAAGTTAGTCACAAACAGCGTCGCAAAGGCACATTTTAGAGCCGTTGAGACCTCCACCACCTCCCGGCTACCTGCACGGAACGTGCGCTCGTCGGTGATTGGCCGTGATCGCTAGTTGCCTTTGTCACTTGTCGCTTTCCTGCTTTAAAGTACAGTCGAGCACGCTACTATCAAGTTATTGTTATTTCAGTTTTGTTGAGTTGCGAGTTTGTAGTTTTTCAACAGACTGTACAAGCGCAAACCCGTATTCGCATTTAACTTCCGAGCCTTTTAGATTCGTGGCGCGTATTATACCTCGGAATATACTTATGGAAGGTTCATTCTCTATCTCTTGACTATTGTAGTTGATTTTTTAGGATGGGTAGAGCTTCTGTGTTGACATGTTCTATGTTGTTATTGCAGCTCACAGAATAAATATGCTATGCTATTCTATTCTATTCTAAAATATTCAACTTTTTATGATATAATATCTTCTATTGGAACGGGCGTAAATATTGAATCTTTGAAAAAAATAATTATTTTTTTTATCTCGATCTGAACATTGTTCTGCCCAGATTTTCTAACGGTGTACGTGCGCCCAACGTAAAACGGTGTAAACCAGTATGAGAAACCCTTGTTTATTTAAAATAATGTATTTGCCATGTTCCTATATAGATATTAATAGTATTTTAACAAAATGTAAGGAGAAAAAAATAGATTAATGAAATTTGACATATTTTTTTGTGTAAATTTTGTACTCTTCGATATGAATAAATAATATACTGTTTTCCCAAGATATTTTAGATTTTTTATAATAAAAAAGCTTTTGAAAAGTTGTCAAAGATTTTGCAAACTATATTATTTGTAAAGATTGATTAATATTAATTTAGAAATTTCCAGTGGCGTACCTAAATTTGGCCGTTCTGTCTTGAAATTATTAATGAAATAAATGTAAATTTTTGTTAATTTCTAACGTAAGGCCGGTTGAAAAAGAGTGAAATTATTAAATTCTATCTCATTGTCCTTGTCTAATTAATTTTTTAATTGATATGGTCCTTTAGAACATAAGTAAATTAGCTTCCCTAAAACGAACAATCAATAATTTTTACCATGAATCAAGATCTTTGGATTTATTTCATTGTGTACCAGCTGTATCCGGGCAAGCGTTACTGTGGTTCAGAAAGAAAAGAGAAAATTCACGTTTCTAATGTTTATTTTTTTATTTAACTCGCAATGCATGTGAGTATACAATAGGTTCGTTCCAAGCAGCCAGCAAACGGTTTCGAAACCGTCACCCGCATGCGCAGTAGCTAAAACGTGTTCTAAAATCGCCACTAACAGCTTTGTTTTACCTATTGCGCATGCGGGCGACGGTTTCGGTACCGTTTGCTGGCTGCATGGAACGAACTTATTGTCTTTTGTTGTTCGATTGTCTGTGCAGATATAAAGATTGTCTGGCTTGCCGACTCGAGAAAACGCAACATATAATTGTCCATCTGAGAAGCAATTCATGTCTAGATCTAAACCGCATAATTGTAAAGATTTTTACGAACAAGATTTTTTTTTCTGATGCCTCTACACAACGAAAATCATTATTGAGCTGATCTTTTATTTCGGGGGATGTGGGACAGTGGGGAGCTACGCTTAGCTACGAGGTTAGTTTCAAAAAGTAACGAGCTACACCATCCCCATTGTTCATTTAATAATTTTTTGTCAATTGTTGATTTCAAAATCGCGAAACATCTTGTAACAATAAAATCGAGCTACAATGAGGTTTTCAATTCAGTGTTACAAAATAATTCCAATTGACATTATGATCAGTTAACCTTAAGAAGCTATTAGATGTGAATGGATGATCTAGGCCAGCGGTCGGCAACCTTTTGGCAAGCAAGAGCCACATAGTGGCAAATTGAAATAAAGGGGGGCCGCACTTGTTCATAATTTTAATAATAGGTATTTGTGATATTAAAAATTCGAAAACTTTTTATTTGAATTTTATTAAAAATTTAACAAAATAGAACTGTTCTTTTACAAAAATTAGTGTGACGTTTGAGGTTGTATTTGAGTGGCTATTTGTTGTATGTTAGCTTCCAGGTTTGTAGTTGCAATTCGTAGAATAGCTCTCAAATGCTCATCTGTGAGACGAGAAGAATATTTATTTTTTTTTTGTAATTGAGAATCGATTAGGTTTCTTCGCATAAGTAAGTACTACCAAAAATTGTAATTAATTGCAAAGCAAACCTTTTCAATTCGTCAAAATTAGATGGCAAACTGACATGAAATTTAACAAGATCTTTGATTTCAAAGAAAGAGTTTTTGAGAGTATCATTAGATTGGAGATCAATCACGTTCATTTGTAAATGACTAGGTACATCTTCAATATCACAAGAAAACGGATTTGTGAAAAATTATTTATTTATGTAGGTATAGGAATATAAGACTTTCATTTATAAAACAGTCACGGGCCGCAAGGTATAAGCTCGCGGGTCACATGCGGACCGCGGGTTGCCGACCCCTGATCTAGGCCCAAAAAGGATAGGAATGCCGATGATTGGAGTTATAGTTGTTGGATACAAAAACCCAATGTGGCTTGTTTTAGGAGGCGCCAGCGATCTGATGGACCTGCACCCTCTCGTGACGTACGACGATCAAAACAACAGGGCGTCGATGTCCTGCGTCGACGGCGATACGACGTCTCTGTATGCGGCGTCGCTGCACTATCATCACTGTCCGAGGTGCGGCAAGATGTATCAGCACAAGAAGACACTCAAGCGCCATCTGATGCACGAGTGCGGCGTCGAACCCAAGTTCCAGTGTCTTTATTGTGATCACAGGTCGCACAGAAACGACATACTCAAGTCGCATATGAGGATCAGGCATAATATGTAGAGGAACAGTTCATGATAGCGATGAGATAAACGGGTCTTTTTAGTGATCTGCATCTTGGCGTCTGGATCCCGTATGTGAGCCGGCTCCCTGAACCGGTTCAAAAAGAGCCGAGTTCTGAATATGTTATTCGAGTCAACTGAGCCACTGAGTTAGTTGAGTCAATCATATCACCTAATATTATGCCAGTGACTGACTCACATATTATAAGGCGGGGTTTTACTACAGGTTGCTACTTGCTATGTTACAGAAAGCATATTACAATATGCAATACAATACCTTAAATAGTTGTGACTTAAGTAAAACACTGTAAAACTGTACCGCCTGTGCGTAGTGTGTATCATAGCCAGACATATGATGCATGAGTCATTTGAGCTGACAGTGTTTCACTGAGTTACGCGGATCCGTTGAGCCGTCGGCTCATAAAAAAGTGAGACGGCTCTCGCGGATCTTTTGTCGGAGCCGGCTCTTTGAACCGGTATAGATCTGAGTTACCCAACCCTAATTCATGAGTCTTTCTAAAGTTCCAAACCTTCTTAGTTTCCGGACTTGTGAGCCGTCATCCCGTTGTAGAGTAAGATCCCAGAGTCGCTAGACACCACCTATTTTTAAATAAATGAAACCTTACGTTTTGAGTAGTGTTTTATGTACTTAGAACGCTTGGCGTACCTCCATCATTGAGTCTGTGACAAATGTACAGATACCAGGTGAGAAAGGTGAGTAAAAATAGGAGTCACTTAATTTAAATTTAAATGGCTGATATTTATATATGTTCTGTAAAATATCACTATAAATTAGTATCCAGTATCGCCAGTCACTTTCCGCTGACCACAACTTCTGACAGACGCTTTAAAGCTCAGAGAAAAATTAATGAATTTCACTTATTTTTAAATGTTTGATTTTTATATATGTTATTCAGACACCTATTACAAAATTATATTTCAACAGCCAGACAAATTGTAATGACCAAACATCTCCCAGACGTAAAAAATAGTCATAAAGCTCTCGCGCTCATACTAACAGCTGACTATTTAAAAATAAGGGAAGTTCATTAATTTTTCTCTGAGCTTTAAAGCGTCTGTCAGAAGTTGTGGTCAGCGGAAAGTGACTGGCGATACTGGATACTAATTTATAGTGATATTTTACAAAACATATATATAAATATCAGCCATTTAAATTTAAATTAAGTGACTTATTTTTACTCACCTTTCTCACCTGGTAGCTGTACATGTATCACAAACTCAATGATGGAGGTACGCCAAGCGTTCTAAGTACATAAAACACTACTCAAAACGTAAGGTTTCATTTATTTAAAAATAGGTTGTGTCTGGCGGCTCTGGGATCTTGAGCTATTGGTTTTCAAAGGCGGTGTGGCATCCTCGGCGGCTCACCGACGACGAGTATGTCGATGACTGGTGTCCTCTCTTTGTTAATACTAAGCTTGCGCGTGTTCTCTGCTTAAAGGCTTGAATTTAAGTACGACTTGAACGTCGGTACTGCAACACACAAAACAACTGAGCGGACCGAACCAATCGCGGAAGAGCGAACTGTACGACCGAGCAGAGAACACTAAACACGCCGGGCATAAAAGAAGAGAGAACACCAGTCTTCGAAAAAATTCGTCCTCGGCCACACCCCCTTTAAAAATGCTCACCGCAGTTGGATGCGAAGCGTCAAAATAACAATGAACCACGGCCTACAAGCGCGGAAACCTAGAAGATTTGGAAAGCCCTTTCTTACTCATTTTTTGGGAAAAAAAGTTGTATTTTATTAAATACCATATTGTAATAAAACGGAGCGATCTATGAAGCGTTATCGAATGGACACATCGTGTTACCGTTTTTACAAATATTTAAAAATGATGAATGTGTGAATATTTTACAAAATATTTCGTTTCCTTCAAAGGGAAATTTTTATCTTTGTGTTGAAATCTAGTGTTTAGATCAGAGGTTCCCAAACTTTTTTGTCTCGTAGACCACTTGCCCTGTTTTTCGGTTTTGGAGAGACCCCCTGCTTATCTGATATTGATTTTTTGCAAATTCATTAATTTCAAATGTATTTTTGACAACCGCTATAGTGCTACTCACTGTGAATGATTTAAATTTATAACGGTAGTGAAATGTAGTGTGAAATGTTTAGTTTTATACATTTATTAATTAGATTCAAATTAAACGAATCAAATTAAAATTTACTTTCTGTTACATAAAATATAACTAAGCAAAAAATAAATTATTTTAGTGTGAGGGATGAACCTGATGCTTTAATAATAAATTTTCAACATTTGGCATCAATTTAGTTAGATTAAATCTTAAATCTCTTCGGTTAACGATGTCCAGTTTGTTTCTTTTTTTGTTAGGAGATTCACTATCGTTGACCCCCATTTTCATTTCATGGACCCCCAATTTTTTTTCCCGCTGACATGGACCCCTTGTAAGTTGTCATCGACCCCTGGGGGTCGATATAGACCACTTTGGGAATCACTGGTTTAGATTGTATTATTTTCTTCTCAGAATTAGCTTCGGAAATGCTGGGATTTTTTTATTTATCCTTCAAATTATTTATTTACTTAAACTTGCCAAATAATAACCAAAGATCTCTCAACAAAGTTGCAATTTTTGTAACCATTACCTAGTCAAAAACTTTTTTTTTTAATACCAAAAAATTAATTATTAAAAATGTTTGTAATTTTTGTGTTGTGTAATAAAAATGACGTACAAATATTATATATGTGCAATGTGTATATATATGTTACAATAAAAGTTGAAAATTTGTTAAAATTATTTTTTTTCAAATAACTTTTTAATTTCAGGAGCAATCATAGACGCTATCTGTACTGTCAATTGTGCGTTTGAACTAGCGACGAATAACAAAATGATCCTGTTTATAGGACTCAACCTTTGTTAGAAGCCTGGTCCGACTCGTTTGTGCGCACAAATGACGCTACTATCTTCTCTAAACGATACGCCGAATATAATCTTTTAGAAGAGTGGGAAAAGCGATCATTAGCGGTGTGATTTGTCATTTCAGAAGCAATCATAGGCGATTTATTTATTTAACACTAAATAGGACCAACCTTAATTAGAGATTGTAAAAATTGCTCATCAAAAAAAGAAAGGAGGCTGTCAGAGGTGCATAAAAATAATAAAAGAAAATATCGCATAAAGTCAAACTTTTTTAGCTACATCATTTAGAGAATCTGCCAGGCAACATACACAAGCCGACTGGTAGGAGCTCGGGTTCCTGGGAGCGCTAATTCCCAAAAAAATCCAATGTTCCCCCTGAGGGGAACATCGATATTATTTTATCTCAAGGATAAATATTTTTGATTGGTACTCGAGTTCCTGGGAGCACTAATTCCCAAAAAACTCCCAATGTTCCCCTTGAGGGGAACATCGATATTTATCTCAATGATAAATATTTTTGGTCCAATAGCAAAACATGACAAGATCTTTAGATTCCCACAGGTTTTTACTCCGATATCAGACGATGTTCTCTTCTTCGTTACCGTGTTTGTGTTTCGTTTTTAAATTTCAAAATTGCCGGTGAATAGTGTTTGTAACGATTTTATTTTGTTTCAGTTGAACCGGAGCAGTTAGATAAAAAGCGTCGATTTGTTGGAGTGACCTCGTTAAATCCCGATTTGGAAACAGCTCCGCCTGTGGAAACGTTTTTCGGCGACGATTACGGAAACGGTTCCAACAGTTACGACGGGGAATCGATTACGATTGGGTTTTGTTGCAAGAATTGCGGTAAAAAGTACAGCTCGAAGGGCAATCTTCACAGGCACGTTAGACAAGAATGTGGACAGGGGAAGAAATACGCTTGCCATTTTTGCCCCAAAAGTTTCTCCCGGAGCGACACTCTTCTCGTACACCTTCGGGGCATTCATCAGTACATTTCGCCCAAAGGTGTTTTTTATTAAAACTCCTTATCGAAGGACCAATAAGAGACGACTTTTACGTTTTATAGTGTCAAGATTAATTGGTTCCAATTGGCCCAAAAGTACACCGCATCCTATAAGGATTCTTGTGCTTCCCCTTTTTACGCTGGATCAACTCGACACGTATCTTGGATCTTCTTATGAGCTCCAGAAGATTGGCCACTAAATTATCGTGTGGAATGATTCCAACTTAACGTTTGAGAGCCGCTGTCATCGAGAATAGAAAGAATAGAGACTGGTCTCGGCACGTCACGTGTCTCTAAAGGTTCATAAAACTTTTACGAGAGGCGCTGTAGCTCCCTTCTGCACGGAGCCGGGTTCGACGATTCTATTATAGACATGGGAAAAGTCGTTACTATGAGATCACAGTGACTGTTATTCCGGTTACACAAAAATCACAGTGAAAAATCATCGTGACTTTGTCACGTCGATCACTCACATCACAATAAATGTTTCCTAGTTTTTAGGATTTTTTAGTTGATTATCGTTACAGTTGTCACTCCGATCACGAATACACCATTTAGTAATAGGTTGTCATCTGATACGGCGTTACATGTCTGTTATGATGTTTAGATGCAAAGATATAGTTAATTCAAAATAACCTTCACACTTGTACAGGCTTCGGACTGTCGCATTTGATAACATAACGTAAATATTCTTTTTTTCATGGGGAAACGGCAATCAATGCAAGGTTTTTTGCGACGCGTGAGCTGTTTTCTCTAAACATTTAGCGGCATTATATTTTTTGTGCCAAATTTAAAATTTTACCTAAATGGTTAGAAAAGCCGTTTACAAGCCGCAGCTAGTGACTGCGGTGACATGGAACGACATACGTTACTTTGAAACGTAGATCTATTGGAACTTGGAGCGAGCGTCGTGACTGCGGTGACATGAAACGACATACGTTACTTTGGAACGTAGATATCTCTTGTCAGATCACAGTGATTATTTTAGACGGCTTGTCACAGTGATTTTTTCATCGTGAAGTTATTTTTTCCCCAACTCTATTCTAATAACGAATCCTCGGCAACATGGCATCATTTGTCGTCGCGCTTACACGATCGATTATTTTTTAATCGAATTTATTTTGCGAAAAAAATAAAAGCAATCTTCGAATCGCCCGGTTACCTCCTACTCTAATGGGAGTCATCGGCGCCTCCACCGCCGAAATTATTTTCTTCACTTTCTAGACAACACAGAATAATATTTAATCTCCTTTCTTTCTATCCTCCATGACCGCGGTGTAGGAAGCGGGTTGCGGTTCCCATGGCTCGACTGTTTCAAAACTGTCAACTTACAAGATCGAACTAGTCGCAGCGTCAATTTATTACAAAAAATAATCTTAAGGAGGTTGATCCGTTACAGTCCCAATCAAAAGTAAGTCGAATTCTAAATGGGAACTTTTCCATAATAAATTTTTACAAAAGGGTGTAAGTCTATGGTACCAATAAATTATTGTCATATTAAATATTTTTTTTTAATATTATTAATTATTTCAGTATTATACTTAATTTGTATAAAGTTAGGTTAGAAAAAATAAATTTATGTAAATATTTGTATTGTACATATTATTAGCAGTAAATAATTTAAAAAAGAAATTATAAATAATAAAAATTAAAAATAAATCATTAAAAAGTTGAAAATTCAGTTAAAATTGTCAAGAATAAAAGTCCATAATCGAAAAGTGCTAAGGTTTAATAATTTTTGACGTGATACTTATAAATTGATGAAACACCAGCTGCACGCACGAAAAAGTGTAACGTTCCGCCGTAACGTTCCGCCTGATCCTGTGCGTGCAAGCGAGAGCGCAGTATAAGCGATAGAGAAGCACGATCGGCCCAAGTTTGACAGTTACTAAAATTTAGGTTATGTATTATTAAACATGATATTCGAGCGGAATACGTTATCACGTAAAACTATCGTCCGTACTTTACAGACAACCAATTTTTTTATTGATTAAATGTCTCCTAATTAAATTGGAAAAAATATTAAAATATGCCTAAGACATCAATGCTTTACATAGTTAGTTTTCGGAACTGCTGACATTATTTGGTTATTTGCAAACAATTAAATGTACATATTTTCCATAGGACTAGATGTAAAAGTTTTTTTTAAATTTTGACTTTATAAATCTCCTAATGATTTTGGATTTTTTACAGAAAATTTTGTTATAAAAAAATCTATTAAAAAAACTTTAATTCAGATTTTTTTCATTATCTTCGTAAAACGGCTCAACCTCCTTAAACCAACCCAATTAATTAAAATCGTAACCACTAAGTATTGTATCAAATATGTTTTTATGTTTACTTTTCGCGAGATAAAAATAATTTGTATGGAAGATAATTGGCGTTTTTTTTTTAAAATGATTTCCTTGCATTATTGTGATTTCCAGTGATTCGATGGAGAGAATGAGAATGTAAATTATAGACGCTCAACAGTTGAGGTCATCAGTGTCTATGTGTCAGTCAACACAAACAAATCGACTGGTACGAGCAGGGGCTCCTGGGAGCGCAAATTCTCAAAAACGCCGGAATGCAAACTACATTCCAATCATATTTAGTAATTTATACATCATAACTTTGTATACAGTATGTAAACACGTAAGGTGCACATAGGGAAATTAACATTGGGAAAAAATGACTGGATCAGAGTGAGCCTTGAAATCTTGTTTTTCAATTTGACAGATAATATTCTTTTGCAAAATGAATGTGTATACTACCAAAGAAAATATTCAAATGGTTACAACATAATGGGACATTAAATTCCCAAAAATACTTTAATATGGTGCGAGATCAAATATCTCCGCCTATTCGTGTTGAGCCTAAAAACATTGGGTCACTGATTTACCGACGCGCAAACGTCATACCAGTCAGACAATTTTTGAATGAAATGTTTCCAAACAGATGGAGTTGTTTTTTTGTTTTTTTTTTTGTACAAAAAAATTAAAATAATGATTTATAAGAGCTTTTCATTATTAAAAAAGCCAAGTAAAATAAAAATAAAATAGAAATCTTCAAGATTACCACGATAATTCAATAGAAAAAACAATTAATGCAGTCATGGCTAACTCTGATCCAAGTATTTTTTCCCAATGCTAATTTCCCTATGTGCACCTTGCGTGTTTACATACTGTAGATGTCAAAGGTTACTGGACAAACATAACATTTTATTTTTCTACCACAGAATCCGTACGACAAACAGATTTAAAAAAAAACAGACTTCGATGTATAAGAAAAAAATAACAGACTAACTACTTTTTTCTATAAATAGTTGGGGAGAGCTGGCGATGGTTTTTCTTAAATCTTAAGTGTTTACGTAAGACTGTACCTACATTGGATTCGTATTTCTTCCGATTCGATGTCGGCCCACATCGGAAGAAAAGCTGGCGACGGTTTTTCATTACGTAAGATCTTTTCACACTCTTTGGCATCAAAATTGAATTTAAAAAATGATATTTTGGTAAGATCACCTGCATTTTTTTTTGTTTTGTCTCGGACTATCCTTATCTGACAAACTCCTGATAATTTTGCGATAAAACGAGTTATCTCTATCTTGTCGATTCAATCAATAAACACGTTTTTTTTTTGTTTAATGCCGGGCTCGTAGACGGAGTACATATAGACGCTTCAGCTATACTGAGGTCGCGCATAAAAAAAATCAAAATCAAATAGAACAGTATTTTGATTAATTTAGTTTCTTCCTAATCTTTGATTATATATTTTTTGTTAAAAATAAATTCGGAAAGTTAGCTGAGTTCATCAGCGTCTATGTGTGCATTAGAGAACCTACCAGTCAGAAACCGACCGGTACGAGCTCAGGTTCTTAATTCCGAAAAAAAGACACTCAAATGCAAACCTACATTCCGAATCAATAACATCTAAATAGTGTACTAGATTGGTCGATACAGCTACAATGTCGCTTCAGATAGATTTTTATTTAACACTGGTTTATTACGTGTTCCGTAGGGCCTTACAACGAACCGCTTATCACCGGCGACATCTCCAACCATCCGAACACTTTGGAGGAGGTCCTGAAACGCTTGAATCGTCAGTACAAATGCCCGTCGTGCGGACGTCTCTATCGCAACTATAAGTCGTTCACCAAACACATGGCGTGCTGCGGCAAATGTCCGCACTGTGTCGCCATTTTGCCGACCAGGAACGACCTGTGCATCCATATACAGAACGAACACAAACTGCCGCCGAGCAAACCGAGAAAAAACGCCTCCTCGTCGTCGTCGTCGTCTTCGTCGTACAATAAATACCATAAAGATCGACTGTAATCGATATCGAACGCGACTGAGGTCTGAGCTCTTTTATAAGCCAAGAAACTGCACACAAGAGGCTGGTTTTGCCGCTAGATTTAGCTGCCAAGTTTCAGGCGTCAGCTGGATTGCTTTGTAGATGGGTTTGGTGTGCGCGCAGTGACAGTTCGAATGTAAACAATTTGTTTTGTGGGCGTTTGGCCACGTGACAAGATATTTTTTTTTATTGGTTCTTGCTCAAGACGAAGACAAACAAGCACGAAAATTAGCCTCGGTTTTAGTTTTGAAATCCAGCTTGTGACCAAGAACGCGAGCCCGTCGCGACGTCAGGTCCCAACAACGAATCCAGCGGCAAAACCAGCCAGTTTCGTGAATGATGCAAGGCATTTTTCCAGCGTGTGTACTGTGTAATGACGTCATTAATCAGTAGTGTACTTATAGCTTCACAACTAATGTATATAAATAATACGAACACTGCCTGAAAATGTATGAAATCCATCGTTTTTAATTTCGTCTTGTTTACATTGGGAAATTTCTTACACGCTCAGATCGCATGATTTAAAATATTTCTTTGCTTACGTGTCATAAATTTCACAATTGGTAGGTTTCAAATCATATTCCTCAAGGTTAAAGCGCCAGCGCACTAGGCTGCGATGACCTAAATTTGGGGCATCTGATTGGTCGCTTCGCTTGAAACTCGACACAGCGAAGCAACCAATCGGATGCTAGCATCTGCTGTCCACGTGATAACTAACCAGGCGATCTAGTGCGCTGAAGCAATTTTCGCATCTGATTTAAAGAATCTATGAAACATTGGTTGTAATATTGGAAAATTTTTGCAGCAGGTTTTCTGACATATTTTTGTGAAGCTAAATTACTGTGGGTAAAAGAACTTTCTGGATTTTATTTTAAGCTCATGAATTAGTGACGTTCCGTTTTATAATTTATTTAAAATTGTTTAAACGTCAACAAAATCGCGTTTCATATCTAAAAACTGATTATTAAATCACGGCAGTCTTAATAAATCAGTTTCGGTACTCATGATTATTTTTTCAATCCTTGATTTACACGTCAGGGTCTGTCAGACCGTGTCATTTTTAACAATTATTTATAGTTAAAACTATAAATTGATATTAAATATCCTACGTCTCAACTAATCATATTTGGGCATCGTTTGGAAAACAAATAGCAAAAAAATTGTCTGTCAGACCTTGTGTGGGATTTTTTCTAGGTGCACATGCCTCTGATAAGAATCATGATACATCAAATGACAGCATAAAGATCACTCGGGGGTCTGACAGACCCTGTGTATGATTCTAGGATAGATTAAAGCGGTTGATTTGAATTTTTTTATTTTCGAAAACATTTTGTCACTGGGTATGAAGCGGCTTTACATGGTTTTAAAATAAGCTCACGTGTCGTATAAAGCCGGATTCACATAGAAGATAAGTTGTTATATTATTATGTATGCATTTGAACTTTGAAATATTAAATTGTGTAGGCAATACGATTGATTTTGAACGCAATAATAAGTTTGTTTGCACTTGTGAAATGTGTTGTGGATAGATTTTACTGCGCAAGGTCCTTAAGAAAACGAGGCAATTTAAAAAAAAATCGTTTTTAAGTTTTTGTAACTATTGACATTTCCATTGAGTTTTTTTTTGTTATCTCGTCTTTAAATTTTTTTTAAATGAACGTTTTGGAGCTTATATTTACGTATTGTAATTTTGTTTTTATTTTATGAAAGATGATTTTTATATAGGTATAGTACAATCAATCTGGCGAAAAAAAAAATCATTTCGTATCAAAACCACCCAAAAAGGTGAAACTTGGTGAGTCGTTAGAGAATGATGAAAAAAAGGTTACCTGGCAATGGCCACCTGGTACCTGTTCAAATAGTCAAAAAAAACTCAAAAATATTTTGAAATGCATTTTTCTCAAAAACTATGCATTTTACAGAAAAAATTATTGAACAAAAAATGTAGAGGGCATCGTTATCTACAATTAATGTCATTGGTGCTATGTTGTAACACAAAAAATGTGCGCAGTAGGTGGCGCTAAAGTGCCAAAAAAAGTGTTTTTTCCACTTTTTTGCCCTGAAATTTTCATTTTTCAGTTACGATTCAAATGGAAAAATTGTTCCTTTTTATTTTATAAACAACTTTTATTTCAACATTTTTTTCATACAACTTACTTTTCATACAACTTATTTTCACTTCAACAAGCTGCAGCTCTGAAACGGTAAGTTGTATGAAAAAAATGTTGAAATAAAAGTTGTTTATAAAATAAAATGGAACAATTTTTCCATTTGAATCGTAACTAAAAAATGAAAATTTCAGGGCAAAAAAGTGGAAAAACACTTTTTTTGGCACTTAAGCGCCACCTACTGCGCACATTTTTTGTTGTACAACATAGCACCAATGACATTAATTGTAGATAACGATGCCCTCTACATTTTTTGTTCAATAAATTTTTCTGTAAAATAGATAGTTTTCGAGAAAAATGCATTTCAAAATATTTTTGATTTTTTTTTGACTATTTAAACAGGTATTTGAACAGGTACCAGGTGGCCATTGCCAGGTAACCTTTTTTTTCATCATTCTCTAACGACTCACCAAGTTTCACCTTTTTGGGTGGTTTTGTTGAGGTTTTTGCCAGATTGACTGTACAAGTACTTTAAATTTTGATTTTAAAAGTTATAGAAATCAAATTACCTATAACATTGATTTTCGTTTATAATATTGTCCGCCAGACATCGAATACAAAGTCTCTAAAACTACTAAATGGATATATCCAGTCGTAGACTTATTTTATTTGAATAAATTGTAGATTATGGACGCTCGACAAGTGAGGTTATCAACGTCTAAATCAAAGCCTGTGAACTATATTTCAGTCAAACAAAATAAATTCACTAAGTCCGTCTCTGGTTGTAAGGTCTTTTTTTCCCTTGTACGAATGGAGTCGTCCCGCGAAATACCAGTCCACTTATTTTGCAACGACGATATAGCTTGATCGCAGAGTTCGCCTTATTTTTACGGGAAGACAAATGCGTTTTCGCTTTTCATTTTTACGTCCATAGATGGCGTTGGGTGCGCTCGTTGCGGGGCGATGCCGTCGGTTCAATCTTCATATAGAATTAAGAAAGTGTAGCTTTGCCTGACTTGTTTCGATTTTTTTTTTTTTGGTTAGTGTTTCAAACATAACCTCATTTAATTGTACATATTATTATAAATTTAATGCAATAAAACAACAATTCGTATTTAGCATTTGAAATATTTGTTACAAAAATTTATTGAGAATATTATTGTGGTTTTCGAAATGTGCACATTATGTAAATTTTATTGAAATGTTATTATTAAATAATATTGCAATAAACAATTTCCAATATTAAAATATATTTGGTCTAATACCGTATGTTGGTTATTATTTTTTTTTTGTATTCGTTGCAGCTCAAGAAGGGTTTTTATTTGGGGACGAAATAATCAAGAACAAAATTCGAAAATTTGTTAAAAACCAAAAATTTCTTTTATATATCCTTCCTCTAAATTGCAAACAAAAATTTAAAAAATGTGTTTATTTCAAACGGCATACGGTGTGCTGTGCCATATAATCATTTTTGCGCACAGATAAAGAGAGGTATGTCTATGGAAAGAGATGTACATACATAGTGGACATGATTCGGCTGACACTGTCTCCGGAAAATTACATCGAAAAATACACTCAGAAAAATTCCTTGTGGAAAAAGCTCGAAATATATCCGTTGTTAATCTCTAGTTTCACCGCCATTTTGCTAAAGTGGAGGATGATATTTCGCCGAATCCGTAGAAATTGCGATTCCGTGACAACAACTCAATTCCCAGGCGCGATAGCACCAAATCTGTAAACCAGGAGACATAGCTCGATCGTAGCAGTGGACCGATATCTGTCGCATGAACCAATATGGCGTCAGTTACTGGGCAACGCACACGCGCTCATGGCCTACGTGTGTGTAGTGTTTGTGTGAAGTTAAAACAACTTCGATAACTATGGCGGAAACAGGCGGAAAGAACCGAAGTTTTCCCACCGTCTCGCGTGCGCCAGAAAACGGTCCGTTTCGAAACACGGCGAGCATAGGAAGCTAGGTCTCCTGGTTACAGACTTCGTGCGTGAAAGTGTCAATTGAATTTTCAGTTTATCGTTTAAAAAGAAAAATGATAAGTCGAAAATACGAATTGGTACTTGGCGTACAGAATCTAAAGTGGAAAGAAAAACGTTGGTTAATTGACACGATCTGTTTTGATTTCTCTTGCAGACTACGACATCGAAACAGCCGACTACCGGGACATTCAGAGAAAGAAACGCGGCTGGGGTTCCCACGTATGCCCCGGCTGCGGACGCACTTATCACGAACGGAAATCGATGAATCGACACGTGCGGAACGAGTGCGGCAAAACGCCCACGTTGCAGTGTCCGATGTGTCCGTACAGATCGACCTACAGGCACTACTTTCAAAAACACATCGCCACGATCCACGGGCCTAGACAGTAGGACCTAAACGGACACTCTAGACTGTTGGCCTCGATCGGTGCGGATTGTTGTTTCTTGTCGTTTTTGTGCGGCCGGCGGACCGGCCGAGACACGACCGACCGAAGCTTCGCAACGTTTCGGTCAGAGCAGATTGTTGTTTCTTGTCGCCGAATATGGTTTTTGGAGGTAGATTTCATCGATTAGTGGTTTTTGTGTGGCCGGCGGATCGGCCGAGACACGTCCGATCGGCGCGTGAACCGATTGCAACTTCACAGCGTTCAGAACAGGGCGTGAGAACACTGACCTTGAGAGCTTGGGACTGTGAAAAGAGCTTGTCGTGTAACTTTTGCAATTGTTTAACTGCGATAGTCGATTGTTTTTGATCTGGCTGAACTGCTGCAGAATGGGTACGGCGAGTGATAATTTTGAATTGTTGGATTATTTTCTTTGCTACAGTTGGACACCATTTCCGGACAAAGAATTGTTATAATTTGTGAGAAAATGTAATTTTATTATACTTTTATTGTTTCTTGGTTTTTAGTATTAGTAGGCACTCCTCCAAAAACTATGACTTTGCCAGAAATTTCTTTTTTGTGTGGGCGAGGCTTGCGTAAAAATATTTCAAAAATTATTTTTGAGCTTTTTTTTCAATAATAAATTTATTTCAATATCAAATATATAGTTAATATATAATTTGCTGTTTTATAATTGAAATTAATCCACCCAACTTGGCATAGCCAGTGCTAGGGTGGATTTTTAAATAGTTTGAAATTTGAATTTACCGCTTTTTTAATAGGTACGTTTGGTATATAATCCGTGATTACACTTTTGTATAACAAACGCGATAGTATCAAAAGTGTCAACGCTTTTTTTTAAACTGTAGCACGAAACCAAGAACACCTGGTATAATCAAAGAAAACCAACAAGACATGATTTATATTTTTGTAAACCGCTAGATCAGTGGAGCTGTAGAAAAAATGTTGTTACTTTCTAAGAAGTTTTATTTGAAACTATTTTACTAATATGATTTTTTTGCATTTTGCTTAATTAACCTATTTTTATTATCTTTATATTAAACCAAATTTCCAACAAACACTTCGATGCAATATTTTCTTTTAATTTTTTAGTTTTTATTTTCTTTTATTTTTTTGTTATTTTCGTTTCGAATTTTTCAGCTGAATTAGGAGTACCGACGCCTTTGTTATTGGTAAAGACCGATCTGGGATACCCTAGGAGTCAACGACGCCTTTTGCAGCTGAGGCCTCCGAACAAGCGCAGCATATACCATCTGGAGCAGTATTTGAATCCGGAATCCATGCGGTACGAGTGTCCGCAATGCGACAAGGAGTACAAACAATCCGATACGCTCCGAAAACATCTGCGAAACGTTTGTCAAAAGAAACCCCAATTCAAGTGCGATAAGTGTTCATACACTTCGTATACTAAAGGCGGTCTGAAATATCACTTGAAGAATTCCTCGCATTTGAATGTTTGATCGACGAGCGCTCGATTTTTTAAGTGAACCTTCTCTACTTCGGAAATTGTAGGCAGTGATTTATTCCTTTAGATTTACGCGCGAAAATTCAGTAAGAACACTGTTTTAATGCCTTTGCCGCTCCATTAAATGTATAAATAACTAAAGTATTAAGGCTGCTTTTGAAGCTGGATTCGCTGCTAGAACTTATGCACGTTTGCTTTCGTTAACATTCGAACTGTCACCAAAAACCATCTACAAATCGAGCTTCAAAACGCGCATCGTGTGAAGCCGACACGCTCAAACCTTCATAGCACGTTTGGAACCTAGCAGCAAATCCGGCGGCGAAACCAGCCCCGTTTGCAGCACTATCTATAATTTCCGAACTGCATTATAGAGTTAAATTTATTCCTGCGACTGATTCGTAACAGTTCGTTCAATTTCGGCCGATTTTGACCGAAGCCGAAGGTCTCGCCGAAGGTGGGCTCTTTGGCCGAGGGTGGCCGAAGCCGAAGCTTCGGTCGGACACCGGTAATTACCGAGTTTTGTAGAAAAAAAAACATGCACTGATCTTTGTACTAGTAAGAAGTAACTGGGTTGATGATTTTGTAACACGCCGTTTGTGGTTTATCGAAAGCTCGACCAGTGCTTGTTGTAGAAGGTAATAAATAGCTTGGTAATGCAGTGGCGTAACAATAGGGTGGCAGGACATGCGTTGTTTTTATGTAAATTTTTATTATTTCGTTTTGTATTTTTAAGTGCCATTAATTTTGTGATGCTTCGCAGTTAACAAAAAAAAAACTTAACAATGATAATTATCTCTAAATAACGCTGAGGGCGTACGCAAAGAGGGGGGGGGGGTGAATCGGAAATAAGGAAATTAGTGTCAGAACTCATTTAACAATCTCTTTTATTTCCCGCTGTTGAACTTTGACCCCTAAACATTCCCCAAACTGCATGCATTCAAAATGTGTGGATTATCGTTTATTGCAGTATAATAATCGGACGTACAAGGTACATATATTACAGAGGTTGCCTCGTTTTATGTAAGCGCGGGAATGACGTCAGCTGGTCGACCGTTCATATTTTTAACAACCTACAATGACAATATCAAAAATGACATTTATATTTAACTATATTGAACTGTGTAGGTAAATGTTTTAACTTAAATGTCAATATTCTGTCTTTTGATTTTTTGACGTGATAACGTGTTATAAATTGATGAAACACCAGCTGCACGCACGAAAAAGTGTAACGTTCCTAACGTTCCGCCTGACCCTGTGCGTGCAAGCGAGAGCGCAGTATGCTTCGGCCCAAGTTTGACAGCTACTAAAATTTAGGTTATGTATTACGGAATACGTTATCACGTAAAACTATCGTCCGTAAACCGACTTTACAGACAACCGATTTTTTGACATATTTTGTTAAATAGCCGTTGTCAGATCTTCCGCATGACGTCATTCCCCACACCACTGTCCAACAGAACGAGGCAACCTTTGCAACGGACGTCCATGTTTAGTTTTGTTCCTCCCCTTTTCTGGTTACGGCCTTGGATATCGCAATTGTTTATCATCACAAAAATTTCGTTTGTGTAAGAAAAAAAACCACATTTGGAATTGTTTTATGTTGAAAGCGTAAAATGTTATATTTTTTAATTGTATAACAATTGTATTTTTTAAAAGTAATGTAAAGTAAAATTGCATTGTTTATAACAATGATGTTAAATGTGTAATTAAAATATCTAAATATTTTTAGTAGTTTTTGTAGTAAGGATATTTATTTTTATACATTCTTTTCTATAATAAAATCGTATATATAACTCTTCCCGATTATTTTGATTCGATTTAATCCTGTCACTGTAGCAGGGCCAGACATAATATTCGAAATGCATTTAGTCTTTCCACGATCGTTTAAGAAGAAAAACTATCCTAGGCTTCGCCTACATTCGATTCGTATTTCTCCCGATCCGATATCGGTCAACATCGGAAGGAAAGTAAACACCAAGACTATAAATTAGAAATGGGGCATTATAAACTTCGTGTTCGCTTTTTTTCCGATGTCGTCCGACGGCGACCGACATCGGATCGGGAGATATACAGATCCAAGGTGGGTACAGTCTTACGTAAGCACTTATGAAAAACTATCGCCAGCTCTCTGCTAATCGCATTATAAACTTGGTGCTCGTTTTTCTTCCGATCTCGTCTAACGTCGACCGACATCGGATCCGATGAAGTACAGTCCAATGTAGGTACAGTCTTAAGGAGGTTGATCCGTTACAGTCCCAATCAAAAATAAGTCGAATTCTAAATGGGAACTTTTCCATAATACATTTTTACAAAAGGTTTTAAGTCGGTGATACCAAAAAATTATTGTCATAAAGGCATAAATAAATATTTTTTTTTAATTATAATTAATTATTTCAGTATTTTACTTAATGGACTAACTTTTGAATTTTATGTACAAAGTTAGGTTAAAAAAAATAAATTTAAGTAAATATCTGTATTTTACATATTTTTTGCAGTAAATAATTAAAAAAATAAATTAGAACTAGAAGTAATAAAAATTAAAATTAAATCATTAAAAAGTTGAAAATTGTTAAAATTGTCAAGAATAAAAGTCCATAATCGAAAAGTGCTAAGGTTTAATAATTTTTTTTATTGATTAAAAGTCTCCTAATTAAATTGGAAAAAATATTAAAATATGCGTAAGACATCGATGCTTTACATAGTTAGTTTTCGAAACTGCTGGCATTATTTGGTTATTTGCAAAAAATTAAAATGTACCGTTTGCATGCTAGGTTGACATATTTTCCATAAGACTACATGTAAAAGTTTTTTTTAATTTTTAACTTTATAAATCTCCTAATGATTTTGAATTTTTTACTGAAAATTTTGTCATAAAAAAATCTATTAAAAAAACTTTATTTCAGATTTTTTTCATTATCTTCGTAAAACGGCTCAACCTCCTAAAGTAACCACTTATGAAAAACCATCCCCAGCTCTCTACCAATCGCCTTATAAACTTCGTGTTCGCTTTTCTTCCGATGTCGTCCGACAATGTATGAAGTACAGATCCAATGTAGGTAGTCTTTACGTATAAACTTAAAGACCTTCGCCAGCTCCCCGACTATTTATAGGTATGTTTAAAAAATATTCTCTGATTCACGAAAAAAAAAAACAACAACTAGGAAAGTTCGATTGATTGACTAATTTCCGTACATATAGATGCGCTTCGAGGCGTCGTCGGCGGGTACGCGATCGACGTCGCTTCTCCCAGCGTCGTTTTGACGTACAGCAACGGCAACAGTTCCGCCGACAAGTGTAGCGTCGTCGTCGAAATCGACGCGAACGGACGTCTCAAGTGTCCGAATTGCGGTCGCAAGACGTACATGCGACGGCAACATTTGACGCGACATCTCAAGGTCGAGTGCGGCCAGGAATCGAAGAATCGATGCAGCTATTGTCATTTCAGGAGCTACTATCTTTCGGATCTGAACAAACATATTTTGACCAGACACGCCACCAGTATCGGTTGACCTTTTTCCCGGGCGTATGGCAGTGAGCTGAGCATTGGCGTAGCAAGAGGGGGGGGGGGGGGGGCAGCCCGGGCCTGGCCCATCCTAGAATATTGTTCACGTACAAATAACAAGATAAGGCCTAGCACACATGAAGAGCGTTCAACGCGCGTTCGCCCAACGCGCGTTTACAATTTCTACACAGTTGTATAGAACTGTTTAAATGATAACGCGCGTTTAACGCGCCACCAACGCGCGTTATCATATAAACAGTTCTATACAATTGTATAGAAACTGTAAACGCGCGTTGGGCCAACGCGCGTTGAACGCCTCTCATATAAACTAGGCCTAAATCTACAATATAATCTATACTAGTGTACCCGTGCAAAACCTTTTGCATGTATTTTAATATTGTTTTCAAAAAAAACGATATTTTGATACAGACCTACGACAATAATTTTATTCCTCATTAGTTTCCATTTACAGTTATTTTTCTTTTGATTTAGCTTGATCCATCAAGTTGTCTCTATATTTAATTGGTTATAAATTCAAAAAAAATGTACGAGATCTGTTCATCGTTGTCATGGTTACCCCGCAAGAGCTGTCACAATTCATATTTAGAAAATCTAACCTCATTTGATACATTTACGATTTTCACTATTTTTTTCTGATCTGAGACCAAATTTTAGACTTGGTAAAGTCCACGTAATATTTAAAAACTCTATTTTCACATTAAATTAACATAAACTTACACGTTCTTAAATTATTTGGAAAATAAAATAAAATTTATTTGTGTATTAATATTTGGAATATTTGCGCTAAAAAACGAACTAAAAATATACACTTCAATTGTCAAAGTCGACTTGTCAAACTGTTTGTAAAATCTCCGACATACGTACATATTTGCATTTCTCTCACACTCATGTCTCGTGAACATCGAAGGATTTTCTCTCTTCACGTTCCTCTTCACCCCGCTATCCCCTCGTCATTTTTACTATTATCGCTTGAAATCACCCCTTTTAAAGAAATTTCACAAAAAAAAAAAATAGCGATAACATATCTGTGGACTAAAGGCTTCAGTTTGAAAAAAAAATTGTGTCAATCGGTTTAGTAGGGATGGCTGGCGGACTGTCTAGAGATTTAGGGCTTGTGTTTTAAATATATAGATATTTTCTTTGTCGTATTTCTCCAGAAAGTCGTGTTGATCGATTTCGCTTTATAAGTGGCAGCTGGTAATGCTAGGTAGAGTTGAAAATTTGACCCCCCCCCCAAGATAAAATCGTTGCTACGCCTATGGACCTGAAGATCTCTTGTAGACACTGTTGCTGGTCAAATCTTAGGTAGGATTCAATTGGTTAAGTCCGTCTTCATGCTCGCACCGATACGTTTCGTGGCTTCTGACCGGGAAAGGGTTAGCTGCAGATTAAGGATGCGCCGAGGGTTCCGTACACGCAATTCGATATCTTTTTCGTGTAAATTGCTGCGCGTATCAAAATTGATTATTTTACGCAGAATTTGAAAAACGAGTGGAAATTTGATCTTCGCCATCGTCGTCCTGTAATCTTTACCAGCTTCGTGATTTTTTCAAAATTTTTGACCTAACAATGTCAGTGATAAAATTCGGGCTTATAAAAAGATTAATATCAGTAACCTACAAAAAAAATATTAGTATCTCAACAACGAGATTTTACCAAGGAGGCTAAAAAATTTTCACTTTATAATGATTCTGCAACTCATTTTTACCATTTTGGTGTACGGAATCTTAAATATGTCCCCACTGTTAATAACATAAGTTATTTAGAATACCAAATACTTAGTGATTCCTATAGTTGATCTCAATAAAATGTTTATTCCCTTATTTTTTGTATTTTTAATTTAGTGTATTTGTTCAATAAAAATCAGTTAAGTGTATTATTTCAACGTTTTTTCATTTTCAAGTTATTTGCTATTTTTTGTTAAATTGACATTTTGATTACTGCTTGTAAGGTTCATCAGGAACGCTTTGATATTCCTTAAAGGGTTACATTCAAAATGAACAATTAAATAAAATAAAAATAATTACATTATATTATCAATTATGTTTGAAACAGTTAGAAAAAAATGGCAGAAAATATTTTTTCTTCCAGTTGCTGTTCAGTCATTTTCTTCCTTTTCTTAGAGGACTTTTGAATTTTGCCGTTTTTTTAAGCGTATCGCAACGCGCGAGACCCTTACTCCACCAAGCGGATATATAGAGGGGGGCTAGTCTTCCACCGAATGCTCCTTGACCCCATTTCTGTCGCCATCTCTCTAATAGAACAGAGGCATATTGAAGACTTAGTAATCATATTCAATACTGTGGAATGCCAGCTGATGCAATCTTAGATATAATACGCGCCACGGATCTAAAAGGTTCGGAAGCTAGTCACAAACAGCGTCGCAAAGGCGCATTTTAGAGCCGTTGAGGCTCCCACCACCTCCCAGCTATCTACACGGAACGTGCGCTCATCGGTGATTGGCCGTGATCGCTCGTTGCCTTTGTCACTTGTCGCTTTCCTGATTTAAAGTACGTTATTGTCAAGTTGTTATTGTTATGTTAGTTTTGTTGAGTTGCGAGTTTGTATTTTTTCAACAGACTGTACAAGCACAAGCCCGCATTCGCATCTAACTTCCGAGACATTTTGATTCGTGGCGCGTATTATACAGTCTTTCACCGAGTATACAGGGTGTCCCATTAAGAATGGGACATAGAACAACCGCAGATTCTCCAATTCAAAATAAAACGATTAAGCGAAATATGCTTAGATAAAATGTTACTCGCTCTACCAGTGGCGTACGGCAGGAGAAAGTAATGCTTGTACCCGTTCTAAATGTTACGCCGCTGTCTAAATTTTAATTTTGACTATAATTTTATTTTTTTTAATATTTTCTAAGTCAATAATGTACACTTGTTAGTTTGTTGTAAAGTCATTGGTTTTCGAGATATTCGCAGTTAAAGATAGATAGACATGTACTTTTTATTTGTATTATTATTAATAATATTCATTTTTACAATTTTGTCTTAAAAAAACTGCGAATATCTCGAAAACCAATGACTTTACAACAAACTAACAAGTGTACATTATTGACTTAGAAAAATATTAAAAAAATTAAAATTATAGTCAAAATTAAAATTTAGACAGCAGCGTAACATTTAGAAGGGGTACAAGCATTACTTACTCCTGCCGTACGCCACTGGTAGAGCGTACTGAACTAATTTTTTTATTGTTAGGTGCTATTTATGATATTTAACAAGTGTGCCGATTTGAGTAAAATTATACGGTGTATTAAAAAAATTATGGACATTAATAATTTTTCAGTTTTCAACTTCAACACCCCGTATTTCGGAAACGAGTAACATTTTATCTAAGCATATTTCGCTTAATCGTTTTATTTTGAATTGGAGAATCTGCGGTTGTTCTATGTCCCATTCTTAATGGGACACCCTGTATAGTCGTAACACGTAGGTATTTAAAAATCGTTCGAATGGTTTTGGTTAACCTCTCGAGATAGTTTAACAATCGAACGGTTCGTTTATTTTCGTTCGAAATATCCCGTCACGAATTCAGAATCTTGACTCTAGCCGCGGTCACTGTTGAGTGTTGATAATAACCGTTCCTCGTTTGGAAACCGATTAAATCGACTGTCTGATGTTTAAGGTATCTTCAACTTGAACCACTACGTGTACAGTTCGTTTGCCGAACCGTCGTCGGAATCGCACCGACTCCAATGGCTGAAGAACTGTCGGCGCGGTCGCCGCGGCGCCTTTCAACCGGCGACGACGACAAGCGCCGAACATCGATACAATTGCGTCGCTTGCGACAAGAGCTACACGCGACGCGAGAATTTGTTGCGTCACGTCCGTGTCGAGTGCGGCAGGGAGCCGGGAATCAAATGCGAAGAATGCGATTTTGTCACGTATTACAGAAGTGATCTCGGCAGACATGTCAAGAACAAACACCAGGGTTGATCGGGCGTCGCGACGGCGGCTGGCGGTTTTCGCACGAGAAAAACTCACGATTTGCGAATGTCTGTGCCGAAAGAACGATTCACTTCGGAGGTGAACAGTTGAAGTTCGGTTCGTTGAGTTCGTTTTTTTTTTTAAACGCTTTATATTAGTTTGGGTTGTAACTAACTAACTATGTATGTATGTATGCATGTAACGGAATCTTTGAGCATAATTTTCACCAATTTCCCGAAGTCTGATTAATTTGAAACTTTGCATACGTATCAAGGACCGATGACAATGCAATAATTTGATAACAGTTTCCCATTATCCTTATTAGGACCCCCAGGATTAATAAATTCTTTTATAGATCCTCAAACTAAAAAGTGAAAAATAAAATATAGTTTAAAAAAAACTAAAAAACACGCTTTATATCGAACTAAAAAGTAAAAAATAATTTTTTTAAAATAAGCTTAAAAAGCGTTGGGCGCTCGATGTACGAAAATGTGGAACAAAGCGCCCCACGCTTTTTAAGCTTATTTTAAAAAAATTATTTTTTACTTTTTAGTTCGATATAAAGCGTGTTTTTTAGTTTTTTTTAAACTATATTTTATTTCAACTCTCCTCTTTTTTTAGTTCAGGTTCATTTAAAATGCAATCAAGTCTTTAATCAGGAGATCTAGCCTATGCTTGCCGTGTTTCGAGACGGACCGTTTTCTGGCGCACGCGAGATGGCGCTGCTATCGCTACCTGGGAAAACTTCGGGTCATAGTTGCCAAAGTTGTTTAACTTCACAGATAGACTACACACATGAACGTGTATGCGTTACCCAGTAACTGACGCTCGAGCTGGATCTCCTGGTTACAGACTTCGCGAATGCAATATGGACATGCGTTTTGTTGATATGGTAGCTGTGGAAATCGTTAACGCGATACAAAAAATCCAAGATTGGTCTCGTCTATGTTGCATTGTTTTTCGGTGTATGTTGCATTTTAAGTGGAACGGTTTTCTGTAATGCTTTCCGTAGCTGCCGTATCAACAAAACTCAGGTCTATATTGCATTTGAAACGAAATTCACTGTACAGTGAATAAAACGCATGTATAAGCGGATCTTCAATAAATAAAATTATCGACCAATTTTTCAGACAATATATTAACAAACAATATAAAATTAATACATTAACGTTTCAATCCGGATTTGGATAATATTTTTTCATTATTTTGATAATCATAAATAATTTTGAAAGATTGTATAAAAAGCGAATTAGATTTTAAATATTAATTATTTTTATTTTTTAGATCAATTCTGAAGAATCTCCAAATCCGGATTGAAACGTTAATGTATTAATTTTATATTTTTTGTTAATATATTGTCTGAAAAATTGGTCGATAATTTTATTTATTGAAGAGTTCTAATCAGACGTTAATCAAAGATTTGAATAAGCGGATCTTGTTTATTTGGTATAGCTATGGCAATCATTAATACATTATAGAAAATCGTTCCACTTAAAATGCGACATACCTTACTACTTGATGAATAAGTGACATGCAATAATGGTTTCCATAGCTAACTATATCAACAAAACTCATATAATATGGTGCGTCTATGAAATTCACTGTATATTTTTTTTTTTTTTTGTAAAATTTAGACTAGTTGAAAAATAACGCATGTATAAGATCTATACATCCAGCAACTCAAATGCGACAAAACATTTTTTTGATAAGGCCATTTTCGAAAATGTACATTCTGTTATTATTAGCTGTGATTTTTTTAAAAATTTATCGTGTATATTTTAATTTATTGATTAAATTATATAAAAAAAAATTCTTGAAATTTTCTTGAGTGCTGAAAATTTTTTTTCAGTTTTTTCTATACAGGTGAGTTTTAAGTTGATGCTTTTTTTTACAGCGTGTAAAAATCAAATAGATGAGCAAATATTTCAAATAGTTTTTTTATCAAAACTCAAAAATAAGAGAGAAACAACCTTTCGAAGTTTAAATAAATTTTATTAAATTTTCTTTAATTTTGAGGTCGGTCCTGGGGTTATATTATGTCACTATGGAAATATGTTATTATTATCAAGTATTCACAGAAATTGTTCACCAAAGTCGATCTTAGAAAGTTGTTGTTGTTCGAACAATTTCTGTGAATACTTGATAATAATAACATATTTCCATAATGACATAATATAACCCCAGGACCGACCTCAAAATTAAAGAAAATTTAATAAAATTTATTTAAACTTCGAAAGGTTGTTTCTCTCTTATTTTTGAGTTTTGATAAAAAAACTATTTGAAATATTTGCTCGTCTATTTGATTTTTACACGCTGTAAAAAAAAAGCATCAACTTAAAACTCACCCTGTATAAACAGCGCCGTAACTCTGACAATCGGGTCCAACGCCAGGGGCGCAAACCTGGAAGGTCCCAATCCAGCAATGCAGTTATGACAAAATTTTGAGAGCTCGAAATCAAAGTCAAGATACTATTATCAAAAATATCCCAGATACGAGAATCTAAGCTACAAGTATCTTGTGCTTAGCTTCTTTTTTAAAGTACCTTCTGCAGCTCAGATCCTGTTTGTTACGTGTTTTGAATTGTTGAAAATAATATTTTGGGAATAATGTAATTTTTTTTTCAAATTTGCAATTCAGGTCGGAGCGTTGGGGGACGCAAAACGACGGCTCCAAAAATATACGAGTGCCCTCTGTGCGGCAAAACGTTTACAATGAAATGTAACATGCTCAGGCACAAACGGATCGAAATGGGAGTCGAACCGATGCTTACCTGTGATCTGTGCCCCTACTATACACCGTACAAGCACAAGATCAGACAGCACTACAAGAACATCCACGAAACGGACTATTCTATAAAAAAGAAATCCGATCAAAAACTCTTCTTTTGAAACACTATCTTCGAACCGTTTGAGGGCCAACAACGCACCTACTTCTTGTATCACGATTGTACGTAGACCGTCAGATGCAGCTACCGGTAGCGCGAGTCCGCAAACACTGCGCCGAGTGTATCGCGAGCGCACGATTGTCGAATACACTAAGTCGCGAGATCGCGCGACAACGCGCTATGTGGATTTCAGCGAGGTTACTTTTTAAAACCGGTGAAAAATAACGAAATGCATACGTGCAACTGATAAAAGCGTGGGCCGCAACTGTTGATGTACTTTTTCAAGCCACTGACTGCATCATAATATATTAATACGCTAAGGTTAAGATGTTTGCCTCCCACCTCACAATTTCCCCACATAAATTATATATCATTTTACAGATAATTGCTTGCTCTACTGACATCGACAACTAAAAAATTTATTATTGCTAAGGTTTTTGTAAATTAATTAAAATACAGCAACGCTGAACAACGTCTGCCATCTGACGGCTTTAATTTTGAAACAACGTCAACACTTCGATCTGTCATCTGACCTTCATATTATAATACAACAAAAAGAAAAACGTTATAAGCTGTAAATTAGAAACGAATTGAATACCTGCAATCATATTTAAAAAATAATTTTGTAAAGTGATAATTATTATAATTATTTAGTGCGAATAATTCGCACAGGTCACTCTAGTCAATTAATATTGTATTGTGGTCCCAGCAATTGGAACTATTTGTCTGGAAAGCTGTAAGGGAATTTTTGATTTTCTATTTTGAAATTTGCCAACTCCAAATTTTTTCAGTAAAAAAAAAGTTAATTTTTTTTTATATAACTTTTTTTGACTTGATGCAGGAAAATTTTGATTGAGGATCTGAAAACTAGAGAATGCTTACTATAAAATTGATTTCATCCATTTTTTTCGTAGCACGCCAAAGAAAGGAGCTGTAGTGGAGTCAGTGGCGGATCCACGGGGGGGGGGGGGGGGTCGGATCCACCCCCCCCCCCTTCCAGAGAATAAAAATGTCTCGGAAATTGCAGAATACATCAAAATCAATGTAGCTTTGGTTCACTTCATTTTTTTTTATTTTATTGAACATGTTGCCCTTATTGTAAAGATAGAATTCATTTTATTGTATTTCATAAACGAGTGTGTTGGTAGAATTGACTTGAACTTGAATGTACATAATACACTATGGAATAATTTATATATACAAAATGATCTCAAAAAACTGCATATCAGTTGGAAAAACATTTTTCGCAAAAGGAGTAAAAATTTTTCAAGACCCCCCCCCTTGCCGTAATCCTGGATCCGCCACTGAGTGGAGTTCAATTAAACTCATAAAAACTCAGAACACTATAGTGGATAAACTTTTACGATTTTTTTGCATTATCTAATGATTTCTATAAATCGTGTGCTTTTGGAGGTTTTAAATGTTGCTGGTTATGAATTTGTGCTCAAAAAATCAAAATCCGGTTGAAATATCCAAACTTAATCAGATAACACCGGTTTTTGAGATGTGTTCCCTGGACTATTAATATTAAATATTGAAAATCCGATCAACACTTCTAACAATTCTCGAATTGGAACTTGAGAACTGAGGGCTTGTATTAAAGAAGTCGTGGAAACGACATTTGAACAACGGCATTGTTGCCATTCGCCAGATGATAAAAAAATGCACACACAACTTCACAGTTAATGATTAGCAAGAAATGCAATGCAACGAAATAGTTGCGGCCCACGCTTTTATTTGTTACATTTATTTTAACATTTTGTGTTATTTATATATCTACCTGTAAAATTGACACTAAAGCAGCTTTATAAATACTTTGTTTTGTTTAATAAATACCTATTTATTAAAATGCAGTCTTTTCTGTTGCAATGTTTTTTCAGCTTTCATAACTCGTGCACAAGTTTTTTTATTAACTTAACTTGTTGGCTAGATATTATTTAAGGTCAAATTTTGTAGTTCCTATTTTGATCCACTGTGAGATGTCCGATTGACTTGAATAATTTTAAGTATTTAATTTTCATAACCCTTTCATCAACGAAATTTCCGCAAATATTCCATTATTTCCACCAGGTTTCGCTTCCGAATTATAAATTGAAATTCCGTTAATTTCATAAATCGTCGCACTGGTAGTTATTGAATTTATTTAAATCGTAAAAGGTTTTGATTTTTGCGAAGTGTGTGTTTTTTTTTTATTATTTTGAAGTAATATGGCGGACGGTTTTGTTTTTGCAGGCAATCTTAAAACAGTTAACTATATAATACATAAAGGCAAGCTGGAATCGTTTGAGTGGTTTTGGTGTCCCAAATGTTTGAAGCGATTCACCAGGAAGGACAACATGTTGAGACATCTGAGGGAAGTCGAACATTCACCGCCGCCAACTCACCAAGAAGAAAATCACATTTAGCAAAATCATACAATATATAGCGACACTCAAAGGACTGTGCACTTTGTGGCGTTAATGAGAGTTGTCGTTAAACGGAGAGAAGAAATAATCCATTAATATTTTTTTACTATAATATGTATTTAATCATCATATATAAAATCTACAACTGACCAACAAATATTCATACTATCACAAAAGCAGCTGAGCTAAACATATGAAAGATAATCGCAACTAACAAAAAAAACGAATTTCTTAGAAACTTCGGTACGAATGATGCCGACAACAAAGCAACAAAATAACAAACAAGTACTGTTTATTGCTGAATGATGACGTGTTGTTGTCGTTATTTAGAGTGAATCATTTGTGTGAACAAGGTAAACCAAACTAGAGTCAAGTGATTTCGACGTTTTAACGAGTTTGTCGTTATATCGAGTGACGCTAAATAGAGTTTACAATGTATATTTGCACAGGCTGATTTGGACTTTTTCTTTCAAAACTTACGGGCGTTGTCTAACAGTGCAGGGGCTTTGTGTACCTAAAAATGAGTAAGAAATATGTCAAAAAATTTCTCAAATTTGAAATATATTATTTTAAATTGTGAGAAGAAGTAGCGAAATTTTATAAACTTGTTCATACGCTATTTTGCTCAATTAAACATATTTTTCAGAACTTTATCATCTTAAAACAATTATTTTTTTATTTTGATATGCGTCTTTACGATAGACTTTCGAGCTAAACTCCGCGAAAGAATAAATTATTTCATATTTGACGGCTCTTCTAAAAAATACGACTTTTTGGTGTCAGTTGCGTGTGACATCAGGTACCTATTCTACCAGAAAATTATCATTACAAATGTTAATAATTTATTGAATAATTTTAAAGAAGTAATTTTTTTTTGTGTATTGTTACTAATGTAAATTTTTAATTTATTAACAAAATACTTTTGTTTTATTCATTTTTGAAAATCATTATAATTATTTTGGTTTTCAATTTAAAAGAGTTTGATGTATTTATTTAGCTAACATTTTGTAAGAAATTGTGCCTTCGAATTTTTTACGAGATCTTGAAACTAGAAAAGTATTATTATTAAATAAAATATTTTTGATATATATGCGTATTTTATTTAATTTCTGCTATAAAATTTTAATTAAAAAATATTGCATTTAGGTCATTCTGTTTTACATTCATTTGCTATTCGCTTTTTTTTTTAGATCGAATATTGGGCACGTATTTTATTTTTGGAGTTGTTCCTCAAAAAAAACATCACAGATTTCGCAATGCTTGCAACCAACATTGGAAATAATTGAATCATATATAAAACATAATTTTATTATTATTCTCAAAAACTAACTATATTTGAAATGGCATCCGTTTTTGAACAAATGCAATATTTTTATTTTAAGACAGAACATACGCAATCTTTAAATGTCTATAACACACCGTGTAAGGATCTGTCCCGTGCCCTATAAGTGTGCCAAATTTCAACTTTCTATGTCTACGGACAGACATACAATAGGTAATTAATTACTTACCTTATATAATTATTGTAGTGCTAATAACCCTAGGGTTGAAGTACATTTTATTTTTTTTTGTTCTAAATAAAAAAAAAAAAAACAATAGGTAATTAGATTAGATTCCAACACACGGGAACAAGGCGCGCGACATAAATTGTCTTTTGACCTTGAACGAAAAACTCGTAACTTGGTCCCCATATACGATATACGGACATAAACATTTCCAATATTAAAAATCCCAGTTTTTGGAACTGCTTTGTGTAAACCTAGTTCACGATCATTTGCTGATTCCAAAATGTATCCTCGTTCCATCAGAAACCAAAATAATCCTGCCCATTCAATTATTCCTTGAACACTAGAAATATAAAAAAACCCGTATTTTTTTGAAATTTCAGATGTGTTAAGCAAGGTAAGAGAAATTTTCAAACAACTGCCCCCCCGCGCGAATAAATTTCAAACTGACGGGCGTTTGTTAATTGTTTTTTTAGACTTAAATCATCGTTACGACGACGGCGCCGCGAATTTCGACGGCTACGTCCATTTTGCGCCACCGGAATGCCTAGGTTATCGGCAGGCGGACATTTTGATGCGAAAAACGATAGCTTGTCCGAAATGCAACCGAAAATTCACACGCAAAACAAACATGCAACGCCATCTGAGAGTCGAATGCGGCAAGGAGCCGCAGCACGTTTGTCCTGTTTGCGGCTATAAAACGTTCTATTCGTCCGACGTGAAGAAGCACATCTCAAGATGTCACCCTGCTGATTAATCACAGACCCCGCCGTTTGACGACGCACTTTTTCTATTCAGATTAAAAATGTTTAAATTGTTGTTACGGTAATTTTTTTTTATATCATTTTATTTTTTTAACTGTAACTCGATTTGCCACAAAATACCAGAATGACCCATTCGGTTTAAAAGAAAGGAATATTTGTTTTTGCTTTACTTGAAACAAAACAACGGGACCGCCCCGTATTTTTGTAACGTCATCAGAGAACTCATCCACAATCTAGAATATTTTATTTATTTATTTATTTATTTATTATTATAGTAATCAACAGGTATAAAATCCAATAACAGATTACACTATAACAAATGTAAAGAAATATAAAGAAAGCCTTAAATAAGCGTATACAAAAAAGAGATAAAAAATAAAGAAAATTCAAATTGGAAGAGTAATAACAGCTATTCTTCAACCCCACGTTGGGCGCCAAAATAGACCATTATTAATAATTATTAGTAGTGCAAATAAAGTAGAAGTTTCGTTTCTTCTACCGCAATATATGTGAAAGTTATGCTCGGCGATTTTTTATCTTGTGAAAAAAATTAGTTAAAAGTCGTCATTAATAATAGCGCACTGAAAACGCACTTATGTGATCATGAGCAAACTGTCGCCTGGCTCACACGTTGGGTTCGTTCATAAAGTGATATCTGGAGTCAGATTGCGTCACAGCGGATGTCAAAAGTGCAGTAATTGAAACAAACCTTCAATTTCAATCTCACAGAAATTGAACTGTTTATTTGGGCACTAATTTTTTTTATTTTGAAAAATTATGTTGACGACTCAACATCGTTCCTCCTATTTTTTTTTGTTCATGATTTGAATTGGCTATGATTAGAAGTGAAATCGTTTAACCAGGTTGCTTTGGAACAAATTTACCAGTCGTGGATTTTTTTTAGGTTTGGACGCCGACAGCCATTTTTATTACCAGCTGGGCACCGAGAAACTTTACCACTATGGCAACGGAAACGTTCCTTGTCCTCAGTGTGGCAGACGATACTCGAGATCGGACAATATGAAGCGACATTTGAGGGACCAGTGCGGTGGCAAACCGCCCAAATTGGTTTGCAAGACGTGCGGATACAAAACCCACTTTCCTAGCAATTTGAGGAGACACGCAAAGAAATTCAATCATTTATAGACCTAAGAGACGTATTGATTGTGGCAGGGTCGGATTTAAGAATATGGGGAGCGTTGGAACTTTTACAAGTTCGAGTTTCTTAAACAAACTACGAAATCAAAAACTGCTTAAATCTTTTTATTCAATTATTTTTGGTGTGTAAATCTTCACGCCACATTTCTCCACGACATATTGATCCAAATGTTTGGCAGCTAGATTTCAAGAAATTTGTTTAGGGTTGTTATGTGGTGTCCTCTAGTCATTAACCCCTCCCGAAGTCCGACCCTGGTTATTGTATAATAGAAAACTTATCTAGTCTTTATCTTTCTGTGATTAATATTTTTGCTGTAATTTTATTTTTTTTTATAATTAATCAATTTAAACTAAAAAAAAACATTCCATTTGACACTTTCTAGCACCTGAATCGAAAGAGGTGCACGTGTTGATTGGTTGTAGATTGTAGACGCTCGACAGTTTAGGTCATTTGCGTCTATGAGTATGTTTTTTCTCCAAGTGTGTAGGCTTTCACGGCCGGTGTTGATCCAAATCTTGGTTTCCGGGCTTGTATGCCGTGGTCCATTGGGTTTTTCTATAACCGTTTGTATCAATTCTGTCACAAATCCTAGGTGAAATTGGAGAACTTATAGAAAATAAACACAATCCCACTTCTGCATCTCTTTCGAGAAGAATTATTTATGTCGACTGCCTATATTTAATTTTATAATAATTTCAATAACTTTGAGAAGACACATTGCGTCGGTTCAGAACCGAACATGTCCGATTCAATAAGTGGGACCTTATTTTTTAATTTATTTTTTATTTATTTGTGAACTAGTCTTTTAGTTTATTTGATAATAGTGTATTCATATGGAATTTTTCGTCGCATTCATTTCATTTCATAGATGAAACAATTTGAACAAAATTCTAAAATCTTCAAAGCAATCGATTTGTTGAGACGCAACTGTCGATGTCCTATTTAAACAATATCTGACGTCAAATGTGCTTTGCTAAAGTCATATTGTGAGGATGTCATTGAAAAAACTATACATAACCAAGAATTTATTTTACCAAAATATCTTTCACATCACTACTGATAAGTGACGTCATATGTTGTTAAAATAGCACAACTTTAGTCATAAATTATTGCAGTTATGTTAAGGTGGCACTTCACATGGATATTTGTGTTCGCTATTGGGTGTTTGTTGTATTTGACAAAATATATGACGTTCAAGCCAAACATGCAAATAGAGGCAAATACGACTTGACAGTCAAATAGCAAACACACAAACATTTGGCAGCAGAACGCAAGGTTCAAAATTCCAGGAATTTTAGCACTGTTTCATTGTCCCAATTCATTTTCAATAGTTCCAGTTCTCGCTCACAGCACAGACACAAAAATACTGCACGTCCGTACAGGTTCACGGCGCGTGCGTTTCTGAATATGGCCATTGTGTGGACGGTTTATTTGCCTATTTGACTCCTTTGATGTGCCTTGAAAAACCGACAAGCGCACGGTAACGCGTATTTGGTATTGGCTTTATTTGTCAAATAGGCAAATAAGGCCAACACTTTGTCAAATAGACTGTCCACACTTGGTAATTGTTTGCCAAATATGCCAAATACACAAATACAAATAGCCATGTGAAGTGCCGGCATTAAAAGTTTTGTTCATCAAATCGACGTAACGAAAAAAAGTCTAACAATTTACCGTATCACTTATTAATAATTGTAGAATTATGCAACTTTGTTCTACTGAACGACACAGTCAACTGTTATTTACGACTTCTTTGTATGAGTCAAGCTACCGGTTTTCCTTTTTTTTAAATTAGTTTCGTACATTTGTTACCTCAATTTTATTGTGATCGTTAATAAATACTATATTAAACTTAAAAGTATTCTAAAATTAACTATAATTATTATTGATATTTTGTAAACAGCTGTGATCTGTGGATTAAATCTTGAAATTAATAACGCTTTTTATTGCTCGTTTTTGTCACCAACGGAACACTGAAGAGATTAGCGAAACGTGCTTCGAGAAAATTACTTTTTTTTTGGTATTTTTTGTCCTTATATCGAAGTTTACATTCCCTTTCAAAGTGCAGGAGGCAAAATTTCCCACGCACTTTAAAAAAAGGCTCGCTGTGCCGTACCATTAGTGATCAAGACCCTAAAGTGTGTCATTAGACCACTCGAAGTGTACGCCGTTTGGCCCCCGTGTGGGCGCCAAAATCGCTATGTACGAGAGCCATAAAAAGCGGCAAATTGATCATCTTGATATCGCATTTCTTCTTCAACACACCGATAGAGGTTCTTTGTCAAGATGATCTTTCTGTAAGTCGATCTGCAATAGTTTTCCACATAATATACCCTCTCAATAAATAGTAAGCTATGATTGAAATGCGATATTCATTTGTTTATTTTTTTTAACTGTGTCCGTTTGCTTCCAGGTTTTATTAATAACAGACAGAACCCGTTCTACAGCTTTGACGACATATTTTTAGCCAACACGACGGCACAATGCTTTTCTTGTCCAAGTTGCGGTAAGAATTACACGAAGAAAGGTAACATGCGGCGTCACCTGAAATGGGAATGCGGGAAAGAACCGCACATTGCATGTGCCATGTGTCCTTACAAGACCTACTACAAGCAAAAGTTGCTCAGGCACATCAATTCGTTTCATCCGCACGATTATCCGTCGCATTTGTTGCAGGATCCTTATTTTGTTTCGAAGTATTCCGTTCATTCGTAACTGATTTCGAGATTGCAATTTGGGAAAACATTGGTCTTTTATGGCCGACGCTGTTCCAAATATTTTCCGGACCTGACGTTTCATCTACAACTGCTCCTCGGCCTCCTTGACCGCTCCCAGTGTGTCGGTGACTGGTGTTTTCTGCTCGGTCGTAGTCCGCGCTTCCTACTACGACCGAGTAGAAAACACACTCACTCTTAGACACCGGTCATCTTCGACACACTCGCCCGTGAGTCGCCAATGGGCGGGACACTGCGCACCCTGCCAAACCGCTTTGGATATAATCTCTACCGTGGTTGTAGACGAAACGACTGGTGGAAATACTAATGGACAGTTATCTGGGATCTGGTCAGATTCTTAAAGTAGAGGATTGTGGTTTAAACTTGACTAACAGACAGACCTTGAGTACCCCACGAGAAAAGAGGTCTCAGTCATTTTATGGACCACCAACTACAGATCAAAATAATTGTTGTTACTTTCCTGTTATAAGAATTTTTTTTTGTTTGAATTTTTGATATTGTTCTGAATCCATGCAATATTTTTGAAATTTAAGGTTTCACAAAATGTCGATTATTTTATTATTTATTTATGAAATATCACGTGCAATATAATTTATTATAATTTTTCGTTATGTACAGAATGTTTCTAAAGACTGTTCTTATTTCTCTGATGAGATTAGAGACGCAACTGTTGTCGAGCGTCTATAATTCTTAACGCATTTAACTGTGATCCGATGATTTATAATCATTCTGTATATGTACAATATTTTTTGTTCTGAGGACTCGATGTAAGTTGTAAGAAAATTTGTTATTTTTATATTTTTGTTTTAACAATAAACATTTGTTAATAAGATTTTTGCGGTGTCATGTTTGAAAAAAAAAACTGTCTTTTTTCTTCTCTTATTTTCATTTTGTTTTTAATAAGAGCGCTGGATTTAACAAAAAAATAGTGAATTTTGCACGTACGGAGTTATCTTTGCTGAGTCATTTAATGTTGAATGGCACACTGTAAGTGTAATAGTACTAAGCTTAACAGTGACTTAAATCATTCACATTGATGTCGTTGACAAAGATATAATATTGTAACAATAAACATTATTATTGTTAAGCTTTTATAATACTTTATAGTTTATCCGATATGCGAAAAATATAAGATCAGAATCATATTAAAATGAGCTCAGAGCTGAGTGTGTATTGTGCTGTGCAATGCTTCATGACTCCTGAGCATGGCATGATGAGTCCACATCTCTGCAGTAGTGCGTACTGTTTAGTGTCGCTCCTTTGAACGACTCTCTCTGAGCGACTCTTTTTAGTGAGCGGAGCGCACGGAGCCAGCTCCCAATAAAGAGTCATGCGGACACATCACTGAAATTCGCATGGACTTTGCAGCTAGTGTTCGAAATTATCTTGCCGGTCCAAGTACGCCACTTGCGGGACACCGGTTTAATTAAGAAGTGTTTTGCGAAGCTAACGTGTGATTATCATTTGTTTTTCAGATTTTTCGAATGTGAACTCGTTAGATAGTTTGTTAACTGATAGAGATAGAGAAGAGACGCTGCGAGATCCGGACGAAATACCGTACGGGAGTAAAAATGTATTGGAAACCGACGTGGTTTATGCCTGTCCGAATTGCGTCAAACGCTACGCTAGAAAGCAGTCTTTGATTCGACACATGAAAATCGAATGCGGCAAACAGCCTACACAGTGGTGTGCGGTTTGTTCTTACAAAACCTATCACAAACAGACACTGAAAACGCACATGCGTCTGTGTCATCGAATTTGATAATTAAGACACCCCCTCCCCGCCGAAAAGTATCTACCGAAAGAAATAATTATAATGTCCTTTGTACACAGTGCGTAAGTTTATACTTTATAGGTTTGAGAGCTAGTGACAATATATACAGTATGTAAACACGTAAGGTGCACATCGGGAAATTAACATTGGGAAAAAATGACTGGATCAGAGTGAGCCTTGAAATCTTGTTTTTCAATTTGACAGATAATATTCTTTTTCAAAATGAATGTGTATACTACCGAAGAAAATATTCAAATGATTACAACATAATCGGACTTTTTTTATTAATGGGACATTAAATTCCCAAAAATACTTAAATATGGGGCGAGATCAAATATCTCCGCCTATTCGTGTTGAACCTAAAGACATTGGGTCACTGATTTACCAACGCGCATACGTCATACCAGTCAGACAGTTTTTGAATGAAATGTTTCCAAACAGATGGAGTAGTGTTTTTGTTTTATTTTTGTACAAAACAATTAAAATAATGATTTATAAGAGCTTTTATTATTAAAAAAGCCAAGTAAAATAAATATAAATCAAAATAAAATAGAAATCCTCAAGATTACCACGATAATTCAATAGAAATAACAATTAATGCAGTCATGGCTAACTCTGATGCAAGTATTTTTTTCCATTGCTAATTTCCCTATGTGCACCATACGCGTTTACATACTGTATATTATTTTATCATGTTTGCCCTTGAGCACAAAAACTCAAGTCTGGAGTTTCGTACCAGAGACAACCCCCGTCTGGTAATAACTCGTAGCTCCCTCAAAATATTTCATCAAGTCTGATTCTGACAGTAGCAACAATTCAGTGTTCCTATAGTTTCATGCCTCTACTAGATTTGAAAAAATCAACCTTGGTGAAATATTTTGAGGGAGATACGAGTTATTGCCAGACGGAGGTTGTCCCTTAAAAACTCACGTTTGAAAAAAGCGTCACTAGCTCTCTACTATCAGTGTGGAACAATTCGGATATCTAAAGAAGCTCCGTTTAATCAATGACGTCTGTTCTTAACGCCGATATTATTTTTGTAGGTTTAATTGTAACTGATCCTATAGGTACTGCTTCGAAAATACTCTATCCTTGTCCAACTTGTCGGAAGCTGTACGAAAGAAAGGACAGCATGAGTCGACACATGAGAATCGAATGCGGCAAGGAGCCTGCGCAGTGCTGCACAATTTGTTCCTACAGGACTTATTATAAGCAGACGTTGAAAACGCATCTCAGATTGTGTCATAAACTTGACGGAATCTAGAATCTAGTTATTGTCTTGTTCCTAACATACCTTGTCTTGAGCCAAAAAGAGAATTGTATTGTTTTATGAATAAAGTAGTACTTTATTAAAAACTAACCGATTTTATATCTTAATCATGTTTGTATTGTCTTAACCGTTGTTAACTTCCCAATACATACAAAATTAGGTTTATGTCTTTCATTAGTGTTCGTTGTCTTTGAATGTTTGAAGAACTTGAAAATCGGCAAAAAAATCAGTAGTTTTCTATATAAATTATTATAGGATTAGTGTGACCTGTGCGAATTATTCGCACTAAATAAGTATAATAATTATCACTTTACAAAATTATTTTTTAAATATGATTGCAGGTATTCAATTCGTTTCTAATTTTGCACACTGCTTATAACGTTCTTCTTTTTGTTGTATTACAATATGAAGCTCAGATGACAGATCGAAGAAATATTTTACTAAAATTGTCATATAGAGGCGCAAGTAGCAAAAGCGTTGAGTTAAGCCGTCAGATGGCATCATGCAGCATTGCTGTGACGTTGTTCAGCGTTGCTCGCTGTTTCAAAATTAAAGCCGTCAGATGGCAGACGTTGTTCAGCGTTGCTGTATTTTAATTAATTTACAAAAACAGAAGCAATAATAAATTTTTTAGTTGTCGAAGTCAGTAGAGCAAGCAATTATCTGTAAAATGATATATAATTTATGTGGAGAAATTGTGAGGTTTTTTCTAAAAAGGGAGGCAAACATCTTTAACCTTAGCGTATTAATATATATGTTTGCGTTTACTTGTTTGTCTGAATTGATTTAAAAAAAAGTCACTATTTTAAAACCTAACTATTTTTTCTGAGTAGCCGGCAATTTATTGTTGCGCTAAAGCCTAAAGGGGATGATTAGTGAGCGAAAACGTACGCTGGTTATACGGAGATACGGAATTTTGTTGGGTCTTGGTTATTTCTCTTCCAAACCAATATCTCACTGGACGATGCCGGACATATTGTGGTATTTGTATCTCTACATACAAACTGGTTTTTAAGTTTGTTTCTTTTCATGTAGAAATCAAATAGTTAATAGACGAAGAAATATTTTAAGTAACTTTTTTATCAAAATTCAAAAATGAAAGAAAAACGGGCTTTCAAAGTTTAATTGAATTTTTTGAAATTTATTTAATTCAAAAGCCCGGTTAACACACGCGAAGAAATGATAGCGTGAATCGGAAATGCATCCCGAATAATTCGCGGAAGACCCTTATCGCTACTACAAGCATGTACGGAAGCTTGGCTAGGACGCACGCATCTTTGTGTCCAACAAAACGGGGACAACTTCGAACAATTTCTGTGAATAGGTACTTGATAATGACATAACATATTTTCATAGTTACATAACATAACGCCAGGACCTACCTCATAATTTTATAAAACTTTGAAAGCTCGTTCCTCTTTAATTTTTGAGTTTTGATAAAAAAGTTACTTGAAATATCGTCTATTTGATTTCTACACGCTGTTAAAAAAGAAGAATCAACTTAAAAATCAGCCTGTATAGAAAATCGCTGGTTTGACAAAACGTTGTTTTTTGTGTGAGTCGTAATTCTCAAACACGTTCTTTCTTTAACAAAAGCGTCATTTATTTTTTTAGGTATAAGGGTTGACGGATCTACGACTGGTAAAGTCCTCTATCCTTGTCCAACTTGTAACAAACTGTACGAAAGGAAGGACAGCCTGACGCGACACAGGAGAATTGAATGCGGCAAGGAACCCAAACAGGTCTGTCCTGTTTGTGGGTTCAGGACGTACTACAAAAGCACAATAGCGGCGCATCTTCACGTGCATCGTTCGAAAGAGGACTGAACTCGCGTTAAAATATCTTTGAATTTCAAGATCCGGTTTTTGCCGCTGCCGGAACTTGCGTTGGCCGCGAAGCGACGTCACTGCGGGCTCGCGTGCGTGGTCACAAAATGAACCGGAACCATTTTCAGCGTCGGACTGGCCATATATAGTAGAGGTGGCGTTTGCCAGCCGGGCCCTGGCTTGCGAGGGCCCCTCCACGGGCTTGACTTGCCGTGCTTGCCGCAAGCCAGACGATAGGTAGGCTAAGTCCCAACGCCTGCGACCCAGATCACAGATAGTTCGTTCATACAGTTAGAGAGAAAAATTCGAAAATTGTTGAACCTGAGACGGCCATCCCTGTTCCTTGAAACTAGTTTTGAAAATTTCTTAACTTCTGATCGAACCAACTTACTTAGACGTGTATCATTATATAGCATAATGCATTTGACATTGTTTCAGTAATCAGAGATATAAAAAATATGACATCTTTTCGATTCGGTACAAATTTTCAAATAATGCGAAGGAGGTGCATTATATCGATTAGGTACCTAATAATATATATCGTTGATAATTAATAATTTGTATAATTTATTATTTTCCGATAATATCCCATCTTCCATGATTCCGCGCGTTTTCATCCCCCGACAGAATATCTTAGCAAAACTGGTGGAGAATTACTGTATTACTATCTCACTTTGTACCCACGACCCCGTAATTATTTTTTTAAAGAACTTTCCCCCTACGCCCTCTCCTTTTTACTGCGCAAAAAGAAGCGCCATAGCATCGACACGGCCCCGTAATTGTTTGTTAAAGAACTCCTCCAAACGCTCTCCCATTTTCACTGCGCAAAAAAACTCCATTGCGCAAAAGAAAGCGCCATCACATCGACACGACCCCGCAATTGTTTTTTTAGGTCGGCAGATATTTTGCTCGTAGGATATTTAGTCAAGATGATATTTTGTCAAGACGCGCATTATCATCTACCATTATCCAGTCTCGGGCCCCGGGTTTGTGGGAAGCCGCCCGGGCCCTTCCGACCCAGCCCGACCTGGGCTATTTTTCCTGCTTCTTTTGAACCAATCGGGAAACAGTATCTTGTCACGCGGACGACAAAAACGTCTGTGCAGTCCCCGGTTAGCTTGATCGTGCCATTTATTTTCTAGGTACGCTCAATTATTACGAAACGGATCAACAAAATCAACGACCGTACACGTGCAGCGGCTGTTCGAAATCCTACACGAGAAAGGACAGTTTAGTTCGGCACAGGAATATCGAGTGCGGCAAAGAACCGACTCAATTCTGTAACTTATGCTCGTACAAAACGTACCATAAATGCTCGCTCTCCACGCATATGTTCAGAAAACACAACGCTGTATGATTAAAATAATTTTTACTGTGAAAACGATGTTGATTTTTTTTGGTGACATTCATTTGCAGCCTTTGGGAGCATCCCCCCTGCGCTCTTCATCTCAAGTCCTTTCCTCTCGCCTAAAAACGACGCTATTTTTGAAAGCTAAAGGGTTCTAATAAAAAATAGAGAATAGTTACTTCTTACCACAACAAGTTTATTAGTGGATGTACATTTCGAGAGCTATGCTCTCATCTTCAGCAATACACTAAACTAAGTTCATAAACAAAAATCTTTACATTATATAGCAATTACAGGTATAAATTAAAATATATTTTAATTTATACCTGTAATTGCTATATAATGTAAAGTTCATAAAGTTCATAAACAAAAATCTTTACATTATATAGCAATTACAGGTATAAATTAAAATATATTTTAATTTATACCTGTAATTGCTATATAATGTAAAGATTTTTGTTTATGAACTTAGTTTAGTGTATTGCTGAAGATGAGAGCATAGCTCTCGAAATGTACATCCACTAATAAACTTGTTGTGGTAAGAAGTAACTATTCTCTATTTTTTATTAGATTCAAACCACAGTGCTCCTAATATTTTTGTTTTTCTAAAGGGTTCTGGTAAACGCCAAAAGAAGGATGTAGAAATGCGATTTTTTTGGGTACGTATTTCCAGGAATTTTTCTTCAATTAATTTTCCGTCTGTGGGATCTGCTTTCGGTTCTTCATTTGGCGTTTACCAGTTTCGTAAAGGTATTGAGTTTCGTTGTGACTGTATTTTAGTTTTGACGTGCGCTTTTGTTGTTGTTTTTTAGGCTGTTTGATTTATTCGGTAAAAGGCGAAGAATCAGGCAATCGATACCCATGTCCGAACTGCTACAAGTCTTACACGAGAAAGGACAATATGCTTCGGCACAAAAATATTGAATGCGGCAAGGAACCGAGACAGTTTTGTTTTTTGTGCTGTTTCAAAACTTATCACAAAAGTACACTCGTTCAACACTTACAGAACATACATAATGTTTATATATAGATTATATTTTGAACGGTTATAGTACACTAGAATTTCACTAATCCGACCGTCGCTGGTCCGACACTGCCAGTAAACCGGCGATAATCCGTCCGCGACAGTCGCTGTAAACCGGCGTATGTACGTGCTATTTTGATGTTTCTTTTATAGTAATCCCGCGTTTCCGGTAATCCGGCACCGGATTAGTGAAATTCTCTTCATTAGTTGTAAATTACTGTTTTCATTTAAAAAAAAAACACGCGAGTTGTAATGAAATTGTGAATAAAAAAATTATTTCTGTTAATTTTGTGTGCATTTTTTTCAATATCAATGCTTTTGTCATTGAAATAAATTGCAGTGGAACTTCTTTGTGAAGGTCATTAAGAATTGAAAAATACTAAAACGAACCATTTTTTAGTTTAATAATCCGATTTTCGTGAGTTATTTTATTTATTATCACGGTTTTGGCTCCACTTAACCCCGTTTTTCTCCCCCTTCTCTAAGACTATTTATCACTAGAGCTGTGTACATAATAGACGCTCAACAACTAAGGTTGTTAGCGCTATAGCTTTGGAAATAAGTGTAAAATATTAAATCGTTAAAATCTCGAAAGTTCGCAAAACTATACAACGAAAATAACTGAATTCTAAATAGTCTATACATTTTGGTATTTCGATAGAAAATTTCACGGTGTAATATACAGGTCCCGTAACGTAGCATGGATGCGCACAGAGCTCGCCGTCAAAATAATGAGGAGACATAACCGTGGAATGTTCGTATCGGTATTATATTTTTCCGAGCAAGCTGTCTCATCTCGCACAATGATCTCTTTTTAAGACAACTTCAGAGCAATACGGCTGGAGTGTTCGCATCGGTATTGAACTTTTTTCAACATCTTTGTGACGCACAATGACTTGTTCTTTTTTAACCGACGAAAAACAAAAACGGAGGAGGTTCTCAAGTCGACGCGTATATTTTTTTTTTGTTTTTTTTTTTTATTTATGTATGACCACGCATAACTTTTTACAGAGTAGTCCGATTTTGATAATTATTTTTTTGTTTGAAAGGGTATACTCCGAAGTTGGTCCCATATAAATTTGGTAAAAAAATTCCAACCCTAAGGGTAGGAAAACAGGGGCTGATTGATTGTTCAGTCACTGATTGTAATGTATGACCACACATAACTTTTTACAGAGTAGTCCAATTTTGATAATTCTTTTTTTATTGGAAAGGGTATACCCCGAGGCTGGTCCCATATAAATTTGGAAAAAAATTCCTACCCTAAGGGTGGGAAAATAGGGATGATTTATTGTTCACTCACAGATTTTCATGCTGAGTTGTGTATTACAATTATAAATTATATAGCCACAAAAAATTATAAAATAAAAACTAACAAAAAAATTAAACCGCCGAAAAACTGAAAAGCAAAAAATAATAAATCTTTTTATTTAACTAAGTTCTATCTAAGTAGTTGAACGTATGTGACAGTCTAGTATATCTAAGTAATTTTGAGTCGGCGTCAAACAATCAATGAACAAAGATCACTAAAAGAAATAACCAAATCAAATTAACAATGATACGTGAAATCTCCAGCGATAAACATTAACATTCCAAACATGCGCTCTCCACACGACCACTCGCAAAGACGTGTGCCCTCTGTGTGTGCCCGTTCGGGTTGCTCTGTCACTGACATTAACTCCGTGAACGCTCAGAGATTTCCGGCGAAGGACTGTTGACGCCGACTCAAAACTACTTAGATATACTAGACTGTCACATACGTTCAACTACTTAGATAGAACTTAGATAAATAAAAAGATTTATTATTTTTTGCTTTTCAGTTTTTCGGCGGTTTAATTTTTTTGTTAAAAAGTTTTTTTAAAGACAACTTCAAAGCAGTACAGCCGGAACGTTCGCATCGGTATTATACAGTTTCGAACACGCTGCCTTATTTCATCTCCGTTGCACACCTGGTGCGTCTGTGCTCTTTTGAGACAACTTCACTCAAAGCTACCGGAGCGTTCACATCGGTATTTTCGAGCACGTGACGCTGTACCTCAACTACGTTGCGGGACTAAATTCCAACACATTTATTATATTTTTATACACACGAGTAACCGACTAGTGTTTATTTTATTTTATTTTTTTCCATCGATTTAACGGTATTGTTACATTTTCATTTTTTAGATCGTGCTTTCGGCCGATCCGTGTTTCATTTTCCTTGGTCTGCGTCGTCGCTTCAAAACAATCTGATCGCGGACGGCGGCAAACGGTTTCAGTGTCCGAACTGCGACAAGTCGTACAACCGCAAGTGCAACATGTTGCGGCACAAAAATCTCGAGTGCGGCAAAGAACCGAATCAGAACTGTTTCTTGTGCTCGTTCAGAACTTATCGGAAGAGCTCCTTGTTGCAGCACATCGTCAACGTTCACAATATGGATTGCGATACGGCGAAACAACACATTGGAATCATGAGATAAAATTGTTGTCGAAACGTCGGTTTAAATACAATTTCACCGACGCCATAATATCGTGCGTAGGTACTTCGAATTTAGTAGTATGCGTGATTTCTCAATCTAAATCTTCTATATTAACTCGTTGCGACGCCGTGAAGCGAAAAAATACATCTAGCACAAAAACAAGCGATGAACAAAACGGTTTTATAAATAACCCGTAACGTAAAATATGATGTTGGCAACTTATCTAAAGTGGACTTGAAATTCTGGTTTTACTTTATAAAAATACGTGTATTTTATAATCGTAATTTGAAGTCTACTTCAGATAAATTGTCCACATCATATTTTAGGTTATAGTAGAACTCTTGTTTTCCAGCAACGGTTGCGCCAAGCGGGGCACTAAATTAATTTGCGATTTTTAGAAATATTGTTTATTATAAGCTATATTTGGATCTTTTGTCGCCGCAATTTTATGGGTATTGGAAATCAAAAAAATTTATTGTTATGATATTAGATATTTTTGGATTGAGACAGACAAAATAAATTTCGATATTTCGAGTGTACCTATTTAAAATAACGTTCAAAGATTCTACTAATATTTAATTTAAAAAAACCGTCCATTAGTTTTTTTGCCTCAAAATTTTTGGTGAATGGTTTTGTATGATATTTTCTAAAATAAGTCACAATGCAACTTATTTATGCAGGTTTTTTTTTAATATTAAGTTTAATTTTTATTTATTTCCAACGTTTGGTGTGTAGACATTTTTGCTGGCGTGTCTCCCAAAAGTTTATAATAGAGGTGCTGTTGGATTCAGCCATCTTTGATTAGCTGTCTAATTTTTTGAGGTTATACGCGGTTGGCATCGTCTCCGAATCTGACTGTTTACACATCAGAGACGACTAATTTATTTTTTTTAGTTTCTATTGGCTTACATCACTTTTTTTAGTTTTAATTTAATAAAAACAACAATTAATATAATTGATAAAGAATATTTAGGAAAATTTTATACATATCATTAGTTTTTAAGTTTTATATTTTTTGGTTCAAATGGTGTTTAATGAGGAACAATTAATTTATTATTATTTAAAACAAATGTATACGATTTATTTTGTTAAATAAAATAATTATTATATTAAAATTTTGTTTCAAAATAATCACATTTTCTTAGTTTGATTAATATAAAAAGCGTCTTTTCCTCAATTCTTGTAGAATTAATTCTTGTAGAAACAACGTTTCAACAAAATTTTGTTTCATCGGACCCTTATCAGTATCAAAACAATAATTACAATTTAAATTTCTTAACAATTTTAATTTTTATATGTTTAGTTAAAAAAAAAACTGTCCAAAATATTTTTAGAATATTATTTATTGATTTTGTTCTAAACGTATAAAATGGAACACTGATGGTAATATCTTCGAATTTTCCTTTAGACACTTCATTTTTAACTCCAATTTACATATAATTGCAATTTTTAATAATAAATAGAAAATCCAGCTGATACTGTAACCAGCTCTCAAAATTAAAACGTGGGGGCTTGTAATATAGAGGAGCAATAATAATAATAATAAATATTATAGCATCACGATTCTCTAACGGTCAGTTTCTGATACGATTTACAACGTCATTTAGCTGAAAACAAATGAAGGGTACAGGGGAAGAAGGCGATTTGTCAGTAAAAATTCGAAATTATTTTTTTTATGCCATCTTGTAGCCAAAAGTCTACCTTTCTGTTGGTGTATTCATTTTAGACAAGAATATGCTAGGTCAAAAGTTATAAGCGTTGAAAGAAATGCATCAGCAAGGAAATGGTACGATCCAAAACACTTCAAAATGCTCTCCTGCACTATTTACATTTTTTGACAAACCGCCTTCTTCCCGTGTACCCTTCAAATGACATTCTTAAATCCAGATTTAAAGTTAAACGTCACGACACTTTGGAGGGACCACGGCTCACATTTTGAGAGCCACTGATCTAAAAGACGTTAGAATATTGTGGTGGCGTCGACTCGAGAAATAGTAAATAGTTTCCAACTTAAGTAATTTATCCGACTGAAATTTTTTTCGAGTTTATAATGAAATTTTTCATTTCAGGTGTTTTTCCGATCGAATATATGTTTTTTCAATCGCCGAACGAGAAGCTCGATCTTCAGTCGTTGGAAAAGCGCTATCCTTGTCCGACTTGCAACAAATCGTATACGCGTCGCGACAACATGTTGCGACACAAAAACATTGAGTGCGGGAAAGAACCGAAATGGTGCTGCCACCTGTGCAATTTCAAAACGTACTATAAAAGCTCTCTTTTCCAACACCTGAACAACAAACACGAAATATACAACATCGATTTATAATATTTGTTTATATAAATTATTATGTTAATTTTATTATCTAGTGATTATACAGGGGTGTCTCGGAAGTAACGTCGAGGCGTTAGGGGGGCGAATATTTCCTGTAAAATTCCGTATCGAAAAGTCATTAACCGTCGATGACGTGGCAAAGTCAAAAATGACGAAACAAATTTCACAGAGCAATACGATTAATTTTTTTATTCAACTCATGTGCGTTATTCATGTTTTATCATGCCTAAAAACCGAACCCTAAATAGCCATTTACCGACTGGTGACAATTACTTGTCATAACTCAATGAAGATTCCTACTAGCTCGGCCATTGTGGAGTAATGAAAATAAACGTAACTATTTTCTGATTCGTAACGAAATAAGAGGTAACAACACCCTGTTGTTACCCATTGAGGCTAAAATTGAGAGGCCGAATGTTTTCGACATGGAGTTTATTCATAACCGGCTAACCTCAAACCAAAACATTGAATCGTGCTGTTTGGTGCTGTTAGTATTGACAGTTTTTTTTATAAAGAAATAAATAGATATAATTAAATATAATTGAAACATGAATAACGCGCAATTGTTGAATAAAATTATGGGCGCAACTTGTGGGCTAAGTCATGACCTGTCAGCGCGATGAATGACTTAGACTACTAGTTACGCCAATAACTATTTTCCTCCAAAATCGGTTAAGTGGAATCCGTGGAAACATTTCGGACAAACAAACGCCTTCTACTTTAAATATGTAGACATAAATAGGCCCTTTAACGTAGCTCGATAGTTGAAAAACGAGGGGTACAGTATAGGTACTCATGAAAATATTGGGGGAGAGACCACTTCACGGAGAGTCGCCGGATCGTTCTTATCGTAATTGTACTTTTCGCCTTACATCTATATACTAATATATAAAGCTGAAGAGTTTGTTTGTTTGTTTGAACGCGCTAATCTCAGGAACTACTGGTTCGAATTGAAAAAAAAAAATTTCGTTGGATAGCCCATTTATCGAGGAAGGCTATAGGCTATGTAATATCACGCTACGACCATTAGGAGCGGAGCATTTATGAAATATGTTGAAAAATGTATCTCAAAAATAAGCTTCTATTTAGGTGAAATGCACTAACTAAATATACTCATATTAGCGTTTTGAGTACACAAGGTCGGATGGCTCAATCGATAGAGCATGCGACTGTCGATATCAGGGTCGTGGGTTCAAGCCCCACGCTGCGCGAAAATATTTTTATTTTCTACATTGCTTTCTTCTAAGGCTTACATTTAAATTTATCTTAATTTTATTTAATTAAATAAAAAAAAATTTATTAGTTTAAAAAAGTATAATAAATACTGCTTTTTAACGACAAAAACTTTCGAACGGTAACTCCGATCATCATGAAGTTTGGACACAACATTCATCTCGGTAAACTAAGATGAATGTGCGGACCCATGTCCCTTCCTTTCCCATTCGTTTTTTTGCACCCGGGTGAAACCGGGCGGGACCGCTAGTCTGTCATATGTCGGATGCATCGTCTTTTAAGACAACTTCACACAGCGCTACCGGATCGTTTGCATCGGTATTGCGCGTGCAGTCGTCTTTGACACATTTCCCTGCTCTAGCCCCACGTTTGACGGGACGCGTGCCCTTTTCGATTCGGAATCGTACCCTCAAAATATTCACGGTTACTTCCGGGACACCTTTACAGTTATGTAGAAAATTGATGAACGTTTTTAAGGTGAAATTAATTTTTATTTTTATTTTTAAGTGTACGTTGGCTCAATAAAATTTTACTTCGGTAAGACTTTCTGGATTTAAAACGTTAATTTATTTAAAATTACTATTTTTAATTAAACTTGTAGTATTGTAAATGCGTAGCTTAAAGAAATGTGGATATTATCGTTTCGGGTAGTAAACAAAGGAACAACGTTTGTGCCGAACGTGTTTTGTTTTTGTTTTAAGTTCCGTTCAACACTTTTCATTTCTTTTTTTTTTGTGGCAGCTCTTACGTAACGTACGATTTAACGCGACGGGTTTTTGTGAAATTGAACTGATTTGCCGCTTTGTGCTGGGGGTCCGTTTGACTCCGGTAAGGTGTTCAAGGCTTATAAATTATGTATGTTTAACGTTGACACTATTTTAATTTTTAAGAATCTATTTAAAAATGTTAATATTATTTTTAACAGAAATTGTTGCTACATGCTGTAATAATGTTAAGTACTTGTATTTTTTTTTTCAAAATCTGAGCAATTTTATAATAATTGAGTGGTTCTTTTTGTCGATACTCATTTATCATTGTATCTATTTTATTTTACGACTAAACATGTCGCATTATCCGTACTGATATTATAAAGAAAACACGTTTGTGTGTTTGTTTTGTGTAGCGGGCTGATCTCAAGAACTACTGAACCGATTTGAAAATTTCTTTCACTGTTCGAAAGTCTACTTGTTCCTTAGTAATTTAAACTTTATATAATAATAGTAAGCGATTGAGTTGAAACACGGCAGCGACAAAAGTAGTGAAGCCTTCGGCTCTGCCGTATTATTATTCGGTACAGTAATTTATAGAATTGCTCAGATTAATTAATAGTTATTGATCCACGATTTAAACTTATTTTTATATTTATATGGAACACTGTTATTTTTTGAATATTTAAAATATATTTTATTTAAAAAAAGGCCTGTTTTTCGAGAGTCGTATTAAAATAATAGTCCAAATAAAATAAAAACCCAGTTTCACCAATTTTTTTTATTGTAGCACGCAAACTATAGGTATTTAAAAATTTTCAAAAAAAAAAGTTTTTAACGGCTTACATGACGCGGGGAACGCAATCAACATTAGATTTCACACTACTGCTATCACTTTATTTTGACATTGGACCGAGTCACGGGGGTGGGGGTGAACAGTGCCGGGCACAACCTAGATTAATAAATCCATATGCCTAGTACGTTTTTACCACTTTGTACTCGGCTGCTAAGAAACCACCAAAAAAAGAAAGGGCTCTGGTTTCAATAAAGTCTATAAATAATTTCTCTTTTGTGTCGTTTCTAATATTTCTATTGTTTTTTTAGGTACCTCTGGTTATTTTCATTTTCAAGTCGATCCGCTGATACCCTTGAGAAATAACGCCAAGACGGCCAACAAACACTTTCTCTGCCAAAAGTGCGGAAAGTCGTACACGAGGAAGGAAAATCTGCAGCGACACACGCGCGTTGAATGCGGAAAGCTTCCCAATCAATTCTGTCCGATCTGTCAATACAAAACCTATCACAAATGCAATTTGGATCTGCACGTGCGCTCGATTCACAGAGATCAAATCCAGTAGTAGCCTGTGGGAAAAGAACAAGTGAAAAGCGATGACCTGATTTGTTTTTGTTATCGGAATCAAGAAGGAGACCGAAATGGAGTGGTCTAGGAGTATGCATTCATCCCCTTTATCAAGGAGTATAGCTAAAGTTGCGGTACAGACCGGTACACGCATGCGCTGAGCGACCGCACACACATAATCGTGGCCTCTCGCGAATGACTTGAGCGGCGCATACCGTGAGCCGGAGTGGTGTCGATTTTTTCTTTTTTTTTGCCAACATACGTGTGCGTTCGCGCTCAATTTGAACGGCTTCTTGCGTGTCGTTCTTCTAGAAAGAGTTTTTTTTTTTTATTTTATCGAATCAATTACTTTGTAACATGTTTTGAGGAGTAAATAAAGAAATAAACTCTTCAGGCACTTTTACCTTCACGAATGAACGGAGCGGCTTGAGCTCGAGCGCATACGATAAGAGTTCGCAACGAACGCAGTGAGAGCGCGCGAATGGATTGAGCACGAACGCATATGCGCTGCTGCTCATCGCGTGCGCACGCCGGTCTGCAAACAACTCGAGGAGAGCCGTCTCACCCTGTTCCTCGAATAGCATCAAAACAAGACGACGATGTTGTTCCAAAAGGAGTATTGAGTGAAAAAAGCGTAAAAAGACAGAGTAGCAAAAGAAGAGATTGTTCTTCTTATCTCCCACCCTCCATATTCATTATAAAGACTGTAAACAGTTGGCAACGTTTATTTATCGTTCTGCGGAAACACCCGAAGCCATTCACGAAAGAAGATTTTCATTTCGTTCCACTCCCACCACTCTCAAGTTCGGTCTCGTTCTCTCTAGTCTTTTTGGTTGAAATGTTATTGTTTTTATTGAATTTTTTTGTGATATTTGTTTTAATTTAGTTACCAATAGTTTGGTTAGATTTTTTTTTTAATCAGTCATTAGATCAACCGAAGTAATTTCAATTCCTTTGTAGTTGATCTTAGTGGTGGACGTTGATTCAACGAACGAATCAACTGTTTCTGTCAACTAGTCGATTACGTCATCTCTCGGTGACAAAACGCAAAACGAACGAACGAAACCGATAGTGTGTTCCTTGGTTTCTTGAGTTGTGATTGGTCGGTCGTGACAATAGAACGGCAGTCTGTTTACCACAGCACTACATTATTATATTCATTTTCAAGACGAGGCAGATGTAAACAAACGAATACTGCCGTTCGATCGTCCCGACCGACCAATCGCAACTCAAGAAACAAAGAAATACTAGTTGACGCGGCACCGGTTACGGTTTGCCGTCACGTTGATGCTAAAATCGTCAACGATCCACCACTATAGTTGATTTTCGTTTGTTCTGTGCAGAATTTTGTATCTGCACGGCGTCAAACTTACAACCTGCAAGCTCAAGTCTCTATATGAAAGATTTTTTTTTTTTTATTTTTTCGTTTCGAATCGTATTTTGTCGATTTCTTCCGGACTCGTGACACAGTCGTACGACTTCGATAATTTTGATTTCTGGGACAAAGTGAATTTTAAGGGGAAGATATCGTTCGGTGTTTCGACTCACGTTTTAAGACAAAAGTACTGTGTTAATTGGTTTTTACGAATGTAATTTATATATAGTTTTGAAAATATATTCTTATTTGTTTGTTGGAATGTTTATTCGTGTTTTACTGTTGCGTTTTGAAATTTTTTATACAGGGATGCAATTCAGAAATTTGTCAAGGGCCAACAAGCAACTCGGTTTTTCGATGTTATAGGAATAATTGGACCGGAAGCATTTTTCTGAGGAAATCAATTTTTGAAACTGTCAGATGTTGAGTAGAATGATGAAGGTTTGAGTAAAGATTTGCTACTTGCAATATATTTGCAGCTTTGTGAGCACGTCGAAGCAAAATCTTCTCCGAAGAGATATTGCAGGTAGCAAAACTATCTCCGGTCAAGCATATCTGATTTCAAAGCTTATTCTGGATTTTATCAGAAAACGAAATGTCCTTCCGGTACGCTGATTTCTTCAATATTAAAAGTATAACAGAAAAATTGTATGCTGCCAGTTTTGAAAAGTAGTAGGTACCTATATGTGATCAATATATTGTGAACAAATTAATGTAAGACAATTCATTGCAAAAACAGTTTTGTCCACTTGAAGTAAATTTGGGCGGTTTTCAGAAAAATGATCGACATTAAATTTAAAAAAATTGCCAGTAATTAAATTTTGACCAGTTCAAAAAAAAAAGGAAGTCTTCACTAAGTGGCCCATTTGAAAGTTTCAAGGGACCTACTTGGTGGCTTGCCCTGAATATAGATTGTCGCTACTTTTGCGTCGACTTACAGTTGCAAAAATTGATCTCCATGAAAAGCGCTTTTATTTTAACGTGATAATATATAGCCTATGTCCATCCTGAAGGTCCATTCTAAATATTAGTGAAAGAAATTTTTGAAATCGGACGACAAATTTCGGAGATTACCTCTTACATTCATACTTACAAACTTTACCTCTTTATAATATAGATAAAAATAAATTATAAAACATAAACATGAAACGAATACACAACTGTTCACTGATGAACCGTCTTCTTACCAGCCATGTTTAGTTGATTTTGACCCCGAGTCAAAAAAAGGTTGCCGAGCTGTCTGCTCTAGAACTTCCGATGACGCTCTATTTAAATCACGAGGGCAAAACTGTTTTTGCAAATAAAACAGCCGAACGAGTTTCGTGCGCGTTAGGCGACTTGTTATTTTGACAGCTTTCTAACCGGTTTTTGTTTTCTTCTAGATTTCGACCCGGCAACGTATTATTTGGTGGCGAATCCGAATCGTCAAGCGAGCGTGACGAGCCGAAATTCGACACACAGTAAACTATTCGCGTGTAAAATGTGCCATAAACGGTACAGCAACGTCAACAATCTTTACCGCCATGTTAGAATCGAGTGCGGCAAGGAACCGGGACAAAGTTGCGATTTCTGTTCGTACGTCACGTATCACAAAAGCAATCTCAAATCGCATCAGATCCATGTTCACAATTTTTATTCCTGAACTGCAGACTTCTAAAGTATTTGAGAGTCAAAAAATGCAAATACTTTTCTATAGTATTTGTATTTCAAATACTTTTAAAAAGTATTTTTTACAAGTCTGCTAAACTGAAATGGATTTTTAAATTTTATTACGTGACGCGGGAGTCCAGGAAAATTTCACCAAATCTCGTTTAAAGGAAGGGGTGGCGTAGTGGTGAGAGCACTAGACTCGCATTCGGTAGGTACCGGGTTCGAATCCCGGCCGTGGCAGATGTGGATGGGACTTTTTCCCCGCTGCCTTTCGTCGAGAAACGGTAATTCCTGTACCGGCCATCTTGTTGAGGTTTTCCATGATTTTCCTCAATAATTCCAGATAAATATCGAGATTGTTCCTTATTCAAGGCCACGGCCGATTACCTGTCGAACTACTAATGCTCGAAATTTGCCTACCTTTCCCTAATGTCCTAAAATTCCTTCATTCGCCCATTGCTATTAAGTGGAAGTTTATGTAGAAAATAACGGGAAGTGTGGTAGACGGAAAATAGTAATGGTGCGAATGGCGTCTGTTATGACATAAAGTCGAGAAACGGACGTTAAACGCATTATTATTATTTTTTCTCCTCTTTGTTCACAAAACAATTATTGTACATAGAAGACATCGGTATTGACGCTTGTGTTTGTAGTAGTATGCTGCCGTTAAAAAGGCAAAAGGCAGTAAATGACCAACTTATGAATTTGAGTAAATCAAGATTTACTAAAAATGTATTGACCGTCCAGAATTTTAGATTATGGAAACCAAAACATGGGGGAAACATTTTTTAAAGACAATAAAATTATTGCTGCAGCACTTACTGCTGTCGTTGGTTTCAGTATGAACTCATTTTTCAACAAATGTCACTTACTGCCCTTTGCCTTTTTAGGGCAGTATGAAGCAACCAATACAAGAACATATAGAATAAATTAAATTATTCAAAAATTATAGGGTTAATTTCACCTTAGGGAGAGTCCCACCACATCTTACCATATCTCACCAAGGGAAGAGGGGTCCAAATAATAAAAAAACACCCCGCGTAATTAATGGATTTCTCCTAAAACCCGTAGCCTGGAGGAACAACAAGGAACTTTTTGTTACCGTGTGTTGTTATTTTAGTTTCTAAAAAGGAACCTATAATTTTATGTATTACTAGCGGTCTGTCCCGGTTTCAAGAACAAATGAGTACGCACGTTCTTTATTTGAGGAGACCCTGAAGAATGCTTTTCTTTGGAAATCAGCAGCAGAAAAACTACGATCGCTTTGGTACTTTTTTATTCATTTATTCAAAAGACTTGTAAATTGTTTTATGCATTGATGTTCAACAGCAAAATAAAGAGTGACAATTCAAGAGTTCAAATTATTTTTTTCTTTTAAAACACACAACGCAAAAATTACCCCTGTTAGTGCGTCGTGGCAACTATGGGTGTTTTATTCTAAAGGTTGTATCCACGAAATCATATCCAGGAGAACCAGCTCGAGCGTGTAGCGGTGGACCGATATCTGTCGCATGAACCAATATGGCGTCAGCTACTGGGTAACGCACACACGTTCATGGCTGTGAAGTTAAACAACTTTGGTAACTATGGCAAAAACAGGCGGAGAGAACCGAAGTTTTCACAGGCAGTGATAACAGTGCCATCTCGCGTGCGCCAGAAAACGGTCCGTCTCGAAACACAGCAACTATAGGAAGCTGGGTCTCCTGATTAAAGACTTCGTGGTTGTATCTTTGAAAAAAAAAAACGTTTATTGCTTTAATTTGACAACGTTTTATCTCGAATTAATTTCTTTCTTCTTGTTCTTGTAGATTATGATACGTCATCTTTCGTGTTTGTTTCCGCCGAAGAATCGACAGCGAATCGTACCATCCAAAGGCAGAAATTTAAAGTCAGAAGACGTTTGAAACGGAACAGGAGCAAGAATATGGAATTTGTGTGCGAGGCCTGCAATAAGGGATATTCTTGTAGACGCAATCTTTCCAGACATCGCAGGATAGAATGCGGCAAGCCACCACAGCAGGCCTGCAATTACTGTCCCTATATGACGCACCACAAGAGTACCCTAAATAAACATGTCTTGAATGTTCACAGAGCACTCTTGAATCCGCTAGACTAATTTAAATTCCATCCGTGGTATCTTTAATATATCTTAATAATTGGCTTCTGACTTACATGTACTGTATATACGTAAATAAATGAATTATGTCGTTTTTAATTTTTAATTGAACTTTTTTACCAACTTAAAAAAGGAGGTTATCAATTCGATGCTTATTAGAGCTGTAAAAGTAACGGGAAATTGTGTACCCGTATGTATTCGTTACTTAAAGAATCAGTACCCGTTACTTTCGTATCGTTACGTTACTCGTTACTTTTCATACGACAGACAATCGTGTACTAACAACATCAAGCATATACCATCGCATCGAGGCGCGTCGCATACGTGATACGGTATGACTTCGTTCGTATAACGTATAACCGCATCAAACGAGTCGAACTGACATGGATGCGAGTAACGAAATGAATTTCGTCGTTACTTCGAGTCAGACGATGTACCAGTTACTTAGTAACGAATACATACGGTTTGTTACAGCTCTAGTGCTTATATTTATGATTCCGACTCCACAAGTGGGGGGAATGGTACTGATTTAGGTCGAAATGCACTTTTCAATAGTTTACAATAGTACTATTTCGTTTGAAGCGCTTCCGAGTTAAAAAAAAACAATTTTGAAAAGCTTGTTCATCTGTGAGCACGATACAGGTCAAACGCCCAAGCAGATCGAAAACAAATTTTGATAGGATGTTTAACATGTAAAAAGGAAGAGTCGTTTAGGTTTTTTGAGGAAACTCGGCACATGCGCAGAAGAAATGTATGCTATAACGTTGTTTTTATATCTTAATAATACACTTTTCATAACGGTTTATTATTCTATAAATTTTTTTATTCCACTCATGCGCGTTATTCATGTTTTATCATGCATAAAAACCGAACCCTAAATAGCCATTTACCGACTGGTGACAATTACTTGTCATAACTCAATGAAGATTCCTACTAGCTCGGCCATTGTGGAGTAATGAAAATAAACGTAACTATTTTCTGAGTCGTAACGAAATAGTAGGTAACAACAACTCCCTGTTGTTACCCATTGAGACTAAAATTGAGAGGCCGAATGTTTTCGACATGGAGTTTATTCATAACCGGCTAACCTCAAACCAAAACATTGAATCGTGCTGTTTGGTGCTGTTAGTATTGACAGTTTTTTTTTATAAAGAAATAAATAGATATTTACAACATCTCATTATAATTAAAACATGAATAACGCGCAATTGTTGAATAAAATTATGGGCGCAACTTGTAGGCTAAGTCATGACCTGTCAGCGCGATGAATGACTTAGACTACTAGAACTTCATAGTTTCTTAAATATTTTGAAAATAATACCGCCAGTAATGACATAAAACTTAAAAATCATCAAAACGCGCCTAATGAAGGTTCACTTAAAAAAATGTATTTGCAGAACATTTTGTTATTTGGAACACTAACTGAATTTGAAGATGAGGGTTTGTACACTTCAGTAAGCTGTTGATAATTGTCCAATTGTTTCTAAACTAATCGATTTTATTAATTCTCTTGTAGATTCCGGTCCATCGTTTGTGTTCGTTTCGGCCGAAGAGCCGAACTTAACCGGTTCGCGTCCGAAAAATCAACGCAACATCGAAACAAAGAACCGAAATGAAAAGGGACCGTTCGAATGTGGTGCTTGCACAAAACGGTACTCGTGCAGACGCAATCTGTTGCGCCATTGCAATATAGAATGCGGCAAACCGCCTCAACAAGTTTGCAGCTATTGCCCCTACACAACGTATCACAAGAGCAATCTTATGAAGCATCTTTACGTGAAACATGTCTAGATTGCATCGATTTTCTGTAAACGCTGCGTTTTGAGACCCGGCGCGGTAAATCATATAGCAACCGTGTTGTATAATACGCGCCACGAATCTAAAAGGCTCGGAAGTTAGATGCGAATGCGGGCTTGCGCTTGTACAGTCTGCTGAATAACTACAAACTCGCAACTCAACAAAACTGAAATAACAATAACTACTTGACAATAGCGTGCTCGACTGTACTTTAAAGCAGGAAAGCGACAAAGGCAACGAGCGATCACGGCCAATCATCGACGAGCGCACGTTCCGTGCAGGTAGCTGGGAGACGGCTCTAAAATGTGCCTTTGCGACGCGGTTTGTGACTAGTTTCCGAACCTTTTAGATCCGTGGCGCGTATTATACGTCTATTTCAAACAAAGCTTATGAAACCAACAAAAATTTGATGACTACTGTCCAAAAAAAAAAAATAAGAAGAGGAATTTCTGACAGATTTGCACAATTTTATTCCTTTCGCGTGTTATTCTCCCAATATTTCTAAATGTTCCGCTTTTTGCCACCATGGGCGCTGCAAGTCGCGCTATACCTTTGTTTATGTGACGATTCCATGGATTTTATATTACAAGCCCTCGGTTCACAGGATCTATTTCGAGAAGTGACAAAGGTATCAATTGGATTTCCAGTGTTTTTATTTATAATAATAATAATAATGTGTTGTTGGCGCTCTTTTGAAAATTTTAACAATAGACTCTTCTTTTATTAAAGTCACCAACAAACATTCGGTCCTAGTGCCAATTGATACTTTTTAACAGTTCTGGGAACTGGGAAGCAGAAGAAGATTGTAGATTATATAGACGCTCAACAGCTGGGATCATCAGCGTCCTGGAAACTGGGGGCTTGTAATGGACGATCCATGTAAACGCCACGTGTAAACAACGACTTCGCTACGCGCCTCTTTAAGTTTATATTTACTTGCTTCGATTTTGGACAGGAAAGTTGGTTTTGACTTTATCGAGTCAAATGAGTTTGTAGCCTGCCGGGCGCGTTCAAAAAACTCGAACAAGTAAACGACCAGTCGCTAATTTAGGAGCTACCTACGTGGTTGCAAATTTATTAATGTTTATTTTTTATACAGTATGTAAACGCGTAAGGTGCACATAGGGAAATGAACATTGGGAAAAAATGACTGGATCAGAGTGAGCCTTGAAATCTTGTTTTTCAATTTGACAGCTGATAATATTCTTTTGCAAAATGAATGTGTATACTATCGAAGGAAATATTCAAATGATTACAACATAATCGGACTTTTTTTATTAATGGGACATTAATTTCCCAAAAATACTTAAATATGGTGCGAGATCAAATACCTCCGCCTATTCGTGTTGAACCTAAAGACATTTGGGTCACTGATTTACCGACGCGCATACGTCATACCAGTCAGACAGTTTTTGAATGAAATGTTTCCAAACAGATGGAGTTGTTTTTTTGTTTTATTTTTGTACAAAACAATTAAAATAATGATTTATAAGAGCTTTTTATTATTAAAAAAGCCAAGTAAAATAAAAATAAAGCATAAAATAAAACAGAAAACCTCAAAATTACCACGATAATTCAATAGAAATAACAATTACCTAATGCAGTCATGGCTAACTCTGATCCAAGTATTTTTTCCTAATGCTAATTTCCCTATGTGCACCTTACGCGTTTACATACTGTATATTAATATATAGCAATGTTCATTATTTCGATTTTGTTAACAAAAAACTCGCAAAAACGGGAACCCGTAAATGTAAATATTTTCATTAGGTACTGTGAATGTTTATAATAAAATGTTATTTAAAATAAAAGAATACAATGTTTTCAATACGATTTTTCTTTTCATTTAGCACAGGTAGGAAAAATCTATTCATTTTAGACAGTTATTTCTGAAGAAAGCCTTTCGAAATTGGCCACTGCGACAGAACTCGAGACACGACCGACGCAAATCTCCAAAGCTATACCTAGTTGCGTGATACATTATAGACGCTCAATATCTTCAATAATTAAAATTAACCAAACGTTCACGAGTGTGATTCGAACCCACCACATCTCGATCCAAAGACTAACTGTCCTCGTCGAGTTCATCGCAGTCGCAACTTTCGTCAAAGGCTCTCAAAAATTAATTTTTCTCTTCCGACTTTCTTCTTCTCGTCAAAAATGTTCGGTGCCCCGGATGATTTTATTAACGCGGTGATTCGTTGCAGTAGGATTGATGGCGCGGCAGCCGTTCCGACGCCGCACCCAGGAATACTACAAAGGCGCCAAAGAGCATCCGTGTCCCAATTGTCCGCGGTCGTACGTCCACAAGCGTCATCTCAATCGTCACATGAAGACGGAGTGCGGTAGGCCGCCGAGATGCCGCTGTCCTTTCTGCGAATTTGCCACTTATTACAAACGAGACATGGACAGTCATATTAGAAACACGCACGTCGAGAATGTTGAATACGTTCTGGTCTGAGAAAAGAATGTTCTAGAATGTTCCCGTTTATATTTATGGCTGCATCTATTCGTACGGTTACCGTATGAATAATATATATAATTATTCGTACGGGTACTGTAATAATTTTATTTCAAGAAAAAAAATTGTACAAACGCCTGAAATTAAATAAATTCACACACAAACGTCAAAATAATTAACATTTAGGCACCATATTGTATTACACTAAACAGTAACCACACTTATAATGTTTTATTACACTGTGGCGTAGAACTACAATTATTTTTACGTTTGATTTTAGTTTTTATTTGTATTTTCTTTTTCACTTTGAGACTGATTTTCTAAAAAATATATATTTAATTGACTGTCAATTAAATATACATTTTTTAGAAAACGCAGTTCTATTCAAACAATTAACTATCTAATTCGCATAACCCGTTATCGTTCACCCCGGAATTGTTTTTTTAAAAACTCCACATTTGCCCCTTCCCGTTTCACTGCGAGACAATTCGCATACCCCTGTATCGTTCACCCCGGAATTACAATTCGCATACCCGTTTATCGGTCACCCCGGAATTGTTTTTTTAAAAACTCCACATTTGCCCCTTCCCGTTTCACTGCGAGACAATTCGCATACCCCTTTATCAAAAAAAGCGGTGGTTTTCAATCTTCATGAAAATGTGAGTTTTAAGTTGTAGTCTCAAAGTGAAAAAAAAAATAAAAAGTAAAAACAAAACTCATTCCGGTACCGGGAATCGAACCCGGGCCTCTTGGGTGAGAGCAAGGCACGCTACTTACTAGACCCTAACTGATTATGTCAAGATAGCTTTGTAATTATATATTATTCATACAGTACCCGTACGAATAATTATATATTATTCATACGGTAACCGTACGAATAATTATATATTATTCATACGGTAACCGTACGAATAGTCACTTCGTATATTTATATTCTATAATCGTAGCTACAAGTGGAAAATTTTGATTGAATCAGATTCAGATATAATTTTTGATGTAGGACGACGAGGACGCCGCACACGAAGCTGGTTTGGATGGAAATGTCGTCGATGCGGCTCGCGTGCATGGTCACAAGCTGAATCAGAACCGGATCTATTTTTCGTGCTCGTTTCTGCGCTGACTTTTAGCAAGAACCGGTCATAAACAAACATAATATGCAGTGTGTTCTGTTCAGAGACAGAGTTCGAGTTGACACGCGCACCAAAACCGTCTACAGCTTCAAAACACGCATAGCGTGAAGTCGAACGCATATTAAAAACCATCACGAAGTTCAGCGCCACAGCACGCTTGGAATCTAGCAACGTCCAAATCAGCTTCGTGTACAGCGACCGTAAAAAATTGCGGTACAACTACAGCTAATAGTTCTCCAGTGCTTTGCGCATTGTTATAGGGCGCTATAGTGACCTAAGTTGTTGAGCGTCTATTATCTATTATCTCTCAAAATTAAGAAGTGTAAATGATCTCATATTACAGTATATTCTAGTCATTGATGCAAAGACGACGATCGGTATTCAATTTTGAAGAGTTTTTCTTGCGCCCTTCAAGCGCCCTTCGTGGGGAAACAATTGTAACCAAGTAAACACTAAACAGAAACGGGCGTGTCGATCGAGTTCCCTGCTCACTAACCGGCAACCAATCGGTTCGCGGTTCCCCCGTTAGCAGCTCGTTTCCCCCCACCCCATCCTTCTTGACGGTGTCGTTGTTTTGTTACGTTGTGGAACAAAATTACTTTCAACGCGTCTAAAAAAGATTCACTGAAAAAAATAGTTATTACTCGGGCGTCATTATTAGGAGAGCTATATTTTCTTACAGATTTTTCCAGAAATCTGCTTTTCTAACCCTTTCCCGGTACGCTGTTCAACGATAAACCTTCTTTCAAACTAATATATTACAAAGAGAACCTACTTCAAGTTGACATATTGTCTGATACAATCAATATTTTCCACTTGTATGTGATTGGTCCGTTGGTAAAAGAAAGTTTATTCCCACAATCACTTGATATTTTTTTTTTCAATCCATACACAACTCGGTTATAGTAGATTATATATCCAGTGTCGTAATGGGATACATTGTGACGAGATGTGTGACATTTTATGTTTAAAACGCGAGCGTCAGCGAGTTTTAACTGTCACTGTTTTAACTGTCATCGTAATTTCATTACGCACGAGGTGCACTGAGTATTTTTTGCACGCACCTCGTATAAAATAGCTGGTTTCCACTTCATTTTCGAATTTTTTTACTTTTATAAACCAAAGTCACTTCTAATGGCGGTTAATAACAAAAAGAAAAATTGACAGACAGTGCTTTATCGTGGAATTGGTGTAGCACGACCAGTTTTGTTTTACTTTACCTCACTCGTGCGTAATAGGTCATTTTACATGCCTGTATGCGTGTAAAGCGGCTATTTTATAGGGGGTAGTGCAAATAACGTACTTACACTGCAATGGCAGTTTTTTTTTGAATTTTTACAAAACTAAATATACCTATTTTGTTTACCACTAAAAAGGAGTGCTTATGTTCACTTGCTAATCACCGTGCTTATTGTTGGCAAAACAGGGCTTATGCCAATTATTAATGTCAGTTTTTTTTTTTTTGGAGTTGGAATGGTCCCATCGTCGTCCAATTGGTTGGAATTTTTTTTTTTTTAATGTTGCGATAAAGAAATAATTTGAAATTGTTTATAAAAAGTCATATTCTAAACTTGTACTTAATACCAAAAAAAAAACAAATAAATCCAAAGACTTCACCGATTCTTTTATTTTTAGTTTATTCAGCAATTATTTGTATTGTTGTAGTCTTGAATGCGATAAATTAGTACTAATTGTAAATGTAATTATTTAATAGAGTCGATAAAAAAATATGTAATTTTATTTTTTAAATTGATAAATCATTGTACTTAAACGAACTGTAGACAAATTAAAATTTTTAGTTTTAAGTAGTTAATTATGGTTCTAATTATGATTTTTACTTGATGAACGTACAGGGATGATTTTTCTTTACAAAAGTTATGAGAGAATGGAAATTAATTTAAGAAAATTATTGAAAACAAATAAAATGAACTTTCCCATATAAAACTAGGCCCATACAGATCATCTCCCTGCATTTCCTAGGGGATAGATAAAACATAATTGATAACAAAAGCGACTTATTAATTATAGTGTCTTTTATTTTTTAATTGGAGTCAAACATACCAAAGAACGATGTATTAAAAAATATATAGCTGATGTATACCAAATTTCAATTTCTTTACAAGTATTGATTTAATAAAATAATTTTATTTATAGAAATAACAAATTTTGATAATTTCGTAATTTATTTTTGTTTCCACAATCTTTCCAAACGATCCTCGGGCACGTATTTGTTTTGAAATTTTCTGTAACGATAAAGGGGAAATATAAGAGCAACTTTGGTAACGCAAAATGGGAAACGCGCGTCAATGAAACGAGTTTCACTTCCTTCGTGAGGTTATGTAGATGAGGCTGACACGATTTTTTTTCATTGGAGTCATTCTCAGAACACACACAACTTGGAACTGATGGGAAAATAATGGTACAGTACGCGCCACGGATCTAAAATGTTCGGAAGCTAGTCACAAACAGCGTCGCAAAGGCACATAGCTACCTGTACGGTACGTGCGCTCGTCGGTGATTGGCCGTGTCACTTGTCGCTTTCCTGCTTAGTCGAGTACGCCGTTGTCAAGTTGTTATTGCTATTTTAGTTTTGTTGTGTTGCGAGTTTTTAGTTTTTCAACAGACTGTACAAGCGCAAGCCCGCATTCGCATCTAACTTCCGAGCCTTTTAGATTCGTGACGCGTACTGTACGACATTTAATCCAGGGAACTCGCAATTCATATGTCGTAGAACTGATTTCTCACGAGTTCCTAGTTTCTTTGAACTATGTGCTATAGACGAACTATGGAACTACTTGCTTGTCAAATTTTATGCATTGTCTTAGACATGGGAAAAGTCGTTACTATGTGATCACAGTGACTGTTATTCCAGTTACACAGAAATCACTGTGAAAAATCATCGTGACTTTGTCACGTCGATCCCGGCCGAGCAAACACTCGATCGGACGTTGCGTCGCCTACTCGGTTGGAGCGACCGTCGTGATTGCGGTGACATGGAACAACATGCGTTACTTTTGGAACGTAGTTACCTGTTGTCAGATCACAGTGATCATTTTAGACGGCTGGTCACAGTGATTTTTTCCCCAACTCTACATTGTCTAAGCGCTTGTCTAACCAACACTGTTTTGTTTTTTATTTTGTAGATTTTGCATCGAACAACAAATACACGAATTCAAGATACGCCACAAGTCACGGCTACGACAGTTTATTTGCTCACATATACGATAGCGCTCCGTCCGGTTCTGCGCAAGCGCCGCACGCGCCGACGTCCGGCAAAAGTGCGCACGCTTTGGACAAGCCGCACAAATGCAACAAGTGCGGCAAGTGTTACACGCTCCTTTCGAATTTGTATCGACACACGAAGATCGAGTGCGGCAAAGAACCACAGAGACAGTGTCCATTTTGTTTGTACAAGACATTCCACAAAGCGGATATCAAGCGTCACATTCGATACAGGCATCCGGCCAAAGCCTGGCTAGTGATGTAAAATTACTGGTAATTTATGACGCTGTAATATTACCGCCAACAATTGTAATATATGATATAAAGACGGTAACTAGTTAAAAAAAAACAGTTGATTTCGTTAATTGGATTAAATCAACAACATATCAATTGTTACGCGGTAATGTTACGTGTAAAATTACCGGTAATTTTACGATTGAAAACATTTATGCCGGTCTTCTGACAGAACGTAAGCTTCGTGAAGGTATCGGCAGTTGTAAAGTTACGTGTCTGCCCTTTTTGAGGACGACCGTAAGCATGACAATTAAATAAGTGACCTTCGATTAACCTTAACATATTAATAAAAGTCAAAATTTGTATACAGCAATCGATTTGGGTCGAAAATGTGAAGAAGCTCGACAAACGCATTATTTTGAATTGTTACGAAACATCCAAGTGTTTGGGCTTTCACGGCCGCTGTTCTAAATCTTCTTGATAAGTATAGTAAGGGTGTCAACGACTGGTGTCTGTGCATGATCGTCCTTTCTGCTCGGTCGTAGTAGGATGCTTGTATGTCTGTCCGTGTGTGATATTGTAACCTTTCAATGGGCAAACTTATTTAGAAGCGGTTTTCTCTAGACGACGGACATTTTCATTGCAAGAAGATTATAGGATACAAAAAAACGTGTAGGCCTCAATCACATAAGGGGGAAGTGAAACTTCTTTAAGCGTTTGTCATATTTTGTTTAGTTTCAGTTTGTTATACAGATTGTATCAAATCAAAACGGTCCATAGAACATTCTGTGTGTAAGACAGAGACGATATTATGTAAAGCACTAAAGCAGTAAGTAAGAATGAGACAAATGATCGCTAATAGTTACTGTGGTTATACAATCTGATAGTATCGTCTTTGTTTTCTACAGTAAAAATCACAATTTTATCAAATGTCATTATTCACTAGTGAAATTATTGATAAAATGGCTATTTATACTGTTCGGGAAAAAATCTAAATAATTAAATGGTTTTATGGTGGTAATTCAACCGCCGACATATTAAATTTATTTGTAGCTGTCTTTGAAAACATTAATATTACAGTTTAGTTGTTTTAATTGATAAATTGGTAAAAAGATTTACAGTGTACGTAATTATTTATTTACGTAACCACAGTAACTATTAGCGATCATTTATCTCATTCTTACTTACTGCTTTAGTGCTTTATATAATATCGTCTCTGTCTTACACACAGAATGCTCTATGAACTGTTTTGATTTGATACAATCTGTATATGAACTCGTTTGATTGGTGCGTTTCCGAGGCAACTCTTGAACGTTAAAAAACAACAGATCATCAAAGAACCCGTTTTTGGGTAAAAAAAGTTCTAGTAATTTAAGACCAAAGTTATTTTTTAGTGTAATTATATTTACTTCAGATATTATATGTATTTTATTTTAAGTTTTATCAAATAGTTATATATATTTTTTTTAACCAAATCTAATATGCTTTTTGTATTTTTATTGTAGCGTTTGTAAATAAATATAAAAATATTTTAGTAATTTTAAATTCTTGTAAATATTCGTTTATTTTTACTATTTTGCAGATGCAGGTTTTCGAAGTTTTTTTGAATGAGTTGGTTTGTTTTTTTTTTAATTTTTTTTTTTTTTTTTGGTGGTGGTACAGTTTTTAATTTTTAGTTCGTTTTGTTTTTTTTTTTTTGTTTTCATTGACCGAAATATTTATCAACAGGTTTGAATTTACTCTATCCGACGCAATATTTTTTCTCGCCTGATTCCCAAAACGACAACATGGCCGAACAGAACAGCGCCTCCGAGGACGATATCAAGCAAAAGGTGATTGTCGGCGATCGATACGTTTGCACCAGGTGCGGTCGAACATACAAGAACTACAAACACATTCGGCGCCATTGGAACGAGTGCGGACAAGTGCCGAAATTAAAATGTCCTTATTGTCCGCACAGATGCCACAGGAAGTTTTGTCTGGACAGCCACATCCGGAACAATCACATCAAACGCCAGCCGATGGACGTGTTGATGACACTAAAACCGGACACGCCCCTTTCGCTCAAGAACAAAATCAGTGCCCATTCGAGTAAAACGGCAGACGACAATTCGTTCGGTCCTGGCTATTCGGCGGAAAATATTTTCGATCGCACCATCTTGGAAAAATCCTTACTGAATTCGACGTGCGATTCGGAAAATAATAAAAGAGAGCTTTTGGAGGGACTGTCGATTAAAAATTTGAACGTTTCTGGAAGTTCTTTGATCAATAAAAAGTCGACTGGTAGCGTTTTGAAAAGTTCCAACGCTTTGAAGAATTCAATTTCAAGTTTAAATTTGAATACTTTTGAACGCCCCGCGACTGTTGAGTTTCCCAAAGAGAAAAGTTCCGTCCGTAAAATGAAAATGTAAATTTTTTTTTAAGAAATTGCGAAACACTTTCTATATAAAGCTATATAAAAGAATTACATGAAAATTGCGTGAATAAAGCCGGTATTACACTGTGAAAACTTTTATCAAAATTATTTTATAATAGTATTTTGTGTATTTCGTTTGTAATGAGAGCGATTTAGCGAGTGGTAACAGTCACACGAGTAATAATATCATTACGTACGAGATACATACTGCATTGTTTGCACGTACATTATAATACCGCTACACCAGCGTGGAAAGCAGCTGTTTTATACGAGTTGTGCAAAAAATATTTTATAAAAGCATTTTTATAATATATTAGTTGGTATATCAATTGCAATATCTTTTAAAAAAAAGTTAATATTATCTTTTATAAATGTTTTGAAAATGTTTAAAAGATTTTTGATGGTGTAACGCGTAAAGGTTTTTGAAAAAAAAAACGCCATACGTGCAGAATAAAGTGTTTTTTTTTTACATAGAAAAATAAAATTAATCACAGCACAAATTTCAAAATGTTATTTTTTCCAAACCGATCAGTATTTTTGTACCTATTTTATACTTTAAGTGCCTATAATACAACACACGTAATTATTATATTATTGTTCAATGTTAATTTTATGTTAGTTATTATTTTTTATTTTAATTTTCTTACGTAAAATTTTAATAGTATTCATAGATTTAAACAAAACTAGCCGCTTGTACGGCGTTTCCATAGCTGTTATTAATTCCGAAGACCTACAATCGGTGACCGATTTAAAAATCGGCCACCATGAACAGTATGCAAGCTCGCACGCGTCTTTGTAAAATCGGACCGACAGACGGAACACGTTCCGTTTTTCGACCGATTTAATTGTCGGTGGAGGATAAGAACGTACGGGGTTGGCACGGTGCTACAAACATGGCCGATTTTTAAGTCGGTACCTCCGACCTCAGACAAACTGACGGTGTTGCGTCGGAAGCGACCGTCTAAAAGTCGGTGGTCCGATAGAACCACAAGTTTCCAAGTTTGTAATCTGAAAACTGGTAGATCTCTCCAATAATAATAACAATAAAAAAATACGGTAAAACAAGTTACCGATAAAGTATTTTACATAAAGATTTTTCTGACGTCAACAATTTTTTTTTATATATAAAGATACCAGATACGGTATGAAGTTTAGTTTTTTAGATAGAATGCCTCAAATATTTTTTTCCGCTCGACAGAGCCTTCTTTGTTTGGACTGAAAAGTCTTCCTTAAAAAATGATTCTAATATTTTGGGCGTCACGCTTAACGCAACTATAATTATCCATTATTATAATTACTTTTAATGAAAATTTGAATTTGGTGATAGCCGTGGTATGAAAGAAATTAATCAATTTTGATGTTTACCTTTGTTAAAATTAATATGTTTCGACTTGACATATATTTTTTGAATATAAATCGTCCATGAATAGTTAATTTTTTTACGTTCAAGTTTAATGATTCAGTTATTTCTTTTGCTCGCCTATCTGAAATCCTTTTTTTACATTTGGGGCCATTCAATGATCGACCACAACAACAAACTTCCGCAGTTTTTGGCCCCGCCCACGTCCCATACACATTACGTATACTATTATGTAAGTGATTCATTATATAAAATTGTAAGTTATTTCTATTATTTTTCCAGTATTTCTTTTGTTGTAGATATATTTTGTGATAGGAAGTTATATTAAAATAAAAAAAGAAAAAGAATTTTAATTGTTTTTTTTTCTTCATCCTGTTTGACCCAAAAAGCATGCTCTACGTTGCTGCGCGACGGTTCAAAAATAACACTTCAGAAGTTAACTGTTCTTGCTGGCGTTAAATGACATTGAAATTTTGAGTCCCCGTAAAAAATGGACGTTCTAGCCGCCATCTTCCACTCCGCCATCTTCCTCGCCGCTATCTTCCTCGCTGCCATTTTCCTTGCAGCCATCTTCCACACAGCCATCAACTACGCCGCCATCTTCTCTGCCGCCATCTTCCACTCCGCCATCTTCCTCGTCGCCATCTTCCACGTCGCCATCTTCTACGCCGCCATCTTCCTTGCCGTCATCTTCTACGTCGCCTTCTTCTACGCCGCCATCTGCCTCGTCGCCATCTTCCTCGCCGCCATCTTCCTCGCCGCCATCTGCCTCGCCGCCATCTTCCTCGCCGCCATCTTCCACGCCGCCATCTTCCTCTCAACTTCACTTTAATCTCGATATCAGACATTTTTGTATTGTTGTGTGTGTTCTAACGTTTGCGTTGACGTTTTCAGATATTTATATGGGCGACGACGAGTCCGCTTTCGAAGAATTATACTCAAACATTGTGTACGAGAACGGCAGATATTATTGTAGACAGTGTCGCCGTAACTACAAGTACAGAAAGTCGTTGTTGTTTCATTTGCGCGACGAGTGCGGCCGCCCGAAAAAACACAACTGTCCCTACTGCGACTATAAGGCGCATCAGAAATCGAATTTGAACGTTCACATACGATTCGTTCACAAAATTGAACCTTGAACGTTGCAGAGCGATGGACTTTTTCGATGATCTTTTTTATATACGTAACGGTTTCGTTGCCTCTTGGTCCAACCGCGCTGCGAACGGTAACAAGAACCGTCGCAGTCCTGCGCAGTAGCTGAAACGAAACTCTTTGTATCGGTTTTTGAGCTCAAGACTGTGACGATAATACTACCGTTCGAAGAGGGGATGGAAGAGAGCTATTATTTTTAAATTCTAGATAAAATATGACTGAATTTATATAAATGAAGGGAGGTATGATTTTTTAATTGAAAAAATTATTACAAATAGTACAAAACGAATGTATTGGATTGTAACATTGAAATAATAAATATTATTTAAAAACATTTTGTAAAAATTATTAATTTTTTCCCCGTTACATTTAGGAATGACCTTAACTGATTTTCAAGGTTGTTTGATTCCCCTAGGGCCTAGTCGCGTTTTTCTTTCTCTTCTGTGCGTAGTTAAGATTTTTTTTTATTGATTTTAAATCGGTGTCATTGTTTTCTTTTTGGTTTTTGGTTTTTTCAGACGACATAATCTGTATAGAGACGAGCTATATTTGTAACAAGTGCCAACAAGGATTCAACAGCCGAAGTCACCTGACGCGCCATTTTAATTACGAGTGTCAAGGTCACGCGAAGGACACGTGCCATTACTGTGATAAGCACATCACTGCCTGTTCACTCGTGTGTCCATCCAAAATATTCCATTTGTTGGATTGATGTCGCTAGTTTTTTTTTGACGTGATAACATCTTATAAATTGATGAAACACCAGCTGCACGCACGAAAAAGTGTAACGTTCCTAACGTTCCGCCTGACCCTGTGCGTGCAAGCGAGAACGCAGTATGCTTCGGCCCAAGTTTGACAGCTACTAAAATTTAGGTTATGTATTATGGAATACGTTATCACGTAAAACTATCGTCCGTAAACCGACTTTACAAACAACCAATTTTTTTTTAATCCTCCAGTGAAAGGACTTACTCGATCGACAAGGCTAGTAGAGCAGAGATTGCGGGATGACGTCATCCGGCGGACCTGTCAAACGGATGTTTATACACTTTAATGGCAGGATTTAACGAATATCAAAGATTTCAAAAGAAAAAATAATTATATTGGCATTAAAATGTATGAACAGTAGCCGTTGTCTCAAGTCCGCCGAATGACGTCATTCTCCCACTTCTGTTCAACAGAACGAGGCTTCGAAATGATGTTATTCGCGGCGTACTGTATTTTATTTTAACGAAAAAAAAGTCAATCGTAGGTCACTGGAGGAATAATAAACAAACTTGCAGTTGTGAAGATATAGTACAATATTTAGAAGCGGCCCCTAGACGGTCAATATTATTGTACAATATTTTGGTTTGTGCAAAAAATCGTACTGTGTGGAGGCGATATTGAAGGTTGTGCAATAATTTGCTCAATTGCGAGCACAGACGGTACAGCCACCTTGTGCAAACAGTCCCCACCAGAACTTCAGTCATCACGTTGTCACGATTACTATAGTCTTTTGGACTTCACATCCCACAGAGCCGGAAGACACCTCAATAAATTCAACAATAAATTGTCTTTCGGCTTTCTTGTCACCCATGATGAGGCGTAGTTGAGACGACTTGTTGAAACGACCGCTACTTGAGATCAACTGACGGGATATTGCGCAATCTTGACAACAGACGGCACAATATTTTCCCGTTTGTGCAATATATTTTCAAGATTTTGAAAATCACACAATATATTGCGCAATCTTTCAATCTCGTCTACACACGGTCAATTATATTGCACAAATCCAAATATTGCGCAATAATATTGAGCGTCTATGGGTCGCTTAAGACAAAGTCATAAAAAACTTAATAGACGCTTACTGCCTCTGTTGACGAGCGTCTATAATCTACAATAGTCATAGTAAAATTAAAATCGTCAAAGCTTATTAATATTAAATATTAATATTAAATTATCAAAAAAAAAATGATTAATTTATAGATCGAAGATTTTTTTAAGTTAACTTTTGGTATGGGAAGAATTGCGCAATGCGTATTGTGTTTTTTATTTAAATGTCATTTATAAGTTTAATTTAAAATTATGGAACTAATTATTTCATTGAGACGTTTGTACAAATCAATTATTTTTAATTTTTAAAATTAAGAAGTCATTATTTTATTAATAACTTACCAAAAAAGGACACTTGCTTATTGTTTTATTATGCAAAACGGTAATACAGGCTGTCCCGGGAGGAAAATGTCAAAATTCGGGAGTGCATTGCATAGGTAATTTCCCAGGTAGTGATAATAGCGCCATCTCGCGTGCGCCAGAAAACGGTCCATCTCGAAACACAGCAAGCATAAGAAGCTAGGTCTCCTAGTTACATACTTCGTGGTAGAAACTTTTATGTTTATTTTGGATCGCCGAATATGTACCTAAAATATTGACATTTGCCCTCCTGAATCATTCTAATAATTATTAAGTATTTAAATATTTGTGATTTTTTTTCGAGTCAATAGTGTTAGTTTAAGTAATATTAATTTATTTTATTTTAAGAGTTTTTATTTTCTATTATTTTGGGTGTAAAATTTAGTTTATATTATTTAGTGATAATAGTACCAATACAGATTCTGCTTCATGGGTTACACGTTGAATCGAGCTAGTCATTGGACCAAATTTTAAAGAATACAATTAATTAAAACCAAAAAGTTAAAGGACTCAATCATGATTACTGTCAATTTAATTTCTCTACACGCTTGATGCGACAGTTTTGAGTCAAGTCTAGGTCAGCTGTGCCTGCTAAGAAAATGGCGGTCGTTTAGATTTTAACTATTTTTAGAGTGACGTATTTCAGTTGACCAGAATCTGTTTTATTTATAATTTTTGTTTTTAATTTATTCTAATTTTTACTAAAGATTGTCGGACTGTTGATCAATTTGATAATTTTTATATACTTAATATGTTTTTTTAATTAATTACTTTATATATTATATTAATATTGATATATTCTGGACTGAATATAAATAATTATCATCCATAATTTGTGCCCTATTCTAGTATACAGGGTGTCCCACGACATGACTGCCGTAGCCTGGGACTGTGTTGCTGGGGTAATTTCAAGTCAAAAATGCCTAATGAACATATACCCGGAACGCTATCCTAACTGAGCTAGAAGCATTTGAAATTTTAAATAAGTAAGCCCACTAATGCAGGTATTAGGTTCGGCTGTTGGTTTTGTTATTATTAAAAAGACCAGGTGGCTGTGAATCACCATTATTACTAATGCTGATCCTGAGACTCTTCGCAGACCTACCACTTCAATTCTAAGAAGATCTTGACTATGTATACAGCAACTGGGTGGACATTTTGAGCAACTAATTCAATAAAGCGATTTCTTTTTAAATGGTTTTTAAATTAGTAGGGAATTCCTACTACTACTTATCTAAAATTTCAAATGCTTCTAGCTCAGTTAGGATAACGTTCCGGGTATATGTTCATTGGACATTTTTGACTTGAAATCACCCCAGCAACACATTCATGTCGTGGGACACCCTGTATATAACCGTAATTGAAACGCGTACATTTGTGTATCTAAGTATATTATGTTACTGGAATTATGAACTAATATAAATTGAAACAAAAATGTACATTTTCTTCATACCTCGATCGAAAGTGCGTACTTTCGGGATCAAGTGAAATGCAGAAAGTCTATCATTTACTCCTTGGTGGGATTACACGCTACAATTAGACATGGGAAAAGTCGTTACTATGAGATCACAGTGACTGTTATTCCGGTTACACAAAAATCACAGTGAAAAATCATCGTGATTTTGTCACGTCGATCACTCACATCACAAGCCCGCACGGTCTGACGTCACAACGGCGTTGTTTGCCTACTCCGTTCATGTTTGACTTTGAGCGACAGTGAGTACTGAGTAGTGACTGCGGTGCAATGGAACGACATACGTTACTTTGGAACGTAGATATCTCTTGTCAGATCACAGTGATTATTTTAGACGGCTTGTCACAGTGATTTTTTCATCGTGAAGTTATTTTTTCCCCAACTCTAGCTACAATACGAGAAGTTCGCACGCTCGTGCGAAAGTAAAGCAAAAAACAACCGATCTACTCTTGTTTAGATGTCGTTTCCATAGCAACCCTATTACATTTCAGCTAATAGTCGTGAACAGCTGTCATTCTTTTTTTACATATAACCTCAAAAAGCTTGTTGCTTGGAATTGATCTGTGTTTTTATGTAATTAATGAATGTATTTAATAAGCGTGCTTACGACCGAGCTATGACGAAAAATAGTATACACCACACTGGCCGAGAGTGTGATACCTTGCCCTTTGCGTCATGATGCACTCGGCTTCGCCTCATGGCGCGCAGGGCAAGAATATCACACTTTCGACCCTTGTATGGTGTAATATACTATTAATATAATTAATGTTGATAAGCGTTGCTGTTTTGTTAATTAATCTGAACGATTGATTTTCAGTTGTCGAGCCTGATTTTGGTCAGCAAGAGTCTGTACCGAGGTTTCCTTGTGCTCAGTGCGGCAGATCGTACAAACATCTCAGAAATTTGCACAGACACATACAACACGAGTGCGGCAAGAAACCTCAATTCGTTTGTCCTTATTGTCGACACGAATTCTATCAAAAATGCAACATGTTAACGCATATTAACAATAAACACGTTTTTTGAATTGATTATTTTCTGTTTTATTTTCCCAGCGTTATTCTAGAAAAGTGTGTCCTAAATTTATCGGTCGTAAATTCGACGTGAAAGTTTGTAAAGAGAAGGTTAAATGTTCGCCATTTAGTTTTGGTATTTCTAAACTCGCATTGTTGTCTAAGCTACTAAACAGTTTTTGTGAACTAACACAGCGAACTGTGTGTTGGTTGTTTAGAAATACGCGTAACTGTTTTGGCACTTGCAGCAGCAGTTATTCTAAAGCCGGAGTGTCACTAACGTGTATTTTGTGTATAACAAGAATTAAGGATCCTGCACAAATAGGATTTGCTTCTCGGTTTTAAATTGATCGAAAATGGTTGTATTTTATAGTTTACAAAGTCACTAAGAAAAAGTGTCAATTGCGGCGCGTAGCCTAAAAACCAATAGATTTTTAGTTACTGATATGGTGGCACTTCACATGGCTATTTGTGTTCGCTATTGGGTGTTTGTTGTATTTGGCAAAACATATGACGTTCAAGGCAAACATGCAAATAAAGGCAAATACGAACATCCACACATGGGCAGTCAAATAACAAACACACAAACATTTGGCAGCAGAACGCAAGGTTAAAAATTCCAGGAATTTTAGCACTGTTTCATTGTCCCAATTCATTTTCAATAGTAATTGTTCCAGTTCTCGCTCACAGCACAGACACAAAAATACTGCACGTCCGTACAGGTTCACGGCGCGTGCGCTTCTGAATATGGCCATTGTGTGGACGGTTTATTTGCATATTTGACTTCTTTGATGTGCCTCGAAAAACCGACAAGCGCACGGTAACGCGTATTTGGTATTTTCCTTATTTGTCAAATAGGCAAATAAGGCCAACACTTGGTCAAATAGACTGTCCACACATGGTAATTGTTTGCCAAATACACAAATACAAATAGCCATGTGAAGTGCCGGCATTAGATCTAGGGATATCCATTGACTTCACAATCTTAAAAAAATCCTAACCTCCAGAAATATGTTTTCAAGTGCGCTGAATCCAAATATGGCATTATTATTTTATACAGGGTGGCACCCTTCAAACATAACCTAGTTTTCGATTATTTTGCTATTGTTACCGGTAATTTTGCGTCTCAAAATACTCGAGCCGTCAAAATAACACGGCGGGTAAAATAATTTCGACATGTACACCGGACAGATAATATTTCAGTGTGTACAAAAGACGAGTCGTGGGATGTAGGCTTTACCATTTTATCGATTAATGGCACAGCAAAGGTTATTCAACTGTGTGTCTATTTTTAGAAATATGGCCTTGGCTTACATTCTGACACAGCTGACGCGCGACCTACACTAGACGCCGCTTTTAGTTTAGAGTAGGCATGTCAAACTCAATGAGTCGAGGGTCATTTTTCGTATTATAATAATTTTTCCCATCAAAGACAGCTGTGACGCACAAAGTATTCGATTCTCGCTAAACATATCTGTAGCTAGAAATCTATTTGTGTATAGGCTATGCGCCCATAGACACTTTTTCTTGGTGACCTTTAAACTATAAAATAAAACTATTTTCGATCAATTTAACCGAGAACCAACTCCCATAAGGTTTGTGCGGGATTCTTTTCACGCCGTCTCAAATACGTCCCTAAAAATGTTTGACAGCTCTCCTGCTACAAGACGCAGGATGGGAAACATCTGCGTCAGAGGTAGTGATTGTCGCTCCTGAGTTCATAATGAACGACTCCTGTCTCGGAACGAAGTGAGTCGCTATTTTTTTTTTTGCGAATGACTCACTCCGAGCGCCATTGCTCTGTGCTGAGCTGTTCTGTACTGTTGCATTCGCACATTTACAGCACAGGTCACAGAGACACTAGTGAATTTTGCATATACGGAGTTATCTTTGCTGAGTCATTTAATGTTGAATGACACACTGTAAGTGCAATAGTACTAAGCTTACAGTGACTTAAACCATTCACATTGACGTCGTTGACAAAGATATAATATTGTAGCAATAAACATTATTATTGTTAAGTTTTTGTTATACTTTATAGTTTATCCGAAATGCCAATAATATAAGATTAGAATGATATGGAAATGAGCTCAGAGCTGAGTGTGTGTATTGTGCTGTGCAATGCTACGTGACTCCTCAGCATGCATGATGACAGTTCACACCTCTGCAGTCGGCACTCTTGTGTAGTGTCGCTCCTTTGAACGACTCGCTCTGAGCGACTCTTTTTAGTGAGCGGAGCGCACGGAGCCAGCTCCCAATAGAGAGTCATGCGGACACATCTATAGTCAGAGGCATGTCCGAAATAGTGTTATTCATTTTATTTTTGTACTGTTTTCTCTATGTCTAATGAATATGTCCGTTTTTCAGTGCCATCTTTCGAAGACATAATGTTGCGATATCCGTGCGAACAATGCGGAAGATCGTACAAGCATAAAAGTTTGCTGAACAGACATCTAAAATACGAATGCAACAAAGAACCGAAATTCAGATGCAACTTCTGCCCGTACAAATCGCACAGAAAATACAATATGGCGACACACATTAAACATATACATAGAGGCGATAGATTAATGTAAAAGTGACTAGTTGTATTTTATGTTCAATAAAAAAATATCATCATCTCAACATCGTTTTTGTTATAATAGGTTATTTGATGCCTTTTAATTTTTTTAAGAGTAAACGGCCGTTTCTCTCTTATTTTACAGTTCCGGTAACAAAGTTTTCAATATTTAATTTCTATACGCTGTTGAAAAAGAAGAATTATCTTAAAAATCATTCTGTATATGCTTATAGTCCATTTGGGAGATGCTTATTTTGTGAGTATGTTGTTTTGGTGTGTGAGTGGCATCGAGATATTAGACTAGAGTACGCGAGAGAGCCGTGAAAGTGTCTGCAATTCAGAGAGAGAAAAGTTTCTTATCTCAATGGTAACTAATGATACAAATCAATGCTGATTTGAGTAAACATAATATATAATGATACGGAACGTTTGCAGCGTTCTCTCTCTGAACTGCAGACACTTTCACTTACGGCAAGCATACCCGCTGGCGTACTCTAGTAACTTATATCTCTATGGTAAGTATAGCCATTTTGATATTCGTTTGTTGTATATGCGTGTATATTTTTTATTTTCCAAAGGTAGCGAGTTGTATATTTTTGGTGCCGGATGACGTCATCCCCCCTGGTATTATCCAACGGGACGATGCAACCTCTGTAGTTTACTCACCTTGCCACTCATTAATATATAATGGAGGAACCATAAACGCGTAAGGTGCACATAGGGAAATTAGTATTGGTAAAAAAATACTTGTATCAGAGTTAGCCATGACTGCATTAATTGTTATTTCTATTGAATTATCGTGGTAATCTTGAGGATTTCTATTTTATTTTGATTAATTTTTATTTTACTTGGCTTTTTTAATAATAAAAAGCTCTTATAAATCATTATTTTATTTTTTTTGTACAAAAATAAAACAAAAAAACAACTCCATCTGTTTGGAAACATTTCATTCAAAAATTGTCTGACTGGTATGACGTATGCGCGTTGGTAAATCAGTGACCCAGTGTCTTTAGGTTCAACACGAATAGGCGGAGATATTTGATCTCGCACCAAATTTAAGTATTTTTGGGAATTTAATGCCCCATTAATAAAAAAAGTCCGATTATGTTGTAATCATTTGAATATTTTCTTCGGTAGTATACACATTCATTTTGCAAAAGAATATTATCTGTCAAATTGAAAAACAAGATTTCAAGGCTCACTCTGTTTACATACTGTATATAAACAAAACGACTACACGGTCGGCTGTTCTCAAATAAATGTATTTTCAACTGCTTTTATTCACGTATTTTCAACTTGTTACACGCAGTGTCTCCTCTCTTGCTGCTCAGCCAATGTGGAAATACATTAGACAACGTGTAACCTTGATTTTATAAAGGTTTTTCGGGGTGACCGCCACGAAGTGACGGTGAAGGAGAAGTTGAAAATACATGAACGGGTTGAAAATACACATTAATTCTATATGTTAGTTTTTAATTCGCTTTTTTTGGGTATTTGTCTAATTGATTGATTTATTATTTTTTTTTTCAGTTTGGCTTTCGAAACCCGTTCCAGAGAAGCTTTCGAAGCCCGTACCAGTCAAGACTGAAAAGAAAGCCATGATATGCCCGACCCGCTTTCCTTGCCATCAGTGCGACAAATCGTACAAGTACAACTTTTTGTTGAACAGACATTTGAATTATGAGTGCAACAAGAATCCCGAATTTGTATGTCGATATTGTCCCAGTAGATTTTATCGAAGGGATAAATTGGTGACGCATATGAAATCGTTTCATTTAATGTAATTAATTATTAATGGGTCTAATTATTAGATCCAACTGTTGGATCTAATAGGGTTATTGACAAAATTTCAAAAAGTATTTAAAATTAAAGAATAAAGGTATATGTACCCGTAAAAAATATTTTTTCTCATAAATATAACAGATTTGACTCATTATTAGTTGTTTTTTATTTTGACTTTAAATTCTGCGCCAAAACGTCAATTGACCTTGACAGCCATGTTTACTGATTGCCTACGTCACAGTAGGCGATCAGTAAACACTAAGCAAGCGGGTACAACGTGGCATATAGCATTATAACCAACAAAGTGTTGCATTTAATATGATTGACAGAGTACAATGAATACACCAGAGAACATACACTGAACAGAGATAACGAATACACATGGCAGTCAGCGGCACACAGCTACCGGCCATGTTGACTGATTAATGACGTCACGCGCTGTGATTGGTGTTTGAAATCACGTGACACATAGATTAAAAATCGTGATTTTATTTGTTCATTTTAATATATTTAACGCACTTATTTAATAAAAATAATAATTCTAAACGATATTTTAGACCATAAACTTTCATTATAACACAGTTTTATATTTAATTTTAATCATTGTCAATAACCCTATTGTTGGGTCTGTTACAGTGACTCGCCAAGGTCACAGGGATTGAGAACCTTTCCGCATCTACGTGCCCAAATTTTTTTTTCAGAACTGTTTAATGTATAGCCATGGCGTGCCGACAAGCAACCAAAGAAATGTGATAAAAAAATGTATAAAACATATTATATGAAAAGAATAATTTCGATTATAGATTGAGCGCCATGAAACTATTAATGTTATTTGATGAGAGTCAATTCTTTCGATTTTGAATCCAAATCAGTTCTGTGTCAACGATAGTCTGTCGCGTGCCACAGGTTTGCCATCCCTGCCCTAGAAATAATGCTTGTTTCTGAACCAAATGTTGTCCCGAGTCGAGTCCGCTGCACACAAGGCTGGATTTGCCGCTAGGTTCCTTGCTGGATTTCACTACTAGTTTTCTAGCGCTGGTTTTCTCGATTGCTCTTCTGTGCTCGCTTCACACGAGACGTCTTTACAAGCTTGCTCTGCGCGCGCACTGATAGAACGGTGACAGAAGTGCACGTTTATTGTATCTGAACAGAACACACAGTATGGCATTAGTGTTTGTGGGCGTTTGTTCATGTCGCCCACGTGACAAGATACTGTTTCCTGCAAGCAGTGGACCTATAGTAAGAAAAATAGCCCCTGTTCTAATAATTTTAAAACCTATTTTGTGAGCTAGCAGACGAGCCGGCAGTGACGTCATTTCAAGACTCGTAGCCTGGTTGTCGGCCAGCAGAAGTCCAAGCAGCGTATCTAGCCTCGTGTGCAGCGGGCGTTAAGCTTGCTTGAATGGTCGTGGAAATAGAGATCGACGCTTCAGTCATGCGGCATGTGTGATCGTTCACGTATGTCGCCATTTTGAATTGTTTCCGCCGCTCGCATTTCCATGTAGCTGTACACTTTAAAAACTAATTTAAATTTTCAGAAGCTCTCGTTAATTTGTTAATTGTTAATGTGTTGACTGTACAAAATTGTTGGCAGAATTGTAGCTTTCACCAACAAAATTGTCGCCTTCTCTCTGTCAAGCATAAAATCAGAAGTCGTCCCAATGTTTCACTGTTGGTTGCGACTGATTTATGTGGAATTATTGGGAAGGTGATTGTAAAAATAAATGAGGATTTGATTCATCCTTTATCCGTTGAATTCTAATTTTTTTTTTTTGTAGTCTATTCATTAAAAAAAATATTTGACATGTCTTTTGTTATTTTATTCAACTCATGCGCGTTATTCATGTTTTATCATGCCTAAAAACCGAACCCTAAATAGCCATTTACCGACTGGTGACAATTACTTGTCATAACTCAATGAAGATTCCTACTAGCTCGGCCATTGTGGAGTAATGAAAATAAACGTAACTATTTTCTGAGTCGTAACGAAATAGTAGGTAACAACAACTCCCTGTTGTTACCCATTGAGGCTAAAATTGAGAGGCCGAATGTTTTCGACATGGAGTTTATTCATAACCGGCTAACCTCAAACCAAAACATTGAATCGTGCTGTTTGGTGCTGTTAGTATTGACAGTTTTTTTTATAAAGAAATAAATAGATATTTACAACATCTCATTAATAACAATAAATAAAACATGAATAACGCGCAATTGTTGAATAAAATTATGGGCGCAACTTGTAGGCTAAGTCATGACCTGTCAGCGCGATGAATGACTTAGACTACTAGTTACGCCAATAACTATTGCGTCGCTCAAATAATAATAATAATAAATTTATTTCAATAATTATAGTACAAATAATTATAATATATAAATTCTTATCTTCTGTATGAAATTGATCCACCCAACTTAGCATAGCCAGTGCTAGGGTGGATGAGTAATTCAAGGATCGTTCTTCTTGTGAATTATTTTTCGAAATCTGTTCAACAGTAAACCTTACTACGTGAATTTGAGATCATCTTTGGTTAATAACACGCTCATTCCAATAAATTATGATCTTTTTGAGCGCTTTTTTGAAAAAATATCTATGATAAAGTTCGAGTTCACTTAGAAAATGTATATCTATAAGTTAACTAATGTAAACAATTTAGAAAATAAATAGATTTTTGTACTCTGTAACTATACACACATTTTTTTAATGGTGTAACTTACTTTTTTAATTTAGGTAACACTAAATTACAAGGTAATTAGAAGTGTCGTTTATTGTATAGTTTGTAGATTATTATAGACGTTAGATAACTGAGTGTATTAGCGTCGTTTATTTATATTCAATTATAATTATTACTTGAAAATATAAATCGCTTTCTACTAGCTGAAATTATATTTAAAAAAAAGTAAAAATTTCCCCGCAGTTAAACGATATACTAAATATATTTTTCATTGAATATTGAAAAATACGAACAAGTGCGAGTAAAACAATTAAAAAAAATAATTATGTCACGTCATAATTCTACATAGAATTAGAAATTAATCACGTACGGACTTTTTCCTTTAATTGTGCCATTAGGCCCTTCGTCCCAGTGGTATTTTTTTTACCCTCGACACAAATAACAAAATTATTAAATTTGAATGCACTGAGTACACAATATCAAACGACGCATTTTGTTTCTGTGGTCCTTTCCTCGTTTTCTGTTTCGAGGTCTGCGTTAAGAAGCTTAAGTTCAAAATTCAAGCTTGTTGCTTTTGTGAAGTTTTGTAATTGTTCTGTTTTAAGAGTATTCGTCCCTGCAAATACCCCCTGCACCCTTCATCTCAAATCTTTTCCCCTCGCCTAAAAACGGTTCGCGCTCTCCCGACGCTATTTTTAAAGCTAGAGGGTTCTCGTAAACGCCAAATGAAAGACAAAGAATCAGACTACAGATCCTTCAGGCGAATTTTTTGAAAAAAAATTCTTGAAAAAACTTACAACCTTTTGAAAAAAATAATAAGTTATGTAATATTTCACACGTAGGCGAAACTGTTTTTCAAAAAATTCGCCTGAAGGATCTGTAGTCTGATTCTTTGTCTTTCATTTGGCGTTTACCAGAACCCTCTAGCTTTAAAAATAGCGTCGGGAGAGCGCGAACCGTTTTTAGGCGAGGGGAAAAGATTTGAGATGAAGGGTGCAGGGGGTATTTGCAGGGACGAATACTCTTAAGGCGCGTTAAAGCATCAATGTTTTCCTTCTTAAAAACAATTCTCTATTCATCTGTTAAACAGTCGAACACTGAAAACAATTCGTTCGTTTCAGATATTGTTTTTCGTTCGTTTGTTTTGTTCCGATTCTGGACGCTTCTCGCGAAGGTGTCGATAAAATGGCTGACGCGTTGTTTTTTTGTTATTTTTCAGGCTACGCCCGGCAAACCGGTTTTATTCCAGAATTTTCGGCACTGAACAATCATCGCAGAGACAGTGTCGACGCAATAATCGACACGATGGATCAATTCGTTACGGAAGAGGGCGCTCTCAGGTTCGTTTGCACGCAGTGCGGAAGAACGTACAAACATCGAAGTCATTTGCGAAGGCACCTGAGATACGAGTGCAACAGAGAGCCGCAGTTCAGCTGTCCGTTCTGCCAGAAGAAGTTCCATCAGAAATCGAACATGAAATCGCACGTCGGACTCATGCACAAAACCAAACTGCACCAGTCGTAATCGATATAATCGAATTGGTATTTTCACGCGACGTTTCGTCTACAACATGCGATGGACACTGTCAAAGGCGATGGGTTCCCCTCGACCGCTCACGGGCGATGTGTCGCTCCTGAGCGAGTCGTTCATAATGAACGACCCCTCTCTTGGAGCGGAGCGAGTCGCTCTTTTTTTTTGTGAATGACTCCCTCCGAGCGCCATTGCTCTATGCTGAGCTATTCTGTACTGTTGCATTCGCACATTTACAAAGCGCACACAGCACAGGCCACAGAGGCACTAGTGAATTTTGCACGTGCTGAGTCATTTATGCTCGGTTTCTCAAAGCATTGTTAGGAAATCTGATTTGACAATAACCTTATTCTGTGAACACACATATTTCTGCATATCAAAAGCATTGTCGAGTTTTTAATCGATCCTGCACGAAAATTAATTGATCGATTGAAACGATATTTTTCTTAAACTGTGTATACATGTATTTAGCTTCGTTTTTTCTACAGTTTCAACTTCAAAAAAATGTTTTTCTACGCATTTTGATAAAAATTTAGCTTGAAAGGCGATCTTTTTCAATGTAGAACAATCATTTGATTTTGTGTGAGTACAATCTAATGTTCTAGATGGCATGGAGTTTGAATATGACATTAGACTGCTTCTGATGTATGGAAACTGTAATTATATGATCACAATCTAAGGTCATTGTCAAATCAAATTTTTTGACAATCCTTTCTTAATGTTGAATGACACACTGTAACTGTAATAGTACTAAGCTTAACAGTGACTTAAACCATTCACATTGACGTCGTTGACAAAGATATCATATTGTAACAATAAACAGTATTATTGTTAAGCTTTTATTATACTTTATAGTTTATCCGAAATGCGAATAATATAAAGATCAGAATCATAAGAAAATGAGCTCAGAGCTGAGTGTGTGTATTGTGCTGTGCAATGCTAAGTGACTCTTGAGCATGGCGTGATGACAGTTCACATCTCTGCAGTCTGCACTCTTGTGTAGTGCGTACTGTCTAGTGTCGCTCCTTTGAACTAATCGCTCTGAGCGACTCTTTTTAGTGAACGGAGCCAGCTCCGAATAAAGAGTCATGCGGACACATCACTGGCATCGATGACGACCGGTGTGTTTTCTACTCGGTCGTAGTAAAAAGCGCGAACTACGACCGAGTAGAGAATGCAGTTGCGTTCACAGATTCTGGACACGTTCAAATCGCGAGTCGCCTGGAAAAGGACACTTCGCGCCCGCCTTTGATGTCTATCGCAGTCGAAATACCAATCGACGACGCGACGGTCAGCAAGCACGGAAAGTGAGAAAATTTGGAACGACGCCGGCCGTGGAAGCCTGCATACACTTCTCGACTAAATTAGTCGCAGAAACGGCTGGTCGATTCGTTGGTTTGACCAGCGTCACACAAAATTCGACTTCTCAACAGTGGCGGACCTGGCAAAATGTCACGGACCCCCGACTGTAAACGCAGGAGGATCCTAACATTTTTAGTTGCGCTACTGTTGCTCGACTAATGTGAAATGAAATCAATCTCGTTTACCCAAAAAAGTATAAAAACGCTGGTCCTCAATATATTTTATTTTATTTTGAAGGACATCAACGGTGCGTTCTCTCGTTACACTTTTATCCACTGATAATAGCTCTGTCCTTTGTTATCTTCACGTGATAGAAAGCGACGGAAATACAATTAAGTGCATAAAAATGCGACGAACAGAAAACGCTATTGAAATCGTCACTTGTTAGTCATTTACATTATTGTATATAATATGTTTTTTAGTTTATTTATTTTTACATAATTGATATTTTTTCCTTTATCGATGATTTTATTCTCCGATTTCAACCGGCAGTTGAGAAGAAAGAGTGGAAGAATCGTTTCTACTCTGTCTCTCTGTGTCATGCGCAGTGCTACTGTGTGTATACGTAGCATTTTCTCTAGCCACGGTAACAAATTTCACATGACCATTTGAAATAATCAAATGCTAGAACCTAAGAAGTTTCACTTCTACCGCAAGACAGTGTTCTTTTTTAGGTTCGTTCCTATGATACACTCATCTGTATATATTATTATTGAAAATACATTTGATTTTATTTTAATTACTTAGATTGTAAATCTAATTTAACTATATATTTTTTGATGTAATATAAATATATTAAGTAAAACTTTTTTGGCATTACAGTAGACTTGGTGTGTATATTTCTTTATTTCCGTTTTTTCGTTTACGTGTAAATATGGACAACGATCTAATTGATTAATGTAATATTAATATAATAATAATTAATTAATATTAATCTAATGAAGAATAAACTTTGTTGTTTAAAACAAATTTTATTTTTCAAAATCACAATTCCTAATTTCTACTACTTCCAATATTTTACTTTTTGATGTGTGCACATCTTTTTGAACATCCGCCGTCCCAAATCTCCTGCAGAAGTGACTCGATCAAGTGATGCAAAGATTCACCGTCCCTCCTTGGTTAGCTGTCACATTTTCTTGAAGTTACATCGAACTGTCTTTGTATTCGAATCTCGAGAGTCCAAAGATTTATGCCGGGTTTCAGAAAGGGTTGTCAAAAATCTGATTTGAGTTGTGTATACACATGTAATTAGCATCGTTTTTTGTACAGTTTTTGTGTCTAGATGACAGAGAGTTTGAACACTGAATTAGATTGCGTCTGCGTTTATATGATCAATTTCTAAAACCATTGTCAAAACAATTTTTATTGACAGCGTTTTCTGCAACGAAGAATGACTTGTATTAAATGCGGGCACTCAAGCTTCTAAGGCCCGATTCACACTATAGTGCCGGTCACGGTTCGCTCTCGGTTTGCAAGAAGTCCGATGTATTTCCTTTGCAAAACGATTTTACTTTATTTCATTTATTAAAGTACATTTTCTCTAGTTGTCTGACAATGTCATTCGGTTTTTCAATTGAAGAATTAGCTGTTATAGCTATTCTTCTTAATGAAGATGCGGCAAATAAGAAAAGAGCGAAACGCAAGACAACGAAGAGAAGAATGTGGGTGCATCCAAGCTTATTAGCGAGGAAAACGGAAGGCGAATACTACACCCTGTATCGTCATTTAATAGACTAATACTGCATTTGAAACAAAAACCTATTCATAAGTCAAGCAAAGTCCGATCACGCTCCAGCAAAATATTCTTCTAAACGGATCGGCGCCGGAGCGTGATTGGATCCGAACTTGAGCACTGCTGATACGCTCATTGTTTCTTGTGTAAGAATTGTTTACCGAACCGAGACTGGATCGAGAGCGAACCGTGACCGGCACTATAGTGTGAATCGGGCCTAAATATGCCAAACAAGTCGATAGCATATGCAATTCCCGAGAAAATCGGCAACGAAGTTACAACAAAAGGGTTTTGTTTTTTTTACCATTTTCAACACGGAATAAGTATTTTCACACATTAGCGCCAATTTGTTGCTCCAGAGGTGCGACGGTCTTTTGTTTCTTGACGAATCGCTCCGACGGTACGTATTCGGACCGGTTCGCCTGTCAGTTAAATAGATATTTGAACCCTATACTGGCGCCCCGCGCACACAATTGCGTTTCGACTGATGACGCGACGCCTTCTTCTGTTTCAGCTCTCCTCAGCTCGATGGCGTCGTCTTTACCGTACGCCGGACCGACGAATCTCACAAACATACTCTGGTGGAAGAGGCACAAGTGTCCCCAGTGTCCCAGGTCCTATCAGCACATCAAACACTTGAATGCGCATCTGAAATACGAGTGCGGGAAAGAGCCGAGCTTTAAGTGTCAGTTTTGTTCGCATCGCGTCAAACAGAAGAGCAGCTTGATCAGTCATGCGAAGACTCATCATCAAGTTGATTTGAGAAAAACTACAAAGAAGTCGTAGATCGATTGACGTTTCGTTCAATCGCCGCCGACGACGTTGGGCCTTGAGAACAGATCGACGCTCCTTCAATCGACACTGTCGAAGTTTAGCCTCGAGAACAGATCGACGTTCCTTCAATCGACACTGTCGAAGTTTGACCTCGAGAACAGATCGACGTTCCTTCAATCGACACTGTCGAAGTTTAGCCTCGAGAACAGATCGACGTTCCTTCAATCGACACTGTCGAAGTTTGACCTCGAGAACAGATCGACGTTCCTTCAATCGACACTGTCGAAGTTTGGCCTTGAGAACAGATCGGACGTGTCTTCAGTTCAGAATGCCGACGTTTCGAGAACAGATACTCGCCATTTGGCGGTTTTAAAGGCAGTGGCGTGGCTAAGAGTTGACGAAGCGAGCCCTCGCTCTTTTGGGGGCCCCGCGCGAGACCCTCTTGTGTGCTGACTTGAGGCCAAACGCCATTTTCTGTTGCATAACCTACAAATATGGTAGGATCACTGATATTTGGAATAGGTACCTACTGAGAGAAAAGGGTCTCGCTGAGGTTACTTCGCCAACTTCTAGATTGGTCCACGCTACGCCACTGGCACAAAGGCATCAAATTTTATTAGGGTTGGGTTTGATAGATTGAATCGGTAGGTTCTTGCGACGTGACAGTTTACGGAAATGTTTTTAGTCAAAATGTGGACACGGTTAAATTTTACTTCAGACAAGTGATTTTTATTTGGGTAAAGTTTTGTGTCAATTTTTATTGCCACTTATTTCTGACTAACTGGATTGGCCAAGTGTATCCTGAATTAAAGGAGCCTCTAAATTGGGTAATGGTAGTTTATATACAGTATGGTTTTTTAAAAACCGAACACCCTTTTATTTCTTAGAGGAAGGGTTTTCGAAAAAAAAAATTTCGGACAAAAGTCACAGGGATTCAAGGGGGAAAAAGTGTGTAGAAAACGAATTTTAACATTTAAAATATTTATTTTAGAACACTGATCTCTAAACTGTTTACTAGATTGATAAGTCTGTAAGTGGTCATGATGCGTTTAGCGTCTATATTCCACAATCTCTCTCTCTCTCTCTCCTCTCTCTCTCTCCTCTCTCTATCTTTCTCTCTCCTCTCTCTCTCTTTCTCTCTCCTCTCTCTCTCTTTCTCTCTCTCTTTCTCTCTCCTCTTTCTTTCTGTCTCGTTCTCTCATCCAGTTGCCATAATTAAACTCCGTTCACTTACTAAAATCCGAGACGCTGGATGACCACCGCGGCATCTCACAGAATTATCCATCCAGTTAGTATAGAGATCGGTGTTATTGATGACAGAAAACTCGATGCAATCTTTCTTGCCGTGATAAAATAATCGATCGATGATTTACGTTTTGTAAACGAATAATATTAATATTTTTTAGGTAGATGTGTAAAATAAAAATGTAACAGAAATACGTAATTTTTGTGTTCATATCAATTGAATTATCGATTGAGCTAGCCTTTCGGAAATGTTCGACTGCGACGGGAAACGACGACTCAGCGTCTCGCGTGCCCTGCATTCGCCGATCTGTCGTGCGACAAGGAAGGGACTGATTCGTGGTCGACGCAATTTAATCGCCGTCGCGTGTTGTCGTCTTTCGTCGCGGTCGAAAATTTCAAATGACTACTTGCAAGCGTTTTTAACAAGATTTGGGAATTCATTTTATATTATATATACGTTTTTTGCATACATTTACCGATACAAAAAATGATCGTGGAATCGTTCCTGAATTCCTGATCATGAGATGCAATTTTTTATTTTTAAAGGATCTTTTGCGCTAGGAAAAATATTTTACTAGCGTAAAAATCAGTGATTTTCCAAATCTCAATTAAAAAAAAAATACAGTATTTTTCGAAACTAGTATACGTAATTCAAAAAGTGTAAATTATATTTAATATTGTTATTTAGTTTTAAGATAGGCTGTAATTTTTGTGATTATTTTTGTATCCACAAATTACTATAAAGATTTATTATTTATTTTTATTTATTATAGATATAGAGTACCTTTTTTTTTGTTTGATATTTAAGCTCAAATGTGAATACGAGAATACATGTAATTTGTAAAAGTTTTAAACCTGAACATATAATATTACGCTAAGAACTCGTGACAAAATAGTGCAAGAGGCAATCTCAAAATACTAGGTTTTCCAAAACTCTTGCAGTCACGACCTCTTAGTCTATATGCAATAGTTCTGTAAAAACGTTATCAGCAATGTCAAAAACGTCGAAAGCATTCTTTCATTTTTTTTATTAACGAACACATTTGTACGGTTCAGTTTAAGGTGCAGATAACATTTTTACAGAAACCGGGCACACATAAATGCCGCTATTGACTTCGGATTCAAATAAAATACTAACAAAATATGTATTTAAAATGCACACTTATATTGTTCAAAAATATGTTTGTTTGAAAAATATAAATTTTTTAAAGAAAATATTAATTGTTGTTTAATAATAAATTGGGTTTATTTGGTTGATATGCAAGGATTAGGTTTGACTTTAATTAAATTCGGGTTCTTTTTGCACTTTCAAGCTTATAATTTAGATTGTAGTTGTCAAACTTCCTTGGATAAAAATAAAAACTGTAGATGCTCACATGTTTTAGTTAGAGAGACGCTGACATAAATGGTCAAGGAGAACACGGTGGCAGAAACGCTCTCTTTCGTGTAGTCTGAGTCCCGCTCTACAAATCCGCTTAGTGGAGTAGGGGGTCTAGCGCGTTTTGGTACGACGCTGGCAAAACGGCAAAATTCAAAATTCTTCTATAAAATGACACAAAAAGACTGAACAGCATCTGGCAGACCTCCTAATTGCAGAAAAAATATTTTCTACCAATTAACCACCTGCAGAGACTGAGTATAATAAATAAATACAAAATAAATTAATTAAAAAAAAAGCCCGAACTCAAACGGTTCGTCGTCTTGTAGAGAATCCCGAGGTACAGTTTTCTGCCAAAATCGACCTTGCAAAAACGCGTCATGTTCGCGGAAAGTTTAATATTGTATTCAGGTATAGGTACATTAAATTGGCAGATTGTGATCTAGCAGTGACAAAATTGGCAGATAATATTTTTTACAAACTTTTTCGGTATTAATAGAGAAAGCCTGGTAAGAATTTCTGCCACCGCGCGAAGACTGCGAATTTTTGCCTGGGCAAATAATCATCGAAAGGATATGAGGTCACTTGTAGACACGAAAATTTGTTCACCTATTCCGGGACATCTATTCCGTCAAGTTTCAACTTCAAATTCCTTTATTTTGACGTTTTTTTTTTCGATTTTTTGAAAGGATTTTGAAAGTCTCTGCAGGCAGTAAATTTTTGAAGTGAAAACTTTTTTAGCGGCGTTGTACACTTTTTTTGTAATGGGTAAAAAATGTTAAACTCGCGTCAGGTAAAGTAAGAACTGGGTGAGCGAGATACTATGAGAGTAAGTACTCACTTTTTTTTATACGTCGTTAGACATCTAGCGTTGAAATATCGTACATAAAAATGCAATCTATGATACAAACCATTTTAGTAATGGGTAAAAAATGTTAAACTCGCGTCAGGTCAGTAAGAACTGGGTGAGCGAGAAAACTCTCTCTTTTATTTATACAACGTTAGACATCTAGCGTCGAAATATCGTACATAAAAATGCAATCTATGATACAAACCATTTTATTTACAAGTGTTGGCAATAAATAAACAATGCTTCTAAATGCAAAAAATTAAGACGTTAATATTCAAGTTTTCACTTCTGCCGGCACTCCCGGAGTGCAACCCGTCTTTTTTTTTCTTAAATGAGGAGGTCCCCAGATGCTTTTCAGTTATTTTCTGCTATTTAGTAAGGGAATTTTGAATTTTTTTTTTAAGTGCCTCAGCTTCGTATTGCAACGCGCTAGATCCCTACTCTAGTAAGCGGATTTGTGGAGGGGGACGACTACACGAAAGAGTTCTGCCATCAAGTGCTCCTTGACCTTTCCTGTCAGCGTCCTCTAACCATTTAGGGAGTCGATCTTGTTAACTATAGCTATTTCATTGTCATTTTTTTCAGATTTCTTTTCGGCATTCGAAACTGCCGTCGATATCAAGTCGAAACTGCGCATCGTGGCAGTGAATCGAAGATATCAGTGTCCGAAATGCGACAAGGACTTTAAACATCGGCACCATCTCTATTCCCACTTGAGATGGGAGTGCGGCAAACCTCCCACTTTTCAATGTCCGTTCTGTACGTTCCAATCGAAACTGAAAAGCAATTTGGCCAAACACGCCCTCGCCAAACACAACATGGCTCTGAAAAAATGGGGCAAGCGCGGTCGCGAAGAACCTTTGGAATTTCAGGAAATAAAGACGGATCGTACGGTATCCTTGCGTTAGTGCGAACACGAAAACAAAATCGGATTTAACCAGTGACGACGCGTGTAGTTAAAATTTCAGTGTTCTGCTGCAGGGTAAACCGGGGTACCTTTTGACACGTCCTAAGAACGAGAGCGGGTGTAATTAAATGGTACGAATCACACTCGTGTTTATGATGTTTTAATTATTATCTTTTTTTCGAACGCTGTTGCCATCAAACCACAATAATTGTAACACTAGTCACTACTGTCATAAGCCGTGTGTTGAGTATGTACGACATACGTACCGCCGTGTCGAAGATGTGTTGATTGAATCAGAAAGATTCTTCCAGCTGCTAGGACATATGACAGTGGTAGATGTTTATTTATACCAATGTGCTGACGCTAAATGCAGCTCAAAGTCGATCCAAATAACACGTATTGCACGGTGTACACCGGGAGTGTCTCTTTGACGATGGCGTTTCATGTGCTGCTTCGAAGCGCAGAACAGCATCTGAACTCAAGAAAGGACACACATACACACACGGGTTTTGTGGTCGACCAAGGGCCGTTAAACTTTAACGTTGATTGTGTAACTATTACGAATCTAAAAGGCTCGGAAGTTAGATGCGAATGCGGGCTTGCGTTTGTACAGTCTGTTGAAAAACTACAAACGCGCAACTCAACAAAATTAAAATAACAATAACAACTTGACAATATAGCGTTCTCGACTGTACTTTAAAGCAGGAAAGCGACAAGTGACAAAGGCAACGAGCGATCACGGCCAATGACCGACGAGCGCACGTTCCGTGCAGGTAGCTGGGAGTCTTAACGGCTCTAAATGTGCCTTTGCGACGCTGTTTGTGACTAACTTCTGTACCTTTTAGATACGTGGCGCGTATTATACGTCTGTTTCGTAACATTAAATATTGGTTAAATATGCGGTAAATATAATTCGTTCTAAAAATATGAAATTTGTAATATTTTGGTAGTTCGGGAGCACTGCAGCGCTCATAGAGAATTAATTGTTGATATTCGCATTAACGCTATTTGTAAAGTAGAGCGTTTCATTTTCGTTTTTTATTTGAAAACAAGTTTATCGATGTGTAAATTTTAAACAGCACCATTAATCTAATGTCGGATAAACGGAAGTCTATTGTGATTATGATAATATTGTGCTTCATGCATTTCAAGAGAGTGTGTAGAAAAAAAATGATCTGTTACCAAATATTTTCAGCGCTTATACAAGTTCCTGTAGATTTAAAATAGTCGTTTTTTTTTTTTAATTTTCTTATCAAGGTGATTTTTATTGGTCCAGACAAGTGTACCGGAAAGTGTTTAATTTTTTATGAAAAGTAGATTTTTCGATGTGAAAACTTCCGTACACACTTTATTTTAGGATGGGTAAGATCTTTAGAGATCACGTCACCGACACGCTAATTTTAATAGTATATCTGTAGCTATAAGTATGACGTTGTTGCGCTAGTCCGGCAGTGAAAGTCCAGATTATACCTACTGGCGCGCGCGCAGCCAGTACACGTATGACATTTTAATTATTGATATACTACAATTAGTTTTAATATTAAAAAAACTCACTGTTATTTCATAATTTTAAGTTTTTACCTCTGTGGGCAGTCCTGAGCCTATTAAAAGTAGGTAATTTTATGATTTTGGTTACCGTAAAAACATCTTTGCTGTTAGAATTTTGTATTGTTAAAATTAACTGTAAAGCTATTAAAATTCAAATAAATGTTTCTATTCTTCACCCTTTTGTTTAATTGTAATTTTCGATTCGGTTTGAAAATAGCCGAGATGGTAGGGATGTCGAGCTTTAATCTGACACCTCATGAAAATTTACCGTTTTTTAGTCGATTTAACGCGATAATATATAGCCTATGTCCATCCTGAAGATGCATTCTAAATATTGGTGGAAAAAAATTTTGAAATCGGATGAGCAGTTTCAAAGATTACCAAACTTTACCTCTTTATAATATTTATATAACATTTCTATTGTGATTAATTAACATCGTTCGAATTTGTTAGGTTTTGATTTGTTAACGACCGTTGATGCCGATCCTGTCATCGAAGGTGAAGACTTCGAGAAGCTAACTTTGAGGTCTCCGTGTCCTCGATGCTCGAAGACGTTCAAACACCACCACCATCTTCTCGCCCACTTGAAATGGGAGTGCGGAAAGGCCCCCAGGTTTCATTGTCCGTTTTGTTCGTATCGAACGAAAAAGAAGGGCAACTTGACTCGGCATGCTAACCTGATACACGGCATGATCATTAAAACAGAGACGCTGATGACCTCAGTTGTTGAGCGTCTATAATCCACAAACCTCTCTTCTCTATAGATATATCGTAGTTAACTGTTTTTTAAGTTTGTTTAGGGCACATTTGACATTTCGGACTGTATACAAGTGCTGATAAAAGTGGATTATCATTGTGGGTTGTTTGGAGATGAAGTAAACTGACAGGTTGAATTGATCATTTCGATAAATGGGTTAATATTAAATCATCATTCGTTTTTTTAATGTTAGAGGAATAATCGGATGGGAAGTATGTTTTGTTTTCTGATGAAACCAGTTGGATAGGTCTTGCAACTCTGGTGCAGTCATCGAAGCAAATTTCAGTCCTAAAACACCAGTTTCCTTGCAGAGATATCAATTTGGTGTTCTGGGACGGTATTTTCGTTTTGAGCTACGGGCAGCAGTAAATCTGTCTTCAGTTCGTCGTCATACTCCTCCACGAGCACCTGGTGATTTCAAAGTACCTATACCCTGGTTTTATCAGGAACTAAAATCTGCCTCCAGTTCAAAAACTCCTTCACTATTATTAAATATTGAGTGGTATTTAAATTTGACCAGCTTTGCATTTTATTTCATATCCTCGTTTATTTTTCTTGACAACTCCGTTGGACTTGCCTCGAATGGAGGCAGACTAAAAAAAACCAGTTTGCTTACTTGATTTCTGATCGACCCATTTTAGCTGCTAATATTATTTAACTTGCCACAGTTGTTAATTATAAAACAGAACGATTAACAATAAATAAGTAATGAATTGTTCAAATGCTTCAATCAGTGATTTTTTCTTTTCTGTCTACCTAATTGTCTCGCATTGTGTTTGTTTTGGAGTACTAGCACGTATTTTCGCAGTCCTAAAAAACGACAAAATAAAACGCAATTATCATTTTATTGCCGGTGCGCCGACTTCAAAGTTTCTATAAATTTTAGATGATTCGACGTCGCCGACGTCGCGTTTAACGACGGATGGAATATTATTCGACCAGGCTACGAATCGATACCATTGTCCGAAGTGCGATGTTCGAACTTATCGACACATGAACCATCTGTTGTCGCACATCAAATGGGAGTGCGGTCAGGAACCGAGCTTTTCCTGTCCGTTCTGTAGTTATCGAACCAAACTGAAGGGCAATCTGTCGCAGCACACCCGTAGCAAACACAAAATGGTGCTGAGGAGGTGGACGGGACGCGACAATTCGGACAATACGCCTCTCGAATTCGAACCGCTCATTGAATAGTTCGCCTTAAGATGTTCTTTCAAAACAAATGAGGCTTTTGTACAAACCACGAAGTCTTTAACCAGGAGACCTAGCTTCCTATTCTTGCCGTGTTTCGAGATGGACCTTTCTCTGGCGCTGTTGTCACTACCAGGGAAAACTTCGGTTCTTTCCGCCTGTTTTCGCAACAGTTACCAAAGTTGTTTTAACATCACGGACACCAATAGCTGGTGCCATATTGTGGTTCATGCGATAGATATCGGTCTACCGCTACGCTCGAGCTGGTTCTCCTGGTTTTGACTTCGTGGTACAAACGCTTAAATTTAATTGAGTTTCAATAATTGTAAGGTTTGATGTTAACCAAAATAAAAATAAATCGCCCAAAAATAATTCTGTTTTTTTTTCGTCTCTATTTTTAAAAGTACAAGTAGGACGATGTTTTTGATGGGGTTGGCTTCGAAACGTTGATCTAATTCAAAACTTCAGTTGCAGGATTGACGGATCTGCGTGATTCAATCGAAGAGAGACACGTGTGCCATCAGTGTTTCAGAACCTACAAACACAAGAATCATTTGCAAGCTCATTTGAAATGGGAATGCGGAAAGCCGCCGAGATTCGGTTGTCCCTCGTGTTCGTTCAGGGCGAAGCAGAAGAGTGTTCTTAAAAGACACGTGGAATCTTCGCACAACCTGGTTCTGAAGAGGTGGGATAAAGGGAAGAAATCGAATCGGTTGGAGTTTGTTGTTCACCAAAGAAGAAAACAGTTGTAAATTGAATAATCGATAAATGTAAGCGTTTACAAAACTTTTTTTCTTCATATCTCGATCGAAAGTACATACTTTTGGCATCAATTGTAAGGCAGAGAGTCTAACATTTACGCATTGGTGGAATTACACGCACTGATGCGGGAAGTACGTGCGTTCGGGCGCCAGTAAAGAAAAAATAAACTATCAACTGTTGTTTAGATGTCGTTTTCATAGCAACCCTATTACATTTTAGCTAATAGTCGTGAACAGCAGTCATTCGTGTTTTTACGTATAACTTCAGAGCTGGCTGCTTAGAATTTTTTTTATATAATTAATAAATAATTAATTAATGTATTTAATAAGCGTACTTACGACCGAGGTATGAAGAAAAATAGTATACACCACAAGGGCTGAAAGTTTGATATCCTTGCACTGCGCGTCATGATATCCTGAATTTTTTGTTTGTGTCCAATTTGGTTCAGTTGTTGGCATACACTCGTCGAGTATAGATATATAAAATATATATTATATACATACTATAATATTATACTATAGATAATTAATAAGAACTAAATGAGTTATTTAAATGGTGAGGATTGGCTGTTCATAGCTATGGGATTGTATTTAAAACAGGGAAATAAGAAAAAAAGAAGAATATGGATGAAAAATTTGTTAGAAATGCGTGATTCAAGAAGTCATGTTTATTTGATTAATGAATTACATCTTGAACCGTTTGATTGGAATAATTATAATTATTTACGGATGGATGAATTAATTTACAATTATTTACTGGAATTAGTTACCCTATTTATTAAGAACCAGGACACAAATATGCGAAAATCTATTTCTGCACAAGAAAGACTCGCAGCAAAATTGCGATTTTTGGCTTCTGGTTGTACAAAACACAGAACTCCAAAAACTGAACTGAAAAAAAACCCACACGCACAGCAGTTTACTTGAACACTGAACTAAAAGTCGTTCAAAAATCAAGATGCATTTGATGAGTTCATGCCTGACTTCAGTGTTTATTTGTCCCACACATTATCATGCTTCACTGAACTATAAGTTTGAACACTGAACTGTGGCATAAAGTTTGATCGTGAGTGGGGCCTATAAGAGTTCAAGGTTCTCAAACTTTCTGCCCTCGCGATGCAATATACTATTTTTCAGACGTGTCGAATTAAAAAAAAAAATGCTTTTTATTATAGTACTCACAGCGTACTTTCTGTACTTTTATGCTATTGTTTTGTTATCGTCACGTGATAGCAATCCGTCTAATTTTAAAATCTTGCTTACAGGAACGACGGATCTACGCGACGCGACCGAAGAAAGACACTTGTGCCATCTGTGTTTCAGGACGTACAAGCACAAACATCATTTGCACGCCCATTTAAAGTGGGAATGCGGAAAGCCGCCTAGATTCGCTTGTCCGTCGTGTCCGTTCAAGGGCAAGCAGAAGAGCCACCTGAAAAGACACGCCAAAGTCGCACACAACATGGAACTCAAAAAGTGGGACAGAAAGAACTTGAATTACCTGGAATATGTTGCCCAGTGACGCGGCAAGCGTTTGTAAAATTAAATGAAAATAAATGTAAGCGTTTGGTGAATTATTTTGTTTAATCCGACAGAACTCTCAGCAACATTGGTGTGTTTTGTTTTATTCCTTCGTCATCCAGATCATATTCCTGATCGCCCGGTTTGCAATCGAAAGCTTAACTTGTTACTTATGCCCATATTCACCGCGAACACTATTAAAGATAAAAGTTACTAATCTTGGAACAAATTTATTGATTACTTTCACTAGAATCATCAGGTAAAATAGCTAAAGAATAAATATACACTGCACTATGCTCCTTGCTCTTTGAATATTTCGACGTTCACCCAAAAATGCGACCGATGGCGTTAGTGTAAACGTCAAAAAAAAAACACAATATAATAATGTTTTGTCCTAACCCAATTGCACAAAAAACTTTTATGTTTTACAACTATACACTTCACGTAAATACATTCACAAGAGCAAACTGGAGATATAATACTCCACGTTTATGGGTTAGGTGTTATGGTCTATGTGGCGGTCATTATTATTTTGTCAGGCGAGTAAATATTTATATCGTCGAAGTAAGAACAGATACCTGCTGTAAACATAACTCAACTTTGTCTAATGACGTCTTTTTTTCTCATAACCCGTGCCATTGCTGGCATTTCTTCTAAAGTGTCTTGTCGCCATTCTTTCTATAATCTCAAACTTATGACTCTTTGTCAAATTTTCGTTTATGAAATTTCTTTGTTTGTTTTTAAAAACTATAATCAGTTTGTCATCATTCTTACAATACACGTTTTAGGCATGATCTGAGTTCTCCCTTTAGCAAACTTGATGTAAGCAAAAATTCTCCTCTCAACATAGGTGTAAATTTTTTAATAAACTTCCAAGTCAAATTAAGAATTGTAACAGCTTAAATATTTTTTCTCGTTTGTTAAAAACGTTCCTTCTGGGGAACACATTTTACAATTTGTCTGAATTTTTTAATTTGTAATTTATATGTATGACGTTTTCTATATATGAGTTTTTCTCATCAAATGAAATAAAGAGCTTTACTTTACTTACTTTAATGGCTGGCGAATTGAATTATCGCTATTTATTCTGAAGAATATTTACCTGAAGAACAAATGAACCGAATAAAAATAACTTACTTACGTTCGGTGAATATGGCCATTAGTCATTACAGTCGTACGCGATTTTAAAATAAAAAAAAATAAAACTCGGACACTCGACACAAAAAAAAGACATTCCTCATCGTGTGTTTTTGTATCTTTGCAGACGCTTATTACACTTTCGCCGATCGGTACCGCTGTGCGGGCGGCGCGTCGACGCCGCCGCTTCGCTACGTTTGCCCAAAGTGCGAGAGATCGTACAAGCACGGATATCATCTGCAGGCGCACATCAAATACGAATGCGGCCAGGAACCGAGGTTTCACTGTCCGAGTTGTTCTTTCCGGGCGAAACGCAAGAGTCACGTCAAGAGACACGCGGCTGCCCTTCACGGAATTGCGCTCAGCGTGACCGACATACAGTCGGTCTAATGCAAAATACTATAAGGCCTCTTGTTAACGATTTTTATGACGGGCGACGGGCGGGTGTTTATTAACGCGACGGGCATGTAACCGTTGCAACAAAACTCAACGGATACCCACACGTCGGTCGATCCGATGCAGTGGACCACGTAATTTCATATAGAAGCGTGTTGACGACGACAGATGTGCGCGCACGTTTTTACCTATACTTACCTTGTGCTGCTCATTGTGAATATGGAGTTTAAAATTGATATTGATATGAATTTATTGTTCATAATAGGCCAGTGTTGGGACAAGACTTTAGAAAATTACAAAAATAAACAAGCAAGACATAACGTACTTGCACTTCTTCGCCCTTCGACGCGGTCGTGTACTGGAGATTTGTGGTTTGTAGTTTCACTGGAGGTGACTTGATCGACTTTATACTCGGCAACTGCTCGCCACATGTCTAGCGTTTGTTTCTCGTTCGATAATCGCGCGCTCGTGACACGTCAGCGAATAGTCTACATGCGACTTAGTCGCACATTCGTGATACAAAGTGTAGCATGAGTGCGCTGATCCTAATGTAAATGTTATAATTTTGTGTATACTGTGATAAAAATAAAACGAAAATATTGATGATGTACTAAAATATTTACATAATAAAAATGTTTATTAAATAATATTTTAATTGATAATTACCAATAATTCCTTGACTCGCGCGTTGTAGAAAATAACGTTAAAGGTACAGTGCAAATAATTGAACTATGCGACTATTATTAAAATATAGCCCAGCAGTATGTGATAAGGCACAAACCTTATTGGATTTGGTTCTCGGTTAAATTGATCGAAAATGGGTTTAGTTTATTGTTTGCAGGTCACTAAGAAAAAGTGTCCATGAGCGCGTAGTCCAAAAACCAATAGATTTTTAGCTACAGATATATGTTTAGCGAGATTTTTAATATAAGGATATCAATTGCATTCACAAACATGTTCCATGTTCAATTTTTGTATTTTTTTTTGTTTAGAAATAAGAAAATAGTTAAAAACTGGATAAAGTTGGAAGGTGTCACCCTGTATAAAATAATGTCGTATGCGGATTCAGCGCACTCGAAAACATATTTCTAGAGCTTAGGATTTTTAAGATTGTGAATTCAATGGATATCCCTATATCTAAAATCTCGCTAAACACATCTCTACAATCTATTTGTGTTTAGGCTATGCGCCCATGGACACCTTTTCTTAGTGACCTTTAAACTATAAAATAAAACCATTTTCGATCAATTTAACCGAGAACCAAATCCCATAAGCTTTGTGCGGGGTCCTTTCCAGTTGAACCAAAAAACTATTTAAAACTTTTTGAAGTGAAACTTCTTTACGCACGACTTGGGAAAGCTGGCGAATGCGTAACGAGAGCGTTACGAAAAGTGTGATCGGGAACGTTACGAAAAGTGTGATCGGGCGAGGCAATTACGTTTCGTATATCTAAGACACAGTGCAGGCCCATTGTCTGTATCACACTGTATAGGAGCAAGAGAGAGCAGTGCGCGCGCACATTTTTTTTCTCTCTTCCTCTCGTAGCCAGTGCTTGAAATATTTATATATCTCAGTCAGTACTTCGTTTGCGAGTTTGCTAACGTTACGCGAACGGTGATTATATATTATACATAAATAAAAATACATAGAGATGGAGCTAAAGAAGTTTTACTTCAGTCGTGTGGTCTAAAGCACACTCGTTTTTTTGACGTGATAACGTCTTATAAATTGATGAAACACCGGCTGCACGCACGAAAAAGAGTAAGGTTCCGCAAGCGAGAGCGCGATATAAGCGATAGTTCTCTTCTCGCGTGACGTCAGAGAGTAGTGTGCGTTCAACATTTTTTTTCGGCTGTTCCAGCGAAAGCTACATCTGACAGATGGCCAGATAAATTATACGGTTTGTTAACAAATATATAATATATATATACATTCTTTTAAATGTCTTTTATAATTGCTTAAAAATATGTATTTTGCTTTGGTTGATCAAATTATTAGTCGGTAAAAATATAGTTTGACAGCTACTAAAATTTAGGTTATGTATTATTAAATATGATATTCGAGCGGAATACGTTATCACGTAAAACTATCGTCCGTAAACCGACTTTACAGACAACCAATTTATTTTTTTTTGTTAGTATGATTCAAAAATTATTCACTGTTACCGCTTTCGGTGAACGCGCGCTGTATTGTTTAAGTGGCTTTTGACGTGATAACGTCTTATAAATTGATGAATCACCAATCTTATAAATTGATAAAACACCGGCTGCATGCACGAAAAAGTGTAACGGTCGTAACGTTCCTAACGTTCGTAACGCGTAACGTTCCGCCTGAGCCTGTGCGTGCTTTTTGCTAATTTCTCGCTCAATTTAAATCAGATCGGTTTGAAACCAGTCTTAAACGAAAGAGGAGAACATTTTACATAGATTTCGTATAACAGAATTTGCCTAAACAGTTTTTTTATACAAATTTATATAGAAAAATAGCTGTATAAATGCAATGTTGTCTAATGCATGGCGCGACGCGGTCGGTTGTCTTTGTTTGCCGTACATGGAAATTAGAAGCAAACGTATGTCTTGTCTTAACATGAAAACGGCTGCATTTCTAATGTTTAATTCAATTTTTTGACATTAGTATTTTGTGAAATGCAACGCCTTCTAAGTTAACTATTGGAATAACTAATTATTATTAGAACATAATACTTTGACAGTTGCAAACGTCACTTTTGACATTTCTTATCATTCCGACACCAAGGATAAGCGGATTGAAACCAAATTTTGGGAGGTTTAGGTTATGTATTACGGAATACGTTATCACGTAAAACTATCGTCCGTAAACCGACTTTACAGACAACTAATTTTTTTTAATTGATATATTTTACTATTTTTAGGGTACACGACGGAGGACAGGAGACACGGTTGTACCAACTGCGGCAGGACGTATAAGCATCGGTCGCACTTGATGTGCCATCTGAAATGGGAGTGCGGCAAAGAACCGAGCTTTGTGTGTCCGCTGTGCACTTTCAAAACGCACAGGAAGAGCACGCTCTCTTCGCATGCCAAAAAGGCGCACAGTTTGGTCGTCAAGCGATGGATAAAAAAAGGATCTGAACATAATACCACCGTCGAAATGGTTCCCATGGAAGAATTTGCTTGAAAAACATTTCAAAACGGTCTTTTGTCGCAGTCGCTTTACAGTTTCCGCTTGCACCGCCAACGGGGCTTTGCAGAGCCGCGTTTCGTTTATACAGTTATATTTTGGTTAATTTCGCACGATATCCGTTCAAATTGTAACTTTTTTGAAAAGGGGAGATTCTGCTCTATATAAAACTGAACCATTTGATTCGAGTTTATTATTACTCCTAAAATTGCAAACAACAGTTATAGGATTGTTCTGTATGTACGTACGTCCGAGCTGTACTGGTCGAAAACCTTGACGAATCACCTTGGTTTATTTCTTACGCGTCTCTCTCTCTCTCTCTTTCTCTGTGGATAATAAAAAAAGGAAACTACCTAATTGAATAAAATATGAACTTTGTAAATTTTCAACGAAATTAAGATTTTTACAGTTTATGCTAGAATACTCTAAAACAGCGGTCGGCAACCTTTTGGCAAGCAAGGGCCACATAGTGGCAAATTGAAATAAAGGCGGGCCGCACTTGTTCATAATTTTTATAATAGGTATTTGTGATATTAAAAATTCGACAACATTTCATTTGAATTTTATTAAAAATTTAACTGAGAACTTCAAAACAGAACTGTTCTTTTACAAAAATTAGTGTGACGTTTGAGGTTGTATTTGAGTGGCTATTTGTTGTGTGTTAGCTTCCAGGTTTGTAGTTGCAATTCGTAGAATAGCTCTCAAATACTCATCTGTGAGACGAGAAGCATATTTATTTTTTTTGTATATTGAGAATCGAAAAGGTTTTGTTCGCATAAGTAAGTGCAACCAAAAATTGTAATTAATTGCAGAGCAAACCTTTTCAATTCGTCAAAATTAGATGGCAAACTGACATAAAATTTAACAAGATCTTTGATTTCAAAGAAAAAGTATTATTAGATTGGAGATCAATCACGTTCATTTGTAAATGACTGAGTACATCCTCAATATCATAAGAAAAAGGATTTGTGAAAATTAATTTATTTATTTATGTAGGTAGGAATATAAGACTTTTATTTATAAAACATTCATGGGCTGCAAGGTATAGGCTCGCGGGCCGCGGGTTGCCGACCCCTGCTCTAAAATATTAGCAATTTTGACAAATTTTCGACGATCTGTTTGTCTGTCCCGCTGGTTAACTCTAAAAAACAGCTGCAGACGATTGTGAATTTTGTTGTCGCGCGTCTAATGTGTCTCTTTTAGTAGTGTTCAGGTTTATTTAAAAAAAAAGAATTTTTAAAAATCTGTGAAATTATTATTTATTGTGATTTAGAGGTAATCAAAAATCTGTTACGATAATATTTATTCGATTTAAAAGGGTTCTTATATTATTAATAAATTTGTGATGTTACTTAAAATTTGTTTTTACATTTTTATCACGTTGTTTCTACGAACAATTCTCAAAGTTGCGTGCATTTTTCTTGTTCTTTTTTTAGCTACTATGTTGCTAGGACGGTAATAGGGAGGGGGCTGCTATTTTGGACAGGTTCCCAAAAACTTTTTGAAAGACGTATTTTTTTTTAATATAATGCGAATATTTTCGATCTTTCCGGAGCCTTTCCGTCTGGACCTTACGGCCCTGCGTGCACGCATAAAAAATTCTATATTATAGTATGTTTGCTTTCACTTCTGTAGAGTGTAGTGTGAAACTACACGCACCGTTTTTTCTCTCCAATGTTATAACCAAACGAAAAATGGCACCCAAGAAACTGTTGTCTTTTTCAGATATGTTCGATTTTAATGGCGACGAGAAATTTTACATCTGTCCGAACTGCAACCGTAAATATAAGCAAAAATGTCATTTGGCCGAGCATCAGAAATGGCGGTGCAATAGAGAGCCCGGATTCTCGTGTCCGATCTGCTCGTACCGAACGCACATGAAGAACGTGCTGGCAAAACACGTCAGGAAGCACGGCCTCGTCGTCAAGAGGTGGAGAAAGTGGCACAACGACCGCGTGGAATTTGTGCCGATCGAAGAAGAGAATGACGATTGAGTTGTTTCGATCAAAACTGTCGCAGAATTGTGAATGTAAACGCACGATATGCATTTTTTTTTTTTGGCGCTCGGCTCGATCCGGAACGGTACGAAGCAATCGAAACTTTTCAGAAAACAGTTACAGTGTAAACTCCATTTAACGACAAACTCCTTAAAACGTCGAAATTACTTAACTCTAGTTGGTTTACCTTGTTGCTCATACAATGATACACTCATAAATAACGGCACACTCTAAATAACTACAATACCTCATCTAAAGCACATATCTATTAATTAACTGTATGAATCATTGCCTATCTACTCAATGTGCGGTGAGTGAACGCAACAAAGCGTATCGAAAATATATCTGCGTCTCTTTCTTCGATGCAATTCCCTGATTTCTCCGATGATAGGATTGGTTGATGTACTTGCATTCAATCTGAATAAAGTATCTATGTTTCAAAAACTTTGTCTTTTTCTATGACGTTAACATGCGCGTACCCAGCTTTTGGCCCAGGAGGGGCAAGTTAGAAATTTCTTAAGCCGAGGGTCACCCGTGCTTGTTTTGCCCTCCTGGATACGCCAGTGCTTACGGCTTGAAAAAAGACAGAAGTGTATGTTTGCACTCTAATGGTTCGATTGCGATTTTATTTCTGTGCTCTGCAGTATAGAATAAAAGTATATGTCTTTAAGCAATAAACAGTACTTGTTTGTTATTTTGTTGCTTTGTTGACGGCGTCATGCGTACCGAAGATTCTAAGAAATTCGTTCTTTTGTTTGTTGGGATTATCTGTCATGGCCAGTTGTAATATACTAAAACAATATTAATGGATTATTTCTTCTCTCCGTTTAACGACAACTCTCAATAACGCCACAAAGTGCACAGCTCCGTGAGTGTCGCTATATAGAGTTTACACTATATATCCAATTAAATTAAATTAAATTAATTAATTTTCCAAAGATTTTGTCCAAATATATTTAATTTATATTCGCATTAGACAAATAAAATATGAATTATTTAAACTCAACAGTCTCGTTTTTTTAAATTTTCTTTTCATTATTGTCCTTCGAAGTTCGTTACCAGAGATTCAAATGATGACTTGACATACGTTTAAATAGGTGGCAGCACTGCAGAGAAAGCAACCTAACCGGGTAGAAAAAATAACTTCTGTATTATTCGTGCCAGAAAAAACGATTTAATTGTATTTTTAAATCGTTTTAAATCACTCGACGTTGTGAAGTAAAGGTGCCTTTCTCTGTGACGTCTCCGGTTGTCTCGTTCCAGCCGACCAATCGGCGTAAGCGCTGGAATGACGTCAGCTGGCGTACCCTTCATATTTTTATCAACCTACAGTGACAGTATTTGGACCTTGAATTAGTTGAATACTGCCATTAAAGTTCAGTTACCGCGCATTCAATTGACAAGTCCGCCGTATGACGTCATCCTCCCACTACTGTCGAACGGAACGAGGCGATCCACTGACCTTGACAAGCGCCTTTCTTACTTTGTAACGTTCTGTTGCAGATACGACGGGCAGAAACTATTGTCCGAATTGCGGTAAATCTTACAAACACGCAAATCACCTCAACGAGCACATCAAGTGGCGATGCGGCAAGGAGAAGAGTTTCTGTTGTCCGATGTGCCCGTACAAGTCACACAAAAAGGGCAATCTCGGCATGCACATGCTTCACAGGCATCGGTACGCGCTCAAGAGATGGGAAAATAAAAACGTCAACGACGTTATAGAATTCGAGCCCGTGCTGTCGTAAGCGCACCGGCCGAGACACGACCGATCGGTCGAAATTTCAAACCGCGCCCCAACAACACACAGCGTTACCGAGAGTGCGATAAGCCGGAACCGTGCGAAAGCAACAACACAGCCGGGCCGAAATATTTGACGCGATTGCGGGGGACACGGAGCTGTGATAAGTCAAAATAGAAACCGACCTACGTAAAATTATCCAGGAATGGATTTTTTAACTGGGAATGAATTTCGTGCAACATATGATAAAAATGAAGATGTAATAGTTATTGGCGTAACTAGTAGTCTAAGTCATTCATCGCGCTGACAGGTCATGACTTAGCCTACAAGTTGCGCCCATAATTTTATTCAACAATTGCGCGTTATTCATGTTTTAATTATAATGAGATGTTGTAATTATCTATTTATTTCTTTATAAAAAAAACTGTCAATACTAACAGCACCACACAGCACGATTCAATGTTTTGGTTTGAGGTTAGCCGGTTATGAATAAACTCCATGTCGAAAACATTCGGCCTCTCAATTTTAGTCTCAATGGGTAACAACAGAGTTGTTGTTACCCACTATTTCGTTACGACTCAGAAAATAGTTACGTTTATTTTCATTACTCCACAATGGCCGAGCTAGTAGGAATCTTCATTGAGTTATGACAAGTAATTGTCACCAGTCGGTAAATGGCTATTTAGGGTTCGGTTTTTAGGCATGATAAAACATGAATAACGCGCATGAGTTGAATAAAAAAAAATATACTATACCCGGTAATTTGAAGTAATAAACGGTTTTGTTTTTTGGACACGCGATTATATATTAAAATTGTTCAGAACTATTGAAATAGTTTTATTTAGGTATTGTGAGTGAATTTTGAAAACATTCCATTGTTAAAGATTGTATACAGTAATAAATAACCTTTGAACCTATGTCGTAATATTTGATGTTGTTCCTCTTATGTAAGGCCAGCCAGATAAAAACGGGCTACTTCTTAGATTTAGTCGTTCAGCAAAATCATTTTTGAATATTTTTTTTCTGACTAGTTGTTTATTTTCTCAATTTCTAGATTCTCGCGAAGAAATAAAAATTATCCCGCTCAAAAGACTCAAACTTCTCGACAGGAAAACCGGTAGACAAATCCGCGCCGTAAGAAAACCGTCGTGCCAATCGCAGATTCCCGAACTGGAAAGTTTGAAAAGCAAAATCGACATCACCGTCACGCCGATTATAAAATACCTAAGTCGAACGGATGACGCCATCGACAAGGATTTGTCTTCGGAAGAATCGGACACGGACTTCATCAAGTGCGGCAAATGTTCGGTGTCGTTTTTCAACAAGGCCGACTACTCGAAACACACGTGCTACAGCGCGATCAGCGGCCCCAACCGCGATTCGCTGCGATCTTGGATCGCGTTGAGCAATCGATTGCAACAGTTGCCCGAATCGAGCGCGGACGATTATTTTCCGTGTCCGCTGTGTCCTAGGAGTTTCAAATTCAAGGAGGACTTCGTGCGTCACAGGAATAAGGGAGGATGTCAAGTCAAGTTCAACAATTGAACCTTTCGAAATTCGACGAACGGAAATTTTCACGAGAATAGATCTTTTGGCCACATAACGAGCATGCTTTTGGCTATGTATTATTATTCTTGTGTAATCCTTGCTTTCTGATTCGCCAGGCAGTAGGACATTTCGATTGTTTATAATACAGGGTGTTCGAAAAACTGGTATTTGTCGTTTTAGTTGAAACATCAAGAAGGCTATGCAGTTACTGTTATATTTATGTTGAAATTTCCAAAGAATGTATTTTTAGATTACGAACGAAAAAGAAAAAACTGTTTGTATTTTTATTTAAATAATTATTATAGATATTTGGGATGTGTGAGATGGACAAAAGTATGTCCATTACCGCAATTTATAAAATAGTATATAAACAAAGCCAAATGTGCCGAAACTTATGATTCGGTACAGTTTGTTAGACAGCAATACGTGGTGCATTACTGTATACTGCATTATTGTATATTTTTTAAACTATTTTAGTAAATCGCTCTGAAGTTTTGGGAAATTATTGCAGATATATTAAGAAATAAGTTGACAAAATTTCAGTAATTTCTCATACATCCAAAATAATAGATATTTATTATTATTATAGATATTTATTGTATTTTATTTTTGTTTGTCATTTGATTTTATCGCGAGCGTATTTTGTTACCATAATATTTATATTGAATTGTTATAGGACACTAAATGACCTTAGTTGCTGAGCGTCTACAGTGTGTTAACCGATAGTAGTAACATAATTATTAACTGTTACCACTATTCTAAAATGTCTGATATGTAAAAACCGGTTTGAATTGAAAATTTATTTTTATTTTTGCGCAGTGCCAATATCTTTCTACCGGCCGACATTGGCGGTGGAACTTCTTTATTTTTCTGTATATATATGTATATATTGCCAGTATTTTTGTGAAACCAAATCTATTTTAATTTAATGTTTATTCTAATGTTTATAATCAGTATTCAAAGACAATAATATTGTTTGATTATTTTGCATTTATATTTTTCTCTAAACATATTTTAGTTATACATATTTATCAATTGATTTAAGGTATATTCTGTTTATTATTTGTTCAATGGGTGCCTTTGTTGTCGTTTGTTTATATTTTATTTATGTTTTTTTGGATTTTATTCACAACTTTCAAAAAAGTTTACGGTGTGAAAAGTCGCATATTATTTTGTTTTTATTTTTCAAATTAACATTTAACGTTAATATGCATGGATTTATTTTACTGAATGTTTTATATATTTGACTCGTTTGACGCGTTATGTAAACATTATGAGAGTATTTATTTTATTCAACACGCGTGAGTAATATATAATTTCGGGGCCGTGCTAAATTCGGGCGAAATAATAAATTACTTCATGTTGACGCGTAGAGTGCTAATAATGAGCCGAAACTGTACGATGATGTATTACTGCATAGTTTCTGGACCAATAGGAACGCGGTAGCGAGCCGAAACTGTACGGTAATGAATTATTACTGCATAGTTTCTGAACCAATAGGAACGCGGTAGCGATTTGTATATATGAAAACAGCATCGCAATTCCGCGAAAGTCAGGGCCATCTTGTGTGCATCGAGGGCGGTGGGTACGTCAATCAATGAAGTGATTTATTATTTCTCCCTCTTTTATCAGGGCCCCGATTACATATTACTCGTGCTAGTTGATTAAAGTATTATGTGCGACTATTGATCGAAGGAGAATATTCCACTCACGTGTTACCGCACTCGCTACGTCCGTGCGGCAAATTTCACGCTCATGGAATCTTCTCCTTCTCTCATTAGTCGCACAATATACTATTATCAAACAGTATGATCAGCATATTGTTAAACATTTATCTTGCATACGGATATGTTTTGAAGTTTGGAAGCGGTTGATTTTTTCAAGGCTATCAACAGCTAGGCTTTTTTTTCAAATGGTTATTATTACAAAACAATTCGAAAATTCTTTTTATTGGATTAGAATCTAGGAACTAGGGCCGAACCAGTACAGTATAAAACTGATCGGACTGTATTAAGTTTTGATAAAAAAAATTATATTTACGTAGAATCAATTTTTTTTGTGTTCATTTAGCAACATATTGTGTTCGTCCACTTGAATCTCGCACTAACCTTGCGCCTTCCGTTCCGGGGAGCCGCCGGAAGATGATCCCTTTTTAATTTTGTATTCCCTTGCCGGATTACAGCACAATAAATGTATTATACAACTATTTTTGACGTGATAACGTCTTATAAATTGATGAATCACCTATCTTATAAATTGATAAAACACCGGCTGCATGCACGAAAAAGTGTAACGTTCCTAACGTAACGTTCCTAACGTAACGTTCCTAACGTTCGTAACGCGTAACGTTCCGCCTGACCCTGTGCGTGCTTTTCTCGAAAACGGCCCTAACGATGTGGATGAAATTTACTGAAAAGGGATTTTGGGGGGCAAAAAATCGTTTTAGCTAGGTCTCATCTCTCGAAAAAATCGTTTTCTTACAAATTTTATCATTATAAAAATCAATTTTTTGACGTATGAAAATACTTAAATATTGTAAGTAGGTTTTGGAATTTTATATTATAAACAGTGAAACAATTGTTTTATAAATATTATGACAGCTAATCTTTGAGACTTAAAATAAATACGAAAGAAAGAAAGTTAAAAAAACAATTATATTATATGGTGAGTAATTTAAATAAATAAAATTAACCTAAATTTGAAGCGAAAGATGCAATATCATAGATTCGAATTATTATTATAATTATTATATGTAGAATTTAGGTTATGTATTACGGAATACGTTATCACGTAAAACTATCGTCCGTAAACCGACTTTACAGACAACCAATTTTTTTTTTTGAGAAATATTTTGATGTTAAACTACAGGGTTGAGTGTTCATCTATATTTGTAATAAGTAAATAGACATCGGACATTTTGAAGTCACAAAACCTAAAAGCCAAAGACAAACCAATGCTGTGTTGCAGAACGCGTTGTCAGAAGGAAAAGCAGATTTGACAGTGGCCTTGGACTGGTACCACACGTATTTCTTTGACAATCAGACGGGGTATCTCACCCCTTTACAGGTAGAATAGACCGACTTGAACACCATACAAAAGCAACGATGTGTGTGCGGTCGTTCCTTGTCTAAAGGCCGCTGCACATGAGACTATAGAAATGCTGCTAGGAGTTCTGCTAGGCTGGGTACGAGGCTAGAAATGACGTCACTGCGGGCTGGCCTGCTAGCTCGCAAGATAGGTTTTAAAATTAGAACAAGGGCTATTTTTTCTGCTAGATATGAGCAAGAACCAATCGGGAAGCAGTATCTTGTCACGTGGGCACTTGAACAAACGCCCACAAACCAACATGGTGTCGCATTCTGTTCCGAGTCAGACAACAGACACGTTTTGCTCTGTGTTTATATTCGAACTGTCACTGCGCGCGCACTAAATCTATCCACAAAACAAGCTTGCAAAATAGTCTAGTATGTGAAGCGATCAAGAAAACCGGCGCTAGAAAACTAGTAGGCAAATCTAGCAGCGTTTCTAGCCTCGTGTGCAGCGGCCTTGATAAGAGGGAGTTTGAATACAACAGGTTCGTTCCAAGCAGCCGTGAACGGTAATAGAACCGTACGCAGTCTTGTCACTGCGCACTAGCTCAAAAATCGATACCGCGCAAGACAGTCTTGCGCAGTAACAAGACTGTGTAGGTACGGTTTTATTACCGTTCGCGGCTGCTTGGAACGAACTTATTAGACTGGGGACAGCGTGGTGTAATGGTCAGCGTACTGGCCTTTGGATCGCACTGTCGTGGGTTCGAATACCACCTCCGCTCATGAATATTTTGTGATTGTCGTTTAGACTCAGCTTTGAAATTTAATTATACTGGCCAGATACTAAGAGGTAGTGCCACCCCCCCCAAGTGATATTCTCTTGTATATGTGCATATGCTCTATATATGTGGATATATACAATTGGATATACCTTTAAAAAAAAAAAAAAAAAACTTATTAGACTGCTCTTGTTGTTTCGACAATCCTTTCTGCGACCCCAGCATTAGTCAAGTGTAATAAAGCCATATCACAAGCCTGTCTCTCGAAATAACGCTTTTTACTAAAACTTCCATAGTAATAAAATAACTGTAAGGCCAGTTGATGAAAACATATTTTTCGAATGTATTTTATATGTAAAAATAACACTATTGTGTCTTCAATAAAATAAAAAATATGATATACTGAGGTTTACAAATGGTTTCCGTATTTTACATTTTTCAGTTTATTAATATTTTTGAAAATTCTGGCAGAGTCATCTATTTTCGTCCGACCAGGTAGGTATCTTGATAATCCTAAATGAGGGTTATGTCTCATGTGTCTCTATACTCTCTGTATGTGATTAGGTTGAAACGGCTGCACCGATTTCGATAATTGTATGATCGGACGCGATAGATTATAATACGACTTTTTCGAATACGAGGCAAGTGTTCTATCTCGCAGCCACCTCAGCTTAATGTTCTACAGCCATTTTTTTATATTATATAAAGTATACGTACATTGCGACACGTTTGTGAAGAACCGCGCCCTAAAGAAATTTTACTTCAAAAAGGTCAGTGCGCAAATCGGAAGGAGACGCTGCGCTCGGTCGAAATCGCCAACTTTCCGCACCTGATTGCACAGTTGTATACTATTGAAATTTGGTCATCGAAAAGTATTTTCGAGTTGTGCGGTTCGCGACATCCGGAAAGTTTATTCTTTCGTTGACATTCCGATACTTTTTCCAGATCCGTGGTCGTCCTTGTCCGATTTTTCCCAGTACGGAGGAGGTCCGTTCCAAGAGCACCGGATGCAACACTTCAACAGCGAAGAGACGTTCGGAACCGTCGGCGGAGAGGGCGGCGGCGGCGGCGGCGGTTCGATGAATCCGGGCAATCGCATCCTGTGGCGGGTGCAAAACAGTCGCGCCGCCCCCTTTCAGTGTCCCCAGTGCGGCAAACAGTACAAGCACAAGCATCACATGAAACGACACGTCGAAGTCGAGTGCGGCAAGGAACCGAGATTTCAGTGTCCGTATTGCCGGCACAGAACCAAGTACAAGGACAGTCTGGTCAAACATATATGCGCAATCCATCTGAAGAAAGATGGCGTCAAGCCGGACGCCATTAAAGCTGACGTCATCAAACCGGCGGATTAATTGTTTAGTTTTCTTAAAGCCGCTGCACACGAGGCCGGGTTAGATTTCTTGGTAATTTCGGCTGCTCGGTTTCAATCGTGCTGAATTTCGAGATGACGGCTTCACACGATGCTGGTTTTGGCTAGCGAGTGTAGTTTAATGTCTCTACGACGTCTTGCTTGTTTATGACGTGACAAAATACTGTTTTCTGATTGGTTCTCTGCAGAGAGCCAAGCTCGTAAAATAATCTCGGTTCAAACGTTTGAAGTTCAGCTCAACTATACATAGCGGAGTGACGTCATTTCATTCTTCGCAGTCAGTTTAAGTCCCAGCAGCGAAGTCCAGCCTCGTGTGCAGCGGCGTTTACATAATTTAGGGAATTTAGCTATCGGAATTAAGAGGTTGGGTTTGTACGGAATGTTTCGCAGGATTGAAAGCGTAGAAAATTTTAAACAAGAAAGACGTAAAATGTGCAGCGAGATGCAATCGCGACCTTTTAAATTAAATAATCGTGGTTTTTTTGGACATGAAAAGAAGGCAAATCAAATTTTATTCAATTTCTTAATGATTTTTTGTGATTGTTTTCTCTGTGTTCTCAATTCTGGGGCACACCTTGTAGAGGGTTGTGTACGGTCGGGTTTTTTCGGACCTGTTTGTCCGGAATTTTCGAAAATAAATATTTTAATCACTTCAGGCAAAGTTTTTATTAATAGAAATACAATGGGTTAACCGTATTTTCTTATTGATTTAAAATCCGCTTATAAATATTTTCACAAGGAAAACTCGTCCTAAACTAGCGTCCAATAAAAGAAATTTGACCAAAGTTACTGTACAGTGACTGAGGAAAGCGAAGATCCGACCTCTTCGCGATAAATCGTTAGACTTCTTGTTGAGACTCGATTACATCCCTGAAACTAGCGAATTTTTAATTATCAATGGGATTTTTTCAGTAATGTTATTAATTTTGTTTTTGGGTATTAGTGAATAATTTAGATAATGAAACGGTGATAATTTTTTTTTTGTTTATTAGAGGCTATTTTAATGGAGGCTAAATATTTAATTTTTAAGTGTTGTTTTATGGTAAAAAGTTCGCTTTTTATAGGGTGCGTGTATAAAGGTAGTCCTTTTGAAGTTTTGGGCCGGGGACGGATGTCCGATGTGTCGTTGTCACCCGTCACGGTCTCAAGTTCGAAAGCCTACCTTGATGCATTATTCTGTTATTAAGATATGATCATATTTAAAATGATTTTTTATTATATTATTTCGAAAGTTTAATATATTATATATTGTAAATGAGTGTATTTTTTAATTTCTTCAATTAAAATTTTATGTACATACTCCGCATTCGAGTTTTTTCTGTGTCTACCGATTTTTCTTGAATCTTCTTTAATTTTGTAAATTGCCGATTTCTTAACCTAAAATTCGGGACAACTTTGTAAAAATATTTTTAAGCCGTACGTATAGTGTCTGATCATTTTATCCGCAACAATATTTTTCCTATGAAATTGGAAAATAATTTAATTGAATTTTCTTACTGTTCGTGACAGCATTTGTTTTGTGACATTCAACTGTTTGTAAAAATAAATGAATTAAGATAAATACTTACAAACTACGTCACAAACTCAAATTTTAATCAAAAAATAATAATCTGACAACAAAATAAATAATTTAGTACAAAGCAATTTATTGTTTCTGTACCGGGTAACTTTTCTGTGTATTTAAAGTGTCCTACTTTATCTTTCCAAGACAGGGTCCCAACGCGACTGGCATCAACATTTCTGGATTTCAGGTACCTTTCAGGACTCAAGCACATCGGAGAAGCTAAAGGGAATCCTTCAGTGGGCGCTCGGGCTACAATCTGTTTTTCGTTCCAGTTGAGGATCAGCACAGCTGGGGCTACTTGCTTTTACATATTTTTCCAAGACAAAATTTATTCACCAGCGTGTATCTAATTAACAAATCGGTGTTTGACAAGAAGATTTAACACTTTGATTGCCTAGAACGCAGTCGTTTCAGTAGACTATAAGAAGTGTTAAATGTATATTGGTGAATAAATTATCTTCGATACTCGGGTACTGGAATGGTTCTTTAAAGCAAATCCACTTAGTGCAAGCGACGAACGTAAAAAAATCCTTCCAATTTTATAGAAAAAAATTGAAACTATATACCATTTATATATAATATCTCTGAAAAGCTTGTCAACAAATTAATTCAAATTAAAAGCTATAACTCTATGGGTCTGGTAACTACATTAAAATTATTGTTTTTCACGCATGGTTGCCTAGACTGTAGATTATAGACGCTCAACATCTAAGGTTGTCAGCGTCTATGATTGAAGTCACTTTTATGTAAAGTTTCATTCTCTAAAAAAATTTTTTTACGGTCGCCGCTCCTACCAACTGCAATGAAAAATGATTGTTCGAAACCTTGCGCCCATCGGAGGGAAAAAAAGGGGCTCGGCAAGTAAAGAGGTACTTTCAAAACTAATGCACAATTTTTCTTTCAGCCAACTAACGATTTACTCTTGGAGTAAGCTCTCGAAATGAGAATGTAACTGACGCCATTCTGTATTCTGTTTTAGACATGATGGATCTGTACCCGAGCGTTAAGCTCGAATCGGCATCGTCGCTCGATCCGTACCCGAGCGTCAAGATCGAATCGGCGTCGTCGATACTCGACAAAGACGGCACGCTGAGTATGGATTTCATCCGTCAGTTGCAGAAGATGTCGTCGCGCAAATCGATCGGACCGAACGTCGCCTACCATCAGCCGACGGTCAAGGCGTACCGGTGCCTGCACTGCGACCGACAATTTACGTCGATGAGCGCGCTCGGCGTCCACGTCAACGGCGAATGCCTCGCCTCGACCAGCGGCGACAAACTGTTCAAATGCAACAAGTGTCAGAAGCAGTTCAACACGCCCGGTTCGCTCAGCGCCCACATGTCGACCGACTGTCGGATAGATCGACCGTTCCTCTGTCCGATCTGTCAGAAATGTTTCAAGAGGAAGTATCATCTGTTGAGGCATTGCAGGGAGACGCACAACATGCCCAACCTGTAATCGAATTGGAACGTCGACTTTTTCTCTTAGGGATTATTTTCTTCTTCTCTTGTAGGGTCTGGGAATGTTATTTTTCTCTTACGGACATTCTTTTTCTCTTAGATATTTTCCCTCTTCTTGGTTCTTGATCTGCCTGGCGTTTCGTCTACAATTGCGGTAGGCATTATCGAAGCGCTGTTTTCTGTTCGGTCGCAGTTGCAAGTACGGAGACTACGGCCGAGCTGAAAACACCCTCATGCTTAGACCGGTTAGCCGCCGAGGAGAACATTTCTCCAGCTGTAGACGCAACGCCAGGCAGAAATACCAATGAACCCTTTGAGGCCGGAAACCAAGAAGATTTTTAATAACGCTGGCCCTGAAAGCCTAGACTTGGATATTTCTTTTGCTCTCGTAGCGATATTCTTTTCCTATTAGGCTTTGCTTTTCTCCTTTAGTGTTTTTTTTCTCTCTCGATATAATGGAAATAGTGCTATTACATAGTTTTTTTATACAGTGAATTTCGGTTGAGACGCATCAAATAAGTTGATATAATATTATGGTAGCTATTTTATTTATTTACCAAGTATTGGTGCGTATGCCACATTTTAAGTGGAACGATATTCGGTAATGCAATAATGATTTCCATAGCTACCATATCAAATAACCGGTGAATGGTGCGTCGTAGTTCATGTCTATAATTTTATTTCTGTGTGTTTCAAGAATTTAAGATAATTCATAAATATTGTAATTAAATATAATTATTTCCAGAGTTAGTTTTAGTTATAAATAAATTTTGTTCTATTATGTAAAAGATTATACGGCATTATTATTTAATATTTTATTTTTATTTTACACTTCTTCACGTGAACATCGAATGGTACTTTGAACTTGCTAGGGTTTTTTTTATTTTGCATAGAACAAACTGTACTTAACCTGTTTTTTTAAGTTTTTCTTTAGTCGTAATCGAAAACAGTATCGACTAAATGTGGATTTTTAATTATAGTTGACGGTGTGCCCTAGCTAGGACGTGGCATTCTATAGGGATACAAATTTTGCCACGCAAGCCTCACTATTAAAAGTTGTCTACATTATAGGTCAAGAGCTGGCAAACATTTTTGGTTAGGTACTTGAGACAGCTTGAAAATTTTTTCGTATAATGCCCGAACACAAAATCGAAGGGTAGTGGGGCCTAACCAAGCTGTAAATTTTTAACTTTGTAACAATTATTATTATTTTATTCAACATATTTGTTAACGTAAGTTTGTAACATGAATATTATTTAATTCAACATGTTTATTAACGTAATTTTGCAACACGAATATTGTTTAATTCAACACATTTACTAATTTAAGTTTTTTTTAACATGAACACTACTTCCTAGTTCATACGCTCCGCTGCCATCTTGCTAATGTTTCTCTGCATGACCAACAGGGTACACTAATGGCGGCGTGGCTTTTTAACTTTGCGAAACAAGGCACACATTTAGATCCGACTAAATGGTCTGGCTTATTTATTTTTTTTTAATTAAGTACGGAATTTGCAGGTATTAAAATTTCCGAATGCCTCAAGGACTCTTTTGGCAAATAAAATTTTATAAATTCAAGGCTTGAATAGAACCCACTACCCTTCCAACCAGGTCTTCGATTTTGTGTTCAGACATTAACACAAATTTTCACGCTGCCTTAAACATCTATGCAAAAACGTTTGACATTTCTTCTACTATTAGGCGTGTTTGTTAAATTAGTTTAGTCCAAGCGGCGATCGTAAAAAATTGTTCTGATTTTATAGAGAATAAAACTTTCAGAAAAAAATAGTAAGTACATATCGTGACTCAAATCACTTGCCTAGCATTTTGGAGTATTTACTATAGTTACATAAAGTTAGACATTTTGATTTTTAAGAATTTTTTACTTTTTTTTTAATAATATTGTAAACTCAAAAATATAAAAATGCTGGTTTGCTAATTTTGACAGTTTTTTACGTGTTGTCAACTTAAACCGACCTAGTGAAAATCTCAAATAAATGAATTGTATATAATCTACGGTTACACTTTTATATATAATGAACGCAATAGTGTCAAGAGTGATAACACTTTTTACATTGTAGCACGATACCAAACACGCCTATTAAATTAATTATTGGTTCTTTGACATATTTTTATTTTGGACAGGGGACACACTGGTGAATTAGACGCAATGGGACTGCACAAACTATAATAATCGAATGAAATAGTAAATAAAAATAAATAAAAAATACAGTGAACAAATTAATGTTATATTTTTTTTAAGTGCAGCGGTAGTGGTTATTTTTTTCTGTTTATAAGTAGGTACAGGACCGGTAATATATTAGCAATTTTTTTCACACGTTTAGCAAAAAATATGGTTTGATTTTTTTATATCCTGCACCTTTATTTAAATTTTTTGTCGTAAATATTTAAACAATGTTTAATAAAAATATGTTTAAAATTTATCTCATTAAAAAATCATTAGTTACAGTAGTTTCGTCCTGACAATTTGAAAATTAACAAAAAAATAAACGAAATATTAAATCATTTATGAATTAATATTTATCTTCTTTTTAATATTTTATGTATTTTTTGTTTAGTTGTAAACACCTGTTGACTATCTTGTTTGGATAAAATGTGTGGTGATTTTTTATACGTGAGTATTATGTATTTTTATTATTTTGTGTTTTTTATTAAATGTTGCCCACTTGTTCTGTCATGGAATGGTATATTATTTCAAACATTTGTCTATAGGTAATGTTTAGTTAAAAAAAAATTATAATGAATCATATTTTTATAGTTAAAAATTAAGTGTTAATAACTGATCGAATTGTATTTATATGGAAAGTTAACTATATTATGATATAAGAAATATGTTCGCAAATTATAAAATTAACTTTAAATAAATTGTAATAATAATAAAAAAAAAGAAGTTAATCATTGGTATTTGTAATAATATTATTAACGACATTTTAACAATGTCGTTTTTTTGTGTTGGTGTTTTTGATTGTTACTAACTTTTTTTCTTATGTATTTAATTATTTTTTATTTATATTTATTTGTATCTGAAATAATGAAAACAATAAACAAAAATTACATCGGCTATAATTCAACAGACGTGTTCTTTTGATGAGTAAAGTGGTTTTCCGAAAATAAATTCACACCATAACCTGAGAGCTGACGACGGATTTATTTTAGGTATTTAAGCAGTCAAGAATGAGTAAACCAACCTTAAACTCACAGCTTATTAGACAGTTGAAATGTAAGGTGTTGTTACAATCCCCCATTTTACCAGACTCTAATCCAAGAACAGGTAACAGTATCAATATTTTCAATAACAAATCGAAAAAAACTCGAGTCGCAATGCGAAACCCTGCTTTATTATCTGTACTTAACTTTTTTTTTGTTTTTGGGCAAAATAAAAAATTTTACCCTTTAACGCATCCCTGAAAATAATATTTTTTTTTCTTAATTTCAATATTCCAATCAATTTACCAAATTAAATTCACTAAGTAAATCCATATCTACAAACTAACGTTTTCATAAAATTTTCAAGTCCGGTCCTGTCAAGCCGATTTTAATGAAATTTTGGCAGCACATTTTTATCTCTATTAGTAATGGGTTAAATTTCAATTTTGAAACGATTCGGAGAATTTTTTCGGTATATTTGGGCACAAAAATATTTTTCAACCTCCGAAACCCACCATTAAAGTGGCCCGATCGGGCTCGTTTTAAATAGGCTTCGTGCGGTGATGGATTTCAATGTGTGGTCCAAATTTCGTTAAAATCAATCATCTCCTTCGAAAGTTATTGCCCGTACCCCTAGGTCCCGCTATCCAACCGAAGAAAACCCTATTTTTCAACCGGATCTTTGTGTCTTTTCTTGCAGTGTCTTAATATCTTATAACTTAATATATTTTGTTTTAGATGACGAAGGACTCGCGCCATTTTTAAAAGTAATCCTCCAAAAACAACCGACAGTGTTGATACCGAGCATATCGCCGCAGCTCAACTGTTCCGACGCGAACGTGATACGGATTTCGTCGAACAGTTCCGACACGAACAGCGACAAAATCGCAAAGGCGCCGAAGGTCAGAGAATACAATCCGCGCAAGCGCCGTGCGAAAAATCGCAAACGAAAATCGAACGGCAAAACGAACGTCGTCGGCGCCAATCTCAACGATATGGCGTACGTGTGTCCCAAATGTTTCACCAGATACAACAAGTTGAGCAGTTTGCGGTCTCACATTTCGAGAAATTGTGGCAATCAACAGTTTGCGTGTCGCGTTTGCTTTAACACCTTCACGCGCCGATCAACAATGGTTGATCACAGATTGAAGTTCCACGGAATCGGCAAGGACGAACCGTGAATTTCAAGGACGTTTTGTTGAGTTTCGGATTGTTTGACGTGTTGGTAACGCGAGGGTCGCTGAACACTATAGAATCGCTTTTGGCACTTGTACTCAGGACCTTCTTTAACCTATTGGAGACCCTGGGCACATTAGGATAATGGGACCCCCATGACCTTGGCAGAGCACTGTTTCGTTAGAATAGACAAAGAAAGTAGATAAGCAAGGTTCTGGATTTATTTTTATTTCTTTACAGTCACCTTATTAAATGAATAGATAATAGGTATAATATAACCCAAAAAAGTAACTCTTTTAGCATTCACAGGTTAATGCTTAAAAATCTAGATGTTGATTGAAGAGGTACCCTTCTAGATTTGAGATGGGCAAAATCGTTAATCACTTCTTTAAGGAGGTTGATCCGTTACAGTCCCAATCAAAAGTAAGTCGAATTCTAAATGGGAACTTTTCCATAATAAATTTTTACAAAAGTTGATGATACCAATAAATTATTGTCATAAAGGCATAAATAAATCATTTTTTTTAATATTAATTAATTAATTATTTCTAACTTTTGAATTTTTGTACAAAGTTAGGTTAAAAAAAATAAATTTATATAAATATCTGTAATTTACATATTTTTTGCAGTAAATAATTAAAAAAAAGAAATTAGAAGTAATAAAAATTAAAATTAAATCATTAAGTTGAATATTCAGTTAAAATTGTTAAAACTGTCAAGAATAAAAGTCCATAATCGAAAAGTGCTAAGGTTTAATGATTTATTTTATTGATTAAAAGTCTCCTAATTAAATTGGAAAAAATATTAAAATATGCGTAAGACATCGATGCTTTACATAGTTAGTTTTCGGAACTGTTGACATTATTTGGTTATTTGCAGAAAATTAAAATGAACAATTTGCATGCTAGTTTGACATATTTTCCATAAGACTACATGTGAAATTTTTTTTAAATTTTTAACTTTATAAATCTTCTAATGATTTTGGATTTTTTACAGAAAATTTTGTCATAAAAAAATCTATCCAAAAAACTTTATTTCAGATTTTTTTCATTATCTTCGTAAAACGGCTCAACCTTCTTAACATCTATGTTTTTAAGTATATCACCGACAAACTGGTTAATCTCTCTTGAAGCATTGTACTTAAATTGTATTTTTATGTATTTAAATTTACCTAAACATGCTGAAATCGGAAAGCCTGATTTTCGGGCGAGAGTAGAGTGTAGCTTCGCGCATGCGAAAGCTAATAAGCAAGCTGGTATTGTCATTATCGTTTGATTTTTTCGAAATAAATACGTTTTTCGGTAACAAATATCGGTTATCGTTCAGTGATCTGGCAGGAACTAGGGGGCCCTTATCGATCGCGGGGCCCTGGGAACGTGCCCAGTGTGAACGAGGTGCCTGCTTGTACTGGCTGCGAGGATGAAAACGACGTCACTGCTGGTTCGTGAGCGTGGTTACAAGCTGGATTGCAAAATTAAAACCGAGACTATTTTTCGTGCTTGTTTTTTCGCTGACTTGTAGCAAGAACCAATCAGAAGACAGTGTCTTGTCACACGTGGCCGACATGGACAAACGCCCACAAACAAGCACGACGTCATAGCGTGCGTTCTGTTCAAAGACAATAAACGTCCACTTTCGTTCGAACTGTCACTGCGCCCGCACGCCAAACCCATCTACAAAGCCAGCCTGAAAAGACGCATCGTGTGAAGCGAGCACACAGAAGCGATCGCGAAACCCAGCGCCACAGCGCGCTGGGAAGCTGGCGGCAAAACCAGCCTCGTGTGCAGCGGTATTTATGGTCACTATACAGTGTAGACATTAGCTAGAGATCTATGCGTTGTTTATTGACGCAGTTTTAACTTGCAACTGCGCAACTGTTCGGTCAACGCTCATAAACGAGACAATCGGTTGATTCGACGCTTGGCAGTCGGTCGACTATAAAATCGCGCCGGGCCTAATTTAGAAACTGAATTTTTTGAAGTACAACTTCTTTAAGCACGCTTGACTTGGGGAATAAGCTGGTGAATGCGTGACGAGAGCGTTACGAGAAGTGTGATCGGGCGAGGCGAACGGAAGTTGAGAGGGAGATATATTATATTAGTCGTTCGTGTAATTGGTGTTTAGAAATTGTTCTGAAAAATAAAAAAAAAATATTCCAATAGAAAGTTTAGATATATTACTGTTTAAAATATACTGTGATTTTTTTTTTGAGTTCTATTTATTTTTATTTCAGAAGTGCGACTTAGTTTTTGAATGTAATTTAAACTGTTTTTGACATAAGTAAAGGTCGCGCACACTTATCAAGCGCGGACCAGCACAGCGCGCAGCGGAAAAGTCTGTCCGTAAAGGCATTTAACGGAGCAGCAACCAGCAACGACCGGAAGTCGGTCGCTTGCAATTTCTGTCTGCCCGTGCTGGACCGATCTAGTGTGTCGTTTTCATTCTCCATTAAACAGGGTGAACCCAACGTTTTCTTTTCTTCATGCCTCGATATCGGAAGTACATACTTTCGGCATCAATTGTATAAGGCAGAAAGTCTAACATTTATACGCATTGGTGGGGTTACACGCACTATGATGCGGAAAGTACGCACGTTCGGGCGGCAGTAAAGAAATATAACCTATAAACTGTTGTTTAGATTTCGTTTCCATAGCAACCCTATTACATTTTAGCTAATAGTCGCGAACAGTGTTGTCATTCGTGTTTTTACGTATAACCTCAAAGCGGCTTGCTTGGAATTTATCTGTGTTTTTATGTAATTAATTAATTAATGTATTTAATAAGCGTACTTACGACCGAGGTATGAAGAAAAATAGTATATACACTACACTGGCCGAAAGTTTGATTTTCTTGCACTGCACGCCATGACAACCGAGGCGAAGCCGATGACATCATGGCACGCAGTGCATGAAAATCAAACTTTCGGCCCTTTTGGGGTAATATACTATTTTTTCCTGGATGCTTCCTCTTCCTCCTCTTCACGCAATATCAACAAAATAAAAAATTCCTCCACCAACTCACTCACTACTCTAAAACTACAAACTGTCTGCCGTTGCTGGTCCGTGCTTGATATGTATGCGCGATCTTTGATATAGCAGTTCAATTGTTGTTGTTCAATTGTTTCAGTTTGATGTTAAAATTTGTAAACGTTACAATGTCTTAAAATAAATTTGTTTTAAAAGTTTTTTTTTATAAATTAATCGATACAATTTTTTGATTTTTTCTCAATAGTTTTTTTTAGATGAGTCTATCATTTTCATTTTTTTTTCGAATTTTCGGCCGGATACGGGATACGTCATGCAAAGGTTTAAACAATTTCAAATATATATTTATTTGTGTGTAATTTTTTATAGTCTAATATTTATTTTTTTATTTTTCCAGGTTATTTATCGAAAACCGATTTTACATATCATCGGCTCGCCGCCGCTGATAATGTGGCGGAAAAATTCACGTGTCCGAAATGTTCAAAGAGTTATACGAACTATCACAGCTTACAGTGCCACGTTTCGAGGAACTGTGAACTGACAAAGTTCACGTGCTATGTTTGTTTGAAAACTTTCACCAGAAATCATTATATGAAAAAGCATCAAATGAAACATTGTCTGCGTTTTCAACAGCAAAATCTGACGTGAAATAAAAAAAAAAAAAACATTTTAGATCTCTTTTTTAAATAGTAGGCACCTACGTTATGCTGCTAGAGCGGAAAGTTTACGTTTGTGACGAGTGTTAAGTCGTCAACGCGACAAAACTTTTACCAAGTGCGTCGAAAGAACGTTGAATACCTACAAAAACATCGTAAGTCGATATAGTTTGCAATTGTCGCGTGGGATGGCACCACTTTCGCACGTACTGAGAAAAGTTTTATAACAATGCCTGCATGTATCGTCGATTTGAACAACATTTTGTATTCTAATATCACAAAATATTTGAACGCGTAATAATTGATTAAGGTTGATGTGCAATTTAAACGACATGTGGCGTCACTTAGTCGCTCTGACGTCATCAGTGCTTCAGTGAGGATCGTTAACCGGACAATCCTATAGGTTTTATTTCATTGTAATTTTGGCCAAGCCCATAAATGATTGAGATTCAACGATTCGTTTGACGTTCCTGAATTGATATATACAGGGTGAGTTTTAAGTTGATGCTTTTTTTACAGCGTGTAAAAATCAAATAGACGAGCAAATATTTCAAATAGTTTTTTTATCAAAACTCAAAAATAAGAGAGAAACAGCCTTTCGAAGTTTAAATAAATTTTATTAAATTTTCTTTAATTTTGAGGTCGGTCCTGGGGTTATATTATGTCACTATGGAAATAAGTTGTTATATTATCAACTATGTGTATTGTTCTGTTTTTGAGAGAATTGATAATAATAACATATTTCCATAGTGACATAATATAACCCCAGGACCGACCTCAAAATTAAAGAAAATTTATTAAAATGTATTTAAACTTCGAAAGGCTGTTTCTCTCTAATTTTTGAGTTTTGATAAAAAAACTATTTGAAATATTTGCTCGTCTATTTGATTTTTACATGCTGTCAATAAAAAGCATCAACTTAAAACTCACCTGTATATTTTCGTACTGCAATGAAAGTATCTTTTTACCATGTGAACCCTTTTAAAATTTGGAAAAGTTTTGAACAATGAAATTGAAAACCAAGACACTTTTTAAATGAAAATTGTGTTGAGTAATGCTTAATTTGCTCAAAGGTTGCGTAGGTACGTATTTTTATTACATATTTACTGAATACCTGTACCTAATTGATGGTTTTTTATTTTTTAGACATTTTTTTAGTGGTATAATTATTTACAAGGATAAGTAGTAGTCAAGATCATAGTATACGTTTTTTTATTTCTATTTATTTCATTTATTTTTCAACAACAATATTAGTTGAACTACAAATTAACTATACCAAAAATTACAAATTTTTTTATAATACGAAACACGTCATAAATAGGCGTTGATGACGTCAGATGTTAAGCGACTATGATCGACAATGTGTCTATAACTTATGATATAAAAAAAAAGAACTAAATTGAATTTTACATTTTGTACCTATGTATAAGAAGGCTGTAATCAGGAGACCATGGCTTTCTATGCTTGCCGTGTTTCGAGACGGACCGTTTTCTGGCGCACGCGAGATGGCGCTGTTATCACTACCTGGGAAAACTTCGGTTCTTTCCGCCTGTTTTCGCTATAGTTCGTCGTGTTCACAGACACCACACACATGTAAGCCATGAACGTGTGTGCGTTATCCAGTAGTCGACGCCATATTGGTTCATGCGACACATATCGGTCTACCGCTATACGCTCGAGCTGGGTCTCCTGGTTACAGTCTTCTTGGTATAGCTCAGGGGTGCCCAACCAGTCGATCGCGGCGTAATTTTAAGTAGATCCTTATACTTTATCTATTCTAACATCTAAAAATTCAATTTTCAAATTTTTACGATTAACTCTTTCATTGTATACGCCCGCCTTTGAAAATATTGCCAAATCTGGACAGTGTCAGCGATCTCATTAAAATTACTTCACTATATTCCTAATTTTGTTTCTTTATTTTTTTTATATGACTGTACAGGGTGTCCCATTAAGAATGGGACATAGAACAACCGCAGATTCTCCAATTAAAAATAAAACGATTAAGCGAAATATGCTTAGATAAAATGTTACTCGCTCTACCAGTGGCGTACGGCAGGAGTAAGTAATGCTTGTACCCCTTCTAAATGTTACGCCGCTGTCTAAATTTTAATTTTGACTATAATTTTAATTTTTTTGATATTTTCTAAGTCAATAATGTACACTTGTTAGTTTGTTGTAAAGTCATTGGTTTTCGAGATATTCGCAGTTAAAGATAGATAGACATGTACTTTTTATTTGTATTATTATTAATAATATTCATTTTTACAATTTTGTCTTAAAAAAAACTGCGAATATCTCGAAAACCAATGACTTTACAACAAACTAACAAGTGTACATTATTGACTTAGAAAATATCAAAAAAATTAAAATTATAGTCAAAATTAAAATTTAAACAGCGGCGTAACATTTAGAAGGGGTACAAGCATTACTTACTCCTGCCGTACGCCACTGGTAGAGCGAGTAACATTTTATCTAAGCATATTTCGCTTAATCGTTTTATTTTTAATTGGAGAATCTGCGGTTGTTCTATGTCCCATTCTTAATGGGATACCCTGTAGTATAGGTACTCGATATTGTATAATTTTTATTCCCACTTAAATGTTTAATACACTTTCTATATTTGCAACGTTATAAAAGCGATTTTTATTTTTTCCCGCATATCGGTAGATCGCGATGACACTATTTAAAAAAAAGTAGATCGCACTTACTGATAGGTTGGGCAGCCCTGGTATAGCTGCTGTCATTTTGTTGGCAAACAAATAAATCGAATATAAAAGTTTTTAAAACTGTGTATTTTTACGCTTTTCGTTTTTTAACTCCCGACTGTCAGTTGCCACGAAACTTTTTTGGCTGTCGTAATCTTGTATTTCTCATAAATCACGGGGCCTGCTTATATTGAGGCTCGAGGACGGTCTTAAGATTGCGCGTGATGTCAAAAACCCCCTTTAGGACAGTTCGGCGCATTTCTCACCAGAGGTCTCAACCATTCCTTTGGGTTCCGAATCGACAATCACCGCCAGACATAATTATATTTACAGCAGTGTTTGAGAAATGGATTGAATTATTTGACTTTGCGTGTGACAGTGGGGGTAAAGTTGCCATTGCAATCAATTCTCAAACACTTATTATAATTTTTTTCTTTTGCAGAATCGTCGCAGGCAATTTTACCAGACAGTTATATCTCGCTGGACTTCCATACCGAGCTAACAAACATAACGAAAAGTGAACAACAACAGCCGACTGTCGTTCAGAATTATTGCGAGTACACGGAAGAACCTGTCAAGTTTACTTGCCCGAGATGTTTCAAGACGTATGTCAACTCGCACAGTTTGGCGTGTCATATATCGAGAAAGTGCGAGAAGCGCTCGTTCAAGTGCAACACTTGCTCGAAGACGTTTACTCGAATGTACTCCCTCAAACAACATTCGAGGATTCACTACATTGTTAATAAAAACTACAAAGTGTGAATGTAAAAAACACTTGTTCAAGTGCGACACTTGCTCGAAGACGTTTACTCGAATGTACTCCCTCAAACAACACTCGAGAATTCACTACATAGTTAATAAAAACTACATAGTGTGAATGTAGAAAACACTTGTTCAAGTGCGACACTTGCTCGAAAACTTTGACTTGAATGCATCTTCGACATTCAAGTGTGAATGTAGAGAAACACTTGTTCAGGTGCGATACTACTCGAAAACGTTGACTTGAATCCGTCTTCATACAAGTACAAATGCGGCACTTACTTGAAGACAATAACTTGAATGCATTTTCTCAAGTGATATCTGTAAGTGCAGTGCAGAACAAAACAATCAAAAGTGGCACTTACTCTAAAATTTACTAAAAAAATGCTTATTGAACATAGCGATGTGTTTATGTAACTAATTCTACTAAGTTCAAAAAAGTAAATGGCCATTCAAGTGCTGCACTTACTTGCTCAAGTCAACAAGAATAGTGATTCAATATCCCAAAATGTGGGAAAAATTCGGCCGAGTGCAAAATTTGCGTCATGTGAACTTTATCGCTGTAAGAAACAAATTTTTCTTGATATAATCAAGTAACTCGGTTTTTTCCTAAAAAGCTTCCAAGTTTCATTAAAAATGCAGTGAAACTGAAACTTTGAAAAATTGGGACAGTGTTAAAAATGGCGGAATAATTTGAACTCAAATGTGAATATTATGATTGTAGTTAAGATCTGAAAACTGTGAACTTGCTGTAATATTGTTTTGTTGAATAGAACGTATACTGGTGGATCGATGACGATTTTTTAGCAGTTGATTTTATTGTAGTGATGTGTCCCCATGACTCTTTATTGGGAGCTGGCTCCGTGCGCTCCGCTCACTAAAAAGAGTCGCTCAGAGCGAGTCGTTCAAAAGATCGACACTACACAGTACGCACTACACAAGAGGGCAGACTGCAGAGGTGTGAACTGTCATCATACATGCTCAGGAGTTACGTAGCATTGCACAGCGCAATACATATGTTATTCGCAATAGCCGAAATCGGCCACTGCCCGAAATTTTTGCCCACAACGCGTTGCGGGTAAGGAAATATACTCACAAAGCGTTTTCTGTTAGTTTTTGCGGGGCATGGGTAAAATTAAACGCCCACAACGCGTTGTGGGTAAATGCTCGTACCCACTACACGAATTAAAAGTTTTTGAAGCGTCGCATCGGTTTGTGGGCATTCCAATCTACCCACGTTGCGTTGTGGGCGTCTCTTCTTACACACGATGCGTTGAACCTGCTAAGTATGGCTTCCTCGGGATCAAAACAAGGATTTCTTCACTGCCTGTGTTTTAAAGCATGCGGAACAAAGGCATGTTCTTGTGTCAGGAAAAATATTAAGTGCCACTCAAAATGTCACAAAAGCAATTCGGGCAAGAATAAGTAGAGCGTGGAAGAAAAACTTTGTGAATTTTTTGGTATATACTTTCATATTTAAATGAACTCAGTGTTTATTAGGTATTTAGATACTATACATGTTTTTTGGAGTTAAAACTTTATTTTCATTGTAATATAATATGATATTAGTGGTATTATTAAAAGCTATTAGAAAAATTGTTATTATTATTATAACGCATCGTGTGTAAAGAGACGCCCACAACGCGACGTGGGTATATTGGAAAGCCCACAAACCGATGTGACGCTTCAAAAACTTTGAATTCGTGTAGTGGGTACGGACATTTACCCACAACGCGTTGTGGGCGTTTTATTTTACCCATGCCCCGCAAAAACTAACAGAAAACGCTTTGTGAGTATATTTCCTTACCCGCAACGCGTTGTGGGTAAAAATTTCGGGCAGTGGCCGATTTCGGCTATTGCGAATAACACATACACTCAGCTCTGAGCTCCTTTTAATATGATTCTGATCTTATATTATTCGCATTTCGGATAAACTATAAAGTATAATAAAAGTTAACAATAATAATGTTTATTGCTACAATATTATATCTTTGTCAACGACGTCAATGTGAATGATTTAAGTCACTGTTAAGCTTAGTACTATTACACTTACAGTGTGTCATTCAACATTAAATGACTCAACAATGATAACTCCGTGCGTGCAAAATTCACTAATGCCTTTGTGGCCTGTGCTGTGTGCGCTCTGTAAATGTGCGAATGCAACAGTACAGAATAACTCAGCACAGAGCAATGGCGCTCGGAGTGAGTCATTCACAAAAAAAAGAGCTGAGCCTGTGCTCATTGGATTCAGCGTGTCAAAATCTACCGGGTAACCTTAATATCAACCCGTTCTGGGAGACTTTGATTTTGAAAATTTTTACAGGCGGGGGGGGGGCGACGATTATTTTTTCATTTTAAATAAAGTGCAGTATCGACCGGAAATTTATATAATATATGGTTGAAAATGACTTGGTCCTATGCAAAAAATCATGCTGAATCGAATGAGCGTAACTAGAAGCCTGTAGCTATTGTAGTTTTCGAGTTATAGCGTTTTTGATTTTTTCGACACATCACTATTTCATTGAGTTAATATTAACTGCAAAGGGCAGTAGGCAGGACCGTTGCCATCGTAAAACTGTTTGTATTTCGTTGGTTTTAAAATAAATACAGTAGAACCTCGATAAGTTAAAAACCTCTTTTCAATTCCCTTCCCCTCAAAGCCTAAAATCTCCATTACTTAAAGCACAAACCTTCGGTAAATTATACCGAACGTTGGCCCTCGATAACGTAAAATAATATTTTGGTGGCCTCTATGTGAGTCATCGTGAATAAGTATACAAACAAAAGGTTTTGTCAAGAGCTTTATTAATATTTAAGTTGAATCTCGTTCAGTTAAAAACTGAACTTCCAAAACCTCTCTAACTTCAACTCTCGCGATAAGTAAAAAACTCGATAACTTAAATTTTTTAACGTTTCCCTTAAACTTTAACTTATCGAGGTTCTACTGTAACACATTAGTACTGTGGTTCGTGTGTCGGTTTCGTTTTGAAACAAAAACAGGTGATTCGTTAACAAACGACTAAAAGTTGAATCAACGCCCGCCACTATTAGAATAGTATACTTCGTTCAAGGAAAGAACGTCTGAGAGGCATAGGCTATGCACATTCTTTCGACAGACGCACTTTCCCCGGCCACAGTATAACATTTTTTTCTTATTGTCTTAAGAATAGCTATTGTAATTGTACTTTATTATGATGCCGGCACTTCACATGGCTATTTGTATTTGGCAAACAATTACCAAGTGTGGACAGTCTATTTGACAAAGTGTTGGCCTTATTTGCCTATTTGACAAACAAGGCCAGTACCAAATACGCGTTACCGTGCGCTTGTCGGTTTTTCGAGGCACATCAAAGGAGTCAAATACGCAAATACGCAAATAAACCGTCCACACAATGGCCATATTCAGAAGCGCACGCGCCGTGAACCTGTACGGACGTGCAGTATTTTTGTGTCTGTGCTGTGAGCGAGAACTGGAACAATTACTATTGAAAATGAATTGGGACAACGAAACAGTGCTAAAATTCCTGGAATTTTGAACCTGCGTTCTGCTGCCAAATGTTTGTGTGTTTGCTGTTTGACTGCCATGTGTGGATGGTCGTATTTGCCTCTATTTGCATGTTTGCCTTGAACGTCATATATTTTGCCAAAATACAACAAACACCCAATAGCGAACACAAATAGCCATGTGCAGTGCCACCTTGATAAATGCGAATTGGACATCGGACTTTTCAGTCGAAAAATTTCTATAGCAACTGTACTTCGTTGCAGAGAACACAAATGAATAAGTTAAAGAATCCCGCACAAACCTTATGGGATTTGGTTCTCGCTTAAATTGATCGAAAATGGTTTCATTTTATTATAATTTAAAGGTCACTAAGAAAAAGTGTCCATGGGCGCATAGCCTAAAAACCAATCGATTTTCAGCTACAGATTTTATATATAGGGATATATGCATTGAATTCACAATCTTTAAAAAATCGTAAGTTCTAGAAATATGTTTTCGAGTGCGCTGAATTCGAATATGACATTATTATTTTATACAGGGTGACACCTTCCAACATATCTCGAAAAATAGAACACTTCATGCAAGTGCGGCTCAATATTTTGACTGAAACGTCCGATGTCAAGTAAGAATATTTGACTTGTATACAAGTTAGTTCATAACGAAGTATGGTTTAGAAATAATCGACTGATTTTTTCGTGTGGATAAGTATCAAAATATATTTATAAATGTATAGTTGCGATCGTGTTTGTCTTTCTCTCCAATCAAATGGGGTGAACTGAGAAGCATAGATTCATCTTTTTTTGACACTGCTACCAGTGGCGGATTTGCAGTTTTCCGCTCTAGGCCCCAGGCCATGTAGAAAGTACCGGCCGCCCCTTTGTCAGCACCCATCATATAGACTACATGATGAATTTACTTTATTGCTAAATATTATCGAAATCGATTCAGAAATTTAGTTAACTATAATAGCTGCTAGTTTGTCATATTTTCCGAGGTTTCAGGGATAATTGTGCATTTAAATAAAACATTACCCGAATTCGGTCAATGACCGAAATAAATGCGCAAAACTAGTTTTGACCAACGAATATTTCCCAAACCTGAAATCTTACATTTAATCGGGTATTGAGTGTTATAAAATGAGCAAAACTAGTTTTGCGCATTTTCAATTGGACTAAACTAGTTCTGTCCATTTCTGAACGGACGGTACTAGTTCTGCTTGTTTCATTTAATCAACGTACAAAACTCCGAACCCGAATAAAAGTAGGGTTATGTTCTTGTTTATGTACCTATCTATTGAATTGCTCTCCTGAATGTTATAATTAATCTGATTGTGGGATATTCAGTGTAATAATTAAGTAAAAATGCAAGATGAATTCGAGTCTCAACCACACACAATCTGTCCTTTTTCCGATTTACTTTTCTGACGGTTTCCCGTTCATGAAAAATGCCAATTTGTGATTTTTATTTATCTCAAACGCTGGAGAGAGGGTCGCCATTATCAAATTTCTGCCCTGGTTCGAAAAAATCGTAAATCCGGGGCTGATTTATAACAATTTAAACCATTTAATTAATATTCTTGCCATTTTCATGTGTCAGTATTAAAGAACATGTTTGTGAACTCTGTTGTTTTTTTTTATTATATTGAAAAACAATAAAATAATTTAAACATTTAAACTTTGTTTTTTTAATTTCTACTGTCCGAATAGAATAATTTATTAATAACAAATCAGAGAAAACAAAACAATGCGTTATGGTTGTATTTTTTTAATATATATTGTTTTTGTTGCATTTCAGCTGTCAAATATCAAAATAATTTGTTGTACACGTGCCCCAAGTGCCTAAAACAGTACTCCAATCACAAGAGTTACAAGTGTCATCTGTCGCGTGACTGCGAATTTAAGAAGTTCCCCTGCCACATTTGCGGTTGGATGTTTTCGCGATGTTTCGACATGAAGAGGCATTTGGTGAGCGTACACGGCGCCGCGGTCGACGGGGTGCCTAAGCGGCGTCTGAATTTAACGGAACCTTCGGGAAAAGCACCCGACGAATTGAATTATAACTAGGCCCATGTACAGTTCAAGACCAGGTGTACGTTGCATACTGTTACGACACATCAAGACGATTGATAGATCGCTAGCTCGTGAGACATTGACGATCTACTCTAAAAAGCCTTATTTACAGGAAAACAAAATTGCATTATGGATTTGTATTTTTACACCGCGAGACGGCGCGTGTATCCAGGTGTTGATATATATTTTTTTTGTAATAATTGTAAATACTATCTAATAATATATTTTTCTACAGATTTTTTAAATTAAAATTAACGGCACCCGGGCCAAGCCGGGGCGAGTCGCGTAATGATACATAGCCTATAACCAAAGCCAGGATGTATATTATGTATGTGCAAAATTTCATTGAAATCCGTTTAGCCGTTCAAACGTGAAAAAAAGACAACTAAACACTGTTTTTCACCCCGTGTTATTTAGTAATAAAGAGTAAAAGTTTTGTTTGTTTGTCGGGGATAATCTCAGGAACCACTGAACAGATTTTATTTTTTTACACTGTTCGAAAGGCGACACGTTCCTTTAAAACATAGACTCTAATAACTGGCTGACCCGGCTTCGCTCGGTCGAAAGTAATCTCAGAAACTGTTAATTTTTTTTTACTGTTCGATTGGTGATACATTGCTTTAGGACGTAGGCTGTGATAACTGGCCAGCCCGGCTTCGCCCGGGTGAAAGTCGGAAGTAATCTCAGACTTTGTTTAACCGATTTTAATTTTTATTTCACTGTTCGTTATAGATGATTTTGAGATTAACTTCATGACATAATTTTCGTACTTATTTCGTGCGATAGTGTTTTTATATTTTAATTTTTTTGACACGAACTAATAAAATGTGGTTCCATTTAAGATCAGCTTGTCTTCGACTTTTATTTTTTGTATTTTGTATATTTACGAGTTTAATAATTATGTTGATAATTAAATAAAAATTTATTAATTGTGATTAATATGCTAAGATTTGTTTAATAAAATTTTGTTACATTTTATGAGAGCTGTTGACTTAATTCGCCAAATAATTTATTTCGTTTCAGTGAGAGCTACCATTTATTTTCGTTAGATGTCGCTAGTGGTAAGTAAGGTATGTGTCAAACGCTCGGAGATTAACGTGTTCAAGCAACACCCATCTTTACTAATTTTATAAAGGAGGTATAAAGTTTGTAAGTTTGGGGATTATAGGAAGTAATCTCCGAAACTGCTCATCCGATTTCAAAAATGTTTTCACCAATATTTAGAATAGACCTTCAGGATGGACTATATATTATCACTTTTCGTGGATACCAATTTCGCAACGCAAGTCGACCAAAAAGGCGGTGGCAATCTACAAATTCGGACGAAGCTCCGGACCGGACCGCTAGTTGTTAAATAAACAAACGGAATTGGTATTTGCGATGACATAGCAACGAAAAACGACACCGTGCAGTAATGGGTTAAGCGAAGAAACGGCACCGATTGGCTGGCGGGTAGAGGTAGGTACGAATGCGACGAGGGAAAAATTCGAACGACACGATTCTTTCTGTTCAGTGTTTACTTGGTTACAAATGTTTACCCATGAAGATTGACACCTATCAAGTTTTTTTTTTTTTAATTATTTGAAGAGACAAATTTAGTTTTTGCTGTTGGTAATATTTTTTTTTTTTATTTTATATTTCTTCAATGAATACTTTTATTATAGACAATGACATGACTAATATATTATTTTTTTTTTCAGAGAGTAAAATTCATTTTCGAATCACAAATCAAAACAGAGACCCGTTGTCAACGGCTGAAGAAATTTACGAGTGTAACAAATGCCTGAAGAAATACGTCAACTTTACGAGCTACAAATGTCACATTTACAGAAAATGCGACACTCAGGTGTTTTCGTGTCTCATTTGTTGCAAAACATTTTCGCGTAACAGTTACCTCAAGAAACATATGCTAGCCGCACATCATACTTTCGAATGAATTGTTTGTTTGTCTTTTTTTGCACGACTCCCTATAAAATAGTTGCTTTTCATATGCTATTTAAAACCATATGAGCAACAGAGACAACAAAGTAGGCGTAGCCAAATTTCCAATATGGCCGATAACTGTCAAATACTTATTATGACGTGAAAAGTAGCTATTTTATAGGCGGTACAAAAAATATAGTAGTATATGAATCTCGATTGTAATGCTTTTTTGACTCGCGTGACTGTTGACAATCGCTGGTCGCTCGTTTTACCTGTACATAACGACAATGCATTAATATCTAGATACATATAAACTGCTGTTATCTTTCAAAATATCTCGATTTTACAACTGTACTGCGGTGTTTATTTTTTTAAGCTATTGCATAGCTTCTATCGCGGGCTTTGAGCGCGGCGACCGAATCAAGAAATTCCGTAACGAAAAAACCTAACACCCCCCACTCCGACCGGCACAGCGGTGCGGCGTTGACAGCCGTACATCGTCTAACGTCGTTTCAGTTCGGCAGACTTCGGCACGGTGTTTGTGTACTCATAACTGCTCATAACTGTTTCTATCTTTATTTGTGTATAAATGAATTTATATATAATACTGCTATAAAAATAACCTAAATTATTTAGGTTATGTGCAGAGAAAGTATATATGATATTATATCTATATAAATGTACATCGCGCGAAATTCTATGATCAAACTCTTAATATCGTTCTTTTTGTTCAAATTTTTTGAATGAATAATTGTTTTGGTGTGTAATTACACTATTTATACCTTATTATTTATACCTAGCTATTTTCGTTTTATAGAGAAGAAAAACTTAAAGACCGAAAAAGAATATGCAATAGCTTTACCGCGGCAGTCCCCGTGTGCCACACGTATTTTTTTTTGTGATGATATTAAATTATTTATTAAATTATTATTATTTTATTGAACGGTATTTGTAAACAAAAATATTAATAAAGAAAGCTTTAAAACACTTTTTTTTCCTAATTGTAAACCGTAATCCCACGACCGGTATATTTGACAGATATCAGATATGTCAATACTGGACACTTGTCACGTCGCGGTCGTTGGAAAGTAGACGACAATTGATAAAATTAACAGTATACCTACTTAACAAGTCGCCTACCTATCCCGTTATATTCCGATTACGACCAGCTTTATTCCAAATCTTAGTAGTTTTCCGGTTTGTAAGTCGTGGTCCATCGCTATTAGCTGTCGTTTCGTCCACAACTGCCTTAGACGCTTTTAAAAGCGGTGTGACAGCAGTCCTCCTCGACGTCTGACAGACAAGTGTGTTTTCTGCTCGGTCGTAGTGGGAAGCGCGAACTACGACCGAGCGGAAAACACGCTTACCTGTGAGCCGCCACGTATAGCTGCGACACCGCGTTCGATAATGTCCTGCACTGACCCCCCACTCAGTGGTGTAACTATACTATAGTGCCCGCGGTGAGAGTTGAAGCCAGGCACGTCATCAATAATATCGTAGTGAACGCCTACTTGCCCGCACACAGTGGCGTGTGGAATAAATTCGACATATCCATTTATAGCGGTAGAGTAAAAATAAACACTCGTCGCACATGGATGTCCGAAACAGCCAATATTTAGCAAGCTAGAAGGCGGGCGCAACGCGTTCACGTCACTATGACGCGGCGGCTTCATCTTTCGCCGCAGCTATTCTACCTGAGGCCCGTGGCAAATTCATCGGATGCCCTCTTTTATACAAAAAAAGCTTCACGTTGTAGTTTCATCTTTATAAATCACAAAGCAAAGTATATATTTGTATTCGAGTATGTTCTTGAGTTAATACCGAACTTAAATTGATTAAAATCTTTGATTAACGTCTGATTAGAACTCTGCAATAAATATTATCGACCAATTTTTCAGACAATATATTAACAAAATATAATTAATACATTAACGTTTCGATCCCGATTTGGATCTTCTTCAGAATGGATCTAAAAATATAAAAAAATAATTAATATTTATTTAGTTTCTATTTATTTTTAACGAAATTCGTGAAAGATTTTTTTAATGTTGAAATATTGACTTTCCCGAATTTCGTTAAAAATAAATAGAAACTAAATAAGTATTAATTATTTTTTTATATTTTTAGATCCATTCTGAAGAAGATCCAAATCGGGATCGAAACGTTAATGTATTAATTATATTTTGTTAATTTATTGTCTGAAAAATTGGTCGATAATTTTATTTATTTTATTGATTAAATACAAAATTAATATTTTTTACCAAATTTTGTAATAAATGTTAGGTTCCTCCTGTTTCAGTGGCCTCTCGGGCATTTTGCCCGTTCTGCCACCCTATTGTTACGCCACTGTCCCAACATACGCTTGCCATTTATGCGTTGAAATATATCTATCGCCCGATAGGTGGTATTTACTGCGTGTTCTGATATTATAAATTTGATTTTAGGAACCGAGTTATTAGATTCGGCGATCCTGAGTTCGATCGGACCGAAGCATAAGATAATCGTTTGGAAAAACACGGCCGATTCGACGAACAGTTCCGGACCCGACTTGCGGTTCAGCTGTCCGAAATGCGGACGAGTTTACACGAAAGTCGATTCGTTGCGAAGTCACATGTCGCGAAAATGCGAATCGCAAACGTTCGCCTGTCATTTGTGCGACAAGCGTTACAAGCGCAAGTTCAATCTCACCGAACACCTTGTATACATCCATTCGTTCCAAAAAGGCAAGACTGTGCCTTGCTAAGACGTGTGTAGGCTTTGAAGGCCGACGTTGTTTCCGGGTTTCATTGGCTATTTCTACTGTTGGATTTTTAAAAGAAGACCGGTCTATGGAATGTAGTCCTATGACCTTATTGCAGAAGAGCGCACATGTATTTTATATTACATAATATTAGTAAAAGGTAATGATCCTGGAACCGCTTCTATTCAATAAGGGAGTCCAGTCGACCAAACGTTTAACAATTGTGTTATCGCGATAATTGTACTATTGCTATAGCTGTACGACTATACAGCGACACTTGCTAACAGTACAAAAAAATCATACACCAGACAGTACATAGGCGTGCGTCCACGGACTAAGTTGAGAGGTGTTGTCTGAATATCATCAAAATGGAAAGTAAAAAGGGAAAAACAGTTAGAAGTGGCGCTAGGGAGGTCATAGCGAATGTAATTAAAATGTGCGAGTTAGAGGCTCAAAATAATGCCTTAAAATTTAAAGCTATACATTGTTTGCATGCCGTGCCATGCGCCGCCTATGAATTCCGATAATTTGGGAACACATCAGCGACTTCTTGCCCTTTCCCCACCGGTCTTCTTTCGCCGATCGCACAGTACCTGATGTTTCGTCGAAGGTAGACATTATTAAAGGCGGTGTGGCAACTCGATTTAATAATTTACTATATGAATCATTGTCTATCTACTCAATGTGCGGTGAGCGAAGGCAACAAAGCCTATCGAAAATATATCTGCGTCTCTTTCTTCGATGTAATTCCCTGATTTCTCCTGATTGGTTGATGTACTTACATTCAATCTGAATAAAGTATCTCTGTTTCAAAAACTGTGTCTTTTCTATGACGTTAACATGGGCGTACCCAGCTTTTGGTCCAGGAGGGAGCAAATTAGAAATTTCTTAAGCCGAGTCTCATGTGCTTGCTTTGCCCTCCTGGATACGCCAGTGCTTACGGCGTAAAAAAGACAGAAGTATATGTTTGCATCCGAATGGTTCGATTGCGATTTTATTTCTATGCTCAGTATAGAATAAAAGTATATATGGGCAACTCACAGATAAGTGTGGTGTCTAAAGGTTAGAAACAGTGCTTGGACTTCTGCTGGCCGACAAAAATCCGGCCTCGTGTGCAGCGGACTTAAGAGTGAGTGTGTTTTCTACTCGGTCGTAGTAAAGACTACGACCGAGTAGAGAGCACGACAGAGACCTGTGTGTCGCCACACCTTCTCTGATAATGTCCATCGCAGTTGTAGACGAAACGTTTGTTTTAAAGTTGACGTTTAATGAAACCGATATTTTTCCATTTTTAAAAATCTATAAATAATGAAATATGAATGCCATTTGACGGCAATAAATTGAAAATTCTATTTTTTATTTACAATTAAAAATGTTTATTTTTGTGATTGAGAATCAGTGTATAAATTTGATAAAAAAATACACAATTATTGTTTAGAAAGTGTGTTTTATTTATAATTCTATATTCGTAGTGGGTATAGTAGAACCTCTTTAAGTCGAAATCTCCAAAACTCGAAAAAATCTTTTGTTCCCTTCCTTTCAAGCCCCAAAATCTTAACTCTCTATAAGTCGAAATAACCAGTGAGTTACCTACAAGCCATTTTTCCTCCATAACTAGAACAAATAAATTGGACCTCTGTATCTCGAACATAGCAACTCAAAATTAGTTAGAATGAATTTTAATCTCTACAAGTCGAATATTTTCTTACAAAATCCGACCAAGTCGAAATTCTTCATAAGTCGAAAATTCTATAATTCGAATTTTTTAGCGTCTCCCTTGAAGTTCAGCTTACAGAGGTTCTATTGTATACAGGGTGAGTCAGACCACCCGTATCAGTCGTTTTTTTCGAAAACGGTTAGTCGTAGAGAGTTGTGTCAAAAATCTGTATTATAAAAGCCCTAATGAAGAATCGAATGGTGATATTTTTTCCCCCCGGAAAGGTCGGCTTCCCTGTTAGTTTGCTCCGGAATGTTCAGAACTCCGGAATGTTAAATGGCACGATAGGTCGAAAGTGGTATTGTTGAAAAGATCTTTAAAAAATAAGCAAGTTCTGTAGGACATTTTTTTTTGTTACTGCCACCCCTGTTAAGTAATATTCGTTTGAAATTATTAAATTAACATGTCAGAATAACAAACTTAATTTTAAAAGTCGGCATTTAAAATCTAGTTACCTAATTAAACAATAACACAAATGTTCAAACTGTCTTCAATTTACTTCTAAACACTGCGGAGCTCTTCTAGATATGTTAGTACTCATAACATATCTAGAAGAGTATTTTCCGACAAAAAAAAAAAACACTTGCAATTATTGAAAACTTATTGGGACACAGTTTAATTAGGTAACTAGATTTTAAATGCCGACTTTTAAAATTAAGTTTGTTATTCTGACATGTTAATTTAATAATTTCAAACGAATATTACTTAACAGGAGTGGCAGTAACAAAAAAAAATGTCCTACAAAACTTGATTATTTTTTAAAGATCTTTTCAACAAAACCACTTTCGACCTATCGTGCCATCTAACATTCCGGAGTTCTGAACATTCCGGAGCAAACTAACAGGGAAGCCGACCTTTCCGGGGGGAAAAAATATCACCATTCGATTCTTCATTAGGGCTTTTATAATACAGATTTTTGACACAACTCTCTACGACTAACAGTTTTCGAAAAAAACGACTGATACGGGTGGTCTGACTCACCCTGTATAATAATTGAAAAATATAGACGCTCGACAATACCACTTCTACTCGCTTAATATTATTAGCCGAGCAGCGAATTCTTAACAAATGTCAAAATCGTTTCATTCCGATTTCAAATAAACCGAAAAATATATTTTAATTTTTTAAATATTTATGTAAACCTTGCCAACTAAACAGCACGTGACGTCACTGAACTGTGACACCTTAATCGACATTCAAGATGGCAGTTATTTTTTTTCTGTTTCCGTAAGTTAATAATAATTGTTTTCAGATAACCGTGTCCGAAATAAGGTCATTGGTCAACCCTCGAAACGTAATAGGTGAGAGCTAGCGACGGATGCACGATTGACTATACGATCTGCTACCGTTTTACTTCCATGTTTCCGTAAGGAATTGGACGTATAGTAAGAGGGTCGGTAAATCGTGTCCGAGATAAGGCCAGATTATGATTGTACAACCCTAGCGAACGGTAATAGGGTGAGAGCTAATGACGGATCGCAGATGTACGAACGAACGACGCTTTGGTAGCGTTTTACTTCCCTATAATGAAATGGAAGTACGTCGATTAGGGTCGGAAAATTCGAGTTCGAGGTCAAACTTTGATTGCACCACGCTGAAAACATGATGAAAAGTGATTTTTCTGCGCAATTTCTTCGTTCACAATAACTTCAGCAAAAATGTACCGAGTTGATATTTTTTTTTTCACAATGTTTGCCTTGATGGAAGACACCGATTGATTTTGGCAAGGATGGCTTTGGAAATACAGTCGGTTGGATTACAAGCAACATGACTATTGGCATTATATTATGTTAAATATCTCAATTTGGTTTAAATTAAATACAAGTTAAATCAAGTAGTAGACTTAGTAGTGCCTTCATTTGCATTACATAGGATTCACTTTAAAGAAAATAGTAGGCTAATTTTGAAATTTTCTCTGGTAACGCTAGATTGATTTAAAAATGATTTCTGTATAATTATTTATTGTCAAAAATAGCATTTTCTCACGGTTTTTGTGGACTGACCCTCTTCAACTATTTGATATACAGGGTGTCCCACGACATGACTGCCATAGCCTGGGACTGTGTTGCTGGGGTGATTTCAAGTCAAAAATGTCTAATGAACATATACCCGGAACGCTATCCTAACTGAGCTAGAAGCATTTGAAATTTTAGATAAGTAGTAGTAGGAATTCGCCCTACTAATTTAACCATTTAAAAAGAAATCGCTTTATTGAATTAGTTGCTCAAAATGTCCACCCAGTTGCTGTGTACATAGTCTAGCTCTTCTTAGAATTGAAGTGGTAACTCTGCGAAGACTCTCAGGATCAGCACAAATAAATACTAATGGTGATTCACAGCCACCTGGTCTTTTTAATAATAACAAAATCAACAGCCGAACCTAATACCTGCATTAGTGGGCTTACTTATTTAAAATTTCAAATGCTTCTAGCTCAGTTAGGATAGCGTTACGGGTATATGTTCATTAGACATATTTTTGACTTGAAATCACCCCAGCAACACAGTCCCAGGCTATGGCAGTCATGTCGTGGGACACACTGTATAACTTGAACTAAATCTAATCAACTGGAGATACTTTAGCATGTAAAGTCAATATTGTGTTTGAAATCAAATTATTTTTGGAACTTTGGGTTCATGATTCTCGATAATTAAATACGAAATCGCAAAGTAATTGTAACGTTTCTTTTAATTCTCGAAATTTCGTCGAAATCGATATATCTACCATATATTGTCGACTGTCAGTTCGATAGAAATTTTGTCGTGCAGTGTATTAAATTGTAAACTTTGTTTTAATTGTCGAAATTTCGTCGAAAACGACACGCCATATACTGTAGACTGTCTGTTCGATAGATGATATCACAAATTTTGTCGCGACGTATAAAATTTTAATCTTCCTTTTTAAATGTCGAAATTTCGTCGAAATCGACAACGCCATATTATATGCTGTCGACAGTCAGTAACATGGTTCTAACGCGCAACATTGATGTCCAGTTTCAGATTTCGACAACGCTTATATGGTGATACAGCCAAAGATGTTCTACACGGTGACCAAGACAAAAAAGCTGAAGCGGCGTCAGCGCGGCACGATCCGACGCACGGACGATAACAAGTACATGTGTCCCTACTGCGCCAAAACAACGAACACGCTCGGCTCGATACGAACACACATTTGCATGGACTGTATATTTTCTCCAGTCTACACGTGCCGTTTGTGCAACGGCTCTTACAAGCGCAAATACAACCTCAAACAACATCTCAAGATGGTGCACAATCAGGACATTTACTAAGCAATAGATGTTTAAAGCCCGTCGTCCACTAAGAATTTTTGTCGTACAAGGCGACTAGCAGTTTAACTGACTTATCGATTTCTGAAGCCAGTCGTCCACTAAGAATTGTCGCGTGCTAAGCTTTACGAAGTGTCTAGCCGTTTCATAAAACTGACTTAAGGTCGGTGCTGTGGCGCTAGCTTTTGTGACGGTTTGGCTTCATGATGCCGGATTTGTGGACAGTTCGGATGTTAACAGAAAACGGACGTTCGTGATCCGATTGGTTCTTGAAGCCAGCAGACAAACAAGCACGAAACATTGTCCCGGTTATAATGTTGAAATTCAGCCCGCAGCGAAAGCCTACACGAGTTCCGGCAGCGAAATCGGCCTCTTGTGCGGCTCGTCAACACGCTTAAACGTTTTGTAAAGCGGCCATTTTATTTAAATTTGCAGGTTCACTTTGTAAGACAATTATTTTCTAAGACCTTGAAACAGCCGCTCTAAGCGTAACTACCCCCTTCGTGAATTAAATTACACAAATTAAGCGTTACGAAAACTCAGAATATGTGCCTTCTAAGAAGATGGAGGTCGCTTGCACATGGCTCTCTAGACATCGAGTTTTATTGAATTGAAATTTTCCTCCTCGTAATGACTGTTTTTTTAACAACATAATTCGAGTGTGTTCCAAAATCGCTGCTATACTTTCGTGGCGGTGATTGTAAATATTTTCATTTTAATTTTGAGACAGATATTCCGAGTTTATAGTGGACAACGGGCTTTAAATATCGCAAGGGTTGTTTATCGACGATTTGGAGCAATGAGAAGCGACAAGAATTTGACTTTTGTTCATTGTGTAACTTCAAAACGACGCACTTTACCAAAAATACAACAAAAAAAAATGTTTTTTTACTGAACGTAGAATTTGTTATATTTTTGGATAATTGTGCGTTGGAGCCAAATTGTTAATTTTAATCATTATATTATTAGTTTTTATATATTTTTTTTAATTATAATTTAAATAACTCGTAACCCAAAAAAGAATGTTTATTGTTTTAGTTATGTATGACGAAGAGGCTACTAAGTTTATTAGAAATATTTTGGCTTTAATTGTTTAAACGTTTGATTTTTAAAATATTTATTAAAATGATTGCAAAGTTGTTGCGTTAATATTTTTGCGAGAAAACAAATTGTGCAATCGGGTTTCTATATTATCTACATTTAAGTGTGTAGAGTTCGACCGAAGACTAGATGAACGAACGCCAATAAAGCGAAGGAAAATGTTTATTTATGACTTTTTCTTACGATTCCGTATATCCGATGAAAAAACGGAACTCTCTCGAGTCTGTCCGTCTGTTACAGATCATTCTCTCCTAATCTACTGGACGAAAAAAGTTGTTATTTGATACATGTATAGAGTACAATTGGGCTTTTGAATGAAATTTTTTTTTGTCATAAATGGAAAGATCGTATATAAGTTTTATAACAAAACTATTTTTCTTTTTTTTTATTTTCGTTATAATTCAAAAGTTATATCAAATTAAAAATAAATTTTTGTACCCAGTTCCGAAAACGCGCCGACATTTCCCGAACATAATGTGACGTCATAATGTTTTAGTCAATACACATGTAGAAGCCATTGATAGTATACTGCGTATATACATTTTACCATTATGACGTCACAACTGTCAAAAACAATTTTAGTGCGTTTGCAGTCACGTAATTTTTTTTAATATTTTATCAATTTTAAATTGCTTATAATTAATTTAAAAAAAGTTTTTTGAAAGTTTTTCGCATCGATTATCAATATTATTTATAATAAAGTTTTAAAATACAATAAAAAAATCGATAATTATTTTTTTTTTCAAAAGCCTAATTACCCAATCACGGAATTATAGCGTTAATAAACGAAACCCGATTTTAGAGGTTAATTTTAGGGGGCAAATTAGAAAATAAAAAAAAAAATTTCAACTGCACCGTGTGACGTATCAAACGAGAGGGTTCGCTATGAGAAATACAAAAATATTTTTTTTACAATTTTGAAATACACAGCTTAAAAGATATTAAAGAAAATATCAAGCGTCTCCCCCCTCTTATCTACGAAACTACTAGACCATTTTTTTGATGTGATAACGTCTTATAAATTGATGAAACACCGGCTGCACGCACGAAAAAGTGTCACGTTCCGCCTGAGCCTGAGCGTGCAAGCGAGAGCGCGGTATAAGCGACAGAGAGGCACGATCGGCCCAAGCGTCGGCTTGTACGCATTTCTCTCTCTTCTCGCGTGACGTCAGAGAGTTCATCAATGTTTCTTTATGACGTTATCACGTAAAACTATCGTCCGTAAACCGACTTTACAGACAACCAATTTTTAGGGTTCCGTACCCGAAGGGTGCTAAACGGGACCCTATTACTAAGCCTCCGCTGTCCGTCTGTCTGTCCGTCTGTCTGTCAGCGGGCTGTATCTCAAGAACCGTAATTGGTAGAGAGTTGAAATTTTCACAGAGTGTGTATTTCTATTGCCGCTAGAACAACAAATAATTAAAAACCCCCCAAAACTCCCAAAAGAGGAGCAAACTAAGTTTTTTGCTTATAATTCGCTCAATTTAAATCAGATCGTTTCGAGACCTGTCTTAAACGAAAGAGGAGAAAATTTTACATAGATTTTGTATAACAGAATTCGTCGAAACACTTTTTTTGTACAGCTTTATATAGAAATATAATGTATAAATTCAATTTTGTCTAATCCATAGCATACACGGAGATCGTCTGTCTTCGTTTGTTGCATAGTGTACTATGGGAATTTAAATATTGCGTATGTTTTGTCTTAAAAAAAAAGATTGCATTTGTTCAAAAACGAATGTCATTTCAAATATTAGTCAGTCTTTTGACATTAGTATTTTTTTGCAACGCCTTCTGAGTTAACGATTTGAATAACTAATTTTAATTATTAGAACATATTGCTTTGACAGATGCAAACGTCATTTTTTACATTTTTTACCATTCCAACACCATGGATGAGCGGAATGAAACCAAATTTTGGGAGGATGTTTGATATGCAAATATGAAGAGGCCTATTGTTTTTCAGAGACGTCGGCGCAAGCGCAAAAGAAATATATATTATAATGTTGTTTTTATAAGATAATAGTATACTTTTCATAAAGGCGTATTATTTTGTTTTACAGGAGTTTTGTAAAATAAATTTTTGAAAAAAATCGGCGCATGCGTAGAAGAAATATATACTATAAGGCTGTTTTTTATATAATAACGGTATACTTTTCATTACGGTTTATTATTCTATCTATGTTTACAAAAGTTTTGTAATTTTTTTGGGAAAAATTGGCGCATGCGCAAAAGAAATATATGCAATAACGTTGTTTTATATAATAATAGTATATATTTCATAATGGTTTATTATTCTATTTTAAAAGAAAGTTTTGTAAAAAGTTTTAGGGGGAAAGGCGGCGCATGCGCAGAAGAGATATGTGCTATAACATTGTTTTTATATAATAATGGTATACGTTTCATAATGGTTTAATATTCTAAAGTTTTGTATTTTTTTTTTTTTTGGGGAAATCGGCGCATGCGCAACAGAGATATTTGCCATAACGTTGTTATTTGATATAATGGTATATTTATCAAAACCTTATATTATTTTATTCTACAAGAAATTTTTGTAAAAAAAGTGTTTATAATATAAAAACGCCGGGGTGATATATGTAAAATTTGACGCCTTGAAATTCTTGAACTACTTGCATACTCCCACTGGTTACATATTGTTATAGCGCCTCTTTTGTTTCTTTTACAAAAGTATTTAAAAAGTACATAGTGTACGGAACCCTTCGTGTGCGAGTCCGACTCGCACTTGACCGGTTTTATTTTTTTTTAATATTCTTTGTTTGTAGAATTGTTACACTTGTGTGATTTTAAATGAAATAACACTCAAACAACTTGATTTTCTCTCGAAGCCGACTGTTTTTGTCTCTTGACCGAAGGTGACCGAAGCTTCGGTCGGACTCTATAAAGTTAATCTCATTGAAGCCAAGTTTACCCGGTAAAGTGTCCGACAAGATTTCGTACGCTATCCGGAGTTAAACATGTTTATTGTGTTTACTAATTTTATATCATCATTGCCACGATTTTCCTACATACAATACGTCTTAGTAGACGCTGATAGTCTGTGTTGTTAAGCGTCTATAATATACAATTCATTCATAATACGTCTTAAACTGTTATTTAACTTCGCTTTGTTACGATCTAAGCTTGCAATCCAATTATGAGACACTTCCAAATATCCGATCGACCAAGGGCGTAGATATTTTTTTTCTGAGGTGGGGCTTAAAGCAAAAAAACAATACTTTTTTAAGTTTTATTAATACGAATGACCTTTTTTAGCAATCCAATTTGAAATCATTTTCGCAACAAAATGGTCTTTTTTTCGTTTGTTGGGCTTAGTGCCTGTGTTCCTGATGAATCCTGGGGGGGTAATTACCCCCTGTACCCCCCTTATCTACGCCCTTGCGATCGACTCGAAACTTGGCATACAAACGTAATTTCGATGACTCATGGATGTTATTAATTTTAGTGTATTTAAGACGCTAATGACCTAAGTTGTTAAGCGTTTATAATCATTCATTAAATGGATCAGCACATATAGGACATATTGTCGTGGCAAAGGCGTATATAAATAAAATAAAAAATTTTATATATTAACATATTAACACTTATTTAAAAAAATATATATAAATTTTAACTGTTTTGTTATTTTTTTAACAGTTGGTAGTATATAAATGCACGCAGTATTATGTTTTTTATTGGACGCTTCAATTTTTCTTTTTCCAGTTTTAAATAAAATATTCGTTCTTGTGCCTTCTAATTTTTAAGTTAGTGTTTACTAAAAAAAAAATGTTTTTTGTTTACATTAAATTATTATTTTTTACTTATTATAATTTACCATCTATAATTATTTATAACTATTTTTGGACAATAATAAAATTTGTGTTCATGTAATCATTATTTGATTTTAACATTTTTTTTTATATCGAAATTTATTGTTTTCAGGCGGTGATTTTTATTTTTAATAGAAATACAGTAAGTTGGCTCGTTACATCAGTAAAAAGTAAAGGCCGCTGGACACGAGGCTGGTTTTGCTGCAGGAACCGTTGCTGGGACTTGTCGCGCTAGCTGCGAGGATGGAAATGACGTCACTGCGGGCTCGCGTGCGCGGTTACAAGTCGACGCTGTTTTTCATGCATGTTTCTTTGCTTGTTTCAAGCAAGAACCAATAGTATCTTGTCACGTCAGCGGTGTGAGCAAACGCCCCCCCCCCAAACACGACGTCATAGCGTGTGTTCTGTTCAGAGAACACACTTTTGTTAACATTCGAACTGTCACTGCGCGCGCATCAAACCCATCTACAAAGGTAGCTTCCAGTACACGCGCCACAGCGTGCTTGAAAGTGAAGCTGCCAAATCTAGCAAGCAATCTAGCGGCAAAACCAGCCTCGTGTAAAACTACTTTTAGTACGTTTTATTATTTTACAAGTTTGTCTGTTCTTGTTATTATTAAAATATAGTTCATATTTTGCGAGTGTTCATATTAACGCGGATCTACTGTACTCTTTGAACATAATCAGAATAATACCACCCGACATTCGGTTAAGATATTCCTGTCGCATGTTTTAGTGAAAACTCGTGTTTTTCTTGTCGCAAAAAAAACGGATTCTACAAAAGACAACTGTTAAAGTTATACGTATAGAAAGGTTAGTATTTTTAAACACATTATGAGGACTTCCCCTTCTCGTTATTAGGGCGTATATCGAGAATAAAATGACCAATTAGACATAGCTTGCGGGGTTTAAATTGCAGATGACAAAGTCAAATAAAAAATTAATACAGAGAGACCTGAATTAGATCTGTAGCGCTCCAAAAGGGGAAACTTTGCTTCAATTTGACGCAAACACTGTTTCTTCGGATAATACGAGCGATAGGGTGGAAGTCAAGTCTTTAGCGAAAGTCTTTCCCACCAACAGATATATATAACAAAATGGCCGTGTTCTTCGACAAGGATAGAAGATTTTTTTACTTCTTTTACAAGAATTCAGCCATTTGTTGGTAGGAAAAATGTATAACATTTTTGTTACAATCAGGAGTCAGCTTTGGAAGAAATAATTGTGTTTTGGTCCTTCAGTTCAGCATAGAACGAAAATCTAACCTAGAAAAGTTAGACTGGGATTTATTAGGGTGTCGGACTGTTAATAACGCCCGTATTTGATGTTTGACGTTTCACTCCAAATTTCAGGCTCTGTCTTAATAAATCCCAGTCAAGTTAATAATCATGGATGAAAATGCTAACAATTAAATATTCGAAAACGTGCTCACAATGTCTTTGTTACTTTCAGATGCTGCATTCAGCGATTATGAAGAGGCAGTTTATGAAAATCCTGACCGCAAGGAAGATCTTTACGAAAACGCATACTTTGATTCCAATTATATAAAACTAAGTGGAGATAATTCCAGCCAAGGCCACGATTATAATTCTACTCAGTTCGATTTTAAAGATGAAGGAAGACAAAGGATTATTTCACAAACAGTGAAAAGTGAATTATATGAGACAGTCATTGATCAGGCATCGTGTGAGGATTACAGCAGACGGGCAGAAGAACTGGTAGAGCCGCATTCAGAAAAGCAGAATCGGGAAACGAATTTGAGATCGAGACAGAAATACGCGAAAGGAACAAAAATTCGAACTCCGAAGTTTCCGCGGAATATTAATCGAGCATGCACGTGTCAGATGAAGAAATGCCACGAAAACATTCGAGACGATGCCAAATTGGAAATATTTAAAAGTTTCTGGGAGATAGGCAACCTTCCCAGACAAAGACGATTTATTGCCGAGCACGTGTCGCGCGTTGCTGTTAAAAAGGGAGGGGTGGAAAATTCCAGACGCAAGTTTAGTCAGATTTATTATTTGAATTGTAACGGCGTCAAGTATTCGGTTTGTAAAGACTTTTTTCTCAACACTTTAAATGTGTCGGAGAAGTTTGTTCGGACGTCTTTGGAAAAAAATGCAACATACACTTCGCTTTCGTCAAGGACATAGGGTAGCTAAATCTGGAAAGATAGAAGCTGATGGGGCTAGTGAGGTTGGTGGTCATTCCAGCTGCCAGACTTGGTTGATTTTTAAAGGTCAATTCACACATGCGGTACTGTGCGCCGACTGTGCACCGACTGTGTCGATTTGAACTAAATCGATCACCTGAAGTTTCCATTGAAAATGTATTGAATTGCACTGTTTAATTCACACATGTAGGTCTAGGCACAGACTGTGCTCTGACTGTGTTGCTTCCGACCGCTCTGAAAGCGATTTCTCAAGGTTACGGTCCGACACGGTAGGAGCACGGTACGTGCATAACCGTTCTAGTGAGAACTATCGGAAGGCTAATCTTTCCTCTACGGATATAGATCTTCTCCACTTTGTGTTCTTTTTTTGTATGTCTGGTTTTACAAGTTTTAGCAGATTGTCAAATTTCAAGAAAGTCATGCGAAAGTATCGATCAAATTGTTCGGGATCATCTTTGAGTTGAGCAAATGCTGTGTGAAATTCTCCTTCTTCCTCCCTAGCTCTCCATAAACGGTTAATCCAAATCTTCCTCTTTCTTTTTTTCACCTCTTCCGTTAATACTAGATACGCTCCGCATGCTATCACCACGTCCTCCTCTCTTGAATCCATGATACAAACAACCAACTGTGGCACGTAATAACATGATTGGTGTGAATATGCACAACACAACACAGTCGGTGCACGGCTACGACACAGTCGGCGCACAGTACCGCATGTGTGCAGCGACGCAGGTTTATTAATAATAATTGCCTCGCTGTCTTTATGCTCCTCGAGAAGGTCATGTTAATAGAAAAGCAATCTTAAATAATTAGTTGAGGTTATAAACAATTCCCAATTACTTTTTCTTTATTTCTCCTCAATTCATTATTTTTTACAATCTAAATGGTTTTTAAACCGTATTACATCGCTGATGCAAATGATCTTCAACCACTATAGCACCAATATCGAACATCCATGCCATTTTTTAGATTTTCTTAGATAGACAAATTTGACGATGGCTTGAAACTTGCCGCAATTAAAGAATCTCGTTTGGAAAGAAAGGGGAATTAAAAATACGTTAAATATTTCGATGAAGGAAGGTTTTTGGTTGAGGATCATAACCAAAAATCTTCAACCAAAAACCTTCCTTCATCGTAACATTCTAATGGACAACACTACTTTATACTGAAGACATCAATTATTTTGGTTAAATATTTCGTAATGAGGACATATTTTTAAATAAAAAAAGTGTTTTATTTGTGTTTTGTTGATCAATAAAGAATTTCTTGAGTAAATGTGTTTTATCTTTAACTCCGTAGGGCGTAGCCTTATCTACTACTGGTAGAGAACTATGTTTACTAAATTGTCGATGTTTTTGTGTATCGATAGTTTTCAAAAACTGCCGGCAGTTTAATTGAAAAAAATGTAAAATGTTCCTTCTCGTGGTTTCGTAACAGATTGCCAACTGTTACTATAAAAACTTCAAGACTATAGCCATTTTTTTGCACCCCTCTCAAAACAGCTGCTTTTCATGCCTGTATAACGGTCGCCTAATTACACTTTTAACACTAGTGCGTAAAGTAAAATAAACTTAATCGTACCAGCATTTCGATAGTAAATAATAGTCTAACCGCGTGAGAATTGAACGCAGCCAACATTATTAGAACTCAAAATTTATGTTAAAAATTTTGAAAATCAGCTATTTTATAGGAATTGCGTGCAAAAACATGGTATGTGTCTTGTTCGTAATATTGTGACTCGTGTGATTGCGTTAAAACTCGCTGGTCGCTCGTTTTATCGTATTTTCTCGTTCGTCGAATCACGCGTCATGTAAAAAATACCTTATAGCTCGGCCACACACATGTCAAAACTATCCCAACAGTCATTGACAAATGTTTGCTTCCAATGTTTGCCCAATGACGCGCCAGCAAAATAGCGTAGCTACACACTGGCCGAACGTTCACTGACGAATATTTGCTTCCAGAACACTTCCTCCCAATTATTTTGCAGTAGATATTAACACTATAATCATCACTGGTATCTTTCAATAATCATTTCGTCAAACTCGCAACAATGAGGATTTTGATTACAAACAAACAAATATACCGAACGTATAAGACCATTAAAAAATGCACATATCTAATTTTTATTTCAAATACAAAAGGGCTAGTTGTGTTAGTATTTAAATATTAATTATATAACTACGTATTCTCAAAATATATTTATTGCAAAAGAAAATACTTTTTGTGTTTCGACGAATCTGTGACCAGGCTCATTGGAGAGCATTTGTCAAACAAAGCTGACTCGGATTGGAACCTGGTCGGTATTTGTCGTTCTCTTCGACCAGTCTTCCAACACCTTCCAGCCTCGAACATTTGACGATCGTTGCCACACCACTCATTATTGGTCGAGACGCTGAAGATCTCAGCTGTTTAAAATCATAACGACCAGCCTTTCAACAACTTCCAGTCTCGAACATTTGACGATCGTTGCCACACGACTCGTCATTGGTCGAGACGCTGAAGACCTCTAAATTCATGATTGGCCGATGTTGGAACGTATTGGCCAAGTCTTGCCATGTGTATAGCCGCTGACTTAGCACGTATTTCACATTTATGGACTTATTTCTTTTTCGAAATGATTGACGGAGTGACATTTCGTAGCGGGTGCTGGCCGATTGGTTCACCAATAAATTATAAATATATTATATAACTCTGATTGTGTTGTTCTGTTTTCTTTTTTACAGCCGGCGAGATGATATTTCTGTCACCGGCCACGGTTCACTTGCGCAAACAGTACCGCAAACGCATCAAGACTGAAGAAATCGAGATGACGCCCGACAATAAATATAAGTGTCCATTTTGTCCGAACACTGGTAACACGCTGTCGTCGCTGCGCAGTCATATGTCCAAGGATTGCATAAATTGTCCAGTCTATGTCTGCACCGTCTGCAATATGCCGTTCAAAAGGAAATACAATTACATAACGCATTTTGAACGAATGCATCTCAACAAAAAACCCAATGTGTTCAATACGTTGTTGTCATGAGATTTGGATTGTTTTAGAACAAAATGTTGATTGTTGAGTTTATTATTATTATTGTTGTTCTGTTTGTTTCAAGGTCGATGGAATTGTTGACATTTGTTTTTTTTTTCGTTTTCTTATTTTATTCTCAGGTGGATGAATCTCACAAGTGCATTCTAAAATGTGATTTTTTTGAAGTGAAACTTCTTCAGCGACACATATCCGTTTGAAATTTTCTGTCGTTATATACAGTATGTAAACGCGTAAGGTGCACATAGGAAAATTAGCATTGGGAAAAAATACTTGGATCAGAGTTAGCTATGACTGCATTAATTGTTATTTCTGTTGAATTATCGTGGTAATCTTGAGGATTTCTATTTTATTTTGATTTATTTTTATTTTACTTGGCTTTTTTAATAATAAAAAGCTCTTATAAATCATTATTTTAATTTTTTTGCACAAAAATAAAACAAAAAAACAACTCCATCTGTTTGGAAACATTTCATTCAAAAATTGTCTGACTGGTATGACGTATGCGCGTTGGTAAATCAGTGACCCAATGTCTTTAGGTTCAACACGAATAGGCGGAGACATTTGATCTCGCACCGTATTTAAGTATTTTTGGAAATTTAATGTCCCATTAATAAAAAAAGTCCGATTATGTTGTAATCATTTGGATATTTTCTTCGGTAGTATACACATTCATTTTACAAAAGAATATTACCTGTCAAATTGAAAACAAGATTTCAAGGCTCACTCTGATCCAGTCATTTTTTCCCAATGTTAATTTCATGTGCACCTTACGTGTTTACATACTGTATAAGAGAAACCTTCGATATGCAAAACGGGTAACGCGTTGATGGAACTAGTTCAAAACTATAAAGAAGTTCCACTTCTCCGGTGAGCTTATGTGAGTGAGACTCGCACTTTTTTAAATTAAATTTAAACTGCAGAAAATACTTGAAACACCAGGTTATGTTTCTAGTGCGTGACGACATATTATGGAGAATGTAGTTAAAAAGTGTTTTTAACAGTCGCCTGAGTCATAATATCATTACGTACGAGATACATATAGTGTTTTTTGTAGAAATCCGATAATTCGACCAACAAAATCGCAGTTGTGTCGGACTTCTGTAATTGCTCTAGCAAATCAGAGCCATTACGAACTTGGCAACAAACATATATTAGTACGCGCCACGAACCTAAAAGGCTCGGAAGTTAGATGCGAATGCGGGCTTGCGCTTGTACAGTCTGTTGAAAAACTACAAACTTGCAACTCAACAAAACTAAAATAACAACTTGACAATAGCGAACTCGACTGTACTTTAAAGCAGGAAAGCGACAAGTGACAAAGGCAACGGAGCGATCACGGCCAATCACCGACGAGCGCGGGTTCCGTGCAGGTAGCTGGGAGGTGGTGGGAGTATCGACGGCTCTAAAATGTGCCTTTACGACGCTGTTTGTGACTAACTTCCGAACCTTTTAGATCCGTGGCTTGTACTATACAATCGCTTTGCACGTATCTTCTATAAAATAGTTGACTGGTACATCGTTATGTAATTTGCCGTCTATTTGGGTTTACGAAAACTTAGTCTGCTTTGCTATCTCTGTGTCGACTTTTGAAAACTACTGTTGGGTTGGTATGATGGCATTTATTTGTTTTAGATTACAGCACTAGTGTTAAACTTGTCAATTTACTACCGCTAAATACAGGCATTAAAAGCAGTTATTTTATAGGGATGTGGTGCAAAAAATAATTTTTATGCTAGTATTTAGAGTTCATTCAGTTTTTTTGATTTTCCGGTTTGACCTGCGAGTAAAGGCACTCGCTTGCGATTCGGTCATTATTTCGCCACCAACAGCCAGTATTATTTGGACCTAGTACCAATTATTGTAATTTTTAATAATACATTGAAAATTCAATTGTAATTTTAATAAGTTACGTGAATGGGCGCTAAAATTACTGAAATAAAATGTAATTTTTAAAGCGTATTAAAGTGGTCTTTAATACGCGAGATATAAGTTTGTGCAAGTCACGATGTACATTTTTATTTTTTTATATTTTATTTGTCAAAATAAAATTGTTGACTGTTCAAATTTATAATGCAAATATTATTACATCTATTTATTGCAACTGACAACTTATTATTTGATCTATTTTTATTATACTTTTTTTTGTAAAACGTGGTTTTTGTTGTTTTTAATATTATCGAATAAAATATGTTAGGATAATTTTTTATCGTTCGCGAACAAACGAACGAATTTTAAACAAATTTTAATACAAAAAAAACTGTGTGCATATATTTAAAACAGAGAAACTATTTGCTACTTTTTTAGTACAATTTAATTTATTTATTAACGTTATTGCATTTGTTTAAAATATGAAGTTTATAATTATCTGCCCGGTTTCTTATACAAAAGTTTCCCTAAGTAGCAGGCAGTACAAAATTTCGGTCGGAACACCCCATAGAGATATTACAATACGCGAGTGAGCATTAAAAGTGTCTGCAATTAAAAGAGAGAGAACAATTCATTATCTCTATGGTAACTAATGATGCAAAACAGCGTTAATTTGAGTGAACAAATTTATGGTTTTCTGCAGCGTTCTCTCTCTTAACTGAGGACACTCTCACTTATGGCAAGCATACGCACTAGCGTATTCTAAGTGTCTGCAATTAAGAGAGAGAGAGATCAGTTCCTTATCTCTATGCGGTAACCAATGATGCTAAAACAATGCGGATTTGAGTAAACAAATTTCTGGTTTTCTGCAGCGTTCTCTCTCTTAACTGAGGACACTTTCACTTACGGCAAGCATACGCACTAGCGTACTTAAGTTATTTATATATCTATGGAACACCCCGGCAGACGCATTGAAGGGATATTCAAAGCAGTCTGCCAAGGTGTTCCGACCGGAATTTCGTTCAGTCTTTTTAAATACAGTTTAGAAAAGCTGTGTTTTAAATACTGTGAAAATCTCAGCTTTGACAAAAATCAATTGACGTTTTCTACCCTGCTAGTGCGTGCTTTGGGGTTAATTAAAAATGTCTTTTTCGTTTTTTTGCGCTGATTAAACTACATACATTTATAAAATGTGTCGGTAGCTACTATCGTTATTTAGAAAAGGACTGGTGGGAAACCTTTGTACAAGTAAACTTGTTCCACAGGTAAGAAATCGTAGTCAGAGTGCCCGTCGGCAAAAATTTTACTGACACATACTCTCCCCAAACTTTGTATGTGGCTTCATTAGGCTTAGTCTGACACCTATTTCCTCTATGACTTTTCTTGATTTTGGGACGTTTTCCCTCTAAATTTTCCGAAAGATGTCGTTTTGACGACATGTAAAACTTAATAGATACTGTTTGTTTTTTTAATTGGATAGCTTAAAAACTTCAACCAAAATGTCTGACACCTCGAATATGTCGAACATATTCGAGGTGTCAGACATTTTAAATGGTTCATGTTATTTGTCAGAGAACATTATTTTAGCGTTTTGGTTGAAGTTTTTAAGCTATCCAATTAAAATAACAAACAGTATCTATAAATTTTTACATGTCGTCAAAACGACATCTTTCGGAAAATTCAGAGGGAAAACGCCCCAAAATCAAGAAAAGTCATAGAGGAAATAAGTGTCAGACTAGGCCATAATGAAGCCATATACAAAGTTTGGGGAGAGTATGTGTCAGTAAATTTTTTGCCGACGGGCACTCTGACTATCGGCTTTGGTATAACATTTCAGCTGAAACCCACCATTAGTGGAATTTCCACTGAAATTGCACTCGGTATTTTAAAAGATTTTCTATGACTTTTTAACACTTTCATGACTGTGATATATTTATTGCCTCGTCAAGAAGTGTTATTTTGGTAAGTAACGCGTAAAATTAATCTATTTATATCTCTATGATTTTTTATTACTTTTTCTAAGAAGGCACTTTTATGTTATTAGGTAGTTAATAATTCTTAAGTTTTTTTTTGGGGTTTTTGTTTTGTATATCGATATTGTCTCTTTATTTTGAAAATAAATGTTGTTCACACAATTTTTATTTTGTTTTTACGCCCCTCCACTTTTTTTTTAATTTCGCCTTTTTGCTCCATATTCAAAAAATTGATAACGATTTTTTTTCTAATTTCCGAATTTGAATTACGATTTGACGAGTTCCAATTTTTACGAGCACTCGGCCAAAAGTCTTTTGTATCGTTCCCGTGCGTCGTGCAACCATTCTTCACAATCGTTGATTCGTTCATAAATGTTTCGTTCCATTTGACACAACGCACCGAATCTATAACCGACAAACTGAGACGGAGATATGCATTCTGTTTCTGTCTGACAACAAATGCACATCGCAGTATCACTACTCAAGCGTACTAAGCAATTGGCTACAGATAGAAATAGATATAGTTTTCTATCTCGATCTGTTGGCTACAGTTTCTCAACAGAATGTATCACATAGAACTCTTTATTGATAGAGGAATTGTAGATTATAGACGCTTAACAGCTGAGGTCGTCAGTTCAGCAACACTCGGAGGAATGTTATTTGATTTTTTTTTATAAAAAGCGGATCGTATCGTTACAAATAAGGCCCGTGAAGAACCACAAGTCTGATCGTGTTCTGTTACTAATTGGATTGACGATTCTGTGAGACGCCATTGCTGCCTTGAAATAGCGTCACGTCAGTACGCTTGCGTTACCTTTAGTAACCTTTATTATGGTAGCGTAACCTTGATATTTAGTACCTTCTACATCATATAGAGGTGCTGGATCAGCTATCAAGTCGGAATATTCTTTCAAAAAGATCATCTTCATGAATGAAGACATTAAATATTAAAAAAGTTTCCACAAAACTCCAAAACACCTTTTCCTCGACGCACAACGATGTTAGCATTATCAGAAAAAAATTGTCTACTGTTTCTTGTGGTTACTATTTTAATATTCGACGCGTTCGGACGAGTTAACCCGAACGTGCTGCCACGCCCACACAGAATTCTTTCGGCAGCCCGTGACGATCGTCAATCCAGAACGATCAGTGTAATATTAGCTTGTTCGTTCGTATACGGACGAGTTGACCCGAACGTGCTGCCACGCCCACACAGAATTCTTTCGGCAGCCAGAACGATCACAGTTCGTTTGTATACGGACGAGCTGATCCGAACTTGTTGCCTCGCTCACACAGAACATTTTCGCCGGCTCGTAAGGATCGTCGATTTCGAACGACATACGCGCGTTCGGCTCGTCCGTTCGTATACGGACGACCCGCCCCCCGGAACGTGTCGCCACGCCCCCACACATTACCTCTCCTCTTACTGACCGATCCGTGTTTTCTGTTCCAGAGTTCATTTCTTGCGTGGATCCGTCGCGACTGTTAAACAGAGGCGGTACGGGCGCCCCGTCGGCTACCGCAGCGGCAACTGGCGGCGATTCGACGTTGCCGCGCGCAAATCTCAGTCAGATGCTCAAGCATGCGGCGAGAACCATCGAAAACAAGATCATCTGTCCGCAGTGCGGCCGCGAGTTCAAAAACGTCAATTCGTTGCGCGCGCATCTGTCGCAAGATTGCGGCAAGGAGGCGAAGTTCGCTTGCGTTCTTTGCTCGTCGCAATTCAAGCGCAAGTATCACCTCCAGCAACACTACGCCGTGCACAGAAATCAAATCAAACGAAGCACGCAGCTTCAACAGCAACACCAATAATATTACGGGCTATTTTTGTAACCGTTTGTTGTTGGATTTTTACGCCAAAGTTTTATATTTAGATTATAATATTATCAACTGTCAGTTCTGTTAAACTTAAATGTAAAGGTGGCACTTCACATGGCTATTTGTGTTCGCTGTTGGGTGTTTGTTGTATTTGGCAAAATATATGACGTTCTAGGCAAACATGCAAATAGAGGCAAATACGACCATCCACACATACCAGTCAAATAGCAAACACACAGACATTTGGCAGCAGAACGCAAGGTTCAAAATTCCAGGAATTTTAGCACTGTTTCATTGTCCCAATTCATTTTCAATAGTAATTGTTTCAGTTGTCGCTCACAGCACAGACACAAAAATACTGCACGTCCGTACAGGTTCACGGCGTGTGCGCTTCTGAATATGGCCATTGTGTGGACGGTTTATTTGCCTATTTGACTCCTTTGATGTGCCTCGAAAAACCGACAAGCGCACGGTAACGCGTATTTGGTATTGGCCTTGTTTGTCAAATGGGCAAATAAGGCCAACACTTTGTCAAATAGACCCTCCACACTTGGTAATTGTTTGTCAAATATGCCAAATACAAATAGCCATGTGAAGTGCCGGCATAACAGTCGGCGATCCCACGCACTGGAAAAACGTGAAAATTATATTTCGTTATAAAAGGGACCCCCCCCCCCTCTGTGGACAGTTCTGGCAGTTGGTGGCCTTACATACGATTAGAAAAGTTATATATTTTTTAAATTTTGGTTCTTCTAGAGTCATAATGTTAATATAGTTTAGTATTTTTAAATGTCTTCTTTTTACGTGCTGCGACCACTTCTCATTTTTTTACGGAGGCTGCATTTTTGAAGGAGAAAATTATTTGTTTTTGTTTTGTTTTTTTATTTTGCTTTTTTTAAATTTTGTAATTACTTATATATTTATATATAATATTTGAAATGCATGTGAGTACGTAAACATGAACGTTCCGAAAGTCTTTGTACTTTCGGATCGTCTGTATATCGACTGTCGGACGTATTTTTTATACATTTTTTAGTCGTTTTGTTGTTCGCATTTAAGTAGTAAAGAAACGTACAAAAAATTGTCTGTTTATTAGTGTATTTGCCATAAGGCACTTACACTATTGGCGTCGGTCGGATGGCGGGACCTAGGGGTCGGACCAAAATTTCTCGACGTTTCATAACTTTCTAAGAAGTTTGGCACCATTTTTGGAAATGTTTATATATATATGTATATATATATATATATATATATATTTATATATATATATAAGTGTGCGGGCAATAACTTTCGAAGGAGTTAATTAATTTTAATGAAATTTGGACCACATGTTGAAATCCATCACCGCACGAAGCCTATTTAAAATGGGCACAATCGGGCCATTTTAAGGGTCGGTTTTAGGGGTTGAAAAATATTTTTGGGCCCAAAAATACCGAAAAATTTCTCCGAATCGTTTCAAAACTGACATTTAACCCTTTAGTAATGATCAAAATGTGCTACCAAAATTTTATTGAAATCGGCCCGACAGGACCGGAATTCAAAATTTTATGAAAACGTTAGTTTGTAGATATGAATTTACTTAGTGAAGGATGAATTTAATTTGGTCGATTGATAGTAATATTGAAATTAAGAAAAAATATTATTTTAAGGGATGTATTAAGGGGTTAAAATTCTTATTTTGTTCAAAAACAAAAGAGTTAAGTTCACATAATAAAGCCACACTGCCTGTGTAAGCAAATACACTATATTGTCGGCAGGGTTTCGCACTGCGACCCGAGTTTTTTATAATTACATTATTAATTTTTGTTTCATGATATTATTCTTTTAATAAATAGTTCAAGAGGTAGCGACCAAAAATTCTAAGAATTTTTTCAACACTAATATTTTGAGATAGTTTAAAGGTCAACGGTCAGAACACTTGGCGTCGGACCGCTTTACAAGATGTACAAAAAAAAAAAAAAAAACAGTTTTGTTAAATTTGTTACAGTTGGACTTATGTATTTTCAACACCATCAATTTCACGAAGCGAGGATGAAGGTGACGTTGGAAAAACATGAGTCGATTAGTAGATTGAAAACAGTCAAACCTCATTTTGATAGAGCCAACCTAGTCAAAAATCGGTAGAAGCTCCAAGCTCTTCTCTCGAAATATTAACCTTTGGAACATTGTTTACAATTTTTGGGCCACGACCTCTTGGACTAGAAGTATACATAAAATGTTTCAAAAATATTTAGAATTGTGAATGAAATCTAGTCAGAATAGTGTGTATATAAACATTTTTTTTTTAGAAATATATTCATTTTGTTACTTTAGTTGAAAAACAGAAACCTTGCCGAAGTTGTTTTCGTGAAAGTAGAGTCCCTCAAGTAAGAGTTCGGACACTAGTTGACGTATTTGGTATACGTCATAACTAGGTAAACTACTACACTTAGACCAGGCGAGAATAAAAAATAATCAGTCGATGCTGTTACCTACAAAAAAACCACAAAATCGACAGATTTCTAATGCTGTGACGATCTGATCGCGATCGCCCGAGGATTTCGAAATTGTTCCGTCGATAAACCGTTTAAAAAAACGGTCCGTGCGTGATCGAGCACAGTCGGCCGATTTACTGTAGTCGTCTTAGTTGGGAATTTGACGAAATTTTTCAACCTGTATGTATATAAAAACAAAATACAATACTTGCTAAATATTTTTGATACACTTTGTATATATAAATATGTTGTTTAAAGTGCTTTAATGCTAAATAAAAACAAACAGCTTAACTTACGGTAATTTACCGTTACGTTACGATACCTTGTTGTGTAACGGACTTTAGACTAGAGATGGGTGTCTTCGAATAATTCGACTTACACTTTAGTCACATCGATTTGTCTAGTTGTTGATTGATAACAAAACCACAATAATAAGAAAAGCGGTTGTGGTTCATCTATTACAAACCCCCATTTACTGGATTTGAAACCGAGAGCTAGCAAAAGTGAGAGTCGATTTTACACCAACGGTCAAGATAACCCATTTCTAATTTTATATGTATAGTGAACTCAGGTCCTCTTTTTCTGTATGGTTTTTAATTGAATAATTATGTAATAAAATAACTGAATAAAGACAATGAGATACCTAAAATTGTAGACCTTAGTACCTCTGACTAATATATACAGATTGTATCAAATCAAAACGGTCCATAGGACATTCTGTGTGTAAGACAGAGACGATATATAAAGATCTAAAGCAGTAAGTAAGAATGAGATAAATGATCGCTAATATAGTTACTGTGGTTACGTAAATAAATAATTACGTACACTGTAAATCTTTTTACCAATTTATCAATTAAAACAACTACAAATAAATTTATTATGTTGGCGATTGAATTACCACCATAAAACCACTTAATTATTTGGATTTTTTCCCGAACAGTATAAATAGCCATTTTATCAATAATTTCACTAGTGAATACTGACATTTGATAAAATTGTGATTTTTACTGTAGAAAACAAAGACGATACTATCAGATTGTATAACCACAGTAACTATAAGCGATCATTTATCTCATTCTTACTTACTGCTTTAGTGCTTTATATAATATCGTCTCTGTCTTACACACAGAATGTTCTATGGACTGCTTTGATTTGATACAATCTGTATAATAATTTTAAAAATAAAAATATATATATAAAAAGTTTGTATAAAATATTATAATATAAAAACATTTGCAGGTATATTATCTATCCATATATATTATTATTGTAAAAATAAAAATATTAAAATGTAATTTTTATTTTGAAATATTTACCTAGTTTTTAGAAATTATATAGAAGACATTGTGTATAATCGCAATTTATAACCATTAGTTTGTTAAAAAAAATAATGACGTGGAAAATGTCAAATCTGTATAAATAAAATTTGTTAAATACTGATATATAATTTATTTATTTATTATTTCTCGCTATCAGTATTATTTGTCATTTTGTTTGTATACTATGACTGAGAAATCAGAAAAGTATGTCTGTCGCACAATTTCTCGTTGTTACATGCCAACTCGAGGTTAGTAGACCAAAAGTTGACTCGATCCGTTTGATAGTAGTGGAGGGATGACATCACCCGGCGGACCTGTTAAACAGTTTTTAATGGCGGTATTCAACAAATGTGAAAGAAATCAAAAGACAAATGTTGAAACCTCCAGAAACAACAGCCTTTGCAAATTTTCGACAGGCCCGTCGGAGTTCGTCACTAGGGGAGACGAACCGAATAATGGATACTTTTTCAAAACTTAAAAAAAACATATAATTGAAAGAAACATTTATTTATTTGTTGTTGCAATAATTGTGTACTATTACTCTTTACATTAGAAAAAGAATTAAACTTACATCTTTAATAAAAAGTTCTATATAAATTTCTTTGTAAAAAATTACAAATGTCAACAATGAGATCTTATGTACCCCAATATTAGATATTTAGTATTCTCAATAATGAATATCCAATATTGGGTATGGAATTCAATATTGGATATCCAATGATGGGTACACTAATAGGAACTTAAGGTATTTTCTTAGCCGCAGGCCGACATGAATTCAATATCTATTATTACTATATTTAAATCTTTTTATTATAAATTTTAATTTATATATAATATAAATTAATTGATTTATTGTCTTAGAACGGTTTTTCACATAAGTTTCCAAGGTTAATAATTGAGGAACGCCAAAAAATTTAGAGGCTTTTAAGTATCCCATTTCTTTATTCAATTTATCATTATATGCTTTTGCATCGACTCCGGGTCCCATTTCCTTCGTTGCTTTTTTCAGATAAACCCTCCATCTAAATAAATAATATAACATTTGAACACAAATTGCGTACTTCACTCGGTGTACCCCAATATTGGATATCTAGTATTGAGAATAGCTAAGTATCCAATATTGAGGTAACTACCTACTTCTACAAAAATTATATAGTTATGAACAATTTACTTAGTCCAATAATCGAGAAAATTCAATAAATATACTTTAATAACTATGTCTCAAGCTAGCATTTATCACTACTATAAAATACAACACTACTTAGGATAGTTTCGTTTTGAAGTCACATTACAAAAAATCAATGAACGAAAAATATCACTTTGAATTTTAACAGCTCACTGACGTTAAATATGGCGCTGTCGTCGGAGAAAGGACCACTAAATTCACATTAGCGAAGCAGTTCAATATCTCAAAAAGAGGTAACGCTGCTAGTTTTCTATAAAATTAAGTATCCAATATTGCGCACGTATCCAGTATTCGGTACGTCTCCCCTACTATCAAATGGAAGAGGCAACCATTCTCCTAGACAGATAGATTGTAGATTATAGACGCTCAACAGCTGAGTGTGTATTAGAGAATCTTCCAGCCAACATACACAAACCGACTGACATGAGAGCTCGGGTTCCTGGGAGCGTTAATTCCCAAAAACAAACTTTGGAACGCAAACTACATTCCAACGTTTACTCAGACGTTCTTTGGTTGGTCATAGTATACATGTAGTTATTTTATAGTAGATCGATTTATGGACACTTTCTTCTTCGTAGCGACGCAGTTGTGACGCAGCTAAAACAAGCGAAGAGTAAAATCTAGTTTGCGCATATATGTTGCGCAAGCGACCGCCATGTTCTTAGCAGGCACAGCATGCTAAGGACACGTGACTTGCGCAAATTAGATTTTACGTTTCGAGTGTCTAAACTGTGCAGATTTTTATTTTTTTTTTTGTGTTCAGGACGGACACTAAAATTGTGCGTTTTTCTTTTTTAGTTATCCTGTACGAGAGCTTGCGTAACCCGTACGAAAATTTCGAAATTGATCCTTTAGAAACGAAGTCGGGTCGGAAAAAAATATTCGAAATCAACGCGAACGGCGAATTTGTCTGTCCGAATTGTCCGAAAGTTTTCAAGACGAAACAGTCGGTCAGGAGTCATCTCAGCAAGGATTGCGGCAAAGGATTCCGCTATATTTGCCTGGTGTGCGGCAGAGGATACAAGAGACCGTCGCATCTTAAGCGGCACGTTGAAGTTCTGCATCGCGAATCACGCTTTTAAGATGATTTGGTGAAATTTGGGTTTTCGTTATTTCTGTCATTCGGTGACAGAAAATCGAAATGTAGCGCCCAAATTCATTCCAAATACTAAGTGAGAATTTCGCAATTATTTTTTTTGGAAAGACTCAGACTTTTTTACAAAGCCGCGAGTGTGTTTGTATACGAGAGAGTTTTTCTGTCACCGAAGTCAAAAGAGCGGTTCCTGTGCGATCGACTGTCGCCCATGCAATTTTTAGGGCGGCGTCCGGTCGACCATATTCCTAAAGGTCAGCGCACACACATACTCTTTGAATCACGACTGTGCGATTAAGTCGCAGTGCAATTGTTTAAATCGCGTGTTTTCGATAAAAAAATGCGCGTTGGAAGTTAGGTTCTGGCTTTTGTTGTTCAGGAAAGTGGTTATGTGAAATTTGTTTGTCACACTGCGCATGCGTGTGGAGACAATGACAGTATATAGAAACGATTCTCCCACTCTTTCCTTTCAACTTCCTGTTGAAGTCAAGGAAGGGGAAGCCGTTGGAAGTTAGGTTCTGGCATTTCGACGTTATCATTTCAGGAAAGTGGTTGTGTGAAATTTGTTTTTCGCCCTGCGCATGCGTGTGGAGACAATGACAGTATAGAAACGATTTTCCCACTCTTTCTTTTCAACTGCCGGTTGAAGTCAAGGAAGGGGAGGAGTTCCAATTTTCGCCTGACCCAGGCCAATTAGCTCTACCGCGTCTAAAGAAGTTTCACTTCAAAAAGTATAGCATGTGTGCGCTGGTCTTGAGAAATGCATTGATTTAAAATGTGTTTAGTAAAATAAAAATTATGTAACTAGTCGTATTAATGTATTAAATAAAAAATGTTTTATTGTCACCAAAAACTAACTTACTAATTGTTTTATAGCAGGATATACGTATACCTCGATATTTTGGAACAATTCGCAGGGTGTTTATTTACTAGATTCAGGAAAAAAAAACGTTAAAACCAAAGAGCCACCATCGCCTTGAAAATCCAGTTGATACTTCCACCAGTTTGGGAACCTAGAAGTTATGGGTTTATAATAGAGAAGCCACATAATTCCATGCATTAAAATAGCAATTTCGTTGTTTATATTGTTCCGTGGTACTATTGCAAGCCCAGACGTCGATGACCGCTGGTGTTAAGCGTCTTTCTTCTTCCTATTGCAAACCCCCTGGTTCCAGGTTCCAATCTGAAAACTGGTAAAGTCACTTGAATTGTTTCACACCACTACACTGTTAGCAGGTGTGCTCTATTGTCGCTGAGTTTCGTTCATATAAGGGTGGCACTTCACATGGCTATTTGTGTTCGCTATTGGGTGTTTGTTGTATTTGGAAAAATATATGACGTTCAAGGCAAACATGCAAATAGAGGCAAATACGACCATCCACACATGGCAGTCAAATAGCAAACACATAAACATTTGGCAGCAGAACGCAAGGTTCAAAATTCCAGGAATTTTAGCACTGTTTCATTGTCCCAATTCATTTTCAATAGTAATTGTTCCAGTTCTCGCTCACAGCACTGACACAAAAATACTGCACGTCCGTACAGGTTCACGGCGCGTGCGCTTCTGAATATGGCCATTGTGTGGACGGTTTATTTGCCGTATTTGCCTATTTGACTCCTTTGATGTGCCTCGAAAAACCGACAAGCGCACGGTGACGCGTATTTGGTATTGGCCTTATTTGTCAAATAGGCAAATAAGGCCAACACTTTGTCAAATAGACTGTCCACACTTGGTAATTGTTTGCCAAATACACAAATACAAATAGCCATTTAAAGTGCCGGCATAATAAGTTGTTCCGTGATTAATTTCACACTAAACAAATTCAGAGTATATAGCTTTTTGAAAAGGGGAGATTCTGTTCTATAAAACGGAACCATCTTTAGAGTGACTCGAGTTCATATTTACTTTTAAAATTGTAATTGATCGCGGACGGCGTTTGTAGGTTGTTACGTCCGAGCTGTACACGTTGTAAACCTTGACGAAACTTCTGGGTTAATTATTCAATTTGTAATCAAGGAAATAATAAATTTAATAAAATAGGATAGTAGGTATGTCCAACTAACCCTACTGTTGGTGGCCTCTGATTTTAACGTTTTTTGACTAATTACTAATAGTCCAAGAGCTATTGAACTTTTTGGAAGTTGATTTAGGCACGATTAAACTACATTATAAAGTATGTCAGTTTCCAAGAAGTTCAGCAGCTCTCGATCTATAACAGTTTAATAAGAATAATTAAGAACCAATTCCAAAATTTAAGAAATAAATTTGTAAACTTGTAATTGTTTCGATGTAGTATTTTTAAGATGTTTCGATGTAAGGATTTGTGTTTTGTTTTTTTACGCACCGCGTAATTTGTACCCGGATTCATTTTCGGAATGGCCAGGGCGTGGCTTACAGAGCTGGAGTAGATTCTGTATAAGGCTCTGTGATTTCCAAATACTGTAATAAATTTCATTCAAATCGTTTGAGCCGTTTCTTGGCTATGGTCTCTTTTGATGATCCGTCGATTTATAAATCAACAAACACGTCATGTATATTTGAATTGTATTAATAATAATTTTTTTTTAAATAAATTATAAAATAGCAATTACTGGTTTGTTTAAATCTATACTAAATTTGTTTGTTTATTTGGTTAAACGCGCTAATCTCAGGAACTACTGGTTCAAATTGAAATTTTTTTTTGTTAGATAGCCCATTTATCGAGGAAGGCTATAGGCTATATAATATCACGCTACGACTAATTGGAACGGGCAATCAAAGAAAAATGTTGCAAGATGTATATCAAAATTTGTCCGTCCGACAAATATTATCAGGTGAAATGCCCTAACTAAATATTGCAATATTAGCGCCTCTTATTTACAAGCCCGGATAGCTCAGTCGGTAGAGCATGAGACTCTTAATGCCAGGGTCGTGGGTTCAAGCCCGACTTCGGCGAATATGTTTTTATTTTCTACATTGCTTTCTTCTAAGGCTTACATTTCAATTTTTTTAAATTTTATTACGACTAATTAAAATTAAATAAATCTAATTAATAGCTCATTTGAAAACTGTTACAACTATAGGTACCTATATAAAAATAATTTTCCTACGGTGTTTTCAATTATATATTTATTATATTTTATTAATTACAGTAATTGTTTTAAAAGAAATTTATTACTTAAAAAAAGTATAAATACTGCTTTTTAACGACAAAAACTTTTGAACGGTAACTCCGATCATTATGAAATTTGGACACAACATTCATCTCGGTAAACTAAGATGAATGTGCGTACTCATGTCCCTCCCTTTCCCCATTCGTTCTTTTGCACACGGGTGAAACCATAAAATTGCAAATACAAAACGTGTGTATGAAAAAATAATAAATAATCCGTTTCTACTTCTTTTTTTACTAACTCGAATCATTTTTATTTTTCAGAGTTTTATGTAAAAAATAATATATGCCCAAAATGTTTGAAGAAATTCAAAAACACAAATTCGTTGAACAGCCACTTGTACCAAACGTGTGGCAAGGCTTCGAAGTATACTTGCAGTATCTGTCACATGAAGTTTGCGCGAAGCTACAACCTCAACAGACATATCTTCAATAAGCACGGATACTTCAAAATGGACGGAAAGTCCGGTCGAAAACTCCAGGCTGATTCGAACTGACCAACTGAAGAAGACAATATTAACAATATACAGGCTGTTCCGGATTGATCTTTAAGAGGGGGATTTCCTAGTTTTGATACCCAATTTCACGAATATTTTATTTGATACAACTAAGCGAGTTTTGGTGTCTTTTGACGTGATAACGTCTTATAAATTGATGAAACACCAGCTGCACGCACGAAAAAGTGTAACGTTCCGCCTGACCCTGTGCGTGCAAGCAAGAGCGCAGTAATGTATTATTAAATATGATATTCGAGCGGAATACGTTATCACGTAAAACTATCGTCCGTAAACCGACTTTACGGACAACCAATTTTTTATTAAAAATAAAAGCTACAAAATATACTAATCTCTTTACACCTCGGTCGAAAATCTTTCGAGCGAGGCAAATGTAAAGTTGAATTTTATCATAAAAAAATGGGATATGACCTTTAGAAAAGGTACGTTGTTTTGAAAGAGGATGATCGAATTTATATTTTTAAATATTGCGCTATGTGTACGCCTAAATTTTATTGAAATCGGAATACAAAAATCTAAATTCGACGGTCCTCTTTTTAAAGAAATAAAGTAGTCATATATGACTACTTCATAGATCTTTAAAAAGAGGACCGTCGAATTTAGATTTTTGTATTCCGATTTCAATTAAATTTAGCCGTACACATAGCGCAATATTCAAAAATATAAATTCGATCATCCTTTTTCAAAACAACGTACCTATACGAATTTACAACCTGTTATTAAATATAAAATATGAATTGACACTAGACCGATATAACCCCGACTGTTGGCGGTCGAAAGAAATCATTCGTATGAACTTTGGTTCAATAGATTTTTAAGAAAACCGAAACGGAACGCCTGTATACAAAAATCATATTTGTTTCAGCAACTGTGTACAAAAAATAAATAACGTTCTTACCAAAAAGTGCCTTTTTATAGTTGCCTTTGTATAAAATAATGACGTTTATTTTTTTATTGAATAGCCAAATTGTTAAAAACATTGTCATGTTATTTTTAGCCTGTTATGTGTACTGTTATTTTTTGATTCGCTGGTGACCCAAGTTGTCGAGCGTCTACAATCTGTTATTTTTATTGATTATTTTTGTCTACGTGACTGGAAACGAACAGATTTCATAGAACTTCTTTTAAACAAAAAAATGTCACTATGTTTTTATATAATATACATATTATTTTGACATGTATGATTATGTCAGAGGATGTAGAGGCCAATAAACCATATATTTAAGAAAATATATACATATTATGTAAAATGTTTTCTTCGGATTGTTTTTTATTAAATGTGTATTTGGCTGACCCAAAAGTTGCAATTACGAACGAGAACTTTTGGATCGGCTTTATAGCCCAGTGAAAATAGCCGGTCAACAATCACTTGCACTAATTTCCCGGTTCTCGAAGAAATTATTTTTTGTGCCGTTCGGATTCAGTTAGATGAGAATGGTATTTTATTTGACATTCTCCGTTACAAGCCCCCAGGTTTTAATCCGACGAGCGGGTAAAAGTTTCGATTGAATTTTCAACTTATTAATAAAAAAGTAAACTGAAAATATGATTTGCTACTAGAGGCAAATAACTTTAGCTCCTGGTTGGGTTAAAAAAAAAACAGTATAACATTATCAATAAGCAGCTGAGCTAAACATATGAAAGATAATCTCAACAAACAAAGAAAGGATTTCTTAGAATCTTCGGTACGCATGATGCCGACAACAAAGCAACAAAATAACAAACAAGTACTGTTTATTGCTTAATGGTGACGTATTGTCGTTATTTAGAGTGTATCATTGCATGAGCGACAAGATAAAGCAGATAGAGTTAATTAATTTCGACGTTTTAAGGAGCTTGTCGTTATATCGAGTGACGTTAAACGGAGTTACTGTATTTAATTTTTTGGACAAACTGAGAGCCCTAAAAAGTACTCCGAATTTTTTCGACAACCAGGAAATTAACGCAGGTGACTTTTAGTAATTTTACTGGCCTATTCTGATATTATTTTTTTTCTTGTTTTGAATAATTATTATTATTTCTTTAGATAACGATTTGTTTTAATCAGTTTAACTATTATAGGTAGGATATTATTGACCTTGATACGCTGCTAACTGTTTATATAACATTTTAATATTTTAACGACTCATAAACTCAATTTTTAAAACTTCTTCTTACAATTAGTAAATCAAACAGTAGAGTTCCGTTTATACGCCAAACTCACGTAGGACGACGCATGTCGCTATGTTTAGCTCTATCGGCCCGCAAATCAGAATTAACAAATTATGTAAAATACAAAATTATTCCCTTCTTATATTCTTCGTCTTAAGGAGGTTGAGCCGTTTTACGAAGATAATGAAAAAAATCTGAAATAAAGTTTTTTTAATAGATTTTTTTATGACAAAATTTTCTGTAATAAATCCAAAATCATTAGGAGATTTATAAATTTAAAAATTAAAAAAAACTTTTTACATGTAGTCTTATGGAAAATATGTCAACCTAGCATGCAAACGGTACATTTTAATTTTTTGCAAATAACCAAATAATGTCAGCAGTTCCGAAAACTAACTATATAAAGCATCGATGTCTTACGCATATTTTAATATTTATTCCAATTTAATTAGGAGACTTTTAATCAATAAAAAAAAATTTGAAAAGTAGTTTGACCCTGCAGGCCATCCCTGTAACTTCCCGCTATTTTCGAGTTCAAAACGCTCAAAAATATGTCAAATATAGCAAGAAGTTTATTTTTTAGCTCTTCGAGCTCAAAAAAAAAACACTTTGTTACGAAATTTTCGTTCACGATATCTCATGAACAAATGAAGCGATTTTGATGCGATTTGCGGCAGTCGACGCAATTTTTTAACCTTAAAAAGTAATTTTATACAGAAAAATCGATCTCATAGGAATTTTACGAGAAATTTAAAAAAAACACTTTTTAAAAATTTTTCGTTCACGATATCTCGTGAACAAATGAGCCGATTTTGATGCGGTTTGCTGCAATCGACGCAGTTTTTTTAACCTAAGAAAGTAAATTATTACAAAAAAATCGATTTGATAAGAATTTTACGAGTAATTTTAAAAAATTACTTTTTTCCTAATTTTTCGTTCACGTTATCTCATGAACAAATGAACCAATTTTGATATGGTTTGCGGCGATCGACGCAGTTTTTTTAGCTTAAGAAAGTAATTTATTACAAAAAAATCAATCTGATAACAATTTTAAGAGTCATTTTAAAAAAACACTTTTTTACGATTTTTTCGTTCACGGTTTCTCGTGAACAAATGAACCGATTTTGATGCGGTTTGCGGAAATCGACGCAGTTTGTTAAGGAGAAGAGCTGATTAGTTTTTGGAATTAATCGGTTTAGTAGTTTAGAAAATTTTTTACAAAAACAAATTTTTAAAAATTTTTGAAACTTGTTTTTTTAAGATTTCTCAAAATTTTTTGGGCCGAATCGTTTCAAATTTTCAGGAAGTCTAAGTTCACCAAGATCACGTCAGATGCCGCAAACCACGTTTCAGTCGGACACTCCGTTCAAAAGATATAAAAGGTTTACATACATACATACACACACACACACACACACACACACACACACACACATCCATACATACAGCCCTACGGACATCATCGCCAAAATAGTTTCAATAGCTTCCTAGGACCCCAAAACGTCGAGATCTGGCGAAAACTCGATTTTCGAAAATCGGGGTGAAACCAATAACTTCCCGATTTTTGAAAAAAAAAAATTTTTTTTTTTTTTTTTTTTAAAGCGGGAAGTTAAAAATTATTAAATTAGCACTTTTCAATTATGGACTTTTATTCTTGACAATTTTAACAATTTTAACTGAATTTTCAACTCGATTTAATTTTAATTTTTATTACTTCTAATTTCTTTTTTAATTATTTACTGCAAAAAATATGTAAAATACAGATATTTACATAAATTTATTTTTTCCAACCTAACTTTGTACAAAAAATTCAAAAGTTAGTTCATTAAGTAAAATACTGAAAAAATTAATTAATATTAAAAAAAAATATTTATTTATGTCTTTATGACAATAATTTATTGGCATCATCGACTTATAACCTTTTGTAAAATTTATTATGGAAAAGTTCCCATTTAGAATTCGACTTACTTTTGATTGGGACTGTAACGCATCAACCTCCTTAATTGTAAACAAAAATTTAAAGGATGCATTCATTTCAAACGACTTAATTTTAGACGTCAAAGCTGGGCGTAGCCAGCACATCACTTTCGCGAATAAACAAAGAGAGGTATGTCTATGGAAAGAGATGTATGTATCAGTTGTTTGTACCACTACCGTCCAAAAAATCAGCGGGCGCGATTCAAGAAGAGCTGTGTAATAAAATAGATTTTTTTTTCGTATCCGACCTTTATCATTTGTGTCAGATAATCGGACCTCTACTGTTCATTAATGAAATCAAATTGCGCAAAGCAGCCAAGAAGGGTTAATTAATTATTATATTAACCATATTTTTATATCGATATACGCTTTGAACATTAATTGTGTTACATTGATCTTGTATTTGAAATGAGATAAATAATAAATAAATACTAAAGTTACCGTTCACCAATGTTGTAGGTTTTGTTGTTTTTTTAGTGTAGATGTTATTTCCAATTTTTTGTTTTACTATTTAGTTTTTTTTTTTTGTAATAAAGTTTTGTAAAATAGAACTTCTTTTCTCTTTTTTTCACGTATTTTATGTATAATTTTTGCATGGGAAGTATGAGAGATATTTTTGTCGAAATATTGCTTGATAAAAAATTTAATAGTCTTTCCTCATCCTTTGACCAAGTTACTTTGGGCTTTCTTTAAACTGTCAGATGACAAAACACAAGATCAAATTTAGCAGTTGAGATCCTAAATGTCATTTTTTTCCAAATACGAGAAAAGGGACAGAAATATTATTTTGATGCCTTTTTTTTTTGAGGGGTTTATTGGGGCCAAAGAGGCCTAATAAAAATGAACTGCGACGCATTTTTCTGAAGCCCATGTTCGAAATTACTGTGTTCTAATGCTCAAATATTTATCAAAAATTTCAAATGATGCCAGAAGTCCGGTTGGCGTTTTGGGATCTCAACATTTTGCTAGGGAATTTAGTCCAAATGTTGCCCACAAGTGATTTCTGTATTAATGTTTCCAGTGTTGTCTGATACCAAGGTTAGTAGAACAAAGTTGGAAAGTAGTGGAAAATGACGTCATCCGGCGGACCTGTCAAACAATTGCGAGACAACGGCTGTTGCTTATACATTTTTATGGCAGTATCGATATTCTGTCTTTTGATTTCATTGACATCTGTTATATACTGCCGTTAAAGTGTATAAACAACAGCCGTTGTTTCGTAATCATTTGCCAGGTCCGTCGGATGACGCAACTCCTCACTACTATTCAACGGAACGAGGCTAACTTTGCTCTGATACATGAAAATGACAGTATTTTAAAAATTCGCCCCTCAGTTTCAAGTTTCAACAGTACTATATTATTAACATCAGTATTGATGAATGTTTGTCCAGGATGAATAATTTTGATGCAATAGAAGAAAGTTATTATTTGTGACGAGACCATTTATTGGTCCTCACTCATGTTTACTCTGGGCAAGATTTGGATTAAAATCGAACCACTTACATTTTTAGTTTGATCGGCGATGCAACGATCCTTGAAATCCCAAAGTAACTTCACATAAAACTCACATTCCTTGCATGTTGTCCGCAGATTATAAAATATATCCTGCTTGGATGCAACAAGACGTGGCGTTCGAGTTGACCGAACTGGGGACATCGTCGGCACAAGTAATGAAGCGACGTGTGCGACGGCACGTCCTCGTCGACGACACCTACTCGTTCAAGGACGGAAGATTCCACTGCAAGAAGTGCAGCAAGAGCTATAAGAACAAGCGCCATTTGTACAGACACGTCAAAGAAGAATGCGTCGACACGATGCCGAGGTTCCAGTGCAACGTGTGTCATTTGTTGTTCCGAAGAAAGTATCATCTCAACAGACACACGGCCACCAAACATCTGCCGCCCTATTCGTCTAGTCGTCAGTGTCAGCTGGCGCCGAAACCGGTTCGCGGACCGCACTTTACGGCCAGCGACGCGATCGAAATTACAAAAATCGAGCCGTCGGTTGGTCAAGTTTTCAACTTTTTAAACGATCCTTTGCATTTGACTCAATAAAACCATTCTAATGGCCAGTTGATGGTCAAACTGGATGCAGTTATAATCGATCATCGACCCATTGGCTGGTTAAGGTATTGAGTTTTTGATATGATTCTTTGCTCTTCTCAATAAAAGCATCGCCTGCTAATTCTTTCAATGGTTACTTGATGGTCAAACTGGATACAATTGTAATTGACATATAATCATCCATCGACTGGCCAAGTTATTGAGTTTTTAATTGATCCTCAACATTTAACTCATTAAAAATATTGCTTATTCGTCTAATCTAACCCAAACCTATTAAAATCCTGTATTTTTAGATTAGCGATGCGATCGAAATTACAAATGCTGGTCTACTGTAATAAAATTTTATTTTATTAACCCAAATAATAATGTTATTGAACAATTTTTTGATCTAAAATGGACCAAACAAATTGTACGTATTTTAATTTTATAATAATTATTTTTTAAGGTCACCAAGAAATTGAATCTCCAATTGACACGTTTGTGAGTCTTAGATTAGATTCGAGAAATTAGAGGTTTGCATTAGTTGAAAATTGATAATGCCAAAAGGTAGCTTCTCGAAGAGTCTCAATATATGCAAGAACTATTTAATTTAGTTTTGATTTGTTATGTCTTTTGTCATATAATTATAGGCTTGACAAGATTCGAAATCGTTGGAATGTCGTTGTTTATATGGCGTTATCATGGTTCGTTTATTGCAAGATATTATCAGATTCTCTCATTTTGAAATTATTTTTAAAGAATAATAAATTAAAATATTAGTTAGTACTAGGCCCAGATTAAATCCTAAAAATTTGCGGCCTTAAAAATATAATTTACTGTTTGCGAATACCTATAAATTGTAATTTTTCTCTTTTTTTAAACTATTGACCAAGTTTATTACTTCCACTGAAAATAACAAAATTGTATTAATTAATTAGTTAAATGATTTATGGTAGCTATCGAAATTATTAATGCATCGCTCCACATTAAATGCATTATAGACCGGGCGCCCAAGCAGAGTCGAATGCATTTTATGTGGAACGATTTTCTGTAATGCATTAATGATTTCGATAGCTGCGCACAGTCTTGATTCTATTGGGACTTGACAACGATACGACGTCTGGTGTCAGAAATTTAAACCATAAACATGACCCGCTACCAAATATAAGAAAAATGGCGGATTCGACATTATATTTGACCTAAACTCCGCCCATATTTCAAATTTCAACAGAAGAGAGAGTAATTTTTAAATCAAATCTTTGATTAACGTCTGAATTTTATTTACTTGAAGTAATTTTTAAATGTAGCGAATAATGCATTACTGCCGCTTTCAGTACAGGTAATTACAGTACACTGGAAGTGTGTTGACACTTTTGACACTATTGCATTCGTTACGAAAAAGTGTAAACATGGATTATTATACCGAGCATACATTTTTCACTGTAATTTTGACATGCCAAACACAGTTTTTGACCTGTTCAGTGGATAATAAAAACTGGGAGTATACGATTTGAAAATTATTATGAATGCCAATTTATGCATTCGACGAACTGAAGGAATTTCGGGTGTGAAAATTATGATTAGTGTGTTTAGGTAGAACGATTTCAGATATTTTGTTATAGTTATTGGCGTAACTAGTAGTCTAAGTCATTCATGGCCTGCGCACCTACGACTCGTGCTGAAAACATCGCGCTGACAGGTCATGACTTAGCCTACAAGTTACGCCCATAATTTTATTCAACAATTGCGCGTTATTCATGTTTTATTTATTGTTATTAATGAGATGTTGTAAATATCTAGTTATTTCTTTATAAAAAAAACTGTCAATACTAACAGCACCAAACAGCACGATTCAATGTTTTGGTTTGAGGTTAGCCGGTTATGAATAAACTCCATGTCGAAAACATTCGGCCTCTCAATTTTAGCCTCAATGGGTAACAACGGAGTTGTTACCTACTATTTCGTTACGACTCAGAAAATAGTTAGGTTTATTTTCATTACTCCACAATGGCCGAGCTAGTAGGAATCTTCATTGAGTTATGACAAGTAATTGTCACCAGTCGGTAAATGGCTATTTAGGGTTCGGTTTTTAGGCATGTTAAAACATGAATAACGCGCATGAGTTGAATAAAATAAATAACATGTTTGGAGTAGTTTTTTTTTTAACAGTTTAAATATTTTAATTGATCTCATTAAGTCGTATGTATTTTTTGAATTTTAAAATAAATCTGATTTTCTGAGAAGAAAAAATTATCTTATGGCGCTATTTATGGTTAAATGAAAGAATTGACAGTGCCGTTAATTTTTTCTAACAAGTTGTTAAAGTGAGGCAGAAGTTTAACAGCGCTGTTAAATTTTAACATTGATCATACAGAATAGCACCATAGGTATGTACTTATAGTTTTAATCGATAATTATTAGATTTAAAATTTTCACTACGTAATTTATAATTATTTATTGCTTAGTTAACAAAAAAAAAACTTTTTTCTAATGTATTTTTCTAAATATAAATAAACTTTAAGATTGATGTAATAATTGCGATGTTTGGAATTTATTTTTATTTCTCTTCCTTTACCCAAACTTCTTTTTAGCAAGGGAAGGTAAGTAAATGATATTTGTATTTAGTTTGAGATCTTTTAATAGCTTAACCTGAAAACAAGCCGGTCCAAATTTCGATATTGGCGTCTTTCGATACTGAAAGATTGAAACAATGAACATACCCAAGGCTACTCGATTACAGAGGTTGCCTTGTTCCATTGGATAATAGTTGACGTCATCCGGCGGACCTCTGTCTATTGATTCCGTGGCAACTGCAGCTGTTATTTATAAACTTAAACGATGGCAGTATTGAACAAATATCAAATAAATTAAAAGCCATAGTATTATTATTTGCAATAAAGTTAATTTTTATATAGGTAGTCATTATTAAATATAAATGACATATTTGATTTCGTCATTGTGTGTTGATTACAATATGAGTCGTCCGTCCGCTGTCGTAATTAGCCGAGCTTACGCTAAATGGTTAGATGGGACAGTTATCTATTAGCCTTGGGTATTTCGATTGTTTTAGTCTTGAATAAATATTGATATCTTAAAACCCGACGCCATACATTTGGATCGGCTTGTTATTCGAATCTAAATTGAACTGGCATCGTTTCCTTTATCACTGACTCATGTTTCGTTTTTCAGGTTTCGGATTCCTGCGCTTTCCGGCCGGCAGTTTCACGATTTATCCGGCGACCGGACACTCGACGCCGCTCTGGATGAAGTCCGATCCCGGCGCCGTCGAACAGATCAAGTGCGAGCAGTGCAATCGAACTTACAAGCACAAGAAACACCTGATCAGACATCAGCGGTTCGAGTGCGGCGACAACGTTAGACAGTTTCAGTGCTTGGTCTGCACTTACCGGTGCAACAGAAAAGACAACCTGAAGCATCACATGTACTTCAAGCACGGAATATGATTTCAAAAACAATTCATGTACTAGCGAAATAACAATTGCTTCTTCTAAATATAATTATTAATGATAAATATAATGTCCTAGTGTGTACAGTGTCAAAATGGAATTGGATAATTCATAAACAATTGTTTGGAACAACGATTTACGTTTTTGGGAAACCTTCCACCGCCGGCGTTGTTCAAAATCTTCTAGGTTTTCGGGCTCGTAGGCACGTTGCTTATTCTACTTGACGTTTCGTCTACGACTACGAAGGCGATGTGGTAGCTGGCGAAGTGTCTTCCTTCGCGGCTTACAGCTTAGTGTAGCCAGCTCTGAACATAGTTCCGCCCGAGCCTTAGGGAAGACCGTGTGCCGGCGGCTCGCTCGCTGGCCGCGCGTTATTACGTCTACTGCACTGATCCCTACACATCCTTGAAATGGGTGGAACGGTCAGATTGATTATTTGTTTGGGTTCCGCGTTCGTGTGCGCGGTCTCCGGGCGAGTAGTCGGTGTACGGTGGTCCCAATCATGGCTCTGGGAGCCGCGAAGACTAAAAATCTATCTAAAGCGGCCTGCACACCTTGATGTTAGCTGCGATGCAGGCATCGACTCTTATGTTATATGAAACTTGCATCAGTTGCATAAACGCCTACTTAAATCGAAACCTATTGCGATGCCTGAATCGACTCGACGTCCATGCAACACAAGAACAGTAGGGTTAAGTTATTTTCTAGATACCTAGTGCTTGATGAATAAAATGAGGTACGTTTTTCCAACACTAGTTTTATTAGCAGCAGCTAGGGCACTCTTTATATTCCATAAAAGAAAAAGGAAATGGTCAAAAAGATGGTTTATAGAAAGAAAACGTTATTCAAATGCAAATTTATTGGAAGAGCTAAAAGTACATATTTTGTATTCTAAAGACACGTATGCAGATGATAAATGTTTATGAACTCTTTCCAAAATACACGATCACTTTCCATCATGGAATTTACATTTTACACAAACAAACAACAAAGTAACCTCTAAAATGGTGCGGGAAAATAAATTAATATCGTCTTGGCATCGACGCAATTCTACACACGCTGAAACTCGCATCGGCATCACCGACTCGGCGTCGTGGCTCGCCGACCAAAATGGTATTCCAGACTCTGCAAGCCGCAACTGATGCCAAATACGTGATTCAGTACTACACACACTGCTACTTAAATCATGAAACATAAGAGTCGATGCCTGCATCGCAGCTAACATCAAGGTGTGTAGGCCGCTTAAGGATGAGTGCGTTTTCTGCTCGGTCGTAGCGGAGAACACTTAGACACCAGTGATCGACACACTTAGTTGTTTGCCGCCTAGAAGGACACTTCGCACGCTGTCACGACGCCTTTGATAACGTCTATCGCAGCTGGTTGACACGTCTGGTGAAAATAAGCAACGAACCACGACCTACAAACCCGCAAACCAAAACGATTCGGAAGTATTGTATTTTGTTGAAATGTTTAATTTCAAGACTTGTACAGCGAATAAAATAATAAAAATATTTCTAAACGTAGGTCCTTGTTCCAAACAGTTTATCTATAGATTATCAATTATTGGATCGACAAAATTAATTCTATATATATAGTAAATTTCAATGTACGTACAATTAAACTTTTTTTAACGAATACTCGTTGCAAATTTTTGCTGAATCTATGCCAAACCTGTCAAGAAAAAATTGGTTACTGTGAATAAAGACTGAACCTTTTTTGGGTTTTTGTCATTTTACAATCGATCATACATATTTATTTGTTGCGATTACGCTTGGAATTTTATTGGTTATGTTTGTTTTCGGCAAATGGCAGATTGGTCTGTTGGCGTTGAATACACACTTCAACTTTGCTAACAACAGCGCGTGTTTTGTAACGCGCTGGTCTAATCCAAGTCGTAAAATAACGTACCAATCAACTGTTACTTATTTAAGACGATTTAATTTGTCCGGTTCGTATTTGATATACCAACATCATCAATGCGTTACAGCGTTAGGGGGTTTATTCAACGCCAGCAATCAATATTGAACTGATAAACTTTTTTGTGTATGAAGTCATTAATTTTGAAACATACATTGGATCATATTTTGTATCGATCGACAACCATTGTTATTGTCAACAAAGTATTATAATGAACTGTCTTTTTAACACCAAACTTAAATAGCTTAAATAGATACTGAATTAAGTTGAGGCATTAAGTTTAAATTTCATTGTAAGATTAAAGGATGAATCCTGGTGGCATAGGATCGATGAACTAAGCAAATACCGAAAGTTTTTTATATTGCATTTTATTGTCTGACGTTTCGGCAAACTTTATGCCATCTTCGGAGAAACGTCAGACAATAAAATGCAATAAAAAAACCTTCGGTATTTGCTTAGTTCGTCGATCCTATGCCACTAGGATTCATCATTTAATCTTACAGGATCATCATCACTCTAAATTATTAGAGTTATTTTTCACAATCTTTAAATTTTATTTAAAGCTGTTATATGAACCATTATATGAAAATGTTCTTTTTAGGTAACCTCAGGTCTATGCAAAATGCAACTTTTTTAAGATTTTTTTTAAGTTATATTTAGAAATAATGCAAAAGTTTGCAAAATTAACACAAAGAGTTTCATTTATTTTTAATTATTTTCTTATATCATCCCCGAATTATTAGTGAATTTGGTCGGACGGCGGAACGTAGAGGTCGGACCAAAAGTTCTCGCCGTTTCATAGCTTTCTAAACATTTTGGCGCCATTTCTAAAAATGTATGGGCTATAACTTTCAAAGGAGTTAATTGATTTTAACGAAATTTGGACCTCATGTTGATACCCACCACCGGACGAACACTATTTAAAATGGGCCCAATCGGACCATTTTAAGGGTGGTTTTTAGGGGTTGAAAAATGTTTTTGGGCCCAAAAATATCCAAAAATTTCTCCGAATCGTTTCAAAATTGAAATTTAACCCTTTAGTAATAATTAAAATTTTCTGCCACAATTTTAATAAAATCGGCCCGACAGGACCGGACTTACAAATTTTATGAATAAGGTTTGCGGATAAGGATTCATTTACTGAAAGGTGTATTTAAGTCGATGGATTGATATTAATATTGAAATTAAATAAAAAATATTATTTTAAGGGATGTATTAAGGGGTAAAATTTTTATTTTGTCCAAAAAGAAAGTTTAAGTTCACATAATAAAGCCACACTGCCTGTGTTAGCAAATAACTACATTGTCGGCAGGGTTTCGCACTGCGACCCGAGTTTTTTTTTACTTTTTAATTTAGATTGGAGAAAATATTTTTTTTAACAGAAGTGTACATTCGATGTTATTGAACGTGAAAAAAGTTTCCGATAACTCGTCTAATTTTGTGTGAATTATTTTACTTTTACTTTACAAATGTTGCATACGTGTTCGGTGGTGACGTAGGCCCTTTAATAAAATGCATTTTGCTTGTTCAAATACATTTTTTAATTACGCAATTATTTAAGGAATATTTGCAAATAAACTATAAAAGGTTCGAAAACACTATGAACACCTTTTTTGTAGAGAATGTTAATATCTTCAATTTTTGCGAAATACATTTTTTCGATACTGCAACTATTTTACTAGATATTAACTGAATTTGTTGACCTCTTATTTTTAAAAGTTTTGGTCAAAATGATGGGCTTTGAGTTTATGCATGTGCGGACGCTCTCGCCATTTCGATGAAAATCTTCAAAAACAACAGACTAACGCGTAAATATTAGCAAAGAATAATAAAAAATGCGCCCTTTTTCCAAGACGGTGGCTTTAATATCTGGGGACATTTTACGTGTTTAATTGAATGCAAAAACTTCAAAATTTATGCAAGAATTTTTTCCCCTAAATTGAGTTCAATTTGAGTGGCACTCACAGGAACTTCTCAAATTGGACTCATCTTAGGAAAAAATATATTCCAAAATTTCTTGAAGAGACATGTTAAAATGTTCAATTTCGAATACGGCGGCAGCTACAGAAAGCCTTTTGACAGTTGACTAAGGAGGGTGAAATATACCTGTATTTCATTTGCATAATAATAGTTCCATTTTGTTGTATTTATAATATTTATTTTTAAAATAATCGAAGGCTATCCTCTTGTGCTTAATGCCGGAATTTCACGACTTGTGTACCTGATAAAAAATTTGCCACTTGTGTGCCGGCACAAATGTTTGCGCAAATAATTGTCAAAGGACGACAAATATTTGTACAACTTCGGTGACTTTCGGATTAGAATCTGGTAACTGGGGGCTTGCAATAGAGGAGACGTAGAAACAACGGCGTTTCTACACGCTCGGCTATTTTAAAGTCCTCTGTTTGTCGAGTACGCCGATCGCGGGATTCCGACTTACACGACGTAAACCATTATTTGATTTGTATTTTCTAATTTTATTATACTTTTCTAATATAGATAATATTTAATGTGAATATAATCTCAATATTGTAAGGCAATACATAAAATAATTAAAAAAATAACGATTTTAGAACAAAAAGCTATTGTAGTTAATCATTTAAATGTGTTGATTAAATATATTCTGGAAATTAATACATTAGTCTAGTAATGTATACAATTTTTTATATTTATTTTTAAGTATCTAACATGTAGGATTTATTTTCTTAATTAGAACACTGTCAAAGTAATTTAAAAAAAATTCTTATTTTATAATTTGTTCCATTTTTTTTTGTTTTATTTAACGAAATAAATGTATGCACTCAACAATTAAATTTTATATTAATTGTTAATACCTACTCGGTTTTGCTATTTTCGACAAATATTTAACCTAAAAATCCTACAACGACCTTGCCCGCCCTTTTCATTAAGTCGGAAAGGTCTTATACTGACGGTCGGTGGCCTTGAACCCTATCCTCCATGATAATATGTTGTTTATTTCTTTTTTAGATTACGAAGTGTATTCCAGATCGTCGACCGATTCCACTATGGGTTTCGTTAGCGGGAAAGTTCGATACTGCATTGGGACAAACGAGTCGTCTCGTTACGATTACGACGGCAAATATCCCGTCGTACAAGTGAGAACATCGTCGAAGGGCCATTATATCTGCCCGGGATGTCAAAAGTATTTTGCCAAAGTAAATTCGTTGAGGACGCATATTTCCAAAGATTGTGGCAAAGGCTATAATTATTCCTGTAGGTTTTGTTCCAAGTCGTTTAAAAGGCAATTCAATTTGAAAAGACACGAACTGAGTCATTGAATTATCCGAGTGTGTTATTCCAAATCTTCTTGCTTTCCGGGTCGTGGTCCGTTGCTATTTCGACCAGACATCGAGCGGGGTGGCGTAGCGGTGAGAGCACTAGACTCGCATTCGGGAGGTTCGAACCCCGGCGGGGGCAGATGTGGCTGGGAGTTTTTCCCACTGCCTCTCGCCGAGAAACGGTAATTCCTGTAACGCCCATCGTGTTGAGATTTTCCATCGTTTCCCTCAATAATTCCAGATAAATATCGAGATGGTTCTTATTCAAGGCCATGGCCAATTACCTGTCAAACTCTTATGCTCAAAATTACCTTATCCTGATATCCTAAAATTCCTTCATTCGACCATTGCTATCAATTAAGTTGAATAACGGGAAGTGTGGTAGAAAAATAAATAGTAATGGTGCGAATGGCGGTTGTTATGACATAAAGTCGAGAAACGGACGTTAAACGCATTATTAATATTATTTCGACCAGACGTTTTATCTATACAACTGTGCTGTAGACATTTTCAAAGGCGAAGTGTTCCTCTAGGTGACTCACAGGTATGTCCCTAGAAGGACACTTCGCTCGCTACCGCATCGCCTTTGAAAATGTCCACCGCAGTTGCAGCCGCAATATCTTGTAGAAATGCCAATCGACCACGGCCTACAAGCCCGGAAACCGAGAAGATTCGAGTCATTGAATTGTATAGTTCAATTTTTTTCTGGTGATTTTGATGTAATATATATTGTGTGTAATGTTTACTTATTTGGAATAAAGTATTTATTTGAAAATTTATTAGTTTCATTATAACTCAGCTTAATAAAAATTGTCGTGCGTCTACAATCTGCATTACCTATCTTAATAAAACTATTTTATGAACACAGATATCAAATAGTTGGACGAATAGTCGAGCCAATAGCGATGTCGTCGTTTATACTTCGTCCACATGGCTCCCGCTACAAGCCCTCATAACTTCAGCTGTTTAGCGGCTGTAATCTACAATCTATCTAGCTACAAGCTCTCAGCTCTCGGGAAGCCATTCGAGAATTTAATAAACAGTCCGATTTATTTGCAGCCTAGTACAATTTTTAATTTTAAGTCGAAAATACAATTGATACTTTTACCAAGTTCTCGGGCTAGAACCTAGAACCTGGGGGTTTGTAATAGATGAGCTATGGCGCTGGGCGCCCGACTATTTTCGAGTTCCAAACAATCTGAGAAAGGTGCCAATTCGATTTCCAGTTTGTTATTAAAGATAACTCAACGAACACTGGATGTTGATGGCTTAATACAATCAATGTTGATTTGTTACACACAACTTGAAAAGTGAGTGCTTATAAAAAATACATACCTGGTCAAAATTAACGCACCACTCGGTTTCATTCTTGAATGTTTAGAGTTGAAGAAATTATTGTACTGGAAGCACATTTGATGAAAGCAGAGTAAGCTCATAGGGTCATAATTTTCTACCTGAAAGGAAATCATTCGATGTTCTGAAGATGAATTTGCTTCGACGTCCTCGTTGCATAGATATTGAAGGCAACTAATCTTCTCCATACTCGACTTTTTCATTCTCAGACCATAAAATCGTTCCCTTGTAAAGATATTGCAAGTAGCAAATGGATCTTCAAGTCTTCTCCACACTTGCCTACTTCCTTCCCACACCACCAGCTCGTTCACTTGCAGGTACATTGCAAGTAGTAAATGGATCTTCAAGCCTTCTTCCTTCTCAGAACATCAAATCGTTCCCTTGCAGAGATCTTTCAAACAGCAAACGTACTCGTTCCGTCAGAACACAAAACATGCTTCCTGTCCAATTATTGCTTTAAAAATATGACAAAAAAACGATCGGTACTTAAGTTTTGACCAGGAGATACAAACAGAGTCTAACGAGTTGTCGAGAATCGACAAATATTGTGTTGATTTCCACTAACTTACTATTCTTCTTTTAGGTGTCCGAAAGCTAATGGCATTGTGGAGCGGCGTCGAACGGCCAATGGACTGTTTTTATTGTCCTCAGTGTGGCAAAGTGTACAAACATCACCACAATCTGATCAGACATTTGAGATATGAGTGCGGCAAAGAACCGCAGTTCGCGTGCAATTATTGTCCGCTGAGGTACAGCCGAAAAAACAAACTCAAAATGCACTGTCGCAAACAACACAATGTCGAGGAATAAAAACGATAATTTTTGCGAGCGAAGTTCAGCTAAGCTGGTATTCCACTCAACTGAATCATTAATTTATGTAACTCTCAAGAGATGTCTAAACATTCAGAATCAAATACGGTGACAGCTAAATATAAACTAAAAAGAAATGTTTGAAGGAGGAGTTTAGTAAAAATATTTACAAATCAAAAAATAGAAATCGAAATTTTAGTTAGCCGCGCTACAGAAATGTTCGTGTAGTGGCAGCGATTGAGTGAATAAGTTGTATGACGTAGTGCCGTTTGATTAAAAAACGAGATGCCAATGTGATAAAAAGAAATTACCTGCTATTTAGTGTTTAACATTTTATAAACTATCTGTATGTTTCGAGGTGTTTATAATTTTAAACAGTATTTTTATCATTCCTTATAAGTATGCCTGGGACGGTCAATTACGATTGTCAATAATTGTAATTGACACAAAATGATCGTTTACTTTAGGGCAATTGAAGCGATATTACTACGGAATTGACAGCAAGTGATGAATATTTTGATTGTTGGCGATTTCTCAACACAGTTCAGCAATTGACTGAGGTGTTAACGAATGATACTCCTTCAATTGCTCATCATCTGAAACCTCCAATCATCTAAACATTGACAATCGCAAATGAGCGTTTCGGGGACCCTTTATCAAAAATCTTTTAGGTTATTTTTTTTTGTAAAAGTACAAGCTTATGGATGCCATATTTACACATTTAGATATGTTGTAAAATATCTTTGATGGTGTAATATTGGCTTTAAACAAAGTTTTGTTAGTAGCTTATTTAACATTTTTGTAAATATATTTAATTTATAAAAGTTAAGTTTAATGAATGTTTTTATTTATAATATTATTATTTTTTTGAACCTACAGTAGTCCGTGCAGGATTCGCCAGAGTATATTTTGGGTTGGCAACTAATCTCTCAAATTTCTTTGTATTGTATCGCTGTTTGTCCACGCTAATCTGAAGAACTATGTAAAAAAACTCTTTCTGTGTTTAAAAATCTTCTTTTCGGATTAAATAGGTTTATAACGCAACTATATTATTACGTGCGGGATTCTCGGCTTGGTCAACATTTTGGATCATTTCACCTTTGGTCGTAGCGTAACGAAATTATTCAAAAAACGAGCCGGAAAAAATCTAGGCTTAAATAATCAAAGTTTGTTTTTGATTGATGGGAGTCGGTTGTGACCTCTAGGGATTATTGTGCTACCTCCCAATCTCCTATATCACGCGATCCTCGTTCTTTCTACTAGCTTGTACAGCCCGTGGACTGGGTAAACTTAACGAGTTCTAAAATACGAAAGCATTACTATCTCCATATTAAATTTCATCACAATCGGACCAGTAGTCTGTCCGTGAAAGAGTAACTTTATAAAATAATTACAACCCCGACTTCATCCCCATAGGGGTTGAATTTCGAAAAAAAAGGAGCCTATGTTCTTCCCCAGGCTTGAGACTATCTCGATATTAAATTTCATTACAATCGCTCCAGCGCTTTGGCCGTGAATGCGTAACAGAAAGACAGACAGACAGAGTTACTTTGGCATTTATAATGTAATGTGGCGGAAATTATTTATTAACAATAATGAATGTTTAACAAAACAGTAAAACACACAACCAAAAGCGTACTTCTTTAACTTAACAGAAATAATAACGTTAACAGAAACAAAACTAATAGTTCTAGATAATAAAATAAAGACTAAGTAACAGAGAATAAAGAGTCACTAAATTATGTACACAAAAATATTTACTACAAAACAGGAACACAACACAAATTTTTTCAGCACACTTGTCTATTAACTATAAATCATTTATGTAAAACCACTCACTAAAGTTTATTTATTTTCACAGTATAACTGAATAATTTATGTCGTAACGCCAGAGCACTGTGTCAACACATGATCAACACGAATAACTGACTGACTGACATGCCCACTCTGCTCGCCTTTTATAGTTTCGATCCATGCTCTAGAATGTTCTCCACGCATCGAGATCCCTTCCTTTACATGTATTGGCTTCTCTCCAAGCGATTTATCTGCAGGTCGAATGTTTTTTACCTGTTTTCCATTGTTGTTGTTTCTAGTAGTTTCTACAAATTCCAGAGTCGTCCCATCAAGGGACACGCAACAATAATATTAGTACGGATTTATCCTGTTTTTCCTGTTTGATTAATGGAATGTACAAAGCAAAATAATCGTTTTCAGGTTATGCTTCGTTAGGGTACGATTATTATGAAACGCATCAGCAGCCAAATACAAACTGTTCATTTGTTTGTTGTCAATGCAACAGGAGTTACAAACAAAAGTACAATTTGGTCCGACATTTGAAGATGGAGTGCGGAAAAGAACCCCAATTCGTTTGCCAGTTTTGTCCACAAAGATACAGCAGAAAATACAAACTGAAATTGCATAATATGAGGATACATAACCTTACAGAATAAACGTACAAAACAACTGAAATGATTGGGGTTCTCAAAATATTATACAAGGATTGGCCGCAAAACGTCAGAAAAAATCTTCTATAAAATAGATTGCTTTTCATCCATTTCAGACCGGTGACGAACCGGACTGTAAAGTAACTTTTTGCACACCTGTCCTATAATAGTATATTGTGCGACTAGTGAGAGAAGGAGAAGATTCTATGAGCGTGAAATTTGCCGCACGAGCGTAGCGAGTGCGGTAACACGCGAGTGGAATATTCTCCTTCTCTCACATAATACTTTATTCAACTAGCACGGGTAATATGTAATCGGGGCCCTGATAAAAGAGGGAAAAATAATAAGTCACTTCATTGATTATCGTACCCACCGCCCTCGATGCACACAAGTTGGCCCTGACTTTCGCTGAATTGCGATGCTGTTTTCTTATATACAAATCGCTACCGCGTTCCTATTGGTCCAGAAACTATGCAGTAATAATTCATTACCGTTCAGTTTCGGCTCGCTACCGCGTTCCTATTGGTCCAGAAACTATGCAGTAATACATTATCGTACAGTTTCGGCTCATTATTAGCACTCTACGCGTCAACATGAAGTAATTTATTATTTCTCCCAAATTTTAGCAGGGCCCCGAAATTATATATTACTCACGCGTGTTGAATAAAATAACTTATTTTTATGCCTGTGTTGAGTTCGTAAAATTACTCATTTCGAACTAGTGCGTAAAGTACGATTTTACCGATCCAACAGTAATTTTCAAAAGCGACCTGTCTGTTACAATTTATTTCTACAATGAATTTCATTTAAAATGCAATATTCACATGAGTTTTGTTGATATGATAGCTATATGGAAAACATTAATGCATTACATAAAATGCTTACGAACCTCTCTTGGGTATCCGGTCTGTGTTTTATTTTTGTGAAACAATTTTTTGTAATGCATTAATGATTTCCATATAGGTAGCTATCATATCAACAAAACTCATGTGAATATTTTAAATGTAAGTGTAAGATGAATAGGATAGCAAAGCATCAGAAAGCAGAGGTAGCTTTCGGTAAACAGCCCAAATGAAATGCAATATGGCCGTACACAGCGTTTACACCAGCTGTCGGAAATGTTATTAAGTGAAAATTAGCTATTTTATAGAATTTGCGAAAAATGTATCTGGACCGTTATGTTTTTTTATTAAACTGTTAAAACTCGCTAACCCTCGTTCTTTTGCAATATCAAATAGTAATGAAAAACTAAAAAAACGAGTTCTCAAAATATTGGAAATACTGAAAATCAAAACTAAAGTCACTATTTTAGAGGGTGCAGGACAAAAAATTAAGGGTGTGTCAAGGAGGGAACGACACTTTGACTCGTTTCAAAATAAATTTGAATTTGAAAACGCCTCTAACACTTGTTACACATTTTAATCTTAATTTTAATAAGCCAGTAAATATCGCCAATTTTTGAAAGATTTTTTGGTCCAGAAACTATGCAGTAATAATTCATTACCGTTCAGTTTCGGCTCGCTACCGCGTTCCTATTGGTCCAGAAACTATGCAGTAATACATTATCGTACAGTTTCGGCTCATTATTAGCACTCTACGCGTCAACATGAAGTAATTTATTATTTCTCCCAAATTTTAGCAGGGCCCCGAAATTATATATTACTCACGCGTGTTGAATAAAATAACTTATTTTTATGCCTGTGTTGAGTTCGTAAAATTACTCATTTCGAACTAGTGCGTAAAGTACGATTTTACCGATCCAACAGTAATTTTCAAAAGCGACCTGTCTGTTACAATTTATTTCTACAATGAATTTCATTTAAAATGCAATATTCACATGAGTTTTGTTGATATGATAGCTATATGGAAAACATTAATGCATTACATAAAATGCTTACGAACCTCTCTTGGGTATCCGGTCTGTGTTTTATTTTTGTGAAACAATTTTTTGTAATGCATTAATGATTTCCATATAGGTAGCTATCATATCAACAAAACTCATGTGAATATTTTAAATGTAAGTGTAAGATGAATAGGATAGCAAAGCATCAGAAAGCAGAGGTAGCTTTCGGTAAAAAGCCCAAATGAAATGCAATATGGCCGTACACAGCGTTTACACCAGCTGTCGGAAATGTTATTAAGTGAAAATTAGCTATTTTATAGAATTTGCGAAAAATGTGTCTGGACCGTTATGTTTTTTTATTAAACTGTTAAAACTCGCTAACCCTCGTTCTTTTGCAATATCAAATAGTAATGAAAAACTAAAAAAACGAGTTCTCAAAATATTGGAAATACTGAAAATCAAAACTAAAGTCACTATTTTAGAGGGTGCAGGACAAAAAATTAAGGGTGCGTCAAGGAGGGAACGACACTTTGACTCGTTTCAAAATAAATTTGAATTTGAAAACGCCTCTAACACTTGTTACACATTTTAATCTTAATTTTAATAAGCCAGTAAATGTCGCCAATTTTTGAAAGATTTTTTGGACAGAGAAGATCGCCTTCGAACTTTAAATTTTAGTACATACTGACTTTTTGCAGTTTCGATATCTTCTCTAACTCAAAATGAACTTTTTGTATAAACTTCAGAATTGTTTTTTTTTTTGACGTGATAACGTCTTATAAATTGATGAAACACCGGCTGCACGCACGAAAAAGTGTCACGTTCCGCCTGAGCCTGAGCGTGCAAGCGAGAGCGCGGTATAAGCGATAGAGAGGCACGATTGGCCCAAGCGTCGGCTTGTACGCATTTCTCTCTCTTCTCGCGTGACGTCAGAGAGTTCATCAATGTTTCTTTATGACGTTATCACGTTAAACTATCGTCCGTAAACCGATTTTTTTTTGTAAAATATGTATTTTTATAATGAAAGAAAAAAAAATTGTAATTCTGGTCGTAATGCATTTATTTAGACCAATAAATATATTAAAAAAAATGTTCCTGAAGAATTACTTTTTTCTGTATCCTGAAACCATGAAATTACGCCGATCCCTGAAGTTACAATTATTTTAAGTTTAAGCAAATAGATAATAATTACACTAATTAAGAAATACTTTTTAGAAACTTGCATTATATAATAATTAAGAGGATTTTAAACCTTTACAAGTTAAATGAGTTTACAACTTTAAATTAAAGATGACATGTTTCGATAATTCGAATTCGAGACATTATGAATATCATTGCGAACCCAGCCTAAAGACCACTGCATACGAGGCTGGTTTTGCCGCTAAATTCGTTGTTCCAAGCGTACTGTGTGGTGTTAGATTTCGTGACTGTATTAATGCGTGTTGTCTTCGATGCTTGTTTTGAGATACTGTTTTCTGATTGGTTCTTGCCCAAAGCCAGCAGAGAATCCTTTTAAATCCAGCTTGAAACCAAGCAGCGCGGTCCGCGGTGACGTCATTTCCATCCTCGCGGAAACGATCAAAACCGGCTTCGTGTGCAGCCGGCTTAAGGGTTATGGCAGAACCATAGAGATATAAGTAACTAGAGTTCGCGAGTGAGCCTTGAAAGTGTCTGCGATTGAGAGAGAGAAGGCTGCTTACCATTCCGTATCACTATGGATATAAACAGCACAAGGCTAGTTAAATAAGGGTATCGTTTTCCCCGCCCTCCCTTCTTCAGTTTACGATCTGTCAACGAGCGCTCATGAGAGAGAGATATGGAACGATTGCAGCGTTCTCTCTCTGAACTGCAGACACTGTCACTTATGGCAAGCATACCCGCTAGCGTACTCTAGTACATATATGGGCAGAACAGACAGGCAGCTCTTCTCTGTACAGTTTTATTATTAGTAGGCTTGATTACTTTTTGTGTAACTAAATATCTGATGCAATTTTAGATCCCCTAGCGTGGATTCCGTTGGCCGGGACGATGATTCGAATTGATCAAGACACCGGCAAATTCACGTGTCCGAGATGCTCACGTCAGTACAAGAACAAAACGCATCTGAGCCGACACTTGCGTTATCAGTGTGGACACAGCCCTAGTTTCTTTTGTAATTACTGTCCGTTCAAAAGCAGGCACAAAGAAGCGCTGCACAGGCATACCAAAACAATACACGGAATAAAAATTTAATTATTCGACGACCGTTTTTAATTTTTTTTTTAAATGAAACTTCTTAACATGGGAATAAATTGGTCTGGATCAGACGAACAGCGAAATGCTTCCCCTTCTCCGACTTTAAACGGCAGTTGGGAGGAAAGAGTGGGGGGGAATCGTTCGCTACGGGGTTAAATTGGCCTGAATCAGGCAAAATGTGAAGCGCTTCCCCTTCTCCGACTTTAAACGGCAGTTGGGAGGAAAGAGTGGGGGGGAATCGTTCGCTACGGGGTTAAATTGGCCTGAATCAGGCAAAATGTGAAGCGCTTCTCCTTCTCAGACTTCAAACGGCAGTTGGGAGGAAAGAGTGGGGGAATCGTTTCGCTACGGAGATAAATTTGCCTGAATCAAGCAACAATGTGAAACGCTTCCCCTTCTCCGACTTCAAACAGAAGTTAAGAGGAAAGAGTGGGGGAAATAGTTTCAATCAAATGCACCATACGCTCTCTGTAAGCATGCGCAGTGCGTACTGTGTGTATATGTGGCATTTTCTCTAGCGTGGTAAGAACCTATGGCAATACAATAATTTGTATAAATATTTATTTTTAGGATTATAATCAACATTAAAGTTTTAAAAAATGTGGACTAAAAAGATAAAAATAATTTTTGAATATAAAGATTATTTTTTACCTCTTAATTCACATTTCTATAAAAGAGTGTTTCTTTGAGTTTTTTTTAAATTCTATTTTGGGCATTATTAGTATTCATATTATTGAATTATTAAATGTATCCAAAACTTCTTCGACTCCGTGCCTGTATGCGTTGGTCTATTGATATTTCTACCTGACATTTCGTCTACAGCTGCAGTAGACATTATCAAAGGCAACGTGGCAGCGATCGAAGTGTCCTCCCTGATGACTGGCGTATTCTCTGCTCGGTCGTAGTTCATGACTTGTACTGCGACCGAGCAGAAAACACACTCGCGCTGAAACATCAGTCTTCGACACACTTATCTGTGAGCCGCCAAGAAGAAACACTGCGCCCGTTGCCACTCCGCCTTTGATGATGTCTGTGTCAGGTGAAATACCAATGAACCACGGCTTACAAGGCCGGAAGCCAAGAATATTTGGAAAAAAGCCGGCCGTGACAGCGCAGATGCTTGATTTAAATTTATGTTTAATAAAAAAATATGTAATAGATATTGTTGACAGTCTGTATTTTTTTTTTTTTAATTAAATACACCGAATGTTTCATACCATATTTTGTAATTATTATTTATCCTTATGGAGTGATGTTTTAAAGTGTGACTTTGAAAGACCAATAACAGTTAGAAATGGTAAGACATTTTTGTTTTTCTTCGTGTTTTATTTTTTTAAATTTTATTTTAATTCATTTCATTTGTTTCAGAATATCAACTACAATTTGCGTCCGAAACGTTGAAGAAAGATTTACCGATGCCAGTTTGTAAAGATTTTGACGGAAAATACATTTGTGTTAATTGTTGTAAAAAATACAGTTGTAAAAAAACGTACCTTCGACATATAAGACACGTATGCGGTCAAAGTCCGAACTTCTTTTGTCATTTGTGTAACTATAGTGCCAATTTTAGATGGCGACTCAAGTACCACTTGAAAGACAAACATCAAATATTATAAATTTCGATTCACCTTTAAGCCACGCCCATTTAGAAGAAGAGACGCTCGTTCGCGATTTTCTACACACACGACAAGCCTTGGTCTTGGGTGATAGTATCCTAAATGTTTTGGAGCTGCAACCTATGCTTCTGGTACTTCATTGGAGTAGAGGCAGACAAACGTTAGAAGCAAACATTTGCCAATTGACCAGGCTTACCATGTGTGTGTGGCCAAGTTGGTCATGTATCGATCCGCAAAATTTAGAATTTCGAACAATGGAGCTCTTTAAATACATTCCATTTTTAAATTGTGTTTCAACAATTACTGTATAATATTGTTAAAAAAAATAATAAATGGTTTCTTTATTAGAATTTGACTGTTGACTTGTTTGTGTCCAAAAAAACAAAATAGGCATATACCAAACATCTCATCCCCACTACAGATCCCAAAAACAAACGTTCTCTGACGAATTTACTGCACTACAAAATCTTCTTGGTTTTCGGACTTGTAGGCCGTGGTCCATTGGTTATTTCATCCTGAAGTTTCGTCTAGAACTGCGGTAGTATCACTAAAGTCGGCGTGGCAGCGGGAGAAGTGTCCTCCTCGGCGGCGCACGACCAACCACGAAAGAACTAACTATACGACCGAGCAAAGAACACCAGCACGCTGAGCATAAAAGAACAGAGAACACCAGTTATCTGTGAACCGCCAAGAAAGACACTTTGTGCCCGCTGCCACACACTGCCTTTAATAATGTCTAGCGCAGCTGTAGACAAAACGTCAGGATTCCGACCTACAAGCCCGGAAACCGTGAAGATTTGGAACAATGCCGGCCCTAAAAGTGTCTACACACTTGCTTTCATCGTTATTGCTTTGTCAAGAATATTTTACGAAAGGACTAATGCGGTTTGTTCGAGTCTCGTTTATAAAGATGTTTATTTTACTTGTTTTCCTCAGGTGCTAGATCGCCCGGGTCCGAAAGACTCGTACATCGACTTGTGAGGGCCCTTTTTCGTGGAAAACGTGTTCGAAGAAGATGCGCCGATTGTTATGCGTCAAATAAAGCGCTGATGACCGGGACAGAGGCAAATCGAAAGACGAAAATTGTCACCACTTTTTGCTTCGAGTGTCCGGGCTACCCGGCACTGTGTGTTACCTGCTTTAAAAATACTCATTTAATATTTTAAAACCCGAGGCTACAAATTTGATATTTTTGAAAGGTTGTGTTTTCTGTAAGCGTATTGGTTTGACTGTTCAAAACGTCGTACCATTCACTTGTTGAAGTGGAACTTCTTCAGGCGCGGTAAGGCAAATTGGCCTGGGTCAGACGAAAAAGTGAAACGCTTCCCCTTCTCCTACTTCAATCGGCAGTTGAGAAGAAAGTGTGGGAGAATCGTTTCTATTCTGTCTGTTAAAGCGTCATGCGCACTCTACACGCATGCGCAGTGCGTACTACTGTATGCATTCGTTGTAACAAATTTCACATAACCATTTCCTAATCCTGAAATAATAAAGTCATCAACAAATGCTAGACCCTAAGAAGTTTCACTTCTAACGCGCGAGGGATTATTTTTTTTTTATTTAGAAAATAATACAAGAAAAAAATAAACAAATAAATATACATAATTAAGGTTGATATAAAAATAAAAAAAAGGTGTGCATCAACTACTGTGGTTATTAGCACACAGGGAAAGGATCAAAGGAAAAAGGAACAAAAGAGAAAAAAAAATAAAAAAAAATAAAAAAAAATTAAAGAAAGCGAGGGATTATTATTGTGTTGAATAAGCAGTCGATGCGTTAGTTTTTTTTTTGGTTTTCTGATTTTGATGCATTTTTTCAAAGTGATTGCCTGACTTTCTGGTTCGATTTTCAACGTTAAGTCTAGATTTAAGAATTTCATTTGTTTTTAGCTAGAGAACAAATGATCTTCACAAATCTAGATTCAAGGCTGTAAAACGTACCAGAAATGTTCAATTTATTATTGATTCTCTTCTTTTCAATTGTAAAAATGTATTTGATTAATTGAAGACATGCTACAATTAACATTAATTTAATGCTGTTTGTATTTCTCTCTCTTTTTTTTGATTGACTGCAATCAAGTGTTTCCAATAAATGTGTTTATTGTTATAATCTGAATATGTTAATAAAAGTTATACTGTTAAAGTTGTGACGTTTATACCTATATCTTAATACTGACTGACAATGTACGTAAGTTGTTTTTTTTTACGCTCGCCCCCTAAATTTTTAGTTTTTGCCCTAAAACTCATATCAGACCGAAAGAAGCGCTTTAAGTTGATATTAAACCGTGCCGAATATTTTTAATTTTTTCGAAGTGGTGGAACTATATGAAAACAAAAAAAAATAAAAACTATTTTTTTGACGTGATAACGTCTTATAAATTGATGAAACACCAATCTTATAAATTGATGAAACACCGGCTGCATGTACGAAAAAGTGTCACGTTCCGAAATGTGTCACGTTCCGCCTGACCCTGTGTGTGCAAGCGAGAGCGCAGTATAAGCGATAGAAAAGCACGATCGGCCCAAGTTTGGCAGCTACAAAAATTTATTTATTAAAGATCACAAGACACAAACTTCCAATAGACTGCCACAGTTCGCTCGTATATACAGATTGTATCAAATGAAAACAGTCCATAGAAAATTCTGTGTGTAAGACAGAGACGATATTATATAAATCACTAAAGCAGTAAGTAAGAATGAGATAAATGATCGCTAATAGTTACTGTGGTTATACAATCTGATAGTATCGTCTTTGTTTTCTACAGTAAAAATCACAATTTTATCAAATGTCAGTATTCACTAGTGAAATTATTGATAAAATGGCTATTTATACTGTTCGGGAAAAAATCCAAATAATTAAATGGTTTTATGGTGGTAATTCAACCGCCAACATAATAAATTTTTTGTAGTTGTTTTAATTGATAAATTGGTAAAAAGATTTACAGTGTACGTAATTATTTATTTACGTAACCACAGTAACTATATTAGCGATCATTTATCTCATTCTTACTTACTGCTTTAGATCTTTATATATCGTCTCTGTCTTACACGCAGAATGTCCTATGGACCGTTTTGATTTGATACAATCTGTATACTTACAGAGAGTGAAAAATCCACACCACCCGACCGTCCGTTTATTAAAACTGCGTGTATTTTGAAAACGGTTCATTATATTTAAAAACCGTTTCTACAGTTGGCTAGAACTCTAATTTTACTATTCAAATATGTAAAAATAAATGTTTGGAAACGTATACGTATAATGTGAAAAATAAAAAAAGTTATTTTTCAACACTTTACGAGTATGGTTCAATGTTTCTTTATGACGTTATCACGTAAAACTATCGTCCGTAAACCGACTTTACAGACAACCAATTTTTTCTATAGCTTTGCGTTTAGATACTTACACAAAAAGTAAAAGTTTGTTTAAACACAAAGCTATAGAAAAAAAATTAGTGCAGCCACAAAAGCCTCAACAGCCATAACAGTCCCAACAGACTCAAAAGCCTAAACAATTTCAACAGCCACAAAAGGAGACAAGAGACAATTTTCTTTTTATAGCCTTTGCTATTTTTTTTTCTTCATATTGTTCCACCACAAGGCAACCTCTGTAAACTACCGACCTTGGTTTACATCTCAAGTCGTTCTATTCCGATTATGAATAGAAGGATTGGGAACGAAATGGAATAAACGAAATCAAGACCTGTTTACAAGGAACATATTTCACTTCGCTTCGGAATTGAACGGGACTAAAGGAAATTTGTGTCTTTGTATTCGAAACAATAGGGCGCCGGTCCCTCGGTAAAAGACTTTTGAATAGATAAATACAGGGAAACGAAAAGCATACCGTCCTGTGGACAAAAGGGGTCCCCCTTAACCGCGTTACAAACATTTGCAAGAAATCGGTCGGGTGGCTCGAAAACTGCATTTCGGCAAATTATTCGCATAATTCGGCGAGTTCTCGACCGATACGGACGTTTGAGGTGCACGAAACGCGACTAAATAAACGCGAAAAAATGTGATCCGGGATAAATTAACAGTCTCGGCTTGCAAAAAAAAAAAAAATGGCGTGAAAATGTGTGAATTTTCAAAATGTTGAGAAATTATTGCGCTTCAACGATTCGTTCAATGTTTCTCAGACTTTAAAGATTTGTTTTTGTTTTGCAATATCAAATCCATGTAAGTAGCCTATTGTAAGTCATTTAGCAGCTCGCATTTGACATCTCATCAACTTTAGCAATATAAATGGACTTGAGAATAGCCGTTTCTACTTAGGGTCCTTTATTACAAGCCCCCAGTTCTCAGGTTTTAAGGTAACAACTAGTGATGTGCCGGATCGTTAAAAATGTATATCCGCGGATACGGATCTGAATACGGATATTTGGTTTCAAGTTCCGCGAATACGGATACGGATCTTAACTTTCTTAGAGTATGCGGCGGTAAATATTGCACATCTGTTATGGGAAAAAGTTATTGACCTCTTAAAAGAGTTAACTCTCATAACAGAATTGTCTCTTTCCAAAGATCGATGTGCAATATCTCATTATAAAGATAGTTGATTTAGTACCTTTGAGTTATGTACTATTGGTATGGTATTCACTACTATAAATGTTTGCAATATAAATGTGTCAAATACGATTTTAAAAAATAAAAAATAATCTGAATGGAATTTAACAGATTATTACCTAATCACCTATATATATAAAATTTCATCTATGAATTGAAAATTAATAAGGTAAAAGATCCGTAAAAGATTCGCCAAAAACTAACGGATACGAATACGGATCTTCTTCTCCCTCGGATATCCGCGGATGCGGATATCCGGCACATCTCTAGTAACAACTGGACTTATTTGACGTATCACCAATTGTTTTTTTAATAAATTGAATATCAATATATTTTACCAGTTGTCGGTTTAGAGCCTGGAAACTGGGGGCTTGTAATCAACGAGTCATAATCAACGCTATACGATCGAGTATTCTAAAACAGCGCCTTATCTAAGGCTTGAAGGAGGCGACCCACGCCGGGAGCGTCCGAAAAACAGAAATGACATCTGTCATACTATTTTAACATTTTTGATTGCTGCGCCGTCAGTCGAATTTTTGGTAAACGTGCCTTCAATGTCCAAGGCGTATAGTTTATCGAGTAACTTCATTTTGATCTTAAATCATTTTTTCATAAGGTGCCAAAGAAGTACAACTTCAAAAATATAAAAGGTAAATAAAATCGAAAAACAAATGACAACACGTATCTCTCTTTTTTTTCTAATTTTGATTTTTTGTTTCAGTTTTTGACCATCCCTCGTTGGAATTAGGTTGTAACGGGCAAAATAATTTCTCTTGCCCGAAATGTCTTTCGCGACGTTACAAATACAAGCGCGATTTGTACAGACATTTGAAATTCGAGTGCGGTGTCGAGCCAAAATTTCGATGTCATTACTGTCCTTATAAAGGAAAGCAAAAGGTTTCGCTGCAGCGCCATTTGCTGCACAAACACAATACTATTCTCTAAAATGGTGGCTGCGATTCTTTTTTGTTTTTTTTTCAGTCTGTTATAGCAAATATTGTAAAACTAATATATCTAATTGTTTTTTTTTAACGGTAGTGTATTTTGTTTGCAAGCAGCTCATTTCATTTTTGGTATTATTACGTAATTGAATTGACTCATTATATAATTTTCATTGTTACACATTTTTGTCTGAAATATCATATATATTAATACGCTAAGGTTAACGATGTTTGCCTCCCTTTTTAGAAAAAACCTCACAATTTCTCCACATATATTATATATCATTTTACAGATAATTGTTTGCTCTACTGACATCGACGACTAAAAAATTTATTATTGCTTTTGTTTTTGTAAATTAATTAAAATACAGCAACGCTGAACAACGTCTGCCATCTAACGGCTTTAATTTTGAAACAACGTCAACACTTCGATCTGTCATCTGACCTTCATATTGTAATACAACAGACACAATACTGCATACTGCCATCTAACGGCTGTAATTTTGAAACAGCGAGCAACGCTGAACAACGTCACAGCAATGCTGCATGATGCCATCTGACGGCTTAGCTCAACGCTTTTGCTACTTGCGCCTCTATATGACAATTTTAGTAAAATATTTCTTCGATCTGTCATCTGAGCTTCATATTGTAATACAACAAAAAGAAGAACGTTATAAGCAGTGTGCAAAATTAGAAACGAATTGAATACCTGCAATCATATTTAAAAAAAAATAATTGTAAAGTGATAATTATGATACTTAATTTAGTGCGAATAATTCGCACAGGTCACACTAGTAGGTATTTAATTTTATAAAATTACTTCTAGAACTGAATTGAACTGCTTGCAACAAAATATATTTATCTTATTTAAAATTATTCATATATGAATAATTTTACATAAGAGAAATATATATTTATATTTACATTAGCTTTATTAATTAAATTTAAAACCTGCATTGCAAAGGACGGACGAAATTCTAGTCAAGTTTTTTGCAGTCAGACCGTGGTGTATCTTCAATTAGTGTCCTGTTTTCTTCAAAGTCTAGCGAGGCGTCACCTCGCCCAACTCCTTGTAACTTCCAGGAACTATAAACAGTGTAAACTCTTTATAACGAAACTCAAGGGACCGAGTATTTTTTATCATTATAGAGAGTTACCGTTATATGGAGTGAAGAAAGAAAAACAACAAAATTAACAATAATCTTCAATGTACTGTATAATCTCTTTATAACAAATTTTAAGGGACCGAACATTTTTTTCGTTATAAAGAATTTTCGTTATATGGAGGGAAGAAAGAAAAATAACCAATTTTCACAAAATTAATTTATTCCAAACACATATACCTATAGTTTGGCGTCATCAAGTGCTTGTTGAATAGATGGTGATGGTTCAGAATGGTCCTCTTTATGTCTGTAAACATTTGCTGACGCCTAAATATAAACATATTTCTTCGTAATAGAGAATGGCTGTTGCGTTATAAAGAGGGTATTAATGTATAGGTTTTAAGGTAAACCAACCAAATCGTAAAAATTTTGACGTTATAGGGAGTTTTTCGTTGTAACGAAGGACGTTATAAAGAGTTTACACTGTATATACATTTTTTATTTTTGTATTATTCTAATTAAATATATTTGTTAAAAAATATTAAAATCAATTCTACTTTATTTTCACTCGTTCAGTTATGGAACTAAATGGGCCAAGCGGTTCCAACCAAATAAATAAGAAAAAAATAAAGTGGGCTTAGTACAGCCCAACCAGCGCTAGAAATCTAGTAGACCAATCTAGCAAGGAATCAAGCAGCGTTTCTAGCCTCGTGTGCAGCGGCCTTAATAGAGGTATAAATTATGATTTTTCAAAATTAACATGTAACACTTTTTCAGGTTTTCTCAACTTCATTGTCGATAATAACGAGATGGGCTTGTCGAACAATATAAGCATCGGTCGATTTGGCGTCGACGAGAAAACAAAGGAAATAATGATGCGTCACAAGCGCCGTATCGACTTGAGCGCTTTCAATCACCTAGTTTTAGAAACGGACGACGGTCGTTTCATGTGTCCTCGGTGCAACAAGTGTTACGCGTGGAAGCGAACGTGCGTCAGACACATGTGCTACGAATGCGGCGTGCAGCCGAGCTTCAAATGTTGGCTATGTGAAGCTGGCAGCGCCCAATCCAAAAAGTAAAAATTAAATTATGCCTTTCGTTTGTTTATCGTTTGTTTAGGTTTGTTTAGCTATTTTCATCGTTTGTTTAGACTTAGTTCAAAAGCTATTTAGAAATTTAAATGGGCGCTGCTAGCTTCACACCAGCAGCGCCCATTCAATAAATTTCTCCAACAATGGGTGGAATCGTTTGTTTATCGTTTGTTTACGTTTGTTTAGCTATTTTCGTCGTTTGTTTAGGTTTAGTGATCCGTACGCGGCTAAAAAAAGTGGGCGCTGCTAGCTTCACACCAGCAGCGCCCATTCAACAAATTTCTCCAACAATGAGTGGAATCGTTTGTTTATCGTTTGTTTACGTTTGTTTAGCTATTTTCATCGTTTGTTTAGGCTTAGTGTAGCCAGAAATCGAAAAAAACGTCCTGGGGGCTGCCAGCTTCACACCAGCAGCGCCCATTCAATAAATTTCTCCAACAATGGGTGGAATCGTTTGTTTATCGTTTGTTTACGTTTGTTTAGCTATTTTCATCGTTTGTTTAGGCTTAGTGTAGCCAGAAATCAAAAAAAACGTCCTGGGCGCTGCTAGCTTCACACCAGCAGCCGAAGTTATTCCCCACATGCTCATTTATGCAGCAGTATTAGAGTATAAAGAAAGAGTCAAAACTATAAAACATGACACTGATTAAAAAAATGTTCACTTCAATTATGGTTGTCAACCGAATATAGCTTTTCACAAGTTAACTTTAAGTCGTTATTAATTTTAAGATTGATATTTATTAGTATTATCTAAGTGTAATTAAATTCAACATAAATTGGTAAATAAAAAAAATTCTTATTTTCCTCGTCCTAAATTTTTGAAGCTGTTTGTACATGAAATAAATAAATAATTGTTTTTTCGACATCTAGCATATTGTTAATTATTTCGATTTTGCGCCTCAATCAATGCCGTGCCTGTAATTATAATCTGTCGCGTGCCGTCTGTGGCACGCGTCCTATAGGTTTGCCACGCCTGGTTTAGCAGATCTCACGATGAGTCAGTTAGCCAATCTATATTATATACGCGTATATAATATCGATTGTATAGATCCGCAAGACTAAAATAATCATGAAAATAGCAAAACAAACGAATCTCCTCATTTCTGAAAAACCAGTATTAAACTTTGTTTTTGATTTCTCGTTATACTAAGGCTAAACAAACGATGAAAATAGCTAAACAAACGTTCCTTCCTACTGCTGGAGAAATATGTTGAATGGGCGCTGCTGGTGTGAAGCTGGCAGCGCCCAGGACGTTTTTTTCGATTTCTGGCTACACTAAGCCTAAACAAACGATGAAAATAGCTAAACAAACGTAAACAAACGATAAACAAACGATTCCACTCATTGTTGGCGAAATTTGTTAAATGGGCGCTGCTGGTGTGAAGCTAGCAGCGCCCACTTTTTTTAGCCGCGTACGGATCACTAAACCTAAACAAACGACGAAAATAGCTAAACAAACGTAAACAAACGATAAACAAACGATTCCACCTATTTTTGGCGAAATTTGTTGAATGGGCGCTGCTGGTGTGAAGCTAGCAGCGCCCATTTAAATTTCTAAATACCTTTTGAACTAAGTCTAAACAAACGATGAAAATAGCTAAACAAACCTAAACAAACGATAAACAAACGAAAGGCATAATTTAATTTTTACTTTTTGGATTGGGCGCTGCCAGCTTCACATAGCCTCAAATGTTTGTACTGTGATTACGTAGCTAAGCGAAACGAAGCGCTTAGACAGCACTTGGTAGCCGTGCACGGCGATCAACTAGGCATTATGAAATAAACAAAAAAAAAAACACTCGAAATGTTTTTTTTTTTTTGGTAAAATAGTACGTAATACAAATTTTAATACGTTGTTGTAGACGGAGAGCTGGCTACGGAGAAAATGGGTGACTCGGTGCAGAGCTGAAAATTTGCAGAATAATAGGAGATAGTACGAGTAAGCAGGGAAAAAATTGCCAGAAGGCTAGGCGGAAGATAAAGAGCCGCCAGAAGGCGCTAATGTTGCGAAAAATCAGTGCACTTCTGCGGCAATTTCTATACTTATTCTGTAATTCAAAACTAGATTATATATTATTATACATTATATAGTTATAAGGGCATACTGAAAATTCAAACATGATATAATAATTACATTCGACAATTATTCAAAATTATTAATGTCATTTTGAAAGAAATAAAATTAAAGAAATTACGTTGTTATAACAACGTAATTTTATTAATGAAAATATATGACGATTAATTTTATTTCTATCAAAATGCCATTAATAATTTTGAATATTTGTCGAATGTAATTATTATATCATGTTTGAATTTTCAGTATGCCCTTATAACTATATAATGTATAATATATAATCTAGTTTTCAATTACAGAATAAGTATAGAAATTGTTAGAAGTGCACTGATTTTTCGCAACATTCTGGCGGCTCTTTAACTTCCGCCTACCCTTATGGCAATTTTTTCCCTACTTACTTGCACTATCTCCTATTATTCTGCAAATTTTCAGCTCTGCACCGAGTCACCCATTTTCTCCGTAGCCAGCTCTTAGTCCATTGGGATTGTGTACAGTTATTTAAAAATTGTAAATAAATATATATATGTTGAAAATGTTTTTCCTTTTTTTTGGACTGCGATGCGTAATTGTACAGGGCGTCCCAGGCATGATTTCCGGGACCTTACACGGTAACTTAAATTCCTTTTGCGACCGCAGTTTGAATTTTGTGTCGAGAGCATTTTTGAAGTGAAACTTTCTTAGGCGCGCTAGGACAGGGGTGTCAGACAGATTTTTCTAAAGGGGCATTTATAAGATTTAGGGTGTGCTAGCGGGCCAGACTCTAAATTAAAAACTAAACCACATACCAATTTAAAATCTTCCTTTATTTAGTTTAAATCAAATAAAAAGGGTAAATTATCTTGAACTTGAGGATCCAGACACCTGAAGTCTGTTGTTTTTGATAAGGTCATTGATGTCTAAAATCCTCATTGGATAGATTCTGATCGCGGGCCGTATTGAGATGGCTTGAGAAAACGAAAACGCCGTTTACATTCGTACACGTATGCGTGGCTGCTCAGCGCATGCGCGTACGCAGCTAAAGAAGTTTAACTTCTAGCGCGCGCGAGAGACTCACTCGTGTAGTGATGTGTCGCTCTTGAGCGAGTCGTTCATAATGAATGACTCCTTTCTGGGAGCGGAGCAAGTCGCTCTTTTTTTGTGAATGACTCACTCCGAGCGCTGAGCTGTTCTGTACTGTTGCATTCGCACATTTACAGAGCGCGCACAGCACAGGGCACAGAGACACTAGTGAACTTTGCACGTACGGAGTTATCTTTGCTGAGTCGTTTAATGTTGAATGACACACTGTTTGCAGTGACTTAAACCATTCACATTGACGTCGTTGACAAAGATATAATATTGTAACACTAAACATTATTATTGTTAAGCTTTTATTATACTTTATAGTTTATCCGAAATGCGAATAATATAAGATCAGTATCATATTAAAATGAGCTCAGAGCTGAGTGTGTATTGTGCTGTGCAATGCTTCGTGACTCCTGAGCATGCATGATGACAGTTCACACCTCTGCAGTCTGCACTCTTGTTTAGTGCGCACTGTCTCTTCTTCTGAGCGACTCTTTTTAGTGAGCGGAGCGCACGGAGCCAGCTCCCAATAAAGAGTCATGTCGACACATCACTACACTCGTGCCTATACAATCTGGGCGAAGTAGTTAAGCGATTTTCAAACTGACCTTGGCATTGTTTTTTGTAGAAACGACGAGACGATTGTGGCTCATGTTGACGAACCAAAACGACACAAACGAGTCACAAACCACGCAGTTGCCGTCTAATTTCGCCGACATAAGCGAAACGGTCAAGTCGATAATATCTCGATCGAGACATCGCGTCAATTTGAGCGTGTACTATGGCCGGGTCGTCGAACGCGACGACGGGAAGTTCATGTGTCCCGATTGTTCGAAAGTGTACCAGTGGAAGAGATCCGTCGTGCGGCACATGCACTACGAGTGCGGCGACGAAAGACATTTCACGTGTCCGTTTTGTCTGTATAGCGCGAGAAGAAACACGGACCTCAAATCGCATCTGCTCACTCAACATTTCGACCAAGTCAACAAAGTTTTACCGGCGCATCTCTTTTGAAGTTTGGCGGTCGTTGGAGCAACGACGGATTTTTAGCGGCCTGCGAGTTTTTCTTTTAGGCTTAGCTCACACGTACCACTTTCCGCCGGGGTAGGGGTGCCTAGATGCCCCGACGGCGGAGCAGCGTCTTCCTGCTCGGGTACTGGCCCTGCTTAGTCCAGTAGTTCACCAGTAGTCCAAAGGGCTCGCACCCGGAGGAAACTGGCAGCTCGACGATGGTCGAGCGCGATGGTAAGGCGTTATTCCTTACTCCGCGCCCTTGGGGGCCATGTGGTCAAACACTCAGTGTGATACTGCATGTAAAACCAACGGACTTCTTCTGTACCACTTTCCGCCCACAAAACAGTTGAACTCGACCACTTTCCATCAACAGTTTTGTGGGCACGCAGACGTTGGGGAAACAACAAATGAACCATACAGAACAGACAGTAAAGCGATGGATTTATTAATAGAATTGATTGGGTATATGATATATCCAATTATCGAAGATAGAAACGAAAGTCAATTTCAACATCGTTTAAGACTGTACGATGACAAATTTTTTAATTATTTTCGAATGAACAAAAGTACTTTCGATTATTTGTACGTCTGTTCAGTCTGTGGTCGGCGAGTTGCACGTGTGAGCGGTGTTGGCCAACATCGGCCGGTTTGTTTGTGGGCGATATCACCAACACACGACGACTGTTGTTGGACACCGACCACAATTTGTTGTCCGTGCGAGCGCTATCACACATTACATACTAATGCCGTACTCTCAACACACGACCACTTTTTTGTGTTTCTAATGTGGTCGGAAAGTGGTACGTGTGAGTTAAGCCTTACGATTTTTTCAATCTGAATCGCGTAAAACACTCGATTTTTCGTATGTCGAGTATAGATTAAATACCTAGGTATTTTTTTCGCTACCGCGTTCCTATTGGTCCAGAAACTATGCAGTGATACATTATCGCACAGTTTCGGCTCATTATTAGCACTCTACGCGTCAACATGAAGTAATTTATTATTTCTCCCGAATTTAGCAGGGCCCCGAAATTATATATTACTCACGCGTGTTGAATAAATACTTTTTTTGAGTTTATAGGTAAATGTTGAATAAATAACTGTTTATTTTAATAAATACCCGGTTTTAATATTATCTAGTCGATTTTTTTGTTTGGTTTTTTTTAAGCTTTTTAAATTCGAATGGACTATTAAATAAATATATTTTTTCGAGTCCAGTCGAATAATTTAATAAGTATTCGGTTTTTGAGTATTTAAATATTCTCTATTTTTGAATTCATAAATGAAAAATTCAATTTTTCAGTCGGGAAGAGAATTAAATAAAAATTAGATTTTTGAGTCTGCTCGAATAACAATATTTTTGAATTTTTTGTTTCGTTTTTGTGACTAACAGAATTTTAACAGTTTTATCAGAATATTATTGTAAACATTAATTATTTTGTTAATTATAAAGTTTGTTTACGTCTAATAAATATTGTAAATAAGTATTTAAAATTGTTTCAATTACTTTGAAAATGCCGCTCTTAGTTTTTTAGATGTATTGTAATAAAAGAACCTACATTGATTGGATATTGATTTTCTATTTAAAGAAAAAAAAATAGTGCTTCGACTAATAATCGAAATTTGTTTGTAAGTATGTTGTAAAAATTTTTCTTGCGCGCCCGCTTGTAAAATAGCTGCTATTCCAGTCTGTATAGCGGTCGTGAAATGACACATTGAACACGAGTGCTGTAAAGTTGCGTAAAGTAAAATATAAAAATAAAATGTAGGTATATCATAGTCTAACCGCATGCCTACAATAATTAAAATTCAAAATTGAACTGTCGAACATTTTGAAAATTGAGTGAAAATGAGCTATTTTATAAGAGGGTGCGTGCAAAAATGTATCTCGTGCGTGATGATATTATGACTCACTGGCGGTCATTTTTAATATGACTCATGTGGATTGTTAGAGCTCACTGGCGCTCGTTTTTAACATGACTCATGTGACTGTTAGAGCTCATTGGCGCTCGTGAAATAGTCGTCATGCACTAGATGTATATGTTACGGTCAATGTCCGGAATCTTGGCAATATCGACAATGCCCGAGCCACATCGGGCAATGTCCGAAAACGGACAAGGTTCAAAAAATAGATTTTTTATAAACATGACACGCTTACATTTGATTGCATCTTTATCATAAGTTATCATTTGGAATTTTTATCACTGATATCAACTATTGAAGAATATATTTTTCAGCTTTCTATTACAATTATTGATGATCGAAAACACGTATAATTTATTTATTATTTATATGATTATGAGCAATAAACAATACAGGGTGAGTTTTAAGTTGATGCTTTTTTTTACAGCGTGTAAAAATCAAATAGACGAGCAAATATTTCAAATAGTTTTTTTATCAAAACTCAAAAATAAGATAGAAACAGCCTTTCGAAGTTTAAATAAATTTTATTAAATTTTCTTTAATTTTGAGGTCGGTCCTGGGGTTATATTATGTCACTATGGAAATAAGTTGTTATATTATCAAGTATGTGTATTGTTCTGTTTTTGAGAAAATTGATAATAATAACATATTTCCATAGTGACATAATATAACCCCAGGACCGACCTCAAAATTAAAGAAAATTTAATAAAACTTATTTATCCTTCGAAAGGCTGTTTCTCTCTTATTTTTGAGTTTTGATAAAAAAACTATTTGAAATATTTGCTTGTCTATTTGATTTTTACACGCTGTAAAAAAAGCATCAACTTAAAACTCAGCCTGTATATCTCAATGCATTAATTTTCAGAACTCACATTTATTCCAGCAATAAAAATAAAAATCAAAACTACGGATAATTTATTTTCACACATTTTATTTATTTTAATAAATGAAAATATATTTATTGCTCTCTTAAGCTGATCTACTCATAATCTTCTTATTATAGTACAATCAATCTGGCGAAAAAAAAATCATTTCGTATCAAAAACACCCAAAAAGGTGAAACTTGGTGAGTCGTTAGAGAATGATGAAAAAAAGGTTACCTGGCAATGGCTACCTGGTACCTGTTCAAATAGTCAAAAAAAACTCAAAAATATTTTGAAATGCATTTTTCTCGAAAACTATCCATTTTACAGAAAAATTTATTGAACAAAAAATGTAGAGGGCATCGTTATCTACAATTAATGTCATTGATGCTATGTTGTACAACAAAAAATGTGCGCAGTAGGTGGCGCTAAAGTGCAAAAAAAAGTGTTTTTCCACTTTTTTGCCCTGAAATTTTCATTTTTCAGTTACGATTCAAATGGAAAAATTGTTCCTTTTTATTTTATAAACAACTTTTATTTCAAGATTTTTTTCATACAACTTACTTTTCATACAACTTATTTTCACTTCAACAAGCTGCAGCTCTGAAACGGTAAGTTGTATGAAAAAAATGTTGAAATAAAAGTTGTTTATAAAATAAAATGGAACAATTTTTCCATTTGAATCGTAACTGAAAAATGAAAATTTCAGGGCAAAAAAGTGGAAAAACACTTTTTTTGGCACTTAAGCGCCACCTACTGCGCACATTTTTTGTTGTACAACATAGCACCAATGACATTAATTGTAGATAACGATGCCCTCTACATTTTTTGTTCAATAAATTTTTCTGTAAAATGGATAGTTTTCGAGAAAAATGCATTTCAAAATATTTTTGAGTTTTTTTTGACTATTTGAACAGGTATTTGAACAGGTACCAGGTGGCCATTGCCAGGTAACCTTTTTTTCATCATTCTCTAACGACTCACCAAGTTTCACCTTTTTGGTTGGTTTTGTTGAGGTTTTTGCCAGATTGACTGTACTATTACTCAAATACAAAAACCTTCCATTTATTACAAAATTCGGCCTTATAAGACGTTGGTAAGTTCTAGCGCTGTCATTCTTGTTAGAATTCTCGTAATAGTCGGTCGATTTTCAGTGAGTTTCAATTGTGTTTCATTCAAGTGCTGAAAAATATATTCTTCAATCAGTGATCAAAATTCCATAAAGCGTTAATGATAACTTATCATGGATAAAGATACAATCAAATGTCAACGTTTCATGTTTATAAAAAATCTAATTTTTGAACCTTGTTCGATTTCGGACATTGCCCGATGTGGCTCGGGCATTGTCGACATTTACCGGTCAATGTCGACATTGCCCGGATTCCGGACACTGACCGTAACATATACACAACCTTCTGTTTGAAGTGAAACTTCTTTAATTGCATTTTGCACTTTCACAGGCGACAGGTAAACGGTCCACTCGCTATATAATTAAATTAATCACTATTCAAAAGAGCTACACGAAACGTTATCTCTGCGGCTTTGCGGACGACCTGTATACAAAATTACCGAAAAAGAAAAAACCCGCAAAAAAACGAAATCACAGACAGATATCCCGTTACAAATTTATTTACCAATTTATAGATTTATATAGTTCAAGTCGTCACCGCATAAAAGTCTACTGGCCAACAGTACAAAGTATTTTATTAGCGGGGTCCGGCTTCGTTCGAATTTGTAGATTCTCGTAAAATTGGTCTCCCCGAAAAGCGCTTTTATTTTAACGCCTGAGTCCGTCCTGAAGGTTCATTCTAAATAATGGTGAAAAAAATTTTCAAATTGGTGCAGTGGTTCCGGAGATTATCCTCCGCATACACACAAACTCACAACATTCAAGCTCTCTCTCTCTCTCTTTATAATATTGTGTTGAAAAAACTCAACTCGACAATTCCGATTTTTTAAAATCATTTTTTATAGTCGGTGTCTCGAGCACGGTCCAACACTGCTCGAGATTACAGATTAAATTATTATTTTTTATGCATACGTGGCAGACCTCCACCCTTTTTGATCTTTATAGAAGTATCAAATTAATTATTTACAATTTTCATATCTAGCAAACCGCTCTCTAAGTAGATGAATGTTCAGTATGAGGTCTGCCAGGTATGCATAAGACTGAAGAAACCTGACTGACTGACAGACAACGCACAGCCTAAACACGTGTGTCTAGAACAGAGGTTCCCAAACTTTTTTGTCTCGTAGACCACTTGCCATGTTATTCGGTTTTGGGTAGACCCCCTGCTTATCTGTTAATGATTTTTTGCAAATTCATTAATTTCAAATGTATTTTTGACAACCGGTATAGTGCTACTCACTTTGAACGATTTAAATTTATAACGGTAGTGAAATGTAATGTGAAATGTTTAGTTTTATACATTTATTAATTAGATTAAAATTAAAATTTACTTTCTGTTACATAAAATAACTAAGCAAAAAGTAAATGCTTTTAGTGTGATGGATGAACCTGATGCTTTAATAATAAATTTTCAACATTTGGCATGAATTTAGTTAGATTGAATCTTAAATCTCTTCGGTTAGCGATGTCCAGTTTGTTTCTTTTTTTGTTTGGAGATTCACTATCGTTGACCCCCATTTTCATTTCATGGACCCCCAATTTTTTTTCCCGCTGACATGGACCCCTTGCAAGTTGTCGTCGACCCCTGGGGGTCGATATAGACCACTTTGGGAATCACTGGTCTAGAAGCATGAAATTTTGCACTGGAGCTCCTTATATAACATAGATGAACACTAGGAAAGAATTTTTGAAAATTCATCCTTTAAAGGGGATTGAATATTTAATCTATAAAAAAAAATTGGTTGTCTGTAAAGTCGGTTTACGGACGATAGTTTTACGTGATAACGTATTCCGTAATACATAACCTAAACCTCCCAAAATTTGGTTTCAATCCGCTTATCCTTGGTGTCGGAATGATAAGAAATGTCAAAAGTGACGTTTGCAACTGTCAAAGTATTATGTTCTAATAATAATTAGTTATTCCAATACTTAACTTAGAAGGCGTTGCATTTCACAAAATACTAATGTCAAAAAATTGAATTAAACATTAGAAATGCCGCCGTTTTCATGTTAAGACAAGACATACGTTATTTTCTAATTTCCATGTACGGCAAACAAAGACGACCGACCGCGTCGCGCCATGCATTAGACAACATTGCATTTATACAGCTATTTCTCTATATAAATTTGTATAAAAAAACTATTTAGGCAAATTCTGTTATACGAAATCTATGTAAAATGTTCTCCTCTTTCGTTTAAGACTGGTTTCAAACCGATCTGATTTAAATTGAGCGAGAAATTAGCAAAAAGCACGCACAGGGTCAGGCGGAACGTTACGCGTTACGAACGTTAGGAACGTTAGGATTTAGGAACGTTACACTTTTTCGTGCATGCAGCCGGTGTTTTATCAATTTATAAGATTGGTGATTCATCAATTTATAAGACGTTATCACGTCAAAATGTCAAATGTATCAATAATTTTTGATGATACTAAAAATAGCAGACAACAAATAATACTGTAATGCGGTGGAGCCGAAGGCTGCAATGCTGTTGTATAAAACATTGTTTCATCAGAGTTGCGCGCGGAGAGCGCGACTAGCGACTAGTAGTTGTATAAGTAGGGTTGAGCCGTGTTCAACAAAAATTAGTCATCTCCTAAATTCAGTAATAAAATTTCGGTAGAGTTGTCCAGTAGACTTTTGTATGGTCTCGGCTTGTATTGATAGGTACATATTATATAGTGTTAAATCTGAAATTAAACACTGTTTTGTTGCAACTAACGCGTTGGTAATTTTAATATTCTAGACGGAAGCCATTGGTTATCGGAGGACGGTTATATGAGCGAAGAGCTGACGTCGGACCAGGTGGACCTTGGGTCGTTCACGCAAGCCATGACCTTGAAATTGCAGAACTCGCCTTGGCACAAACCGATCCCAGTTGAGCCGGACGAATCGGGCAATTACACGTGCAAGAAATGTTCGCGCGTCTACAAGCACAAGCATAATTTGGTCCGGCATTTGAGATACGAGTGCGGCGTCAAGCCGTGGTTCAATTGTCCGTTCTGTAGTTATCAGGCCAAGCGCAAGGCGTCTCTGGTGCAGCACATTATCAGCAAGCATAACGGAGATCCTAGCAAAACGGTCGTCTTGTAGATTATAGACGCTCGACGACACACGCTGTCATTAGAGTCATCGTGTTTGTAAACAGAATTCAGTTTTATTTTAAAAATTTTTTTAAGGCGTAAATCAGCGGCTCCCAAACTGTCGTACTCGAAAATTTTGGGTCAAACACAAAAATACAAAACAAGTGTTCTATATAACAATAGTAGAATATTATATTTTTATTTGCGTAATATTACGCATTAGATACAAGGGTATTTTAAAATAGCTGGTTTTCACTCAATATTCAATATATTTTTGACAGCTCGATCGTGAAACAAACATCACTTCTATTTAAATTCCGTATGAAAATGACAATTCGCGTCTAGAGGCACTTCTGATGGTACTTTATGAAAATTGCTGTTTACTTTACCTCACTAGTCCGTAATGGGTTACTTTACATGTCTGTATGCATGTATGAAAAGCAGCCGTTTAAGAGGAGATATAGTGCAAAAAATCTTTTCGAATTTGAAACTTGTCTTGTATTTTTTTGTTGGATGCAGCCGAGTTTTTTTTCTTTCAATATTGTTTTTATTTTACGCTTTTTATTTTTTGAGCAATTTTTTATTGAAGATATTTATATTACGTTTTTATAGTCTTCTTTGGAATCAGAAATAAAAATCTAACTACTTATATTTTTTAAATATAACCTTAATTTGACACCGATCCCAATTTTTTTCACGTTGGACAATACGACTGCTCTTGGCCGCCATATTGGAATAGTCGTGACGTCATGTATCCTAAGACACTTGGCGCGTCTCATTTGTTCAAATTAGTTCGCTCGTTCCAGCTTCAATAATCGAAGCTTAGGAGAATTGCCTTGGATGATTCAATACGTGATCCGGGAGCGTACGTCCGTTAGCTTGTTCAGTAGGAGGCGCTATTGCCTCCAAACATACACGATTTTGTAATGCAACGGTAACTTACAAACTCGTGTTCAATATACTTTTCCGTGTGCGATTCGACTGATCTTAATTCAACACGTTTTCGTAAGAAAATGTTGCATTAAAAAATCGTGTTAGTTTGGACGCAATAGCGCCTCCTACTGAACACGTGCAATCTGAAATACGCGACCCAAAATGCATAGTTTGGATTTTTCGAATGATTTGAATCGGTTTAAACGAGATTCGACACACACTCGAAACCTATTTTTCAAATAGGTTTAATTGAACTATTCAATAAATAAAATTATCGACCAATTTTTCAGACAATATATTAACAAAAAAATATAATTAATACATTAACGTTTCAATCCGGATTTGGACCTTCTTCAGAACTGATCTAAAAAATATAAAAAATAATTAATTTTTTAATTCTAATTAGCTTTTTATAAAATCTTTCAAAATTATTAATGATTATCAAGATAATTTTGAAAGATTTTATAAAATGCTAATAAGAGTTTAATATTAATTATTTTTATATTTTTTAGATCAGTTCTGAAGAAGATCCAAATCCGGATTGAAACGTTAATGTATTAAATTATTATATTTTTTTGTTAATATATTGTCTGAAAAATTGGTCGATAATTTTATTTATTGAAGAGTTCTAATCAGACGTTAATCAAAGATTTGTTTAATTAAACTATTTAAGAGGTAGAAATTTTTGGCACAAAAATAATTATGAAATTATTGATTAAATTCGACCGGTTCAAAACTCGGTGACTTCATATGATTCTGACGTTTCTAATCTAATTTGCGACAATAAATAGCTATGAAAGAGACGGAGACCGATCCTGAAAATTTTTGCAAAGTTGGCTGAAGGTTTCAAGAAACATTAATGACTGTAATTGCGTTTTCTTCTGACACGTTCAGCCGATTTCCTTCAACGAAAATTTATTGTTTAATATTAAAAACATGGCAAAAAAATGTAAGTCACTGTCATCTGATGAATCATGTTTTAAAAATAAATTGTTAATTTCTAAATTTATTTAATGTTGTTTTTTGTACCCTAGTTGTTTATTAAATTAAAAAAAAAACTGTTTTATTTACTGTGTGATTATTTTTAGTGTAACTTGTTTTTGAGGCATTTTTAAATTGTAATACCTTCAAGTTTAGTATTTATTAAAATAAAAAGTAAATAAGTCAGATTATTTAGTTTTGTCTGGCCGTTTCAAAAATATCATAAATATCGAAAAAATATATTTGAAATGATGAGATTTCAACAGAATAATAGTAGGTATTGACATCTAGAAAAAAATCTTTCTGTAAGGTCGGACCATTTTCGTGTACCCGACTGACTGATATGGCTTATTGCTTTTATTTAATACTAAATCAGAAGGTATTAAAATTTTAAAAATGTCTAAAGGTTAATTTTTTTTTCAAAATTCAAAATTCAAGTCTTGAGTACCCTGCGGTCAGGTATTCGATTTTGCGTTCAGACATTACAAAAAAAGTGTTACACTTTTCAACCAACCCAAAAATGTTTGATAGCTCTCCTACTGTTTTTTTTTTTTTTTGGCAGAGGAGGACATCCTTCACGCTCCTTGTATCCCTTCCGCGGCACTGACGTCCGGCCATTCCTTCGCGTGGAGGGAGGGGTTTCGCCTGCTGGCCGTACTTGTACGCACGAATCCCCTACGTGTTGCGAGGTTCGCGTATCCTCGCCCATTTTCGGTTTTCTTCTTCATCCTTCCATGATCTCACTTCCGGAATTCCGATCGCAGCATGGTCAGTGTTGTTCCCATGCTCCTCCTCTCCAGTTTCTCCCGACATTGCTTGAACCGGATGCACTGGATAAGCACATGTTCCTCTTTTTCAATGGGCATTCAGCACTCGAGTCCAAACCTACTGGTTCCTATAACTAACATAATATAAGGTATGGCGGAGTGGTGCGTTTAATAATTGATTTTTATTTTTTTTTTTTGCAGATTCGAATGATTCGTTCGATTCAATGGATGAAATACCGGCTATCGTTGCTGCGAAATTCCCGCCTCCAGAAGCCAGGCCTCGCGTACGTATTGTGCGGCCTAAAGAACCCATAAAAACTGTTGACGGACAGTTTAAGTGTCCTTACGAAGGGTGCACAAAGATTTACGTTACTAAAAAAAATGCTCACAGGCATATGGATCAACAGTGCCGATTATCTTCGAAGTTTTTCTGTCACAAATGTACTTTTACGACCCCCGATCTCTCAAAAATCAAATTACACAGTTACACACATGAATAAAAAGAAAATTGCGCAGTTTATAACCTAAAAAAAAACACCCGAATTACGAGTCGCGTTCTTTTGTTATTTCGTTAGTAAATATTTCGATTCATTATTATTATTGTTTGCAATCAAGATTAGAAGATTATAGCGCGAATCCACCTATAATGATAATATCAAAAATGTCATCAATTATATCTAACCAAGTCTACGTAAGTCTCTTACCTTAAAATTTCAAATAGTATCAAAATTCTATCTTTTTATTTGTTCCATTAAAGTTCATAAACAACAGCCGTTGTCACGCAATCAGTTGATGTCGTCCTCCCACTTCTATCCAAAGGAACGAGGCAACCTCTGTAATCTATTAACCTTGATAACTGATAGGCTATGTGCATGAGGGCTAACTGATAGATCGCGTTCATGGCGACAGAAAAGGAAACTAACCGACATACGTTGCTTTCTTAGATTACTTGTTAATAATAAATTATTATCAAAACATTTGTTACCTATTTATTATTTAGTAATATTAAAAAAACCTTATACTTCAGGTATTGCGTTTTTTAAAAATTATTATTTAATAATACGTCTTCTTTATGAACGCATAAAGTGAGCGATGGCTTTTCTCAAATGAAAATTAATATGTCGATTAGTGCTAACATTGCCCGCATGGCGCCACTACACCCAACCTTGCACATAATCCAACACTCGTTGGATATTGAAGAACCGAACAGAATCAAAATATCCAAATTATTTTTCTTTATTTAATTATATTGTTAGGTAAAAGTTAAGCATGTGTGTTATGTTCTTTTTTATACTTTTTATATTAATTCGTTTTTTATGCTTCGTTAATGTTATCAAATGATTCAGTGCCTTTTTTCTATTTTTTTAAATATGTATTTTTCTATTAATTGCGGTGACTATTTCATTGAACAAAATGTACCCTTGGATTTTATTAGCAATTAAAATTATAAAATGTTCAAATTTTCCCTCAAATGATTTTTTTCACGGAATAGTTCACCGATTTGTAGTTTTGACGGTCTCACAGACCAACGTGGGTCCGTGTGACCGGAACTGAAGCGTTGCGGGATCAAATCCCAAGTACGGTCGAACGATATCCCGCTTGCATATTGGTCTGTGGGACCTTTCAGTGTTTAAATTTAGTTGTTTAATGATATAAATGTAGGCTAACGAGTGCAGTCAATATAGAGCAGGGGCGTCAAACCTACCGCCGACCGGTGACTTTTTTTGCGAACCGTGTTGTTTCCGCGGCAAAAAAAAACTTACAAAATAAATTTGTCGCTGTTTAATTTTTTTAAAATGTGTCTTAGCAATTGAAAAGATACCAAAATAGTAGGTGTGTGAGTCATCATTATATAGGACGGTTTGCTTAATAGAGCGGCAAAGCAATGAAACCATATAAAACATACCTGTTCCATGTTTTAAAATCATGCCGCTTATATTATTACATTGTGGATGTATAACTCACTCCTGAAATTTTTTATTTATATTAGAAACGGTTCGCGACATAAATACGTTTAACACCCCTGCTCTGAAATATGTCAAAATATCTAGTTTTATTTTTTAAAAATAATATGTTGTCAGTGTACAGAAAAATGATCACAGAGTAGTGAGAAAAATGGCTTAGAATCTGTGTATTTAAATAATAATATTATGGCCCTTTAAGACGCTAAAACATTGCAACAGAATATTTTTTTTTTCAAAATTCAAGTCGGCTGAGCCTGAATCTGAACGACATTTAAAATTTAAAAACTTGTTTTCCGTATTTCCAAAAATGTTCACGTTCAAATCTGATTGAAATTTTCGAATAAATTGAGGTCATTTTATTATTTTAAATAAGCACTAAGCTCAAACCATTGGCATATTTCAGTAATCAGCGCACTTTATAAACTTTTTTCTGCTTGGTAATTAAATTATCTTTATTATTCTTAGACTTTATTATCTGTTTTTGTGTTTTGCATTTAAATAAAGGTTATAATATTATGTTAACAGCTTTAAAAACTCGTTTAATGATTTTAATATCTATCCTCGAAAACAAAAAACATTTACGCTGTAAACTTGAAGTTCAATGAACAAAATAATTGACATCAAGTTTCGAGAGCGTGGTAAGAATAAAAATAATAATTGAACGTATTCGTTGACGACAAAAAATAAAAAAAAATATTATTTTGTGCCGATCAATGAGTTGATTCTATTTATTTTATTCTTACTACACTCTCAACACTTGATATCACGTATTTTTGTCACACTCAAGAGCCTCACATTCTAAATTGATTTTTTCGAGGTTATCACTCATTTTTGTAGTTTTATATTTTATATATTTGTTAATTTTTTCCCCATTTGTGTAAATAAGGCTTAGTACCTACTATATGATGTTAATATGTAAAAATGAGAACACTAACGCCATCTCTCGGTGTAAAAATGAAACTCCAAAATACATTGTATTCCTGTAAATGAGGCTCTTTTGGTAGGTCGTCTGTCTCACGTCGCCTTGATTGTGGGTAACTTTTCAATTCGACCGAGCGAGCGAAATAATGACTTCACCCGGATGTAGCCGGGCTGGGTCGCTAGTAAATTTGAAAATATTAAATATTTCGCTTAGATTTGAGGGTATGTCATTTCTAGGGCCACAATATACCCCAAATGGGCACACGAGGACTACTGGGCCTAGATTAATTTAAAATAAAAATGTTTGCAACACTGCATCGACGGTTTGTAAGTCTGTTTCTTTTTTCTCTTCTAATCAGCTCGTATATTTCGTTATATAATATTAATATGACCAAATTATTTTCTTTTTTAGACGGATCGATATCGTTATCGTACTGCCAACAACAAGAAATGGCGGCCGACAGTCGAGCGTACACGATGTATCAGAAGAGGCGTGGCCGACCGGGAATCGCGCTCTTTCCCGACGCTTCGGGAAAGTTCGTGTGCCCGAAGTGCGTCCACCAATACAAGCACAAACAGGATCTCGTCCGACATTTGCGCTACGAATGCGGCGTCGAACCGACATTTCACTGTTCGCTGTGTCTTTTCAAGTCGAAGAGAAAGTCGTCGCTGAAATGCCACATGCAAACACATCGGGCGCTGTAGTTGCCGGTAACCTTGAAATATAAATACTTGGATGGCAGTTCGAGGCGAATAGAGACCAAAGAATTCGTGACAGAAAAATGCAAGCGTTTTAGAAAAGACAATATATTTTTTTTTCATATCTGGATCGAAAGTACATACTTTCGGCGTCAATTTTAAGGCAGAAGGTCTAACATTTACGCATTGGTTAGAGGTTAATTTTTGAAACAAAAAGTAGTCTATGTCCTTCCCCAGATTTTAAACTATAGGCTGTGTGTACGAAGCCTATACTAGCGCCGCTAGTGGGTAATAGAGAACTATTGAACTCACTTTTTATGGAAATCGAGACATGTTTCAAAAACTTTAGTTGGCCATGATGTGTCAAAAAAAAAATGTAATAAGAAAAACGGATGTCAATTTGTTTACACTGACAGCGGAACGTCAAATTAGGGCGCCAATGGTCTTTATTTGACTTAATTCGCCATCAGCGCAACAGCCTGGAACACAGCAAGCATTTCCAGATCGCTTAGTTTTCCTATGTTTTCTTTGTAATTAAAAAACTTCATAATATTATAACTATTTTCAGTTTTAAAAAACATTGCTCACTGACATACGGAAAATTTGAGTTTGAAGTTTCCCCTAGTGCTCACCACAAACGCTGTGAGCCAGTGACGTCATTTCCAGCCTCGTACCCAGCCTGCAGAAGTCCAATCAGGTTTCTAGCCTCGTATGCAGCGGCCTTAAGTAGTATGGCTATTTTTTCAAAAAACCCTTGCACTATATTTTGTCCACGAGCTCTTGGTCTAGCACTACCCACTATCAACCTAATTAATACGACATTTTTAGGATCGATTGGCGTAAATTTTGCATACGATCTTGACATGGAAAAGAGAGTGGTGCAAGATCAAAGCAAAACCGAGAAAAGCTTTGTCTGCCCCAGGTGTGACCGCGGTTATCGAGTAAAAAGTTCTATGGAGCGTCATCTGCGATACGAATGCGGACGATTGCGGCAATTTCGATGCGATCACTGTCCGTACAGCGCCAAACTGAACAACGAATTGCGAAAACACTTGCGCCGAATGCACGGGGGCGCTGGTCTGCCTATTCAAAAAGCCGGTTTGCCCAGCGTTCCATTCGACCGTTGAAAAATAATTGCCGTATATCGTTTCTTTTCAGAACGACAATGTTTGATTTCTAAAAGAAAAGTTTTGTAGCTTTATCAGTGTAATTAAAAATATTTCAATAGTAATTTCATGTGTTTTTGTATTTCTACTCTCTCAACAGTGGCGTAGCGTGGACTTATCTAGATGGGGGCGTAGTTGCATTCCCTTTTCTTTCAGTAGGCACCTATTCCCAAGATCAATGCAGTGATCCTTCTGTATTTGTATGTAGGTTATGTTTAGTAGAATATTTTGGGGTAGGTACTACCTACTTATTTAGCGTAGGTATAATAAAGGTTTCGCGCGAAGCCCTCAAAAGCGCAAAGGCTCAGTCGAGGGCCCGCTTCGTCCACGTCTAGCTACACCACTAGCTGTCCAGCCCCAACAAAACCAGTACCTATATTACAAACTAGTGGCCCGGTTCGGCTTCGCCTGAGTTTGTAGATTGCCGCCGACTTGCGCTGCAAAATTGTCTCCACGAAAAGCGTTTTTATTTTACAGCGATAATATATATCCTATAAGTTCATCCTGAAGGTCCATTCTAAATAGTAAATATTGGTGGGAAAAAATTGAAATCGAATGAGTTGTTTCGGATATTACCTCATACATCCAAACTTTACCTTTTTATACAGTATAGCGGTCCCGCCCGGTTTCACCCGGGTGCAAAAAAACGAATGGGGAAGGAAGGGACATGAGTACACACATTCATCTTAGTTTACCGAGATGAATGTTGTGTCCAAATTTCATGATGATCGGAGTTACCGTTCAAAAGTTTTTGTCGATAAAGAGCAGTATTTAAACTTTTTTTAACTAATAACTTTATTAAAATGGATTTAAATGTAAGCCTTAGAAGAAAGCAATGTAAAAAATAAAATAAAAAAAAATAAAAATATATTCACCCAACGTGGGGCTCGAACCCACGACCCTGATATTGACAGTCGCATGCGCTACCGATTGATCTACCTGATGTTGTGTTCTTACATCACTAATATGAGTATATCTAGTTAGTGTATTTCACATGAATAGAAGCTTATTTTTGAGATACTTTTTGCAACATTTTTCATTAAACTCCGCTCCTAATGGTCGTAGCATAATATTATATAGCCTGTAGCCTTCCTAGCTAAATGGGCTATCCAACAAAAAAATTTTATTCAATTTGAACCAGTAGTTCTTGAGATTAGCGCGTTCAAACAAACAAAAAAACTCTTCAGCTTTATATATTAGTATAGATATAGATGTAAACGCGTAAGGTGCACATAGGGAAATTAGCATTGGGAAAAAATACTTTGATCAGAGTTAGCCATGACTGCATTAATTGTTATTTCTATTGAATTATCGTGATAATCTTGGGGATTTCAATTTTATTTTGATTTATTTTTATTTTACTTGGCTTTTTTAATAATAAAAAGCTCTTATAAATCATTATTTTAATTCTTTTGTACAGAAATAAAACAAAAAAACAACTCCATCTGTTTGGAAACATTTCATTCAAAAAATGTCTGGCTGGTATGACGTATGCGCGTTGGTAAATCAGTGACCCAGTGTCTTTAGGTACAACACGAATGGGTGGAGATATTTGATCTCGCACCATATTTAAATATTTTTGGGAATTTAATGTCCCATTAATAAAAAAAGTCCGATTATGTTGTAATCATTTGAATATTTTCTTCGGTAGTATACACATTCATTTTGCAAAAGAATATTATCTGTCAAATTGTAAAACAAGATTTCAAGGCTCACTCTGATCCAGTCATTTTTTCCCAATGTTAATTTCCCTATGTGCACCTTACGTGTTTACATACTGTAGATTGTTAGCTTCATGAAAACTACTTTATAAAGTCGGACTCGTGTATTTTCAACACCATCTATTTTCAACTGATTTTGTTCTCCTACGGTACTCAGTCAATGGAAAAACACGTACGGCAGATTAATAAATTGGTGTATGCTTGCCACGAAGTGAGGATGTAGGAGCAGTTGAAAATACAGGAGTCGATTATTCCCAGCACGCTGAAAATACACCGAGTTCTACTGTAATTATCTAGAATGATCTCTTCTATAGGAATGTACACAGTGGAATCGAACGGGATAGAACAAGTCGACACGGAAAACAGAGAAGCCAAGCTACAACCGAATCAGTACGCATGCCCGAAGTGCGGCAAGAGTTACAAGGGCAAGTCGATTTTGGTGCGACATTTGCGATACGAGTGCGGCGTCGCCCCGTCGTTTCACTGTCCCTATTGTATGTACAGTGCGAAGCGCAACTGCGAACTGCGAAGACATCTGATGGCAAAACACAGAACTGAATCGAATCTTACGGAATTTGTTTGAACGCTTCGAAATCACAAATCCATTCAACTTGAATGGATTTGTGATTTTTTTGGCTTGGTCCGACCAGCGAAACCTGTTTGTGAAAAAAATGGCGCAATTTGCAATTAAGGAAAGGTGATAGTTAATTACTCGAGAAGTAATTGACCGATGACGCTGAAATTATTATTCATGCATGTTTGGGTCAACATAGACTTCATTTTTGAGAATTTTCAGCCATCTATGTGCGGTCATTTTTTAGTAAAAAAATAGTGAAAAAAACGTGCTTTTTTAACTTTCGGGGCTATTTGCAAGTTAACAATTGCACTTAGCGACCTCTGTCAGTGCTCATTTTTTAGGAAATTTCATAAGGAACAACTTTCTCAATGCATATGCTATACTAAAAGTCAAGAGGAACGGAGATATTAAAGGAAATAGAGAAAAAAGCACTATTTTCGTCACTAATAATGTCAATTATAAAATCAAGCACACCAACAATTTGTAATCAAACTTAGGGGGTTGAACTACACCCTAAAACGAAGCGATTCCAACAATAATCTCGCCTGTGCCCGAAAAATACACCCAAAACTTCTCGCCGTCTAGCCTATCTTCTCCGACTTCGAATCGTTTCTTCTCTCTCTCTCTCTCTCTCTCTCTCTCTCTATCTCTCTCTGTCGAAGCGTCTGGTACGTCCAAGATGCAAGCTGGTAGTCAGATAGTCAGACGCGGGTTTTCTGAGTCAGTCGGCGTGCATAAAATCCTTTTAATTGCTGATTTTTAATTGGATATTGCTTTGCCTTAAAAATATTTTTGTAACAAGAATATAATCACCTGTATATATGTCTACTAGCTCTGTTTTCAAATAATTATTAATTAGTCAACCAAAAAATAAGTGAGTTATCTTATTAATACCTACAATTAATATTTATTTTTTCTATTTATATATTTTTTTTGTGTAAATATTAATATTATAAGTTTTTTTTTTAAATAAACTGAATTTTTAAAAAGATTTTTAAATTTTATTACATTGAAATAAAACGATTCATGTCAGGAAATTTACAATCACCTTTTTTACCGACCGAAGAATCAAATAAGGCTGTAAAAAATGAATAAAATTACGTTAATTATTTACGAAGAAACATCAATTTTAATACCTGTTACTTCAAAGCACATGACTCTTTATTGGGAGCTGGCTCCGTGCGCTCTGCTCACTGAAAGAGTCGCACAGAGAGAGCGACACTAGACAATACGCACTACACAAGAGTGCAGACTGCAGAGTTGTGAAATGTCATCATGCCATGCTCAGGAATCACGAAGCATTGCACAGCACAATACACACTCAGCTCTGAGCTCATTTTAATATTATTCTGATCTTATATTATTATTCGCATTTAGAATAAACTATAATAAAAGCTTAACAATAATAATTAGTGCAGGGCATAGTGGCGCATTCGTTTGCAAATTTCGTTTGGTTTGTAATTTTTTTTTTTAATGTCCAGGAGGCTCTCCTGATTATAACAGTGTAACATGACACTCAATATCTGTTGCCGTTATTGTTTAAACAACGAAAAATTGAAAATATTGCAATATAAGTTTTTTTGCAATAAATATTTTTTTTATATATTTTTCAGACTATTTTGAATCGAAAAAGTCCTTACACTCATTATCGTATCTTCAACCGGTGAATTTTTATGAATTTTTAAAAATTAAAAATCGTTGTAAATCGTGATTTTCTTGAATTAAATAGTACACCTGAAAAAAAAATACCGTGATTTCTATTTTTTTATTAAATATTTAAACTTTAATAAAAAAAATGGCATAATCAGATTTCAAATATTTTATTAATTATTATGTTTATTATTCATAATAACAATATGCTCTTTACGCGCATGCACTTTAAGGATAGTAGTATTGTCATCTCACTCCCAGTCCTATGTATGATATTAGTAAGAGACAAATTATTGCATATTGTTATTATGAATAATAAACATAATAATTAATAAAATATTTGAAATCTGATTACGCAATTTTTTTATTAAAGTTTAAATATTTAATAAAAAAATAGAAATCACGGTATTTTTTTTCAGGTGTTTAATTCAAGAAAATCACGATTTACAACGATTTTTAATTTTTAAAAATTCATAAAAATTCACCGGTTGAAGATACGATAATGAGTGTAAGGACTTTTTCGATTCAAAATAGTCTGAAAAATATATAAAAAAATTATTTATTGCAAAAAAACTTATTTTGCAATATTTTCAATTTTTCGTTGTTTAAACAATAACGGCAACAGATATTGAGTGTCATGTTACACTGTTATAATCAGGAGAGCCTCCTGGACATTTAAAAAAAAAAATTACGAACCAAACGAATTTTGCAAACGAATGCGCCACTATGCTCTGCTCTGAATGTTAATTGTTACAATATTATATCTTTGTCAACGACGTCAATGTGAATGGTTTAAGTCACTGTTAAGCTTAGTACCATCCGCTCCGAGAAAGGAGTCGTTCATTATGAACGACTCGCTCAGGAGCGACACATCACTACTTCAAAATCAAAACGTATTCCTTTAAAATATTGTATACTCTATATAACAAAACCGCCAATGTTCGCACGATCAGAATACGACAGATAATGTATTAAAGGACAGATAGATTGTAGATTATAGACGCTCAACAGCTGAGATCATCAGTTTATTAGAGAATCCGCCAGCCGGCATACACAATCCGACAGGTACGAGGAGCTCGGGTTCCTGGGAGCGCTAATTCCCATAAAACATAATAATACTAACTGTAACTACATTCCAGTGTTTCCCCTGAGGGGTTAAATAAGTATGGGGTGTAGTAGTAGTGGGCCGTGATATTTGGTGACCAGTGACGTCGACTATTTGAAAGAGGAAAACGAACTTTTATTGTGAAACCGTTAGGCTGCGTTGATTCCGATGTTTTAATAAGAGAATCGTTGATAGGCCCATTATTTAGTTATTACAATATAGAAAACTAAATTATCAGTATAGTGTTGTTCTAATAAAACCTTGTTTTTAGGTGTACCGATTTACCAGGCTTCGCGTATTTTCCCCAAGCAAATGTATAGAATGGGCGCTTTGTCATCTTTAGTTCCAGAAACGCAGCAGCGCTTTCCGTGTCCCAAGTGTCCCAGGGCTTACAAATACAAGAAGAATCTGTACAGTCATCTGCGATACGAATGCGGCGTCGAACCGCAGTTTCCCTGTTCGTTGTGCGATTTCAAGGCCAAACAAAAAGTCTCGTTACAAAAACACATGAAGTGCATTCACAACAAATGAATAACAATATGCCGGTTATGTTGGTGTCTTGTGTTCAGAGAGATTTTTTATTGGCTCAGAGAGGACGTACTTTTTGAGGTCTTAGCGGTGTGCCTTCTTGCGTCCAAATTTGAAACTTTATTGTAGTAACGACTTTGTTTTATGACTTGCAGTTAAGGGAATAAATAGGTTTAACGGTGTCGTTCATTCCTACTGCTAAATCATGTATTTATTTCAAACATCTGTTGTGACGTTATATGATTCAAACAGTCCAGGAAATAGCGGTATTATGACGTGAACCAAGGTAAGTAGAGTAGATGTTGTGTCGATCCGTTGTAGTGGAAGGATGACGTCATCCGGCGGACATGTCGAATGATTACGAGGCAACGCCTTTTGTTTGTACACTTTGTATTTAACAAATGCCGTGAAAAAACAAAAGACAGAATATTGATACTGCCATCAAAGTGTACAAACAACAGCCGTTGGCTCGCAGTCATGTGAGATATCTGCCAGATGACGTTATTCAACGGAACGAGGTAATCTCTGCTCTATTAACCGTGGCATTACAGTATGCTAGGAACGGCATATTAATATTTATCTTGTCTATTTAATATTATCCCCAAGCCAACAAAAAAAAATGAAATTTTGTCAGTTAAGAGTATTCGTCCCTGCAAATACCCTCTGCACCCTTCATCTCAAATCTTTTCCCCTCGCCTAAAAACGGTTCGCGCTCTCCCGACGCTATTTTTAAAGCTAGAATGTTCAGGTAAACGCCAAATGAAAGACAAAGAATCAGACTACAAATCCTTCAGGCGAATTTTTTGACGTGTGAAATATTACGTAACTTGTTATTTTTTTCAAAAGGTTGTAAGTTTTTTCAGGAATTTTTTTTCAAAAAATTCGCCTGAAGGATCTGTAGTCTGATTCTTTGTCTTTCATTTGGCGTTTACCAGAACCCTCTAGCTTTAAAAATAGCGTCGGGAGAGCGTGAACCGTTTTTAGGCGAGGGGAAAAGATTTGAGATGAAGGGTGCAGGGGGTATTTGCAGGGACGAGTACTCTTAAACTAAAGGATAACTTAGTGGGACAAGAGTGTAGTTTCCAAAAAAAATATGTGCATTTCATAAAGAAAAAACATCGTATCATTTGTAGATATTAATTGAGGAATATTTTTATACAATAATGTTTTTAATTCAAATACTTTTGTAAATAATATTGATGTTATAAAAATTATTATTTGTTTGTTTTTTTTTGTGTTGTTGATAATATAATAGTTATATTTATAATTTAAGTTCATTTGTTTGTTTAAAATATTTTTATATTTTCTAAACTAAATATGTTTAGTTTGGTTTTGTTAGATTTCTTTTGGTATTTGGTTGCAGTTTTTAATATAATTTTTATTTATTTTTTTAATTCTATTAACATTTTGATTGTGTTTTTTGTTTTGTTATTTGGGTTTTGTATATAATAGTGTAATTAATTTCTACTGTACAAATAAAATAAAATTTTCTATTTTTGTATATTTTGACTGTACATCTATGTCTTTTTATTTTATGTAATTTTGGAACTCAAAACCGACATTTATTGACTTCTTTTATTGTTTCTGTGATGAAGTATTCGTAAATTTTGGAGTTTCCTCGACCGTTTTTGTCTAGAACTAGGGTAGACATTATTAACGGCGAAGTGGCAGCGGTCCAAGTGTCCTTTTAGAGTATGTTGACGACTGGTGTCTATACGTGAGCGCGTTCTCCGTTCGGTCGTAGTAGAAACTATGACTCACTCAACCTCAGATACTGCACTTACAAGCGAGTCGCCAAGGAAGACACTTTGCCAACTACCACATCGCCTTTGATAATGTCAACCGCAGTCGTAGACGAAACTTCAGATGGAAATACCAATGGTCCACGTTAGTGTTGGGTAACTCAGATCTGAACCGGTTCAAAGAGCCGACTCTGACAAAAGATCCGTGAGAGCCGACTAACTTTTTTATGAGCCGACGGATCAACGGATCCGCATAACTCAGTGAAACACTTAACACACAGAAGCAATAAGTATCTGTCAGCTCAAATGACTCATGCATCATATGTCTGGCTATGCATTCTATAAAGGTATACATTATACAATCAACAACACTATACAGTGTACACACTACGCACAGGCGGTACAGTTATTACAGTGTTTTACTTAAGTCACAACTATTTAAGGTATTGTATTGCATATTGTAATATGCTTTCTGTAACATAGCAAGTAGCAACCTGTAGTAAAACCCCGCCTTATAATATGTGAGTCAGTCACTGGCATAATATTAGGTGATATAATTGACTTGACTCAACTAACTCAGTGGCTCAGTTGACTCGAATAACATATTCAGAACTCGGCTCTTTTTGAACCGGTTCAGGGAGCCGGCTCACATACGGGATCCAGATGCAAAGATGCAGATCACTAAAAAGACCAGTTTTTCACATCTCTAGTCCACGCCCCACAAGCCCGGAAACCAAGAAGACTTAGGAAGTCTTTTATTCTGGAAATTCCCGTCTCGTCCATCGATGTCGTAAAAACGAAACGATCAGACGATCATCTATTTTTTTTTATGTTGAATTTATTAGAATTTAACTAAGATCTGATTAACTTTTGGGGCGAGATCGATTCTGAGCATGCTGTGATATTTATAGAAACGTTCTCGAGGTTGCATATTAACACATGTTAAAAAATTCCAGCCAATTGGGCGACGGTACCATTCGAACTTCAAAATGTTGAAATTTGATATAGTAGGTATATTAAAGAAAATAAAAATTCTTAAATCGCGTGAAGTGACGCGGGTAATGGCTAGTATTCAATATGATATTTTCTATTCGTTGCCATGGTATCCTACATAATATGTTCCTACGTCATGTAAAAAATTCCAGCCAATTGGGCGACGTGACCATTCCAACTTCAAAAATGTTGACATTTGATTATAATAAAGAAAAGAAAATTTCTGATATCGCGTGAGGTGACGCGGGTAATGGCTAGTATTGAATATTGTATTAACTATTCGTTGCCATGGTTACCTACATAATATGTTCCACGTCATGCAAAAATTAATCAAAGCATGCCTAACTAGTTTATTTCTGACAGATCCATAAAATAAAAGAGCGGATGATTTTTTTTTATTTTCAAAATATTTCCGAAACTATAAAATTTAGAAAAAAGTTTTTTAACAAAACTTTCTTGAAAAAATAAATAGGATAATAAGCCGTTATGAAAAGTATACCTTTATTTTATAAAAAAGACCGTTTTAGCATATATCTCTTCTGCGCATGCGCCGATTTTCCCCAAAAACAATAGGGCTCTTCATATTTGCATACCAAACATCCTCCCAAAATTTGGTTTCAATCCGCTCATCCGTTTGACCTGTATCGTGTTCAAAGACTGACAGACGTACAGAGTTTTCCCAAAAAAATGTATTTTGGATTCGTGGAATCTCAAAACGAAAATTTATGGTAAAATTTTGAAAAGTGATTTTTGACCTAAACTAGTACCATTTCCCCACTTGTGGGTTGGAATGGTCAAACATTTTTATCTAACTGACAAATATATTTCTTTCAGAGTCCGTATTCGCGTTCATATCGGTAAACGGGAAACCTCTGCAGCGAGCGAAATATACAAAACGTGCGGGCGACGGCGACGAAACTGCCGAGGTCAACGTTTTGACCGGTCCGCCGTCGTCGTCAGAGCCGACGACGAACAGCGAGCCTCAAACGCAGGCTGCTAAGCCGGATTCTGACGGCCGATTTCCGTGTCCGAAATGTGCCAGGAAATACAGCACTAAGAAAAACATGTTGATGCATTTCAAGCGCATCTGCTCGACCGACGCGCCACAATACGAGTGCATTTATTGCGATTTCAAAACCAAACGGAGCGAAACGTTGCGCCGCCATTGCAGGAATTCGCATCAGAACGAGCGCTAATCGCAATTGATTGATTTCTCGAATCAAAATTATTGACAAGGTGTTGTTGATGTAGAGACGTTCAATAAAGATGTTTCTATACGCTGAGAAAAAAACATTTGTGTGGTTTTAAGAAACCACGACGCAAGTGAAACTTTTATTGGATTGTAGGCGTTGGATTGTAGACACTTATCCATCACGATTAATTATAAACAACAATATTCACACGAATACACGAATAAAAACATGTAAACACTGTACAGCACTTGCCCGCATGACAGACTGACTATGTGTTATACATACTACACGGTCAGCTGATGCTAACCATGGGCGCCGCCATATTGGCCTTGGCTGCTCTACCGAGCGCCTACTCCGAACGCCTTTCACTTTACCCCTACTCCGCGGCCGCCTGTAATGCGACATGCAACAGACGGCCAGAAAAATTCGGGGCGATAGAATAAAAGTTTCACTTTAAAAACTGCTTTGTGAGAAAGAAATATAATTTATTTAGATCAAATATAATCCAAGAGCTACTAAACTTTTTGAAAGCTGATTAAGGCATAGAAGTGACACTTTATAATATAGTTTGATCAGTGCAAACACCGAAGATGACATTTTGCGTCACCAAGTCCAGTCGTTTTTAGGAGTACTCAACACCTAAATATGCACTAGTAGGGTTGAAAAAGTCAACTCATTTTGGCAAGGCTGACATTTCACAGTATTTCAAATATATCTTTTCTAAACTGTACATAAAAAGACAGAACAAAAGTCCGGTGGGAACACTCCGGAAGACTGCTTTGAACATCCCTTATCTCATTCCTTCAAGGCAGTCTCCAGGGCTGTTTCGACCGGAATTTTGTTCTGCCTTTTTAAATACAGTTTGAATTCCTACTAGTGCATTTTTAGGGCTTGATTACTCCTGAAAACGACTGGACTTGGTGACACAAAATGTCATTTTTGTTGTTTGCACAGTGATTAAACTACATTATAAAATACTAGCGGTCCCGCCCGGTTTCACCCGGGTGCAAAAGAACGAATGGGGAAGGAAGGGACATGAGTACGCACATTCATCTTAGTTTACCGTGATGAATGTTGTGTCCAAACTTCATAATGATCGGCGTTACCGTTCAAAAGTTTTTGTCGTTAAAAAGCAATATTTATATTTTTTTTTGCGTAATAAAATTCTTTTAATATGATAAATATTTAATTGAAAACACTGTAGGAAAATTATTTTTATATAGGTGCCTAATGCCTATAGTTGTAATAGTTTTCAAATGATCTATTAATTACATTTATTTAATTTTAATTAGTCGTAATAAAATTTTAAAAAATTGAAATGTAAGCCTTAGAAGAAAGCTATGTAGTAAATAAAAAAAAAATAAAAAATATATTCGCCGACGTGGGGCTTGAACCCTAGACCCTGGCATCAAGAGTCTTGCACTCTACCGATTGAGTTTTCCGGGCTTGTACTCTAGGCGCGCTAATATTGCAATATTTAGTTAAGGCATTTCACCTGATAATATTTGTCGGACGGACTAATTTTGAGACATCTTGCAACATTTTTCATTTATGTTCCGCTCCAATTGGTCGTAGCCTAATATTATTTAGCCTATAGCCTTCCTCGATAAATGGGCTATCCAACAAAAAAAAAAAAATTCAATTCGAACAAGTAGTTTCTGATATTAGCGCGTTCAAACAAACAAACAAACAAACTCTTCAGCTTTATATATTAGTATAGATATCACTTCCATGCCTAAATTAGCTTCCAAAAAGTTTAGTAGCTCTCGGTATAATATCTGTTTGTCTCAAACGATTTTTGCTTGATCCAAATAAACCCTACGATCCAATAAGGTACAAACAATTTTTTTTCTCAGTGTAAGATAATTCAATTCTATTGAATCATGTGTCCTTTAATTTTGTATTATCAAGGTTTCTCTTTTATTGGCCCCGCCGTTGAATATTTTCATTTAAAGTTACAAAAAATTTCAGAGATAGGTCGCTGAACGACACTGCCTCAATTTTTATTAAAAAAAAGTCATGGACAAAAAGTATTGAGATAAAAACGATGTAATTCATAATTGCTGGTTTCAATGGAGTACCGCAAGGCTTTGCTCTTGGTAGACGGTTTAGGTTAAATAGATTAAGATGTAAGTTATTGTCTTCTAGACTCTAGAATCTAGATGTAACCACGTGATTGCAGAGATTCGGTTTTAATACAGTTTTAAAAACTTGCATTATCTTAAAAATGAGGCTTATTACGCGCAGCGCTGCGAAGCCCTTATATTTTTAAAATCAGTTGACTCAAAAGATAAGACATTATATATGTTTAGACTCTAAAAAAAATGGTCAAAAAAATCTGTATATCTCGCTTGTCATTTGTTTATGAGCTTACAATAATTGTATTTATAGTTTTTGTCTATTATAAAATTGTATTTATGTCTTGAAATTTATTTTAATACGATAATTTTGATAACTCCAAGCTTTCTTTTCTAGTTTTTATTGATAATAAATAACAATGTATTTTTGCACTACCACTTATTAAATAGCTGCTGCATGCTTGTATACAGGCATGTAAAGTGACTCATTACGCACTTGTGCGAGTACCTAAAGTAAAACAAAATTGGTCGCGCTATACTAATTCCATAAGTAGATCACTGCTTGTCTGTTGTTCTAAATTGAACTGTCAAAATTTTTAAAACTGGAGTGTTGAGCAGCTATTTTATAGGATGTAGGTACGTGCAACAAATATTATATATATCTCGTGCGTATTGGTATAACGACTCTTGCGACTGTTAAAACTCGCTGGCGCTCGTTTTAAACCTATAATATTACAGCTCGCCGTATTGTATTCCAATACTAGATATACAATTTCATTTGTAAATATATTTAATTCTATGTCGTGTTCCCCGCCCCTCAAATTTTCTTATTTAGGAAATAATTAACTACAATCGTATTTTGAGTTTGAAAACACTTACTTAGATTAGCGTATATATATTTTTTTGTAGTTCTGTACAATAAAAATAAATAAAGTTTTTTTTAACTCGATGTAATAAAAAACAATAAAGTTAATTGTGTGTTTTTTTATTACCTAACAAAGTTGTATGCAAAGTTTTTTGTAACGCTTTACTGGTAGCTTTTTTGACTCTTGCCGTTAAGTCGAGATAACTCTTTATTTCGCAAAAGGCTTGAAAGCTAAGGAACAGACATCGCGTTTTTTGTTAATATCTTTGGTTTGAAGACAAAATAAGAACAAAATTTCCTGGTTTGGTGTTTTAATATTCAATCAAATAAATAAATAAATAATCTCCAGTCTTAAACAGTACGTATTGTTATACAGGGTGTTCCACAACATGACTACCATAGCTTGGGACTGTGTTGCTGGGGTGATTTCAAGTCAAAAATGTCTAATGAACATATACCCGGAACGCTATCCTAACTGAGCTAGAAGAATTTGAAATTTTAATTAAGTAAGCCCACTAATGCAGGTATTAGGTTCGGCTGTTGGTTTTGTTATTATTAAAAAGACCAGGTGGCTGTGAATCACCATTAGTATTTACTAATGTTGATCCTGAGACCCTTCGCAGAGCTACCACTTCAATTCTAAGAAGATCTAGACTATGTATACAGCAACTGGGTGGACATTTTGAGCAACTAATTCAATAAAGCGATTTCTTTTTAAATGGTTTTTAAATTAGTAGGGAATTCCTACTACTACTTATCTAAATTTTCAAATGCTTCTAGCTCAGTTAGGATAGCGTTCCGGGTATAATATGTTCATTAGACATTTTTGACTTCAAATCTCCCCAGCAACACAGTCCCAGGCTATGGCAGTCATGTCGTGAGACACCCTGAATAACAGAGACAATTATTAAAATTAATATAGATATTTGTTGTTTTTATTTAAAGTGATCCTAAAGGTTCGTATATTTAATAAATAAAGCAATAATATCAATACGATTGGTTTTTCTTCTTCAAAAAATCATATTTAAAGGAAAACCTTCGCAACAGAGGATCAATAAATGAAGAAATACTGATGCTTAAAATTGCACTTAATCTATACTCTTTGTAACGTCTTCAGAGCATTCAATGCTTCCGATATCCAATCAGTGCTTTGCTTTCAATTTCAATACGTCGAAAAGACATCACGCGCCAACACTCTTGTTACAAAAGGTTACGCGACTACCGGCAAAAGATGGAATGAAAGTGTAATTGGCTGAAAAAAAAAGTGTGTCCTAAACCCGGGCCCAGCAATAACACGATTATTATATATTTTCAGGTGAGATTGCTACGTTTATGTACAGCGACGAAATGATAGAAACAAAGCGCAGACGCAAACACAGTTTGCAGCGCGACGAAACCGGGAAATACCCGTGTCCGAGGTGCGGCAGACAGTACGTCCACAAACAGCATCTGGTCAGACATTTGGACTTTGAGTGCGGCGTTCAGAGAGCGTTCAAATGTCCGTTTTGTCTTTATTGTAGCAAGCAGAGCTGTCACATGACCAGGCATATCAGGAGAAGACACCAACATTTGATTGAAATCGACGTGCGGAAATAAATGCGCACATTTGTGTTTTCATTTCCTTTATCGATGTTATTCCCTGGTATTAGTGAATAATCGCGTATCAGAAAACTATATTATTAATGGTCGGTCGTTGACGAAACAAAACCTTAATAGTGCGAGATCCGGTATTAGAAATATATACCCTCATCTGTTATTTAATGATGACAAAGATTATATGTTAGATAATATAATATACATTGATAAATCGCACATGGGTTGCCTAGCTAAATCGCGTACCGATGCTGTTAAATTAAATATATTCTAGTTGACTGTTTTGGATCAACTTTCCCGATTTGTTAAACATAAAAATCGAGCCTAAGATGAGAGAATATGACACAAATAAAATGCTAGCAACACAAATAAACTCAAAGTACACAGAACACAACTATTTACAAGGTATGTTTATGTGGATGATCTATATTTATGTATAGAATCAGTGGTATATTCCAATTCCTTGTGTCATATTCTCTCAATTTAAGCTCGAATTTTATGACTTTAATTAATGACAGTTAATAAAATAAGCAAATGAGGAACTGGCTTCGTATAACAACCCGCCACTAATAATATGTAAATATATGCTGCAAGAATAAAAGACATTGATCCATTAAAAAAATCCCATTGCCTCTTCCCAGTGTTCCCTACTATCGTTTATAAACTGTATGTGGAATACAAGACCCTTCAGCAAATTAAATTTTGTAAAGAGATCACGGAGGTTTCCTCGTTCCCTTGGATAGTTATATAGGGAGATGACGTGATCCGGCGGACCTGTCAATTGATTGCGTGTCAACGGCTGTTGTTTAAGACAAGAATATGGATATTATTTGTAACAAATTGAATTTTTAAAGTGCGAGATTTACATAGTCCTAGTTAAATATTATAGGTTAATAAAAATAGCAACGATCATTTGATGAAACGAGGCAACCTCTGTATTCTACTAACCCTGTTTATACCTAGTGACGTAGTGATCCCGGCATTGACAATTTGTGGTGGCAATTTTTGTTGTATAGACTTTAAGAAATTATTGTAATCGTTCAAAAATGTTTTAGCAATTTTGATCGAGCAAAAATAAATAAAAATTGAATTTTGTGATGAAATTGGATCTCGCATTTTATGTCTAGTCATAGGTTATTTAAATTTATTACGTCTTATTCTTTTTATACACAGTCGACACTACTCTCTCTCTCTCTCACCAAAAACGTTAGGAACTGTAGTTGAAGAAGTACACTGCAGTGCGCTGAATCTGCCCCCACCACAAAAATCTCAGCTGCACGGCGTACAGCTCTTGATTTATCTGTAATCTCGAAATCGGCCAGATTCTTAAAGTAGCGGCTTGAGGCTACTGTTCCGACCTGAATTAGATTTTTCACGACATTAATGACAAAGTTACGACCTCTCAAAGATGAAAACAATTGTAAAATTTGTTAATCCTTTTTGAATATCGCGTAATTTGTGGAAATTTTCGAATTTTGACTTGAATCGGGGAAGAACAATGGCCACAAGCCCCCGCTTTAAGAATCTAACCGATTTCTGATAACTGCAGCCGCGTTTTTTCGACACCTTGTAGGCTGCAGTGCATCCACATGTTAGGGTTTTTTTTACGTTGTTTCTTTAATAAAAAAACGCCAAAACTCGTTTAATTGTATTTATTTGAAAAAACGCGCTCCTGGGGCACTGTTTTGACAAAATTTGTGTCATTATTTCAGCTGTGTTAATTTCTATAAAAGCAAATAAATGTTGTATATATTTATATTGTGTATATTTGCTGGTATAACATTGTTAATTGAATATTTCCATGCGCAAACATTGATTTATGTAAATTTTCAAGTAATAAATTAACGACCGTTTCTATAATGTTTTTAATCACGTTCCCGCTTTTCTCTTTTTTCTTTTATTTTTATAAAATATATTTTTTGCATGTTTGTTTTTGTTAAATTATCAGCACAATAAAAAATATAATAATAATAAGCATGATGAATATCTTTTTTTTATTAAATCTGTAACGTTGACATTTAAATTTTTGTTTTGTAGTCTTTAAATATATCGATTACAATTTTGCGTAATTCTTGTTGGAAAAAATAAAACACTAACGAACAGTTTCTGGTAGCATAGGTATCCGTCCGTTATCTTATAGCGACACGTTATGTGCAATATAGACCTGCAACAAAAAAAAAGTGTTAATAGCAATACAAAGTAACTATACCGATTTTGAAATATAATAGGGCTTTGATGGCTTGTGACTTTTATACTCTGTAAAATTGTCAATAGGGACGCCATTTTATAGAATATGGAGTCCGGAAAAAACATATTTCACAATAACGACCCTTCTTTTACAGAGCAAGAGCCAAAAACGTTTTTACTTACGGTATTTCAACAAGCTTTTAAAACAAGTTCTATCCCGCATATCTGTGTTAATTTGAGGTTAGAATATATTCTTTTCGATGATTTTGCCAAAGAATAAGTTTTGTAAAGGCGGCACTGTTAAAAAAATTTTTTTTTTCTTATTGCAAACCTGTATTGCATATAACTTGCCGCTATTGCTAACGCACAGCCAATTGGTAAGTTTTTTTAAATTAAGGTTTTGAAGCACAAAGACGAATTCAAAGTTCTAAAACTTGCCGTTTTGACATAATAAATGAAATCCTGAATCTTTTCTTTCATCAAAATTAAGAAAATTTTCTTGAGAACCATAAAAACATAAATCTATCGGACGGGTTAGTGTACTAATTTCCAATTTGAAAAAGTCCTTCAAAAACTGTTAGTTTTTCTACGACCTTCGGATTAAAATAAAGTTTTGTGGGCATTTCGACACATTTGTAACAAAGTTCCGATATCGCAATCATGAAGATTGGACGAACGGCAAGTTCACCAAAAAAAAAGTCACCGTAAATCGCGATGTTTTGAACCACCCTACATAATAGACTTGTTTTCTTTTTCAGCAGAGATGTTCATGAAAAAGCTCTTTCTGACGCACAACAGCGGCGTCGGCGGCATCGGCGGCATCGGCGGGTCAATGGCGGGCAGCGGAGCTTTCAGGACGAGCGGCGGCACGATCGTAATACCGTTCAGCGGTCTGCCTCCTGCCGGCGCCGACAGCAACCTCTGGCGGAAGACGATGATACCGCGCTGTCTCGACTTCTCCAAATGCATCCTGCCGGACGGACGGTATTTTTGTCCGAGTTCGCCGACGCGCGTCTACAAAAACAAACGCAACCTGAAGCGACACATCAAATACGAATGCGCCGTGTCGCTGATGTGTCATCTTTGTCAACTGTTGTGCGCCGACAAGGAAGAACTGCTCACGCACATGTGGGACAAACACTGCGAGAAATATTAGATTTATTCTTGAAACGAACTTGTATTGACCGCCATTTTTGTTCGATATTACAGTGTAAACTCTTTTAACGTCCTTCGTTATAACGAAAAACTCCCTATAACGTCGAAATTTTTACGATTTGGTTGGTTTACCTTAAAACCTATACATTAATACCCTCTTTATAACGCAACAGCCATTCTCTATTACGAAGAAATATGTTCATATTTAGGCGTCAGCAAATGTTTACAGACATAAAGAGGACCATTCTGAAACATCACCATCTATTCAACAAGCACTTGATGACGCCAAACTTATCGAAAAATTCCTATTATTTAATGAAGATTATTCCACCACATCCCAACGCTTGCATAAGATACTTAAAATACAAAACAAATATTGGCATAGCGAAAAACGTCAGGCTTTAACAAACTATAGATAGGTATATGTGTTTGGAATAAATTAATTTTGTGAAAATTGGTTATTTTTCTTTCTTCCCTCCATATAACGAAAATTCTTTATAACGAAAAAAATGTTCGGTCCCTTAAAATTCGTTATAAAGAGATTATACAGTACATTGAAGATTATTGTTAATTTGGTTGTTTTTCTTTCTTCACTCCATATAACGGTAACTCTCTATAACGATAAAAAATGCTCGGTCCCTTGAGTTTCGTTATAAAGAGTTTACACTGTATTTCGATATGTATTTTTAATTGGACAGTTCGACTCGTAATATTTATTTAGATTTTTTTGAAGTAAAATTTCTTTACGCACGCTTGACTTGGGGAGTAAGCTGGTGAATGCGTGACGAGAGCGTTACGAACAGTGTGATCGGAAGCGTTACGAAAAGTGTGATCGGGCGAGACAGTACATCTAAGACACAGTGCAGACCTATTGTCTGTATCACACTGTAGGAGCAAGAGAGAGCAGTGCGCGCGCACATTTTCTTTCTCTCTTCCTCTCATAGCCAGTGCATGAAATAATATATATATCTCAGTCAGTAGTTCGTTTGCTAGCGTTACGCGAACGGTGATTCCTTACATGTATACATTAGGTACCTATACATATATATACATACATATAGATGGAGCTAAAGAAGTTTTACTTCAGTCGTGTGATCTAAAGCACACTCGTTTTTTCTTTAATTGGACAGTTCGATTCGGAATACTTATTTTGATTTTTTTCTGCAGATTTTTTTACGTTTGTATCGAGCTACTTCTCGAGTAATCGAGACGAAATTATTATTGAATTGCATTTTGCATAATTTCTATGCATATTTTTGTTTTTGATCTGTATTGACGTTGAATTGAATTTTTGTGACTCATTAAAAATTACATTTTCATAATATTAATTTTGAACTTGTGTTTGTTCGGAATGTATTTCGACTATTTACGAACCGGTTCGGTTGTCGGCGTAAAGAAACATTTACAACGTAGATTTTATTTTTTGACGTGATAACGTCTTATAAATTGATGAAACACCAGCTGCACGCACGAAAAAGTGTAACGTTCCGCCTGACCCTGTGCGTGCAAGCGAGAGCGCAGTATGCTTCGGCCCAAGTTTGACAGCTACTAAAATTTAGGTTATGCATTACGGAATACGTTATCACGTAAAACTACCGTCCGTAAACCGATTTTACAGACAACCAATTTTTAATTATATTTTATACTGCAACTTTTTCGTCTGCTAGACGAAAAATATTCTATTAGTTGTTTTTTAAAACAATAAAAAACTGAACATTTTTTTATAATCGATAAAAATGTTACGGAAATAAAATCGAATAAATATTCGAGAGCGACGTACACTTTGAAAATTAAAAACAGTAACTTTTAAATTTTTTTCATCGAATATTACGCAATAAATAAATCTGATTTTTCGAATGTTCAAGTTCTTTTCAAGAAGTAAATATATTTTTTTTTACAGTACGGTTCATAAGTCACGTAGTACTTACTTAAACGTATAATGTCTATGTTACGAAGAAAGTTAACAAATGAAAAACTTTTGACTACCTATTTAAAGTCGATTTACAAAAAAATGTTTCACACGTTTATTTGAAAACATACGATTCTGTCGTGATAAAGACGATTCTTTTTTTTGTTAAGTAGGTTACACATTTTTTTGTAACAAAAGTTGCTCGTTTATTAAATTTTATTTTTAACACGCAGTGTACAGTGCGACAAAATATTAATTAAGGAGGTTGATGCGTTACAGTCCCATTCAAAAGTAAGTCGAATTCTAAATGGGAACTTTTCCATAATAAATTATTACAAAAGGTTATAAGTCGATGATACCAATAATATTATTGCCATAAAAGCATAAATAAATACTTTTTTTTATATTAATTATTTCTAACTTTTAAATTTTTTGTACAAAGTTAGGTTAAAAAAAATAAATTTATGTAAATACATGTATTTTACATATTTTTTTACAGTAAATAATTAAAAAACGAAATTAGAAGTAATAAAAATTAAAATTAAATCATTAAAAAGTTGAAAATTCAGGTAAAATTGTTAAAACTGTCAAAAATAAAAGTCCATAATAGAAAAGTGCTAAGGTTTAATGATTTTTTTTATTGATTAAAAGTCTCCTAATTAAATTGCAAAAATATTAAAACATGCGTAAGACATCGATGCTTTACCCAGTTAGTTTTCGGAACTGATGACATTATTTGGTTATTTGTAAAAAATTAAAATGAACAGTTTGCATGCTAGGTTGACATATTTTCCATAAGACTACATGTAAAAGTTTTTTTTAATCTTTAACTTTATAAATCTCCTAATGATTTTGGATTTTTTACAGAAAATTTTGTCATAAAAAAATCTATTAAAAAAACTTTATTTCAGATTTTTTTCATTATCTTCGTAAAACGGCTCAACCTCCTTAAATGAGAGATTAGTTTATAAGACTTAACCAATGGACATGTGGTGTATTTTAAAGCGTAATTTGAAATTCGAATGTTGAAGAAAAAACTGTGTCTAGTGGTCGCGTGCTTTATTTTTCTCGGTACCACAGATGACACGGTTTCCGTAGAAAATTTGAAGAGAAACTTTTTTCGGTGCGTCAAAAGTGGTAATTCCGAGTTTTTTAAACTTGAACCTAAAAAAACGGAACATCTCTAAAGCTACGAGTCCACTAGAAGATGAATGCTAGTCTATTGATAAACCATTGATTCTTGCTGTAATTTTTTCTATTATGTTGTCTTCTTGCGCGGTAGTCAAGTTTTTGTATACTACTGAAAACTATGATGTAAAGAATTTTTTTCGTTAGGACAAAAACAAGTTATTTAGTACTTTTTTTTTGCAACTATACCAAAATGAAATTGAAACTGATAGTGTTTTGTTTTGTATTTATTTTATTTTTATGATTAGTTCAAAAGTTACCGTATCTGAATTGTCTCAAGAAAACTAGAGAACCGAAATTGAGTGGGACGAAGTACTTCGAACTGCGTCGATCGTCGGTTGCGCTGTGCGGTACTGCGCATGCGTTCATTCCCCTTGCCTCCCACTCTTTTGCTCGTTCACATTTTTAAACGTGAAGACCGTACTACGAAAACACCCGAAGCTAATGACGAAAGTGAACTTTGCGCGCGACGTATTTCGTCCCACCCCCGCCACTCACAAGTCGAGTCTCCTTCTCGCTAGTCTTCTTGGTGTGCTACAAAAACATTAAAAAGTATTTTTCTTTTTTTCCCCAAACATTGTGCATTAACTTAAATTACAAGTATACAATTTTTTGTAGATTAAAAAGGGTAATTTGTAATAATTAATTTAGACAGTAATTAAATGAAATTTATAGAAATATCTCAGTGTGTATAATGACTAAAGTCTCGTTCTTATTATGCAATTTTAGAAAACAAAACATTTATGTACAGGGTGTTCCAAAACCAACACTATTTCAATGCGTGTTTGATACATTTTACTGTTTTTTTGCCTCTATCCTATATTACAATGAAAAATGTATATTTGTCGCAAATTATATTAAATTAGCTTTTCCCCGGGTGGACTTTGATTATCTCCCCCGCTTTATTTTTGGGATTTCGTGCACAGATTCATAGTAGCAACTAAAATTACGAAAAAAACGTTTCATTCCTCAGTTGTTTATTTGCATAATGAGAACAAATCTTATAAATAATCTCGTAGTTCTTAAGGAAAAAAAACCAAAGCATTCTTGGATGATTACTTAGAAATGTGAATTTCGATGGTATTTCGCGATTTTGGATCTCATAATTTTTGATAAATTAGTGTATTTAAATCTTAAAATAACGGCTGATTAAAAAATTGTGAAATTTTAGTGACATTTGCCGCTATCGTTTTTTGATAATCACCTTTCAAATTTGGTGCAGGAATGAAGGCAACATTCCATCCATGGAAATTTTTATTCATTGACCTTATTACTAAACAGTTTATCGGTTCCGAAAGTGACAGCAATTAAATAGTAGGATATTTTAAAATTGGAAGATTTCATTGTAACTTCGATTTTTTAGCATTGAAGAAATAAATTGAACTCGAAGGATGTTTTGTTTTCTGATGAAACCAGCTAGTAAGTTTAAAGTCATTGATTGAAATCAAAGCGAAGCCCTGAATAAAGATTTGCTACTTGAATCCAGGGGAGGATCAACATTGGGACAAATCGGGCTTAAGCCCTGGGCTCCCCAAGTGTCAAGGACCCACAAATATCATACATTTTTAAAACCTTGTCATGAACAATAAGCGCTTATCGTAAAAAAATTGTTAACAGTAATGTTTACCGTTATTAAGGGTAAATTTCGTCAATTTTTTGGGTAAATTTTGAAGATTTTTGTGTGAATATTGAATGAGTTGAATTTAGACAGGTCACCAAGTTTCAACTGTGATTTGGATGTTATTAAAAACAAATTTTAAACCCCAATTTAAAGACTCTTAATTTAAAGTTAAAAACGGGGCCCCATTGTACTCCTACATGCCCTATATTCGTCCCTGCCACAATCTGTGCGACTTTGTACAAAGTCTTCGGAACATCAAATTATTCCCTTGAAGATATTCCAGGCAACAAAAGTATCAACTGGCCATTATGACAGGTATGTTTCATGCAACCAGAGAACAGACACGAAACCGTCACAGTCATGCGCAGTGGCTCAAAAACCGATACAATCAGTTACGTTTTAGCTACTGCGCAAGACGGTGAAGGTCCCGTGTCCGCTTTCTGGAACATACCTTAAGGCATCGAAAGTTTGGTTTCTTCAGAAAGTCAAACCTGATTCCAGTTCAATAATTGCTTCAACACTAAAAACATAACACAGAGTAATGCTTTAATGTTGACCAACGAGAGGGGGGGGGTCGTGGATTATAGACGCTAAACAACAGAGGTCATCCAGAAAAGTACATTGCTGTCACTTTCAGGTTGGGTATATTTATCATGTGATAGCAATTACTAAAAAAATGTATTGTATAATGCCGGCACTTCACATGGCTATTTGTATTTGTGTATTTGGCAAACAATTACCAAGTGTGGACAGTCTATTTGACAAAGAGTTGGCCTTATTTGCCTATTTGACAAATAAGGCCAATACCAAATACGCGTTACCGTGCGCTGGTTGGTTTTTCGAGGCACATCAAAGGAGCCAAATACGCAAATACGGCAAATAAACCGTTCACACAATGGCCATATTCAGAAGCGCACGCGCCGTGAACCTGTACGGACGTGCAGTATTTTTGTGTCTGTGCTGTGAGCGAGAACTGGAACAATTACAATTGAAAATGAATTGGGACAATGAAACAGTGCTAAAATTCCTGGACTTTTGAACCTTGCGTTCTGCTGCGAAATGTTTGTGTGTTTGCTATTTGACTGCCATGTGTGGATGGTCGTATTTGCCTCTATTTGCATGTTTGTCTTGAACGTCATATATTTTGCCAAATACAACAAACACCCAATAGCGAACACAAATAGCCATGTGAAGTGCTACCTTAAGAAATAACATCTTATTAATGTTTTTCAAAAACCATACCAAAGAATAAATTACGGATCCATTCTCACGACTACTGAAGCGATTTGAATTAAAAAAATTGATTGTATGTAGGTAGATAAGTATTTATTGTAAATCCAAATTAAAAAAAAACGTAAAAATATGTTTATGTATATCTGAAACACATTGAATTGATGAAACACGTCAAATTTTTATATACCAAAAATTTTTTCTAGACCAAAAATTAATTAAACTACTTGTATTTAGGTTTATTAATAACATATTATTATAGTTTAGTGATTTTGTATTAATTGCTATGAATTTAATGTATTTGTGCCCTGTTAAGAGACAATTTAAACTTGAGTCATTTTTGGCTGACTATATTTTTTGTGTGTGAAAATAAAAAAAAAATATTTTGTGTCTTTAGGAATGTAAAATAAAAACTTATTGAAATAAAATTATAATAAAAGAATCGGCTTAAGTTTTGTATGGTCTGTTTTTTTTTTTGTATTGATTTGCAGATGTTTTACAGGACTACGGCCAAGCCAAAAGGAAGGGTTATGAGTTTAGCAGTCTATGTATGTTTGTATTTACGGATGTTCCACCGTAGCGCCTAAACTATTAATCCGATTTTGATAAATAAGGTGTCAATCGATTCGTTATGATGGCCCGGGTAACATAGGCTACATTTTTTTTTTAATTTTTGGTTCCAAAGGGGAGCAAATTGAAAACATAAAAACAAAGTTCAAAAAAAAAATTAAATAAAAAATAAGTTCAAAAACTAAAACCCGACTACCGAAAAGTATATGAAACAAGAAAATATTCTCATCTGAGGATAGTCGTGGTCGTTTGCCATCATATATATGAGGCCCCCCCTCTAGATGTATAGCGTGATGCACTTTGCCCTGGAGCTTATGATCGCTTACTACTGTTAAAATGTAATGTTTTGTTAGGGTAGTAGCCCGGTCATATTTTACACTAAAAATCGCTAATCTCGCAAACTAACATGTAGTTCTGATTTTTTAATATATTGTTAGGACCACTACCAGTAGCGTATATCCAAGTTTGCAGCTTCGAAAGACCTGTGCTAACTTTGCAGCACTCAAAAAACTGCGAAATTTTCGCACTTTTTTTGGTATTCTCAATATAGGTCTTAAACTAAGCATTTTTTTATAAAATATTTTTTATACGTTTTTAAGTAGACTAAAATTGCTACAATCTGAGACAAGAACCAGCTCTGTAGGTTCAATACTTACCGAGATACAGCTTTTCAAAAATTGACCAGTTTTTTCAACAAAGTGAAATTTTAAGATTTGGTCAATTTTTGACCCCGATATCGGGGAAAATACTCATTTTAAGGGAAATATCATAGGAACATATATTGTAGCAAATGTAATTAGCTTTAATTTAAGCAGAGAACGACGTCTGTAGGCCATATAGTTTACTCACAAATTTTAAAAATCCAAAAAATGAGAAAACTGCATTTTCGCAAATTTAAATGTAATACCTAATAATCGTTATGTAAATCCATTCAGTGATTTTAATGTGGTTGAGTAACCAAATTGAGTAGCATAGTAGCATAAACGAGTAACATAATAAAAAAAAAAATAACATAATTGATAACATCATAAAAAAATTATGCAGTTTTTGACAAAATACCGTCGTATTTCAGCCATTTTGTAAAAAATATTTACAAATTATATTCATGAACCTTCCTCGTTTATCGCTCTTTCTATTACCGAAAACAATTTCAAAATCCGGTGCGTGGTTTAGTAGAAGAGAGCGGAGAAAAAGACAGAGACTTTGTTTTTAACTGTGCAGTCTTTGACAAAATACCGTCGTATTTCAGCCATTTTGAAAAAATATTTACAAATTGTATACAGAAACCTTCCTCGTATATTGATCTTTCTATTAGCGAAAACCATTTCAAAATCCGGTGCGTGGTTTAGAAGAAATGACCGGTGAAAAAGACAAAGACAGTCAGAGACTCTGATTTTAACTATGTAGGCTTTGCTAAAATTCCGTCGTATTTCAGCCATTTTGTAAAAAATATTTACAAATTATATACAGAAACCTTCCTCGTTTATTGCTCTTTCTACTATCGAAAACCATTTTTAGATCCGGCGCATGGCTTAGAAAAAGTGAGCTGAGAAAAAGACAAAGACAGACAGAAGCTCTATTTTTAACTATGCAGTCTGAGCTAAAACACTGTCGTAGTTCAGGCATTTTGTAAAAACTATTTACAAATTATATACAGAAACCTTCCATGCTTATCGCTCTTTCTATTACCGAAAACCATTTTACGATCCGGCATAAGACCTCGGATATGCTCAGATGAGAATATTTTCTTGTTTCATACTTTTCAGTAGTCGGGTTTTTGAACCTAGCTGTTGTCAACAATTCGTCGTGTTTTAGAGAAAAGACGAGGGTACAGCGATGCCGTAATTTCCATTGCTTTTCTATTACAAGCCCTCAGGTTCTAATCCGACAATTGTTAAAAGTGTCGATTAGATTATTATTGACAAAAAGAAAATGTTAAGATGCAAATATGAACTTGGTATACACTTAAAATAATTTCAGCTGTTCCAACATCTCAAGAACCACTGAACCGATTCGGATTAGGATTGTCGAGATACGATTTTTCGGGGGACGTGGCACAAGACAATGTAAAAAGACATCAGAAAGTGTGAAATAAAAAAATTAATAATTTTTTTTTTAACAAACGTCAATTTTTTTACAATCGTCACCTTCCCACCTGTAGTAAGAAAGTCTGCGTAAATAACTGTATGACTCTACAGACTGTAAGCAGTGGCCTACCTATAGCGTTTGAGGCCCTTGGCAAACTTTACTATAAATGCTGCAGTAGGTATACATAAATAATAAATGTTAGGATCTTCTCGAGCCGGGGGCCCCCGTGGCATTTTGCCCGTCTTGCCACCACATTGTTACGCCACTGACTGTGAGACAGGGACGCTGATTGTATATCGAACAGAAAAAATATTTTTTTGACGTGATAACGTCTTATAAATTGATGAAACACCGGCTGCATGCACGAAAAAGTGTAACGTTCCGAAAAGTGTAGCGTTCCGCCAAGTGTAACGTTCCGCCTGACCCTGTGCGTGCAAGCGAGAGCGCAGTATAAGCGATAGAGAGTCGGTAAAAATATAGTTTGACAGCTACTAAAATTCAGGTTATGTATTATTACAAATATGATATTCGAGCGGAATACGTTATCACGTAAAACTATCGTCCGTAAACCGACTTTACAGACAACCAATTTTTTTTTTTTTTAGAGACTATCTGTTTTGTTGTGCCTTAGTTCATTTTTTATCCGACTACGGTCAAGTCAAAAAAGAAGGGTTATGCAGTCTATTTAATTAGGTTTTCAATAAAGTAGACCGTAATAAATAGTGCATGGACTTCTAAGTAGTTTATCTTATTGTTTGAAAAAGTAATCGTAAAAATGAATAAAATAAATAATAAAAGTAATTCGTGGTTCATGTTATGAGTAAAAAAATAAGTACTGTATTTTATGTATTTAGAAGGTACAAAGTCAGTCTTTTATGTACGAGTTGTGTGTTGAAACGAGCGACCAGCTAGTTTTAACAGTCACACGAGTCATTAAAAGCATTACGTTCGAGATATAGTCTACAATTAGTACACGTAGCTCCTGTAAAATAGCTGTTTTTCACTTCATAATAAATATCTGACAGTTGAGTGTTCGGCCATTTTGGAATCTACTTGGGTTGTTTACGAAAACCACGCCTACTTTGATGTCTCTGCGGCTCATAAAGTGTTGATTGGCAAGTGACAAGTCGCTTTTGGAAATCACTGTTGGATTGGTAAGATTGACTTTACGCACTAGTGTGAAATGAGTCATGGATTATACTGGCATGAAAAGCAGCTATTTTATAGAGGGGGTGCGCAAAACAGTGTTTTGCTCGTTTGGAAAGATATTTTTCTTTTTATATATTCCAGCTGATTTGTAGAGTATTTAGGTAGCCTTTTGCGACCGCGACGGTAGACAACGATACGCGACAAAAAGTGACGCTTGCGTCAAGTACGACTAATATCCTTGTCGTCTGTCGCGGTCGCAAGTTGTTTTTGGATTCGTAGATTATTTTGCGTGTTTAGCGGCAATTTCCTTGTCGTTTTTTTTCCAAGAACAGATACTAACACGACCCATTTTTCAGACTCGCCGCACGTAATTCTGATCGGCGACGACATAGAAACGTACATGCCGCTGATCGACATCGACGTCAAAGAAGACTCGGAATTCCAGTCGACGTACGTCGACGCGAAACCGACGCCGGCGTCGAAACTGTCGAACGTGATCTACAATAAATCGGGACTCGTGATTGAGCACCGACAGCCGCCGCAGTCGAACGAGCATTCGCGGCGGAACCATCACGGCAAACACCATTACCTGCAGCACCACTATCGGTTCCCGTTGAACATGTCGATGAAGAACGAACCGAAACTGTCGCCGAACAAGTACGAACATTCGCGAAACAACTACGGCGGCGAGCAGACGCACGACAACATAGAGCGCGGTTTCAAGTGTCCGCGCTGCAACAGGGCCTACAAAAATAAACGTCACATGCAGCGGCACGTCAAGTACGTGTGCGGCAAGGAGCCGCAGTTTTCGTGCAATTTTTGCCGCAACAGATTCGCGCACAACTATTCTCTCAAAGTTCACATGAAGACCAAGCACAACGTGTTCTTTCCTTAGCCCGTGTTGATATTTTTTCGTTGTTTACGCGTGGTTCTTTTGTAACGTCTTTTTTTTAAATTTTTATGCGGCTTAAGTCTATTCCCATGAACACAGCAATAAAACTAAGTAATCGGCGTCTGATTGGTCGGTTGAAACTCAACACAGCAGAAGACGCCGTGTTGATATTTTATCGTTGTTTCCGTGGTTCTTTTGAAACGTCTTTTTTTTAATTTTTATGCGGCTTAAGTCTATTCCCATAAACACAGCAATAAAACTAAGCAATCGGCGTCTGATTGGTCGGTTGAAACTCAACACAGCAGAAGACGCCGTGTTGATATTTTATCGTTGTTTACGTGGTTCTTTTGAAACGTCTTTTTTTTAATTTTTATGCGGCTTAAGTCTATTCCCATGAACACAGCAATAAAACTAAGCAATCGGCGTCTGATTGGTCGGTTGAAACTCAACACAGCAGAAGACGCCGTGTTGATATTTTATCGTTGTTTACGTGGTTCTTTTGAAACGTCTTTTTTTTAATTTTTATGCGGCTTAAGTCTATTCCCATGAACACAGCAATAAAACTAAGCAATCGGCGTCTGATTGGTCGGTTGAAACTCAACACAGCAGAAGACGCCGTGTTGATATTTTATCGTTGTTTACGTGGTTCTTTTGAAACGTCTTTTTTTTTAATTTTTATGCGGCTTAAGTCTATTCCCATGAACACAGCAATAAAACTAAGCAATCGGCGTCTGATTGGTCGGTTGAAACTCAACACAGCAGAAGACGCCGTGTTGATATTTTATCGTTGTTTACGTGGTTCTTTTGAAACGTCTTTTTTTTTAATTTTATGCGTCTTAAGGAGGTTGATCCGTTACAGTCCCAATCAAAAGTAAGTCGAATTCTAAATGGGAACTTTTCCATAATAAATTTTTACAAAAGGTTATAAGTCGATGATACCAATAAATTATTGTCATAAAGGCATAAATACATATTTTTTTTAATATTAATTAATTATTTCAGTATTTTACTTATTGGACTAACTTTTGAATTTTTTGTACAGTTAGGTTAGAAAAAATAAATTTATATAAATATCTGTATTTTACATATTTTTTGCAGTAAACAATTAAAAAAATAAATTAGAAATAATAAAAATTAAAATTAAATCGTTAAAAAGTTGATAATTCCGTTAAAATTGCTAAAATTGTCAAGAATAAAAGTCCATAATCGAAAAGTGCTAAGGTTTAATGATTTTTTTTTATTGATTAAAAGTCTCCTAATTAAATTGGAAAAAATATTAAAATATGCGTAAGACATCGATGCTTTACATAGTTAGTTTTCGGAACTGCTGACATTATTTGGTTATTTGCAAAAAATTAAAATGTACCGTTTGCATGCTAGGTTCACATATTTTCCATAAGACTACATATAAAAGTGTTTCTTAATTTTTAACTTTATAAATCTCCTAATGATTTTGAATTTTTTACAGAAAATTTTGTCATAAAAAAATCTATTAAAAAAAACTTTATTTCAGATTTTTTCATTATCTTCGTAAAACGGCTCAACCTCCTTTACTCTATTTACTGAGCACAGCAATAAAAACTAAGCAATCGGCGTCTGGTTGCTCGGTTGAAACTCAACACAGCAGAAGACGCCGTGTTGATATTTTTTCGTTATTTACGTGGTTCTTTTGAAACGTCTTTTCTAATTTTTATGCGGCTTAAGTCTATTCCCTGAACACAGCAATAAAACTAAGCAATCGGCGTCTGATTGGTCGGTTGAAACTCAACACAGCAGAAGACGCCGTGTTGATATTTTATCGTTGTTTACATGGTTCTTTTAAAAATGTCTTTTTTAATTTACGAATTATTTTTTTAAGCGGCTTTACTCTATTTCCATGAACATAGCATTATAAGTAATCGGCGTCTGATTGGTCGATTGAAACTCAACACCGCAGAAGACAGTGTAAGGATCACGCCATTGCTGATCGCTTTTCCCACCCTTCGTACTACGCAGATTATCTATCTTGCTAGTATCTTCTCTTAACGAGACTATACTTTACTTTTTTTTGTATCATCTTTAAAATAACGAGTATTATATTAAATTGTGCGTTTAGTTTTGTATTACCAAATATTTCTTTAGAGTTAAGTATTTTTTTAAGTAGTTTTGTGAATACTAAGATCTGATTTTTTCTTACTATAGATAAGTGCCATTTTTTTAATTCCTAAATTATCATTTAGTTTAGTTTTTTAATTTCGTCAATACTATTTTTACAATTAATTTTTCTGGATTGAATTTTTTAGTTGTAATTCGTCTTTAATTTGTATTATACAGTGAATTTCATTTAAAATGCAACCACGAAGTCTGTAACCAGGAGACCCAGCTCGAGCGTAGCGGTGGACCGAGATCTGTCGCATGAACCAATATGGCGTCAGCTACTGGGTAACGACAATAGCTTATATGTGTGTAGTGTCTGTGAAGTTAAACAACTTCGGTGACCAAGGCGAAAACAGGCGAAAAGAACCAAAGTTTTCCCAGGTAGTGATGACAGCGCCGTCTCGCGTGCGCCTGAAAACGGTCCGTCTTAGGAAGCTAGAGTTACAGACTTCGTGGATTGTACAGTAAATTTCATTTAAATCTAACATATACATGAGTTGTGTTGATATGGTAGCTATGTAAATCATTAATGCATTAAAGAAAATTATTCCATAGACTCGACACTTAAGTATGCCTTTTATGTGGAACGATTTTCTGTAATGCATTTATGAATAGCTACCATATCAACACAACTCATGTATATGTTGCACTGTATTTAAATAAAAATGACTTAAGATATATTTTATAATTAACTAAGTATTATAATTATAATATATTAAGTATTCATACGCAAAGAAAATCAAATATAATATAATTGGAGTTTGACATAAAACGATACGACATCTGTTGACAGAAATTTAAACCATAAACACATTACATTTCGCATGCCGTCAGTATTACTATTTAATTGAAAAATGGCGGATTCGACATTACACTTGGCCTAAACTCCGCCCATAATATGTCAAATTTCAATAAGTTAATGCTTTTACTTGAGTGACACTAAAAAAAAAACAAAAACAAAAAAATTACGTCACAAGTGACTCGGTGGAATGTCGCGGAAGTTATGCCAAGCTCCGCCGTCAACCGTAACCTACCCTCCTGGTCATCTGAATGTTCACACATCCCTTAAATTTACCGGAGATTGTTTTTTTCTGAGTTGCGATCAAAAAGCGCTTAAATGAAAGTTCAAGCATTAACTTTAAAATGTTTTCTAATGAACAAAATATAGGTGCTTGAACGTAGGCAGCTTTTTCAAAATTTTCCGATGTGTTTTACAATTTGAAAGAACGTTTCATGGCATTTTTCAGTGCCTAAAGTTCAATCAACTGGACTCTTCATTCAATCAATCAAAAATATTGTTTTCTTTTTCCTTCAAATTTAAGTCATCATCAAGCGTAAAGTCAAGCTAAAAATGCGTCGGCAACTTTTGAAAAGGCTGGTGTTTACAAAAAAAAAATTGGGGCATTATTTTGATATAGCTTTTTTAATCAGGACCGGTCTTATCAGTAAAATTTAAAGTTTTATTAAATTATTGACCCACGTTTCTGAGGGCCGGTCGTGTTTGTAGCTGAGATAATTTGAATCTTATAGATTCTTGATCACTTTGTAATAATTATTAATATTGATAATATCAATTGATTATTTAGAACTTGTAAATAAGAAATCTGTTTCAGGAAAACAAATATTTTTTTACTAATGTTGTGACTTTTTACGTCAACAAAAATTCTTGTCAGCGCATAGTTTTGTTTTGGTTTTTGAGTTGCACTCAAAAAAACAATTGATTTCAATATCGGATCCCATTCTGAACACCCGAGAGCAATCAAATATTTTTGGTTAGGTATTTGAGGCATTTTGAAAATTTTTATAATAATATCTGGACACAAAATCGAAATCCTGGTTACAGGGTGGTGGGGTCTAGCCAACTCTTGATTTCGCAAAGATAAAAATTCAAGGCTAGCCAGGGTCTTCGATAGTTCTCCTACAATAAGGTTCCATTGTAAAAAGTGTTTACACTTTTGACACTATGCGTTTGCTATACGAAATTCAATGATCTGTTTTTTTTTGGCGCAGCCTACCTGAACTATACTCACTTTCTGAGCTTTTCGAAATCAAAACCAAACTTTGCTGTGACGACAATTATAGATAATAATAATGTTGCAAGAACATTGTTTACATACAAAAATAAATTTCTTAAAAATTAGACTTATAAGAAATAACAGTATTTTTATAACATTAAAAAACTATTATATATCGTTTTTTTTTAATTGGTGCGTTCTTTGATTCGCGTTGAAAAAGTTATGTGTAGAAGAGACGCGTATGCCATGTTTTTTTTTTTATTATTAATAGAAGTTAGGTACCATTGATTTTGTTAGTTTTAAGTTGTCATGTTTTTTACATTTTCAGAATAGAATTATCCTGCTTTCGTTTTGTAATTTCAATGAAATGATTTCAAGTATATTCGATTGATAAAGTTATCAATTAGCGTTTTTGAAATATTGGTCTAATGTTTTATACTTGAATAAATTTTTTTTTAAACAAAAAGTGCACTTTTTTATTTTTTATATTTACACAGAAATTATGTTTTTTTTTAAACTCCGGCATCAAGAAACAAAAAAAATATCGGTAAGTCGTTGGAATCAGTCACAGGCAGGACTTCAGAATAGTTGGGCAATTCCGTCGTTTACACGGCTTCTGTATTACAAGCCCCCATTTGCCAGATTCTATTTCATGAAGTAGTAAAAGTATCAAATGAATTTTCAATCTATTATTAAAAAAATAATACATTGAAAAAAATTGGTTGTCTGTAAAGTCGGTTTACGGACGATAGTTTTACGTGATAACGTATTCCGTAATACATAACCTAAACCTCCCAAAATTTGGTTTCAATCCGCTTATCCTTGGTGTCGGAATGATAAGAAATGTCAAAAGTGACGTTTGCAACTGTCAAAGTATTATGTTCTAATAATAATTAGTTATTCCAATACTTAACTTAGAAGGCGTTGCATTTCACAAAATACTAATGTCAAAAAATTGAATTAAACATTAGAAATGCAGCCGTTTTCATGTTAAGACAAGACATACGTTATCTTCTAATTTCCATGTACGGCAAACAAAGACAGCCGACCGCGTCGCGCCATGCATTAGACAACATTGCATTTATACAGCTATTTTTCTATATAAATTTGTATAAAATAACTGTTTAGGCAAATTCTGTTATACGAAATCTATGTTTAAGACTGGTTTCAAACCGATCTGATTTAAATTGAGCGATAAATTAGCAAAAAGCACGCACAGGGTCAGGCGGAACGTTACCCGTTAGGAACGTTACACTTTTTCGTGCATGCAGCCGGTGTTTTATCAATTTATAAGATTGGTGATTCATCAATTTATAAGACGTTATCACGTCAAAAACAATTCCGGAGTATGCGAATTAAATAGTTAATTGTTTGAATAGAACTGCGTTTTCTAAAAAATATATTTAAATTGACAGTCAATTAAATATATATTTTTTAGAAAACGCAGTTCTATTCAAACAATTAACTATTAACAAAATGCCGCTCAGAATAAATAAATCATTTTTCAAATTTTGAAAAAAATGCAGGACGTAACGTTGGCACTCATACAAATATTAGGTCGCTCAAATATTATGAAGTTTCCCATTTTGTATTTTAATTAGTAACTCAAATGGATGTTTGTAAGTTGCTGTTCTGTTGATTTCTCGTCACGCGCAGTCAGTCGCTCACTTAGTAATTTAGTCATCCAACTATTATTTTCTCGTCACGCGCAGTCAGTCACTCACTTAGTAATTTAGTCATCCAACTATTATTTTCTCGCCACGCGCAGTCAGTCACTCACTTAGTAATTTAGTCATCCAACTATTATTTTCTCGTAACGCGCAGTCAGTCGCTCACTTAGTAATACAATAACCCAAAATTGTAATCTACAGTCACTCGTTTAAATACTACCCATTAAAATTTAAACTTAAACGAAATAAATGTTCCTGTGAACTTACGATATGAACATTTTAAGACAATAAAAAAAATGGTCGAATTGTTTATAGCGCGGTTCAAGAAATTAAATCAAATTTGAATTGATTTATTAGAGCGGATACTAATACGTTTTTTGTATACAGGACGCGGTGGTTTGGGCGGCCATTTCATGACAGTCCAACAGACGAACGTGGACACGGTTCGAACACGCGATCGAATCAGAGCGACAGACGTCGACAATATCGATCTCGAAAAATACAAAACGGCCAAAGGCTACGAGTGCCCCCAGTGCGATCGCGTTATGAAGGCAGTGCGTCGACTCAGATACCATTTGCGCAAGGAGTGCGGCATCTATCACGTGTGTCCCGGATGCCATAAGAATTTTTCGTCGCGCAACTACGCGACCGAACACTACGAAACGAAATGTCCGATGAATCCGAATCTGCAACCGATCGACGTTCCGAACGCCGCTACGGCCGCGCCCGGTTCGAACAGCAAACAACGCGAAACGGTCACGCTGCATCCGGTGCTCGGGAAGAAGACGCCGCAACAACAGTTGCTGGCCAAACAGCATTTGACGCAACAGTTGGCTCTATTGCGCTCCAAATATATCGATAATGAACCGGAATATGTACAGTGGCAATGATTAGTAGGCTTTGAAAACAATTTATCGTTTGGTAATAGTATATTGTGCGACTAGTGAGAGAAGGTGAAGATTCCATGAGCGTGAAATTTGCCGCACGAGCGTAACGAGTGCGGTAACACGCGAGTGGAATATTCTCCTTCTCTCACATAATACTTTATTCAACTAGCACGAGTAATATGTAATCGGGGCCCTGATAAAAGAGGGAAAAATAATAAATCATTAATAAATTAAATAAATAAAAAAAAAAAAAAAAAAAAAAATTCATTGATTGACGTACCCACCGTCCTCGATGCACACAAAATGGCCCTGACTTTCACTGAATTGCGATGCTGTTTTCATATATATATAAATCGCTACCGCGTTCCTATTGGTCCAGAAACTGTGCAGTTTTTTTTTCATTATTTAACGCCTTGGGCTTCCTACTGCGTTCCTATTGGTTCAGAAAATTCATTATCTCATAGTATGGCTCATTATTAGCACTCTACGCGTCAACATGAAGTAATTTATTATTTCTCCCGAATTTAGCAGGGACCCAAAATTACATATTACTCACGCGTGTTGAATAAATGTATTTATTCAACACGCGCGAGTAATATATAATTTCGGGACCTTGCTAAATTCGGGAGAAATAATAAATTACTTCATGTTGACACGTAGAGGGCTAATAATGAGCCGAAACTGTACGATAATGAATTTTCTGGACCAATAGGAACGCGGTAGCGATTTGTATATATGAAAACAGCACCGCAATTCAGCGAAAGTCAGGGCCATTTTGTGTGCATCGAGGACGGTGGGTACGTCAATCAATGAAATGATTTATTATTTCTCTCTCTTTTATCAGGGCCCCGATTACATATTACTCGTGCTAGTTGATTAAAATATTATGTGCGACTATTGATCGAAGGAGAATATTCCACTCGCGTGCGTTTTACCGCACTCGCTGAGCTCGTGCGACAAATTTCACGCTCATGGAATCTTCTCCTTCTCTCACTAGTCGCACAATATACTATTTCGTGTTGGATATCCAAAAAAAGTGATAATTTGGAAACATCCCCAAAACAAGCCTGATAATTGATGACCAAATGAAATATTTTTATGTAGGAATAGTTGAAAAAATCAAAAAGAAAATAACTTCATTCCAGTAATTTTTATATCATTCCGTGTTGACTATTTTATATATTATATATATTATATTTTTTAATCGATTTTTCTAGGATTTAAGTAAGAAATAAAAGCTACAGGGTAGTTATTATTAATGTAAATTTTAATCATAGGTATATACATTTTTATGAAACAATTTTTATACAACAAGAATGTTATTTTTGTATATTTTTTACTATACGTATGCCGGTTGAAGTTGAAGAAGGGTAGCGTTTCAATATGCTCTACCGCCGCTAAAGAAGTTTCACTTCACAAAAAAGTACTAATTGTGCCTAAACACTTTTAACCCGTGGACATGTACCTATAGACGCTAATAATAAGACGGAATATAAAATATTTTTATACTGAAATATTTACTCAATTTAGATAATATTGTAGAATATAGATTATAGACGCTCGACAACAGATGTCATAAGCGTCTATAACTCATAAACGTAAGTTTAACTGAATTTAATGTTGTTAAGATCTGAGGTATTAAGAAAATTTGTACCTCTCATATCTTTGTTAAATAAATGACGTTTAAATCATTCCAAAATTTTTTTTTATTTATAACAGTGTACAGTGTGTCCCAACAATATCCTCGTTTCGATAGCGTAATCCTTGTGAAATTTACAATCAGTAAGCCCTTTATTGTTTTTAAGTAATAACCATGTCAATCTTCGTATTTGTTCGTGTTGTTTCGTTTCCGTTCGGACATTGTGTTTCGGAGGCTCGAATGCGAGCCAAACCTAATGTTCTTTTACTTTTGGGACACTCTGTATACATCGTTACGTCGGTACCAATAAGAAAATGTATTATTTTTGTGAGAAGTACTGTTTTTATTATTTTTTACATTAAAAGAATAATTTATTTGACTTTGTAATGTTTAATAAAATATATTTTAAGCGTAATTGATTACAAAGAGTATATAATATATTGTATTTTTTATTTTTTTTATAATTTTTGTTATTTATAGTTATTTTTATTGTTGTTTTGGTCTAATTTGTAATATTATTTTGACACGTTCTAGTAAGTTCATTTTTATTCCATTTTTACATATAGGGATGTGCAAGCATTTGGATAAATACTAGACTGAGAATGTTTTTTCGAATATTTTTTTTCCAATCGACTTGCCGATATCGATCACTTCTACTCGATCGCTTGCACATCATTTTTATAATACCTCTGTAAGTCGAACTTTAAGGGAGATGCCAAAAAATTCGAGTTGGGAATTAAACTTGTAGAGGTTAAGATACATTCACACTAATTTTGAGTTGCTATGTTCGAGATATACAGACGTTCAATTAATTTTTTCGAGTTATGGAGGGAAAATATGTACCGAAATGGGACTCGCTCAGTATTTAGATTGACATTTCGAGTAGTGGAGGCTTTGGGGCTTGAAGGGAAGGAAACAAAACATTTTTTCGAGTTTTGGAAGTTTTCGAGTTAACGAGGTTCGACTGAAAGAGGTTCTACTGTATTACCTTTTTGATACATATCACAATGTTGCGTTAGTTAATAGGAAATTGTTTTTTAATTGCTGTAAGCAATCATTTTTTTTCAGTTCTAGAATATTAAGCCCGCCATACTCACGTTCCAACGCCGCGATACGACAAAAATCGAACGCAATTTCGATTAAGTCGATGCGATTTGACTGCAGACAAAGATGTGTCGGTATATGTAGCGATACAACGCTTGGTTGGATCGTTTATTTGATCGTGCATTGTCACATTCGATGCGGCCACCTAATTATTGGTATATACGTTTTCTTCGGTTATACAATGCGCAAAAAGTCGTGTGGTCTCTTTCCAACCAAAATTGTATCGCAATCGCGTCCGACTGCAACGTCGGATCGTGAGTGGCGGACTTTAGGTTTTTGTAATTAATTTTTGAGCACTTTTTAGCTTTAATGTTACGTAAGTAATAACATTTTTTATTTTTATTTGAAAACATTTACGACCAGCAAGTATTAACGTATGTATTTAGATTTTTCATTTTGTATTTTTTTTTTAATAAAAGATCTTATTTGTACTTTATGACGTTTTGGATTTAAATAGATATATTTTCAGTCGAAAATTGTGGTAAGTATTATCTTTTATATTGCATTAACCAAGCCAAAGCAATAAACTAAAAATATCGATAAATCAATTGTGTATTTCAGCGATCTTTTCAAGCAACTAAATCGCGCGACTAAAAGTAGAATGTGTGCACTGGCCTTTAAATATCCTTTAGCGCTTCCGTGGCAACTCAGTTACAAGCCCTCAGCTCCCAAGTTTAATCCGAGAACTGCGGAAAAAATATTAGTCGGTTTTGTAATGTACTAAAAAAAAAAATAATAAATTGAAAATATGCATAGCCCTTGTTGTTTATGATCTTGAAAGGTTTCCCTAGTAGTAATAACTGGAGGGGAACTAAATTCGCTATTATACAGGGTGGGGCAAAGTAAAGAGCGATTTCGAAAGAACTATAAATTTTTTTTTTCAAATCGTACTCGCATCCCCACCACTTTCCACCTGCGTTTTTTCAAAAACCGCTCTTCACTCAGCCCCGCCACCCTGTATTTTGGCGCCTCGCCCTCGCCCCAATATCAATTCCATACTGACACAGATTTTTTTCCACCCGCAGAAACTATGCCGCTGATGAATCGGCAAGAGTTCGGCAAATATCTGGAATCTCGCCGCACCGAAAAGGGTTACGAGTGCGAAATTTGCCACCGAGTTTACAGGAAGCGTGCCCGACTCAGCTTTCACATGCGCCGCGAGTGCAAGAGCGTGTACGCGTGTCCGTTTTGTCGCGAACTTTACAAGTACAAGCAGAGCTTGGAGCGACACGTCGACAGGTGTCACAGGGTGCTGATATCCGCCTACGCCGGCAGCGGACTACAACCGAAGGTCAACGCTGTTGATCAACAGTTCTGACCGTCCTCGACAAAGTTTAGATGACGCGCAATCTAACATTGTTTGTCGTCTGTTTTGACCGGTTGTTACGTACATTGGATTCGTATTTCTTCCGATCCGATGTCGACCGACATCGGAAGAAGAGCAAAAACGCCAAGATTATGATATTGGTGCTCAGGGAAATCCGATTTCTTTTCCAATGTGGGCACACTTACATTATAATCTTCCTCCGATGTCTGCCGACGTCGAAAGAACAGCAAAAACGCCGAGATTATGATATTGGTGCTCAGGGAAGTCCGATTTCTTTTCCAATGTGGGCACACTTACATTATAATCTTCCTCCGATGTCTGCCGACGTCGGAAGAACAGCAAAAACGCCAAGATTATGATATTGGTGCTCAGGGAAGTCCGATTTCCTTTCCAATGTGGACACACCCACATTATAATCTTCTTCCGATGTCGACCGACATCGGAAGAAGAACAAAAACACCAAGATTATGATATTGGTGCTCAGGGAAGTCCGATTTCTTTTCCAATGTGGGCACACTTACATTATAATCTTCCTCCGATGTCTGCCGACGTCGGAAGAACAGCAAAAACGCCAAGATTAAGATATTGGTGCTCAGGGAAGTCCGATTTCCTTTCCAATGTGGGCACACTTACATTATAATCTTCTTCCGATGTCTGCCGACGTCGGAAGAACAGCAAAAACGCCAAGATTATGATATTGGTGCTCAGGGAAGTCCGATTCCCTTTCCAATGTGGGCACACTTACATTATAACCTTCCTCCGATGTCTGCCGACGTGGGAAGAACAGCAAACACGCCAAGATTATGATATTGGTGCTCAGGGAAGTCCGATTTCTTTTCCAATGTGGGCACACCTACATTATAATCTTCTTCCGATGTCGGTAGATATCGGAAGAACAACAAAAACACCAAAATTATGATATTGGTGCTCAGGGAAGTCTGATTTTTTTTCCAATGTGGGCACACCTACATTATAATCTTCTTCCGTTGTCTACCGACAGCGGATCGGGAGAAATACGAATCCAATGTAGGCGCAGCAATGTCATGGGGTGTTTCTTTCCAAAACCCGTCACTCACAATCCAACGTCACAGTGCGATATCGTTTGGATACGACAAACTGGAACGCAATTTTGTCGTGTGTTGTCGTCGTCGGACCGAGTCGGTACGATTATCTGCGGCAGTGCAACACTGTTGGTTGGATCGATTATTTAATCGTGTATTGTGACGCTTATTTTCGTTTATAGTTTGTACTGCAAGGTCTCGTTGGATATCCAACAAGATTGCACTGCGATCGCGTTCGACAAAATCGCACTGCAGCGTTGGGTTGTGAGTGGCTAATTTAATAAAAGTAGGCCCAAATGACTTTAGCTGTTGGTGACTTAAAAAAAAAAAATATCTGATATTAGTTTTGATACCAGTTTTTACGTTGAAGCGTTAATTTAACTTTCTTCATTACTATTAGATTTTTGAATTTTTTAGTTGAGTTTAGAAATATATTTTTTTAAGTACAATTTTTGTTGTTTTGTAAATCTCCATGATAATATTTTGTTGTTATTTTTTATTTATCATTAAGAAATTAGTTTTCATAACCTGAATAATTGTTTATACATATCGATTTTTAAGTTTGTTTATGTATCAGATCATACTGTATATGTAATTTATATCATCTATTGTCGATTTATTTTTATTGTTTTTATTTATTTCTGATTTACATAAGAATATTATGTAGTATTTTTTTTTATTTGCAATCTTAACCATTTTATAATTTCTATACAATCAGTCAAAAAACGTTAATCGAACCAAAAATCTCTTGGGGGGTTTTTATGTCCCACCATGATCAACAAATGCCCAAATTTTCATTCCGATCGGAGATGATCCTCCCCCACACCGTCAAAGCAAAATTTCTATGAATAAATGGCTTTATAGATGGTGAAAATTTTGAACTCCCATAAAAATGTTAGGGGGCATTTGCACCGAAAATCCCGTGGGGGTTTTTCATGTCGCTCCAAGATCCACAAATGCCCTAAGCTTCATCTCGATCGAAGATGACTGCTACTCGTAACTGGTTTTTTACTGAAATGATCTGCATTGGGTCAATTGTTATGTAAAATAATTATGCATTCCTTTTTAGACAAGCTATGCAGTGTTGATCTTTTCTGTTTCTTGCTACTTTCGTAATTGAGACACTAGCCGAAATTTTACTCGACCGGAGACTGTTGAAAGAACAGTACAAAAGATTAACGCTGCAGGTAACTTTTTTCCCAAAATGTAAATACAAGTTAGAAGTATGTAAAAAAAATATTTTTATTTGTATAAGATTTAAGTAATGTTTAAAATGAGATTTTTAGATAAAAATATATATTATTATTATATATAAGACATTGAACTCATATTTTTATACGTATATATAAAATGTAATAAACTAATTTTTATAAGCCAATATTTTTGTAGAAAAAAATGGAAGAGATATATTTATGAAGTTTTTGCAACTACAGGGTGAGTCAGACCACCCGTATCAGTCGTTTTTTTCGAAAACGGTTAGTCGTAGAGAGTTGTGTCAAAAATCTGTATTATAAAAGCCCTAATGAAGAATCGAATTATGATATTTTTTTCCCCCGGAAAGGTCGACTTCCCTGTTAGTTTGCTCCGGAATGTTCAGAACTCCGGAATGTTAAATGGCACGATAGGTCGAAAGTGGTATTGTTGAAAAGATCTTTAAAAAATAAGCAAGTTTTGTAGGACATTTTTTTTTGTTACTGCCACCCCTGTTAAGTAATATTTGTTTGAAATTATTAAATTAACATGTCATTATAACAAACTTAAATTTAAAAGTCGACATTTAAAATCTAGTTACCTAATTAAACAATGTCACAATAAGTTTTCAATAATTGCAATTGTTTTTTTTTTGTCGGAAAATACTTCCAGATAACATAATATCTAAAAGAGCTCCACAGTGTTTAGAAGTAAATTGAAGACAGTTTGAACATTTGTGACAGTGTTTAATTAGGTAACTAGATTTTAAATGTCGACTTTTAAATTTAAGTTTGTTATAATGACATGTTAATTTAATAATTTCAAACGAATATTACTTAACAGGGGTGGCAGTAACAAAAAAAAATGTCCTACAAAACTTGCTTATTTTTTAAAGATCTTTTCAACAATACCACTTTCGACCTATCGTGCCATTTAACATTCCGGAGTTCTGAACATTCCGGAGCAAACTAACAGGGAAGCTGACCTTTCCGGGGGAAAAAAATTATCATCATTCGATTCTTCATTAGGGCTTTTATAATACAGATTTTTGAGAGAACTCTCTACGACTAACCGTTTTCGAAAAAAACGACTGATACGGGTGGTCTGACTCACCCTGTATATGCCTTCTTTGAAGTTTTGAGAACAAAAATTGTTACAGATATCCATTTGTTTTTCGTCGTTGTTTGTTATGCAATTTTTTACAGTATGAGCAAAAACAAAACATCACTAATAACGATAGTAAATTATAGACGCTCAACAGCTGACGTCATCAACGTCTATGCGCCTATTAGAGAATTACAAACTGACTGGTACGCGGATCACGGGTTCCTGGAAGCTTTAATTCCCAAAAAAACGTTGGAATATTCCTGACGGGAAACACCAATAAGTGCCTTGTTTATTTTCTTTTAATAATACATGTTTTGACCAATTCTTTACCGAGTCAATTATTTTTAGAAATGTAACACAGAATAGAAAACTTAAGAAAAATCATTAAGGATTAGTGATTGCCTCTTTTCATGCTAAAAAGTTCTATCTTTGTCTCACTTTTTATTTTGTTCATATGCCTTCCTTGTTTTCTATGTGATACACTTTGTATATAAAAAAAAATCTACTTTATACGAAGCTAAAGGCCGCTGCACACGAGGCTAGAAACACTGCTTGGACTTCTGCTGGCCGGTAGGCTGGGTACGAAGCTGGAAATTACGTCACTGCGGGCTCGCCTGCTAGCTAGATAGGTTTTAAAATAAGAACAGGGGCTATTTTTCTTGCTAGGTCCGCTGCTTGTTCTAAGCAAGTACCGATCAGGAAGCAGTATCTTGTCACGTGGCCGACTTGAACGAACGCCCACAAACAAACACTTAGCCATAGTGTGTGTTCTGCTCAGAGACAATAAATATGCACTTTTGTTACCGCGCGCACCGAATCTATCTGCAGAGCAAGCTTGCAAAGACGTCTCGTGTGAAGCGAGCACATAATAGCAATCAAGAAAACCAGCACTAGAAAACTAGTAGTGAAATCTAGCGGCAAATCCAGCCTCGTGTGCAGCAGACTTTACGCAAGCAAGGGCTGGGTTAACAGCAAGCTATACGGCCGAACGAGCGAAGGAATGCGCTCGTTCACATCCTTGAAAGGCTTGAGAACGAGTGTGTAACTACATCTTTACACTGTTTCCATGAAGTCTCCTGTTACAAGCCTCCAGTTCCCAGGTTCTAATTTGAGAACTGGTGAAAGTGTCAATTCTATTTTCAAATCATTCGTAAATAAATATAGTTTAAAAAAACTAAAAGACGCTTTTTTATCGAACTAAAAAGTAAAAAATATTTTTTTTAAAATAAGCTTAAAACAATAATGATTAAAAAATACTAGTATTATTGTGAGAAAAGCGTGGGGCGCTTTGTTCCACATTTTCGTACATATTTTTTATTCATTATTGTTTTAAGCTTATTTAAAAAAAAATATTTTTTACTTTTTAGTTCGATATAAAGCGTGTTTTTTAGTTTTTTTTTAACTATATTTATTTTCCTCTTTTTAGTTCGATTTATTGTCAAAAATTTGCCGAAAAAAAAACAATTTTTTTTTTCGGCGCGGACGGGATTTGAACCCACGACCCGTGATTCCGAGAGTTGACGTCAGCGAAGACCTGTGCCTTAGACCGCACGGATAGCCAGTGTACTTACAGTACTGGCATATTATACCACTATATAAACCACTTGGTGTAGTCCAAACGAGTTTACAAACATTAATCCTTACATACATACAAACTTACAAGTGAAACTCATATAAAGCGTGTAAAAAGAAATAATTTTTGTATTTTCTATTCTAAATAAAAAAAAAAAAAAATCGGCGGTAGACCAAAGTAACCCCTGATGGCCTTAAAAACATGTTTAGTTAGAAAAAAAAACTCGATATAGTTTTTCTTTTTGCTCATACTGTATTCCTCAACACAGAATATTTTTTATAAATTAATTTTGTTTGTTATTAAGTTCGGTTTGGTAAATAAATATAATAATGTTTGTATTTATAAATAAAAAAATTTACACAAATGTCTGTGTTATGAAAAATGATGCCTTTTCCTAAAAAAAAATTCGATCAATTTCCTTGGCATTTTAAAATTAATTTTGAACTGTTAATTCGTGAATATAAATATAACTCCACAACTCCATTCTATTTCGTCGTAAGCGAATTATAATTTTTAGACAACCACGTTGCCACCACGAAGTCATAACCAAGAGAACCAGCTCGAGCTCGCATGAACCAATATGGCGTCAGCTAGTGGGTAACGCGCACACGTTGTTGGGTTAGATGTGTGTAGTGTCCGTGAAACAACTTTGGTAACTATCGCGAAAACAGGCGGAGAGAACCGAAGTTGTCCGAGGTAGTGATAGCAGCGTCGTCTCGAAACATAGCAAACATAGGGAGCTGGGTCTCCTGGTTACAGACTTCGTGGTCGAAACTAATACAAACTGCTGTTTATTATAAACAAACATTTATTGTTATCCAAAAGTTACTGAAACTTAAAATTCGACCGTAATTCATAAAATTTGAAAGTTGAATTTCTTCTGAATCGATTTTACCTGTGTTAATTTTTTACACATTGTGATGAAACATATATTGTGAAATTCCCTTCATTAAAACGAAGAGAACAACGTATTGTCATCACATTAACACATTCAATTCGGTACCACACTCTTTTGTTCCTTCACGTAGAATAGTTGCGGCGAAAGATGAAGCCACCGCGTCACAGTGACGTAAACACATTGCGCCCGCCTTCTAGCTTGCTATTGGCCGTTTCGGAGATCCATGCGCGTCGAGTGTTTAGTTTCATTCCACCGCTATAAGTGGATATGTCGAATTTATTCCACACGCCACTGTCTGCGGGCAAGTAGGCGTTCACTACCATATTATTGGTGACGTGCCTGGCTTCAACTCTCACCGCGGGCACTATAATTATATACTTTATAAATGTATTTTTAAGAACAAATATTGACATTCCATCTTTTTCAGATTCGGCTTGGGATTCGATGATCAAAAACGAGTATCAATCCAGAAATCCAGATATTGAATTTCTCATAAGAGATTTGGCTCCGAACAATGAAGGGACTTGGTCGTGTCCGAAATGTCCAACCGTACAGAAATACAAACATAACCTCATTTATCATTTGCGCAACGACTGCTTCAAGCAGTTGCTGTACGGGTGTTCGATTTGCGGCGCAACGTTCAGAAGAAAAGGAGACCTCAGCAAACATATGAGGAAGCCAAACATACACAATAAATTCAACATGTTGTTATAGTAGTTACAATTATACTTCAAGCGACGAGAAAAGATCGAGACGAACACTTCTATTTTTGAGTAATTAATTAACATGCTATCAAAAGCTCTGCCTGAGTGAAAAACGTCTTATAGAGGTTTCTGTTTCTCACTTATAGAGGTTTTAGACGGTTACACAGACGGTACCTGGACAATTATTCTCACTTAGAGAGTTTTCTCCCTTACCCAGTTCTCACTCACTCAAGTTTGACTGTATATATAGGCGCGTCTGTGTGTCGGGTTTTATTTTTTTTTAATTATTGAATTTAAGTGCCTTGTTTAATAAATTGTATTCTTTCGAACAATACAGTATGTAAACGCGTAAGGTGCACATAGGGAAATTAGCATTGGATGAGAGTTAGCCATGACTGCATTAATTGTTATTTCTATTGAATTGTCGTGGTAATCTTGAGGTTTTCTATTTTATTTTGCTTTATTTTCATTTTACTTGGCTTTTTTAATAATAACAAGCTCTTATAAATCATTATTTTAATTTTTTTGTACAAAAATAAAACAAAAAAACAACTCCATCTGTTTGGAAACATTTCATTCGAAAATTGTCTGACTGGTATGACGTATGCGCGTTGGTAAATCAGTGACCCAATGTCTTTAGGTTCAACACGAATAGGCGGAGATATTTGATCTCGCACCATATTTAAGTATTTTTGGGAATTTAATGTCCCATTAATAAAAAAGTCCGATTATGTTGTACTCATCGGTAGTATACACATTCATTTTGAAAAAGAATATTATCTGTCAAATTGAAAAACAAGATTTCAAGGTTCACTCTGATCCAGTCATTTTTTCCCAATGTTAATTTTCCTATGTGCACCTTACGTGCATGTTTACATACTGTATAATATGAACATGTTAATTTTGTAAGTCTTACGATGTTTTGTTTATCAAAAAAAAGGCACCTGTTAGTAACGAATTTCAGTATTTTTTTTGAAATTTAATTTGTAACGATTATTATTAACAATTTGTAATTGTTTATAATTTTTTTACAACCAACTGAAAAATGTATTAAAATCTCATATATTTTGTAATAAAAACAAAGTATTTATCATATAACTGTGTATGTTTTATTGTTATGCATCTGCTTTATAGAAATTATCCAGAAACGTTCAGACTGCTGCTTAACTTCAGAATGTTGTTAATTATATCACAATAATTAATAACGTAAAATGATTAGCTGATGAATCACCATTTTGGTTTACTTAAATAATAGCTGGCGTCTAACCTCTCTGCGAACAGAACCGTGACAGCCATGCGCAGAAGCTACTGCGCATGACTGCGACGGTTCCTGTTACCGTTCGCAGATAGGTTGGAACAGAGCTGATAAATGCCTCGTCAAAATCAACGCAGTAATCGATTCGTCCGTTCGTCTGCCTGTCTGTCCGTCCGTATTTGACAGCTAATTCTACCATTTTTCCATCGATTCCGATGAAATTTTGCAGACAGATGTCTTATGTAGACCCCCATACAATTATATAACGAAAAATAGAGGGATTGAAAGTTATATTTTCGCGCATCCCGCTGCATGGGGTGTCTTTTTCCGAAATATAATAATAATAATGCGTTCAACGTCCATTTCTTGACTTTATGTCATAACAGACGCAATTCGCACCATTACTATTTTCCATCTATCACGCTTCCCGTTATTTTCTACATTTTTTCAACTTCGACTAAATTGATAGCAATTGGCGAATGAAGGAATTTTAGGGCGTTAGGATAAGGTAGGCAAATTTTGAGCATAAGATTTTGATAGGTAATCGACCGAGGCCTTGATAAAGGAACCATTTAAATATGTATCTGAAATTATTGAGGGAAACCATGCAAAACCTCAACAAGATGGCCGGTACAGGAATTACCGTTTCTCGGCGAGAGGCTGCAGGGAAAAGTCCCAGCCACATCTGCCCTCGCCGGGATTCGTATCCGGAACCTCCCGAATGCGAGTCGACTGCTCACACCACTACGCCATCCCGCACGGTATTTCCCGAAATATAAGATCCTAAAGTCGTTAATAATGTATCCCCCCCCCCGTTCCTATCGATTCGACTATTAGTTCTTTATTAAAAATTTGAAAATACGAATTCGGAACCCAAAGGAATGGTGAGATCTCTGGTGAGAAATGCGCCGAACTGTCCTAAGGGGGTTTTTTGGCAGGTAAACTATGGAGGCATAAGGTAAACATTGATTTAGAAAAGCATGATGGAGGCTAGATTCGCCCTCCATCATGCTTCCCTAAATCAATGGTTTACCTGTCATAAGCCCCCCTTGGGACAGTTCGGCGCATTTCTCACCAGAGGTCTCACACATTCTTTTGGGTTCCGAATTGGGGCCGGGCCTCGAATAGAATTAAAAAAAAAAACATTTATCCGATCTAGATTTGTATTTAACAGGATTTTTGTTGATTGTTTTCAGCACTGAAAAAATACCGAATTTGCGATCAGGAACTGTGCGGACCCGAATGGCAGGATTACATAATGTCGCATAAGACTTCCGAAGGCTACCACTGCGAGAAATGCGGCATGATTCTGAAGAACTTCGATGATTTTAAATTTCACATTTGCATTGAGTGCCCCTGTCCTAGGGGAAGTAATTCTTACAGGAGAACTTGTCCCTATTGCACGACACACTATGTCTTGGACAGCCATTTTCTAAAACATATGAAGAAGTGCCGTCTGACACATCATCGTTAATGAATGGATCGATTACTTTTATAACACGCTTATATTATTATTAACAAAATAATTTAAATAGTATAAAAAACGTGGGGTGCCAATTACTATATATTAGTGTGACCTGTGCGAATTATTCACACTAAATAAGTATAATAATTATCACTTTACAAAATTATTTTTTAAATATGATTGCAGGTATTCAATTCGTTTCTAATTTTGCACACTGCTTATAACGTTCTTCTTTTTGTCGTATTACAATATGAAGCTCAAATGACAGATCGAAGAAATATTTTACTAAAATTGTCATATAGAGGCGCAAGTAGCAAAAGCGTTGAGCTAAGCCGTCAGATGGCATCATGCAGCATTGCTCTGACGTTGTTCAGCGTTGCTCGCTGTTTCAAAATTAAAGCCGTCAGATGGCAGTATGCAGTATTGTGTCTGTTGTATTACAACATGAAGGTCAGATGACAGATCGAAGTGTTGACGTTGTTTCAAAATTACAGTCGTTAGATGGCAGACGTTGTTCAGCGTTGCTGTATTTTAATTAATTTACAAAAACAAAAGCAATAATACATTTTTTAGTTGTAGATGTCAGTAGAGCAAGCAATTATCTGTAAAATGATATATAATTTATGTGAAGAAATTGTGAGGTTTTTTCTAAAAAGGGAGGCAAACATCTTTAACCTTAGCGTATTAATATATATGATTTTCATTATAACTAAATTCATAATTAAACTACCAATTAAATAATTCTAACATTTAATATCAAGCATCCCACGGTTTTGTATTATAATGGAATTATTTTGTTAATTTAAAAAATTACTTTAGTACGGCTGAATTATTGTTGATACGAATAATTTTTTTTCAAACTTTGTATATACAATATATAATAACTTTGTAATACCGGTTTTCTGCAGCGTTCTCTCTCTTAACTGAGGATATGGCAAGCATACGCACTAGCGTACTCTACTTATTTATATCTCTACGTTTTTTTCTCGCTCCAACAGTTAAAACAGTTTATATTTACCTACGTAACCACTGGCAGGGTTTGTCCGGATTCGCCCGGGTTTTGCAGGTTACAATTATATGGTGGAGCAGATTTTATTTTTCATAAAGAAAACGTGGATCCTCGTAGAGTATAGATAAAAAAAATTGAAGACAAAAAGTTTAGGTAATTGTTGCAATATTCTATTCCTTTAGTGCATTTAGAAATTTGCATTATTAATTTTGATAAGTTACTTACTAGACGATTTAGAAAATTGTTATTGTGTTTTTTTTTTTTTTTTTGAGGAAATAAATATTTAATTTGAGATATATATTTATGTATTTTTTATTTGTAATTCCAAGTTTTACAAAAAGTTGAACTATTTTGTTTTTCATTTATTTAAGGATTTATATAAGTAATTTGTGAGTTCATACAAAACACCTCGAAAATGCATATGTTAAATACAGTATGACACTGTGTAAGGACATCTTGCTCAACTTGAAAAGGTTTATGGTTTTTGTAATATTTATTCAAAATTATAAAAAAAAATAAAGTCAGACATTAATATCCGCACTTGGGTCTGTACCGAATGGTGGTATGGAACTCTTGACGCATGACGTAAGTTTATATGCTTGACCGTTTTTTACGTGAAACTTTAGGGGGACAAATTGGCCCGGATCAGACGAAAAATGAAACGCTTCCCCTTCTCCGACTTCAATCGGCAATTAAGAAGAAAGAGTGCGAGAATAGTTTCTGTCCTCCCTGTCAAAGCGTCATGCGTTTCCTTTAGCCACGGTAACAAATTCCACATGACCATTTCCTCTGATCCTGAATTAATAAAATCGTCCACAAATGCCGGAATTTAAGAAGTTTCACTTCTATCGCGCGAGAGTGTCACTTAATTTTAACTATTGTGTGATTTCAATTTAATTTGAAACCAATTAATTAAGTTTCCAACTTGAAACTGAGTTGTTGTGCAATTTTCTTTTTCAGACGACGAACTGTACGCAAGTCAGTCGAGCTTCGAACTGTTGTCGTACGATTTTGTGCCCGGCAAGGGATTCACGTGTCGACAGTGCGGCAGAAGCTATCAGCACAAAGGCAACCTTCGACGGCACATGCGCTACGAGTGCGGCCAACAAAAACACTTTATATGCGCAATTTGCCAGCAGAGGTTCAGTCAGAAGAAATCGTTGCAAAGACACGAAAGAATTCAACATTCGGTTGTCTTTTGATTCGGTATCCATTTTAAAGAGCGGCCGATCGAACAATCGGGAACTTTTTATTCAAAATTTAAGAATGCGACTCAACTAGAGATGACACAAACGGGTCTTTTTAGTGATCTGCATCTTTGCATCTGGATCCCGTATGTGAGCCGGCTCCCTGAACCGGTTCAAAAAGAGCCGAGTTCTGAATATGTTATTCGAGTCAACTGAGCCAACTGAGTTAGTTGAGTCAAGTCAATCATATCACCTAATATCATGCCCACAGAACAGTATGTTCTGTGATCATGCCAGTGACTGACTCACATATTATAAGGCGGGGTTTTACAGATTCCCACGCATTTGCTCAACCAATCACATGCTAATAGCTAAATATATTATTTATTGAATTTGAATTCAAGTTCAACCATATACTTACACACAAATTTAAAGTATTGTTTGGGTATCATATGCGTTCATAATAATTTTTGTCATCCGTGGTTGTTAATAATACATTATTTAAAAAATATGCAGCCGGAAATATAGTGAAGTGTGGAACTATTTTGAAGATTTAGGCGAAAGTACTGCAAAATGTAAATATTGTTCCATTGTGTGCAAAATTTCAAAAGGATCAACAGGAAATTTAGCTCGACACATGAAAAATAAGCATCCCTTAATTATGTTACGATATGCAATACAATACTTTAAATAGTTGTGACTTAATTAAGTGAGACACTGTCGTATTGGACCGCCAAGTGCATAGTGAGTACACTGTATAGTTGTATGTATAATGTATACCTATATAGAATGCATAGCCAAACATATGCATGAGTCATTTGAGCTGACAGATACTTCTGGTTCCGTGTGTCAAGTGTTTCACTGAGTTATGCGGATCCGTTGATCCGTCGGCTCATAAAAACGTGAGCCGGCTCTCACGGATCTTCTGTCGGAGTCGGCTCTTTGAACCGGTTCAGATCTGAGTTACTCAAGCCTAGACTCAACTCGAGGAACACGTCTTGTTTCTGGTTGTTTGTTGGTGCAGAGAAAAAATGTCTTTAGTGAGTCAATTCATTCAACCAAAATGTGTTTGTCTTTACCAAAGCAACTCAACTTGAGGAACATTTCAGTTTTGTTTCGAGTTGTTTACGTCTCGCATTATGGGGCTGGCATTTCATTCGAAAATTCAATGACTGCCTTCTTTGTGGCGGCAGGAAGTGGCCTTGAACTCATTACTTACACCGCTTAGATTTGCTTACACAATGTTCCTCATTGCTTCTTTTGACCGAGGCACCCAGCAAAACTCTTAGTTGCTGTAACTGAAGACATGAAGAAACATTGTGCAACTAACTGAAACGTGGAGCAAAAACGAAATAAAAGGTTCCCCTTTGTTCCCCGCGGCCTTGAGAATTACGAAAGAGTTGGGTGTTCAAAAATTTCATCCTTATTTGGATTGAATTGTTACTTTTTAGGAAATTTATATGAAACGTGTTAGAAATATGATATTTTAATGATATTTTTAGATTTAGAAAATCTATCTGTAAGTTGTTTATGTGTATGTTTTATTGGAGAAATATATTTATTCTGTAAGATTTTTAATATTTGTTTTTCATTTTCCTAAATACAAGGAAGATTTCCTTCAAAACTGTCGGAGTTTTTTCGGGGCAGCTCGGAGAATTGACAGATGGTAGGATTGCCATTCCGTAAAGGAAAAAAAATATGGTACCCTACGTTCGGAACGAGACAACGGTACCAGTTATTTTTGACGTCTTATAAATTGATGAAACACCGGCTGCATGCACGAAAAAGTGTCACGTTCCGCACACGATCGGCCCAAGTTTAACAGCTACTAAAATTTAGGTTATGTATTATTAAATATGATATTCGAGCGGAATACGTTATCACGTAAAACTATCGTCCGTAAACCGACTTTACAGACAACCATTTTTTTTTGCTGAAAAATAACTTATCAAAATTATGCTGTTTAAAAAAATTAACAGGTTAACGGCGATTTAATGATTTTTTTTGGGTAAAATGTTGATTGGTTTTAGATGATACGAGGTTTCCGTGCTCGATGTGCTGTAAATCTTACAGAACCAATTACAACTTACGGAGACATATGCGCTACGAGTGCGGTGTTCCGAAACAGTTTAAGTGCCACTTGTGCGGATCACTGTTCAGCATGAAGAATTCGCTGAAGCGACATCTTATCAAGCAACACAATTGGTCGTTTGACTCGATGAAATAGTTCGACAACTGAAGACTATGGGGCTACACACATGACAAGTCCAGAGGCGAATCTACATAGGGATTAACGGGGCTTTAGCCCTGAGCCCCAAAGTGTCAAGGGCCCACAATTAATACTTGATCACTTACCGCCAATTTATAAAACGTTTATCCTATACGAAAAAATAGTTAATATTAATTTTTATTATTGACAATTTTTTGGATCAACTTTGACGGTTTTTTGGGCGAATTTTGACAGTTTTTCTGGGTGAATTTTGACATTTTTAGGATGAATTATTGGACATTTTTTGAGTTAATTTATAGTATTATTTGTTTCAACTCTGATTTTCTTGTTATTAAAAATGCATTTTTTCATACCTCGATCGAAAGTTTGACATTTACTCCCTGTTATTTATTATATTAAATGACAGCGGTAACCCTAGTTACGAGTATAAATACACATGAGAAATTTTTTCCTCCCGCCGTTCTCACTAGGAGTAAATGTCAATCTTTCGTCCCTGCTGACGAAAGTACGTACTTTCGAGCGGATATGAAGATATACTATTTCAGCCCCATTTACTAAAGATTCGTAATCTAACAAAATTTGATCCCATTGGACATCAATAAGCCCTAGATTCCGGAGCACGAAGATCCATCCCTGGACAAGCCGGGTCGAATATAAGCCAGTAACGATTATGTGCTACAAAAAATGTTAAATTAGAAAACTAGTATCTGCAGATGTTTATGTATTAACCCTCAACTTTGAAATATATAAAGTGAATAAATTTTATTTTTCCAAAGAATAATTTTTAGTTTTTAGTGACAATTGAATGCTAGTCTTTAAATGTGTTTTTTTTTATTATTGTTTTAATCAACAATTAACGTTTAATTACTAAGTATAAAACATAAAAAGAAGACAATAGTAATTTTTGTTAATTTTTTATAGTCTATGAAAAACTCAAGTACCTTTTGTTAGTTACCAATTACAGTATTGTAAAAAGTACCTATATTTTTTTGAAAATAAAACGCTTGTTATAAAATATTTATTTTGATATTTATATCTTTTCAATGTCTCCTCACGTGAGGTATATTCCTAATTTGAATAAAACTCGAACACGCATCCCCGACTTTTAAATCAGATCCCGATGAGTCCTGAACCCTCATCAGGAGACGTATGATGAACCTGTTGTATTTCTTGGTAACCAAAAACTTGGATCCAAAGGTTCGAGGTGCTTGGGTAGCACCTCTTTAATTATTCTAGGACAGGGGTCCGCAACCTTTTGAGACGGAAGAGCCAAAAGTTACAATTTACAATATTTCCCAGTTTTTAAAGAGCCACTATACATTTTCTTTTCAGTATTATAGTATTTGTTTATATAGTTATAATATATATATATCCGAGGACGGCACGTCGCGACGGGGGCGGTGCAGGTGAGACGCGAGTGGAAATGGATGAGAGATAGACATGGTACTCAATCATGGATCGATTGAACGATTTTTGAAGGGTTTATATAATAAAATAATTATTTTTTGCGTATGGAAGTGGAGAGCCGCAACTTTACATCAAAAGAGCCGCATGCGGCTCGCGAGCCGCAGGTTGCCGAGCCCTGTTCTAGGAGAATGTCTCCGAAAAGTCTTGAACCTTCGCAGAAGACAGCCACTCATCCGTTAGCATAGGTTAATGGATGGGGCCAACACTGTCCAAGTGTGTAGGTTTTCACGACCGGCTTTGCTCCGAATCTTCTTGGTCTCCGGGCTTGTAGGCCGTGGTCCGTTCGTGTTTCTATCTGGCATTATCAAAGACGGTGTGGCAGCGGGCGTAGTATCTTCCTTGACGACTCACAGGTAACACTAGTTCTTAAGCGTGACTGTGTTTTCTACTCGATCGTAGTAGAAACTGCAAACTATGACCGAGTGGAGAAGACAAGGAGGACACTTCGCCCGCTTCTCACCGTCTTTGGCAGTTGTAGGTAAAAATACGAATGAACGACGGCATGCAAGTTCGGAAACCAAGAAGATTCGGTATACCGATTGCCGTTCCGAAGTCACGAAGAATCGAGCACTGCAAGCAGGTGAGTCTACCACGAATCCCAAAATTAACCGCCTTTTCCGTTTTATATTTCCAGATCGAATCGACGAGGAAACGGGAACGCCGTCGATTATGAAGCATTCGCGACGTTTCTCCGAATCGGTGATACCGTTCGAACGCACGTCCGACGGCTATCGATGCATCAAATGCAACCGCAACTACAAGCATCGATGCAGCTTGTGGCGCCACGCGACGTACGAATGCGGCAAAGACAGACAGTTCAAGTGTCCGGTTTGCGGCCGAAAGTTCTCGCAGAAATCGGCGTGTCAGTCGCACACTTACTACGTGCACAAGGTCAATGTTCGAGTGACGAGTCCGGCCGCCGCGGCCGGACTGAGGACGTCGCGACATCGGACCCACGACGACGGTCTCATCAACAGTAACTCGTTGTCGTCCGAGCCGATGGACCTTGCCGAACTTGCCGTCAACATGCTCGAATAAATCGGTACATGGGAAACGTGTTTGGCTGGATATGCTCCTAAAGAAATTTATCGACAAGTTAGAAGCATCGTCTCTTCATACACAGATGTAGAGCTGCGTACAGACCAGCACACGCATGCGGTGAGCAGCCGCGCATGCGTTACCACTCGTGAATAGAGCTGTAAAAGTAACGAGAAATTGTGTACCCGTATGTATTCGTTATTTAAAGAACCAGTACCCGTTACTTTCGTATCGTTACGTTACTCGTTACTTTTCATTCGACATACAATCGTGTACTAATAGCATCAAGCATGTACCATCGCATCGAGGCGCGTCGCATATTGATACGATATGACTTCGTTCGTATAACGTATAACCGCATCAAACGAGTCGAACTGAGATGGATACGACAAATGCGAGTAACGAAATGAATTTGTAAGTAACGATTCGTTACTTCGAGTCAGACGATGTGCTCGTTCCCCAGTAACGAATACATACGGTTTGTTACAGCTCTACTCGCAAATGACTTGACGCATACCGTGAGCCAAAATTGTGTCGGGTTTTTTTTTTTGGCACGTGTGCGTTCGCGCTCAATTTGGAACAGGTCTTCTTCTACAAAGAGCCTTTGATTTTATTAAAACAACTCTTTTACCACGATGGGATGGAGCGGCTTGAGCACGTACGCACATACGACGATAAAAACGCGAATGGATTGAGTACGAACGCATATAGCGTAAAGCTGCTCATCGCGCGCGTGTGCTGGTCCGGGCGCAGCTTAAAATCCTGCGTGGCAGTAGGTTCCAACTCGACGGTCTGTGCCATTGTTTTTTTTTTCATTTTTTTTCAGTTTCTCTTCTGTAGTGTAAAATATACAGTATGTTTTTTTTCTAGTCGTAGTGATTCTCAAATTATAGTATTGCCTATTACTTTTTCGTGGCATAAACTAAAAATTTAACAGAAAACGCTGTGTTTCAAAAATTTTAACTGGAACGTTTTGTTTTTGACTTAGTTACAAAATTAGGCACTTCTGTTAAAATGTGTTTTGAAAAATTTTTTATTGACAATCTTTTATTAATCAAAAAATAATAATAGAAATATATCTCGGTAAAACAGGTGTATAAATTAAGACTATTTTTGTGTAGCTTGGGTGCCTGTACGTAAGTACTTAACATAAGCCGATAGCGACATGTTATATCTATACCTAAGAGTTTGTTTGTTTGTTTGGTTGAACGCGTTAATCTCAGGAACTGCTGGTTCGAATTAAAAAAATTTTTTTTTGTTGGATAGCTTATTTATCGAGGAAGGCTATAGGCTATATAATATCACGTTACGATCAATAGGAGCGGAGCATCAATGAAAAATGTTGCAAAATGTAACTTAAAATTTGTCCGTCCAAAACTCTTGAACGGTAACTCCGATCATCATGAAATTTGGACACAACATTCATCTCGGTAAACTAAGATGAATGTGCGTACTCTCGTACCCCCCCATTCGTTCTTTCGCATTGGGGTGAAACTTGGCGGGACCGCTAGTGCAATATATAGGCCGACAGGGAAAAAAAACTTCATCAGAGAAAGCTAGGCAAAGATTGGAGATAGATAAAAAGTGTGAAAGCTAAAGTTGTAGAGAATTTTATCAGCTTTCATTATGTATTACAACAAAATTTCGTACGACGTACCGTTTTCGAGATGAAAGCAAAAAACCAAAAAACGGGACCTTCTTTGTGCTCCCCCCCTTCGGGCGTACCTCGGAGGGGTAAGGACTTTTAGTATGTTTATCTCCTAACTAGTCCAAACAAAGTTCCTACGTCAAATGTTCTGCTTTCGACTTTTCCATCTAGAATCGTTGCTTAAGCTATATACAAATACAATTTTTTAGTTGCATGTAACGTGCCGCTATATGCAGCGAACAGGTACATCTATGCTACCAGAAATTTCATTATTAATTGTTATGGTATTTCAGTGTTTTATCAAAAAAAAAAAACTAATTTGTGTTTTATTAGGTAGTTGATATTGTTTTCTTTTATTCAAGAGAATGTTTGTTTTTACCTGTGTGTAAAATAATATTTTATTGCGTCTTTTAAACTGTACACAATAGTATATTGTGCGACTAGTAAGAGAAGGAGAAGATTCCATGAGCGTGGAATATTCTCCTTCGATCAATGGTCGCACATAATACTTTATTCAACTAGCACGAGTAATATGTAATCGGGGCCGTGATAAAAGAGGGAAAAATAATAAATCACTTCATTGATTGACGTGCCCACCGCCCTCGATGCATACAAGATGGCCCTGACTTTCGCTGAATTGCGATGCTGTTTTCATATATACAAATCGCTACCGCGTTCCCATTGGTTCAGAAACTATGCAGTAATAATTCATTACTGTACAGTTTCGGTTCGCTACCGCGTTCCTATTGGTCCAGAAACTATGCAGTAATACATTATCGTACAGTTTCGGCTCATTATTAGCACTCTACGCGTCAACATGAAGTAATTTATTATTTCTCCCGAATTTAGCAGGGCCCCGAAATTATATATTACTCACGCGTGTTGAATAAAATTTCTTACTAATATTAAGTTCATAGAATTATAGTCAAATATACCTCAATGTTTATTCAAAATTTCTTTTTGCTGTAGGACACGGTACTGACAATCAAGGGCGTAGATATTTTTTCTGGAGGGGGAAGTAAAGAAAAAAAAAACCAATCTTTTTTAAGATTTATTAATATCACACAAGAATACTCAGGAAGGAAGGTGTCAAGCAAAATATTAATTTCTCAAACTAATTTTACAAATTTTTTTTCAAAAAGTATTTCTAAATTTTATTATTTAGTCAGGTATTCGTATTATTATCAGTTTTTTTTTTTATTATTATGATCTGGGAGGGTAATTACCCCCTTTACTCCCCATATTTACGCCCTTGCTAAAAATCGACACTTTTAGAAAACGCGAGCATACAATTTCAAATCTTGGAACACAAAAAACACCGAGTTTTTTATGTATACCTAAAATAAACGTAATTATTGTCTCAAAAATGTCTGGCAGAGTGATACCAGAATGACGTAAAGCGCCCTTCGAGCGTCCTTGGTCAGCTGTCCAAAACTATTGAGGTTATGTGTCGCTGTTATATTCAAACACGAATGTTTACACATCCCTTGAAAGCGCTCCTTTTTAATCGATTTCGTCGTTTTTTCCACGTCTTCTAAAAGCGTCGATTGTTTTCTGTCGATTTCGTACGTTAAGTATAGTTTTTGTTGTTTAAGCTTTTTTTTTTTTTTAAATAATTGTTGGGAAATATTTTTCATTAAAGCTCGTCACAGACGCGCGCACTCTATTGTGACGGAGCCGTGCAAGTGGAATTTTATTTTCTGCAACAATCAACATTGCGCCAAATAATTTTAGACCATAGAAAATAATAATGTATATTGTATATATATTAATATAGTGAATTAGATTTTATGTTATTAAAAATCAAGGTTAGTAGAGCAGAGGTTGCCTAGTTCCATTGAGTAGTAGTGGGGAGATGACGTCATCCGGGGGATTTGCCAAATGATTGTCGAGACAACAGCATTTTAAACAAATGTCAAAGAAATCAAAAGACAGAATATTGATATCGCCATTAAAGTTTTCGGCAATTATTTGACAGGTCCGCCGGATGACGTCATTTTCGCACTATCCAACTGGACAAAAAAGAACCTTTTCTCTGCTAACCTCGATTATAAAATAATGTTTTAATGTTATATAACCAACGTATTACTGTAGTTTTACTTTGTTTTGTTTGATATAACAAATCATGAAAATAATTAACATTTTGTGATTATTCGATTATATGTTGTTTTTTTTTATTTCCTCTTTAAAATTTATCTTTTCGATGTTATTACCCATTAGGAGCCACGAAACGTATCGGCGTGAACATTGAATCGTGTTTAATTAAGGTATGTGTGAGATTTGCGAGTGGCAGTGTGTACTAGTGTAGTACGCAAAGAACAGTGTCATGAATAAAAAATCTACCTAACTACAATAGTGATGCAATTCCTCAATAACGTATAAGTTTATTCAAAATTCTCAGCCATTTTAAATAACTTATTTAAAGCATGTTTGTTTTGAATATTAAAAATGTTTAGAATGTAGTTATTGCAATGACATGCTTTATTTTTGATTATTATATTTGTATCCTCCATCGGTTCAGGACGTTTCGTAGTGCTCCGCCTATTTTCAGAGTAAGGATTCAAGGTCGACCGGGGTAGAATTGATTTTTGCCGCCGATTTGAGCGTAAAGGTACGTCCAAGATGCAAGCTGGTAGTCAGATTAAGATTTTCGGCGTTTGACTGTCTGACTCCGAGCAGCGTTGGGTGAGGCCAATATGAAAGCTGGTTATCGGCGCAGACAGAGCGTTCATATTAAATAATTATGGAGTGAACAGTACACAGATTGCAGCTTTTTTGCTGCTTGGTAACAATGTTACATCTAAATTAAAACCTGTTAAAAGTCAACTACATTCAATTAATAAATTAAGGGCGATTTACGGGGAGTACAAACAGCCTATTCCGCAATTACTTGCCGACGAAAATTGTTTTTTTCTTTCCCAAAAGGTATCGACGATGTTCCTCTTTAATTCGTTTATCCCATATGGGAGGATTAAGTGCAACTTTTGAAATAAAATCCTCGATATCCATATTTTATAGCACCTAAAAATAACACTGTCAGACGCAGGTTGTCTGAAACCAGAATGTACAATTCAAACCGGTAAACATCTGAGTCAGAGAGCCGGTGCGCCGGAAAACTGCGCGCTGGTGCATTATGACCAGTCCGATTTAGCAACAAAGGATTTTATGCACGCCGACTGTCTGACTCAGAAAACCAGCGTCTGACTACCTGACTACCAGCTTGCATCTTGGACGTATCTTTAGGCTCGTTGAATCTAAATTATTATTTTTTCGATCGGGATCAAAAAAAGGAGAAAAAATTTTTCAGGAGTTTGTGGCAACAAACTCAGTCAATACGTTCTCTATTTTTAGATTTTTGAATGGCTAACGCAAAAAAACGTTCAACTGTACTTGTCATTAACATTATTGTGTACTTTTATTTTAGATGATCGCATGCTGCATTTCCTAGTAGCGCCGTCTCTGTACATTCCCAAGGTCGTTGTCAACAAGGACGAGTCACAGTTCGTTTGTGACACGTGTCAAAAGACGTACAGACACAAAAACAATTTGACGCGACACAAGAAACTCGAATGCGGCAAAGAGCCGCAATTCAAGTGTCCTTACTGTTCGAAGCGATTTTATCAGAAGGCCAACATGCAAGCCCACATCCGAACGACGCACGACAAACTGTTCATCCCTTTTCCGACCGGGAGCCACGAGACGTATCGATGAGAGCATGGAGATGGAGTAACCAATTGAATCCAAGTGTGTAAGGCTTTCGCAGCCGGTGTTGTTCCTAATCTTCTTGGTTTTCGGACTTCGCTAGCAAGGAGGAACAGCAGTAGTGCTCCATTGGTATTTCTATCTGACGTTTCGTCTAAAATTGCGAAGGCGATGTGGCAGCGGGCGAAGTGTCCTCCTCGACGACTGGTGTCCAAGAGTGTGTTTTCTGCTCGGTCGTAGTAGGAAGCATGAAGTACGACCGAGTAGAAAACACGTTTAGACACCAGTCATCGACGCAAGCCGCCAAAGAGGACATTTCGTACGTTGCCGCGTCGCCTTTGATAATGTCTAGCGCTGGTGTGGACGAAACGTCAGGTAGAAATTCGAATGAACCACGGCCTATAAGCCCAGAAACCAAGGAACAACTTAATCGTTGTTGTATCTTTTTTAGATTAGAAAACAAAACGTATTTGTAAATTTTTTTCAAAATGGTCCTGTATTTGAAATGTTCAAATAAAATTAATAAATTCTTAAGAGATATTTATCGCTATAAACGATTAAATATATATCCTTACTATTATCCTACGCAAAATGCAAAATGAATGCAACCGCCAAGGAATAAAAAAATGGTAGGTACCCTAAATGTTTAACCCACTAAAAACTGACAAAAAACTTTTTTTGAGATTTTGATTGTTTGACTTAGTGGGAGCACATACGTTTTTTAACTGTGCAAAATTTTAAGTCGACTGCAAAAGATGGACTCATGTATTTTCAACACAATCTTTTTTCAACTTGAGTTTACTCGCGTGTTTTCAAGTCCCTACTTTTCACGTAAGCTGCTCCGTCAATGGAACACATTAGACAACGCTCCTCAGGACTTTTTTTTTGTTTGTCTGCCACGAAGTGGGGATAAAGTTGAAAATACATGAGTTCCTTTAGATTCTACTGACATACAGACAGACAGACGGACGGACAACGAACTCTCATTGTTTAAGATTTCCGTTGTCGCGATTTTGGTAACGCGTCGTCCGAAAATATATATTAACATTGGTGTGTACTTTATTTCAGACCTGAGTCTACTGCGCTATATTGTGACGCCATCTTTATATGTGTCGAAGGAGGGCGAGGAGGACGAGCCACAGTTTGTTTGTGACACGTGCCACAAGGCGTACCGACACAGAAACAATTTATCGAGACACAAGAGATTCGAGTGCGGCAAAGAACCCCAATTCAAGTGTCCGTATTGCTTGCGACGATTTCATCAAAAATCTAACATGCAGGCTCATGTCAGAACGCACGACAAATTGTTCATTAGTTAAGCTAAGATTAATTCTTAACTATAGCTGTTATCGGGGGCCGTATGGTGATAATCGGGTATTTCGGAAAAATACATATTCTTGATAGATTTTGTAAAAAGCAATCGAGAATATTGTTGAGTTCTATAAATATTATAATTCAATTTTAAAAATTAAGTCTGTTCTTCAAAAGTCTGTTCGCCATGTTGGATTCCGACGAGACGTCACTTCGTCTGTAAACTACCTACGTTTATGTTGTGCTGTGTGCTATTTTGAAGTTATTTCAAGTTATCACGTTTATTAGATTACTATCCCGTATTTTATTGAATTCGCGTAATGGAATGAAAATATCACCACACAGCCTCGGCTGTATAAAAATGTTGTTAAAGCAATTAGCAACCGTTCGTATTTAAGCTTTTTGTAAATAATTATTTGTAAGATAGTTTGAACATAGTCATAAGAAAATTGTCGCAAAATTGTACAGCATTTTTTTTTTGTTATTAATTTTTATATATCGTGCAAAATCGCTTGATGCAATACCGCGTAACCAATCAGAGAGAGCTCAAAATCGTGCGATACGCGGTATTACAGAGTGGACATTCAGTTGTTTTGCAGTCTATGACAGACGACGAGGTCTCTAAAATAATCGTCGATTTTTATATCTCCTTGCCAAGGGCGTAGATATTTTTTTCTGGGGGGGGGGTAAGGCAAAAAAAAACAATATTTTTTTAATTTTATTAATATCACACAAGAATATACTCACGAAGGAAGTTGTCAATCAAAATATTAACTCCGAAACTAATTTAAAAAATTTCGTTCAAGTATTTCTAAATTTTATTTTTTAGTTTTACTTTTTTATTATGTTCCTGGGGTGGGAGGTGTAATTACCCCCCCCCCCATATCTACACCCTTGATTCCTGCTGAGTAGCTTAATTGTGTAATTAAATAAAGCAAGCCGCCATTTATAGTTAAGGCGCTAAAAAAATGTTACATTATTTTGTAAATACCTACACTGTTTTAATAGCTAAGTATTTTTTATACTTATGGTTAATAAAATAAAAAAAATAATTACTCTATAACACGTATAAAGCACGGTGGGCTAGATTTTGTTAATAGTCAAACGGCAGACACGAACCGCTCAAGCAGTCGTTGTCAACCGCTCGAGCTACTCGTTCAAATCGTGCTCTGTGTCGCGTTGCCTAGACCAGTGACGTCAAAGATACGGCCCGCGGGCCACATCCGGCCCTCAAAGCCATCTCAATACGGCCCGCGACCAGAATCTATCCAGTGAGGATTTTAGACACCTGACAATGAGGTTATCAAAAACAAAGAAGGTGTCTGGATCATCAAGCTCAAGATAATTTACCCTTTTTATTATCTTTATACGAAAATTGATTTAAACTAAATAAGTGAAGATTTTTTCAATAAATAAAATTATCGACCAATTAAAAAATAGGTCGATAATTTTATTTATTGAAGAATTCTAATCAGACGTTAATGAAGATTTTTATTTGGTATGTGTTTTGGTTTTTAATTTGGAGTCTGGCCCGCTAACGCACTATAAATCTTATAAATGGCCCTTTAGAAAAATCAGTCTGGCACCCCTGGCCTAGACAACTGTGATCACGAGCAGTCAACCGTATGCTCGACTACATTACTGCTCGAGCGGTCGGGTGTATGTCAGTAGAATATTTTCTACCGAGATTTGTATAGTTCGTCGTGCAGACGACGCTTGAAGCTGCCCGTATATGGGCGACCTACAGCTTTCTCTAACTGGCGATTTTTCTCAAGCTCTAACGTATATATTAGTTTTTTTTATATAGGAAGCACCTTGGTTTCAAGGTTATTCGAGTCAAAAGTCTATGGAAGTAGGAAATGAAAGTCAACTTTAATCATTAAGTTATGTCATATTTTCGAAACTCGAATATTATTGAGTACTATCGAGAAGATGGTAGCAAGGCGGAGAGTCTGCGTTAAGCGCGGGTCACACTAGGCTGCTTGTCAGCCGCTGCTGATCAGCGGCAGACAGTCGCACCAGCAAGCAGCGGCGGGCAGCCCGGTCACACTACGGCTGCTACTCGCTAGTCTACCGCGAGTAGTGGCTGCCAATCCGGTCACTACATCTTCGAACATAAACCACGTGGTACGCGATGGTTTACTCGCCTACGATGCACTGCTACGGTCAGACTGCTCTGTTCGCTGGTGGTAGCGGGTGCGAGTGAGTAACGTGACCTGCTAGTCGCCGCTGTCTGGCTACCAAAATAGAACATGTCCAATTTCACCAGCCGCTGATAAATACTCGCCGGCTGGCGGCGCCAGCGGCGATTTTTATGCTCACACCAAGCTGATTGATGGCTGACAGTAGCGGCTTCCACAACTCGCAGCTGGCAACCAGCCTAGTGTGACCCGCGCTTTAGTAAAAAGAAAGGGAAAAGCGATCAGTCAAGGACAATAATAGACGGTATCTGTACTGTCCTGAGCAACTAAAATATGATCACATTCATAGAACCACCCTTTGTTAAAAAAGATGACGTGAAACTCATTTGTTTGCAGAAATGACGCTACTATCTTCTCTAAGCGATACGCCGAATTGTATCGTATAAGTAGCAAGGCGGGGGATCTGCGTTGGCAAGAAGAGTGGGAAAAGCGGTGTGATTTGTAATTGGAAATTGTTTTTTGAAAGAATTGACTGCCGTGGACGTTACAAATAATTTTTTTGTGTTACCATTAAACAGAAAATTTTCTGGTTCCTTTTTTGCGAGTCACTATTATTTATATATACTTATAAACAATATTTGTTTTATTATTTTTCTTAATTTTGTATAAGAAATATACTAACAATTTGAGTATTTAGATACTAATAAAATGTGTTACGTATAGATTTGCTATTAACAGTTATAAAAAAGGCCAAACGCGTATTAGGCCCGCACTTGATAGTACTAGTAATGTGCCGGATCGTTAAAAATGTATATCCGCGGATACGGATCTGAATACGGATATTTGGTTTCAAGTTCCGCGGATACGGATCTTAACTTTCTTAGAGTACGCGGTAAATATTGCACATCGACCTTTGGAAAGAGACTATCTGTTATGGGAAAAAGTTATTGACCTCTTTAAGAGTTAACTCTCATAACAGAATTGCCTCTTTCCAAAGATCGATGTGCAATATCTCATTATAAAGATAGTTTTTTAGTACCTTTGAGCTATGTACTATTGGTATGGTAATCACTACGATAAATGTTTGCAATATAAAGGTGCCAAATACGATTTTAAAAAATAAAAAATAATCTGAATGGAATTAACAGTTTTTCATTATTACCTAATCATCTATATATATAAAATTTCATCTATGAATTGAAAATTAATAAGGTAAAAGATCCGCCAAAAACTAACGGATAGGGATCTTTCTTCTCCCTCGGATATCCGCGGATACGGATACGAATATCCGGCACATCACTAATACCTACTCTTTGAGTACACTAAATTGTAATGTTAGTAGAGCAGAGGTTGCCTCGTTTCGTCATCCAACGGACGTGTCAAATGATTGTTTAGGCAGAGTGTACTAATGTCAAAGATAAGGATCACAATAATGCCATTAAAATGTATAAATCAACAAACCGTTGCCTCGCAGTCATTTGACAGGTCTGCCGGATGACGTCATGACGGAACGAGGCAACCTTTGTACCACAAACTTTGTGAAAATTGTATAATAGAACGTAATATAACAATTAAGCTGATAAATTATTTATAAATAAATGTATTTGTGTGATTGTTATTAATAAATACCAAAAATTAATTTTTATCACGGCAAGTTGTTTTCTTCATTTGGGAACTGACTGGCTCACTCAAAAACAATTTTATGAAGGTCCTAAATGCGGCACTGCGTCGTCCGTTCGTAAACCAATAAAAAAAAAAATTGGTTGTCTGTAAAGTCGGTTTACGGACGATAGTTTTACGTGATAACGTATTCCGTAATACATAACCTAAATTTATATAATAATTATAATAATTTGAATCTATGATATTGCATCTTTTGCTTCAAATTTAGGTTAATTTTATTTATTAAAATTACTTACCACCTATAATATAATTGTTTTTTTTAACTTTATTTCTTTCGTATTTATTTTAAGTCTCAAAGATTAACTGTCATAATATTTTGAAAACAATTATTTCATTGTTTATATAAAATTCCAAAACCTACTTAAAATATTTAAGTATTTTCATACGTCAAAAAATTGATTTTTATAATGATAAAATTTGTATGAAAACGATTTTTTCGAGAGATGAGACCTAGCTAAAACGATTTTTTGCCCCCCAAAATCCCTTTTCAGTAAATTTCATCCAAATCGTTAGGGCCGTTTTCGAGAAAAGCACGCACACGGTCAGGCGGAACGTTAGGAATGTTACACTTTTTCGTGCATGCAGCCGGTGTTTTATCAATTTATAAGATTGGTGATTCATCAATTTATAAGACGTTATCACGTCAAAAAATGGGGGATGATTCCATTCCAGAAAGTTCAAGTTAGTTTCTTCCCTTTTTTTTTGGTGATACTGATTGTTTTGAGAGTTAAGTGTGTTTCTGACATCTTTATTTTTTTGTTTCAGACAGCGCATTCAAAAATGTTAATCGAATAACGGTCTTGTCGAGAATCGATTTGATGCCGTCACCGGACATTAAGAAGTTTCCCTGCCCGAACTGTGACAAAACGTACATGTACAAGCAGAATTTGAATCGGCACATGCGCCACGAATGCAACAAAGAACCGCAATTTCGGTGTTCCGTCTGTACGAAAAAATTCACCCAGAACACGTACTTGCAGATTCATATTAAAAAATGTCATAATTATTGAAAGACTTATAATAATTTGGAAAGGAAAGCATTACGCTCGACAGTAATTGTCTGCAAGTGTTGAAAAACGTTTTGCTTTAGTGGTTTGTATCCGAAAATATGATTTCAGTTTATCAAAGCTGTTTTCCAAACTATCTGCGAACGGTACCAGAACCGTCACAGTCATGCGCAGTATAATACGCGCCACGGATCTAAAATGTTCGGAAGTTAGTCGCAAACAGCGTCGCAAAGGCACATTTTAGAGCCGTTGATACTCCCACCACCTTCCAGCTACCTGCACGGAACGTGCGCTCGTCGGTGATTGGCCGTGATCGCTCGTTGCCGTTGTCACTTGTCGCTTTCCTGCTTTAAAGTACAGTCGAGTACGCTATTGTCAAGATGTTGTTGTTATTTTAGTTATGTTGAGTTGCGAGTTTGTAGTTTTTCAACAGATTGCACGAGCGCAAGCCCGCAATCGCATCTAACTTCCGAGCCTTTTAGATTCGTGGCGAGTATTATATCTAAAACGAAGTAGTTTGTGTTAGTTTTGTTTTTGAGGGTAGAGGTAAGGAGAGCCATCTTATATGGCGGTAAAACTGGAAAAGTGTCCATCTGAAAGCGTCAAATAACAGCTCAAAAATGGACCAGAATGGCGCTAGTGTAGAAAGGGTGTTTAATGCAAACTTAGCAGATGTAGACGAAGTGAAGTGTGCTGAATGGAAATATTTAATATTTTTGGCGACTAGAGTAGTTAATATATTCACAGTACCTACTAATAAAACCTCAACACTTACGTAGCCAAACATTATTTGATAAACAAATCTTTGATTAACGTCTGATTAGAACTCTACAATTAATTATTTTGAAAGAATTTATATAAAGCGAATTAGAAATTAAATATTAATTATTTTTTATATTTTTTAGATCCGTTCTGAAGAAGATCCAAATCCGGATCGAAACGTTACTGTATTAATTATATTTTTTGTTAATATATTGTCTGAAAAATTGGTCGATAATTTTATTTATTGAAAAATTATTTGGTAAATATAATCATCAGAGAGAAATTGACACTCTTCTTAATTATACTCTTTTTGACGGACACTTATCATACACAGGGTTGGTTCTCCTTATCCTCTACCCTCCATAGGTTTTGGAACACGTTTCAGCTACTGCGCATGACTGTGACAGTTCTGTTACCGTTCGCGGAGTGCTTACAACAGAGCTAAATTTAAAAAAAAAAACATATAAATATCTTTTGTAATTGTTGAATTTTTTAGACTCCATAGTGTTATATCCTCACCAAAATTCTCAACTATGTAACGGATCAAAAAATTATTATATAAAGAATATAATTATTTATAATTTCATTATGATTTTTTCAAATAGGTATAATATTCCTGTTTTCCCGGTTTCCAAATAAGTCTGCCCACTCCTGTCGACATTTGTCTGCGTTATTTCACGTTCTGCACAAGATTTGGAAAGATTCCTTGCTAGATTTCAAGCGTGCTGTGGTGCTGGGTTTCGCGATGGCACAGTGTTTGTTTGTGAACAACGGTTTGTCTATGTCGCTCACGTGACAAGAGAGTGTTTCCTGATTGGTTCTTGCTGCAAACATCGAGATGTTTTCAATTTAATAATCCTGGAATCTTTATTTTCAAACAATAATAATTCTGTATTTTTGGTGGTGCATTATTAAGAAAATGCAATCTTGGCACAAATAAATAAATAAATTGGATATGTTGTAACCTCGAAGTCTGTAACCAGGAGACCCAGCTCGAGCGTAGCGGTGGACCGACGTCGCATGAACCAATATGGCGTCAGCTACTGGATAACGCACACACGTTCATGGCTTACATGTGTGTAGTGTCTGTGAAGTTAAACAACTTTGGTAACTGTGCCGAAAACAGGCGGAAAGAACTGAAGTTATCACGAAACACAGCAAGCATAGGAAGCTGGGTTTCCGGATTACAGACTTCGTGGTTGTAAGCGACTGTCATGAAATGAACAAGATGGCTGCGATATAAATCTGACGAGCAATTTTCTTTCAGGTGTTTATCAGACAACGGACACGATTCGTCAGGTGACGGCTGAACCGATTTCTCAGGATAACAGTAAAAAATTCCCGTGTCCGAATTGTGATAAGGCTTACATGTACAAACAGACTCTCAATCGTCACATGCGCTACGAGTGCAACAAAGCGCCCCAATTTCACTGTTCCATTTGCTCCAAATATTTCACCCAAAACGCCTATTTACAGAGGCATACCAAAAAATATCACAGTATTGTTTTATAAGTCAGTCTAGAACAGTGACGGTGAACCTTTCTGAGAAGTGGTACATTATTTTTTTTGTCCTAGCTCGTGGGTCACTTAGAAAGGGGGAGGGGAGAATAATTAAAAAAATTCTTTCTTCAAAAAATTTATATAAATGGTGTGATACAATGAATTATCGCACCAGATGATACCATGCTGCCCCTGCACTGAGTATTCCAACTAGATAAATATACTTTATTTTTATAATATTTTTTATTGTTCTCGCGTTTATGATATAAAAAATAAGTTTATGAAAATAAACGCGCGGGTCTTTTGGGTCAGTGTCTGACCCGCGGGTCATAGGTTCGCCGTCACTAGTCTATAGAACATTCTAGATCATTCCAGAGAGGCAACAGACGTACGCAAATTCATTTTGGAATTATTTTCTATAAAATTTTATTTTGTGATTTATACTGTAATATTTGATCAGCTCGTCGGACTAAAGCCCGTAAATAGAATAAATAAATTATCTCATTTGAAATAAAGATTATGTGTTCTGATTTTGTAGTTGTTTTTTTGAGTTGCATTATTTAAGCCAAATAGTTCGTAATGCATTATTTTATGACGAGTTGTGAAATTTTGTTAATAACGAGTATTAACAGATGCACGAGTCATAAAAGTATTACAATCGAGATACATACTACATTTTTTGCGCGTGCCTCCTATAAAATAGCTGATTTTCACATCATGATAGGTATAATTTACAATATTTTTGACATGTCACGTTTGGCCATATTGGTATCGTACGTGAACTGTTCGGCGCCTACTTTGCTTCTCTGTCGCTCCTGTGGATTTAAATGGCAACTGACAGAGATATGACTATTGGATTGGTAATATCACATTACGTTTGTTTCATTTTACGCACTCGTGCGAAAATGCTGTACAGGAACGAAGAACAGCTATTTTATATACAAAGTAATTAAAGATGCATCAAATGAAATCTAAAGTTTTAAAAAAATGTAGTATATTTCGCTTCATTAATTACCCATCCTCAGACGAAAAAACAAAAATACAAAAGGTCTGAAATTACATGTTCCAAAAATTCTCGAGATAGAAAATGTTTTTTCCCGAAAAACCATCCGCAGCGGGCATTTTTTTTTTAGTTCTTTTCGCAAAATTTTATCTAATTTTATTGGCCCTCTATTGCAAGCTCCCAAAGAACTAATTAAAGTGTCAATTGCATTTTTTAATTTAAAAAAATAATCCATTGAAAGTATGAATTAGTACTAGGCCCCAATAATCCTAGCTGTTTATTTGCCTTTAAAAAAGATCTTCTAAAAATATGACAAAAAGATTTTTTTATTGTAGCTTTGAGTTAATTTTCTCGTAGGTCTGAAAATATTTCTAACGCCTACTTTATTTTCTTTTTTAGATTTCTATTATTCCAAAGGAATTAAGGGGAATTTTAACGAAAACAAATTCTGGTGTTCTTTCTGTGATCGAAGTTACAAACACAAGCATAACTTGTTACGTCATCAGCGTTACGAATGTGGAAAAGATCCCCAGTTCCAGTGCCTGTTTTGTTCCAAGTCGTTCATGCAAAATTCCAAATTACAGTTGCATATTCGCACCAAACATAATATTGTTATGTAGGGTTTTCCAAAATTTGGTGATCCACGACCAAAGATTTTTTGACTAATGTATTTTTTTTTCATCTAGAAATGCAGTTAAAATTTTTTATAAACTGAGGTTTAATTCATGACCCATATTTTGGGAAACCCTGTTGTGATCAATTGTATTTTGAGAAGTTTCAAAAATAAATATTTCTTTAATTATTTGGAGTATATTTTTCTTTAGACGTAAAATCGAAATTTAGTTTTATAGCATATTCATTTTAAAATAACTTTTTGTTGTCCTGATCCCTTTCTGAGTGAAAGATTTTGTTTAATCCTTATCTCGATAATGACAAATTCATCAAAAACCCTCGCGAATCGAATGAAGATTTGAATCCGATTTGTTTTTGTGGACCGCGTAAACATTGACTGATCGTCCAAATCTTCTTGGTTTTCGGGCTTGTATGCCGTGGTCCATTGGTATTTCTACCTGACGTTTCCTCTACAACTGCGGTAGACATAATCAAAGGCGATGTGGTAGCGGGCGAAGTGTCCTTCTATAGGCTGCTCACAGGTAAGCCTTTGATAATGTCTACCGCAGTTGTAGACGTCAGGTAGAAATACCAATGGACCACGGCATACAAGCCCGGAAACCAAGAAGATTTGGATCAGCACCGGTCGTGAAAGCCTACACACTTGGATTGACTGAACGTATTTTTGAGATCGCAGACATAAATAAATAGCAAAATCCCAGCGTTTAGGAATTTTGTTTCTAATTTGGCAACACTTATTTTTAAACGAATCTCCTTCTATTGCCTTCTAAAGTTGCCGGAGCGTTAAAGGAAATGCAGAATGCTAAAAGATAATCTCTTCATTTAGGGATTTTGAGTCTGAAATGATTGTCTTGTTAAGTTGCCAAGAAAAATACTGAAGATATAAAAATGTCATTTTAGGGATTTTGTTTCTAGTTTGGCAAAATTGAAACTATCATATAAGTGCCTTCTTCTATTGTTTTCTTAAGATATGTCACGTCAGTACGAGGAAAAGTTGCAGGATTTATAAATTATAATTAGAGTTATTCTCTGTTTAGATATGTTAAGTAGTGATGTGTCCGCCTGACTCTTTATTGGGAGCTGGCTCCGTGCGCTCCGCTCACTAAAAAGAGTCGCTCAGAGCGAGTCGTTCAAAGGAGCGACACTAGACAGTACGCACTACACAAGAGTGCAGACTGCAGAGGTGTGAACTGTCATCATGCATGCTCAGGAGTCACTTAGCATTGCACAGCACAATACACACACTCAGCTCTGAGCTCATTTTCATATGATTCTAATCTTATATTATCCGCATTTCGGATAAAGTATAATAAAAGCTTGACAATAATAATGTTTATTGTTACAATATTATATCTTTGTCAACGACGTCAATGTGAATGGTTTAAGTCACTGTAAGCTTAGTACTAGTGCACTTACAGTGTGTCATTCAACATTATATGACTCAGCAAAGATAACTCCTTACGTGCAAAGTTCTCTAGTGTCTATGTGGCCTGTGCTGTGTGCGCTCTGTAAATGTGCGAATGCAACAGTACAGAGCAGCTCAGCACAGAGCAATGGCGCTCGGAGTGAGTCATTCACAAAAAAATGTGCGACTCGCTCCGGGAAGGGAGTCGTTCATTATGAACGACTCACTCAGGAGCGACACATCACTAATGTCAAGAAATTCAGTCCGCCGCGAAAGATTCAGGGTTCGTATCCCGACGGCGGCAGTGTTTAAAAAATACATTATAAACATAGCGATGTAACAATGGATGTTTCTTAACAATTGTAGCAAACAATAGCTATATCAAGTGTTGTAAATTATTTTTAGATGCGTTGTATCTGATTGGATCAGACGTGGAAGAGAGGCGATATCATTGTTCGAGATGCGGCAAAGCGTACCAATATAAACACACAATGTTGCGGCATTTTCGTTACGAGTGCGGCAAGGCACCTCAATTTCACTGTCCAATTTGCAACAGGTCGTTCACTCAGAAAGCCAAAATGAAGAATCACATGCGGGTCAAACACGCCTGTGGAGATCCGCTTTTTGTTATATGAACGGGGTTTTTTTTTTGAGGTCGAAGGATAAAAAAAAAATTGTATGAGCTTAATAGCGCACGACCGAAGTGAAAACTTCTATGGCGATCAAATAACATTCGAAAGCCGTTCTGCCTACCGTAGCAGAGAAGAGATACTGTATAGAAGTTTAATCCTGTGTTATATTTGGCGCAATTTTCACCACAATTGTCTAGATGGCGATGCGGCGCACTCAAGCTTCACACCTTAATCATTGTATTTTTCATAATTTTTGATTAATTTAAAAAAAATCTACAAAATTGATGACTTTTTTTCTTTTCTACGGGGTTTAGATAAACGCTCAAATTTACTTCTGAAGATGAGAGATGGAAATATTTGTACACTGACACTAAGCCTCGATCGTTCTGTCATCTATCAGAAACGAGACAAACTAAAATTTCCGGCCACACTGTTCCATTAGAAATAAACTTCTATACAGTATCTCTTCTCTGACCGTAGTTACAAAACAACCGCGGGCACAGCAGTGACGCACGACTGGCCGTTTCTCCCTCGCTCGACTAAACTCGACTCCTTCCGAGTTTACCCGAACGAGCGTTTCACGTCGAATGCCTGACGGCTCAGACTGATTTCACTGGACAGGAAATTGTGTACGCGATGCGCGTAAAGAAGTTTTCACTTCAAAAATTCATAGTTTGATGAAGGTACTTCGATTTTACAGTGGAATCACTCGACTATCGGCACCAGAGAACTGTCTTGTATTTGAATTACTATTAAATACTATTTTTTTTTTTGTAAAATATCATAGAGTCTTTTCAATATAACTTAGATATTTAAATATGCATCTAATTAGAAATACAGTGTAAACTCCATTTAACGTCACTCGATATAACGACAAACTCCTTAAAACGTCGAAATTACTTAGCTCTAGTTGGTTTACCTTGTTGCTCATACAGTGATACACTCTAAATAACGACACATCCACTCTAAATAACGACAACAATACGTCATTATTCAGCAGTAAACAGTACTTGTTTGTTATTTTGTTGCTTTGTTGTCGGCATTATGCGTACCGAAGATTCTAATAATAATTAAAATATTAAAGACTTTTTTAAGTATAACTTAGATACTTAAATATCTACCTAATTTTAAATAGTTGAGGGCAGTGATGGCAAAGATACGGCCCGCGGCCCGCATCCGGCCCTCAATCCATCTCAATACGGCCCGCGACCAGAATCAATGAGCTTATCAATAACAAGAGACCCTCAAGTGTCTGGATCCTAAAGCTCAAGATAATTTACCCTTTTTATTACCTTGATTTAAACTAAATAAAGATTTTTATTTAGTTTTTAATTTAGTCTGGCCCGCTAACGAACCCTAAATCTTATAAATGGCCCTTTAAAAAAATCAATCTGACACCCCTGGTTTAGAGTATCCGTCGGCGAAAAATATCTTAGTCTTTTTATATTTTGTGGTATTGACTGTTTGATATCCTGTACTTTTATTAAAAGATTTTTATTTATTTGCTATTTCTGCCACTCAGTCTCTGTCCGTTTGTGTCAAATCTTGCAATCAAAATTTGACAAAATCTAATTAAGCTAGAGCTTTGAAATTTTGCACACGCGTATAAGTGTGGTGATACTGTATAAGTCCAATATGGCGGACGCAAGTTGTTTTGTTACCAATATTTTATTTCAAATATCTTTAGTAGGTAGGTACGTAAGTGCTGTGCCTGCTTAGGAAACTTGCGCAGCATGTATGCGCGTATTAAGTTTTACAATTCGAGTGATTCACCTGTCTGTTTTTTTTTTATGCTGCGGACAAACAAAATGAGCTGTCAATTTGTTTTTATATGGTCATGGTGTGTTATTATTTATACAATGCTATGGTTTTGTAAAATGTATTTATGGGCTATGTGCACGGAGGCGGAGTTACAAATTTTTCGATGCGAGCGTTTGTGGTGAGCACTAGGGGAAACTTCGATCTCCAATTTTTCGTATGTCAGTGAGCAATGTTTATTAAAAGTGAAAGTAGTTATAATTTTATAAAGTTTTTTAATTACAAAGAAAACATAGGAAAACTAAGCGATCTGGAATTGCTTGTTGTGTTCCAGGCTGTTGCGCTGATGGCGATTTAAGTAAAATAAAGACCACTGGCGCCCTAATTTGACGTTCCGCTGTCAGTGTAAACAAATTAACATAAGTTTTCCTTATTGCATTTTTTTTTGACACATCATGGCCAACTAAAGTTCTTGACTTATCACCATAGAAACATGTCGCGATTTCCACAAAAGTTAGTTCAATAATTCTCTATTACCCACTAGCGGCGCTAATAGGCTTCGTGCACACAGCCTATAGTCGTGTCAATTAAAACTTAAAACAGACCATACTCCTACGTTCTCAAGAACAGCTTTGATTTTGATGATTTTTGTGTTTTCATATCATTGAAAAGTAGAAACCTTTGGAGGGGGCATGAAAGTTTTGATATATTTTAAACAATATTTATGATTCTTATGCTTAAAGAAATTTATCAATAAATAACTAGAGTGACCTGTGCGAATTATTCGCAATAAATAAGTATAATAATTATCACTTTACAAAATTATTTTTCAAATATGATTGCAGGTATTCAATTCGTTTCTAATTTTGCACACTGCTTATAACGCTCTTCTTTTTGTCGTATTACAATATGAAGCTCAGATGACAGATCGAAGAAATAATTTACTAAAATTGTCATATAGAGGCGCAAGTAGCAAAAGCGTTGAGCTAAGCCGTCAGATGGCATCATGCAGCATTGTGACGTTGTTCAGCGTTGCTCGCTGTTTCAAAATTAAAGCCGTTAGATGGCAGTATGCAGTATTGTGTCTGTTGTATTACAATATGAAGGTCAGATGACAGATCGAAGTGTTGACGTTGTTTCAAAATTAAAACCGTCAGCTGGCAGACGTTGTTCAGCGTTGCTGTATTTTAATTAATTTACAAAAACAAAAGCAATAATAAATTTTTTAGTTGTCGATGTCAGTAGAGCAAGCAATTATCTGTAAAATGATATATAATTTATGTGGAGAAATTGTGTGTTTTTTTCTAAAAAGGGAGGCAAACATCTTTAGCCTTAGCGTATTAATATAATATATGATATAAATAATTCCGTTCCCGCTCCAAACGGTTTCTGACTTTAAATAATATAAAAGAAACAAAATTAAAACAAAAATCATCATAATCGAAGCTGTTCTTGAGAATTTCGTTCATTCACGCGACCATTAATTTCACGGTAAGATGTTATAATTTTTTAGTTTTGTCTTAACGACATCTTAAGATAAGTGCCTACTATTAATTCTTGCATTATATATGACCTTAGTTGTTGAGCCTCTATAATCAATCAATTCATACATTGGTTTAGTCATCAGATTCTGTTTAAGTTTGCATGGAGTTTTTTATTATGCAGATCGAAAATACGCCAATTAGAACAACACTTAAATCTGAAAAACATTACATGATTCGTTGAAGTGCAATGATTTTTTTTTGTTCGATTAGCTTCGACGAATCGTTCATCGTTTCTCAGATTTGTAGAGCTTATATTAAGTTATAATAAATTAAATAATTATTTTTATAAAAAATTATTGCCATTCAATAAATAAAATTATCGACTAATTTTTCAGACAATATATTAACAAAAATAGTTATTGGCGTAACTAGTAGTCTAAGTCATTCATGGCGTGTCATGACTTAGCCTACAAGTTGCGCCCATAATTTTATTCAACAATTGCGCGTTATTCATGTTTTAATTATAATGAGATGTTGTAAAAATCTATTTATTTATTTATAAAAAAAAACTGTCAATACTAACAGCACCAAACAGCACGATTCAATGTTTTGGTTTGAGGTTAGCCGGTTATGAATAAACTCCATGTCGAAAACATTCGGCCTCTCAATTTTAGTCTCAATGGGTAACAACGGAGTTGTTGTTACCTACTATTTCGTTACGACTCAGAAAATAGTTACGTTTATTTTCATTACTCCACAATGGCCGAGCTAGTAGGAATCTTCATTGAGTTATGACGGTTTTTAGGCATGATAAAACATGAATACCGCGCATGAGTTGAATAAATATAATTAATACATTAACTTTTCAATATTTTGATACTAATTAATAATTTTGAAAGAATTTTATATAAAGCGAATTAGAAATTAAATATTAATTATTTTTTATGTTTTTTAGATCAGTTCTGAAGAAGGTTCAAATCCGGATTGAAACGTTAATGTATTAATTATATTTTTTGTTAATATATTGTCTGAAAAATTGGTCGATAATTTTATTTATTGAAGAGTTCTAATCAGACGTTAATGCCATTACCTAGTTGATAGGTAACATTGATGGTAAACAGTAAATGTTTTTATTTTTGTGATTTAATAATATGTTAAGACAGCGTAGGAGGGACGAGTCAATATTGATATAATTTATATATTGTTATTTAAATATTATATTTTTAATAAAATATATATTTGAGGACGAAATTTTTGTATGTCATTGTTTCCTCTACATTATTTTATAAGGCGTTGCACTTGTAATATGAATGAATATGAAAATTAAAAAAGAAAATTAATTTGTTTCAGGTACAATTCCGACATTAATAAATTTTGAAATGCCGACATTTTTAACGAGCCAACAAGACAAGAAATACAAATGCAGCCATTGTGAGAAAATGTACAAGTACAAACATAACTTAGTTCGCCATCAGCGTTACGAATGTGGGAAGGAGCCCCAGTTTCGGTGTTCGGTTTGTTCCAGATCTTTTACGCAAAACTCGTCTTTACAGTGCCATATACGTCAAAGACATTTCGACGACCAGATCAACCTGTTCGCAAATGACAACACTGACTTGACTCAACAAAACCAAAGCTACGGTCCTGAGTAGACAGGCCTCGTTATTTAGTCATTAGATTCGGGGGGGGGGGGGTCTCTAGTGTAATTATTGTCCGTATATTTCTAATAGACCGAGAGCTACGGATCTAAAAGGTTCGGAAGTTAGAGCCGTTGAGACACCCACCACCTCCCAGCTACCTGCACGGAACGTGCGCTCGTCGGTGATTGGCCGTGATCGCTCGTTGTCTTTGTCACTTGTCGCTTTCCTGCTTTAAAGTACAGTCGAGTACGCTATTGTCAAGTTGTTATTGTTATTTTAATTTTGTTGAGTTGCGAGTTTGTAGTTTTTCAACAGACTGTACAAGCGCACGTCCGCATTCGCATCTAGCTTCCGAGCCTTTTAGATTCGTGGCGCGTATTATACTGCACTTTTTGAAAGCTGATTTAGGCATGGAAATGACATACTTTGTAATAGACCGAGAGCTACGGATCTAAAAGGTTCGGAAGTTAGAGCCGTTGAGACACCCACAACCTCCCAGCTACCTGCACGGAACGTGCGCTCGTCGGTGATTGGCCGTGATCGCTCGTTGCCTTTGTCACTTGTCGCTTTCCTGCTTTAAAGTACAGTCGAGTACGCTATTGTCAAGTTGTTATTGTTATTTAAGTTTTGTTGAGTTGCGAGTTTGTAGTTTTTCAACAGACTGTACAAGCGCAAGCCCGCATTCGCATCTAGCTTCCGAGCCTTTTGGATTCGTGGCGCGTACTATACTGAACTTTTTGAAAGCTGATTTAGGCATGGAAATGACATACTTTGTAATAGACCGAGAGCTACGGATCTAAAAGGTTCGGAAGTTAGAGCCGTTGAGACACCCACCACCTCCCAGCTACCTGCACGGAACGTGCGCTCGTCGGTGATTGGCCGTGATCGCCCGTTGCCTTTGTCACTTGTCGCTTTCCTGCTTTAAAGTACAGTCGAGTACGCTATTGTCAAGTTGTTATTGTTATTTCAGTTTTGTTGAGTTGCGAGTTTGTAGTTTTTCAACAGACTGTACAAGCGCAAGCTCGCAATCGCATCTAGCTTCCGAGCCTTTTGGATTCGTGGCGCGTATTATACTGAACTTTTTGAAAGCTGATTTAGACATGGAAATGACATACTTTGTAATAGACCGAGAGCTACGGATCTAAAAGGTTCGGAAGTTAGAGCCGTTGAGACACCCACCACCTCCCAGCTACCTGCACGGAACGTGCGCTCGTCGGTGATTGGCCGTGATCGCTCGTTGTCTTTGTCACTTGTCGCTTTCCTGCTTTAAAGTACAGTCGAGTACGCTATTGTCAAGTTGTTATTGTTATTTCAGTTTTGTTGAGTTGCGAGTTTGTAGTTTTTCAACAGACTGTACAAGCGCACGTCCGCATTCGCATCTAACTTCCGAGCCTTTTGGATTCGTGGCGCGTACTATACTGAACTTTTTGAAAGCTGATTTAGGCATGGAAATGACATACTTTGTAATAGACCGAGAGCTACGGATCTAAAAGGTTCGGAAGTTAGAGCCGTTGAGACACCCACCACCTCCCAGCTACCTGCACGGAACGTGCGCTCGTCGGTGATTGGCCGTGATCGCCCGTTGCCTTTGTCACTTGTCGCTTTCCTGCTTTAAAGTACAGTCGAGTACGCTATTGTCAAGTTGTTATTGTTATTTCAGTTTTGTTGAGTTGCGAGTTTGTAGTTTTTCAACAGACTGTACAAGCGCAAGCTCGCAATCGCATCTAGCTTCCGAGCCTTTTGGATTCGTGGCGCGTATTATACTGAACTTTTTGAAAGCTGATTTAGACATGGAAATGACATACTTTGTAATAGACCGAGAGCTACGGATCTAAAAGGTTCGGAAGTTAGAGCCGTTGAGACACCCACCACCTCCCAGCTACCTGCACGGAACGTGCGCTCGTCGGTGATTGGCCGTGATCGCTCGTTGCCTTTGTCACTTGTCGCTTTCCTGCTTTAAAGTACAGTCGAGTACGCTATTGTCAAGTTGTTATTGTTATTTCAGTTTTGTTGAGTTGCGAGTTTGTAGTTTTTCAACAGACTGTACAAGCGCAAGCCAGCAATCGCATATAGCTTCCGAGCCTTTTGGATTCATGGCGCGTATTATACTGAACTTTTTGAAAGCTGATTTAGGCATGGAAATGAGATACTTTGTAATGTAGTTCTGATTTAATGCAAACAAAGAAAATGACATTTTGCATCACCAAGTCCAGTCGTTTTTAAGAGTAATCAACCCCTAAATATGCACTAGTAGGGTTGAAGAGGTAAGATAAGGGATATTCGAAACAGTGTGCCGGAGTGTTCCGACCGGAATTTTGTTCTGCCTTTTTAAATACAGTTTAGAAAAGGTGTATTTGAAATACTGTATAAAAGTCTTGGTCTTGCTAAAATGAGTTGACGTTTTCAAGCTTTCTAGTGCATAGAAAAACGACTGGACTCAGTGACGCAAAACGTCATTATAAAGTATGCCAGCTTCCATGCCTCAACTAGCCTCCAAAAAAATCAGTAGCTCTTGGACCATAAGCTGTTTTCGGAATTTTTTTAGAGAACTGGTAAAGAGATACAAGGTTGAAGTTTTTTTTGGAAATATTTATGCATCTTTGGAGAACGCTCATGAATTTTTTGACGTCGATATATCGATATTGCAGCGTCTCTACGACAAGATGAAGAAAAAAAGTCGATAATGATTTTGTTTGTAAAATGATCAATTAATTTTGATGCTAATCGGATTAGTGGTTTTAAAAATATTTATATATACACAATGTCGCCTAAGTGTTCTAGAGTTTTCTGACAAATTCCATCATTGACATTTTTCATATTAAAAATAATTTTGTACAATGACGTTATTTGTGGGCTTCTTTGAGATTTTAGTTTTTATTGTATTGTTAAGGAATTATAAAGAAATACGCCAAATATTGTCTTATTAATGTTATTATTATTATTGAAGTGAAACTTCTTTAGAGACTGTTTTGAAATTTTCTGTGACGTTAAAGGACAAATGAATTCTACAGCGAGGAAATGTAAAATAAATCATATACGCTAAACTGTCAAAGTACTATATAATAGAAAAAGTGTGTTAATAAATAATTTTTGTACAGTGTTTATATATTGAATACATATAAAATATATGTAAATAATATTGTTTGTTAAATTTTTATATATTGGCAAGTAATCTGTACTTATTTTAAAATGAAATACCAAATTATTATATAAATAACTAAACAAAAATTTACAACAAAAATCATCGTCTGTGTGTATAAGAGAATTTGCCAACATACACAAACCGACTGGCACGAGCTCGGGTCCCTGGGAGCGCTAATTCCCATAAAACATTAGAATACTAACTATATTCCAATGTTTCCCCTGAGGGGTCAAGAAAAATATTAGATTGATATAACGAAAGAGAAATAACGCATCAATAAAATTTCATGCAATAAAAATTTAAAAAAAACAGCTAAAGAAATTTCACTTCCTTCGTGAGTTTGTGTTATGAGGCTCACATGATTTTTTTTTTTTTTTTGAAGGCCTTGCAACGGTTGATGTTAGGCCAATGAGTATCTTCAACTTATTATTTTTTAATGATAAATTGACAATCCATGTACTTTCAACAGTTCTAGGTGGATTAGAATTTAGGAACAAGGGGCTTGGAAACGTTCTGAAGCCCCCTGTCTTTCTTACTAGTACTCGTGTTTTAAATTTTTAGAAAATAAAATCGATCAGTACAAATTCCAAAAAATTGATCAGCTCATTAAACAAGAGCCAGATTGTTTTAAAAATTAAAAAAAAGTTATAAATATTATACACTATAAAATGTTATATTAAAATTGTTTACATAATAAAAACTTTTTAAAACCAATTTAATTAATTTAACTTATAATGTTGTAATGGCTAAGAGCTGGCTACGGAGAAAATGGGTGACTCGGTGCAAAGCTGAAAATTTGCAGAATAATAGGAGATTAATAAAATTACGTTGTTATAACAACGTAATTTTATTAATGAAAATATATGACGATTAATTTTATTTCTATCAAAATGACATTAATAATTTTGAATATTTGTCCAATGTAATTATTATATCATGTTTGAATTTTCAGTATGCCCTTATAACTATATAATGTATAATATATATAATCTAGTTTTGAATTACAGAATAAGTATAGAAATTGCCAGAAGTGCACTAATTTTTCGCAACATTAGCGCCTTCTGGCGGCTCTTTATCTTCCGCCTAGCCTTCTGGCAATTTTTTCCCTACTTACTTGTACTATATCTCCTATTATTCTGCAAATTTTCAGCTTTGCACCGAGTCACCCATTTTCTCCGTAGCCAGCTCTCCGTCTATAACAACACATCCTAAAATACATACCAGCATATTATATAAACCTAATGTTACGAGGAGCTCGGGTTCCTGGGAACGCTATTTTTCCAAAAAACGTTGGAATCCAAACTTACATTCCAACGTTTTCCCTGAGGGGTCGATAGATTGTAGATTATAGACGTGCAACAACCGAGGTCATCAGTGTAATAGAGAATCCGCAAGCCGGCATACCACAAACCGATCGGTAAACGAGGAGTTTGGGTTCCGCAAGACATTTTCTCCAGCCACAAATTCTACATAACCGTTTCCTAATCCTGAAATCAATAAAAACGTCAACAAATGCCAGAACCTAACAAGTTTCACTTTTGACGCGCCGGAGTCACACGCATACTTTTTTAAGTTTACTCCTTAAGAAACGATTTTGAGTTATAAGGCCCGGTACGGAAATTTTATGAGTAGCAAAATCAATTGGTGAGGCGTTACGCTCCACCGCTTCAAGTGTGGCGTTACGCTCGTCCGCTTCAAAAGAGACAAACGTAGGATTTAACGTGCGAAAGAATGAGATGGAATACAAAAGAGACAAACATATATTATATCTGTAAGATTTAACGTGCGAAAGAATGAGATGGAATACATTACACAGCGTATCTAAGGCGTAAATTCCAGTCGTGCCTCGGAGCTGACACACACACACACTTTTTATTTTATTAATCGATCCTTTTGTTTTTTTCAGGAATAGCCGTCCAAATAGCTTATCCAGAATTTATGGGTTCTCACATGTCTCTGCTTCCTGCAAGTTACCTGGTCCAAACGTCGGTCGTTCCTGCGGAGCGAACTTTCAAGTGTGAAAACTGTGATAAGGCCTACATGTACAAGAAAACGCTAGTAAGACACATCAGATATGAGTGCGGCAAAGGACCGCAATTCACGTGCGCTCACTGCCAGAAGAAGTTCACGCAGAACACTTCGCTGCAAAATCATTTGAAGAAGTATCATCCGGACAACTGATTCGGCGATATTTCGTAGTGTTTTTTCTTTTTATTTTGACTCAGGCGTGATTTTTTTGTTTAATTAGTTAGCAATACGGCGATCCCTTGATTTAACTCGGTTTAATAGCAATTACGGACTGCCGGGTTAACTGACTTTTGCCGAACCCTGTATACTTTGTAAGGTTCAAATACCGATAACGCTCACTGAGCAAAAAAAAACATGACCACAATACGTTCTGGTACGAAAAGCTCACAAAACAAAATTCGCGTTGTGGCTATAGCAAAAAAAAATCACAACGCGTTGTGGTATTGTAAAAAAGACACGAAGCGAAATTCATGTTGTGGTTGTGGTACGTGCGAAAAGACCACAAAACTAAACGACAAAAATGCGAAAAAATGTTATTTTCGTGATAATCGACTGCAATGCGTTGTGGTAGGTGTGAAAGGCCACAAAACGAAATTCGGGTTGTGGTATTGCGAAAAAAGTTACGAAGGGAAATTCCTGTTGTGGTTGTTGTACGTGCGAAAACACGACAAAACTAAATGAAAAAAAATGAACAGAACGCGTTGTGATTTTTTGAAAAATTGTTGTGCTTTTCGCGATAGTCGACCACATTGCATTGTGGTACGCGTGAAAGACCACAAAATTAAATTCGGGTCGTGGCTACGATAAAAAAAGTCACAACGCGTTGTTTTGAGAAAACATCATGAAGCGAAATTCGTGTTGTGGTTTTCGTGATCATCGACCACAATGCATTGTGGTACGACTGAAAGACCACAAAATGAAATCCGGGTCGTGGCTATGGAAAAAAAGACTACCACGCGTTGTGGTATTCCCGAAGCGAAATTCGTGTTGTGGTTTTCGTGATCATCGACCACAATGCATTGTGGTACGCGTGAATGACCACAAAAAGAAATCCGGGTCGTGGCTATGGAAAAAACGATCACAACGCGTTGTGGTATTCCCGAAGCGAAATTCGTGTTGGGGTTTCGTGATCATCGACCACAATGCATTGTGGTACGCGTGAAAGACCACAAAATTAAATCCGAGTCGTGGTTATAGAAAAAACGATCACAACGCGTTGTGGTATTCCCGAAGCGAAATTCGTGTTGTGGTTTTTCTTGATATAATCGACCACAACGTGTTCTGACAATAGAAAGTGGCACATCGAAAGTTGGGCGTTTTTGACCCTATTCGGGAAGTAGTTTGAATTTGTTAAAATTCTTCTGAAGAAGTTAATTTTTTTTAAATAATTTTTAGATTATATTCTTTACGCTACACGTCACAGTGTTCTGTTATAAAGTATCTGTTTTTTATTTACTGCATAATTTATATTAAATAATTAATATAGTAATATTTTTGTATAAAATTCTTGTATTTTTTTAATGATAAATAAATACATGGCAAATGGAGAATCTATCTAAATAAAACTTGTTTTTTTTTGTGCGAACGTCACGCAAAAAAGATGGACCGTTTTTTACGAACGCGTCCTAAAATCATTTCAATATCAAATTTCAGCTAACGATTAGACAAGTAATTAAAAACAGGTTGGTACCCACCACATCGCAAAATTCCGAAAAAAAAACTGTTTTTGAATCCTTGAAAAAGTCCTTTGCGGCTTGAAACTCAACACAGCAGCGCAGTCAGATACCTACCTATTTTGTGCATCCCATTCCGAACGGATACAATTCGTATATCTCCGAAAAAATAATAGGGTACGCATAAATGTCGATTTTTAGAAAAATCGCCGCTAAACCGATTCAATTTTTCAGTGTTTCAGCTACTGAATCAAGACCAACAGAGGAATTTTTATGAGGCGTTTTCAGTCGACGAATTCAAATGCGATACGTGCGGAAAAACCTACATGTACAAGCGCAACCTATGGAAGCATCAGAAGTACGAATGCGGAAATCGACGTTCGTTTGTTTGCACCGTATGCAATCGGGGATTCACCCAGAAGCGGCACATGCAGGATCACATCCTCTCAATACACAGAGGCCTTGCTAGTGATAACAATAATTAATTAAGGATTGAAAAAAGAAGGTAGTTATTGTGACCAAAGAAAGTTTTACAGACAGGCGCTCAGTCGTGCGGTTATCCACTTTTTTGAAGTGAAAACTTCTTTAGCGGCGTTGTACACTTTTTTTGTAATGGGTAAAAAATGTTAAACTCGCGTCAGGGCATATATTTGCGTCAGGGACACGTGACCTGATCGAAAATTCGTAAGACGAAAACTTTTGTGACATGCCCTAAATGAAATGTGCAAGGTATATATTTTTTTTGGGACTTGTCTATGCAATCGAATGGTTTTTAACTACACTATAAGTTGTGTTTTGGCGACATCAGACGGAATTTCTTGGAAGTTATTAGTTCAAACTTTTCTGCGCTTTGGTCGTTTAACATAGACATGCCCTAAATGAATCAAGTTTTCACTTCTGCCGGCACTCCCGGAGTGCAACCCGTCTTTTTTTTTACTTACATTTTGAGCGCAATCGAACCTAACGGACATAATTTCTCAACATAAAATTTCATTACCTGATGGAATAAATATTTGATTTTTTTATCTTTTGGTATACCCATTTTTTAAAGCTTGTTCTTAAGGCTGTTCTTGAACTTCTGCTGGCCGGTAGGTTGGGTATGAGGCTGGAAATGACGTCACTGCGGGCTCGCTTGCTAGCTCACAAGATAGATTTTAAAATTAGAACGGTGACTATCTTTCTTGCTAGGTCCTCTGCTTGCTCTGAGCAATAACCAATCAAGAAACAGTATCTTGTCACGTGGGCGACATGAACAAACGCGCCACAAACCGACATGGCGTCATTCTGCTCAGAGTCAAATCTAGCAAGGAATCTAGCGGTAAATCCAGCCTCGTGTGCAGCGGACGTTAGTTCACTACGGGTTTCTTGCTAGATTCTCTGCTTGCTCTGAGCAAGAACCGATCAGGAAACAGTATCTTGTCACGTGGGCGACATGAACAAACGCGCCACAAACCGACATGGTGTCATTCTGCTCAGTATGGGATACACGAGATAAATTCGTTTTAAACGAGGGTTTACTGTATTCCGAAATTTTCATTTCTAGTTTTTTTTTTGTGTTGTTCTGAAAAGTTGTGTTCAAATTAATTTTCTTATTATGTTGTAGAATTATATTTTTATTTGAAACGTATATTTTTATTTAGAGTACGGTTTATTTTTCTAGATTTTATTAAATTGTTATATTTTTCAATAACTACGATTTTAGATTGTAAGTTTCTAACATGTTAATTATTATAGGTAACCAAAATGTCAGTATACCTACGAATCAAAATTTTAAATATTTTTATAGGTAACATTTTTGTATAAATTTAAAGAAAATAATATATTAAAATTTAATTTAATAAAGCATTTAGTTCAGTTTTTTTGTCCACTTTTATCACTTATTTTCATATCCTTAATGAATTGGAGGAAGTATCTAGAGCAGGCATCGGAAACCTATGACCCCATTTGATAATTTCAAATGGCCCACTTTTTGAATTCCGCAAACATAGTTACATAAAAATAACGTCAGACAATAAAATGCAATAAAAACCTTCAGTATTTGCTTTGTTTCATCGATCCTATGCCACCAGGATACTTCCAACATTGGAGCAGGATCATCATCACTCTAAATTATTAGAGTTATTTTTTCACAATAAAAATAAATAATAAAACATAAATATCAAACAAACACTTCGAGAAAATATGAATAATAAGACCGATGTTTTGTTTTTCTCTAATACTGTTTCAACCGTCTTTTTAAGTCATATTTCGATTGATTCTGATCCGCAGCCAAAAATGGTTTTGCCGACGTCCAGTCTAGAGTAAAGGCTACGCTTCTCACTCATCAGAGGTGGACCTTCTTGGTTTCCGGACTTGTAGGCCGTGATCTCTTGCTGACGTTTCGTCTACAACTCCGATAGACATTATCAAAGGCGATGTGTCCTCCTTGATGGCACACAGTGCGGCATTTTCTCTGCTAGGCCGCAGTTCGTAGTTTCTACTACGACCGAGTAGAAAACACACTCTCATACACCAGTCAATCGCAACACTTGCCTGTTAGCCGCCTATAGAAGGACACTTCTCCTTTGATAATGTGCGTATTAGAGATGTGAAAAACTGGTCTTTTTAGTGATCTGCATCTTTGCATCTGGATCCCGTATGTGAGCCGGCTCCCTGAACCGGTTCAAAAAGAGCCGAGTTCTGAATATGTTATTCGAGTCAACTGAGCTACTGAGTTAGTTGAGTCAAGTCAATCATATCACGTAATATTATGCCAGTGACTGACTCACGTATTATAAGGCGGGGTTTTACAGGTTGCTACTGGCTATGTTACAGAAAGCATATTACAATATGCAATACAATACCTTAAATAGTTGTGACTTAAGTAAAACACTGTAATAACTGTACCGCCTGTGCGTAGTGTGTACATTGTATAGTGTTGTTGATTGTATTATGTATACCTGTATAGAGAATGCATAGTCAGACATATGATGCATGAGTCATTTGAGCTGACAGATACTTATTGCTTCTGTGTGTTAAAGTGTTTCACTGAGTTATGCGGATCCGTTGATCCGTCGGCTCTCACGGATCTTCTGTCGGAGTCGGCTCTTTGAACCGGTTCAGATCTGAGTTACCCAACCCTAGTGCGTATGAGAATGTCGTTTTGTTTAAAAATGCGTCGCTAATCGGAACGCTTTTGTTTTTCAGTGTTCCAATCGTTTCGTCACTTGCACTATTTGTCAACGAACGTAAACAGTCCAAAATTCGAATGTCCGCAGTGTAAGAACCAGTACCGGCACCGGACGACTCTGCTGCGTCACATAAAATACGAATGCGGCAAAGAGCCGCAATTCAAATGTCCGTATTGCCGCTACAACACGTGGCAGAAGAGCAACGCCGAAAGACACGTTCGCAAAGTTCACAAACGCGAAATTGTCGCCGATCCCAACAACGCGATCGACAACAACAGCTGATCAAACGGTTGTTGTCAACAACAGGATCTGTTGTTGTAAATATCAGGACGGTTGGGATTTGACATAAAAAGATACGACATCTGGCAGTGCGTAGCGGATTGCGCCCAGAACCTATGGTACGGCTCTGACATCTGGTGAAAGAAATTTAAACCAATAAGCGCATAAGTTTTACGTGCTGTTAGCATTATTAGACGAAAAATGGCGGGTTCTATGTTAAGGCAGCTGCATACGAGGCTAGAAACGCTGCTAGGAGTTCTGCTAGCTGGTAGGTTGGGTACGAAGCTGGAATTGACGTCACTGCGGGCTGCCTTGCTAGCTCAGAAGATAGGTTTTAAAATTAGAACAGGGGTTATTTTCCCTGCTAGATTTGTTGCTAGGTGTGAGCAAGAACCAATCAAGAAGCAGTATCTTCACGTGGGCACTTGAACACCCACATGGAGTCATTCTGCCAGACAACAGACACGTTTTGCTCTGTGTTTAGAAACGCTGCTAGAAATGCTGCTAGGAGTTCTGCTAGCCGGTAGGTTGGGTACGAAGCTGGAATTGACGTCAGTGCGGGCTGCCTTGCTAGCTCAGAAGATAGGTTTTAAAATTAGAACAGGGACTATTTTCCCTGCTATAGATTTGTTGCTAGGTGTGAGCAAGAACCAATCAGGAAGCAGTATCTTTACGTGGGCACTTGAACACCCACATGGAGTCATTCTGCCAGACAACAGACACGTTTTGCTCTGTGTTTAGAAACGCTGCTAGAAATGCTGCTAGGAGTTCTGCTAGCCGGTAGGTTTGGTACGAAGCTGGAATTGACGTCAGTGCGGGCTGCCTTGCTAGCTCAGAAGATAGGTTTTAAAATTAGAACAGGGACTATTTTCCCTGCTAGATTTGTTGCTAGGTGTGAGCAAGAACCAATCAGGAAGCAGTATCTTCACGTGGGCACTTGAACACCCACATGGAGTCATTCTGCCAGACAACAGACACGTTTTGCTCTGTGTTTAGAAACGCTGCTAGAAATGCTGCTAGGAGTTCTGCTAGCTGGTAGGTTGGGTACGAAGCTGGAATTGACGTCACTGCGGGCTGCCTTGCTAGCTCAGAAGATAGGTTTTAAAATTAGAACAGGGGCTATTTTCCCTGCTAGATTTGTTGCTAGGTGTGAGCAAGAACCAATCAGGAAGCAGTATCTTCACGTGGGCACTTGGACACCCACATGGCGTCATTCTGCCAGACAACAGACACGTTTTGCTCTGTGTTTATATTCGAACTGTCACTGCGCGCGCACCAGATCTATCCGCAAAACACGCTTGAAAAATAATTTTGTGTGAAGCGAGCACTCAGCAATCAAGAAAACAAGCGCTAGAAAACTAGTTGGCAAATCTAGCAAGGAATCTAGCAGCGTTTCTACCCTCGTGTGCAGTGGTCTTTACATTCGGCCATATGTCAAATCCCAATCGATGTTCCAGTGTTGACAACCTGAGAAAAAAATCAACTACGGTCTGAAATATTATTATTATCGATCTTTCAAATTGTAATCCGTTTGTCAAAATTTTTCAGACAGTTATTATTGTTGAGCTCTTTATTTCTCGAGTTGCTTTTTTTCACTTAGTAGAATGGTAAAATGTGATGAATGTCAAAATCAATATTTTCTTGTTTAACAATGTCCTTAGATTGTGACCATATATTTCATTTTGTATTTATGCTCGTGTTGGGGAATAAATAACTTCACTGTGATCAGCCCTCTAAAGTGATCACTGTGATCTGACAAGAAGTAACCATACGTTCCAAAGTAACGTATGTTGTTCCGTGTCACCGCAATCACGACGGTCGCTCCAACCGAGTGTTTGCTCGGTCGGGACCGTGACGTGACAGTCACGATGATTTTTCACTGTGATTTTTGTGCAACTGGAATAACAGTTACTGTTATCACATAGTAACGACTTTTCCCATGTCCAGTTTATTCAATCAAACTCCGTGTCATGTAGAACATTAGGTTGTACTCACACAAAAACAAATTACCGATCTACATGAAAAAAGATCGCTTTCAACTGAGTTTCGATCAAATGCGTGCAAAAATTTATTTTTTTCTCAAAATCGATTTTTTTTTTTGCTGAAGAAATATATGTGGTCACAGTCTAAGGTCATTTAAAATCAGTTTTTTCTGACAGTGCTTTCTGCAATGACGGCAATAATAGATGGAGCGTTTTTTGCCGATTTTCTTTTTTTTAAGGTTTTAACAAATGTTTTTTATTTATTTCCTAAGAATTATATTAATTTATTAACTTATTGTCTTTGACTCAAACTTGCAATATTATGTTCAGAATAATAATTATATTAAAGCTAATAATTTATTATTAACTGAATTTAAAAACAACTTTCTTGTTTAGTTGGAAGTATTTTTGTGTTTCAAAGTTCAAATTATTTATTAATCTTTATTTATAGGTTATAGGTATATTTTATTCAACACGCGTGACTAATATATAATTTCGGGGCCCTGCTAAATCGAGAGAAATAATAAATTACTTCATGTCGACGCGTAGAGTGCGAAAAATGAGCCGAAACTGTACGGTAATATATTACTGCACAGTTTCTGGACCAATAGGACCGCGGAAGCGATTCGTATACCTATATGAAAACAGCATCGGAATTCAGCGAAAGTCAGGGCCATCTTGTGTGCATCGAGGGCGGTGGGTACGTCAATCAATGAAGTGATTTATTATTTTTCGTCTTTTATCAGGGCCCCGATTACATATTACTCGTGCTAGTTGAATAAAGTATTATGTGCGACCATTGATCGAAGGGATTATTTCACTCGCGTGTTACCGCACTCGCTACTCTCGTGCGGCTAATTTCACGCTCATGGAATCTTCTCCTTCTCTCTTTGACGAAGATTATAAAGTTACCTAATTGTAAGTTTTTTTTAATTGTTAAATCAATTATTGTTTTTAAAATGCTTATGTAATAATTTGGGTTTAAATTTTGTTTGATGAAATCGATTTGTTTTGTTTTTATGTGGGGTAATTTTTTAACAAATTAACAATCATTTGTCTTATTGGACAATGTCGGATTTTATTTAACAGTAATTATATTAATACTATTGTAAAAATATGTAAATTATACATAAAATATATATATTAAATTTATTTTCTAAAAATAATTATTTTTTATTATACTTCTTGACGTTTAAACCGCCTCAATATCTACTAGAATGACTCACGGAAGTAGTGCTTCGCGGAAGTGAACCAACGTTCAACTGTCAGCTGTTTTCTAACCTCTCTGATTACCTGTCAAAATATTTTGAGGTTATAGCTGACTGTCATCGTTATCGATTCTAACCCAAAAACTTTTTTTTACAAAAATCTTCTCGGTTCCCGGGCTTGTAGGCCGTGTTCCATCGGTATTTCTGCCTGACGTGTCGTCTGCAACTGCGCTAGACATTATTAAAGGCGATCTGGCAGTGGGCGGAGTGTCACAGGTAAATGTATCGACGACTCGTGTCTTCTCTGCTCGACACTCCGCTCACTACCACATCGCCTTTAATAATGTCTAGCGCAGTTGCAGACGAGACGTGAGGTAGAAATACCAACGAATCACTGTCTACAAACCCGGAAACCAAGAAGATTTGGGACAACACCGGCCGCGAAAGCCTACACACTTTTTTTTTTATTCATTGACACACAAATTTACCTGTTTGTTTTTCGCTTCATAAATATTTTATTTTTAGATACAAAACTCTCGAAAACGGAATCCGTTCTCAGGTTGAAGTGGCAAAAACGAGAATCGGAAAAATCAACTCGCGACGAAGTAGATCAAGATTGCGAAGCCGCGTTTTTGTTTCGCGAATCGGACGTCGATCCGTCGCAAGGTTACTCGATACTCGCGACGCCGCAGGAAATCGACCGCGACAAATGTCAGTCGAAACCTTACAAGTGCCATCGATGCTATCGATCGTATTTCGTCGAGTCGAGTCTGAGACGACATCTCAAATCGGAATGTCGAACCGAACCTTTCGACTGCTCTCTGTGTCCTCTGCGATTCGGCTACAGCTATTACCTCAAAAGACATATGATAGACGTCCACGGGATTGTCGACGACGAAGTGACCGACTGTCTTGACAGGTACGCGTGTTCGCATTGTGGAAAGCACTACACTTGGGAGAAGAGTCTGAAAAGACACTTGAAGTACGAATGCGAGTCCAGAAATCAGAACACGTAAACTGCAATACCGATCGCGGAAGGGGTGTTTGCTTGCGGAACGATTTAAAAATCAAAATTCCATTTTTTATACTTCACGTCTGCGATTGGGTCACCACACTCTATATCTGTGCCGAACTTCAAATTTTTAAGTCGTATAGTTTCAGAGAAAATCGCCTGTGACGAACGGACGGATGGATCGACATTGAAGTGATTTCATAATTATTTCAAATCTTTGATTAACGTCTGATTAGCAAGGTCCCCACAATGGTGGGGCTGGTGCAACTCTGGTAACAGGGCCCGGGCTCAGAAGGGGCCATGGTTTTTTTATTCAAGAAGTATTCCTTTACCTTACAATTTATTTTCAGTGTGAAAAAAATTTGTAACAGGGTAGAAAAATAGACATATGTTGGGGGCGGGGGGGTCGACCCAGATCCTGGTTACAGGGCCCACAATCGAATGTGGGGGCCATGCTGATTAGAACTCAATATTGAACTGTTATAATTATTTCGTTTGCATACACTAAAAACAAAGCTTTAGCGATGTTTCCCTTGTGGCCAACGGTTAAAAAAAAATTCCAGCCAATTGGGCGACGGGACCATTGCAACTTCAAAAATGTTGACATTTGATCGTAATAAAGAAAATAAAATTACTGATATCGCGTGAGGTGACGCGGGTAATGGCTAGTATTCAATATGATATTAACTATTCGTTGCCATGGTTACCTACATAGTATGTTCCACGTCATGTAAAAATTAATCAAAGCATGCCTAACTAGTTTATTTCTAACAGATCCATAAAACAAAAATCGGCTGATTTTATTTTCAAAATATTTCCGAAACTATAAAATAATCTATATTGTAGTAGAATGTATACATAATACAATAACTTGTGGACGAGTATAAGGTATTTTCTGCACGCATCTCTTATAAAATAGCTGGTTTCGACTTCATTTTCAAGATCATTGACAGTTCATTTATGATGTTTACTGTTAATCGTAGGTTATAAAACAAACAACTAATGAACAGTGATTTACTATCGAATTGGTCTTGCATAATGAGTCACTTTACATGCCTGTATACGCATCTCTTATAAAATAGCTGGTTTTCACTTCATTTTCATGATTTTTGACAGTTCAATTTCGAACGCTATACTGTTAATCGTAAGTTCTAAAACAAACAGCCAGCAAACAGTGATTTCGTATTGAATTGGTCTTGCGTGATCAGTGCGTAATGAGTCGCTTTACATGCCTGTATACGCATCTCTTATAAAATAGCTGGTTTTCTCTTCATTTTCGTGATTTTTGACAGTTCACTTTTGAACGCTATACTGTTAATCGTAGTTTCTAAAACAAACAGCCAGCAAACAGTGATTTAGTATCGAATAATATTGGTCTTGCTCGACCAGTGCATAATGAGTCGCTTTACATGCATGTAAAGCAATCATTTTATAGGGGGTGGTGCAAAAAAGTATGTACCTGCTATCAAAATAAAATTTATTGACATTTTTTGTATTTGACATGTTGTAATTATGCTACAAGCCACAAAGCTATTTTAAATTTTATATTGTTTTGAAGACGCGTTTTATACAACTCTTTGTTTTTTTAAATAAAGATTTTATATATGCAGTATGTGTCTTTAATTCATGGAGGGTTATGATTTTTTAAGGACTTACCAACCTAATGCCCTGTATTCCAATCGCATCCTATTATGTCTTGCATTTTATGTGAGAAATAAAAAAAAAAATTGATCGGAAAATTAAAAAGAAAAAGACAACAGTGCCACCTACCGGGTTCAACTGTGGCTAAGAACCATCCAGGTGGCCCCATGAGTACAACGAAAAAAATTCATCAAAATCGGTAGAGTCGTTTAGGAAGAGAACAGTTACGAACACACGCACCACCGGAATTTTATGTATAAAGATTTTCATTTTTTTTTTTTTAGGCTCGTCTCTGATGTTTACCGGTGGAACAGTTCAAGATCCTTTAGATTTTGTCAGTTACATGAAGACTTCGAATAATTATCAAGTGAATCAGCAGGTTCGAATCGACAACGTGTACGGAAATTACGAGGATTCCGAAATTAAATTCGAACCGAAACGTCCGATTCACCGGCAATCCCGGGCGATTTATTTGAAGGCCAACGTGGAACTGTTCAATTGCCCGTACTGCGGAAATGTTTATAAGCACAAAAGAAGCCTAAATCGTCATATAAACTTGCACGAAAAGCTCAACTCTCAGAAAATTAGAAAATCGAAGCGTGCCCGGCGTAAATTGAAAAAAAAATGAATAACTCATTTTGAAATTTCTGCTTTCAAACGTTCATGAATGAAGTATTGTTTTTTTAACTTCCCGCTTAAAAAAAAAAATTTTTTTTTTCAAAAATCGGGAAGTTATTGGTTTCACCCCGATTTTCGAAAATCGAGTTTTCGCCAGATCTCGACGTTTTGAGGTCCTAGGAAGCTATTGAAACTATTTTGGCGATGATGTCCGTAGGGCTGTATGTATGGGGGTGTGTGTGTGTGTGTGTGTATGTATGAATGTAAACCTTTTATATCTTTTGAACGGAGTGTCCGACTGAAACGCGGTTTACGGCATCTGACGTGATCTTGGTGAACTTAGATTTCCTGAAAATTTGAAACGATTCGGCCCAAAAAATTTTGAGAAATCTTAAAAAAACAAGTTTCAAAAATTTTTAAAAATTTGTTTTTATAAAATATTTTCTAAACTACTAAACCGATTCATTCCAAAATCTAATCAGCTCTTCTCCTTAACAAACTGCGTCGATTTCCGCAAACCGCATCAAAATCGGTTCATTTGTTCACGAGATACCGTGAACGAAAAAATCGTAAAAAAGTGTTTTTTAAAATGACTTAAAATTGTTATCAGATCGATTTTTTTGTAATAAATTAATTTCTTAGGCTAAAAAAACTGCGTCGATCGCCGCAAACTATATCAAAATTGGATCATTTGTTCATGAGATAACGTAAACGAAAAATTAGGAAAAAAGTAATTTTTTAAAATAACTCGTAAAATTCTTATCAAATCGTAATTGTAATAATTTACTTTCTTAGGTTAAAAAACTGCATCGATTGCAGCAAACCGCATCAAAATCGGCACATTTGTTCACGAGATATCGTGAACAAAAAATTTGTAGAAAAGTGTTTTTTTTAAATTGCTCGTAAAATTCCTATGAGATCGATTTTTCTATATTAAATTACTTTTTTAGGTTAAAAAATTGCGTCGACTGTCGCAAATCGCATCAAAATCGGTTCATTTGTTCATGAGATATCGTGAACGAAAATTTCGTAACAAAGTGTTTTTTTTTTTGAGCTCGAAGAGCTAAAAAATAAACTTCTTGCTATATTTTATATATTTTTGAGCGTTTTGAACTCGAAAATAGCGGGAAGTTACAGGGATGGCCTGCAGGGTCAAATCTTCTCAAATTTTTTTATTAAAGAATTGAAGAGGGTGTTAAAAATAGAATAACAAACACTACCGTAGTATAAAATACCTACTACGAATAATTAACTATGTTGTAGATGCGCTTTTTGTGATTTTGAACAACTTAAAATTATTTTCATTTATGTTCCTGTTAAAAACGCCATTAATTACAAAAAATATTGGTTATGTAACTTTATAGCTGTTTATATTTTCGTTACAAGTTAATGATGTAATAAAAAACTTGATTAAAGTATTTTGTTTGAATATTGTATTTTTATTTATTTTTAATTGTGTAGTTAATTATATATTTTGCAATCGTGCTTCCACTGGGAGACATTAAAATTGGTAAGAATTAAGATCGGTGTTCATTTACGCTGTGTAATACCTAGCTGCGCCATTCTTCACAGATTATAAAAAAAAACTAGAGTGACTGTGCGCATTATTCGCACTAAATAAGTATAATAATTATCAGTTTACAAAATTATTTTTTAAATATGATTGCAGGTATTCAATTCGTTTCTAATTTTGCACACTGCTTATAACGTTCTTCTTTTTGTTGTATTACAATATGAAGCTCAGATGACAGATCGAAGAAATATTTTACTAAAATTGTCATATAGAGGCGCAAGTAGCAAAAGCGTTGAGCTAAGTCGTCAGATGGCATCATGCAGCATTGCTGTGACGTTGTTCAGCGTTGCTCGCTGTTTCAAAATTAAAGCCGTCAGATGGCAGTATGCAGTATTGTGTCTGTTGTATTACAATATGAAGGTCAGATGACAGATCGAAGTGTTGACGTTGTTTCAAAATTAAAGCCGTCAGATGGCAGACGTTGTTCAGCGTTGTATTTTAATTAATTTACAAATAATAAATTTTTTAGTTGTCGATGTCAGTAGAGCAAGCAATTATCTGTAAAATGATATATAATTTATGTGGAGAAATTGTGAGGTTTTTTCTAAAAAGGGAGGCAAACATCTTTAACCTTAGCGTATTAATATATATGATAGTTTTTTTTAAAGTCACTTACAGTCAGAATTGTTTGGACCTTGTATCAAGTTCTTATTTGTAATTTATTATTATTTTTTTTTTGTAATAAATTGAAAATCCAATTAATATTTTCGCCAGGTCTCGGATTAAAGCCTCGGAGCTGAGGGCTTGTAATAAAGGAACTTTATATCAACAACGCTCGACTCAAAATGGAAAATAAATTAGGTACATGCTTTTTTGACCCTGAGATGTAAAGAGTATGATAGAGGATTAGAAAGTTCCACTACACTTACGAAGAACGATAGGCGCTCGAAAACTGAGGTCTTTACTCTCACAAGGAGTTCATTGTATTCATTGCGCGTAATAAAAAATGCAGTGATGATCTCAGCTGTCGAGCGTCTACAATCTATAATCAGTGAGAAATTGGGCGCTGCGAGGCAAGACGTCGCGTAAATGAGCAACGATCTTTATAGTTACTGATAACAATCGGTGTATTATTTTATCTGACACGAATATTGTTGTTCTTCTTTTCAGAATGGGAAGTTAACGACGGTCAATACGTCCAGGACGAAGAATGTGATCCGGAAGACGAGCAGGGATCGGGACAGCAGGAAGTTATGTATATTGCTCATCAGAAGAAACAACAGCAAAGCGCAATAGCGGACGATCAACGATCGGAACCGATGAAAGCCGAAGATATTTATGTCAATTACGTTACGGGTACATTCGCGACGAGAAAAAGAAGCGCTTCGGTTAGTTATATTGAGAGCGACACGTCTTCGGCGCTGAAATGTCAAAATTGCGGAAAGGTGTGTATTAAATATCACCCCGTTTAAATATCAGCTGAACTTATTACGGATTTTTCGTCAACGACCCATCACAGAATCTGCTGATGTTTCTACAGGCTGACCGGTATTTTGCTCGTATTCCTTTCGGGAGAAGAAATTATGACTAATTTGGAATGATTTAACCTCTATCACTTGGGGGTCGGAAATGCGTCATTTTTGAGAAAATCTACTACGGTTTTTTCTTTTTACAAAAATCCGAATTTTGGGTGTTAAAAATATTCTCACTTTTTGGCCTGAATTTTTCCATGATCTGATAGCTTGGCTAACCTTCCTAAAGCGCGGGTCACACTAGGCTGGTTGCCAGCCGCGAGTTGTGGAAGCCGCTATACTGTCAGCCATCAATCAGCTTGGTATGAGCATAAAATTCGCCGCCGGCGAGTAAATATCAGCGGCTGGTGAAATTGGACATGTTCTATTTTTGGTAGCCGGGCAGCGGCGACTAGCAGGTCACGTGACTCACTCGCACTCGCTACCACCAGCGAGCAGCGCAGTCTGACCGAAGCAGTGCGAGTAAGCCATCACGTACCACGTGGTTTATGTTCGATGATGTAATGACCGGACTGGCAGCCACTACTCGCGGTAGACTAGCGAGTAGCAGTCGTAGTGTGACCGGGCTGCCCGCCGCTGCTTGCTGGTGCTACTGTCCGCCGCTGATCAGCAGCGGCTGACAAGCAGCCTAGTGTGACCCGCGCTTAAAGCTAAAAACCATGAAATTTACTGTTAGATTTTATGTTTATTGTTAAAACTTAAATAAATAAACAAAAATAGAAATAAACATTCTTCACAGAAGTGTCATTATCATAAGAAAATGACACATTTTCGACCCCCAAGTGATAAGGTTAAATCATTACAAATTATTATAGTCCTAGTTTCTTCTCCCAAGAAGAATACGAGCAATTACCGGTCCCTATATATGCTGTGGCCGCTTGATATCTTTATACGATTGTCAATATCATTCACATTTTAGGTTTACAAGTGGAAAAGCAACTTGATGCGTCATTTGCGTTACGAGTGCGGCAAAGAGGCTCAACTTCAGTGCCCTTTGTGCCACTGCTGCACTAAACATAGATCGAGCATGCGCAGACATATCGAAAACAGACATCCTGAATACAGCTACGAATTTACTGATTAGTGGCCGACTTCAAATCAATGAAATTTTGTTCGTTTACCGACATTAGATATAATTCATTAATTAGTGTTATTTTTTTATGTAAATCGATTTCCCAAAGTTTAATTGTAAATTTTGTTTTATTGTTAAATAGACATCGGTACCGACGATCCGAATTAAAAAATAGTATATTGTGCGACTAGTGAGAGAAGGAGAAGATTCCATGAGCGTGAAATTTGCCGCACGAGCGTAACGAGTGCGGTAACACGCGAGTGAAATATTTTCCTTCGATCAATGGTCGCACATAATACTTTATTCAACTAGCACGAGTAATATGTAATCGGGGCCCTGATAAAAGAGGGAAAAATAATAAATCTCTTCATTGATTGACGTACCCACCGCCCTCGATGCACACGAGATGGCCCTGACTTTCGCTGAATTGTGATGCTGTTTTCATATATACAAATCGCTACCGCGTTCCTATTGGTCCAGAAACTATGCAGTAATACATTATCGTACAGTTTCGGCTCATTATTAGCACTCTACGCGTCAACTGAAGTAATTTATTATTTCTCCTGAATTTAGCAGGGCCCCGAAATTATATATAGCTCACGCGTGGTGAATAAAGATATTTATGAATGTGTCATTCTTACTTTTTGGCACTCTTAAAAAGACAGTCGCACACTCGTCGAGAAAAAACCTGCAACCTACACGATGGCGCAACAACCAGCAAATTTTAGTCCCGTGCGTGAGAAGTTCTGCAGTTTCCAAACAGTTTTTATCGATGCAAAATTAATTCATGAAAACGGCACAACACCAGCACACTAGATCGGTCCAGCACGGGTGACAAGACATTGCAGGTCATTGCTGACTGCTGGTCTAATGTGCGCTACTCCATTAAATAACGCTGATACCTATAAGCCTTCACAAACGGACTTTTTTGCTCCGCGCTGTGCTGGTCGTGCAGGTCTATGCACGACAAGTGTGCGCGGACTTTCCTGTCCAATGTAGAACACCCAAAAACTCAGCTACTCTCAAAGAGTGTTTTCTTTAAGTAGTTTAGTTCTCGATACGCCATCTTGTTTCAAAATGGCGTCCGTTTATGCGTTTTAATATGAGTTTGTTGTTAAAGATTGAGTTGTATAATTGAGATTAATAGTCCGGGCGGCCCGGATTAAAAAAAAAACGACACTAAATAAAAATAAACATATTTTAATAAAAAAATTAAACCGATTTAAAATAAAAATGGATCAGCTTGTCTCTGAAAAGGATTAAATTTTGTTTTACAATCACCTTCCGTAACCTACATTCAATTTGAAATATAGGCGTAAATAGAGAAATAATAATCTTGAATCGATTGTTGGTTAGGAAAGGTTATCATAAAACGAAAAGAAAAACTATTTTATTCTTTTTTAGAAACATTCCGACTCTTTTTATGACGTCGATTGAATTTTTTTTTGAAGTTAAACTTTTTTTGCCGCGCTAAGGGGCCCGGATCAGACGAAAAAGTGAAACGCTTTCCCTTCTCCGACTTGAACCGGCAGTTGAGAGAACAAATTCTAGAACCTAAAAAGTTTCACTTCTAACGCGCGAGTGTCGCGCGCATATACTGTTTTTTATTGTATGGTGTTTCAAAATGACGAAAACCGATTGTATTTTGGAATTATATTTGTAAAAAAATTGTAACATTTGTTGTAATGAATAAAAAATGAATTTGAAAGTTAAACCGCGATTGTATTATTATAACGAAATTTAAATTTTTAGGTTAGGACCTCAAAAAGTCACACAAGCAATGTCTAAAAAACTTCTGCGATTTCCGTTCGCCAAATTAAATTTTCCAATTAATTACTATTTTTAATAATAAATTGAAAGTTCAGACGTGTTCATAATAGATCGAGTCCCGAAAAGTGTGTGTCTACAGTCGACGCGACTAGAAGTTTCACTTCTCTTTTTTTCTTTTATATATTTAGTTCTATTTTTTTAGTCTCAATATCCTAGCTCTGTTATTTAACCATTCCAACCCACAAGTGGGGAATGGTACTAGTTTAGGTCAAAAATCACTTTTCAAAAATATCTTTCCGTTTTGAGGTTCTCCGAATCCAAAAAAACATATTTTTGGAAAAACACTGTGCGTCTGTTAGTCTGTGAACACGATACAGATCAGACGGATGAGCGGATTGAAATCAAATTTTGGGAGGATTTTTGGTATGCAAATATGAAGAGTCCTATTGTTTTTGGAGAAAATCGGCGCATGCGCAGAAATATGCTATAACGTTGTTTTTTATATGATAATGGTTTACTTTTCGTAACGGCTTGTTATTCTATTTCTTTTTTCAAGAAAGTTTCGTTAAAAAAATTTTTTTCTAAACTTTATAGTTTCGGAAATATTTTGAAAATAAAAAAAAATCAGCCGCTCTTTTGTTTTATGGATCTGTCAGAAATAAACAAACGAAACATCGACTAACATTAATCGATTGACTTTCAGGTTCAGACACGTCGAGTCATAGTTCGAGCCGCGGCGCCTTCAACTGCGGCCGGTGCGGCAAAACGTACATGTACAAACGTAATCTGAATCGACACGAGCGCAACGAGTGCCGCGTTCCGCCGCCGTTCATCTGCTTCATATGTGGCCGAGGCTTTACTCAAAAGTATTCACTGCATTTGCACATTCGCAATAAACATAACCTCTAATTTGTGGCATTTCACTTTTATCGCTTTTGATCGCCCTGTGTGTGGCAGAATCCTTAAATTTTTTTTTTCTTGAGTGATGCGATATTTTTGAAGCGTAAGTTGGGAACGTTTGCGTTAAATATTTAACCATAAGGCCCCTCGCACACGAAAGCGACACATTCGCAATAAACTTAACCTCTAATTTGGGCATTTCACTTTAATCGCTTTTGATCGCCCTGTGTGGCAGAATCCTTATTTTTTTTCTTAAGCGATGCGATATTTTTAAAGCGAAAGTTGGGAACGTTTGCGTTAAATATTTAACGCTAAGGCCTCCCGCACACGAAAGCGATTAAAGTCACTTGGGTGATGTTGATATATACATAATTTATTATTTGGAGAAATAAAATCTGTACTTTTTTTTCTTATTATAATTATTTCAAACTGTACTTACATAAAAAAAAACCTTTGGTAATTTTGGTACACCAAATATTTAAGAGGCATTGGGTAAATATGATAGACCTAGACAATACAATATTATTTTTAGATCAGACTTTTCTTACTGCTAATAATTATACACGAATTTTTATCTGTAGAATTATTTGTTCTTTTAGTTTTAATAATTTCTGTATAATTAGTGCAATAAATAATTTAATTTTTATTCGACTTTATTGTTTTATTTGCCCGGCAGGAGTTGTTTCAAATCTTCGTGGTTTCCGGACTTTGAAGACCGTCGTCCATTTGTATTTCTACCAAACGTTTCGTCTACAATCGCGGTGGGTGGCGGGCGACGTTTCCTTCTTGCTCTTTAAGCATGTCGATGACTTGTTTGTTCTCTGCTCGGCCGTAGTCCGCACTTCCTAGTACGACCGAGTAGAAAACACACCGGTCGTCATCACATGATTCTTTATTGGGAGCTGGCTCCGTGCGCTCCGCTCACTAAAAAGAGTCACTCAGAGCGAGTAGTTCAAAGGAGCGACACTAGACAGTACGCACTACACAAGAGTGCAGACTGCAGAGGTGTGAACTGTCATCATGCATGCTCAGGAGTCACGAAGCATTGCACAGCACAATACACACTCAGCTCTGAGCTCATTTTAATATGATTCTGATCTTATATTTCGCATTTCGGATATTAACTATAAAGTATAATAAAAGCTTAACAGTAATAACGTTTATTGTTACAATATATCTTTGTCAACGACGTCAATGTGAATAGTTTAAGTCACTGTAAGCTTAGTACTATTACACTAACATTGTGTCATTCAACATTAAATGACTCAGCAAAGATAACTCCGTACGTGCAAAATTCACTAGTGCGTCTGTGGCCTGTGCTGTGTGTGTTCTGTAAATTTGCGAATGCAATAGTACAGAACAGCTCCCCATTCTCTTAGCGCAGGCCCGGATAGACGATGAACTCAAGTTACAGATGGGCAGTTAATTGGGAAAAAAACGAGCCAATGGTCACGTATTTGTGTTCAGATCGTAGCATAGTTTAGACACGGAAAGAAGCAGAGCACGTAAGTTTCAGTATATTAACCGAAGCGCGTTATGGGGCCGAGCGACTTAGTGCGCCTACCTTGAAAGTACAGAGTGGCTGCGACCAGAGCACGTACGCCGTTGATATTATCATATTTCAGTGTTTCGATACTGTGGTATCGTATACTTTATTATTGAGTATAACCATATATATTTAATACTCTATATTGCTAGCAAAGATCGGGAGAAAGACTTAAACACTACGGATCACTTATTATACTCTGAGTCTCATGCGCGTCAGTTTGCACATGGAACTAAGCTGTGAAAGGGAGGTGGCTTGCTCCATTCCACTTACTAATTGCCCCACTACAGACGCGACGCATGCGCACAACGGGTCAAGTAAAAAGAAAGAGTAAGAAATCAGTAATTTGCTGTCTCTGTTCATGGGCCACGCTGCCCCTTACGACCACTAGCAATATAGAAGTTATATATATGAGTATAACACTCGGAATTACTTACTTAGACGAAGCGCGTGGTGTGGCCGAGCGGTTATTTATGGTGTTCTCGTCGAATTTCTTTGACTAACGTACCGAAATTTTTATTTTTCAGACAACATCGCCGTCTGGCCGGAATATGTCGCCGACGATAGCTACGAAAGTTCAACGAATCAGGATTCTTACGCGTGCGATAATTGCAATCGCACGTATAAATACATGAAAAACTTGACAAAACATAAAAAATACGAGTGCGGAATACCGCCGAAATTTCAGTGTCCGCTGTGCCCGCAGCGGTTCAGCGTTAAATATGGCGTTCAGAGACACTTGCTCCAAAAACACATGCTCGATCACAGCCATCTTAATTCGTTCGATTTGACACCGCAACCGTAAAAAATCCACGACTATGGGCTGTTAGTCAGAGTGCCCGTCGGCAAAAATTTTACTGGCACATACTCTCCCCAGACTTTGTATATGGCTTCGTTAGGCCCAGTCTGACACCTATTTCTTCTATGACTTTTCTTGATTTTGGGGCGTTTTCCCTCTAACTTTTCCGAAAGATGTTGTTTGACGACATGTAAGAATTTATAGATACTGTTTGTTTGTTTTTTAATTGGATAGCTTAAAAACTTCAACCAAAATGTCTGACACCTCGAATACGTCGAACATATTCGAGGTGTCAGACATTTTAAATGGTTCATGTTATTTGTCAGAGAACATTATTTTTGCGTTTTGGTTGAAGTTTTTAAGCTATCCAATTAAAAAAGCAAACAGTATCTATAAATTTTTACATGTCGTCAAAACGACATCTTTCGGAAAATTTAGAGGGAAAACGCCCCAAAATCAAGAAAAGTCATAGAGGAAATAGGTGTCAGACTAGGCCTAATGAAGCCATATACAAAGTTTGGGGAGAGTATGTGTCAGTAAAATTTTTGCCGACGGGCCAACTCATATAAATAATATATTTTTTTTTCTTCTTCTTTAAGGGAATGTTGATATGTACCTATTATGGTAAATTGATGCCAATCGATTAATTTATTTTTTTTTGTATATATTTTTGGGAATGAAAATATTATATTTATGTTCTTGCACTTATTTATTTAATTTTAATGAAAATAAATAAACCTGAAATTGACATATTTATGTATCTCGTTTGTAATGAAATGTATTGCCACGAGGGTTGACTTAGTGTTAACACGAGCGATTTAACGAGTGTTCACAGACACTCGGGTGATAATATCATTGCTAACAAGATAATATACTACATTTTTTGCACGTAACTCCTATAAAATAGCTGATTTTCACTTCACAATAAGCATATTATATCCGACAAGTTCGGCTATATTTGAAATTTGGATCGTTTACGAAGACAAAGCCTACTTTGCTTCTCCATCGTTCATACAGCCAAAGATTTAACAAATGGATTGGTAAAATCGCATTACTTTTGTTTTACTTTACGTACTAGTGCGAAAAAGGATCATTTTACAACCGCTATACAGGCATGAAAAGCGGATATTTTAAAGGATGTTGTGCAAACTCGTATAAATAGTGGCACAATGAAAAGTATTAAAAATCGAGAGAAAAAATTATTATTTTTGGAAAGTATCAAACAAACAGGTTAATTTATTAAATACGTGTTGACTACCGCTTACTTTTGGCAACTAACCAATGCAAATGAAAGATTTAAATGAGACGCAGTCACGATATCTTCCATGCTACTCACTTATATACTTATTAGTGATGTGCAGGATATCCGTATCCGTATCCGCGGATATCCGAGGGAGAAGAAAGATTCGTATCCGTATCCGTTAGTTTTTGTGCGGTACTTTTACGGATCTTTTTAACCTTATTAATTTTCAATTCATAGATGAAATTTTATATATACCTATAGGTGATTAGGTAATAATGAAAAACTGTTAAATTCCATTCAGATTATTTTTTATTTTTTTAAAATCGTATTTGGCACCTTTATATTGAAAACATTTATCGTAGTGAGTACCATACCAATAGTACATAACTCAAAGGTACTAAAAAACTATCTTTATAACGAGATATTGCACATCGATCTTTGGAAAGAGACAATCTGTTATGAGAGTTAACTCTTAAAGAGGTCAGTAACTTTTTCCCATAACAGATAGTCTCTTTCCAAAGGTCGATGTGCAATATTTATCGTTGCGTAGTCTAAGAAAGTTAAGATCCGTATCCGCGGAACTTGAAACCAAAAATCCGTATTCAGATCCGTATCCGCGGATATACATTTTTAACGATCCAGCACATCACTAATACGTATACACTTATATGTTTATATTGCTGTCTAACAAACTGTACAGAAATAGAAGTTTTGGTACAATCTGAAGTTATTGCTACTGTTTTATATGCGGTAAAGAACATACTTTTGTCTGTGACTGTTTAAGTATAGAAGTTTGTTAACATTAAAAAAATATAAAAAATAAAATTTTGTTTTTTCTTTTAGTTTATATTATTAGTTGGCATAATAAAGGCTTTAAAAACACTGTACCTCTTTTGATTTTCTCTATCATTATATCTAAATGTATGCTAAGAAACTAACAAAAATAAACAATAAATAAAATAAAAATACCTCTCATGTTTTTTGAAGTGAAAACTTCTTTAGCGGCGTTGTACACTTTTTTTGTAATGGGTAAAAAATGTTAAACTCGCGTCAGGCGTCAGGACACGTGACCCTGATCGAATTTTATACAACGTTAGACATCTAGCGTTGAAATATCGTACATAAAAATGCAATCTGTGATACAAACCATTATACAACGTTAGACATCTAGCGTTGAAATATCGTACATAAAAATGCAATCTATGTTACAAACCATTTTGATCGAAAATTCGTCAGACGTTAATATTCAAGTTTTCACTTCTGCCGGCACTCCCGGAGTGCAACCCGTCTTTTTTTTTAAAAAACGATGTACCTATCACTTCGCACGTCGTGTGTTTTTTATACTAATCGTGTGTAATATTTTTAAGGGTTCCCGCCTTACGACAACGGACAATATTTGATGAGCCTGCGCCACCAGGACGCTCTGGGCGCCAAGTGTCATAAATGTGAAAAATGCGGACGACAATACAAATACTCGCAGAGTTTGAACAATCATATCAAATACGAGTGCGGTGTCGATCCGCGCTTTGAGTGTCCGATTTGTTTTTCAAAATTCAGGAAGAAATTCGGCGCCCAAAACCACTTGTTGAACGTTCACAAAATACATAAGAACGATCTGAACAAATACCAAGTGAAGAAGTTTTAAAAAAAGAAACATTTCTTCCAGGAAACCAGGGTTGTACAATTAAAATCTGACTTTACCGGACACAAAGCGCTGTACATAGCAGAGCGTTGTTCATTAATAAATCCGTCACTGTTTGACCTTGTCAAGGACACGACTTTTTGATCTTAAGACCATATTTGGCTGTGTAAATAAAATTGATTTATATATTTTGTTATACTGTTCCTTGCGAAACATGGAAGCACAATTTTAAAAGTTCAGACTTGATTTATATTGTTGATATTTAAAATGTATCTAATGGTAAAAAAGAACTGTTTTTATTATTAATTTTAACAAAAAATCTTGCCCGGAGAAACAGAATACAGGGCAAAATAATAATATTTATTCAACACGCGTGAGTAATATATAATTTCGGGGCCCTGCTAAATTCGGGAGAAATAATAAATTACTTCATGTTGACGCGTAGAGTGCTAATAATTAGCCGAAACTGTACGATAATGTATTACTGCATAGTTTCTGGACCAATAGGAACGCGGTAGCGATTTGTATATATGAAAACAGCATCGCAATTCAGCGAAAGTCAGGGCCATCTTGTGTGCATCGAGGGCGGTGGGTACGTCAATCAATGAAGTGATTTATTATTTCTCCCTCTTTTATCAGGGCCCCGATTACATATTACTCGTGCTAGTTGAATAAAGTATTATGTGCGACCATTGATCGAAGGAGAATATTCCACTCGCGTGTTACCGCACTCGCTATGCTCGTGCGGCAAGTTTCACGCTCATGGAATCTTCTCCTTCTCTCACTAGTCGCACAATATACTTTTATTCTATGAACGTTTCGGCACAAATTGTGTTTCCTCAGGATCTTAAAAAAAAATTGAAAAGAGCTTTGAAAGATCCCGAGGAAGAGGATATGAAACAATAATTGTTATTATTTTTCTTGTGTCCCATTTCTCTTAAAGCGTATTTTTTGTTGTTGTGTTGCAGCATTTATCATTTAGTTAAATGCGTTTCGGTGTTCTTAAAGTTCACGATTCACGATCCAAGACCGCAGTACGGTTTCGTCGGATGCGGCAATTGGACCGCAGCTAAACATGTCAGTCCGCAACGGTACAAATACTGTTGGTTGAATCGCTTATTTGATCGTGTATTCGATTCATTCGTGCAATTCTTGCACATTTCTTCGTGGATTTTCGATTGTATAAAACCCAAAAGTCTCTAAAAATATTTTTTTATCTGACATATTTACTCGTACTGCAGGGTCGTCTAATTTTCAACATAATTGTACCATCGCTTGCCAAAAGTTATCGTACTGCAGTCTTGGATCGTGAGTGCCGGGCTTTAGAAACGCTTATGTATGTGTGTTAAAATTTGATAAAAAAATAAATCTATTTTGTACAATCGTTAACATTGCGTTTTATCTTGTCCATTTTTATCTAACTGTTCCTTAAGCCCGTATTACACTAACAAAATATTAAACCTTGTAAAGTAAAGGCCGCTGCACACGTGGCTAGAAACGCTGCTAGATTTGCCTACTAGTTTTCTAGCGCTAGTTTTCTTGATTGCTGTTAAGTGCTCGCTTCACACGAGACTATTTTTCAAGCTTGTTTTGTGGATAGATCTGGTGCGCGCGCAGTGACAGTTCGAATATAAACACTGCAGAGCAAAACGTATCTGTTGTCTGACTCTGAGCAGAATGACACCATGTTGGTTTGTGGCTGTTTGTTCAAGTGTCCACGTGACAAGATACTGCTTCCCGATTGGTTTTTGCTCATACCTAGCAACAGATCTAGCAGGGAAAATAGCCCATGTTCTAATTTTAAAACCTGTCTTGCGAGCTAGCAGTGACGTCATTTCCAACATCGTATCCAGCCTACCAGCTAGCAGCGTTTCTAGTGCAGCGGCTTTGGCATTACGAAATTTGGCCCGAAGTTGGGCGCCAATTTTGTGATGTTATTGGGAAGTAAACGTTACGACATATCTTCAAAATAAAAGACGAACGTTGTGACAGGTTGTTTCTAGTAGTAACACTACAAAATGTGGCCCCACTTTGGGCGCCAATTTTGTAATTTTATTGTTACACCTTATCTTCAACAGGTATGCTACCAGAAAATTGACTTTAAATTAAAATTCTTATATAATAGGAAAATTTGACCGGAAACAATACTAATATCGTGAACTGTTTTCGTTTTCAAGGATTCACCACGTCATTTAATCGAGGATACGTCGACGAGGACCAATATTTGAGAAATATGTCGACTTTAGAACACAACGACGCTAGTAAATCTGTTAAATGTTACCAATGCAAGAAGTGCACAAAACAATATAAATACGCGCCGAGCTTGTCGAATCATCTGAAGTACGAATGCGGCGTCGAGCCGAGGTTTCAGTGTCCTCTGTGCTTTTCGAAGTTTAGAAAGAAATTCGGGACTCATAATCATTTGATGAAAGTACACAAAATACCCAAAAGTCAACTGAGCGATTTTCATATCAAACCGTTTTGAAACGACCGAAAAAAATGTCCCTCAAATTTAGAAGCGAATTAATCAAATTATGAGATAACAATTACATTTATTCAACTCATGCGCGTTATTCATGTTTTATCATGCCTAAAAACCGAACCCTAAATAACCATTTACTTGTCATAACTCAATGAAGATTCCTACTAGCTCGGCCATTGTGGAGTAATGAAAATAAACGTAACTATTTTCTGAGTCGTAACGAAATAGTAGGTAACAACAACTCCCTGTTGTTACCCATTGAGGCTAAAATTGAGAGGCCGAATATTTTCGACATGGAGTTTATTCATAACCGGCTAACCTCAAACCAAAACATTGAATCGTGCTGTTTGGTGCTGTTAGTATTGACAGTTTTTTTTATAAAGAAATAAATAGATATTTACATCTCATTAATAACAATAAATAAAACATGAATAACGCGCAATTGTTGAATAAAATTATGGGCGTAACTTGTAGGCTAAGTCATGACCTGTCAGCGCGATGAATGACTTAGACTACTAGTTACGCCAATTACTATAAGTTGGGCGATTGGTTTTTAGAAATGCAGGCGGCCAAAATGTTCACCCCTGTGTGCAGGCTCTCAAGGCCGGAGTTCTTCCTAAATTTATTTGAGGGCTTGTAGGTCCATTGGCATTTCCACCTAACGGTGGCAGCGGGCGAAGTGTTCTTCTAGGCGGTTCACAGGTAAGCGTGTCGATGATCTGAGAGTGAGTGTGCTTTCTACTCGGTCGTAGTAGAAACCACGGCCGAGCACACCGCCACCATTACCTGTGAGCCGTCTAGGACGCGTCGTCCGCTTTTGACGGCGTCTACCGCAAATGTAGACGAAACTACAGGTAGAAGTGCCAATGAACCACGGTCTACAAAAGCCCGTAAACCAAGAAATTTTGAGTCACACTTCGTTTCTGCAAGTATGACTATTTTATTAAATTTTAATTCATATTCTGAACGAACAAATAGTATGTAATAGTAAGTTTATGTATCTAGGATGAAATGCAGGTCATTCTGTAAGTGTTGAAACGAGCGGCAGCGAGTCTTAATGATCATTGCGTCGTATTTGTTGATTGAGGGATGCCAACTTGACCCTTCTGCATTTCTGAAAAGAATAACTAATTTTTGGATAGATTATTTTCAGAACTGCGAATATTTTTATATAAATTTAGCATGAGTTTTTTGTAAGTGTTTCTATAATAATAATTATGATTATTGTTACGAGATTAGAATTCTATTTAGCGAAAATTATTTAAGTTTTAAGGCGTATGTCTGTTTTGAAAATATTTTCAAATAAAATATTATTTTGTAAAAATCTGTTTTATGTTATTCCATTAAATAAATCCTATATTGATCTTGAAAACGTTGTTAGAATTATATTTAGTACTGACAAATTTCAAAATTCAGTACGTACTAGTGTCTTCCTTGTCTGTTTCCCGTGGATTAGAGACTAGTGATGTGCCGGATCGTTAAAAATGTATAACCGCGGATACGGATCTGAATACGGATATTTGGTTTCAAGATCCGCGGATACGGATCAGAATACGGATATTTGGTTTCAAGATCCGCGGATACGGATACGGATCTTAACTTTCTTAGAGTACGCAACGGTAAATATTGCACATCGACCTTTGGAAAGAGACTATCTGTTATGGGAAAAAGTTATTGAGCTCTTTAAGAGTTAACTCTCATAACAGATTGTCTCTTTCCAAAGATCGATGTGCAATATCTCATTATAAAGATAGTTGATTTAGTACCTTTGAGTTATGTACTATTAGTATGGTACTTACTCACTATGATAAATGTTTGCAATATAAAGGTGCCAAATACGATTTTAAAAAATAAAAAATAATCTGAATTAACAGTTTTTCATTATTACCTAATCACCTATTTATATAAAATTTCATCTATGAATTGAAAGTTAATAAGGTAAAAGATCCGTGAAAGATCCGCCAAAAACTAACGGATACGGATACGGATATCCGACACATCACTATTAGAGACATGACAATAAAATTTAGTGTGTATAATCCGCATAATGTGTTGCATATACCATGTTATTTAATTATTAATAAAAAGTATCCTAATAATTGTTTAATTTTATAGGAAATTACAACTTTACTAACACATTAGCAACTTCAGGAAACGTTATTTTGCTTAGAAGGGAGCCAGTTTTTGAAATAATGGACGACATAGACGACACAATTTTTTACAACGACCCGACGCTCATGACATTAAAGACAGAGGAAAAACCGTCACCGCAGTCGGAAAAGTCGCAAAAAAACCCGATAAAAATGCGCGTGAAAGCGCCGACCCGAATCGATCAAGTTTCCGCGACGTCGAAAACCGTCAAGTCACAAAATTCGGGAACAAAAGCCGATATCCAAAGTGAGGAAATCAAAGCGATCAAATCAGAAAAGGAGACGGCTGTCCAAGCCGACGAAGTTCCGACGGTGTCACAGAAGAAAGCAATCAAGTCGCGCAAGAAAGCCCTGAAATCGAAAAAGAAAGTCGCTAACCAGACTGAGCACGTTTCGACCGTGCCGAAATCTAAGAAGGACCATCATGGATACGTCTGTGACAAGTGCGGAGCGTCGTTCTATAGACAGTTCCATTTGACTCAGCATGCTCTCTACAAATGTTACAAATCCGACTTGAAGTTCAAGTGCGTTATCTGCCCGATGGAGTTTAAAAGAAACGGTAGTTTGGTGCGTCATTTAAGAATAAAGCACTCGATGAATTAATAACTCCTCTTCTAAAATCTAACATGGTTCGTTGTAAAATACCGAACAAAACTCTATAGCTGCGTCCTGACTTTGTCGATCGGCAATACCCAGTGAAAAAGCCACTTCGAAATCGGCATACGTCCACATAAATTTGTTTATTTAATTCATGCGCATTATTCATGTTTTATCATGCCTAAAAACCGAACCCTGAATAGCCATTTACCGACTGGTGACAATTACTTGTCATAACTCAATGAAGATTCCTACTAGCTCGGCCATTGTGGAGTAATGAAAATAAACGTAACTATTTTCTGAGTCGTAACGAAATAGTAGATAACAACAACTCCGTTGTTACCCATTGAGGCTAAAATTGAGAGGCCGAATGTTTTCGACATGGAGTTTATTCATAACCGGCTAACCTCAAACCAAAACATTGAATCGTGCTGTTTGGTGCTGTTAGTATTGACAGTTTTTTTATAAAGAAATAAATAGATATTTACAACATCTCATTATAATTAAAACATGAATAACGCGCAATTGTTGAATAAAATTATGGGCGCAACTTGTAGGCTAAGTCATGACCTGCCAGCGCGATGAATGACTTAGACTACTAGTTACGCCAATAACTATTTTTCAGTCGCGTTCAGTATTCGGATTCGACAAGATGAGTAGGGAGGAAGGTGTTATTTTTGTTACTACAAACACCGAATGCCGACCGAGATTGAGCCGAAACGCGGATCCACTAGGCATGTCGGTTCGGCTTCCTTTGATGTAGACCAACGGCGCGCGGGTTACGATCGACAGCGTAATGATAACGAATCATTACGCTGTCGATCGTAACCCGCGTCCACACTAGTGCCGATCGGCATAGTCAGGACGCAGCTTTAAGAGTATTCGTCCCTGCAAACACCCCCTGCACCCTTCATCTCAAATCTTTTACCCTCGCCTAAAAACGGTTCGCGCTCTCCCGACGCTATTTTTAAAGCTAGAGGGTTCTGGTAAACGCCAAATGAAAGACAAAGAATCGGACTACAAATCCTTCGGGCGAATTTTTTGAAAAACAGTTTCGCCTACGTGTGAAATATTACGTAACTTATTATTTTTTTCAAAAGTTTTTTCAGGAATTTTTTTTCAAAAAATTCGCCTGAAGGATTTGTAGTCCGATTCTTTGTCTTTCATTTGGCGTTTACCAGAACCCTCTAGCTTTAAAAATAGCGTCGGGAGAGCGCGAACCGTTTTCAGGCGAGGGGAAAATATTTGAGATATAGGGTGCAGGGGGTGTTTGCAGGGACGAATACTCTTAAACATTTAATAATCTCGACACCAGGCGTATAGTAGTATCGTTTAGACAAGATAGCAGCATAATTTCTGCGCACAAAGTTCGCGTCGGACTGGTTTATCCCAAATCTTCTTGGTTTCTAGGCTTGTAGGCCGATTGGCATTTCTACTTGACGTTTCGTCTACAACTGCGATGGGCCATTATCAAAGGCGATGTGGCAACGTGCCAAGTGTCCTTCAATGATAAGTGTGTCGATGACTTGACTAAGCGTGAGTGCGTTCTCTACTCGGTAGTAGTACTGTTTCCTAGTACGACCGAGTAGAAAACACTCATGTTTACCTGTGAGCCGCCACACCGTCTTCGATTATGATCTAACGTAGTTGTCAGATAGAAATACCAAAGGCCCACGTTCTACAAGTCCCGAAACCAAGAATTGTTGGTACAGTACCGGCCGTGGATATGACGGGTCTTTGTTTTCTGACCAGGGAAATTTTTTTGATACGACAAATCACGTCGCTACCGATCGCTTTTCCCCTCTTCTTCTTACGACTCAGGTTCCCCACCTTGCTACTATCTTCTCTAAGCGATACTACTCTACTACAAGACTGAGAACATAAATATTTAACGAGTGCAATAAGGAATACATCGCGACTGAGATAGAATACAAGCAGGACCTTCTAAATTGATTATCGTGAGTTTTTAAGGGATGAAAAAACAATCGATATTCAATTATTTTCACTACAGTGTTTTCCCTATGTTCTGAACCCTGTATGCAGTTAAACTTCTTCTAAGTCGAACATTTCTCTAAGTCGAAATTTACCAGGAATCTTGATGTTTTGTATCATTTTATTTTATGCATTTTTTACTTCGTAAATTGAGTTTTTTTATGTCTCTGTAAATTCGACTTAAAGAAAGTTTTTTTTCGGGAACGTTCAGCGGCTTCCGCTTGACTGATTTTGATACATATTTTTTTAATTAATCGTTTAACTTTTACTCTGTTCGATCATTTTTTTTTTAAATTGATTTTATGATAAATAATTTAGTCACTGTGTTAATTAGACGACGCGTGACGTCACTCAATTCAGTTGACGTCAAAAATGCTTTGTTGACACTTGGATTTCTCGTTCGATAAGAACTATAGCTACTATCAATAAACAAAATTTTTTGTGTAGCTTTAACGTACTGAGTGACGTCACGTGCCGTTTAAATAGCACAGTAATTTCAAAAAAATTATTACACTCATCAAGGGATCGTTTAATGTTACTCAGATTTTAGAGTTTTGCTCAAATATTTTCGATTTGCATAATAACAATGCAATGCAAGTACCCCATCAAAGATCTTTGTAATTTAATTTTTTAGGGTATTTTGTTCTGCAGCTCTGTACGGAATGTTGATTAATTTTTTATGATAATTGTATTTTGTAATAATCGAAGCGCGGTTTGTTTGTTTTTTAAGAAAATGAAAAGGAATTTCAATTTTATTTATATATAAATCAACGAGCAAAATTGACTCAGGCTATCGAGCCTTTAAATACAAATGTCTAATTTATGAAATCAATTTTGGATTTCCAAATTTAAAATTTATGATGAATGACAGTTATTTTATGCAGCGCACAGACTCACGCACGCGGTAAGCAGCTACGCACATGCGCTCGTGCTCAATCCGTTCGCGCTCTCTGCATTCGTTGCAAACTTTTGTGCGTGCGTGCTCAAGTCGCTTCATCCATTCGTGTGGTGTAAATATCTGAAAAGTCGGTTCAATAAAATAAGAAAAACACTTTCTAGAAAAGCGACATACAAAAACCCGGCTCAAATTGAGCGCGAACGCACGCGAGCGTTTTTTAGACGCGTGCCAAAAAAAATCGACACCACTCCGGCTCACGGTATGCACCGCTTAAGTCATTCGCGAATGTGTGGCAACGCATGCGGCAAGAGGCCACGAAAACGCCGTCAAGATTTGTATTCGAATGTGTGGCTGCTCAGCGCATGCGCGTGCTGGTCTGTACGCAGCTTTATATTTGAAAAAGCGATTTCTACTTATTTTATTATTGAACTTACGAGATTATAAATACCATAGTTACCCAAACTGAACGTAATTGCAATGTACTGGACTGTGTCAGAGAAGAGAGACTGTATAGAAGTTTAATCCTGTGTAATAAAGCGCAGTTCCCATCCCAATTGTCAAGATGGCAGTGCGGCGCACTCAAGCTTCAGGAACTCAATGCCAGGTGGCGATAATTAATAATTTCAGTTTCACATCCCAATTATTGTATTTTTCATAATTTTTTATTAACTAAAAAAAAAAATCAACACATATTGATGAATTTTTTTTTATTTTCTACGGGGTTTAGATAAACGGTCAAAACTTCTGAAGATGAGAGATGGAAATATTTGTACACCGACACTAAACCTCGATCGTTCTGCCATCTAACAGAAACAAGTGCAAACTAAAATTTCCGGCCACACTGTTTCATTAGAAAAACTTCTATACAGTATCTCTTCTCTGACTGTGTACAGTTTTTACGAACCATTAAATTTAACCACCAAATATTCACAGTTCAATGCATTGTTTACACTTTCAAGTAAATGCAACTATGATATTGTAAGTACATATTTTGTTGTTTAATTTTTTATGTTGAATTTTTTTACAGTTTTGTTTTTTATGTTGTTTTTTGTAAGAATTTATTTTGAAAATAAATATTGTGAAATTTAAATCACCGCTTTTATTTACATTATTCTTGTGCTGAACACATAATAGTAGATTATGTATCTAGTGCGTGAAATATTATTTTATGAAGCAGTGTGAAATTATTGTAAAACGAGCTCTGAGCGAATTTTAAAAGTCATCATATTAATCACACGCGAAATATATATACAATTATTTTTTGCATGTAGTGATAGAACGGTACCAAAAGTGCATGTTTATTGTCTCTGAACAGAACACACACTATGGCACTGTGTTTGTTCAAGTTGCCCACGTGACAAGATACTGCTTCCCGATTGGTTCTTGCTCATACCTAGCAAGAAAAATAGCCCCTGTTTTTACAACCTGTCTCGTGAGCTAGCAGGCGAGCCGGCAGTGACGTCATTTCCAGCTTCGTACCCAGCTTACCGATCAGCAGAAGTCCAAGCAGTGTTTCTAGCCTCGTGTGCAGCGCCCTTATACAGGGTGTCCCATTAAGAATGGGACACAGAACAACCGCAGATTCTCCAATTCAAAATAAAACGATTAAGCGAAATATGCTTAGATAAAATGTTACTCGTTTCCGAAATACGGGGTGTTGAAGTTGAAAACTGAAAAATTATTAATGTCCATAATTTTTTTAATACTTACACCGTATAATTTTACTCAAATCGGCACACTTGTTAAATATCATAAAATGCACCTAACAATAAAAAAAATATTCAAATCTTTGATTAACGTCTGATTAGAACTCTTCAATAAATAGTTCAGTACGCTCTACCAGTGGCGTACGGCAGGAGTAAGTAATGCTTGTACCCCTTCTAAATGTTACGCCGCTGTCTAAATTTTAATTTTGACTATAATTTTATTTTTTTTGATATTTTCTAAGTCAATAATGTACACTTGTTAGTTTGTTGTAAAATCATTGGTTTTCGAGATATTCGCTTTTTTTTAAGACAAAATTGTAAAAATGAATATTATTAATAATAATACAAATAAAAAGTACATGTCTATCTATCTTTAACTGCGAATATCTCGAAAACCAATGACTTTACAACAAACTTACAAGTGTACATTATTGACTTAGAAAATAACAAAAAAATTAAAATTATAGTCAAAATTAAAATTTAGACAGCGGCGTAACATTTAGAAGGGGTACAAGCATTACTTACTCCTGCCGTACGCCACTGGTAGAGCGAGTAACATTTTATCTAAGCATATTTCGCTTAATCGTTTTATTTTGAATTGGAGAATCTGCGGTTGTTCTATGTCCCATTCTTAATGGGACACCCTGTATAGTAGGTATTTTTCAAGGCCGCGATTGCGATTTGACAGTAAATGAGAGAGAGTGGTTGGTTTTGATTATTTCGCTGCCAAACCAAAATCTACTCTCGGACGAAGCCGGGTCGGAAACGAGTGACTAAATGTAAACACTCTTAGAATATAAGGTCACATCTGCAGCAGGTATTTTTCAAAGACGCGATCGCGGTATGACGTAATCTGTACTAATTTTTTCTGTGCTTTCTTTTCAGATATAAAATACGGCCTCGGAGATCCTTTGCTGTTGGAAGGATTCAACGACCGAAAGACTAAACTCAACACAGCGAAACTGTATTCGTCCTTTTTGTCGATGAGGAAACGTCTGTATCCTTGCGAAACCTGCGGAACCAGTTACAAGTACAGAAACCATTTACAGAACCATATCAAGTTCGAGTGCAATAAGGAGCCGCGATTTCAGTGCGAGATTTGCTTCAAGAAATTCAAAAGGAACAGCGATTTGCGCCGACATTTGAGAAAAATACACAAACTAGACATTCCGTTAATACGTAAAAAAATATAATATATTTTTTTAAATTTATTTATCGCTTTTAATTCACATTTTTTTATAGCCAAGCCAGGAACATCCAATGAATAGTATATTGTGCGACTAGTGAGAGAAGGAGAAGATTCCATGAGCGTGAAATTTGCCGCACGAGCGCAGCGAGTGCGGTAAAACACACGCGAGTGGAATATTCTCCTTCGATCAATAGTCGCACATAATACTTTATTCAACTAGCAGGAGTAATATGTAATCGGGGCCCTGATAAAAGAGGGAAAAATAATAAATCACTTCATTGATTGACGCACCCAACGTCAGTGTATAAACACAAGATTGCCATGATTTCGCTGAATTGCGATGCTGTTTTCATATAAGTATACAATACCGCCTACCACGTTCCTATTGGTCCAGAAGCTACTTGCAGTTTTTTTCATTATTTAGCGCTTGGGCTTGCTACTGAGTTTCTATTGGTCCAGAAAATTCATTATTACACTAGTGAAGTAATACATTATTTCTCCCACGCCAGAAAATTCATTATTACACTATAGTGAAGTAATATATTATTTCTCCCACGTTTAGCAGGGCCCCGAAATTACATATTACTCACGCGTGTTGAATAATAGTATATTGTGCGACTAGTGAGAGAAGGAGAAGATTCCATGAGCGTGAAATTTGCCGCACGAGCTTAGCGAGTGCGGTAACACGCGAGTGGAATATTCTCCTTCGATCAATGGTCGCACATAATACTTTATTCAACTAGCGGGAGTAATATGTAATCGGGGCCCTGATAAAAGAGGGAAAAATAATAAATCACTTCATTGATTGACATACCCACAATAAGATTGCCATGAGTTTCGCTGAATTGCGATGCTGTTTTCATATATACAAATCGCTACCGCGTTCTTATTGGTCCAGAAACTATGCAATTATTATTCATTATTGCACGGCTTCCGCTCGCTACTGCGTTCCTATTGGTCCAGAAAATTCATTATCGTACAGTACGGCTCATTATCAGCACTCTACGCGTCAGCATGAAGTAATTTATTATTTCTCCCGAATTTAGCAGGGCCCCGAAATTATATATTACTCACGCGTGTTGAATAAATTTATTTATTTTATTGTAAGGTACTTGTTCAAGTCTTAAAATTATACAGTGTGTTCATTGATAGTGGTAACAGTGAATAATTCTTGTATTCTACTAGACACAAAAGAAATTTTGAATAGTTTTTTATTCAATTCGAAATTTACTATCGGAAACTGCTGAGGTATAGTTTGTTGTACTTCAAACTTAACCGGAAATGGAGGTCTATCTTTTTACATTTTCGAAATTTCCTCTATAAATTCATATAAAGTTATCATAAGGTTACATAAGAAAATATTCGAGAAAAACGTTATCGATTTATTAATTAAATAAACTAATAATTATTATAATTACATTTATTACTGTTTAATTAATAAATCGATTACTTTTTCTCGAATATTTTATTATGTAACCTTATGATAACTGTATATAAATTTATAGAGAAAAAAATAGAATTTCGAAAATGTAAAAAAATACATGTCCACTTCCGGTTGAGTGTAAAGTATAATACGCGCCACGAATCTAAAAGGCTCGGAAGTTAGATGTGAATGCCCAGCTGCCCCCCTCTTGCTACGCGAATGATTGAAATGTATACAGAAAGCTTTGTACAACTACCTTATTTCGATTTCCTGGCTTTACTGCTGAACTGGTATCATAGATAAATATACAGGGTGTGTTAAAATTTTAAAAGTTCATTGGTGATGCTGTTTCAATAATAAAATTGTTAAAAAAATAAAACTTGGTTTTTAATTTTTATTCAATTACGGTACAATATTTTTGTTTCATTTTTGATTTTTAAATGAGCCTTTCTCTTTTATAGTAGCGCCTACGAGTTTATCGAATTGCGTTCGTTTTTTGACATCTGTGGGGACTAGGAAGTGGGGGGGGGGTCCCTGCCGTACTACTAGCGCTACTCGTGAGAACTGTTTTTGGGGAAAAGCATTGCCCTCCTTCTAGCGCAGTCGTGTAAAAAGGCTCATTTTCTCGAGAAATTAAATATGTGAACCACGCAGGTAAAGAAATAATTTTTCACGAAGTGACTATTCGTACGGTTACCGTATGAATAATATATAATTATTCGTACGGTTACCGTATGAATAATATATAATTATTCGTACGGGTACTGTATGAATAATATATAATTACAAAGCTATCTTGACATAATCAGTTAGGGTCTAGTAAGTAGCGTGCCTTGCTCTCACCCAAGAGGCCCGGGTTTGATTCCCAGTACCGGAATGAGTTTTGTTTTTACTTTTTATTTTTTTTTTTTCACTTTGAGACTACAACTTAAAACTCACATTTTCATGAAGATTGAAAACCACCGCTTTTTTTGATAAAGGGGTATTCGAATTGTCTCGCAGTTCGCAGTGAAACGGGAAGGGGCAAATGTTGAGTTTAAAAAAAAAACAATTCCGGGGTGAACGATAACGGGTTATGCGAATTAGATAGTTAATTGTTTGAATAGAACTGCGTTTTCTAAAAAATGTATATTTAATTGACAGTCAATTAAATATATATTTTTTAGAAAATCAGTCTCAAAGTGAAAAAAAAATAAAAAATAAAAACTAAAATCAAACTAAAATCAAACGTCGTAAAAATAATTGTATTTCTACGCCACAGTGTAATAAAACATTATAAGTGTGGTTACTGTTTAGTGCAAATTGCAATACAAAATGGTGCCTAAATGTTAATTATTTTGACGTTTGTGTGTGAATTAATTTAATTTCAGGCGTTTGTACAATTTTTTTTCTTGAAATAAAATTATTACAGTACCCGTACGAATAATTATATATTATTCATACGGTAACCGTACGAATAGATGCAGCCATAATTTCATCCATAAAAATCCATCTTTTGACGACCTCTGTATATGAAGGTTTATATTTAGTTATGCTTACTGGTTGCTTCTTAATAAAAACGCTTGTTTGTTTCTGACTTTCAAAGTTATTGTATTGAAATATTTTTTTAAGAATAAAATATTCGAAATACACGGTACACGTTTAGTACAGACGATAACGACCTACAAACTTGCAAGGCCGCTGCACACGAGGCTAGTTTTGCAGCAGAAACTTGTGCTGACTGGCGCGCTGACTGCGAAGACAGAAATGACGTCACTGCGGGCTCGAGTGCGCGATCACAAGATGAATTTCAAATTTAAAACCGGGATTATTTTTCTAGCTTGATGGTTTGTTTGTTTTGAGCACGTACCAATCAGGAAACGGTATCTCGTCACGTGGGCGAACACAAACACTGCGTCATAGCGTGTGTTCTGTTCGGAAACAATACACTTTTACTTTTGTTAACGCTCGTACTGTGACTGCGCGCGCACCAAACCCATAAACAAAGCAAGCTTCGTGTGAAGCAATCACCAAAACGAGCGCCACAGCACGCTAGCAAGAAATCTAGCGTCGTGTGCAGCGGCCTTGACTATTATTGGCCAGTACAGGGACGGCTTATATTTTCTTGTTTTTGACGCACTAAAACAAAGATGTTTTCGTATTTAAGTTCGCTTAAGTTTTTGTTGTGACAATCAAATTTTAATTGTCTAATTCTTTTTGTTTAAATATTTAATTGTAATTGTTTTCTGAATTAAAGCGCGACATAAAATTTATAATTGTTTTGTTAGTATTATTGTTAGCTATATTGATTTCCTATTGTTAAATATTATGTATATAAATGAAGCTTAAAAAATATAAATAAAATAATTTTTGATCAACTTTTTTTTCTGATGCGACCCAAAACAGTTAAACTTCTTTAGCGACATATCTGTTTAAAATTTTTAAAGAGGAAATGATTCAACGACAAACAAAAAAGCTGTTATTTTGACATTACAGACACTTCAATTTTTTTTAGAAACGATTTTGAGTTATAAGGCCCGGTACGAAAATTTTTATGAGTAGTAAAATTAAGTAGTGATGCATTAACGACCGTTTTAGTCAACGGGTAACGGGCCGACGCGAAACGGTTACCTTTGTACACGATCCGCTAACATAACGTGAGCGCGTCCGTTGTTATCGATATCAGTTCTATACTTGAAGAGCGAAGAAGTACGTTATGTCTTGCTTGTTTATTTTTGTAATTTTCTAAGGTCTTGTCCCAACACTGGCCTATTATGAACAAGGCTAATTAATAAATTCATATCAATATCAATTTTAAACTCCATATTCACAATGAGCAGCACAAGGTAGGTATAGGTAAAAACGTGCGCGCACATCTGTCGTCGTCAACAGACTTCTTACGTGGTTCACTGCATCGGACCGCCCGCCGTCGCGCCGAGGGGCGACGTGCGGGTATCCGTTGAGTTTTGTTGCAACGGTTACATGCCCGTCGCGTTAACAAACACCCGCACTAACCTGTTGAACACTGCGCGTCGGCCCGTCGCCCGTCATAAAAATCCGTTGTCGTTAACAAGAGGCCTTACGCTCCACCGCTTCAAGTGAGGCTTTACGCTCGTCCGCTTCAAAAGAGACAAATATATATATTTGTATAGGATTTAACGTGCGAAAGAGTGAGATGGAATACATTACACAGCGTATCTAAGGAGCTGACACGCACCTTTTTTTCTTTCCTTTCTTGGTGGCTTTATAAATAAACCTTACCAAAATTAATTCGTCTAATTCTCGATTCAAGTAGAGTTTATGTAAAAATTTATATTGAAACTGTTTTTCAGTGGTGCGACATCAGTTGAAAATAAACGAAAACGAATTAAAAAAGAAAACACGAAGACCATGCAAGAACTGTTACAAAAAAATGTCGGCAAATTTCGGTCGCACCTGGGCACGAAACAGGGTGCGTAAAGTTGCCACTTATTGCGGGGGCTGTGCCGGGGAACCGCATTTCTGTTTGGAATGTTTTAACTCGTTGCACTGCCCTTCGAATTTTTATTTCACCTCCTGATATTACTTCTTCACACGTAAAGTACTCAGTAATTTATAGGCTAAGAGCTAGTGAACATTTTTATCATTTGAAATTTTGTATGAAAACAGTTTTTCATTGCCAAAAAAAGGACTGTGGTCGTCAATTTTTCATAAATGCATATACAAGTTTGTGTAACTATTTTTTTTTCATATTTATTAAAGTTAAATAAAAGCTTTGTTCCGACCTCTCTGCAAACGTTAACCGAAACCTCACAGTCATTCTCAGTAGCTAAAACGAAACTGTTTGTTTATCGGTTTTGGAACGCGTTTTAGCTTCTGCGCATGACTGACGATTCTGGATTGGAACAGGAGTTATGGAACATTCACCAGGCGGTTTAACAGGTCCGAACTAAATTACAGGCGGCAATAAATGCGTTGAAGTGTTTCCTGCTGTTTGGTGTTTTTAAAAATATCGACAAATAATGTTGAACGTCAGACAGATCTGGAAGCTCTAACGTCCAAAATAGCGGAGTTTGTCCATTCTTCTTTTTTTTGTAAGAAAAGACAACCTTCCTCAAAAATTAAATCGGTAGAAATTCTTCACTAGCTCTTACCCTATTAGTTAATGTTTAACGGAAAGTGATTTTGGTAAATATACACTTTCGCGGTCACCTGGTTTTTTGGCTCTAGAAAATCGAAAAATCATCCGATTTCGATGAATTTTTTTTTTAAATTTTCGTTTTTATGGCGGATTTATGGAAAAAAATACGAAAATTGAAAAAATCAATATTTCTCACAGTTTCATGACTTTAAATGCAAAAAAAATTGACTTTCTACATATAATCCTTTATAACTGTTTCTGACGTCGTGGAATCAAGTTCGTATATTTTTTTTCGCAATCTATATAAAAAAATGAATATTTTGAAAAAAAAAATTGGTTGTCTGTAAAGTCGGTTTACGGACGAAAGTTTTACGTGATAACGTATTCCGTTATACATAACCTAAACCTCCCAAAATTTGGTTTCAATCCGCTTATCCTTGGTGTTGGAATGATAAGAAATGTCAAAAGTGACGTTTGCAACTGTCAAAGTATTATGTTCTAATAATAATTAGTTATTCCAATACTTAACTTAGAAGGCGTTGCATTTCACAAAATACTAATGTCAAAAAATTGAATTAAACATTAGAAATGCAGCCGTTTTCATGTTGCATTTATACAGCTATTTTTCTATATAAATTTGTATAAAAAAACTGTTTAGGCAAATTCTGTTATACGAAATCTATGTAAAATGTTCTCCTCTTTCGTTTAAGACTGGTTTCAAACCGATCTGATTTAAATTGAGCGAGAAATTAGCAAAAAGCACGCACAGGGTCAGGCGGAACGTTACGCGTTACGAACGTTAGGAACGTTAGGATTTAGGAACGTTACACTTTTTCGTGCGTTTTATCAATTTATAAGATTGGTGTTTCATCAATTTATAAGACGTTATCACGTCAAAAATTTTCAAAAAGGGGCAAATGTGGAGTTTTTTAAAAAACAATTCCGGGGTGAACGATAAACGGGTATGCGAATTGTAATTCCGGGGTGAACAATAAAGTGGTATGCGAATTGTAATTCCGGGGTGAACGATAAAGGGGTATGCGAATTGTAATTCCGGGGTGAACGATAAAGGGGTCTGCGAATTGTCTCGCAGTGAAACGGGAATGGGCAAATGTGGAGTTTTTAAAAAAACAATTCCGGAGTGAACGATAAACGGGTATGCGAATTGTAATTCCGGGGTGAACGATGAAGGGGTATGCGAATTGTAATTCCGGGGTGAACGATAAAGGGGTATGCGAATTGTCTCGCAGTGAAACGGGAAGGGGCAAATGTGGAGTTTTTAAAAAAACAATTCCGGGGTGAACGATAAACGGGTATGCGAATTGTAATTCCGGGGTGAACGATAAAGTGGTATGCGAATTGTAATTCCGGGGTGAACGATAAAGGGGTATGCGAATTGTAATTCCGGGGTGAACGATAAAGGGGTCTGCGAATTGTCTCGCAGTGAAACGGGAATGGGCAAATGTGGAGTTTTTAAAAAAACAATTCCGGGGTGAACGATAAACGGGTATGCGAATTGTAATTCCGGGGTGAACGATAAAGGGGTATGCGAATTGTAATTCCGGGGTGAACGATAAAGGGGTCTGCGAATTGTCTCGCAGTGAAACGGGAATGGGCAAATGTGGAGTTTTTAAAAAAACAATTCCGGGGTGAACGATAAACGGGTATGCGAATTGTAATTCCGGGGTGAACGATAAAGGGGTATGCGAATTGTAATTCCGGGGTGAACGATAAAGGGGTATGCGAATTGTCTCGCAGTGAAACGGGAAGGGGCAAATGTGGAGTTTTTAAAAAAACAATTCCGGGGTGAACGATAAACGGGTATGCGAATTGTAATCCCGGGGTGAACTAATTTTTTTCATAAATCCGCCGTAAAATGGAACTTTTTGAGACCGAGATCATTGAAATCCATCTATTTTTCGATTTTCTAGAGCCAAAAAACCAGGTGACCGCGAAAGTGTATATTTACCGTGATTTTTAATAAAAGTTATTGAAGTTAAAAAATTGGAATTCTAAATTCTATCATAGTCCGCGCACACCTATCAAGCACAGGCCAGCATAGGACGAACCTGCACACCAAACCGACACGGACCAGCAACTTCTAGTGCGGGTTTCGTGCGCGACAAAATTAATTAATGAAAACGACACATCGCCAGCACACTAAGATTGGTCCAGCACGGCTAGACAAAAATTGCAGGCGACCGACTCGGTTGCAGGTGCTAGTTCACCTTCACTAATAGGTTTTTCTGACCCGTGCTCTGCTGGTCGTGATGGATAAGTGTGCGCGGTGTTTTAAAATTAAAGAAGAGGAACTAATGTTAAAGTAAATAAAATTGTCGACCAATTTTTCTCAGACCGAACGATATATTGACAAAAAATGATAAAATTACAAATCAATATAACACAAGATGACGTTTCGATCCGGATTTGGATCTTCTTCAGAAATATCTAAAAAAAAATTAATTAATATTAAGTTATTTATTAACTAATCGATTGTACGTAACATTGAAAGTTTGAAAGATTAAAAAATAATGAAAAAATAATATCTTGTGTTATATTGATTTGTAATTTTATCATTTTTTGTCAATATATCGTTCGGTCTGAGAAACATTGGTCGACAATTTTATTTACTTGAAGAGTTCTATTCAGACCTTAATCAAAGATTTGAACTAATGTTAAAATTTAAGTAAATTACTGAATTGTTTTTCCATGTTAAAAAATGTTATTTTTCGTAGAAAACTTTGACGATGCTGTGATCAAATTTCGTATTGCTAACTTTATTGACAAATGTTATAAAATAATGTAAAAACATATTTTAATAAATAATACATTTTTCATCTACTTCACAAAGTCTGTTTTCTGTTGACGCAAACACCTTTTTTCATGCTCAAGAAAACTCAAGCCGTGTGTTTCGGGACCACAGAATTTAAAATAATTACTAAAAAAGTATATACAAAGCAGGTAAAACATGTAAGTAAGGTATGTATATTGTTGTGAATTTTTGCGACAACATTAATACTTAAAGGACACTGTGAAAAAAACAGGAGAGCTTGTTGGTCCGACATTTTTTATAACCCGTTCCCTAATTAATTTTTCAAAAGCTAGCCATGACTGCAAAATTTTCGGGGCTGGGGGGGATTAAATCTGTGAGACCTCTTCGGATACATTGGTCACAAAAAATAACTTAAATGCAATTTGTGCATTTTTAACACTCTTTTATTAACTTCACTAGTATGTATTAATGGAATACAATAATTTATATAACTATTTATACATATATAATTTATTTTAAGTAAGGATATTGTTAAAATATCGCTAAATTGTGATAATGTCGAATACTAATGTTCTCGAAAAATAAACACAACAGTGTATAAACAAATATAATTCAATTAGGGTTATAGACTCCAGATCCATAAAAAGAGAAGGGTTATGTGTTTGGAACGTGTTTGACTGTGAAATAAAAGCTCTTTAATGGATGGACCGATTTTGATACAGTGTACTTTATACGCCAAAAGGCTTTTTGTGGAAAAGATTAAAAAAATCAAAAATAAATAAACGGTAGGTAAGAGTACGATAACCTGCTATGCAAAATATCCACTGGAAATTCACAATTATTGTTTTATAAACATATAACAGCGTTATTGGTCGTTTTAAGTGCGGAAAATTAATTTTTAAAAATTAATTTAAAAAAATTAAATATGGTATAGTAAGTTGATTTAGAGTATATTATTTACTATAGCGATCGCTATCTTGTCTCATATAGTGATAAGAAAAGAGAAAGTTATACATATACCTGTATCTATGATAAACAAAGATAGAAATATCAATTGGTTGGAATGAAATACAATTGAACGTTCAGGGCAGAGTCGTATTTGGAAATTTTAATTTATAAAACGAATTTTAAATTTAAAACTCACTGTTATCGAACTGGACCCTTAATAAACTAAATCCAACTACAAAAAAGTAGAAAATATACTTCCACTGTGAAGAAAACTTTTACCCGACCACTTTTCATGTTGGAAGCTCGTTTTCCAATTTTTCGTAGTCGGGTTTTTGTTTTTTAAACTTTAATTTTTACTGTGAACTTTTAAGTTTTGGAAATACACTCGCTTTCATTAGTTAACGTTCAGTTAAGTTTCTTTTTTCCTGAAATCAATTATTCGCGGCTATCATCCGCCATCTTGGATTGGTGGTGACGTTCAATGCGCGCGTCACCAAGACGAATCGATAGACGCCTTGTCAAAATCGGTTCAGCATTTTAGAAACTTCACGCATACCTGTTAAAAATCATGACCCTTCCTCTTCCGAAGTTAAGTAAAAAACAGACAACGAAAACGTTAAAATGTCTAATGATTTTAAAAAAATGGCCACCTTAAACTACTTGAATTATATTTGCTTTTCGTACATAATTTGCTGAGAAAGAAAAAAAAAACATCACTAACAATCACTGTTCTGTTTTTCAGCGTCGACTGAAGAGAACAGCCGTCACAGTTTCGTGCAACGGCACTACTCGACGGCAAGCAACGATGACGTCGGCCATTTTATAATCGGTCAAGATGGCGGCGTTTCCGTGCCGGCGGCGCCGACTGTTGTCGTTTGGGCGCGGACGGCGCAATTCGAATGCGACAAATGTCGTCGAACTTACAAATACAAAAGGAATCTCGAATATCACAAGCGATACGAATGCAATTTGGCGCCGTCGCTTCAATGTGAACACTGCCCTAAAATGTTTAAACGCATACGAGATCTCAGAAGACATGTAAACACCGTACATGCTTAAAAATTATAGACATTGAAAACACTAAACTATTATCTATAACTTTTTTCTTGACATATGTTTCGCTAACCACTATAGCCTAATACTAGCCTATTAGCCTATAGATACTTTTTTTTCTGGGGGGAGGGGTAAAGCAAAAAAAATCAATATTTTTTAAGTTCTATTAATATCACACAAGAATACTCACTAAGGAAGGGGTCAAGCAAAATATTAATTCTCAAACTAATTTTACAAATTCCTTTTCAAAAAGTATTTCAAAATTTTATTTTTTAGCCAGGTATCTATTTATCTATTACTTTCAGTAGTGATGTGCCGGATATCCGTATCCGTATCCGCGGATATCCGAGGGAGAAGAAAGACCCGTATCCGTATCCGTTAGTTTTTGGCGGATCTTTTACCTTATTAATTTTCAATTCATAGATGAAATTTTATATATATAGGTGATTAGGTAATAATGAAAAACTGTTAAATTCCATTAAGATTATTTTTTATTTTTTTAAATCGTATTTGGCACCTTTATATTGCAAACATTTATCGTAGTGAGTACCATACTAATAGTACATAACTCAAAGGTACTAAAAAACTATCTTTATAATGAGATATTGCACATCGATCTTTGGAAAGAGGCAATTCTGTTATGAGAGTTAACTCTTAAAGAGGTCAATAACTTTTTCCCATAACAGACAGTCTCTTTCCAAATGTCGATGTGCAATATTTACCGCCGCGTACTCCAAGATACTTAAGATCCGTATCCGTATCTACGGATCTTGAAACTAAAAATCCGTATTCAGATCCGTATCCGCGGATATACATTTTTAACGATCCGGCACATCACTAATATCAGTTTTATTTTTTTATTATTATGATCCTGGGGGGATAATTACCCCCTTTACCCCCCATACTCAGGTGATGATGCTGATATTGTCAGCGAAACGTGTTTATATACGTTGAGAAAACAGTGTTCGGCGATTTTTTGTTTTGATAGTTATTTCAGTATTTTCACACCGAAGATTCCGAAGACTTTCGCATGGATAAATATTTTAGTTCGGATATGTTCGGGATTCGAATGTACAGTTCCGATTTTGCGATCGGCGTTAATTCGGGATTCAGGGCTTCAATTTTCGGTAATAATATTTTAGTCGAGATATTTTTGAGATATATTTAGGTAGGTACTAACTTTGTTCCTGTTTCCAAAGAATAACTTTCGTTGTGTTAACTTCGGCGTTTTTGAATAGTTTCTGAGTTCATCGCGCGATGCGCAACACAAAGAGGTATTTACATACTAGATACAAAAAACGCTATTATTGTACAAAATTTCCTTTCATTTTTAAGAAAAGAAAATCCCACCGTTGATAAATGTTACGATTATCCGCGCTTAATTTGTATTTCTAGTTACCAAAAAACCAAAAAAAAAAAAGCTTTAAGGCTAGTTTTATCAAGCTTAAACCTGGACAACCAGCATAACACGGAAAAAAACAAAGTCTGTCCGTGAAGATATTTAAACAGAGTAGCTCACATAAGACCAGCACCTGCAACCAGCAACGACCGTCAGACGGTTGTCTGCAATTTCTGTCTAGTCGTGCTGGACCGACGGTGTGATGTGTCGTTTTCATTAATCGATTTGCATCGATAAAACTACTCGAAAACTGCACATTACGATCCCTGCACTGAAAGTTACTATTTTTGTGCATGGTCCAGGCTCTAGTGTGTGTGATATCGTGCAGGTTGTAGGCCTGTACCGTGCTGGTCGTGCAGGTTTATGCTTGATACGTGTGCGCGGTCTTTTAGAAGTGTAAAAGCTTATTTATGACGTATTGAAATTTTATTTATTTTTAAGAGAAACTCTAGAGAGAATATTATTTAAGTAATGTTAGCCAAATATATTGTGATTTTTTGTTGTTTAAAAAAAATATATTTTTTTGTTGTTGTTGTGCAATATTTGTTATTATTTAATTTATTAAAATATTATATTTATATTGTATTAAGTAGAGAAATTATTTAAGAAGCTGTATTTCTTTTTCAAAAAAGAATGATTGATTTTATTAAAAGATTCTTGTTATAAACTATTTTAATTATTTTGTTATTAAAATTATTTTGTTTTAAACTGGATAGTCAATACAATAATAATAAAATGAAGACGCATGAATAAGTTGCATACATTACGCTCGAAAAACATTACCCTCTTTCTGAGGCAGTCGAGTGAGAAAAAGAAGGTTTGTGTGATGCATTTTCCAGAGGTTCTCAAATTTTCACGTTCGCCAGAAAACCAAATACCAACATAAATAGTTGGTTTTCATTGAACTGCTTGTATTATTTCGTTGTAACGTGGGTGACTTTATGGTAGATATTACAGAAAACTTCTATTTTAACGTTTAAAATAGTATTTCTTTGTAGACTTATGAAGTGGAAAAATTTGGGAACGCCTGGTGAAATTAATAATATTCATATAGGTCCATTTTCATATCCAATTTTAAGTTTATAATTTTACACGTTGGTTTTTGTGATGAAAAACTAAATGCAGGAAAAGACTTCTAAAAAAATCCTAGGAGGAAAAAGGCCATTTTCCAAGGAGACCATATTAATAAGTTTTTATTTAATCTTTTCACGAAGCGTTCATAAAGCTGAGTGTGTATTGTGCTGTGCAATGCTTCGTGACTCCTGAGCATGGCATGATGACAGTTCACGCCTCTGCAGTCTGCACTCTTGTGTAGTGCGTACTGTCTACTGTCGCTCCTTTGAACGACTCGCTCTGAGCGATTCTTTTTAGTGAGAGCGTACGGAGCCAGCTTCCAATAAAGAGTCATGTGGACACATCACTATGCCAAATATGACAGACTTAAACGTGGATATATGACCTTGGACTGAACGTGTGACCTTCAAAAAAGGAAATCTCACTAATATAAAACGTTTTGATATTTCAGGTGAGCCGGTGTTTGTAAAAACGGAACCCGAACCAAAAACTCTGACCGAACCGATAATTTACAAACCGTTGTCCGGACAGTTGAACGTCGAAATCGATCCACAGAAACGATTCACGTGCGACTCGTGCGGCCAGTGTTTCGGTCACCAGAAAAAACTCGCCGCTCACGCGAAATTCTCCTGCGACGGCAAGTTGAGAAAGTTCGCGTGCGAAAAGTGCGGCAAATGTTATAAGTACAAGAGAAATCTCAGAGATCACGTGCTGTTTGAGTGCAATAAGGAGCCGATGTTTGCTTGCACGAGATGCTCCAAGCGCTACACAAGGAATACGACCCTGCGCAAACACTATAGGCTCGTGCACAGAAAGTAGATTTCGTTCGCGCTACCGAAACAGTGCCGCAAAGAGTAAATAGTACAGTAGAAACTCGAAAACTCGAACGTCGTTCAGCCGTCAGAAATTACACTGAGAGCGAAATAAATATTTTTTCTTTATACCTCGATCGAAAGTACGTACTTTCGTCCCTTATAGCAGGGACGAAAGTTTGACATTTACTCCCTGTTATTTATTATATTGAATGACAGCGGTAACCCTAGTTACGAGTATAAATACGCATGAGAAATTTTTTCCTGTCGCCGTTTTCACTGGGAGTAAATGCCAATATTTCGTCCCTGCTGACGAAAGTACGTACTTTCGAGCGGATATGAAAAAAAATCGTATACACCACACGGGCCTTAAAAGTTGAAATCTCGGCCCTGCACGTCATGAGCCCGAGGCGAAAATTCAACTTTCGGCCCTTGTGATGTAATATAGGTACTATTTCTTTATACCTCGGTCGAAAATATGCACTTTCGGCATCAATTTTAAGGCAGAAACAGTTACGCATTGGTGGGATTACACGCACTGATGCCGGAAGTACGTACTTTCGACCGGCTATAAAGAAAAATAGTTTTCATGTACACTGCTCCATGAGACTGCCGCCAGCCAATAGTCGCGAACAGCTGTCATTCGTGTTTATACGTGTAACCTCAAAGCTGTTTGTTTGGAATTTATCTGTGTTTTTATGTAATTAATTAATGAATGTAATTAATTAGCGTACTTTCGACGACAGAGGTATGAAGAAAAATAGTATACACCACACGGGCAGAAAGTTTTTTTTTTTTTAATGAGGCTTCGGCAGCAAGCAATCAAATAGGTTGCTGTAAATAACGAGGGCAGAAAGTTTGAGAGCCTTGAACTGCACGTGCAAAAATCTCAAACTTTCTGCCCTTGTGGTGTAATATAATATTTTTGTTCGCGTCAAACCAATTTTGTTTGATCCAAATAAATTATAAAGATCCAACGGACGCAACCAAATATTAATTTTTTTCAGTGTAGCCATTCCCTTCCGCCGGAACCCAAACGACTCTGTATCTAGAATTATTTTAACTCGTTAACTCGAACTAAATATGATTTTCCTACGAGATACTGTGAACATACATTATTACGCTCTTTAAGTCGAAGTCTCAGTTTGGCGAACTCTGTATCTCGAAGTAAGCGACGTATACACTATAAAGAGTTGAAACTTGCTAGCTTGAAGTAATAAAAGCCTCGGTTTTTTAAACGTTTAAAGTTCGAGTTAAAGAATTTCTACTGTACATTGCTTAGATGTCGCGGCATTCGTAGAAAGTTATTTGTTTTTCGTTGCCATGGTTACGCCACAAGAATAAATAAAAGCCAGAAGCATAACGTCGGAACGGTGCCTACCGACCGATTCGTGACCTTGGTTCCAGTCACTTCCAAGTAAAAGATGACTTTTTTGCTTTTCGACAGGCGTATACCTATACGTAGTTAATTTATAATTCGCTGTAAATCTTCCAACACTCGAGACGGTACATAATTGGCCATTTCAGGATAGAAAATCGAGTTAATAGAACACCGAGGTCTTAAGTATGAGTAAAGCTCGCGTGACAGAATGTTATAAAGCTGGTTATTCATTTATTCTTGTGGTTACAATACAGTTTTAAGTTGATGCTTTTTTTTACAGCGTGTAAAAATCAAATAGACGAGCAAATATTTCAAATAGTTTTTTTATCAAAACTCAAAAATAAGAGAGAAACAGCCTTTCGAAGTTTAAATAAATTTTATTAAATTTTCTTTAATTTTGAGGTCGGTCCTGGGGTTATATTATGTCACTATGGAAGTTATTATTATCTCTCAAAAACAGAACAATACACATGTTTGTTTCAAATAAGCACCAACATACTTGATAATAATAACATATTTCCATAGTGACATAATATAACCCCAGGACCGACCTCAAAATTAAAGAAAATTTAATAAAATTTATTTAAACTTCGAAAGGCTGTTTCTCTCTTATTTTTGAGTTTCGATAAAAAAAAACTATTTGAAATATTTGCTCGTCTATTTGATTTTTACACGCTGTAAAAAAAAAAAGCATCAACTTAAAACTCACCCTGTATATTTACCGCTGTAAACGGTCCGAAATCGAATAAAAGAGTTTGACTTCGAAACCAATGGATTAATTCGATTTCTTTCAGATTTTCGCTTTATTTGCGGGAGCCATTCAACGTTATTATTTTTGTAAAATAAGTCTGCTATAATTTTTCTTATAGCGTGTTTTCAAAGTTACCAATTTACCAATTAAAGTTATTGTATAGTTTTCCACCGATATTTAGTTATAAGTCTTCAATAAATAAAATTATTGAAGAGTTCTAATCAGACGTAAATCAAAGATTTTAATCATAAGTTCTAGATTGTGGCTTACTGCTGTTTCAAATATGAAAATCAAACAGCGGTACCGCTTTTTAAAGCACCATCGTATTTCATTCTGTTGTACAAAACCCAAAAAAAAAGGTTGCTATTATATCAACACTTCACGAGAAAAAATTGACTAAAATTCCACAAACAAAAGTTTCTATAACTTGCACTGCTTATCAAAAACAATTTGAATATCGCACTTTTGAAGTATTGATATAAGAAACACGTACGCGATTGTTTTTCGTACAAAAATACCATGTGTTCAAAAAGTCTTTAAGTTCTTGGCACTTATGAATTGTCAACCGCGTTGTACCGGCTTCAAACACTCTCAAACGTTACTTTTATAATAATAAATTTATTTCGTTGACTTAAAAAATTGTGGAACATATAAGTGGTTCGATGTAACTTGAAAATTTTTTGAACACTCGGTACAATAATCCATTGTTGTTATCGTTTGTTGTTTTTTTTTTTTTAATATTCTGGTGACTGTATTTAATGTCGAAAAAATGTGTTGCTAATTCACAGAGTTTTTGTTAATTTATTAAATAAAATAATATCGATTAGATGCGTTTTTTTATTTATTTTTAATAATAATCCGTTATGAAAAGTATACCATTATTTTATATAAAAAACACCGTTATAGCATATATCTCTTCTGCGCATTCGCCGATTTTCCCCAAAAACAATAGGGCTCTTCATATTTGCATACCATACGTTTGTACATGTACGTTTTGCCGCACCGGCCGCAGTTGAAGGCGCCGCGGCTTGAACTATGACTCGACGGGTCTGAACCTGAAAGTCAATCGATTAATGTTAGTCGATGTTTCGTTTGTTTATTTCTGACAGATCCATAAAACAAAAGAGCGGCTGATTTTTTTTTATTTTCAAAATATTTCCGAAACTATAAAGTTTATAAAAAAATTTTTTAACGAAACTTTCTTGAAAAAATAAATAGAATAATAAGCCGTTACAAAAAGTATACCATTATTATAAAAAAAACACCGTTATAGCATATTTCTGTGCATGCGCCGATTTTTCCCAAAAACAATAAGGCTCTTCATATTTGCATACCAAACATCCTCCCAAAATTTGGTTTCAATCCGCTCATCCGTTTGACCTGTATCGTGTTCACAGACTAACAGACGCACAGAGTTTTTTCAAAAATATGTTTTTTGGATTCGGGGGACCTCAAAACGGGAAGATATTGTAAAATTATTGAAAAGTGATTTTTGACCCAAACTAGTGTCATTCCCCACTTGTGGGGTGGAATGGTAAAAGAGAACCGATAATAATTTCGTATAAATTTTCAGGCGAATACTCGTACGCTTACGCCGCGTGCAATTGCGAGCTGCTCGGGGTAATCAATTGTCCGCACAAATACGTCAACATAATCAGTCCGTCCGGAGTATCTGTGGATTCCGCGGACACGAGGATATCTCCCGGAACGCATATCTTACCGGAAACGATGACGTCCGACACCGGAAGTGAATATAAGTGTGAAAAATGCGGCGCCGAGTTCGAATTCAAGCACCATCTGACGCGACACATCGTTCAAGTTTGTCGAAAGTTGTTGATGTATTCGTGTCCAACTTGTTCGAAGAAATACAGGAGCGTCCACACGCTCTCCGTTCACATTTTTAAAGTTCACAAAGACGTTGTTCAGATTAAACAAGAAAATGTTTAGTTTGTTTACTTTCGGAATTATGGATCCTTTATTTATGAGACATGAGGGGGCGTTCACAAATTACGTGAGGCAAATTTAACGATTTTTCGACCTCCCTCCTCCTTGGTGAGATTTTACTCGACGATCCCTCCTCCCCTCTAATCTCGCGTGAGATTTTTCAAAATGCGTATTTTTAATGTAAATACGTAAACCTGTGCTTGTTTGCGTTCGATTTATTAAAAAAAAACATAATTTGCTTATTGAAGGAGATTTATTTGGTTGAGGAATAATATATTTCGAAAAATATATTTTAAAAACGTTTTAGAAACGTTGGCCAAACGCGATACTCTGGTAAAGCTTATTTATTGTTCCTCAACCAAATAAATCTCCTTCAATACATATTTTTGGAACAAAACTTCTACTAATAGTTTGCTTAATCATATATATTAATACGCTAAGGTTAAAGATGTTTGCCTCCCTTTTTAGAAAAAACCTCACAATTTCTCCACATAAATTATATATCATTTTACAGATAATTGCTTGCTCTACTGACATCGACAACTAAAAAATGTATTATTGCATTTGTTTTTGTAAATCAATTAAAATACAGCAAAGCTGAACAACGTCTGCCATCTGACGGCTTTAATTCTGAAACAACGTCAACACTTCGATCTGTCATCTGACCTTCATATTGTAATACAACAGACACAGTACTGCATACTGTCATCTGACGGCTTTAATTTTGAAACAGCGAGCAACGCTGAACAACGTCACAGCAATGCTGCATGATGCCATCTGACGGCTTGGCTCAACGCTTTTGCTACTTGCGCCTCTATATGACAATTTTAGTAAAATATTTCTTCGATCTGTCATCTGAGCTTCATATTGTAATACAACAAAAAGAAGAACGTTATAAGCAGTGTGCAAAATTAGAAACGAATTGAATACCTGCAATCATATTTAAAAAATAATTTTGTAAAGTGATAATTATTATACTTATTTAGTGCGAATAATTCGCACAGGTCACACTAGTTTTTTAAAAACGTTTTAGAAACGTTGGCCACACGCGATACTCTGGTAAGCCCCCCCCCTTCACCTCTACGTGAGATTGGGTGATGTTCTGCTCGACGCCCTCCCCCTTAAACGCCTCACGCAATTTTTGAACGCCTCCTAATCTAAAATTATCATTATTAATCTGTTAATATAAAAATGTTAAATCCTAGAATTTTTTATTTTATTATATTAATATTTAAGTATATAAATATATATTATGTATAGGTATGTATTATATTTCACCCAGCCGATTTTGAAGTACAACCCAGCGTATTTACATGTTTTTAACAATTATTATTGTTTCGAATTTTATTAATGTTCAGAATTATTTTTTGAACTTATTTAAAATTCGAATGATTAAATGATTCAGTTTTTAGCGCTAAAAAAATGCACTTTTGTTGAATTTCAAAATCTTAGGGGCACATATGATTCGGAAATAAAGGCGGGAAAAACTCTACAAATCAAATAGACTTCAATAATTACTATCCTAAAATACGAACAAAATTTCGTGAATAATAAATCGTGTCTGTTGCCGAGTGCCGATCCAGTTTTCATAAGACATAGGTGCCCTCGTTCCGCTGGCTAATAGTGGGGGATGATGTCATCCAGCGAACTGTCAATATTGATATTGCGTAGTAGTAACAAAAATATTAGGAGCACTGTGGTTTGAATCTAATAAAAAATATAGAGAATAGTTACTTCTTACCACAACATGTTTATTAGTGGATGTACATTTCGAGAGCTATGCTCTCATCTTCAGCAATACACTAAACTAAGTTCATAAACAAAAATCTTTACATTATACCTGTAATTGCTATATAATGTAAAGATTTTTGTTTATGAACTTAGTTTAGTGTATTGCTGAAGATGAGAGCATAGCTCTCGAAATGTACATCCACTAATAAACATGTTGTGGTAAGAAGTAACTATTCTCTATATTTTTTATTTGCGTAGTAGTAGTTGATAAAAATACGGATGATCCGCCGACTGACGTCATTCATGAACGAGGTAACCTGTGTACTTCTGAATGACCTTGATTATACCCTCGTCTTTTTTCGCCTCTATGTCTTAATCAGCCGGTGTACTTATACAAAATGGAAGAAATATTATCGATGTTATGTCTTATTTAAATTTAATTTATTTTTTCAGATTTTTTTGGTGTTTATATTTTAGTAATTTATATTATAATTTGTTATCGATTTACGTCATTAATCAGTATTCATTTTTACCAGTATTATTACTCTAAAACGCGCTTTAGAACTAGGTGAGTAATTTTTGTTTGAAAAAAGAAAAGGAATATTTAATTAAATTATATCTAATATAATTGCTATTGAAAGTTGTTTTATTTATTTATTTTATAGCCATAAATTTATAATTTTAGAAATGCAAAAAAATAATATTTTAGGAACCCCTTCCCATTAGCGGTTCCTAACCAGTATATTTAACGTGACTCACGGATATTTTTTTAAATTTGTGTTAGAATACAATAAATATCCTATTAACATGTTTTTAATCAAAATAATTTTTTGAACTTTGTTTTTTTACTCAGTTTTCGCGACCCCTTTGTTGAGACTTTGCGCCCCCGAGGGGGTCGCGACCCACACTTTGAAAAACACCGATCTACGCACTAATATTGTAATGAGGCAAAGTTTGTAAGTTTGGATGTAGGAGGTAATCTCCGAAACTACTCATCCGATTTCAATTTTTTTTTTCACCAATATTTAGAACGGACCTTCAGGATAGACACAGGCTATATTCGCTACGGTATAGTTCGTAAGACTAAATTAATTACAGTAGGATAGCTATAATGTTTCTAGCAGCCAACAAACGGACACGAAACCGTTACGCGCATGCGCAGTAGCTAAAACGAAACATTCGGTTTTCGAACACGTTTTAGCTACCTGCGCATGACGGTGACGGTTTCTTGTCCGTTTGCTGGCTGCTTCGAACATAGCTATAGCTATTCTAGTTTAGTCTTAAAGTACTAACACACGATCGAACTTGGTACGGAGCGGACAGCGGATATGGTCCGCTCCGTACCAGATCTGCTCGTCTGCGTGTGTATAGAAGTACGACAAACTTGATACATATAACCGTATAACGACGCCATTATAATTCAAAACGTTGTGCAACATGGCAGAGATTTTGACAGACCGCGAAGTTCTTCGACACAAGGAGACTGACAGATTCGGTCGTCTGTTGCAACCAGCGAACTTGATCCGCCGTACCATGTCCGTTGTCGGCCCGTACCAAGTTCGATCGTGTGTTAGTACTATTACGAACTATACCGTAGCGAATATTTTAATAATACTAATTATATTGTTTTGTTTTCAGATTTAACGGAAGCTCTGTTCGCTATCAGTGAATTAACGGAAGTAGTTAGAGATCCGGCGCGAAAATTCGTCTGCCCAGAATGTGGCAACGGATATAAATATAAACACCATCTTGTACAGCACATAGACGAGTGCGGCAAGGTCGCCACAATGTCATGTCACATTTGTTCTAGAAAGTACAAGCGAAAATATGTGCTGAAGCGACATTTGCTACAAGTTCATAAAATAGAAGTTAATAACGATGATTTGTCCAAAGACTACGGACTATTTAAATCAGAGTAATTTTGTGTGCCAAGGTCGCTTCAATGTCATGTCATCTTTGTTCGAGAAATGAGAGCTATACAAAAAAAAATTGCAGCCAATTTGAACGACAGGACCTGTTCGGAAACCAAAGGAATTGTGAGACTTCTGGTGAAGAATGTGCCGAACTGCCCTAAGGGGGGTTTTCGACAGGTAAACTATGGAGGCATAAGGTAAACATTGATTTAGAAAAGCATGATGGAGGCTAGCCTCTATATCATGCTTTTCTAAATCAATGTTTACCTTATACGTCTATAGTTTACCTGTCAAAAACCCCCCTTAGAGCAGTTCGGTGCATTTCTCACCAGAGGTCTCACCATTCGTTTGGGTTCCTAATCAGACTTCAAAAATATTGACATTTGAAATAAGATAACTTTATTTTTGGTTTGCATGGTTACATACTATAGTTTAAAGTTATTACAATTAATTGTATGTATTTTAAACAAAATTAACAAATAAATGTATTTCTTCGATGTGCTTGTTCCAAGTTGGTATTATTTTCATTTTAAAAATGCTGCAATGATCGTTGAACAATAGGTCATATGCATAAAACTCCAAATTGGTTAAAATTTTTATTTCGAAATATATTTTAGTTCTTGATCATAACGTAATGGTTATTTTATTAATCTAATCACTGAAAAAAATACAAATAATAAAAAAGAAATGTAGAAAATAAGCGCTACTTTCGAATTTTCAAAACGCATCGTGACGTCAGAGTATATATCAACAACAGTTTTCATGACGACTGTGTCGTCTCACAGTAAGATTATGTCAGTATTTAGAGAAAACAACAAATAAATTTCATTTAGAACATTGACAATTTGACATCAAGGTTGGCATGCATCGTATATCATGACGTCACATAAGCCCGCGAACATGGCCGATTGTTTAAACTGTCTATTTTTGAATGTAGAATTTAATATTTTTTTTCTTATGATAATATTACATTTTTAAATGATTATCAATTTTTTTCCGTATTATGGTTGACTAAATAATCTATTAAAAATATAAAACTATTTTGGTTCACGAAATTCGTCAGTAAATGATTCAAAATTTATAGACGTGTTGATAATACACCTTAAAACAAAATAGAAAGATTAACCTAAAAAAAATGTATGTTAAGATTAATTTAAGCGTCGACACTCACTTTTCAAAGAGCCCAATGACAAAAGCTCAAAAGCTTACTCATTGACAAAAAAATTAAAAGAATCTAAATACTCATCATTTGGAAAGGCGTTATTTCCTTTTTAACTTTTCGACACAGCATCTATTTGTTTATTTACTGCGGCAAAATATTGCCGCTAGGAACACTTCAAAGTAAAGCGAACCTCCGGTACCGACCTCCATAAGATGCTTCCATTCTGATACGATCGCATGGCGTGCACAAACCCCTCGTACCAGCCTTGCCTCTCCAAAAGTGCCAAAGAAGCCAAAAAGACTAAACATCTTCCAAATGCTTGTCTACAAAATTCCGGTCGAAACACTCCGGCAGACTGCTTTGAAGGGGTGAGATAAGAGATGTTCAAAACAGTCTGCCGGAATGTCCCGACCGGAATTTTGTTCTGCCTTTTCATACTGTATAACCTAAGTACACAAGGTCTAACCACAACAATCTATCCGGCAAGTTCGATTATTGAACACCAGCGCGCAAAACAAATACTTATCCGATCACAGCGACGAAGAGATTAGTTTTGAAAGAGAAAAAAAATTATGGATTTTTTGTCGAGTTGAGAATTTCTAATATTTTGAAAAATGTAAGATTGCATTTTAAGAGGCATGAATCTGTTTCAGTTTGTTTTTAATTTTTTTTCCCCAGTTTTAATTTATTATTTGCATTTTTCAGCCGAAGATCTTCAGCAGCGCCAAGTTTGTTGGAAGTGCTTGAGGACTTACAACTACAAGCACCACTTGTTGCGACACATCAAATTCGAATGTGGAAAATTGCCGTCTTTGGAATGCGGAATATGTTTGAAGCGCTTCAAAAGACCCGACGTCCTGAAACGACATCTCAAAACTTTGCACGCTGTCGAACAATTATTTTAAAATATTTTTTTTGTATAATCAACAGTTTTCGAAATTACTAAAAGTGTGGTATTCTTCAGTAGCGGCTCTAAGAATTTTCGAAGGGGTGCGAGATATTTTAATGGTACCCCTCTTCCCAAGAGCGTAGATGCCTCTCCCATCCCATATTTTACAACAATTCATTGTTATATATTTCAATATATAAAAAAAAATATTTTATTTTCTTTGTTTTTTAATTTTTTTTCTCTGGCAGGAACTGGAATGAGTTTTATTCGAGATTTCATAATAAATATTCGCGTTTGAAGATCGCGCACACTTATTAAGCACGGACCAGCACGGCCGCCACAGCGAGAATCTGCAACACAAACCAGCATGGATTTTAAGTGTGGGTTCACAATCGACGCATCACTAGCACACTAGGTCGGTCCAGCACGGCTACATAGACAGAAATTGCAGACGACAGACAGACGGTCGTTGCTGGTTGCTGGTGTTGGTTTAATGTGCGCTTCTCCATCAAACAATATGGCCATCTCTACGAACAGGCTTTTCTGTTTCGTGCTGTACTGGTCGTGCTGGTCCGTGCTAGATACGTGTGCGCGATGTTTCGAGTATGTAAATAATATTGTTTATTATGTTTTATATATTGGTAAGTAATCCGTACTTATTTTAAAATTAAATAGCATAATGACTCTAAAAAAGTGTCATTTGCAGCGTGGATGAGGTACACACTTTTTTTATAAATGTCAGCCCCCCCTTCCCCTTATCAAGACGTCAACTACATTCGCACCCCCCGAAATGCTTGGAAGTCTGCCCTTATAGTAATGCAGTATTGTCGTTTATTGAACTACTTTGTTAATAGTGAGATTAATTTAAGTAATTTTAATTTTGTTTGTTTTGGAGATAGTTGTATAATGTGAAAATTATATTTTTGTAAATAAAATTCGTTTTGAAATTTTCCATGAAACTTTTCTTTCTAGCTTTAAATTGATTGTTTCAAAAAAAGTGAATCTTTTAGTTCGGATCGTATATAATTACGAAAAAAAATAATTTCTGAAAATGTATTTTTTTCAGATCCTGAACACGGCACGGAAGAACATGTTTGTCCGAATTGTTCGAATAAATTTGCCCACGCGCGGTTTTTGAAACACCATCTGAAATATATATGTGGTCGGACTTTCGTTTGTAGAAGATGTCCAGACAAAAATTTCAAAAGGAAGACTTCAGTCTACAATCACATGAAACGAACGCATCCTGAAATTCCACCGGAAGTGTGGAAGGCCGAATTGAAATGCGATATCGGATTTATTGACTTACAGTGAACAGATATGTTTTAAATAAACAAAAAAATTGTAATTTTTCTAAAGGTGCATATTTCTTAGCGTTGCGGATTGTTGCCTTCGATCAAATACCAATTAATTAATTATTTATTCAACACGCGTGAGTAATATATAATTTCGGGGCACTGCTAAATTCGGGAGAAATAATAAATTACTTCATGTTAATGAGTCGAAACTGTACGATAATGTATTACTGCATAGTTTCTGGACCAATAGGAACGCGGTAGCGAGCCGAAACTGTACAGTAATGAATTATTACTACATAGTTTCTGGACCAATAGGAACGCGATAGCGATTTGTATATATGAAAACAGCATCGCAATTCAGCGAAAGTCAGGGCCATCTTGTGTGCATCGATTGCGGTGGGTATGTCAATCAATGAAGCGATTTATTATTTTTCCCTTTTTTATCAGGGCCCCGACTACATATTACTAGTGCTAGTTGAATAAAGTATTATGTTCGACTATTGATCGAAGGAGAATATTCCACTCATGTGATACCGCACTCGCTACGCTCGTGCGGCAAATTTCACGCTCATGGAATCTTCTCCTTCTCTTCACTAGTCGCACAATGTACTATTATTTACCAGTTTTTTCAAATAAAAAACTAACGTATTAGTTAGTACCATGTAACAGGAGCGGCATATCTACATAGAGACTAATAGGGCTTGAGCTCTATGGGCCCATAGTAAAAAAATAGTTAATAGTATTATCATGAATGAATTTCGACAATTTTTTTGATGAATTTTGATATTTTTTCGGGTGACATATTTTTGGATGAAATTCGACATTTTTTCCAGTGAATTTTTTGGGTGATTTTATAGTTTTGTTGGGTCAGTCCACCAGATTTCAACTTTGATAATTGATGTTATTAAAAATTAATTTTAAACCTCGATTTAAAGATGCTTAATCTAACAAAAAAAAATGGGGCTCCACTGGACTCCAATAAGCCCTAGGCTTCAAAAATCCTAGAACGTCCCCTGCCGTGTAAGATAACTTCTTTAAAAACAAAAATAGAGATAATATAGTATGTACATATTATAATTTCTCTATTTGTGGTGTTTTAAGGAAACTTGTCAAATAGCCGAGCTTGCAGCGACGCGGGTGTTTAAATGGCGTTTCAATAGCTTCTTTATTACAAGCCCCCAGTTCTCAGGTTCTAATCCTAGAAAGTATCGAGTACATGGTACTAGACCTAAAATGATTCTGGATCTTGGTTATATTTGTAAAAAATACTTTTCAAAAGTATTTAAAGTTTAAACACAAATGCTGTTGCTTCATTGAGTATTTAAATACAAATACTTTTCATGCATATATGTACTTGTAAAAAATAGTTTTTAAAAGCATTTGAAATACAAATACTATAGAAAATTATTTGTATTTGAAAATAATTGTAGTCAAATACTTTACAAGTTTACTTTAAAAAAGTAGGTAGTATTCAACGTTAATATATTTTGTAACGAGTTCAAAATAATATAACGCTTTATTTTTATTAATATACAAAATTTTGGGTAGTTTGATTCTGACAAGCAATATTTTTCAGGACTTTACAGCTACAAATCGCCGTTCGAAGAAGACGCCGTAGTACTCAAACACCAGTGTCCGAACTGTAACAATTGTTACCGCTACGTAAAGAATTTAAATCATCATTTGAGGCGAGAGTGTGGCCGTACCTTTAAGTGTAAATATTGTTCGAGAAAAAAATTCAAAAGCAAATCGGCGCTAGGCTATCACATGAAGTGCCAACATGCAAATATTCCGGTGGACATTTGGAAGCCGGAATTGAAGAATTATTGTGGGGAATTCGAATAATAAAAAATATTGCCGAGGAATTTCTTAAGATCAATTAGGCGGAGAGCTAGCAACGTTTTTACTTGCGGAATTTCATCGAGCTTATGGCTTCATAGAAAGACAGAAAGAAAAATCTGGCAACGCTGCGTCGGTCAATATAACAGCCCCGGGCCCTTAAAAAACCCGATGAGAAAGAGTAGGATAGCTTTATGCAGACACGAGAGTGTAAAAGAGCGCGCTTATTGAACATAGGTACACATCTACTGTGCGATCGGCAAAAGAAGACCGGTGGGGAAAGGGCAAGAAGTCGTTGATGTGTTCCCAAATTATCGGAATTCATAGGCGGCGCATAACAAGGCATGCAAACAATGTATAGCTTTAAATTTTAAGGCATTATTTTGAGCCTCTAACTCGCACATTTTAATTACATTCGCTATGACCTCCCTAGCGCCACTTCTAACTGTTTTTCCCTTTTTACTTTTCATTTTAATGATATTCAGACAACACCCCTCAACTTAGTCCGTGAACGCACACCTATGTACTGTCTGGTGTATGATTTTTTTGTACTGTTAGCAAGTGTCGCTGTATAGTCGTACGGCTATGGCAATAGTACAATTATCGCGAAACGACAATAGGTCATATGCATGAGACTCCAAATTGGTTTAAATTTTTATTTTGAAATATATTTTAGTTCCTCATCATATCGTAATGGTTATTTTATTAATCTACTCACTGAAAAAATACAAATAATAAAATAGAAACGTAGAAAATACGCGCTATTTTCGAATTTTCAAAACGCAGCGTGACGTCAGAGTATATATCAATAAGAGTTTCCATGGCGACTGGGTCGTCTCACAATAAGATTACGTCAGTATTTAGAGAAAACAACAAATAAACTTCATTTAGAACATTGACAATTTGACATCAAAGTTGACATCATATATCGTGACGTCACATAAGCCCGCCAACATGGCCGATTGTTTAAACTGTCTATTTTTGAATGTGAAATTTAATATTTTTTTTTCTTATGATAATATTACATTTTTAAATGATTATCAATTTTTTTTCGTATTATGGTTGACTAAATAATTTATTAAAAATATAAAAAAAATACATGCATATGACCTATTGTGATACGTTTGGTCGACTGGACTCCCTTATTGCATAGAAGCGGTTCCAGGATCATTACCTTTTACTAATATAAAATACATGTGCGCTCATCTGCAATAAGGTCATAGGACTACATTTCATAGACCGGTCTTCTTTTAAAAATCCAACAGTACGATAATTTAAGATAGAATATAATAATCATTTTTTCCAACTAAAAAAATAATAAAAATTCATAGAAATTTCATAGTTTTGCTATTGTATAATGTATCTAAACTAATATTATAAAGAGTTTGGATGTAGAAGGTAATCTCCGAAACTACTTATCCGATTTCAATTTTTTTGATCAATATTTAGAATGGACCTTCAGGATGGACATAGGCTATATATTATCACGTTAAAATAAAAGCGCTTTTCGTGGAGACCAATTTTGCAAGTCGACGAAAAAAACGGTGGCAAACTACGAATTCGGACGAAGTCGGACCGTGCTCTCTCTCTCTCTCTAGCATTCTCGAGTTTGCATAACGCTGTCTCACTCTTACTCAATTTTAAGGACTCGAACCGACGCAAGGCTGCCAGATTCTATTTTCGATACGCCCTGTAACTGTAGTAGAGTCTTGCTACGAAATTATTCGCTTAATTAAATGCAAGTATAAACGCAACTGGCTCTTGGACTAAATGGTTACATAGTAAAACCATGTAGTTTACACTAAATGCTACAAAAGAGAAACGCAAAATCTACATTTTTTTTTGTTTTTCGTTGCCATGATTATGTCGGAGCTCGCATGCGATGCTACCACTTCAAGAATGCATCGAATAAAGTCGTCCTGCATTTTTTCAATTGCATCATCAACCTTGAATATTAGAAATCCTATTTGATGTTAAATGAAAGCTATTAATTAATTATTAGGCCCTTCGTTTGACGCCAAAAAAATATTCCACTAGTCGGTATTTATTTCATAATTCTGTGAGAAAACGTAACATAAAAGTTGTCAATAATAATAGCGCATTTAAGATTTTTTTATTAAACGGGACGGCTTCATTGTAATTTTAAAAAGTATTAATAATACCAAAATTATGTACATTTTTATATAAAATGTGTTTTTCAATAACTTTGTAAGTTATATATTTTTTACACCGCATAAAAAACTAATAACTGTGTTACATTTAAATGTAAGAAATAAATACATACCAATAAATAATAGAAGTGAAATGATTTAATTTTTTATGAAATGTGTGCAATTTCACAACAATCACAGAGACTGTCTCTTTTATACACTACACACTAAAGAACTGAAACTAGACACACACACATCCGTGCTGATACGCACAAACATCGCTCTGTTACAGTCGTTGCATTCCCCCCTCACTAGCTCAATCGGGTAGTACCTAGTAGAGGGGGCGCTGAACGATATGCAACGTTTCGTTACACTTCAAAAAAAATATCCGTCCTGAAATGCGTTCAACAAGTCCTGACCCTTGACTTTCCCCCCTCACTAGCTCAATCGGGTGGTAGTAGAGGGGGGGCGCCGAAATATGCAACGTTTCGTTACACTTCAAAAAAAATATCCGTCCTGAAATGCGTTCAACAAGTCCTGACCCTTGACTTCCCCCCTCACTATCTTAATGGGGTGGTAGTAGAGGAGGCGCCGAACGATATGCAACGTTTCGTTACACTTCAAAAAAAATATCCGTCCTGAAATGCGTTTAACAAGTCCTGACCCTTGACTTTCCCCCCCTCACTAGCTCAATCGGGTGGTAGTAGAGGGGGCGCCGAACGATATGCAACGTTTCGTTACACTTCAAAAAAAATATCCGTCCTGAAATGCGTTCAACAAGTCCTGACCCTTGACTTTCCCCCCTCACTAGCTCAATCGGGTGGTAGTAGAGGTGGCGCCGAACGATATGCAACGTTTCGTTACATAAAAAAAATGCCCTGAAATGATTTTCAGTAAGTCCTGAATCCTTGTCGCCTATCGATTGTAAAAAAGATGAACTTGAAACGACTGTATAGCTTCTAAACTGAAGTTTTTTGACGTAAGTTGTAATACATTTTCATTTTCAGGTTCGACGCAAGCTAAACGTAACCGGGAACACATGTGTCCTAACTGTTCGAATCGTTACAGCTACGTTCATCACTTGAACTACCATTTGAAATACGAATGCGGAAGGACATTCAACTGTAAATATTGTCCGCACAAAATGTACAAGAGAAAGTGTTCGCTCTACAATCACCTGAAAACGAACCATTCAGATATTTCAGAGGAAAACTGGAGGGAAGATTTGTATAATGATACGGGAACGTGGGACAAATTATAGACGTATATTTTATAAAACCGTGGCCTCCACAAGTGTGGGACTGATGGAGCTCCGATCGCCCGAACTTACGCGGAAAAAATGTATATAAATGTATTGGGATTTGACGTGAAACGATACGACGCCTGGTGAGAGAAATTCAAACCATAAAATCATTACATTTTACACGCTGTTAGTATTACTATATGTGTGTGTGAAAAATGGCGGATTCGACATTACATTTGTCCTTAACTCCGCTCATACGTCAAAACCCAGTAAATACTATATTATTCTGTGGAGAATCGTGCTGTATTTAAAAAATTTTAGCTGCACTCACAGAGAACAAAAAATAGTTTGTACAAAAATTATTTTAAAATCGTAACAAATAATTAATTCATTATTTAGATAAAACATATATTAGTCCAATCATTTAAGGTTTTATCTGCGGAAAAATTCCTAGTGAGCTGAATTTTTGTATACACCTTTATTCGTGCCGGCTAAAAAAGTTATAAAGGTCAAAAGGTCACGAAAATCAGTTTTTTGTAAATATCTCGTGACCTATTGCTCGGAGGTCAATAGAGGTCATTATAAAAATTGTTTGTCGTAAAATTATCTACAAAAAATGTCTCTTGCATTTTTCTGTAATATTAACCGTTTTTGGAGTAGAGTGCTGAGAAAGCGACTAGAATGCACTCACATACGGTATTGTATACCGTAGGTACACCGAGTCTTGATTTTCTTGAAAACATTTTGATCCTTTCTTTTGACTAATCAGTTAAAATAAAAAAAAAATCTTTACGACTATTCAAAGAAAAAGGTCTCGATTTCAACTTTTTGATGATAAAACAACTTTTTGTTCTCAGTGTAAGGGGTTGCACTTTGGAATGTGGGGGCCACGTTATAAACTATTATTAATTTCATCAAGAAAAGTCAATAATTCTGTACATGACATTATATATTTTCTTGCGGCCAAGAAAACTAGAGTGAAAGAGACCGATTTTGAGCGTGGCTGGGGTGGAACGAAATACGTCGCACGTAAAGTATTCTTGTATAGAGAACATGCGCAGTATCGCATGACGCATCCAAGAATCGACGCAATTTCGGTCTACTTCGATCTCTTTTTGTCTGGCCTTCGGGGGTACGACATAAGAATCTGACAATTGTTACAATAAAACATCACTATTGAAATTTTATTTTTTTGATTTGTAACATATTTGCCGACACCCTTTCACAAATATCTATACTGTGTATCAATGAAGGCAGTGTGCTATCTCGAATTTTATAGATATAATTTTTTCCACAAGAGAGCAATGAAAGTGTTTGCAATTAAGCGAGAGAACAGTTCCTTATCTCTTTGCGGTAACTAATGCTGATTTAAGTAAACAAATTTCTGGTTTTCTGCAACGTTCTCTCTCATAACTGAGGACACTTTCACTTACGGCAAGCATACGCACTAGCGTACTCTAAGTGTTTGTAATTAAGAAGGAGAACAGTTCCTTATCTCTATGGTATACTGATGATGCAAAACAATGCTGATTTGAGCAAACAAATTTCTGGTTTTCTGCAACGTTCTCTCTCATAACTGAGGACACTTTCACTTACGGCAAGCATACGCACTAGCGTACTCTAAGTGTTTGTAATTAAGAAGGAGAACAGTTCCTTATCTCTATGGTATACTGATGATGCAAAACAATGCTGATTTGAGCAAACAAATTTCTGGTTTTCTGCAGCGTTCTCTCTCTTAACTGAGGACACTTTAATTTATGGCAAGCATACGCACTAGCGTACTCTAACTACTTATATCTCTATGGTTACGATAGTTTTATGAATGGTAACTATGGTAACAGCATCAGCAGGTATACCTTCGTGAAATGGCATAACTATCTGCCTTTTCAAAAGACGGGCGTATGGTTTGTAATCACAAACTTGCAAGAAGAAGAAGATTGTTGATTATAGACGCTCAACATCTAAGATCATCAGCGTCTATTATAATATAAATTTATCAAAACAAAACTAATACAATCATAAAAAAGACCTCAGTTGTAGGTAATACTATACAGTATGTAAACACGTAAGGTGCACATAGGGAAATTAGCATTGGGAAAAAATATTTGGATCAGAGTTAGCCATGACTGCATTAATTGTTATTTCTATTGAATTATCGTGGTAATCTTGAGGATTTCTATTTTATTTTGATTTATTTTTATTTTACTTGGATTTTTTAATAATAAAAAGCTCTTATAAATCATTATTTTCATTTTTTTGTACAAAAATAAAACAAAAAAACAACTCTATCTGTTTGGAAACATTTCGTTCAAAAATTGTCTGACTGGTATGACGTATGCGCGTTGGTATATCAGTGACCCAATGTCTTTAGGTTCAACACGAATAGGCGGAGATATTTGATCTCGCACCATATTTAAGTGTTTTTGGGAATTTAATGTCCCATTAATAAAAAAAGTCCGATTATGTTGTAATCATTTGAATATTTTCTTCGGTAGTATACACATTCATTTTGCAAAAGAATATTATCTGTCAAATTGAAAAACAAGATTTCAAGGCTCACTCTGATCCAGTCATTTTTTCCCAATGTTAATTTCCCTATGTGCACCTTACGTGTTTACATACTGTATAGTGAATTTCCTTTGATATATAGACATGCGTTTTGTTGATTTGGTAGCTATGGAAACCATTATAGTCTAAGATCCCGAATTGGCTCGATCTTCACCCATCGAGTTTTCTAATGAAATTTGAATTTTGATAATATAATGTATTAAAAAAGAAAAATTAATATAGTTGACAAAGAAATTGAATGGCAACCAAATCAATTTTTCTTTATTAATACATTATATTATCAAAATTAATTAGAAAACTCGATGGGTGAAGAACGAGCCAAATCGGGATCTTGTACTATTAATGCATTACGGAAAATCGATTACATTTCTACATAATTTGTAACATACAGGTTCATTTTTAGGGGCATCCGTTCCAACGCAATCCAGAAGCAACGCGGGATTTGTGTGTCCCAATTGTTCAAAACGTTTCACATACGTTTCTCAGTGTAACCGTCACTTGCAATACGAATGTGGACGGACCTTTGACTGCAAATATTGCCCGCTCAAAACTTACAAGAACAAGTCGTCACTCTATATCCATATGAAGATGAACCATCCCGAAATTCCCCAACAACAGTGGAAGGAAGATCTGGATAACGATCCGGGAAAGTTAGACAAAATATAGACCGCAGCATAAGTCAGACATATAAATATACTAGTGGTTGCCCAGTGGTCGAAATTCGACCGTAATTTTTTTATGTTCTCCTGTCATTCTATGTATTTCTTCTGAATCGATTTTACCTGTGTTAATTCGCACATACGTGATAAAACATATATTTTGCACTTCTCGTAGAAACGAAGAGAACGATGTATGTTTCGTCACGATGTGTGCGAATTAACACACTCAAATCGGTACCACACTCTTTTTTTCCTTTCCGTATTTATATATAGATGTTTTTTGCACGCCCTCTAATAGAATAAGTAGCAGCTTTTCATACGTGTATAGCGATAGTAAAATGATCCAGTTCACACTAGTGTGTAAAATAAAATAAATCCCACAGTAGTTTCTAAAAGCGACCTGTCAGTTGCCGTTTTAATTAACTTAAATAAAATAAGTTATCAAATCATGTGTATAGGTATATATTTTGCTTTACATTTGTTCAGCTCTAATTTTTCGAGGGATATTACGCGATTTAAAAAATTTCAATACCATTTTGCTCATAATATTTTCGCATTGGTCCTATATATTTTTTAAATCGGTTGAGTCGTTTGAACAGACTTCAGAAAATATTTTTTTATATACACGGTGTCCCACGACATGACTGTCATAGCCTGGGACTGTGTTGCTGGGGTGATTTCAAGTCAAAAATGTCTAATGAACATATACCCGGAATGCTATCCTAACTGAGCTAGAAGCATTTGAAATTTTAAAAAAGTAAGCCCACTAATGCAGGTATTAGGTACGGCTGTTGGTTTTGTTATTATTAAAAAGACCAGGTGGCTGTGAATCACCATTAGTATTTATTCGTGCTGATTCTGAGACTCTTCGCAGAGCTACCACTTCAATTCTAAGAAGAGCTAGACTATGTATACAGCAACTGGGTGGACATTTTGAGCAACTAATTCAATAAAGCGATTTGTTTTTAAATGGTTTTTAAATTAGTAGAGAATTCCTACTACTACTTATCTAAAATTTCAAATGCTTCTAGCTCAGTTAGGATAACGTTCCGGGTATATGTTCATTAGACATTTTTGACTTGAAATCACCCCAGCAACACAGTCCCAGACTATGGCAGTCATGTCGTGGGACACCCTGTATATAACCTGATGTCTCCAGCATTTTGATCATTATTGTTCTATTTGATAGGGCATACCTTCAGGGTGGTCTCATATTCTAGTTTAGTAATACTAAGGAACAAAGCTGCTAGCCAGTAAAAAATCATAAATATTTTTTTTAATACACCTTCAAAAAAGCCACCAAAAAGCGAGAAATAATAAAGTTTTCAGGTCGGCACTCGGCGCCATTTTAATGAAAGTAAATTAATAGTAGATAACTAAAAAGGCGCCGACCTCAAAATAGTTATCGCTTTTTAGTGGCTATTTTGAAGGAGGTTTAATTTTTTTAAAGTTTTTCTCCAAGCTATGTTTATATTGTTATATTTATTTAATTTATAGAAATTCGTAGAACTCACCTAATGAGCGATGTATGAAGTCACGTGACACATAGATTAAAAATAATGATTGTATTTATTTATTTAAACATGTTCACGAAACTTATAAAATAAAAATAAATATTCTAAACAACATTTTAGAGCATAAACTTCCATTTTAACAAAAACGTTTTTTTCAGTCAAATACCCGATTATGCGCGCGTGTTGGATCCTATCATCTATTTAATATTAATTACACACATATTTCTCGAGCCTCCACTACACGCGTGGCCAGCACCGCCACTTACAGACTTTCACGAATGTGTAGAGGGCATGTTCGTCGATGCGTGGACATCATCGCCTGTAATCGGCAGTAATCGGTTGATTGTCGGTACATCAAAGGAATGCGTGGCCAGCATCGTGCGCGCGTACACACAATCGGCCAACATTCAGTCGCACGGCAGAGGTTGAGGAAGAAAGTGCGTGAAATTGTTTATTTATTTATTTGTTTTTGCGGTGTTTAGCGCGACGACAATGTCTATGTATGCGTGGACTTTTAAATTTATAGAACTCTACCAAAAAGAACCATGTAATTGCAGCAGCCGCTAGCACTTCGACATCCATGTCGAACGGATGACAGTGAGTGAATGAACCGGCACGATTGTGTGGACGGCTAGGCAATCATCGCGGCGATGATAGGCACTTATTTGAGTGGCGGTGCTGGCCACGCGTGTAGTGGAGGCATCGAGTGTCGACAAGTTTAATTAAAAAAAAAAATTGGTTGTCTGTAAAGTCGGTTTACGGACGATAGTTTTACGTGATAACGTCATAAAGAAACATTGATGAACTCTCTGACGTCGCACGCGAGAAGAGAGAGAAATGCGCACAAGCCGACGCTTGGGCCGATCGTGCCTCTCTATCGCTTATGCCGCGCTCTCGCTTGCACGCTCAGGCTCAGGCGGAACGTGACACTTTTTCGTGCGTGCAGCCGGTGTTTCATCAATTTATAAGACGTTATCACGTAAAAAAAAATACAAAATTATGCTTACGTAATAAGTAGGTAGGTACTATTAATACACAAAAGATACAATTCATAATAATTAATTATTCTATAGCTGTGTAGGTACAACAAAATAATTAAATACATTTTAAAATGGAGATTAGATTGTAGATTATAGACGCTCAACATCGTCTCAAACACGGTAAGTAAATCGCAAATAAAAACAAAAATGCATGAGTAAAAAAATTTCGCACGAAAAAAAACACTCAAATACACGAAGTTTGAACTAAAGGCCGCTGCACACGAGGCTAGTTTTGTCGCTGGAATAGTTGCCGGAAGACTTGCGCCGACTGCGATGCTGGAAATGACGTCATTACGGGCAGCCAAATCTAGCGGCAAAACCGGCCTCGTGTGCAGATACCTTTATTATAGTCTAAGATCCCGATTTGGCTCGGTCTTTACCCAACGAGTTTTCTAATGAAATTTGAATTTTGATAATATAATGTATTAACAAAGAAAAATTGATTCGGTTGACATTCAATTTCGTGGCACAGCTATTTTTAATAAAAAATTTAACTTGTTAATTTTATTGTATTTATTTAGTTTTTAATAGTATTATGTTTGTTATTCGTTGCCATAGTTACCTACATATAATATATTCCACGTGTTCACAATAAAATTATCTACATTTTCATATATTATGACAATACAGAGTGTCCCATTAAGAATGGAACATAGAACAACCGCAGATTCTCCAATTCAAAATAAAACGATTAAGCGAAATATGCTTAGATAAAATGTTACTCGTTTCCAAAATACGGGGTGTTGAAGTTAAAAACTGAAAAATTATTAATGTCCATAATTTTTTTAATACACCGTTTAATTTTACTCAAATCGGCACACTTGTTAAATATCATAAAATGCACCTAACAATAAAAAAAATAGTTCAATACGCTCTACCAGTGGCGTACGGCAGGAGTAAGTAATGCTTGTACCCCTTCTAAATGTTATACCGCTGTATAAATTTTAATTTTGACTATAATTTTAATATTTTTGATATTTTCTAAGTCAATAATGTACACTTGTTAGTTTGTTGTAAAGTCATTGGTTTTCGAGATATTCGCAGTTTTTTAAGACAAAATTGTAAAAATAAATATTATTAATAATAATACAAATAAAAAGTACATGTCTATCTATCTTTAACTGCGAATATCTCGAAAACCAATGACTTTACAACAAACTAACAAGTGTACATTATTGACTTAGAAAATATCAAAAAAAATAAAATTATAGTCAAAATTAAAATTTAGACAGCGGCGTAACATTTAGAAGGGGTACAAGCGTTATTTACTCCTGCCGTACGCCACTGGTAGAGCGAGTAACATTTTATCTAAGCATATTTCGCTTAATCGTTTTATTTTGAATTGGAGAATCTGCGGTTGTTCTATGTCCCATTCTTAATGGGACACCCTGTATTATGACAATATAGAAAACCCTGTAACTGCAAAATACTAATTCGAATTAGGTGCCTGTCTACCTGGTTTTATGCCAGGAATCAAAATGTCGACCAAACTTTGGCATTTTATATAATACATATTTGACCGTCGATTGGTAATTTTATCTGAAAACTTGATCACTACTTTTCAGAAATAAATTTAATTTTTTTATTAAAAATAAGTGTGCCATAAAATTGAATGGCAACCAAATCAATTTATCTTTACGTTATATTATCAAAATTAAAATTGCATTAGAAAACTCGATAGGTGAAGATCGAGCCAAAATCGGGATCTTGTACTATTTAGTAAACGGCATTTTTATTAACCGGTATTAATGTTTTTAGGTTATGTTCAGCTACAAACAATTGCGTCGCTACAGAATAGAAAGGAACACGTGTGTCCGAACTGTTCGAATCGATTCACGTACGACTATCACTTAAAACATCACGTGAAATACGAGTGTGGACGCGTCTTTAGCTGTAGATATTGTCAACGGGTCTACAAGACCCGATGTTCAGTAGCGTATCATATGAAAACAGCGCACAAGGAAATCCCGCCCGACGTGTGGAAGAAGGCACTTAAAGAGGATCCCGGAATGCCACGATCTGACAAAAACTAACTTTTCTATTATTACAAGCCCCCATTAATCCCCGCTCTATTCCGGGAACTGGTAAAAGTGTCAATTGGATTTTTAATTCATTATTAAAGCATAGATATACATTGAAAATATGAATTCGTAAATATATGCTTCAACCTACCCGTAGCGTCTTACTCGCACTTACGTAAAATCAACAGTTTTGTAACCGCCTGGCATACATAATTGATCTGGTTTATTTATTTTTTTATTTTGTTAAGTACTTTTGAGGGTATTGAAATTTCTAAATGCTTCAAGGTCTCTTTTTGCAAATAAAATTTCGCAAAGGTAAAAATTCAAGGCTGGGCTTTCAGCCAGGTCTTCGATTTTGTGTTCAGCAATAACAAAAAAAGTGTTAAACAAATTTTTGACGCTGATGCCTCAAATACCTACCCAAAAATGTTTGATAGCTCTTGGACTGTAATGGGTCTGCGCCGACAAAGGTTATGAAACGCTGAAGTTTTGTTTCATAGATATATTTAAGTATCAAAGTTACCTTTGAAAGTATTGTGGGAAATCCACCTATTTCGAACCGCTGGATCTACATTTTGAATCTAATGAAGTACAATATTACGCAATGCGATAGAAGTTCGTAGATATTTTTGTAAACCGCGATTAGAATTTATTAAAATGTGTACGCGATCGGGTATTGATAATAAATATTATTGTTTGATTTGAGGATTTTGTTAATCATCTTATCTGATTTTTTAAATTTCCTACATTATCTTTTAGGTACTTAAATTATCTAAGTTACAGTGTACGGTTTTTTGGCGTATTTCAGTCTAATAAATTAAGGCCTAGCTCACATGAAGAGCGTTCAACGCGCGTTTACAATTTCTATACAATTGGGCTTTTGAATGAAATTTTGTTTTGTCATAAATGGAAAGATCGTATATAAGTTTTATAACAAAACTATTTTACTTTTTTTTATTTTCGTTATAATTCAAAAGTTATATCAAATTAAAAATAAATTTTTGTACCCAGTTCCGAGAACGCGCCGACATTTCCCGAACATAATGTGACGTCATAATGTTAATTTATATTATTATAATAGTAAATTAATTAGTTATATTTTATGAAAAATATTTAGTTTCTCATAAATTACAGTCACATTTTTATTTTGTGAAAAAAAAACTTCCATTGATGCTTTTGCATCTCCAACCGCAGCTGAACTGAACCTAAAAATGTATCATTTTTTAGAAAATCTGTGATCATAAATAATATCTACAGTAAGTATATTAGCAGAATTGGCTTTTATAAAAGATTTGTCACACATTATTAAATAGAATTACTTGTCAACAAATTTTTTTTATACTAAATTTAGGATAGTTTTAGTCAATACACATGTAGAAGCCATTGATAGTATACTGCGTATATATGTTACGGTTAATACAAGAAAGTAGTTAATTCGCGAATTAATCGGCTAATTACCCGAATTAACCAATCCTTGACGTTGGTTAATTCGGGTATTAGCCGGTTAATTCGCGAATAAACTACTTTCTTGTATTAACCGTAACATATACATTTTAACATTATGACGTCACAACTGTCAAAAACAATTTTAGTGCGTTTGCAGTCACGTGATTTTTTTAAATATTTTATCAATTTTAAATTGCTTATAATTAATTTAAAAAAAGTTTTTTGAAAGTTTTTCGCATTGATTATCAATATTATTTATAATAAAGTTTTAAAATACAATAAAAAAATCGATAATAATTTTTTTTCAAAAGCCTAATTGTATATAACTGTTTGCATGATAACGCGCGTTGGTGGCGCGTTGAACGCGCGTTATCATATAAACAGTTCTATACAATTGTATAGAAACTGTAAACGCGCGTTGGGCCAACGCGCGTTGAACGCCTCTCATATAAACTAGGCCTTAGGGTAGTATTTAAACGAGTGACTGTAAATTACAATTTTGGGTGACAAAAATAATCAATTTGGGTTACTGTATTACTAAGTGAGCGACTGACTGCGCGTGACGAGAAAATAATAGTAGGGTGACTAAATTACTAAGTGAGCGACTAAATTACTAAGTTGTTAATAGTTAATTGTTTGAATAGAACTGCGTTTTCTAAAAAATATATATTTAATTGACTGTCAATTAAATATACCTACATTTTTTAGAAAACGCAGTTCTATTCAAACAATTAACTATTTAATTCGCATACCCCGTTATCGTTCACCCCGGAATTGTTTTTTTAAAAACTCCACATTTTCCCCTTCCCGTTTCACTGCGAGACAATTCGTATACCCCTTTATCAAAAAAAGCGGTGGTTTTCAATCTTCATGAAAATGTGAGTTTTGAAGTTGTAGTCTCAAAGTAAAAAAAAAATAAAAAGTAAAAACAAAAGAAGATAGATGCTTCAAAATTACCGAAGGCATTCTAGTCGTTCACTTAGTAATTGAGTCACCCAACTATTATTTTAATATCTCAAGTTATTAAAACAGTATCTCATCATCAGTCACCAAATTTTTTTTTATTCTACCGTTTTATAATTCCCCATAAATTAATTAAGCTTAACATTCATTTTCAGTATTAATTTTTGTGATTATTTTTTGCATGGCATCATTTTAAACCAAAATAATAATTTATTGATACGTGATTAATATTTTTTAACGTCATTTTGTTTTTGAATATTTTTTTAGATTAGAAAAAATAAGTATTAATAACGTATTTTATAATCTTTTAATATGTAAGCAACATAGAATGTGTTTTGTAATAAACAACAAAATTCCAAAAATTGAAATATGTGCAATTTTTCGTTTAAATATCCAAATAAATTATGGTGCTTGAATTATTGTAGTTTTTAGGCGATTGATAACTAAGGTCAGAATTGCCAATTTAGAATAGGAATTGTTTTCCCTTTTAGGCCCCACTCACGATCAAACTTCATGCCACAGTTCAGTGTTCAGTGAAGTTGGACCAATTAATCGAAAGACTGGTACCACACACAGTTCATGCAAACTGCTCATTTTTTTAAATTTTTTGTGTTCAGTTTGGTTCAGTTGTTGGCATATATTCGTCGAGTATAGATATATAAAATATAATTTATATACATACTATAAACTTATACTACAGGTAATTAATAAGAACTAAATAAGTTTTTTAAATGATGAGGATTGGCTGTTCATAGCTATGGGATTGTATTTAAAACAGGGAAATAAGAAAAAAAAGAAGAATATGGGTGAAAAATTTGTTAGAAATGCGTGATTCAAGAAGTCATGTTTATTTGATTAATGAATTACATCTTGAACCGCTTGATTGGAATAATTATTTACGGATGGATGAATTAATTTACAATTATTTACTGGAATTAGTTACCCTATTTATTAAGAACCAGGACACAAATATGCAAAAATCTATTTCTACACAAGAAAGACTTGCAGCAACATTGAGATTTTTGGCTTCTGGTTGTACAAAACACAGAACTCCAAAAACTGAATTGAAAAAAACCCACACACACAGCAGTTTACTTGAACACTGAACTAAAAGTCGTTCAAAAATCAAGATGCATTTGATGAGTTCATGGCTGACTTCAGTGTTGGTTTCAGTGTTTATTTGTCCCACACATTATCATGCTTCACTGAACTATAAGTTTGAACACTGAACTGTGGCATAAAGTTTGATCGTGAGTGGGGCCTATTTGAGGTGTTCGGCGTAACCTTAGCTTTCAACTAAGACGTAATTTGAAAAAAAAACTGTTGAAATCACTGATCGTTTAACGGCAGAGTTGGGCGACAATTAATTGCAATTACCGAGCATTATTATATAAAATACTTTTCCAATAAATAATTCAATAACCTGGTAATAAAATTATTTTTTATTGAAAGTAATCTGTAATCTGTATTTAATTGCCCAACTTTCATAGTCGATTCAACTGTTTATATTAATACTAGCGGCCTGGCCCGGCTTCACCCGAATTTGTAAATTGCTGCCGTTTTTTCGTCGGCTTCCTTGCAAAGTTGGTCTCGACATAAAGCGCTTTTATTTTAACGCAATAATATGTCCATCCTGAAGGTCTATTCGAAATATTAGTGAAAGAAATCGGATGAGTAGTTCCGGAGGTTACCTCCTACATCCAAACTTCACCTCCTTATTATATTGGTATAGATCAGACATGTCAAACTCATATGATATTGCGGACCACATTATCTATTTTGTACTAAGTTGGGGGCCGCATGTTTTTAATGTTAAAAAATATTATTAAAATACGATTGTTAGAATGATTATATGTTTTTTTAACGTCTCGGCGGGCCGCAATCACTGTATTGGCGTGCCGCTTGTTTCACATCACTGGTATAATTATATTAATTAATAATTTGTTTCCTTTTGTAGAAATTATATACGCCACAGTAGAAAGCTATCCAAATTTACCGTTCGAAACACCGGGCAGACGATATGCTTGCTACAATTGTGGCAAAACCTACGCTCAAAGAAAAACTTTGGGTCGCCATTTACGCTTAGAATGTGGAAAATTGCCGACCATAAAATGCTCCAATTGTGATTTAATGTTTAAACATAGATACGTCCTTTTGAATCATTTGAGGAGCGTACATCAAATTAATATCGCTTCATTGAGGACCAGAAAATCTTTAAACTTTACTTTAGTAAGTTTGTTTTTTTTTTTGTTAACATTTGGAACTTTGTGCCGGCATCCCACGATTAGAGTACTTGGCACAGGGTCATAACTAGGCCGGGACCCAACCGGAGCTCGTGTCCAGGGAGCATACGGAAGGGGGGCTCCAGAAAGATCGAAAAAAGTTTCAACAACTTTTTGGGAACTTGTCCAAAAATAATAGCCTACCTCTATCCACCCAACTACTGTGCTACCAATATAGTAGCTAAAAAAAAGAACAAAAAAATACACGTTTTAATAATTGTTCGTAGAAATCAGTGGCTAAAATGTTTTTAGTTCCCTCGAAAATTTGTTTATTTGGTTGTACAACTCGTTAAAACTGTTACTTTGGGGAAATAAGTAGCTTTATTTAATCCATAAGATTTTGTGTAGAGGGGCCCTAGTGATAAAGTTTCGCCCAGGGCCCCAAAAAAGCTTGTTATGTCCCTGCATAAAACAATATAAATACTAGAGCTGTAAAAGTAACGAGAAATTGTGTACACGTATGCATTCGTTACTTAAAGAACCAGTACCCGTTACTTTCGTATCGTTACGTTACTCGTTACTTTTCATACAACATACAATCGTGTACTTATCAGCATCAAGCAATAAGCATCAGAGAACATAAGCATGTAGCTTCGTATCGAGGGGCGTCGCATACGTGATACGGTATGACTTCGTTCGTATAACGTATAACCGCATCAAACGAGTCGAACTGACATGGAACGACAGATGCGAGTAACGAAATGAATTTGTAAGTAACGATTCGTTACTTCGAGTCAGACGATGTACCCGTTACTCAGTAACGAATACATACGGTTTATTACAGCTCTAATAAATACTAATATTAAAATTGCACAAAATGCATAGTCTGTATTAGCAAATTCGCGATATTGTCGGCAGAATTTGGCACTGCAGTCTGCAACACGAGTTTTTTTTATTAAATTGAAAATCTGAATGGGTAGAGATGAGATATTTCGATTATAAAAAAAAATTCGAATAGCAATCTTTCGATTATTCCCAGCACAAGTACTAGGCACAAACAGGCCTGGGTGTTTGTGGCCGTAAAAAAAGGATGGGTTGTACAGTAAATTATGGAACTCATATTTTGTTCTTGGATAGTGTTGTCAAATGTTTCTTTTGACCTTGACATGACATTGAGTCACTCTATACACTTGAAAATGGACCAAGTACTCCAGTTGTAGGATCTCGACTTGAAACAATAAGAAACTTTAATGTTGTTAATGATTTTATTTTTTTTAGTAACAAATGCCCACTTAACTGCAATCACAGACAAAAAATAATGTGGAAATATAACCGAAAACGGGTTACAATGATAGCCGTAAACATTTGTCGTTATTCGTAATTATTTGAAAATGTATTATGCTATAAATATAATAAATTACTTACCAGAAAAATGTATTAAAACATTTCTTACTTAAAATAATTTCAGCGAAAATTGTGTTCTTGTAATTTTTAATACGAAAGCTGAAAATACTCGACGAGAAAGTACATAATATAATAAAAATCTAGTCCTCGCATTCGGTAGGTACGGGGATCGAATCCCGGCTGAAACAGATGTAACACGAGAAGTTTTGTCTACTGTCTTTTGTCGAGAAATCGTAACTCTACCGGCCATCTTTTGAGGTTTTCCATCAACAATTGCTCACAAAAATCAAGATGACTTAGAAAGTTGTCTACTTTATCCTAATTTCCTATATTAATCCTTCACTTGTACTTTACTTTTATCTAAATGTAAACTCCGCTTATAGGTGTGAAAAATAACGAAGAAAAAAAGGTAAATAAAATATTGTAATAATGCGTGTGTAATGATATCGAGAAATTGGTGTATTACAGGATTGAGAGTATAGAAAATTAGTGAGTGCAACAAGGAAGGCATACACAAAACGAGAAGTGCGACAAAGATGGAATATAATCATTGCTTTCTAGTTTGATTATCGTAGTTTTTTATACATGAAAAGCAGCTACTGACCCTTGATGATTCTCAATCCTGTGATAGAACCGGTGTAAAGAGTTAATGCTGGTAATTGATCCAATTGACACCAGGATAGAAAAAAACAACCAACAATACGGATGATTACTACCTATATGTATTAAAAGTTTTTTAATTCTTATGCCACGGAAGATATCGTTCGTCACACCGTCAGATGGATTGCTTCGTTTTGGATCACAATTCCGCAATAGTACAGATCTTTATTTGTTTTGCACAACACAGTGACTTCGCTGAACATTTTGGGTTGTGTGGAACAACTGTTAAGCCTAAATAAATTAAAAACGTTGCATTTCATTTGATTAAAGATTTAATTTACATCAAGTAATGGCCGACTTTGAGTATTAATATTTGTGTTGATTTCCAGATCATACTATTTTTTTCAGTGCTGTTTTGTAGTTTTCACTAATAAAATAAACGTTTCTTTTTCAGTGTTTCCGTACGACGACCGTTCAAAACAATTGCTAAAAGTCTTGCGCAGTGAATTCATTTCGACGACATTTCAGTACAATGTAATCAACAGCATCAACAGCCCAAGTTCAAACAACAACAATTACCAATCGGGCTCCGTGGCGATATTGCCTAGGACATTATTCGATACTCCGATAGCTCAACCGCACACCAGATCATCACCTTTCCAACAGCAGCAGTCTTCGTCATCAACAACGCCGGAGAAACAACAACAACATCAACAACAGCAACAACAGATGCACGTCTGTCCTAATTGCAATAAACGTTATATGCACAAGATGTCGCTCAGTCGTCACATGCGACTCGAATGCGGAAAAGAGCCCGGCTACCAGTGTCCACTCTGCTTCCACAAGTTCAAGCGCAACTATTGTCTCAAAGATCATTTGAGACACGTTCACAGACAGGATATTTGATCCATGCACGATCTATTTTATTTTAGTACGGGACAGCTTGGCCTGTATCCGTAATGGCCGGCTTTTCTGAAATTAATGCCCGGATTTCAGTAGTTTTGCGTTCAAAATCGAACTGTTTTCAGTTGGGTCTAATCAGTCATCTTTTAGATTAAGTATTCTGGATAAAACAATCAGTCATAAACGTTTTATTACGGGGAATCATCCAAAATATATTTATTTGTATTAATTTTCTTAAGATATCTTGTTTACTTTACGAGAAAATACAAGGCAAAATAATAAATATATTTATTTACTAAGTTCATTTTCATGATAGATGTTTTGACACACCTTGGAAATTAGCAAATAGTCATTTTATATCTGTTGTTAAACAATTTCGTTATCTTTAGACTTTAAGCTTTAAGTTCCTGAAGAAACCGCGATTTGTGTCGAAACGTTCATCAGCAAATAGTTTACCCTGTGTTCCGTTTCTAGTAAAGTAATAATTTCAAACGAGGTGTAAGAAAATTAACAAAGAGATAAAGACTTGATTAAATCGGACAAATATTTCAAAAAATGTAAATAATTTGGGTATATTCAAAGCAATGGCACGTCAATCCGGTGTCGGAGAGGCAACCGGATGGCGAGTGGTAATCTGGGCCTATGAGTGGTGCAGAACCCCCTGGTAGCGGCCAAAGTGACCCCAAATGGACGGGGGCGGCGATATGGGGGTGAGGCAAAATCGAAAAATGTTTGAAAAGGCAACCGGATAAAAATGCGGTTGCATTGAAGGAAATACCCTAATTATATAATAATTTTTTTTTGCCATCCGAACCACGCGGGCCGTTTTTGCACTAGCGAATAAAAAAAAAAATAAAAAAAAAACTGAAAAGGCAACCGCTTCAAAATTAGTGAGCATAGTTATTGACACCACCAAACGTTGGAAAAAAATTGTCATCCGATCCTGATGGGCAGTTTCGGAGAAACAGCCCCTCAAAGTCGCCGAAAAACCCTTTTTTTCGATTTTTTCAACAATAAGTAAAAAAAACACACTAAACATTGTTCAAATCGGATGGCATTCGAAATTTTTACTGTCCTAAGTACATATAATAGTGTGTATCAATGCCATCCGATTTCGATTAAATTTACCCCTATTTAGCCACCCCCCAAAACTCATGAGAATAACAATTTTATGCAGCGTATGGCATTATTTTTATTGTTATTGAGTTTTGGGGGTTAACTAAATAGGGGTAAATTTAATCAAAATCGGATGGCATTGATACACACTATTATTTGTTACAAGGACAGTACAAATTTCGAATGCCATCCGATTTGAACAATTTTTAGTGTGTTTTTTTTTACTTATTGTTGAAAAAATCGAAAAAAAGGGTTTTTCGGCGACTTTGAGGGGCTGTTTCTCCGAAACTGCCCATCAGGATCGGATGGAAATTTTTTTCCAACGTTTGGTGGTGTCAATAAGTATGCTCACTAATTTTGAAGCGGTTGCCTTTTCAGTTTTTTTTTTTATTTTTTTTTATTCGCTAGTGCAAAAACGGCCCGCGTGGTTCGGATGGCAAAAAAAATGTATTATATAATTAGGGTATTTCCTTCAATGCAACCGCATTTTTATCCGGTTGCCTTTTCAAACATTTTTCGATTTTGACCCACCCCCATATCGCCGCCCCCGTCCATTTGGGGTCACTTTGGCCGCTACCAGGGGGTTCTGTACCACTTATAGGCCCAGATTACCACTCGCCATCCGGTTGCCTCTCCGACACCGGATTGACGTGCCATTGCTTTGAATAGTAATTTATCCAAGATAAATTGTATCATAAGTGATTCATTATCCTGAATCAATTATCATATGGAATGGTAATAGTTTTGGATGACTATCCGTAATGAGAAAAGTTTTGGACGATAACATTCGATGAATCTTCCAAAATGATAAAAATTATTATCCTCAATGAACCGTCTTCAAAGTAGAATCTTATACACGCTTTAGATAAATGATTGAAGCGTTCAAAGTAGACCGTTTAAATCTACCTTAACTGAAAACAGTCGTCTAGTTTACTTTAATCCTCAAGAGAAATGAACAAATTTTTTTATGGATGAAAAAAAATTTTTTATTAAAACGTGCCAAACACTATTACGTATTTTTACATAAACATTTTTGCACAAAATAGTTAATCATATTCCTTCCAACATTTTGTATTTTTTACGTAACTACCTTCATACATATACGTATTGCATTACAGTAGATTTAAACACAGTGAAATACATGTTTCACTGTAGTGTGTTTTGTATTTCATACTTTTCTCTTGTGGATTTAACTTCGCTTAATAAAAGGTGTGTTTGGCGTCTTGGTCCAGTGTGAAAAGTGTTGACACTATTGCGTTGAACAAAAGTGTAAATTACACTGATCTGTTTGTTGGACTAAAAGTGTAAACACTAGCCGTTCCGACTCTGAGCAGGGGAACGTCGCGTCTGGTCTAAATTATGACAGTTGCTAGAAGAGTTTGATGCGTACCTACATTTTTAAGTGTAAACACTGAATTATCTACACTATACTAGTGTACCAAACACACCTCAAGTATCCAACACTTCTTTTTTTTAACTTCTCAACGTGCTTAAATGAAATATTGATCCTTATTAGTTTATTTTAAATCGTGCATCTAGAATTGTATACAGTAACATGAACTATAAATGAACGCGCACACTTGTCAACGTGGACCTGTACGACCAGCAACACACACGATGCCGCATTCTAGACCATCACAAAAATATACTCAAGATAGCTTTTAGTGCGGGTTTCGTAATTTTCAAGTAGTTTTATCAATGCAAATTAATTAATCAAATCGACACATCACTGGCACGGTCCAGCACGGCTAAACAATAGAGTTGGGGAATAAATAACTTCACGATGAAAAAATCACTGTGACCAGTCGTCTAAAATGATCACTGTGATCTGACAAGAGGTAACTGTGTTCCAAAGTAACGTATACTGTTCCATGTCATTGCAATCACGACGGTCGCTCCAACCGAGT